>JAPFRF010000014.1:9279584-10562084 GCA_029282475.1 Phrynocephalus forsythii | reverse complement strand
AACGACAACAAAGCTGACAAGCCCACCATCGCAGTCCAAAGTGCGTCTGGAGCGGGCCATGGGCGAAACAGGTAGAATCATTCTAGAAGCATGGCATAACCAGAACCTTGCTAGCACAGTTTGATCGCCGAGATAAAAAGAAAGAGCAATACAATGTGGTCAGTATACTCACATGAGTTGTGCCTCCGACGGAAACCTTTGGACTGACTCAGGGATTCCATATGCCGATCCATGTAGCTTTTGGAGCACTGATACTGCTGGGGAGAAATGGCTACGTCCTGGCTTTTTGCCTCTGTTTTCTTTGGGATATTCTGGGGAGCACTGCTAGGTTTCTTCGGCAGTTTTCCAGTACCATTCTGACTGGTACCTCCTGGGCATGCCGTGCTAGGAACCCCAAGGTCATTGTGTTGAATGTCTCCACAATGCCCGTGACCACCAGGGCCTGGGATTTCTAGGATCTTCAGTTCAGTGATATCACCAGCCCTAAACAAAGGAAGAGACCCAAACAAGGTGTGAATCTGAAGTCAAGCTGTGTACAGGAATGTTAAGGTCAGTTGGCTATTTAACTGGTGAGAAAAATGTATGGGTTAGATTCTGTACCCTTGCCAGCAATAACCTCATGTTTTCCTTATGTAGCTAGAAATTACTACAACCCCTAATGCCAAGCTCTCAAGAGTTAGCATCCACTACCAAAAAAAGGCCAAATCCCATCTTTTCAAGTGATGACAATATATATCATTAGATACAAATAGATCAGTAAACTATTAATCAAATGCTTTCCTCTGCATACTAAAAATAAACCAAACAATCAATCCAGGGGGGAAGTTATTTAGGGACCCCTATCCAGAATTAGCCGATTTTAGATGCTGTCTTCAAAACCCAGTAGGACGACCTAAATATTTGAAGGAGGCGAAAATGCAAAGGTGAAGAGAAGGCTATTAAAAAGCCATAGCACCCTCTTACCTAACATTCAGTTTCCCTGAGTTGCCAACCAGAAACCCAAAAACTCTAGAAATGAAGGCTGCAGTTCTCTAGCTATGGATCTCAGGTACTAGTGCTTCAGAGTCTAGTGCCTCTACACACTTGGTTAACATTTTAGAACCATCCACTGTATGTATTATGAAAACACAAGGCATTTTATTACAATTCAACATTCAGTCATACTGATTGCACACAGGAGAAAAAACATCTGAACATGGAGCGTAAAAATGTATATCCAGAGATACAATAGGACCCCAGTATCCGCTGGGAATTGGTTCCAGGCCTCCCTGTGCATAATGAAAACTGTGGATAAGAGAGAATGCCAAAATAAATCCCCCAAACTGCCATTTTGTGACAGTAGCTTGCTTTACGCCTGCTGTTTTGTGACAGTAGCTTGCTTTGCAGCTGCTGAATTATTTATTTAATTTTTCTTTCTGCCAACCGTGGATATGGGGGTCCCACTGTAAAGGCTAAAAACAACTCTAATATCTTGTGTTAATGTCACACTTCCATATTCAATTTTAATTTCATTCTGTATGAAAGGCTATAGAATTAAGTTTTCAGTCCAAAGTTCTACAGCCCATGCAATTACTGAGGGAGGTGCACCTAGAAGGACTCCACAAATTTCATACTAGCCTTCCATTTAACAAAGCAGCAGAAGTCAACCCTCCTAACTAGCTCTTGCTTACTTTTTTCTTCCCTACTTACTTACTTAAGATTGCTATTTTTTTTTCTTTTTCATCAATAAAAGAAAAATGAAACAGGGCTCCAAAGCTGCAAAAAAAAAGGTGTAGCCAATGTCTGTATACCTCCCGGTGTCTTCTGCCCCCTCTGAGCTCCTTTCAACAAGTATTTAAAACCTGAATGTTCATGCAGGTATTCCCGCAGGCCAGAACATGACCTCAGCATTTACTCATGATGATTTTATCTTGCCCGCCTAAATCAAATTATTTATTAGTAATAACAGTTTAAATTGTATTGTTTCACTTGCTATGTACTGCTATTGTCACGTGTGCCTGTTGTAAACCGCCCAGAGTTACCTTGTTCTCAAGTTGTGCAGTATATAAATCAAATCAAATCGAATTGAATCAATCAATCAATCAATCAATTCTTAGAGCTGAAGAGCAAGCAACTTGTATGATTCAAATGCCAATAATTGACATACCTTGAAACAGAATATGGTTAACTGGTACACAAGTCTCATTTCACCAAAGAACACACTGGCCAAGCCCATGGTTTGTCTCAAATTTTTAAAAGTTTCAAATCTGATTTGTCCAAGCTCTGAGCCAGTATTTTCTTTGTCTCCTCTACACATGCTAAAAGTCTTCTTAGAGACATAAAATTTCCAGAAATTTTGAAGCTCAGAAAAAAAACTCGTTTCCCCCCAGAAAAAAAATGGAAATGTATGGAAAAATTGAAAAAAATGTTACATTAACACTCCCACTCCTCCTTTTACAGCTTGAAAGTCAATTGCTTACTTTAGGAACATAAAATATGACTATGGACAATTTGACTTGGCATAAAATTATCACAACTAGCATATTAGAATATAGTGTATCCAAACAATTATTGCAAACAGAATTTACATTTAAATAATATTTATTTGCAATTATAAGTAACAAATGGAGTAACAATTTCCTGAACTGTTTACAAGTTTATGTGGAACAAAAAAATCTCTACAAAACAATGTTTAAAAATCCAGAATTAACTATTATTCATATTTCCCCTCCACAGTATTAAATAAAAAAATTAAAAAAATCATTCTCATAAAAAGAATTGAAGAGGGGGGCAATGTATAGAAGGGAGTGGGACTAAGTTTCAATGAATGGGCATGAAATTCAATCAGAATCATTTTTGTTGCTCTGTATGGGGCCCCAGAATGAATCATCTTAGTTTCCATTATTTCTTATGGGGAAATTTGCTTTGATATAAGAGTGCTTTGGTTTACCTGCATCTTTCCAGAACAGATTATGCCCATAAATCAATACTGTGCTGCCCAAATATGTCAGCCTACTTATTCAGAACCTTCAGGACTATTTTTAAAATATTTTAATATCTAATTCAAAAAATTAATTATCTATGTAAATATCTATTTAAAATAGATATTTACATACAAATCTGGCACCAATCTAAGCATGGTTTATTTATTCATATTTTATAGTCCCCTTTTTTCTGCTTTTATTTTCTTTTGTGTTGTTTTTATTGGGTCTGTTTCGCCCTCATTGTTAACCACCCAGAGTTCTTTTGGGAAGACGGGCGGTAAATAAATAAATAAATAAATAAATAAATAAATAAATAAATAAAATTGTGAACTGCAAATATGAAAGAAATAGCAATACCTGCCCTGGCCCAAAGATCACATATTTTAATATTGGCCTGTAAAGGTCAGGAATTTGACAGTCAATGTCTAAAGAAAACATTCAAAATACATACTTACCTGAATGTGACCTCTGGCACCAAACATTTGACTCCATTATGGAAAGGTCGCGTTAAAGAGATTGTCTGGCTGACTTGATCCACGGCAGATACTCTTCCTTGATAGACGCCTAGGCTGTCTCCGCAGTTTATTGAAACAATGCTTCCAATCCAATCTGTGGCCATATTTTCCCTGATCTCTGCAAAATGAAAAGGCGGGGGGGTACATGGGATCAATCGTATCACCCACTCAATGTCTGACAACTCACGCCCATGTACTTACAAAATGACTGCTGCCAGATGGGTGTAATGGTTTCAGTTGAAAAAAGCACAGAGTGTTTCTAAGCACAAGTCAAAGCATCTGTCCTCCCTTAATCATTCATTCAGTCCTCTTTTTTGCAAGACATAGATATTTAGAATTGGGCTGGGCAAATTATTGTGACTACATCAGTTTAGAAATTCATTTTTAACAAAAAGCTGCAAGACATATAGTTGAATCACTGGGAGAATCCCCAATTTTAGATACTTAATATTAATTGCCTGCAACTTAATGCACTTTTCTTTCTCTTTCAAAAGAAGATACATTGAAAATGGTCTCCTTTTTCAATGGTCTGTTGTAAGTTTCATCCGTTCTAATAGCCTTTAAATTTAATGTACAGCATGGCCCAAAAAATTGAAATTTGCATAGTCCTTCCCTTCAAGATGGTGGTGGTGGAACCAAAACCAAGACTACTGAAGATAATGAAACATGTTCATCATTGTTAGCACTGACCATAAATAATATAAATCTTCAAAGTGTATTAAGAAGCAAATAACATTGCAGGCTTTCCTCTCACAATCTCTGCTGGGTCCAGGAACGTATGCACCTCATCATCATACACATGTCATCACTAGTATTATTTCAACAAAAGGCAATGATTTAAACCTCTGAGTTGAACAAAAGTATGACAAAAAAAAAAAAAACACTGCAAACCCAAGGAGTTTTGTGGCAGCTTAAACACGAACAACCTGCACCTGGCCTAAACTTTTCTGGATTGCACTCTAGGTCTTCAGATATGACTAGACTGTGAATGGTAGGTCACGGCCCACCCACAAAGGCAAAGACCAAACAAAACTTCTTGACTTTTCCAATTTTTATTTATTTATTTTTTTGCTGCAGCAGTGAAACACAGCCTCCTCCTTCTTGGAAATTACCACCAAAAACTGAGCCACAAAGAAGTGAAGCTACTATTGTTTATTTTAATATCAGTTTATAGGCTTCCTTTCTCACAAGCTGGGAACATTTAAACCAAAATTAAAAACAAACCTAATAATGTAAACATGAACAATTATATTAAACACAAATTAAGATATACAGTGGACCCTCGTATAACAAACGGTTTGTATAACACATTACAAAAATCCAGAGATAAGGGGAATTTGCTTAACAGAATCACCTATGGGGCGACTCCGTACAACATAAAAATGGTCGCGATTAGGGATGACTCCATTTTCAATGCGTTCCTAGGGGAAATTTGTATCAAGGAAAATTTGCTTAGCAGAATTTCATTGGGAATGAATTAATTCCTTTACACAAGGCACCGCTGTAGTTCTAACAGTTAAATGCAACTCAAACATTTAATGTTGTCAACTGCCCAGAGTAGCCCTAGGTCTAGATGAGCGGTAAATAAATAAATAAATAAAAACTACGCCTATTACTAAAAAGTTTATAAACTCCTGGCAGGTGGAGACTCTTTTTTTCTTCTTCTTCTTCTTATTTTTAAATTCATCGATTCCCCCAGCCCAGCCCAATGACCTCCGTCAAGCTTTCTGGAAAACAGAAAGAGCACCCTTAGTCAACATCAACCCCTGTTGGGGGAAGGGAGAGGATACCACGGAGGCTTGATAGTGGTAGTGGTGGTGGTGGTGGTGGTGGTCGGGGTGGGTGGGGGCGAGGGGAAGAAGGGCAGCCCCCTTCCCTTCCCTTAGGTCTAGAGGGGCGGTATAGAAGTCAATAAATTAAATGAATAAATAAATATATATATATATATAAATAAATAAATAAACTACGCCTATTACTAAAAAGTTTATAAACTCCTGGCAGGTGGGGACTCTTTTTTTCTTATTATTATTATTATTATTATTTTTAAATTCATCGATTCCCCCAGCCCAGCCCAATGACCTCCGTCAAGCTTTCTGGAAACCGGAAAGAGCACCCTTAGTCAACATCAACTCCTGTTGGGGGAAGGGAGGGGATACCACGGAGGCTTGATAGTGGTAGTGGTGGTGGTGGTCGGGGTGGGTGGGGGCGAGGGGAAGAAGGGCAGCCCCCTTCCCTTCCCTTAGGTCTAGAAGTCAATAAATAAATAAATAAATAAATAAATAAATAAATAAATAAATAAATAAATAAATAAATAAACAAACTACGCCTATTACTAAAAAGTTTATAAACTCCTGGCAGGTGGGGACTATTATTATTATTATTATTATTATTATTATTATTATTATTATTATTATTATTATTATTATTATTATTATTATTAAATTCATCGATTTTTCCCCCCCTGCCCAAAGAAATCCGTCAAGCTTTCTGGAAAACGGAAAGAGCACCCTTAGTCACCATCCCAACCCTTCGGGGGAAAGGGAAGGGATACCACCGAGGCTTGAACCGAGGAGGCTTGCAGTGGTGGTCGGGGTAGGTGGTCGGGGGCGAGGGGAAGAAGGGCAGCCCCCCCTTCCCTTGCCTTCCCTGACTCCCTCGCCCCCCCCCCACCGTCGCCCAACGGCCGACACCCCCCCCCCGGGGCCCGCCAGGAGCCCGCCTTCTGCCACATCCACACCTGGCCCGGGGCAGGTAGGCAGGAAAAGTCGGTGCCTGGCTTTGGACGCTCGTTCCTGACGCACCGGAAGCGCCTGAACCCACTGGCGGCGGACCTGACGTCACTTCCGCCTCGCCCTCCCACTCGCCGAGGCGTTTCGGGCGTGGGGAGGAAGGCGGGCATGCGCAGAGGGACGGAGGGAGGGGAAGGGAGGGGCGCTCTGCGCTCTGCTCTCTATGATCTGGAGGTTGAGTCCCGGCCACTGGGGCTTCTTTGTCTTCAGCGATGGAAGCGTTTCGCGGCTCGTCCAAGTAGCTTCGTCCGCTTGGAGGAGCGAGCCAGCGAAACGTTTCTGTCTCTCAAGAAAAAGAAGCCCAGTGGCCAGGACTCCACTTCCAGATAAACTCACCCGGAGGGCTGATTTGGGTGCTTGTGTTGGTGGGCGAGCTCCATTAAAAAAAAATTGTGGTTTGAGTCGTGTGACCAGAAGAACAAATTCATAAGTAGGCTAGGTTATACCTTTATTGGTCACTACTAAAACAAAAAAAAATGTAAGCTAAGCCAAATTGAGGGTGGGAAAAATTATGGCCAAACATGAAAAGCCACAGATCAAAGGGGGTGGTCAAGGATTATGCTGCTTTGTTTGATATTCTGGGTGTTACACCGTATCCAGGGCTTTGAAGCAGTTTTAACACCAGCCCTGCCTCCTGATACCATCATCTGGTGTATTCCATCTCTCTCAACCATAAAGTTCTCAGTGCCATATAGACAACATTCTCTATCAAGATTGCATTTCTGGCACAATGCTTTGATAAAGATAACAAGTTGCTATGGAAATCTTAGTTTATATTTTTTGTTTTAGTAGTGACCACTAGAGGAGTGTATGCACTAATGGAATGAAGATAGATTAGATTAGATTAGATCAGATTAGATTTGGATAGATAGATAGATAGATAGATAGATAGATAGATAGATAGATAGATAGATAGATAGATAGATAGATAGATAGATAGATAGATAGATAGATAGATACTGAATGCTTTCCCTTTATAAATCTTGGAATTGTTCCCCAGTAGAATGTGGAAGAGTTATGGGCTACAGTTCATTGCCTTTCCCAGTTGGCCATGACCAGATCAACTGGAAGATTCTTCGTTTTGTAATTTAAATGTGAGGGGATGTGGAGGGAGCAGTGGAAAGAAACTTTTATGTGTTCTGACCTTAAGTCTGATGCTGTCACCTTCTCAGGTACAGATGACAATATTTTGGCTATTATTAAAAAGGATACACTTGTGGAAAAGGATGAAATAGCTATTAATAGCAGGATTTTATATGTTGAGCCAGCGAGGGCCCACAGGCTAGAAAAAGATTCTGTCAAGTCAAAGTCTGACACATCTCTCCTTTCCAGACCGTACACTGGAGTAGAAGAGATTTTCTCGGTCTGGAGAGGATTATAAGTTAGTTCTGAGTGACATTTCCCCTTTTCCGGGTACCACTAAAGTGGAAACCCAGACAACTAGTTGCAACTTTAAAAGATGTTTTCCTCTGAACACTCCTTTATCTATCTATCTATCTATCTATCTATCTATCTATCTATCTATCTATCTATCTATCTATCTATCTATCTATCTATCTATCTATCCCACTCAAGGCAGAAACAAGCACACATGAGGCAAATATATTCTTTATTTAGCAGGTGTGTATTAGATAAAAAGTATGAAAAAATAAGTGAAGGCAGTAAACATTACTAGTAATTATTTGAGTCACATTTATCTTAAAAAGAGTTTCTCATGTCAAAAGTATAGATGTTTAAGAAAAATGTGGGAAATCTCTTCCAGTCCTTAGTCCAGTTCAGATATGTTTTTGAGGGCCACATTCCTTGGACGGGCCTGGCGAAAGGCTAAATGGGTGGGACCAAAAAAACTCTGCATTTTTGAATTCAACTTGATAGTAACTTAAGCCTTAGAAATTTAAAGCCTTTAGAATCCAGAGAGCAGGTGTTGATACTGAGGGGCCAAATTCAGTCCAGAATCTGAGGTGGCCTGCCCCCTATTTACAGGAAACTTGATACCCTCAAGAGCTATTTCTGTGCCAGACAAGGTCCATTTATTGTAAAACTAAAAGTTGTGCTCAGTCCAATCAGAACAATTTTTCCACGGACTTTTCTATCAGTTTTACCAGTTTCTTGAAAGTGACTTTGGAAGTAACAACAATTCATCATCCGATCACTCATCCAGTATTGCTCCATCCCTTTTCTTAACACTGCTCAAGCCATGTCTGTACAGCATTTTGCTAGTAGGATTTCGCAGGAGTTGTCCCCATTCTTCAGTTCCCAGTTCAGTCTGACAGCCAGGTTTTAACGGAGCTTGATCTGGAAATCCTCACACTTCTGGGGTTTCATGGTGAGTCCATACTGTGGAGTGGTGTCCAGCCTCTCTCTGTGGCCGACATCAAATTCCAGTTTCTGGAGCAAGATAGTTAAGAACAGGAAGATCTCCCCTCGGCCTATATTCTCCCCGATGCACCTCCTTTTGCCTAAACCAAACAGTAGAACCTTCTCGCTCTCCACTCTGTTTATCCCACTTCCGTCAGCAGCCAGAAAGCGTTCTGGGTTGAAACTACTCGGGTTGTCCCAAAGTTTCCTGGAAAAGACCACCCGCTGTAAGTTATCATTTCACATAAAGCTGGACAGAAATTAGGAGAAAGCACATGACCTGGATTTCCTGCCTGGAAACACATTCAGAGGAGGACAACAAGGATGACCAGGGAGCTGGAAACCAAGCCCTGTGAGGAAAGGCGCTTTTACACAACCCCTAACATCCATTGGCAACTTAAATTCAGACCAGAGATCTTGGGGGTTTGCTCCTCTTGCTATGTTCCCACCCCTCCGCACTCCCTTGCTCCTGTCTGCATGAGGGGAAGGAGAAAAAAAGGGAGAAAAAAATGCAGGCTCACCTCTGCTCTGCTGTCCGGAGCTGCTCCGGGAAGCATTCCAGACTCATAAAGGGGCGGGGGGCAAAAAACAAACAAACACAAGGCGAGGAGATCCCAGCACTCAGTGCTTTGCAATCCGCATCAGAATTTTTGCACCTTCGGAGACCAGGTACTTGGAAAATGCGCTGGGACGCGCTGAGGTGGGCGTGGTCGTACTTAATTTTTATTAAAGTCCGCAGCTGGTGGGAAAACAATTTTAAGCTCCGCATCTGAGAGCCCTTTGCCTCGGATTTTAGGGGTCGTGTAAAAGCGCCCTAAAAGAACTGGGGATGTTTAGCCTAGAGGAAAAAAAGACTGAAGGGTGTTTTGATAATACTTTTCAAATATTTGAAGGGCTGTCATACAGAGGAGGGGCAGAATCTGTTCTCGGTCACCCCAGAGTGCAGAACACTGAACAATGGGCTCAAGTTATGAGAACCCAGCTTTCGGCTGAATATCAGGAAATTACAGCAATAGGATCAATTACCTCAAGAGGTGATGAGCGCTCCAACTAAAGATGTGAAGGGCCGGGGGGACGGACCAAAAAATAGGGGGGGGATGTTTTTTTCTGATTTTTTTTTTCCTGAAGCCTTTTTGGGGGTTTTTTTCTCTGAAAAATTGGAAAAATGTGAAAAAAGAAAAAAATGATGATGAAATGTTTTATTTTAACATGATGAATAAATATTTTCAGACAGGGTGTTCAAATACTTTCGAAATCATTGCTAAAAATATGCATAGTATCAGATTATTCTAATTTCTGTGCATTGAGGACAAGCGAGTCCTAGGTTACAAACTGAACTCTCCAATGCAAGAACAAGATGCATTTCTTCCTTTAGAAGGTGCTGCTATTGTCACAAGAAAAAGAAAAGGGTTTCATTTTTGGTTTTGCATGGGGGTGGGTGTGTTTGGTTCTGTTCTGTCCTCTTAACTAGGCCTCAAAGCAGTGGAAGAAAATATAGAGCAACAAAAATGATTCTAATTAAATTTCATGCCCATTCATTGAAACTTAGTCCCACTCCTTTCTATACATTTCCCCCCTCTTCAATTCTTTTTACGAGAATGAGGTCTTTATTTTAATACAATGGAGAAGAAATATGAGTGGTTAATTCTGGATTTCAAAACATTTTTGTAGAGATTTTTTTGTTCCACATAAGCTAGTAAACAGTTCAGGAGATTGTTACTCCATTTGTTACTTACAATTACAAATAAATATTATTTTAAAAGTAAATTCTGTTTGTAATAATTGTTTGGATACACTAAATTTTAATATGCTAGTTGGACAACCACCTGGCTAATATGCAATGAATTGTATTCCTGTATGGATTGGGGGATTGGATCTGATGGCCTTGTAGCCACCTTCCAACTTCATAATTCCATGATATGAATATTTAGAACTCTATCAGCTACACCCTTTGTCTTCCCGAATCAAAAACTATCCGGACCAAGGTGCTTCTATATGGATATTTGTCTTCTACCCATCAAAATACATTGTTCAACTAATCTATCTTTCCCTTACTTGGAGACATTATATCTGGTGAGGAAAAGAACATGTGGAGTAAAAAACAGAAACAGAAAGTAGCAAAATTTGGGCTTCTTGTCAATTCTGCAGACAAGGCAAAATGATGATGCAGTACAAGCATCCTCAGCTCAACAGAGATTTTGATGTATCATGTACAAAATTAATCTTGTCCTAACAAAGCTGAAATAACCAGGTTACAAATTAAAAATAACTAATAACATGCAACTCTGGCTTTCAAGATACTTACGGATCATGGTTGACTTGCCACTGGTTCACAAACACGCAGGTATCCCGAGGGATATAGTAGCCATTCAATACGGTGTCTTTAGTTGTGCTACAAGAACAAATAAAGGCAATATCTTTACATAGAAGGAGCTGCAAGCAACTAGCTCCTGTTTCGTAAAAGCAACATGGGCTGAAACGTGGAAGACATTGTGTTGGCTATAGGGTATTCTTAGTTGACTCGATATAGAAACTACTCATTTTGAAGCAGGCTTTTAAGCAAAAACAAATTTGGAAATGGAATTCCATAAAAAAGGAAGAAGACTGATAATTTGGGGATTGTTTATTTATGCCCTATGAGCTGTTACAATAAATTTCAGTCTTCCACCTTTCCTTAATATTTTGTTGAATTTCATAGATCTCAAACCATGGATCAAACTGGCTAGGAGAAATCTTGGCACTATTAAAAGAAAAGAAAAGAAAAGGTAATAGTTACAGAGTCAAAAAATTGATCCATTGAGCTCAGTATCTTCTGACTGAAGTCAGCTGTCTAGGATTTTAGACCAAAATCTTTCCCAGCTGCCTCTGGCATTTTTAATGTGGAAACCATGCACTCTATCACTGTGGCATAAGCCTTCTGACACTGAGTCCCATGGCACAGTGGTTAAATGCCTGTACTGCAGCTAAAACTGTGTTCACGACCTGGGGTTCAATCCCATGTAGCAGGCTTAAGGTTCACTCAGCCTTCCATCCTTCCAAGGTCGGTAAAATGAGTACCTGGCATGCTGGGGGGGGGGCAATGTGTAGCCTCCATAGTATAATTAAAAACTGTAAACTGCCCAGAGACTACTTGAGGTGGTATGGGGCAGTATATAAGCAGAACACTTTGCTTCTCAGCAGAATTTATTACCACAGTGCTATACATAAACTCTCATTAAGTCCAGCAGAATATTTCCCCTGGTTAAAACGTGGGAGGTATTAATCAGCACCTCAGACAGTTATCATTGCAGTCAATAAACTACACTTCCCAGATGACTCTCTCCCATTATATAACTAGAATAACGATCCTTCTTGTCAGTATATAGTCAAGAGTAAGGCAGCCAGTCACTAAGAGAAAGCAGGCCCGAGGAGAAAGGTCTTTCGATGCTTGTGCAAGGAAAGTAGGATGGGGCCAGCCTAGCCTCGCGTGGGAGGAATTTCCATAGTCTGCCTGGCCCTCTCTTTGGCTGCCTTTAAAAAACTATTAAAAACTTGGCTATTTAAGCAGGCATTCCCTCAAATATAATGTAACTTCAATGTTCATTAAAACATGATTTTAACTTATTTGCCTGCAAGTAATGCCACTTATCCACTATTTTATGTCACTTTGTTAATTTTATTTCAATTTTTTATTAAATGAATGTATTTTGTTATATTTTATTGTATGAATTACTTTATTTGCAGTGTACTGTATTCCTTAATAGTTGTAAACCGCCCTGAGTGACTTTGCTGCCAGATGGGTGGTATAGAAATCCAACAAACAAACAAACAAACAAACAAATAAATAAATAAATAAATAAATAAATAAATAAATAAATAAATAAACAAACAGCATCAGAGAAGCCCCTTGCCTGTGTTCTCATCAGCCACACCCGTGAAGGTAGCAGGACCAAGAGAAAGGCCTCTTCTGATGAACTTAACAGTTGAGCCAGCTCATAAATGGAGATGTGGTCCTTGAGAAACCTTGGTTGCAGGCCGTTTAGAGCTTTAAAAGTTAGAACCAAGACTTTGTAAGTTTGGCCAAAGATGGATCATAAGCCAGTGGAGCTGCTCTAACAGGGGGCTTATGGGATCCCCACATTTAGCCCATGAGCTACCTGGCTTCTCTGTTTTGGACCCATTGAAGATTCCCAACACTTTCCATAGGTAGCCCCACATAGTGTGTGCTACAGTAATCCATCCAGAGATGCCCCCTCATCTCAACTGCCATGGACCTAGTCAATCCTTACCAGTGAGGGATTGTGAAAGGCATAAAGGAGCTGTGTCGGAACACCTCCAGGATAAACGCTTCTGTGTAATGCAACATGCACCGATCTGACAGCTTAGGCTTCCTTTCTCTGCCAATGACTTCGTCTGCAGGGAGAGGGGGAAAGTATGGTTAGTGGAATTCCGGCCTTTGAAATACATTTTAAAATTAAAAGAACAACAATAACAGGGCCCAGATTTACCTATTTCTTGCTGAATCTTCTTCTGTATTTCTGGATAAGTCACCAGATACAGGAGGCTCCAGGATAAACCAGTGGTCACAGTGTCAAACCCTAGAAAACACAGAGAAGGAAGGTCACTGAAGACAGAAACAGATGTTACAAACAGTGATAAGAGCTGAAAGCTGAAAGCTCTTACAGTTGGAGAAAAATAATTAAGACAGTCTTTCATGTCTGAGAAAATTAGCTTTCAAAGAAACCTCTTCCTTACATCCTGAAGGTCAATATGTTAATATGCATGCAGCCAGTGATGAACGAATTGCCTGCTGTGGTATTCGCACACACATCAGCCACAAAAATGTTTCTTTTCTAACTTTCAGATGTTTCTAATACATTTTTCTCTATAGAATCAGAACAGTAGGGACTAATGCTGTAGCCTTTTTTGCTAGGCCCACATTCCTATCGGAAATATCTCCAGGTTCTTTGCCGCTTGGGGTGAGACAGGGATTCAAATGAAACCAGATTTTTGATGAAAAAGAGAAAGGCTTTTATTTGCTAAATAGCAATCCCACTGGCATTCAGCGGAATCATTTCACAAAGGCTGAAGCAAGCCTACATTGAAATCATACATGTTAAGTAGCATTGGTTCCTCCACCCCCAATACATCATAATTGATCACGAGTCTAAGCTTAGCCATTCAGGAGTGGGAAAGACATGCGCAGTAATAGTTCCTGAGCATAGGCAGGCTATTGTACCCTTATCTGACATACTTTGCAACATGCTGAAGCCAACTAGACAATGGTATTCTATGCTAGCTTGCGGGGAAATAGAAACCTAGAGTGGGGCATAACAGAACATTGCTAGATACATTTGAAGCTTTCTAGGCCACATTCTTCTCATGGGAGCTAACTTGCTTAGGCTGCAGTTTGAATTCTACTGACACAGACATTTTGTAAAAGCATACTAAGTTAGCATAAGCGACGCCATTTTGTGTACCAACCCTTCAATGCAAAGGGTTATACACTCCCATCACTTTCCAAAAATTAAGCTAGAATCTGATTATCTTAAATCACTAAGGCCTCCATTATTTTGTGCCAACGTATGACATGCTGCATAGAGTTTTAACCGGCATCTTATTGAAGATGCATGCTGTTAAGTCACCTCTGATTTATGGTGACACTATAAATAAGCAATCTCCAGAATGTCCTGCATTATACTTTTTTCCCAGAGGATCTTGCCTGCTTATGATGTGCCCAAAGTAAGACTGCCTTAATTTCACCACCATTTTTGCTTCCGGAGAAAGTTAAGGTTTGATTTAACCTATGAGTACCTTATTTGTCTTTCTAGCAGTTCAGGGTATCATAAGAACATAAGAACATAAGAAGAGCTATGCTGGATCAGGCCAAAGGCCCATCTAGTCCAGCTTCCTGTATCTCACAGCGGCCCCACCAGATGTGTTTGGGAGCGCATGAGACTAGATCTCTGTCTCCTGATACCACTCCCCTGCATCTGGCCCTTGAAGTACCCTGGTTTAAAGCCTCTATCCACAAACCTCTTCTAATCAGCTCCACATTTCAAATGATTTATTTTTCCCCTTATAGCTTTTTTAACTGTCCAGCTTTCACACCAATACATGGTGACAGGGAATAACGAACATGGATGATCTTGGTCTCCAGGGATACATCCTTACACTTGATTATGTTCTCCAGTTCCTTCACTGCTAGTCAGCTCTGCCCCCCCGATGTTCCCTCCTTCCTCCTCTTCCTCCTCCCATGCCCTACCCATGAACTTTTATTGGACATGTTCAATGGGTTTGGGGGAGAAGGGGCTTCTCCTATTTAAGGTATTTTTCTGCAATGTTTTTAAGAAACATCTGTGTAGTACCATGTATCTGGTGAGGGTGCCCACAGTCCATTCAAAAGGTGCAACATATTATACATGAATTCCCTCACACCAGGCATGTCCAAACTTTAGCCATCCAGATGTTTTGGACCACAACTCCCACAGTCCTTTGCCATTGACAATCTAAGCTTAGAGTTCTGGGAGTTGTGGTCCTAAACATCAGGATGGCCAAAGTTTGGACATGCCTGCCTTACACAATCACAAGTTGCCTATATATATTTTTTTGTATTTCTACCAACATTGGAGACTTCCTAGAGCAGTGGAGGCCGAAATTTGGCTCTCCAGATGTTTTGGATCACAACTCCCAGTCCTTTGTCATTGTCAATATGAGCTCAGAATTCTGGGAGTTGCTGTCCGAAACATATGGAGGGCCGAAGTTTGGCCACCACTCTCCTAGAGTCATCTGGCATTATCTCTTTATGCAGGGGTGCTGCTACTCTTGCAACCTAAACTCTGAATATAAAAAATAAAAGGAATTAATTATCCTCATGTACAGTGGTACCTTGTATAAAGGAATTAATTTGTTCCAAAGGAAATTTATGTTAAGCAAATTTTCCTTTATAAAAATTTCCCACAGGAATGCATTGAAAACAGAGTAATCCCTAATTGCAACCATTTTTATGTTGTACGGATTCACCCCATAGGCGATTCTGTTACGCAAATTTCCCCTATCTCTGGAATTTTTTATGTTGTGCCGATTTTATGTTATACAAACCGTTTGTTATATGAGGGTCCACTGTATTGAGGCATTAAAGCTATGGAACACTGAACTTTGCCTGGGGAGGACAACCTTTATTTGGGATGTAAAAACTTTAGCCACTTTGAGATTGCTGTAAGGAGTGAGTAAAACAGCAAAGGTCACTAACAGGTAATGTTCAAGGTGAATTTGAGTGCCTGGCACAGTCAATTCAGTGTTTATAGAACACAACACAAAGAAAGGAAAATTTCAGCACCCTGGCAATATTGAACAGGTGGTTGGACTCGAAATTCTTCTAGGCCTTTCCAGCTCCATTATTCTATGATTCTGTGATGTCCATGGATGATGCTCTGCTTATCTTGAATTGACAAGATGAAAGGCAAAGGATTCCTGCAGATTGAGTTGGAGGCCTGCAAATACTATGCAGCTTAGAAGGTGATCAGAGAACGGTAAAGTTGAAAGCAACTTTAGGGGAGCCTCCTCTGCAGTAAGAGACTGCCTAGATGCTCTAAACACATCTGATCTTGCCTGATTTCGGAAGCTAAGCAGGGTCGGCCCTGGTTAGTACTTGGATGGGAGACCACCAGAGACTACCAGGTGCTGTAGGCGCCTGGAGTAGGAACTGGCAAACCACTCCAGTATTCTTGCCAAGAAAACTCCATGGTCATGGGGTCACGAAGAGTCGATCACAACTGTAACGACACAACACACAAACACACCTCTGCAGTAAAGTAAAATGTGTGTGTTTGTGTGCTCACCATTGTCATCACTGTGCAAAGCAGAGACCAACTATTTTAAAAAAAAATGTTATTAGCAGCTTCTTACCTGCTCCAAAAATATCACTGACAATACTGATGATCTTGTCGTCTGCAAGTTGGATATTGGCATTCACATCCAAGTTTTTAGTCTGGCAGTGATTGATCAGCGAGTCCGTAATGTCACGGATGTTGTTCTGAAAGACAAACCCAGAGGATGCCTAGGGCGCCCACTTCCAGGACCTGTCAGTGCTCACACCCTATATTTATGGTCATTTCCTAATAGATTGAGCCCTCCTTCCAGAGAGATGAAATATGGGTCTCTCCTTTCCTTCTTTGTCAAGCTTGAGACCAGTTAGACCAGTGGTGTCCAAACTTTGGCCCTCCAGATGTTTTGGACCACAACTCCCACAGTCCTTTGTAATTGGCAGTCTAGGCTTGGAATTATGGGAGTTGTGGTCCAAAACATCTGGAGGGCCAAAGTTTGGGCACCCCTGAGTTAGACCCAGATCACCCAGTGAATTTCATGGCTCACCAGGGACTGGACCCAGGATCTTCTGTGTCCCAGCCCAGCCTTGCAACTGCTAAATATACGGACTAGACAATCAGCTATGCTGGAGTCAGAGACAGGAGCTTCATTCAAGGTCAGACTCTTTGCCCATCTGACATGGGCAAAGAGTTTGATCTATGGCATGGACGGCAACTTGAGGCCCTCCAGATGTTGCAGCTCCCACTGGCCCTCACTATTGGCTTCCCGGCCTGAGTCTGGTGGGATTTGGAGTACAAAACATCTGGAAAACTACACAAGGAAAAAATGAACTAGGCTTTTAGTTCCGGTCTACACCGCATCAAAACAACTTAACAAGCTCTGTGGCTTATCAGGCTGAATTCCTCCACATAAAAGGGATCCTAAGAAGGGTACGTCTCCTTGGAGGGGAGGCGAATAGAGGCAGCACCTATTTGACCATGAAGGGAGTGGCAGCGAGCTTCATTGGTCCAGGAAAATGCCTTATCTCCTGCTGGAGGAAAACTGGACACCATCAATTAAGTTGATGATGGCGGCATGAGCTGCTGGCACCAGAGAAGTGTAAAAAGCTATTAATATTTGCCATGTTGTGAATAAAACTGCTTACACCCCTCTATCTACATTATGGTGATGTTTAGAATTCTTTCTTCAAACAAGCACTAACAGCAACCCCCAATAGAAGAGCAGCTTTCAGTGAAGGAGTGTGAATGTATGGATAGACAGATACATTTGAAGAAGTGATTTCTTCCACACTTATTTCATTAATGAAGCCTGTGGTAGATTAGATCATAGCATCCTATGCAGAGCTATGCAAGTCTGGATCTGGCCAGTAGTTGAGAGACCACCCTACAATCCCAGTTCTCAGCCTCTAGTCCTCCAGATGTTTTGTACTGTTCTGTAGTTCAGTTCCCACGACCCTTGGAATGGGGCTTCTGAGAGATAAATTCCAAAACAATAAGGAGGGGAATTTAGAGGAAAAAATACAATAAGTGAAGCATATAAACCAGGCATGTCCAAACTTTGGCCCTCCAGATGTTTTGGACCACAACTCCCAGAGTCCTTTGCCATTGACAATACAGGCTTGGAATTCTGGGAGTTGTGGTCCAAAACATCAAGACGGTCAAAGTTTGAACATGCCTGATATAAACAAAGACTAAAATCGCACACTAGAGTAAGTACAGAGCATGCATTTTAAGACCCTCCACCGCTACCCGTGGTGTAGTGAGTACAGTGGTGGACTAGGGCTCTGAAGAACAGAGTTCAAATCTCCTCCCAGCCATGGAAACTCGCTGGAGGTGGGGAGTGGAATAAAGCTGCTACACACACTGGTGAGCACACACCTTGTCAAAGTTTGCATAGTGCTCCTTTATGATCTTCTGCACAAGAGCATTGAAGCGTAGATTGAGGTCCTTGAAGGCCTTCATGGTGCAGCTGGGAAGGTATTTGAGGATGGGGATGAAGTCAGCCGGGTTCCCGGAACCAGTCACTTCTCCAAATTCATTATTTAGGTTCACTATACTTAGCAGCTCTTGGTCATCATGCATGTACCGCTTGCCGAAACACATGGCACAGATGACATTGGCCACAGACACTACCAGGTACCTGTAAGGTTCAAAGTGATTCTTCTCCTTCATTAATTCTTGGAACTTCAAGATTAAGTAGTCTGCTTCTTTGGACACAGAGTCCTCGAGGGGACACATAGACGACATAGGGGTTGCGGAGGTTGAGAAGATCCTCAGAGCATTCTGGGCTAGCTTCCTGCGGGACTGCCATAATTCTATGGAACTCCTACCAAAGGCGATGCTCTGGCCATCTGCAATGAACTGGAAGCTGTAGAGATCAGGGCGTCCCACAAAGTCATCTCCTTGCTTGATCAGGGCTTGTCTGATGGTTGCCAATCCATTCAGCACCAGGACTGGCCTTGTGCCAAGATTGATTAGCATCACCTCCCCATACTTCTCACTCATCTGTGCCAAGGTAAGATGGGGGTTCTTCCCCAGGTCTAGGATGTTGCCAATCAGTGGGTATCCCCTTGGTCCAGGTGGTCTCGTAGTACCGGTCGGAACCCAGCGCCAGAAAGATTTGACAACAACCAGGAGGAGGCAAGAAATTGTGAAGGCAGTCAGGATTTCCGTTAGTTGTGTGACGCCTGGGCTTCCCATCACTGCAGATGCCATTTCCCTAGATATTAAGGTATCCTAATAAACAAAGCAGACAAGGTGGGGGAGAGGAGAGATGCATCATGTGTTTGCAGCACAATCTGAAGTCTGAATCATCTAAGGCTGCTTTTACACGACCCCTAAAATCCGAGGCAAAGGGCTCCTAGATGCGGAGCTTAAAATTGTTTTTCCACAAGCTGCAGACTTAAAAAAAAAATAAGTATGACCACACCCACCTCAGCGTGCCACAGCACATTTTACAAGTACCTGGTCTCAGGTGGTAAAAAAATTTCCGATGCGGATTATAAAGCTGTGGATGCTGGCCTCTCCTTGCCTTCTGTCTGTTTTTTTGTCCCTGTCACCCCTTTAACAGCTTGGAATCCCTATGGGGCTGCTCTGAAAGGCAGACGGAGATGAGCGGAGGTGAGCCTGCAATTATTTCTCCCTTTTTTCCTCCCTCCCCTCACCGCAAACAGGAACAATGGAGTGCGGAGGGGTGGGAACACAATAAGAGGGAAACCCCCACGATCTCTGGTCCGAATTTAAGTTGCCAACGGATTTTAGAGGCCATGTAAAAGCGCCCTCAGTTCTACTTGGCATGAAAGATTGCCTTTTGTGTTTACATGCTCGATTCCTTGAAATACAGCTTTCGAAAGTCTCCAACTGGCATGGTCTCAAACCATGAAGTTAAGATGACTGATAGCTCAATAGTTTAGGATTCTGGCCGCAGAGAATTTGATTCCCCCCTTGACTTCCTTAACAGGGGCTGGACTTAATTATCCACAGGGTCCCTTACAGTTTTGCAGTTCTAAGATCTAAGGTTATTTCCAGTGTATGCTTACCCCAGAGTAAGGCTCATTTAACTCAACAGGATTTACATCCTATCAAGGCCGGATAATAGCCTTCTCCAGTCTGGTGTCTCCCAGACATTTATCAGCTTCATTCAACTTGCCAAGTGACAGATGCTCAACACATCTGAAAGGTATCCACCTAGGACTGTGACCTGAATCTGTCGAAGCACCCTGTTTATTTTTCCACCTTGGAACTTCAGCTTCTGGGTGGCCTAGGCAGCGTGGCTGCTAGAGAGGGATGGTGGGGGTTGTTACAGAAAGCACCTGGATGGCCCAAACGTTCCTCCTTCTCCTTTAGCAGAAGACATTTCCCTTGGTGGTTGTTACAGTGGTACCTTGTATAAAGGAATTAATTCATTCCAAATGAAATTGTGTTAAGCAAATGTTCCTTTATACAAATTCCCATAGGAATGCATTGAAAGTGGAGTATTCTCATTTTTATGCTGTACAGATTCTCCCCATAGGCAATTATGTTAAGCAAATTTCCCCTATCTTTGGATTTTTTATGTTGTACAGATTTTATGTTATACAAGCTGTTTGTTATACAAGGGTCCACTGTAATTTGTGGAGCCAGTGTGGTGTCAGCCCCATGTGTGTTGCGTCGTTACAGTCGTGACCGACCCTTCGTGACCCCATGTCCATGGAGTTTTCTTGGCAGGAATACTGGAGTCGTTTGCCAGTTCCTACTCCAGGCGCCTACAGCACCTGGTGTTCCCTGGTGGTCTCCCATCCAAGGACTAACCAGGGCCGACCCTGCTTAGCTTCCGAAATCTGGCAAGATCGGATGTGCTTAGGGCATCTAGGCACCTCGTCAGCCCCATAGACAATAATTAAGAAGGCTTTCCTCTTTCAAGCAAAGGACTAAACCCTGTTGTTAATCCCAACTAGGGTAGACCTACTGAATACATGAGAGGTCTACAAGTGTCCATTTAACAAGTCCTGTTCCTGCAACAAGCCTTTGCTAGCGGGGACCCAGATGGATGTCCTCTGAAGTCCCTGATGCACTTGACAACAGGTGCTCTGACAAGAGACAGAGAATTAGTCCCTCTGGAGGTCACTAGAAGATAGGAGAAATGGGGTTGGGTTTCCAAGGAGCTGATAGCTTTATTGGGCCCTTAAAGCACATTAAATAGGGCCCAGAAGGGAATAAGCAAGAGTGAAGAAACAGTTGTGTTGACATGCTCTTTTTCAGCAGCCACGCTCCTGGGAGCTTCTGTGATCCTCCCCCCACAAAAAAATGACATTTCAGAGCTCTGGCTTAGAGCAAAATGAACCCACCAACCAATGCCAGCACTAGCAGCTCCTGCTCCAAATGGAGCGTCCCCCGTCATTTCCCCGAATCGTCTCCTGTGACTGCCCACACCCTTGGCTAGAGACCAGGGCAGCCCAAAAGCTGTGAGCATGTGTGGCCTGCAGGGAACGGATTTGCTGAATGAGCAGCTCTAATCAGCTCCATTCACCACTCAAATCCCTGGGCACATGGCACCCACTCGCCCGGTGCCAGCATCCCAAGCAGTCTCTGAAAGAGATTCGCCTTTTTATTATATGGTAAAGTGTTCTGCTTATATACCGCCCCATACCACTACAAGTAGTCTCTGGGTGGTTTACAATTTTAATTACAGTGTGCAGGCTACACATTGCCCCCCCCCAGCAAGCTGGGTACTCATTTTACCGACCTCGGAAGGATGGAAGGCTGAGTGAACCTTGAGCCTGCTACCAGGGATTGAACCCAGGTCGTGAGCACAGTTTTACCTGCAGGACAGGCATTTAACCACTGCGCCACGAGGCTCCTCTAACTACTGTATATGCCGTCATTCTGACTTATGGTGTCTTTTTCACGGTTTTTTAGGTAGATACTCTTCAGAAGTGGCTTGTGGGGAACCCAAATCCCAGGCCCAGGCTCTGCAGCCAGATAGTCTTAATTCACCAAACTCTCCAGCCAGCTCCTGAGATAAATATGTAAGATAAATAACTGTATGCTATCAATGCAATTCTGACTTGTTGAAACCCCAGGTTTTTCTAGTCAGGGAAGGCTCAGAAGTGGTTTTCCTTTCTACTCTTCTGGTGGAAGCCTGGGACAGTGCAGTTTAAATGCCTGTACTACAAGTAAAACTGTGCTCACGACCTGGGGTTCAATCCCAGGTAGCAGGCTCAAGGTTCACTCAGCCTTCCATCCTTCCGAGGTTGGTAAAAGAAGTACCCAGCTTGCGGGGTGGGTGGGGCAATGTGTAGCCTGAATGCTGTAATTAAAACTGTGAACCACCCAAAGATTATTTGAAGTGGTATGGGACAGACCACTTTGCTTTTTTACTTTTTTGCCCAAGGCTGTTGCCCTGTCTGACTCTTCTGGGATGTCTAGTGAGGAACTGAACAACTCTCAACCTCTGGCTCTGTAGTCAAATAAATACTTAACCCACTGAGATGTCCAGCCAGTGATAGCCTTTCTAGATCACTCTAGAAAGAGTCACTTGTTTGTCCCAAAGTCCTAAATCTAGCACTCTCCTTGTCTGCATCTTCCCCTGCCCCACATACACCAATAACTTGGGCCTTTTCACACGACCCCTAAGATCCGCTGGCCACTTAAATTCGGACTAGAGATCTTAGGGGTTTGTCGCCGTTCCTACGTTCCCACCCCCTCCGCACTCCTGGCTGCTGGCTGCGTGAGGGGAGGGAGAAAAAAAGGAAGAAAAGAATGTCGCGCACCCGTCCCCGCACTGCATTCAGATCTCTTAAAGGGGCGGGGGGGGGGCAAAAAAAGAACAAACAGAAACAAGGAGAGCCGGGCAGTCACTACGTTATATCCGCATCAGGAATTTTCATCTCCGGAGAGCAGGTACCTGAAAAGTGCGCTGGGACGCGCTTAGGTGGGCATGGTCGCACTTAATTATCTGTAAACTCCGGAGCTGGTGGGGAAACAATTTTAAGCTCTGGAGCTGGGAGCTATTTGCGGCGGAGTTTAGGGGTCGTGTGAAAAGGCCCTTACTCATTCCAAATCAGAATACACTGGCCCCACAAGCACTGAGTTTGTTCGAACCCTACCTGGAACCCAAGTGTTCAACCAGATTGTGGCAAACTACAGTGGTACCTTGTATAAAGGAATTAATTCGTTCCAAATGAAATTATATAAAGCAAATTTTCCTTTATACAAATTTCTCAAAGGAATGCATTGAAAACAGACTAACCCCTAATCGTGACCATTTTTATGTTGTACATAACAAACTGTTTGTTATACGAGAGTCCACTGTATTGGGAATTATCTATAGTACCGCCTCTGGATTGTTGACTCCAGGACCCATCATCCTGAACTGGGTTGAAGAAGATTGCACTCCAACATCTTAGGCCGCCAGGTTGGTTGGGGAGATGGGTATTTTGCCTGGCTGAATTTCCAGGCAGGACTTTGAGGGGTGAGCGACCCTTGGAGAGTCCAGGAACTGAACACGAGGCCTTTTAAATTAAGCATTGGTTCACCACCGTTGAGGGACAGCAGGAGCTTTAGAAAATACATAGGTTTCTTTTTCATTGCAAATGGGAGGTGGGTGGTGAGGTAGGTGTAAGCTGTGCAGAATGTACCTTAGGATCGTGACCCCCCCCCTCAGTGCAGGGCATCAAAGCTCTGACTGTAGAAAGTCCAGTCGAAAAGTCCATCTGTACATGCTTTGGGGTGTTTCCCACAACTAGTTTATTCAAAATCTCTCTGTCATCTCAAAATCCATGCACACATCAGTATGTCCAAGTCCAAAGATGCACAGCCTAGATAGGAACATTGATAAAAACTCTTAGTGCAGCAAACAGTGTCCAGAAATCAATGTGGCACGCTTTTAAAAATCGACTGATTGTGTGCAGGGAGTTTGGTGGATGAGGCACCAACTGCCCAGAGGCAAAGGATGACTCTCCTACTCGATCTAGACGCGTGAGAGTACACACACACACACACATGTGCAGATGCGGGCAAAAGTCAAACAGCTGGCAAAGCAGTGGCGGGGGGCATCTAATCCACACCCTCTCGCCCTGCGCTCTACTCACCCTGGCAGAACGTCGGTGGGGAAGCGGCAGGCAAGCGGAGCGCAATTTCCGCGCAAACCTGACGCGAAGGAGATGCCTGATGCCCCAACTTTAGCTGCCTTCGGTTCTTGCCGGCTGAAAGTTATCCTTCTCCAGATTAAGTCCCCTGGAGCGCTCCTCTCGGTCCGCTTTATATGCCCCTCCTCGGGCCCTGATTGGCGGAGCCTCTCCGCGTCACATGCCGGCAGTGCCAGCAAAACCGAAGTTGGGACGAACTTTGCAAACATTTTTGTTTACTTTTTGTTTTAAAAGCAGGAGAGCGATGTCGGCGGGGTTCCTCCCAGGTAAGCGGGTTTTTAGGATCGCCGCCTGCTCCCCTCTTCCTCCCAGGCCACGTTCATCGAACATCTTTCGAGATCCATGTTTGCTTCTCGGCGGAAAGAGACAGGTTTTTGCGTCCAGACCTGGCGTGGTCCCGCAAGCAGCCGCAGATGGAGGGAAACGGCGCGTGGCTGAACCGCCGCAGCACAGAAAATCGGGCTCCTTTCCCCGCCTTCCCAAATCAGGATGGTCCAGAAACGCGCAGGGGAGCCTCTCTCCCTCCCACAAAAGTCAGAAACAGGGCTGACGGGGGGCGCGCAACACTTTAATTAACTAATGAAAGTCCAAAAGTAGGCAGACTTTGGAATCCCTCGGGATTCTTTTTCAAACTGAACAAGAAAACTCCCAGCGTCTGTTTCTCGGCCTCCCTGTTTTGCCCGAGCGAGACAAGCCTGCAGGAGCGCTGGGCTGGGTTTTCCCAAGAGAGAACCTTGCGTGTTGGCCTTTTGTTCCAAGGGGCCAAAGCGCCCCCACTCCGCCCTTCTCGCCGAAGCAGTTCGGAGTCGGCCTGGATAAAAAAAAAGACTGATCCTCCACAGCAGAAAAATCCCGGGGGAGACAGACTTCCAGCTGGAAGAGAAGGTGCACCTGTGGAAAATTCTAGAGCAGCGATGGCGAACCTTTTAGAGACCAAGTGCCCAAACTGCAATTAAAAACCCACTAATTTTGTTTGCAAAGTGTCAATACAGTAATTGAACTTGTATACAGGTGGCTAGGAAAGGGCGATGTCGGGTGCCCACAGAAAGGGCTCTGAGTGCCACCTTTGGCACCCGTGCCATAGTTTCACCATCACTGTTCTAAACTAAAGCAAACACAAAGGAGAAAAAAAAATTAACGAAAGACAAAAACGGCGTGGCACCTTAAAAACGTAACGGCTGCCTTTTCATGTGAAAGTTTCCTGGACAGGTCCATTTCCTGAGACCTAAAGAAGGAGCTCATAGAAGGGCGATCTCATGAAGGATGTGCACTTAAGCCTTCAAGCCAAAGGTGGTTTTATTACTGCTTTAAAAGAAGACAGAACTGGCTCCTTTAAAGGAGCGTGTGTGTATGTGTGTGTGTAAGAAATCTTTTTCACTAGTACTTGACATTAGGCAGGGCATTAAGGGAGGGAAAGATCAGAAAGATCAGAAAAGTTTCTTCTTAAACAGAAGTAAAAACAAAAAAATCAACAACAAAAATGCAAAACACAATGCAAGACTAGGCTAGGTGATACCTTTATACAGGCATGTCCAAATTTTGGCCCTCCTGGTGTTTGGGACCACGACTCCCAGATTCCCAAGCCTGTATTTCCAATGGCAAAGAACAGTGGGAGTTGTGGTCCAAAACATCTGGAGGGCTGAAGTTTGGACATGCCTGCCTTTATAGGTCACTAATCAAATTTAAAAAATAAAATGCAAGCTGGGCTTTCTGTGGCAGGCCACCTTTATCAAAGCATTGTACTAAAATACACTCTTGGCAACAGATGTAGTCTGCCGGGCGTTGAGATTCTTAAACAGAACTGCTTGTTGTTCTTCCAGTTCACAATCCCAGGGTGAGGTGTGTGAGTAGTTCAAGGTCACCTGGTGAGTCTCCCTTACTCCCTGAGGACTAGAACCTGGCCTTCCCAAGTTCCATCTCCAACCACTAGACCTCATTGCTTTCCCAACAGGGATCACTATCCCACAGCTCCGAAATTAAGGAAGTGTTGTGATGTTGGCTCCAGATTCCTATTTGGAAGAGCTTTTCACAAGCTCCCTTTGTGGACAGAGAACAAGCCAGTGCCCCGTGAGCATTTTAAAACCCACCTCATTGTTCTGTTCTCTGGAACAATCACAGGCAGCAGCTGTGCTTAAAAAGAAAAGGTAGTAAAATATACGTGTCCTACAACTAGATACTGTACACTATCCTGAAACTAGACACATTGGTTTATTTTAGAAAACATACTTTTCTTAAAGCCAGGCCAGTGTTGGCGAACCTATGGCACGGGTGCCAAAGGTGGCACTCAGAGCCCTTTCTGTGGGCACCTGACATCACCCCTTCACAGCCACCTGGATTCAGGTTAAATGGCTGCATGGGCACTTTACAAAAAATTAGTGGGTTTTGATTCGCAGTTTGGGCACTCGGTCTCTAAAAGGTTTGCCATCACTGGTGCCGCTGGAGACTGCTGGGCATCTAGGGTGGTGCTGAGCTAACGGTGTCCTCCGGCCCAGGAGGCAGGTGGGGGATTTCCTGGCAACAATCGGAGGGGAGCACCTGGAGTGGTCGTTTTAGGATCCAAAGAGCTGATCCCGCATCCTGTGGGACAACGCGAGAAAGAAGAAGTGGTATCTTAAAAACTAAAATGGTCAAATCTGCTTCATGGCAGAACGCGCGGCCCAAGGAGAGAGAGAGGCCTCATCATGGCCCGTCAAGCAATGTCACGTTTTGTTAAACGTGTTAAATTTATACTCTGCCTTTCCATTAAAACATGGTGTTGGAGGCGGCTTACAAATCCTTATAAGTTTTGTGCGGCAACAGGATAGGAAGAGAGAGCCATGGAAAAGATAAGCAGGGCCTATGTTACTTTTAACAAAACAAAGAAAAAAAACTACTCAATCGTTGGACAAAAAGGAGTGTAATACCAATTGAGGTGTCCTGGACATAATGTTGATTGGGTGGCCAAGGGAGGGACGGTGCAATAAGAGAAGTGATTCTTCCCAAAGGAGGCGTGGGTCTAACTTCAGTTCAGGAAAAATACTGGCGTGTGAGGATGTTCAGATTTTTTTTTTTAAACTCTAGGTTCAGAAAGAAAACCCCTGCATGTAGAAAACTAGGAAATCAAGGATTGGGCTGAGCTGTCCAGTTCTCCCTTATGCTCAATAACCCCTTATTGTGGTCCCGGTTTCCAAGTCATCCTCTGCGTGATCTGTGTTGTTGTTGTTCAGTCATTCACTCGTGTCCGACTCTTCATGACCCCATGGACCAGAGCTCTCGCCAGGCCTTCCTATCTTCCACTGCCTCCCAGAGTTTGGTCAAATCCATATTGGTTGCATCGATGACACAGTCCAACCATCTCATTCTCTGCTGTTCTCTTTTCCTTTTGCCTTCCATCTTTCCCAACCTCAGGGACTTTTCCAAGGACTCCTCTCTCCTCATGAGGTGGCCAAAGTACTGGAGCCTCAGCTTCAAAATCTGTCCTTCCAGTGAACATTCGGGGTTGATTTCTTTCAAGATAATAATCTGTATAATCCCTTATTGTGGTCCCCGTCTCCCGCGCCATCCTCTGTGTTGTAATTGGTTCTGAATCAAAAGAACCACGCCATTGATTCGACAGTTGTGCGAAGCTCTAAAAGACTTGACGCTGCCATTCTAGACTTCTTGATTTGCATGCGAAAGCTCCAGGACTTTGCAGGGGTCCCCCGTAAACTGCGCTCCGGTGTCGCGTGCGCGCTGTCAGGCCGATCAGGCTACCTGCGTGCCTGGCTGGTGGATCGCTGTGCCTCTCATCATTAGACTGGCGAATCCCTTTGCCATGAATCCCCCTAGGACGGCGGCCAAAACAAGCAAACGCTTCGGGAGAGCTATTTTTCCCAGCGTGAGAAAATCCGCTGCTCTGCTTCCATTCACAAATAACGCCACGCCAAGAGCGCCCGAAAAATGACCTCGCTTCTCAGTTATTTTGCTATAGAAGATGTAGCTTTCGCCATCGGAATACCCGATCGCTATAAAAAAACCCTATAAAAACCTCTGTAATCGTTATTTATTATTTACCTTTATGCTTTCTATGCCGCCTTTCTCCCCATAGGGAATCCAGGGCGGTTCACAGCACGATAATTAGCTTAAAGTAACAATACAAAGCTATATTTTTTTAAAAAAATATTGAGTTGGAAAACAAGATTAAAAACAAATATATATACACGGTGGATCCTTGTATAACAAACAGTTTGTATAACATAAAATCTGTACAACATAAAAATTCCGGAGATAGGGGAAATTTGCTTAACATAATCAATCGCTTATCCGGCGAATCCGTACAACATAAAAATGGTCGCGATTAGGGATGACTCTCTCTGTTTTCAATGCATTCCTATGGAAAATTTGTATAAAGAAAAATGCCCTTAACAGAATTTCATTTGGAAAGAATTAATTCCTTTATACAAGGTACCACTGTACTGCAGTTGGATCTGTTCTCCCAACACACACACACACCCCAGGAATTTTGGCGGGGGGGGTTTCTGGGAATTTTATTATGTGTTTGTCTGAATCCCAGCATTGAGGCCCAGGACAACTTACACCGCTTTTTGTTTTGTTTTGTTTTGATATGTGATGTTGCTCTTATTATGTGAGAAGCATGGTTTATGGTTTTATTACTGTGTCCCCCTAGATGCCCTGAGCACATCCGATCTCGCCTGATTTCGGAAGCTAAGCAGGGTCAGCCCTGGTGAGTACTTGGATGGGAGACCACCAGGGAATACCAGGTACTTGTAGGCGCCTGGAGTAGGAACTGGCAAACCACTCCAGTATTCCTGCCAAGAAAACCTCCATGGATATGGGGTCACGAAGAGTCGGTCAGGACTGTAACGACACAACACACACACACACACACACACACACCCCTCCCAGAATGCTGGACAGTCTAAAAAGGGGTAAGTGAATAAATAATAAAAATAAAAACAGGCTCATGGGTCATGCGTGCCGGCTCTGGATGGACCTGCTCACGCCCGGGGAAAGGACCGCAGGAAGAGTCGCAGCAGGCAGGGCCAAGCCGGGGGTGGAAGGTTATCGTTTATTTAAGCCGAGGGCGCTGGCCAACTCCGGGCTGCGGCGCCGGGCTTTCTTTTCCCGGCCCGGGATGGCCCCGCGGCCGAGTTAACGATTGCCGGCCTCGCGTGCGAAGTAGCCACGCCAGCCTTGGCGGGTGCGCGCCCCGAGGTGAGGGCTCGTGGGTGCCTTTTGTTTTCCTTCCTCCCGGGAGCGATCAGGGCGCAAAGGCCGGGGAAAGGGGAAGGCTCACGAGCTTGATCCGCCACATATTGACAAAAGGGGACATGGCGGCGGGGAGCGCCTCCCGGCTGGGGACGATGAGAGTTGTAGTCCAACCCCCCTGGAGAGCCTCCGCTTCAAGCCTTGGGCATGGCTGGAGAGTCCAAGAGCGCTGCTCCTCTTACGGCCTGAGGTGGTGGTGGTGGTGGTGGGGAGATTCCGGAGAGGGAGTCAGGAAACAGCGACCCTTCAGATCACTTGGACTGCAACTCCCATCTGCCGCTGCTGGGCTGAGTGATGCTGGGCATCCATCCTGGGAGTTGGGATATAGCCACCAGCTTCTTTCCTCCAGCTCCAAAGGTTCCCATTCAGGGACTAGGCTGTATCCCCAGTTGCACCTACCTTACAGGTCGCCTCTGAAGACAAGAGGGGTATTTAAGACCTATTCATTTTGAAGGGTCTTCTCTGCCCTGTCTACCTAGCTGGACAAGGGGTCAGCAAATAGCCGTCCTAAAACCTGGAAAAGTGTTTTTGCAACTTCCAGAAGTACAAAAATTGGCTTTTCACAGGAAAAAAATAGCCAAATTAGTATTCCTCAAATATTCCTTCCTTCCTTCCTTCCTTCCTTCCTTCCTTCCTTCCTTCCTTCCTTCCTTCCTTCCTTCCTTCCTTCCTTCCTTCCTCACAAGATCTCAAGGCAAGTTACCGAATTGTGTGAAAGAAACTCACTTGGGGTGATCTTGAGTCAATCAGTCACTGTCTCTCAGTCCTGTCTACCTCAGCAGGGTTATTGTGAGGACTCAGTTTTTACCTCTTTACTGTATGTGTGAAAATCTGCCTATCACAGTGGCTCACACAACCATGGGTACCAGAGGTGTTCTTGGACCACAATTCCCAGAAACCTTAGCTAGCTCAGTTGGTGGTGAAGGCTTCTGGGAATTGCAGTCCAAGAACACCTGGAGACCCAACGTTGGGAACCACTGGTTTTACTGTGTATTAGACAGGAGCCTTCACTCTGAATTGCCATGTAGGTGGTGGTCTTGGTAAAGTTACTCATGAAATATCTTACATTATCTTGAAAATTCTGCTGAGATCCCAGTACAGTAGGACCCCGGTATCCGCTGAAGATTAGTTCCAGGCCTTCCTGTGGATAATGAAAACTGTGGATAAGGGGCAAAGCCTGCCCACCCACCCCCAAACTGCTGTTTCCTAACACTAGCTTGCTTGATGACTGCTGTTTTGAGACAGTAGCTTGCTTTATGGCCGCTGTTTGTGACAATAGTTTGCTTTACAGCTGCTGTTTGTGACAATAGCTTGCTTTGTGGCTGCTGAATTATTTAATTTTTTTCCTCTGCCAACCGTGGATAACTGAATCAGTGGATAATGAATCAGTGGATAAGGGGATCCTACTGTACCTTTTCCTATTGAACTAGAAAGTGGACAAGGGTGGCCCTGACACCTCTGCAATCTCAACCATGGATAACTGAATCAGGGGATAATGAATCAATGGATACAGGGGTTCTACTGTAAATCGGTTCCACCTTGAGGGCACATAGCATACACAGTACAGGGTTTTTTTGTGAACAACCATTTCCGTTTCATTGCACTCAAATGAACAAACTTTTCAATGTTGAATCTGAGCTGGTACATATTCAGGTTAGCTCAGTTTGATCTCCATATGGACCACAGTCCATTATTGAAATGGACTGACAAAACCCAGGACATGCATGCAAAGAGAACTCTCCCATAATTGTTTGACTGCACTTCCATACGGTGAGGACTCACTTGGAATCAGAGACTCCAGTACCAATCAGCATCTGCCATCTTCAGAGCTACGTGGTGGGGGAACCCCCCCCCCGATTCCCCCAAATTCTTTCTCATAGTTGTAACATTGAGTCCATGCAAAACTAGTCAACCACAATGCCCAACTTGACATTGGTTTGAAACTGAGACACTATGTGAATGCCGAAAAAAATGTAATACTGCACTAATCAGGAAAAAGAGACACCTAATTCAACTACAGCTCCCATAATCTTTCATGGTTTGGCTATGCTGTTGGAGGGTTGAAGTAGGCCCAAACAGCTGGGAGGCCAGAGGTTTTTCCACCCCTGAAAATAACTGAAAATCTAGTCTTCCACATCAGTGAGGTTATTTCCTTGGACTACATCTCCCAGGATCCTCCATGGTGGCCAACAGATTAAGAACATAAACATAAGAACATAAGAACAGCCTTGCTGGAACAGGCCACCGCCTGTCCAGTCCAGCATTCTGTCTCACACAGTGGCTCACCATTTGCTTCAGGGTATTCCCAAGCAGATGTTTTCACCTGCTTATGATTCCCCGCAAATGGTATTTAGAGATATCCTGCCTATCTCTTCAACCCGTAGGTTGTCCTTAGGCATCCATAATGATAGCCATGGATACCCTTGTTCTCCATGAACTTGTCCAATCCTTTCTTAAAGCTGTCAAGGCTGACAGCTGTCATCATTTCTTCTGGCAGGGAGTTCCAGAGACCAGTGATCCTCTGTGTTAAAAAGTACTTCCTCTTACCTATTTGAGATCTAGCAGCCCAAAGTTTCATGGCCTGCCCCCTAGATCCACTCTGGGCATTGTAGTCCAAAGCCAGGCATGCCCAAACTTCGGCCCTCCAGATGTTTTGGACTGGGAGTTGCAGTCCAAAACATCAGGAGGGCCGAAGTTTGGACATGCCTAACCTGACCACACGCTTGGGTTCTGAACTGATCTCTGCGTCTGCTCAGGGGTTCGACGGCAGAGGAGTACTTAACGTAACCCGAACCAGAAGGGGTCGCGTTCAGACGCAGGAGGCGCAGATGCCCCGCATTGGGGTCCCCAACTCCGGAGCGCTCCAGTTTTAGCAGCTCGCCCAGGGGTTGCCTTCGGCCGTGCCCTTGGCCTTTACCCAGGCGGCAGAAGGCGGGGGGTGGGCGGGCAGGAGGAGGAGGAGGAGGAGGAGGAGGAGGAGTAAGGGGAGGAAAGTCCTTGTTTTGGCAAGGGCGAGGTCGCCGGTCGCGTGAGAAAGGGCGCGCCAAAGCGATGGCAATCAGTCTGCCTCGGTCACCAAAGGCTGCCTTGCAACGCCCTGGTCACGCCAAGGCAGGCACGCGAACCGCGAGGGCTCTGCCAAGGCCAGCAGCGGGCAGGCTTCCTCCTCGCCCCGTCGGGGAGTTCCCGGAAACCGGTGTGTGTGTGTGTGTGTGTGTGTGTGTGTGTGTGTGTGTGTGTGTGTGTGTGTGTGTGTGTGTGTGTGTGTGTGTGTGTGTGTGTGTGTGTGTGTGTGTGTGTGTGTGTGTGTGTGTGTTTGAGCGCCTCCTTCTCACGCAGAGGGTGTTCTTATGGGGACAGCCGGTGCAACACTCGGATTTTTAAAATATTTTTTTTTATTTTTTATTTTATTTTATTATTATTTTTTTAATTTTATTATTTTATTTTATTTTATTTTTTTTGCGTGTGAGGAGGGACCTTGCATGCACTGCCGGGAGAGTCATTCTTCTCTCTCTCTCTCTCTCTCTCCACCCTTCTTTCCTGCCTTTCACACGCACGCTCCTAGGCTCACGCGCTGTCTTGAGCTGTGGGAAAGCGCAAAGGGCGTGGATCGTTTCCAAAGGCAGCTGGCGTGCAGGGTTTAGGCTCGTTGCTTCCACCCCCCCCATCCCTCCGCCTCCCGCCCGCCCGCCCCCGACAACAGGCAGAGTGCCAAGCCAGGAGTGCCAGCCTGAACCTCCCAAAGGGCTCTTCTCACTCCCGTGCTGGGCTGTGAAAGCCAAAGCAGCCAAGGGTGGCGGCACCACCTCAGACATTCCTTAGACCAGTGATGGCGATTGGCGAACCTTTTCGAGACAGAGTGCCCAAACTGCGATTCAAAACACACTAATTTTTTTTTTTTTTGCAAAGTGCCACTACAGCCATTTAACCTGAATACAGGTGGCTGTGAAGGGACGATGTTGGGTGCCCACAGAAAGGGCTCCGAGGGCCACCTTTGCCACCCATGCCATAGGTTCGCTGCCTTAGACCTTAGGCAGCCTCACGAAGCCTCCTCATCTGAAGATGAACTGGAGGTTTCATGGCCCCTTTCTGTGAGGTGTTTCCCCTCTTAAATTATGGGGCAATCTGGTCTTAAATTTCAGAGAGGTGCCCCGATTAATCTGTTGAAATAAAACTGACATAGAGTCTTGTGGGATTTTAAAGAATAAGGGTTTTGTTTTGTTTTTTTTTGTTACCTGAGCCCAGTTCTGCAGGTGTGTTTGTTAAATAAAACTTGATTATAAAAAAAAATGACCTAGTTTCTGCTTTTCAGGTAGACACGGGGAGGCTTTAGCCCTCCAGATATGGACTTCAACAGAAGCACTGAGAAAATCCACATGGCCCATGGTGAGAGGTTATGAGTGATGCCATCCAAACCAGTGCTTCTCAACCAGTGGGTCCCCAGATGTTCCTGAACTGCAACTCCCAGAAGTCTTCATCACTAGCTGAGCTGGCCAGGATTTCTGGGAGTTGCAGTCCAGGAACACCTGGGGACCCACAGGTGGAGAACCACTGATCCAAACCATGGCGGGGCGGGGGCAAAGGCTCCACATTTCAGACTTTAGACGCAAAGACTCACAGTCTCTGACAAAATATCTTGTACCTGAGAAGGATGGCATCCCTTGTGCTCCACACACAGAAACATTAAGTTGGACTCCAAACCTCAGCTCAAGGCAGAAATAGAAATCGAAGGATATTTGCCAGATGGTTGTCTAACTTTCTCTTGAATGCCTCCCGTGATGGAACACTCGCCACCACTTGGGTGAGTTGGTTCCATTGTTGTACTGCGGCAATAGTTACAAAGTTTTTACCAATACAGCATGTGAAACTGGGCTGCCTGTAACTTGAATCCACTTATGTGTCTCCTGCACTCGGAGATGATCAAGCATAGATATTGCCCTCCTCTGTACGATGACCCTTTAAGAACAAAGTGTTGTCGTCATATTTCCCCTCAGTCTTCCCCCAAGGCCAGGCATGTCCAAACTTCGCCCCTCTAGATGTTTTGGACCACAACTCCCACAGTGCTTTGTCATTAGCAATCTAAGCTTAGAATTCTGGGAGTTGTAGTCCAAAACATCAGGAGGGCTGAAGTTTGGACATGCCTGCCCAAGGCTAAACACGCCCAGTGCCTTTCAGTCTACCCTCAGAGGGCTTGGTCTCCAGTGCTCTGATCAACCTTGTTGCCCTCCTTTGAACTTGTTCTAGTTTCTTTTGTTTGTGTGTGTGATTACAGTTGTGACTGACTCTTCATGACCCCATGTCCATGGAGTTTTCTTGGCAGGAAGACTGGAGTGGTTTAGCCAGTTCTTACTCTAGGCGCCTACAGCGCCTGGTATTCCCTGGTGGTCTCCCATCCAAGTACTAACCAGGGCTGGCCCTGCTTAGCTTCTGAAATCAGGCGAAATCGGATGTGCTTAGTAGCACCCTCCTTGAAGCATGGTATCTAGAACTGGATACAGTACTCAAGATGAGGCCTAACGAGTGCCAAATAGAGGGGGATGATAGTAATCACACAGGATTTGGAGACTATGCTCCTATTGTGTGTTGTGTTGTTACAGTCGTGACCGACTTTTCGTGACCCCATGTCCATGGGGTTTTCTTGGCAGGAATACTGGAGTGGTTTGCCAGTTCCTACTCCAGGCGCCTACAGCACCTGGTATTCCCTGGTGGTCTCCCATCCAAGTACTAACCAGGGCCGACCCTGTTTAGCTTCCGAAATCAGGCGAGATCGCATGGGCTTAGGGCACCCAGGCAGCTATGCTCCTATTAATGGAATTTAGGGCCTTTATACACGACCCCTAAACTCCGCAGCAAATGGCTGCAAACTCCGGACCTTACAAGTGTTTTCCCACCAGCTCCGGAGTTTGCAGGAAATTAAGTGCGACCCCGCCCACCTAAGCGCGACCCAGCTGCACTTTCTTGTACCTTCTTGAGGTGGGTGAAAATCCCCAGGTCCGGATTTAATCTGGTCAGTGCGGGGCTCTCCTGGCTTCTGCTTGTGTTTTTTTTTGCCTCCCGCCCCTTTAAGAGAAGAGGTGGGAGGAAAAAAAGCAAGCAGAAGAAAGGAGCTCCTCCAGGTGAGCTGCATTTTTTCCTCTCTTTCTCTGGTGGGGAGGAAGGAAGAGCAACGAACCCCTAAGATCTTTGGTCCGAATTTAAGGGGCCAGCGGATCTTAGGGGTCGTGTGAAAAGGCCCTTAAAATATAATTGGCCTTTTTTGTAGCCACATTGCACTGACTCATCTTCAGCTAATGATCTATGATGATTCCAAGATCCTTCTCACTTATAATATTGATGACATCTTGTAACTGTGTATTTGTTTGTTTGTAACTGTGTATTTGTTTGTTTACCCCTAGGTGTAGCACTTTGCAGTTGTCCCTGTTAAATTTCAATCTGTTATTTTTAGCCCAGTGCACAAGCTTATCAAGATATTTTTGACTTTTCTTTCTGTCTTCCAGAGCTGTGCCACCCAGTTTTGTGTCATCTGAAAATTTAACTAGCATTCCCTGTAAGACATTCCTCCCAGATCTCTTGCTAGCAATCCAATCCAAGAACCGTAGCCGGTCCAGAAAGAAACCCTTACATTGATACCACCTTCATAGCCTAGAGTATTTTCCTTTCTCTTTTTCTGTATGTCTTCTGAGTACTGAGAGGATGGATGAGAATACTGTCTGGGCCCCGAAATCCTTAAGTCTCCTTCCCAGAATTTTAAAGTCTGATATGATCTCTTGGAAGTTGCTCTTGGCTGTGTTTAAGCAAACCATGCTGTCCGTTACCATTTTTGTCTACCGTTCCCCATAGTTAGTCATCCTCACTGTCCTCCTAATCACCTCAGAGGCCTGAAGAACAAAGACGTAACACTGTTACAATATACAGAAGAAAAATGCACTCCTACAACAGCCTCACTTCCTGGCTTTTATCATATGCAGTATTTTCCTGTGTATAAGACTATATAGTGTCTAAAATTGTTAGACTAAAAACTGAGGGTCGTCTTATACATGGAATTAAGCTGAGAAGAGAACTGTATGGTTGTGAAACTGTAATTTTGGGTAGGAAAGTGGGGGGGGATCTTATAGACAGAAAAATATGGTAATACCGTTGCTTAAAATCACTTCTGACAAGGCTACCCTTTTCAGAGTTTTCCAGGTAGAGACTACTCAGAAGTGGTTTACCTTACCTGGCTTTGTGTGTGTGCACCTATTGCTGACTTTGGTCTCCCATTCCATTATCCACCTTCAACCACATCCTCCATCCCCCATCGTGTCCTATCAAGTCCCAGTTGCTATCAGACACCATTGATGGTCCCGTAGAAGTTTTTGTTTCTTCATCTCCAGTTTCTTTTTGGGGATCCCCCTCATCCAGCTATACCAAAGCTTGGCAATTTCTCCTGAAGTCTTGAGGTAGCAATGTCTGGTGTAGACCAAAAAAATTTACAGACTTAAAGGCTCTTGTGGTTCTTCTAACCTAGTTTGCTTCTTGCATCCCATTCCATCTTGGCCTGAGGAGAGCAGGTTCAGAAAGCAGGGCGTGTGCAGGTGCGTGAGATGCAGTCGCAGCCTGGCACGCAAGAAGACTGATCCCTGCCCTCATTAACCTCAAGAACAACCTGCCTCTCCAGCTTTGGCAGAGATCATGAGCCAGAGCTGGCATAGAAGGAGCTGCTTCTTGGTAAACAAGCCCATTGCAGGTTGGTTTGGGAGGAAGCCCTGAGGCCTTTCTCCCTTGGCCTCTTGGCTCTTCATAAGCCTGAAGGTTCACGCTGCCTTATGGATTAGCACCTTGTCAACCTCCAGATGTCTCCTCAGCCTGGGCCATGCTGAATGAATATGACTGATGGAGTCCAATAACACATGGAGGGCAACAAGTGGGTCACCTTGGTCTCTCTGAATGGCTCTCCAGTTCCGGACCCATTCGAAGTGTAGGTTAGATCTGGCCATCAATGGTGAGTGTCCGGACAGCAGGCTCTGAAGTGGACACACAGGTCACAGGTCACTGACTCTGGCAAGAGTGGTATGTTAAGCAGCCATGTCAAGGATCACCCTACCCATCTTGACGACAGCCAAGGAAAGTAGCTTCCCAGTCCTTTTGATACATTGCTCATTTTTCTCGTTTTACATAAGAACATAAGAACATAAGAAGAGCCATGCTGGGTCAGGCCTAAAGGCCCATCTAGTCCCGCTTCCTGTATCTCACAGTGGCCCCACCACATGTGTCTGGGAGTGCATGAGACTAGATATCTGTCTCCTGATACCACTCCCTTGCATCTGGCCCTTGAAATAACCCGGTTTTAAGCCTGGAGATTTCACATCTCCATCTTGGTTTGTAACCTGTGATGGACTTTTCCTCCAGGAATCTGTCCAATCCCCTTTTGAAGGCATCCAGGCCAGATGCCATCACCACATCCTGTGGCAGGACTCTTTTCCAAGCTTTTGATAGACTGTAGGATGGCCCCAGGCCCCCAGGTGATGCATGTAGTTCCTCTTGGGTAGAAGGAAAATCAGCCTCTACTCACGTCTGTGAAGATTCTCAGTTGCCCAGGTGGGATTATCTGGAAGTTGAGTCACAGCAACTGGAGATCAAAACGTTTTGCATCTCATCCTGATGGAGCTGCTTGTCATGAAACATTTTGATCTCTCAAGAAAAGAAGTCCAGTTGCTATGACTCAACTTCCAGATAACCTCTTCTCATCCACTTTTCATACTATTCTATGTATTGCTATAACGTGAGGACTTTCAAAGAGAGGGGAGGGAGTGGTCCAGACTAGAGATGGGCATGAACTACAGATGGGCATGGGTTTGGCAGACTAGAGATGGGCATGGGTTTGGCGCTTCAACACAGTTCATTTCCTGACCAAACAGCTGATCTGCAGTTTGGTGCCCCACCCTCTCCAGCTGGCACCCATTGAACAGCAGTGTCTACGGTTCCTGGCTGTCTGTAGTGCACACTATTCATTTCTGAATCATACAATCGTAGAATCATAGAACCATGAGTTGGAAGGGGCCAATAAGGCAATCGAGTTCAACCTGATTTAGATTCCTGCTCAGTGCAGGATTCTAAATCAGAATACCAGAAGAAGTGGTGAAGTGACAGCTGTCAGCCTTGACAGCTTTAAGAAAAGATCGGACAAGTTCATGGAGAACAAGGGTATCCATGGCTATCATGATGGATGCCTAAGGACAACCTCCGGGTTGGAGAGAGAGGCGGGCTGTCTCTCAAATGCCATTTGCAGGGAATCGTAAGCAGGTGAAGAGATCTGCTTGGGAATACCCTGAAGCAAATGGTGAGCCACTGTGTGAGACAGAATGCTGGCCAGGATGGGCTGCGGCCAGTTCCAGCAAGGCTGCTCTTATGTTCTTAATATATCTGACAGATAGTTGTCTACTTTTCTCTTAAATGCCCCCAAGGTTGGAGTCTCACCACTTCCTGAGGTAGTTGTATCCATCACTGTCCTGCTCTGTAACAGTTAAGATGTGGTTTTCTCCCCAATATTCAGTGAAATCTGGTTTCCATTAAACTTAAACCATTATTACATGTCCTGCATTCCGAGAACAGAACCTTCCCCTCCTCTGAATGACAGCCTTTCAAGTACAGTATTTGAATGGCGCTATCATATCACCCCTCAATCTCAACATAGGAGCATAAGAAGAGCCCTGCTGGATCAGGCCAAAGCCCCATCTAGTCCATCTTCCTGTATCTCACAGTGGCCCCACCAGATGCATCTGGGAGAGCATGAGACTAGATCTCTGTCTCCTGATACCACTCCCCTGCTTCTGGTCCTTGAAGTACTCCGGTTTTAAGCCTGGAGATTACACATCTCCATCATGGTTCATAACCTTGGATGGACTTTTCCTCCAGGGATCTGTCCAATCTCCTTTTGAAGGCATCCAGGCCAGATGCCATCACCACATCCTGTGGCAGGGAGTTCCACAGACTAACAACACGCTGGGTGAAAAACTATTTTCTTTTGTCTGTTCTTACTCTCCCAGCCCTCAATTTGAGTGTATGTCCTCTAGTTCTGGTATTTTGTGAGAGGGAGAAGAGCGTCCCTCTATCCATTTTACTCATGCCCGGCATTATTTTGTACGTCCCAATCATATCCCCCCTGTCCAAGAAGAGCTCAAGCTCCTTGATTTGCTGCTGGTTTGCTGGTGTTTTTCCTCTAGGTAGGCTAAACATGCCTACTTCCTTCAGCCAATCCTCATAAAGCTCAGTTTCCAGTCCCCTGATCAGACATTGCCCTCCTCTGAACTTGTTCCAGTTTGTTGGCATCCTTCTTTAAATGTCGCGTCCAGACCTGGACACAGTACTTGAGGCCTGACCTGTGCTGAATATGCATATAGTACCTCACTTGACCTGGAAACTCTCCCTCTGTTAATGAAGCCCGCAAGAGCATTGGCCTGTTTTATCACAGTATTTCTAACTTCATGTGTGTGTGTGTGTGTGTTGTGTCGTTACAGTCGTGACCGACTCTTTGTGACCCCATGACCATGGAGTTTTCTTGGCAGGAATACTGGAGTGGCTTGCCAGTTCCTACTCCAGGCGCCTACAGCCCCTGGTATTCCCTGGTGGTCTCCCATCCAAGTACTAACCAGGGCTGACCCTGCTTAGCTTCCGAAATCGGGCAAGATCGGATGTGCTTAGGACATAGTCCCATTCATACCACATCTGTCGTATGGTGCCATGTGCTGGGTGCCTGCTACAAAATTTAGAGCTGTTTTAAGATCTAGTTTAGAAGCAGTGGGTGCTTTTATTAGCATTTCCCCACTGGTTTCCCACAGCCTGTTAAAACTATTAATCCTAGTAATTTTAGGAAGTTAATGTTGCCCATTGCATGCCATTTTTAAAAACAGCTGTTTCATTGGACTGCTTTGGGGAGGACTGGGTTCTGACCAAGTTAGGAATTGTTAATAAATAAACAAGTTAGGGATTAGTTAATAATTACTCAGTTAATAATTACTGAGCCACGGCAGCCCAGCATTTTCTGGTTTCTTAAAAATAAGCAAGCTTTGGTTGGTATTAGTTTCTGCTGTTAATTTCAGCCTGCTTCATTACATGCCCTCCCACCACCACCACCACTGTTCTTTTGTTGTTGTTGTTGTTGTTGTTGTTGTTGTTGTTGTTGTTGTTGTTGTTGCTGCTGCTGTTGCTGCTGCTGTTGTTGTTGTTGTTGTTGTTTTGCATTTATATCAAACCCTTCCTCCAGTCAAGGTGATCTAAATGGGTTGTCTCCATATGACTGTCACAGCTGAGAGGCTATACATTTATTTTATTTTATTTATTTTAGAGTATTTTTACCCCGCCTTTCTCCTTGGAAAAGGACCCAAGGTGGCTTACAGTCACGAGGGATAATATACAGTCCAGTACAATTAAGATATATTCAAGTATTGAGAACAAGGAATTGAGGGACATCTTACAGCTTTAATAGACAGCGTTACATTAAAGCTACAAGGGTATATGTAGTTACAAACACAAAGTCTATGTGAACCTATAGATTTATATAAAAGACACATCATGGTAGTCCATCATTCAGGGAAAGCTTGCCTGAAGAGGAAGGTCTTTGCCTGTTTCTGGAAGGACAACAGAGATGAGGCAGTCCTGGCTTCTAGTGGGAGGGAGTTCCAGAGTCTGGGCACAGCAGTCGAGAAGGCCCTTTCATGAGTTCCCACCAGACGTACCTTTGAGGGTGGTGGGATGAAGAGAAGGGCCTCTCCTGATGACCTTAACACCAAAGTAGGTTCATTCTGTGAGATTCGATCTTTGAGGTACTGGTAGCTAGTTTTGCCTATAGCCATCATCCAGTAAGTTTGCTAATTGAGTAGAGATTTAAACCCAGGTCTCTGGATCCATAGTTCGGCAGGCTAAACTGTCAGAACACCCTGACCCTTATCAGAGTGAAGACGTTGTCACAGGATGACTCCATCAAAAATGAGAGCCATTGGGGTGCAATGTGCTATGATTGATCAACCGGGACTTCTGAAATTCCTGGTCATGGCCTTGGTAAGCCGTGACAAACTCTCCACCTGATTGTCCTTGCAAGGTTGTTTCCAGGGACATGCTACCAGATTGACTCTGATTCGTGGCGACCTTTCTCAGAGTTTTCTACTTCTAACATGTTGTATTTGGAAGTGGCTTGACATTTCTTCCTTCTGGGGGTGCTCTGGGGCCTCAGGAAGCACAGTGGGGAACTGATTTTCCAACATTTATATTTCTGACTCCAAAAGCTACCCTGTCGGTATCAAAATACATATTGACTGCATATTTTTAAAACTGTATTTTACCATTGTAAACGATTATATTTTATGGACTGGGATAGAGGAAGGCTTTGAAATCCTTGGCTAGTTTTGTTCACCCCCCCTAGCAAAGGTGTTTGTTGAAACTTTAAAGAATTGGTTGGGGATGTAGAGCCCCTTTGAAAGAACAAGAAGACTCCCCAGGTCTCTTGGAGAAGGAAGACTCTTCACGGACTCTTCACGGAAGAGTCCGTGAAGAGTTCCACTGCCACGGAAGAGTCCGTGAAGAGTTCATGGACTGCCATTGGTTCTATTTGATGCACTCCTGCTGTCCATGAAGGCTGATGCTGAATAAAATTTGCCCATCTCTAAGTTCCTGCAGGACTCTGTTGTTGTTGCTGCAATAAACTCTCACAGCTCCCCACCCCCCAAAAAACACAACCCTCTGCAAGAGCAGCTTCATTGCCAGCCAGAACATTTCAGAGCCGCTGGGGCTAATCAGGGCTCGGGCAGGGGTCAAAGTTTATCACTCCTCATCCCAGCTTCCAGGCAGCCCTTTGTATGTGCCACCAGGTTAAAGATTTGCCCTGGTGTGCGTGAGAAGGGCTTCTGCAACTCATCAGTTTCCCAGGCAAAGACAAAACATGGGATGGGGAGAAGAGGCAGGTCAAGGTTCTGCGACCGGAGAGGTCACTCTGGAGACAGGACATCGCGTGAGAAGAGAGCAGAGGGGAGGGGAAAGAGCGAGCAAGAGAGAGCAGGGGCTGGCAGAGGCTCAGGACCTATGGGCGAACCATGGAGGACGATCTCTCCCTGCATCCAGGCTTTGGTGAACCCGGCTCCTGCTCTAGAATGGCTCAAGGTGACACGGCTGAGTTCCTATTTCCTGCAGACAATGGGAAGGAGTGGTGGTGGACTCACAGCTGGCTACCTGGCACGAGGACTCTGAGAGTTATGGGCAAAAAGGAACATGTCCAATTTTAATTTTCTTAGATGCACAGGTCGTAAAGAATCTTCTTGGATCTCACATCTCAGATACCCCCTGAATTAATGTGGAACTCGCTGAATGTTCCCTCCCCCCACCCCTTTTACACCTGTAGAGATCAAACGCTGTCTGTATGGCTCAATAAGTTAGGTACCCTGTGGGCAGGTGGTGAATTCAATTCTCTATTGTGTGCTTTCCCAGAGGAAAAGCCAACCTGTGCCATGGGAAACCACTTCTGAGTACTGTCCTCTTTACCCGGAAAATCCCGAATAGGGTCCCCATAAGTCAGAATCAAAGTTCTGCTTATATATCTGCTTATCTACAACCCCATAGCACTTCAAGTAGTCTCTGGGTGGTTTACAGTTTAATTATGCAGGCTACACATTGCCCCCCACCTAGTCCCCTCCACTGACGACATATCCCAAAAGAAAAGAAAACAAGCTTCAAGAAAATTTTCACAGATCTGCAAAATGATGAGGAGAGGGGAGAAGGTGAGATGCTCTCCTAGTAGTCCTTAGGAGTGAAATAGACTTCACGTCCATTCTTACTTCACGTCCATTCTCGTCCCGGGAGGAAGTTCGTTACATGTTGATGTCGGTCGTAGTCATTTGGTCTTCTTCTGGTTCTGTCCCTGTTTCCGTGTATGCACGGGCGTGATGGATGATACCGGCATGACTGTTACTGCACGTCCTCGTTCTGTGATGAGATGTGATATTCCATGCCTTTGTTCTCCGGGTTTTTTTCCGGCCTGACCTTCAATTTTTCGATGTTTCGATTCTCTGAAGCCTTGCCTTCAATGTGTTACAGAGCTAACTTTGAGGCATTTGTCTTTTAATCTCTCTGCACTGCGTTGCTGACTCCATAGGGAATGTACTGGTGAATGGCACTTCGCACTCCTGCCATTAGATGGAAAATGGCATGTTCTGTGACGAGCCTTACCTCACGGGCACTCGTCTCAGAACGAGAAGTGTGATGAGCAGATTCCCGAGATCAGGGTGGGGAATCTCTCATCCCGCTTAAATCGCAGTTCAGGGGCATGGTCAGCACGAACTCCCCTCGTCCCGCAATGGATGTGCGGTTAGATTACTTCATACCGATCCCAAGCGGGACCGTGAACAGTGATGAGATGGGTGTGAAGTATCAGCCAAAGCATTAGCCTCCTTGAAGCCCTGGACAGGATGGAGCGTTTGGCTGCAAAGGAGGACTACTCACGTGTAAGTGGTATCCTAAGTGAGCTATTTCACACAAAGAAACTCAGGGGGCCAAACCCTGAGTCTGGGTTTTTGTCTTGCTTCCTGGACAGCCAGAGCTGGGTGATGAGCAGGGCTCGAGCAGTACAGATAGAAAACAGCTTTTAGTGGGCTCTGAAGGTTGTTGGAAGCCACTTATGTGATTGCCTCTGCCTTTTTCTAGTGTGCTTTGGATCGCCCAAACCTTTGGCCCTGTGGACAGCTTCTTGGACTATGACTTTGGATCACCCTGCCCGAGAGTCTGCTTCAGCGAGCTGCACAGTTCCTGCTTTATCCTTTCCTTTTTGTGTGTGGGGGATTTTATCAGCCAGCAGATTTACTTGCCTGGTGGAGTGTCAAACTAGGCAGCTGAGGGGGCTGGGAAGTTTATCCAGCCAGACCCCTCACAACCTGCTTAAGTCATCTAGTCTGGGTTCACAGAGGAGCCTCAACAAAACTGAGAGGCAGTGTAGCACAGTGGTTAGACCGTATCCCTAATTCAAGACCCCCTTGAAGAAGCTGCTTGGGGGAAAAGAGACTTTGCACTAATCACCTTCCTAGAATCACATTTGAATAGTGCTGGTAACTGATAAGGCTCTCTAGAGACACAAACCAAGTTTGAGTAGTGCACAAATTTGTGGTAAGATCAGACTGAGTACCGGACTCAGTACATGATGGGAGGAAAAGATGGCACCTCCACCCCCAAATCTCTACAGAAACCTATGGAACTGTATAAAATTGAAGACTCAATCAAATTGTTGGATCTTTGTGTACAAAGCTTTAAAAATAAAAATCAGTCTCATAATAAAGAATTAGAATTTATAACTCTTATTCCACATCTCTGAAGTATAACATACAGTATTTTTAAAAAAAATGCTTATACTGTAGAAGTATTTCCACTTTTTATATTAAAAAGCCAGTTTAAATGGTAAAGATTCATTTTTATTTTTAGATAATTGATTTTCATCCATTCTATAGAATTATAGAATCACAGAGTTGGAAGAGACCTCAAGGGCCATCCAGTCCAACCCCCTGCCATGCAAGAACCCCCATCACAGTATTTCTGACAGATGGCCGTCCAGCCTCTGCTTAAAAACCTCCAAAGAAGGAGACTCCACCACCCTTTGTGGCAGCATATTCCTGCTCCATCTAGTCCGGTACTGTAAACACGGACAGGAAGCATCACCCTGGCCCCTACCTACAAATGCAGAGGGCTGAGCTTAGGGGCTTTGCATACAAAGCATGGAGTGTATATGTGAGCTACGGCTTTCCCCCCAGTTGAATGTGGAGACGTGATGGGGTTTGCGTGTGAAGATACTTAGCCTTTTCTCAATGTTTGGGACCATATGGACCTAACCTTGTTTTATAGTATTATCTTGACAGGAGACAATTGAGAACTTTTAGGAAATCTTATTCAGTAGAATAATTTTATGGAGGTTGGGAACAGGAAAGGGGAGTCTCTGAGGAAGCAGTCATTATTTCCTGTTAGGGTTGCTCCCACAAAGGGGGAAAGACAGGGGGCGTTCTCTTCTCCCCCGTCCTCCTGTTCTTGTCTCTTCTCATCCTTCTCATCCCCACCCCCACCCCTGGTTTCGGCAGGAGGGAAATTTTCAAAGCATCCTTGAGCAGTAAAACATCACAGAGTTGCATACAACATTTACTGTAACCAGACGTCAGTGTGCCGCCTGCAGAAAGCAAGATAAGAAGGGAATTATCTGTCAGGAAAAGCACCAGTAAAATCAGGGCATTGCCCGGAACCAGACGATGCTGCATCTGGCCATGCTCAGAATTTCCTTTTGTCATGCTACCCATCCGCTGAGTGGCTATTCTTTCCCTGTAGTCACAAGATTGGTTCTAGGCTGCTCTTCCTTTCAAGTATAAACACTTCAAGTACTATAGTCTCTGGGCAGTTTACAGTTTAATTACACTATGCAGGCTACACATTGCCCCCAGCAAGCTGGGTACTCATTTTACCGACCTCGGAAGGATGGAAGGCTGAGTCAACCATGAACCTGCTACCTAGGATTGAACCCCAGGTCGTAAGCACATTAATCCACACAAGGAGCAGATTACTCCTCCTGATTGCCCTTCTTCCTCTGTTGGTTTAGGACAGCAGTGGCGAACCTTTGGTGCTTCAGATGTTTTGGACCACAAATCCCACAGTCCTTTCTGGCAACACAGGCTCGGAATTCTGGGAGTTGTAGTCCAAAACATCTGGAGGGCCGAAGTTTAGGAGACAGGATCTGTGCACCAGAGGGCAGTGCTGGGTCTCCCATGAATAAGTTACTATTGCTCTCTTGTGGTCCCAGTAACACACAGTGCGGATGAAACTGGGGCAACAGGAATCATTGGCAGAGAGCTGGAAGCAGCCTGTGATGTCATTGCTCAGTGTAGGAATCCAGGTCAAAGTACAGTTATGTCTGACAGATACATGACATTTCTTCCTGGGCATGTACCTGTTTGGGACACATGATGCAAACCCCCTTTGTAGACTCATGGTTTTAAACCAGGCATGTCCAAAGTCAGGTCTGGGGGTCAAATCTGACCCGTTTTCAATTTTCAAACAGCCCGCAGCCTCTTCTCCCCGCTGGCTCAGCCTGTCATGCATCCCCACCAGTTGGCTCCTCCCCATACCAGATGGAGGTATTAGCTTGCAGTTTTATGGTTTGCCTGCCCTCCCTGCCTCTGTCCATTCCCCCGGCCATCTGTCCAGCCTATCCGCCCCCCCAGCTCCGTTGCTGCAGCGTCCTCCCCGCCTCCTTGCATGTTATAGAGATTTGCCCATAGTCTGGCCCAGGGGCCAAATGCGGCTGAATGGTTGGCCCCCACACATTTTCACCTCGTCAAATCTGGCCCTTCTTGCAAAAAGTTTGGACAACCCTGTTTTAAACATTCAATGCTGTCTTCTAATGACATAATCTACCTCAGATTCTTTTTATGGAGAAGTGCAGGGTAAAAATATCCTAAATAAATATTCTAAATAAATAAACAAACTTCCTGAACTCAGCTATGGGCTTTAGAGATTTTTTTGTTGGTGGTGTATTAATTTGCAACCCAGCCTAGAAATGTAGTGGCCTCAACAAGCAAGTCCCTGATGTTGGAAAAGATTGAAGGGAAAAGGAAAAGAGGATGGCAGAGAATGAGATGGTTGGACAGTGTCATCGATGCAACCAATATGGATTTGACCAAACTCCGTGAGGCAGTGGAAGACAGGAGGGCCTGGTGAGCTCTGGTCCATGGGGTCACGAAGAGTCGGACACCACTGAAGGACTGAACAACAACAACAACAATGAGCAAGAACATATGTGGCCGTCATTCTGCCTGTGTGGTGGCAGGGGGTACATATGCATGTATGCGGTTCTGTGTAAAGTGGATAGAGGGATGCTCTTCTCCCTCTCACAAAATACCAGAACTAGGGGACATACACTCAAATTGAGGGCTGGGAGAGTAAGAACAGACAAAAAAAATTTTTTTTTACCCAGCGCGTTGTTAGCCTGTGGAACTCCCTGCCACAGGATGTGGTGATGGCATCTGGCCTGCATGCCTTCAAAAGGGGATGGGACAGACTCTTGGAGGAAAAGTCAATCACAGGTTACAAACCATGATAGAGATGTGTAATCTCCAGGCCTAAAACTGGGTACTTCAAGGGCCAGATGCAGGGGAGTGATATCAGGAGACAGAGATCTAGTCTCGTGCGCTCCCAGATGCATCTGGTGGGGCTGCTGTGAGATACAGGAAGCTGGACTAGATGGGCCTTTGGCCAGATCCAGCATGGCTCTTCTTATGTTTTTATGTACTCATACACATTAAAAAATGAATGGCCCACCTACAGATGTGGATCTTTTTATATTATTTCTTCTAGCAACACATGTTGTGGTCTTCTACTGCTCGCTCCTTGACTCTTTTCAGGGACCGTGGTCTCAGTTGAAACTGTAGGCATCTCTTGGGCTTCGTGGTGAAGCTGTAGACTAGACAGGGGTTAGGGTCCAACTTCTCCCCTTCAAGAATACAGAAGTGCAGCTCCTGGAGCAAACTGGTCAGAAAGAGGAAGGCCTTCCAGCGGACAATCTGCTCTCCGATGCACCTTCTCTTCCCGAAACTTTATCCGGAAGTAAAAAAGGTTGAAAGTGAAGCTGCCCTGTGAAAAGGCAGGATTCTAAGGATGAAGAATCATAGAATCACAGAGTTGGAAGAGACCTCGAGGGCCATCCAGTCCAACCCCCTGCCATGCAGGAACCCCCATCACAGTATTTCTGACAGATGGCCATCCAGCCTCTGCTTAAAAACCTCCAAAGAAGGAGACTCCACCACCCTCCTTTGTGGCAGCATATTCCACTGCCGGACAGCTCTAACCGTCAGAAAGTTCTTCCGAATGTTCAAATGGAATCTCTTTCCCTGTAGTTTGAAACCATTGCCCCGAGTCCTAGTCTCTGAAGCCATGTAAAAATAAACTTGTTCCCTCTTCAATATGACATCCTTTCAAATATTTAAACATAGCTATCCTAACCCCCATCAGCCTTCTTTTTGAAAGGCTAAACATTCCCAGTTCCCTAAGCTGTTCCTCATAAGACCTTTCTTCAACCATCCTGGTCGCCCTCCTCTGGACCCGCTCGAGGTTGTCAACATCCTTTTTAAACTGAGGCGCACAGAACTCGACACAGTACTCCAGGTGGAGTCTGGCCAGAGCAGAATAGAGTGGTACTATCTGACTTGAAAAGACAACAATGCAAAGAAAGTTGGAAGGTAGGAGGAATAGAGGAGGACCAAATATGAGATGGGCTGATCCATAAAAGAAGCCACAGGGTTGAGCCTACAAGAGCAAGGCGGCTGAGGACATTTTTATGGGGTTACTGATTGCACATAAGGGCAGTACAATTTAGAAGTCATTTTAATCACATTAACTGGCCTTTGCTGCCATCTAGTGGGAATGTTTTTATGTCCAAGAAAAAGAACTTCTTCACCCAGAGGATCACTGGTCTATGGAACTCTTTGCCAGAAGTGGTGACTAAGGGATGGGCAGGAAACGAAAAACGAAATGCTGTTTCGTCATTTCGTTAAGTTACGTAACGAAATGAAATGAAATGAAATGAGGGAGCAGCATTTCGTTATAGAAACCTGTTCACCTTCTTTGAAGATAACTGCAATATTCAAGAGATGTCAATATATCAACTTCACTGCTCAGTCTGGCTGCAACAACATAAAGCAAACATTACAACCCAGAACAATCCTGCTTCATGATGAAAAGAAGCTGTTAATATATTCACCACTACTTGTTGGAGCACCTTTCCATAAGAACATCAGCCCGCGCCACCCAATCCACGCAGGCTCTGCTGCTCCTGGCTGCCACTCCAAGAAAGGACAGAATGGGCTGTTGGTAGAGCTGCACCCTCCCTCCCTCCCTCCCTCCCTGCTTTTAAGAGGATGTAATAAAACAGTCTTGTTTCAAGAAGACTCTAGTTTAAAGGCATCCTCCGTTAATGATGTTTTTGCAACCATCTTGCTATTGCTTGGTTATTCATGTACCATTGTACAGTGGTACCCCGACTTAAGAGCAATTCGAATTAAGAGTGGAAAACTGTTGGTATTTTAACTGCTGCCTGACAAATTTTAGATATGGTCTGCTCGACGTACAAATATTTTTTTCATTTTTTAATATATTTTTCAGTTATTTAGATAGGTACCCCAACTTAAGAGTAGTCCGATTTAAGAGCATGCGTTCGGAACGGATTAAATTCGTAAGTCGAGGTACCACTGTGTTGCCTTTTGTTTCAATGTTGTTTTATCTGATATATTAATGTTTCATCTGATATATTATAGTTCATTAGTTGTCCTTTGATAAAGTGCCTAAAATTGGGCCTAGCAGTACAATATACAAGCTTCTGGAATGAATGAATAAATGAATGAATGAATGAATGAATGAATGAATAACACCATTCTTCTTCAACAGCCATGACCTCATAGAATATTGACAATTGGTAGCATGATCTGTTTTTGTCCAAAGCTATTCTAAATAGAGAAGCAGTGCTCACTGGAAACCATTGGCTTCCATTCTTCAGCCAGAATATTATTCTACAGCCCTGACTATGCTTCCCAAATGATGCCATTTTTGTATACAGATTTTATTAAGCACCTCTACTAGTAGTCATACTTTCAGTATTAGCCCAACAACAAAATACAGGCAAATCTAGAAGCCAGGATCCTGACAGAAAAGGATTCCTCAGTATTCTTTTGCACTGCAACCTCCTCAACTCAACTGTAGAACAGTTTTTACAGATCATTCTGATTTTGGAGAAGATCAAGGCCATTAAAGGGAGGGACAGATGACATTATTTTCTTATATGAGGATTCTTCTGCTACAGGATTTGCCTTTATTACCAGAGTGTTTTGACCAGAGCGGCCAAACTAGTTTCAGACTATCTTCTTGCATCTTGTCATCTTAGCATTTGTATCCAAGGGCAGATGAGTCACCAGCTGATACGAACTTTCTAAGCCAAACAAGAGTGATCCATATTTAGGCAATGTCCATGCAATGTCCATTATGGGGACTGCAAAGACTCAGAGACAGGAGAGTCAGGACAACTGGTAACTACCAGTCCAAAGTCTCTTTGTTAGCCACATAACATCAAGTTATCCTTTGGACTTCTTTGCAGCCGAGACGGCCAGTGCCTGGCCACATCATTCTGACAGCCCTCTTGCTCGAAACAACAGCCACAGTTTCTCCTCCAGCACTGGACTTGCTCCTTGCAATCCCTTCACCACCTTTGAGGCCCAAAGGAAGTACTCCTGGACTCGTTTTTCAGACCAACCTGGCCAAAGAGAGATCCACTTGTTAGAAAATGAAAACACAGAGAGAAACCTACCAAAGGCAGCCTGTTGACTGTGCTGTGACCGTTGGATCAGCTCACTACTTGGGGTAGTTTCAAGAATGGACAATTTTAGTCTGCGTTCTCTGCAGTAAAGAATAGAAAACAAAATTAAAAACGCTATAAAGGCCATTTCTTTGGTATGAGCTTTCCCGGGAATGGGTTTCGGTCCACAAAAGCTGATAAAAGATGCCATGTGGGCCCACTGGTTTTGAGTGAAACTTACAGTCAGAATGAGAGATAAGATACTGGCCATACTTCCTGTGGCTAACAGATCCGACAGCAGCATTGCTGGCTAAGCCCCCCGAAGATTTCATACCCAGTTTCTGTAACAGTCTTGGATCACAGTCTGCTTTGGAAACCGTTTTGATATATGAATTCACTTTGACCAGACCTTGTTTGACTTGGGGGACATTTCATGGTTTCTCGGAGACTTTCACGGCCGGGATCTGATAGCTGTTGTGAGTTTTTCAGGCTGTTTGGACGTGTTCTGAACGTTTACCTCCATGACGTTTCGCCAGGCTCTGTAGCTGGCATCGTCAGAGGGCAAGGAGATCTGGGAACTAGGAGTTCTCTCTGTGCTCTGCAGAACTCCTAGTTTCCTGAGCTTCTTGCCCTCTGAAGATGCCGGCCACAGAGTCTGGTGAAACATCGGGGAGAAAAACTTCCAGAACACAGCCAAACAGCCCAAAAAACTCACAACCTCTATTTCATGATTTATTTTGCCCATTTCCCTTTCAGTGCATCACATCTTTCAATATATTGCAACATATCCAAATTCTAGAGCTACAGAAATCTAAAAAACCAGAAGAACTGAACTTTTAATGTTCTGTTCTATGAAGAAGAGAAAAAAGAATAGTGCAGACCCTGACACAGCAAGAGAATGGCTAGTGTGAAATGAACCTTGAGGGGTGCACCGGTTCAGGTCTCGCAGGTTATAAAGCTTATCAGCCAGTTTCACTAATTTGGCAGCCTGGCTGCAGTGAGCAGCATGTTCAATCTGCAGGCGCTTGCGCTCCATCTTGGGCAGCAACTTGTCATCCGTCACTTCCTCCACGATGCGTTTCACCTCTTCCCCAAAGTGCTCTTCGATCTCTGAGAAGGTAGTGTTTGTGTCTTCGACTGTATCATGCAGAAGAGCCGCCTGGGAAGAAGGAGAGAAAGGGTAGTCCTTTGATTCTAAAACATGCTATGGACTTGGATTTGAACCCAGAAAACTTCTGCAAAAGGGTACTCAAACAGCAAAGTGTTGAAAGGTTATCATCATCATCATCATCATCATCATCATCATCATCATCATCATCATCATCTCTGGGCGCCTTTACAGTAGACTACGCTGGATTTTTACACCAATCACAGGTCGAACACTTCCCCCCAGCAAGCTGGGTACTCATTTTAGCAGATCCCAGTAAGGATGGAAGGCTGATGGTGAACCTTTGAGCTAAACTACCGCAAATGGAACCCAGGTCGTGAGCTTAAAAGTTTACCCACAGCTGCAGTTTACAGGCATTTAACCACTGCGCCCACCGAGGCTCCCAGCTGACTTTTCATGTACCTGCTCTCCAAGCGTGAAAAATCTTGATCTGCACATGCTCTCCTCGCTTCTTTTTGTTGTTGTTTTTATCCTCGTCCTTTTAAGAGAAGGAACCAGGAAATGTCATCATCATCATCAGCTTCCATCGGCACACACAGCAGACTTTATTCGCTGGATTTTATATTACCAATCACACAGCCAGCAGCCAGGAAGCGCGGAGGGGTATGTGATGTACTGGCAAATTAAGATCTCAGATCCCAGTAAGGTGGCGGATGCAGCTGACTGATGGTGACTTTGTCAATTCCAATTTCTTCTAAATACTTGTTTAGCTCCTTACGCACTGCACCCAGCGTGCCCGATGACCACTGGGACAACCTGTACCGGTTTATGCCAGAGTCTCTGAATTTCAATTTTCAGATCATTATAACGGATAATTTTTTCAAGTTGTTTCTTGTTGACTCTACTATCACCTGGTATAGCAACATCAATGATCCACACATTTTTCTTCTCCACAATCATTCACAATATCCAGGGTATTATGCTCCAAAACCCTGTCTGTCTGTATTTGGAAGTCCCAAAGTAATTTTGCATGCTCGTTTTCAATTACTTTTTCAGGCTTATGATTCCACCAGTTCTTTGTTAGGAGCAGATGATAGTTCTGACACAAATTCCAGCGGACCATTTGAGCAACTACATCAGACATGTCCAAACTTTGGCCCTCCTGATGTTTTGGACTGCAACTCCCAGAATTCTAAGCTTACAATGCCAATGACAAAGGACTGTGGGAGTTGCAGTCCAAAACATCTGGAGGGCCGAAGTTTGGACATGACTGAACTACATTATGGGCCTTTTTACACGACCCCTAAGATCCGCTGGCCACTTAAATTCGGACCAGAGATCTTAGGGGTTTGTCGCTCTTCCTCTGTCCCCACCCCCCTCCGCACTTCCTGGTTGCTGGCTGCCTGTGGGGAGGGGGAAAAAAGAAAGAAAAGAATGCCTGCTTACCTCCGTTCTGTTCCCGGCAGCATTCAGATCTCTTAAAGGGGCGGGGGGCAGAAAAACAACAAACAGAAGCAAGGAGAGCCCCGCACTCACTATCCTTACACCGGATCAAATATTTTTCACATCCAAAAAGCAGGTACCTGAAAGCTGCGGTGGGACGCGCTAAAGTGGGCTGGGTCGCACTTAATTTCCTGTTAACTCCGGAGCTGGTGGGTAAACATTTTTAATCTCCGGAGCTGGGAGCCATTTGCCCCGGAGTTTAGGGGTCGTGTATAAACGCCCTATGATGCTGTTTGTAACCAGTCTGAGCAATTTTCTTGCAACAAGTCAATATATGGTCCATAGTTTCATCTGCCTCTTTACAGAGTCTACATGTGGGGTACTCTGAAAGGTTTTTGTTGTTGCTGCTGTTGTTGTTCATTAATTAATTAATTAATTAATTAATTACTGCGCCTTGCAGGCTTGGCCTTGAGGGCAATGCCAGGCAGGCGGGAAGGGCGAGATTACCTGCAATATGACCACGTCCGTTACTCCACCTTCTTGCGCCAATATCTGGGCCACACCTGCGGGATACACAAAAGGGCAGGTCTTACTTTCCGGAGGGAAAGGAAAGCTCCATCTCCCTCGTCCACCGGGCCCGATCCTCCACAGGAGGAAAATGTACTGCCTGCCCACTGCTCACCGATGGGGTGGTTGATGTAAGGCGTGCTCTCCGCATCTTTGCGGCGCTGGGCGGCGTGTTTGCGGGCGGCGAAGTCGGCGGCGTCCAGAAGCCGTACCACCTCGGGCGGGCTTGTCATGGTGGGTCTGCAGACCCGGAGGCTCTTTGGCGGGACTGACTGCGGGAAGCGGGTGGAGGACTCGCGGGCGCCCAACCCCGGGCCCCGGACTTCCCCAAAAGGACGGAGCCGCAGGTCGAGGCTTCTTCGTCGCCTGCTGCGGACAAGGGCGGATCCGAGGGCCGGAGGGAAGGAAGAAGGGCGCGGGGGCGAGGCGGGGATGGGGCGGGCTGGGCAGAGGAGCACCCGGGCCACTTGGCAGGCCACTTGCCGCGGAAGGGTTAGGGAATCGCCTCTGCTCCAGCGGCGGCGGCCGCTGAGCCGCCTTTATTTATTTTTGAATTTTTATCTTGCATATGTTTTGAATTTTTATCTTGCATATGTATTATTTATTTTTGAATTTTTATCTTGCATATGTTGGGTTTTTGTCTTGCATATTTTTGAATTGTTATCTTGCATATGTTTGGAAGAGGACCCAAGGCGGCTTGCAATAATGAGGGACGAGATATACCTGCACCCTCCCTCCCTGCTGAAGAGGACGTAAACAAAATAAAGGCTGTTTCAAGAAGACTTTAGTTTAAAGCAGTGGTTCTCCACCTGTGGGTCCCCAGCTGTTCCTGGACTGCAGCTCCCAGAAATCCTGGCCAGCTCAGCTAGTGATTAAGACCTCTGGGAGTTGCAGTCCAAGAACACATGGGGACCCCTAGGTTGAGATCCACTGATTTAAAAGCATCCTCTGTTAATGATGTTCAGGATTTTTGCAGCCATATTGCTATTGCTTGGTTAAAAGGTAACATTAAGCTACAAAGACCACACAAGGAAGTAAAAAAAAAATCTGTTATGCGGGCTGGAAAGTAAACATAGAAATCTGCTGATGTTCTTCTGAAATCCGTCAATGTAGTTCTTGCATGGTCATCCATATCTTAATCTTTTAATCATATCCATAATCTTTATCTTTTAATCTTGTTAATCTTAATCTTAATCTTGTTTTTATTGTATTGTATTGTATTGTGTTGTGTTGTGTTGTTTTTTACATTGTACTGCTTTTATTGTACTTTATGAATTTGTTGTAAGCTGCCTTGGCTCCCTCTGGGGAGAAAGGCGGAATAAAAATAAAAATAAAGTAGTAGTAGTAGTAGTAGTAGTAGTAGTAGTAGTAGTAGTAGTAGTAGTAGTAGTAGTAGTAGTTGTTGTTGTTATATAAAAGCTACACAGTAGGTAGTCCTTAATTCAGGGGAAGTTTGCCTGAAGAAGGCCTTCAAACCCACAAGAAAAAACACTCAAGGCGCAAATTTAGGAAATATTTTATTAAGTTTCCCTCCGCCCACCGTGCGACCCCTTCTCCTCGTGACAAACGAGCGGGGCAAGCAACGTTCAGCCCGGCAACGCCCACCGCCACCTTTACTTCCGGCATGGGGCAATCACTTCCGCCAGGAAGGCGCGTACTGTCACAGGCGGGAGACAGGAAGTCCTGCCTCCTTGGCTGCATGCGAGGGACCATTGGGCGAGGACGCGCAAGCGGGGTATGCATCAGGGAGACATAGACCAAATAAAAGGATAGAGTCGTATAACACATGACGGATTTCGTGTTTCTGAACGCGATTGGTAAATCGCAGAAATACTGTTCGTCTGTCATGTTTTTAATTTTTGCTGTTCCTGCTGAAACAGGCTAACAGCTGCCTTTTGAAAAACGTTACTGAAGAGGATGGAAGACACCACGCTTTTTGATGCCACTGTCCCTCCTCTTCATTGGAGGCCTTTAAATGTTCCTGAAAGCCTTTAAAGTGCAGTGATTCTCCTTTTAAGTTTGTCACAAAAATCCACCAGCAGCCTCTATCACCAGCATAAAATACAAACTTTTCTAAACCAGAATTGGACTTTTACCAAGTTCTGGTGACTGTCTTGCAGGCAGTGCAGCCTGCAATGTTCCTGGAACATTGTATTTCCTTGTATCTATCATTTGGGGTTTTTTTTTTATGCCTCTTGCCAATTACTCATTACTGTTATTACATTGTGGGTTTTTTTCTTTGTGTGTTTTTATGTGAACCACCCAGAGTTCCCTCTGGGAAATTGGTGCAGTATATAAATGTAAAAATAAATAAATAAATAAACAAACAAACAGAATTCTGGCCCATGGATTCACAGACATTTTCCACTCTGACATACAGGACGTGAGTTTTGACTCAACAGGTAAGAGTAGTGCACAGAACCAGACAGCACTCCTACCAATCTGGGAAAGATTTTTTTTTGTCCAAGAGCAAATGAATCTAATCATTCATCTAGGTTTCCACTTCCCCACATTATCATACATACAAGTACAATTTCCCTCATGTTTGAAAGGACAGTCTGAGATTCATCATCCAAGTAGAAATAAGGTAGGGGCATTGAACAGGTCCAACATGCTGTGGCCAGGTTATTAACTGGGCTGAGAAAACACATCTCTCCTACCCTGGCCACCTTACATTGGGTACTCATTCACCTTGGTGCCAGCTTCAAATTTTTAACTCTAACATATAAATTCCTAAATAGTTTGGGACCTTATTATCTGACAGAATGCCTTCTTCCACCACGAACTATCCATAATACCCAGGCATCTCAAACCAGGCAATTAATATCATTAACGCCAAGGGAGGCATGCAAGGAAAGAACAAGAACTGGTGCCTTCTTGGCTTTCACTCCCAACATATTGGAACAACTTACTGCCCAGGATTAGACTGGCCCCCTCTTTGGGAACATTTAAAAGACTATTAAAAACTAGACTCTTTAGGCAGGCCTGTCCAGAGCAAATGTAAAATAAGATATCTAGCCTTCAACAATCTCTCCACAACAGTAATATTGATGTTTGATGTCTAAAGCTATTTTAACTATGTTGATTTAGGCTGAGGTTTATTTTGATGACAGATGGTTTGTGTTGTTTGTGAATTTTAATTTTCTCTTGGAATTATGTTTTTGCTTTACTGTTTTATATTTAATTGATTGTTTTAGGTTTAACAGATTGTTAGTTGGTGGGATAAAAATGAAATAAATAAATAAATAAATCCATTCATCCATCCATCTATCTGCCATTTAGCTCTTCTGAATAGCCACTGACGAGAACAAGAGACTTTCAATGTGGACTCCAGTACTTCTTGGGTTAAGCTTGCCCTTGCATGGTTTCTGAGTGCAAAAAGAGCTGAGCAGATCTGTTGAAGACAACACATTTTGGAGATTGTTCATTCATAGGGTTGCCATAAGTTGCCAGAGGGGCTTGACAGAAAACCTGTTTATTTTCCCACACATTGTGCTATAAAATAAATAGGAAACCTGGAACAAAAGCTGCCTTGCTTTCACTCTAATTTACTGCAAAATTAATGGTTCTATCCAGCAGTAACTACAAAAATTGTTTGACAAGTTGTTTATTTATTTTAATTTCTACACCACAATCCCACTTCTTGAATATCATATGTAACAAGGGGGTAGACCATTTCCAGAACTGCTGCAGGCCCCAACTCTCCTCTTTTGAGCAAACGGTGAGAAAACCATCACTGGGTACTTCACTGAGAAGGTACCAACCATTGTTGGCCAGTCCACTGTTGTCTAGACATCGTTTGTCACGTTGGCAGCAAAATCCCACTTCTGCCACAAATTAGCTTATTCACTTGTGGAAATCAGCTGGTGTCGCAGTTTTTAGTTCCTATCCTGGTATAGCCACCAGGCTCCACAGGACGAATCCTCGAATCCTCGAGGCATCCAAGAACCTGGCCTCCAGAAGCCAAACACAGGTCCCGGCTACTGGCTGTCCTTGCCGGTCTCCAGATGTCCCACCACGGGGACCTTGTACAGCAAGTTGCCTTCTGGGTCGAAGAACTCCCAGCCCCTCTGCATGGGCACCCAAGCAGGATTGTGCTTGTGCCAGTCTTCTGCTGCCAGTTGCTCCAACCCTGCCAGGCTCAGCACCTGCCCAGTCTGGGCTTCCTCTTCCTGGCGGCTGCTGTTGCTGGGAGCCCTCGGGCCCTCCTGTTTCTTGGGCTTCTTCTGACCCACCTCGAGGACGGGGAGCTCCGAGGCGGGTTGGGGCAGCAGCGGCGGGGTCAGCACTCGGAAAGTGGCCTCCCGGGTCAGAGAGGTCTCCAGGCAGCTGCTCTCCTTCTGGAGCCCCCATCGGGCCAAGGCCGTGGCATCTTGCTTCTTGGCACACTCCGGGGAAGGGACAAAGCGGCTCTTGAGCACCCTGCGGATCACGTCGGGCGGCACCTGGAAGCCTTGCGCCAGGCGGGCCACCGGCCACTCTTCGGGCAACTCCCGGGAAAGATACCTGGCGAGGAGGGCGGCGGAGGAGAGGCGAGTGAGCGGGGGCGGCAAGGGGTCCTCCTGGCCCTCCCGCAGCCCCCGGAGGCCCGGGCTGATCGCCAGGACCACCGACCGCTTCCCCACCACCACCACCCTTCGCCCCGGTCCAGAAACAGGGGCGCGCGCTCTCTCACCGGATCTGCTCCATGGCCTGGCGCGTCAAGGTGCGCTCGGGGGCCCCGGGGGCTCCATCATCCTCCGGATCTTGCGCTCGCGCATCGCCTTCTCCCGGGCGCGCCGCAGCCTAAAGGGACAAGGATGATAGGTTAAGGAGTAGTGCGCCGGGGAGGCTTCCCGGGGGGCTTCGTTCCGGCCCTACCTCTCCGCCGCCGCTGTCGCCTCCTCCTCCTCCTCCATCGCCATCTCCTCCAAGGATTCGGGATCCGGCGTCCCCGCGGCGCCCAGGCGAGTCACCGTCCTCCGCAGCCCCAAAATCCGCCTCGACCCCATTGCGCTCCAGGCAGAGAGGGAGAAAATTGATCTTCCGGTCGGTCCCCGGGGAGAGGAAGGCGCGCCCCGATCGAAGGGACGCGCAGAAGGACACGCGGACCCGGAGTGGAGTAGCAGTGCGCGTTGGAAAAGCGCTTTTTTGGAAAGGAAAACAAACCGAGCACGAGGCCCGGAAACGATCACGGGGAAGGCCAGCGGCGGAACCCTGCAGGACTCTTCACCAGGCGGCGTTTCCGGGCCTCATCGAGGCACAGCCCGCCCCTCGTTTTCAGAATGGGGACAAGAAATAGACAGTTTCTTTTCTTTTTTTTTCTTCTTTTCTTTTTTGGAGAAATTGGCAGATATCGGGATCCCCAACAGTTCCATTGCCGGAGCCAGGTTTTTGCAACTTCGAGACATTTTCCTATCAATTCTTTTTTCAGTATCTCTGTCTTCTTCCAGGACAGAGCATACAAAATTCTAGCTGCAATGATAACAGGAATCACTGCATGCCTTATTTTCATATCTACTATCTCCAAAAGACTTCACTAGAAAAATGCTTCATATGGTACATTACATGACAAACAAATTGTAAACATTTGTGTACCAATCTCCAGTATGGTCTCCTTTCTTTAGATGATCACCACATTTGGCAAAAAAAAAAGTCATGTCTCATACATTTCCAACATTTGTTTGATACTTTGGTATACACTTTGGCTATTTTGAGGGTGACATACCTATTAGAACCTTACACAGTATATATTTTCTTTGAAACTTCCACATTCAACAATCTATATTAACTTTCCAGGTCTGTGCCTAATGGACAGTATCAATATTATGCCCTATATTTTGTGCCTATCCCACACCTGTTTTGTTTCTTGATATAGTGTATTTTCTAACGCTTGGCTCGCCTGGTTTCCATTGCCCGTGCCTTTGAAGTACTGTACAGTACAGTACTGGCCTCTCCATCCTCAGTATCCAGTTGGGTTGATACACTGTTGTCCTCTTTTGGGGGGTCTTGTTTTTTTTTTTCATTTCTCACAAGTTTCTGCCCCACTTTTCAAATATTTTATTGTAGATCCTCTGCTTGCATTTACAAAATGGGTGCTAGAATTACACTCATCATCAGTGCTGGATGTTACAATAATCTATTTCTTCTTCAATATTCTGAAGACATAGTATGTAAGATGCTTTTTCCATTTCCAAGTTTATGAAAGAATCTTCAGTTCTTGTTTGACCTCCATGCTACCAGTTCTTCATTAATTTTCTTGACCTGTAAAGTCTGGAAGTTGAGCCATGGCAACTGGACTTCTTTTCTTGAGAGATTGAAACGTTTCGCTGCTCATCCAAACAGCTTCGTCAGTTTGTGGAAAGCTAGTTGTGAGTCCTCCATTTTATAGTTCACTTTGTCCATTTTGTAGTTCATTTTGCAAATAGAGGACTCGCAACTAGCTTTCCTCAGACTGACGAAGCTGTTTGGATGAGCAGTGAAATGTTTCAATCTCTCAGAAAAAGAAGTCTAGCTGTCATGACTCAACCTCCAGATAAACTCACCTGGATGACTGAGACTCTTCACAGACTTGACCTGTAAATGTTTTCTTGAATTGTAAATAGAGGTAACACTATTTTGCCTAACATTTTCTCCACTTTTGCATTTTCTCTTTTATTTTCTGTATTTTCATGTTTCATGCCTGCCATCTGTATTCTTATTCCTTTTGTGTTCTCTGCTACCCATGCAACTGGATCTGCCTAAGTGCTAGAGCATGAAGATAATTTGTAGATTCAATTGAAGTGTCTTAAAGGGTGAGAAATCTGGTGTTTTTTCCCCACCATAACTTTGATCAATTACATTTCTAAAGAAAAAAAAACTTTGTTTCTATAACCTATCCCCATAGCCCACTGTACTTCCACCTCCCTACTCTCCATGTCTTGCTCACTGCTGCACAGAGAACCCTGGTGGACAAACCTGGGTTAGATTTATCCAACCAGGTTTCTGTATTACAAGCTAGAGTTGTCCGCTCATCCAGGATCAAGTCCTGGATGGCTGTTGATTTTCCATTTATCAACCTGGCATTTAGCAGCAGCAGCAGTTCTAACCCGGGGTGCCATGGCTCTCCAAGCTATTTCGGTTTGAGGACAGCCCAGATGCAACCAGTATCCCTTTCCCATAGCCTCTCACATGATACTGTGAGTGCCGAATTGTTCTGCACGTTTGAGTTAAAATGTTTACCAAATGTGCTGCAAGACAAAACCTTCCCTGGGATCACTAGTATAGAGAGAAAACATTAACATCTTAATATTGCGCAGTAGTGTCCTTTTACAAACCTGAACACAATGTACAGTTCTGGTCATAGTGCGAGACTCAGTGGGATCAGTTAATGAAATGGGATGGAAGGAGGTTCAGGAAAGTGAAAAAGAAAAGCTTCTTCACACAGCAGCGCAGAAAAAAACAGAATTCACTTCCACTGAAAACCTTGAGATGGGCATGAAATGAACAATTTTTCGTTTCCGTTTTCATTTTTTCATTTCGTTACGTAACGAAACGACAAACAAATTTTGTCTCTGAAATGTAACGAAACGAACAGAAACACCGGAAATTTTGTCGTGCGTTTCATTTCCGTTACTGCAATATGAGTGAATTGCTTAAAATCCTTAAAAAAAAATCACAAAAAAGTGAAATAAATAGTAATGAAACGGTAATGAAACGAACGAAAATGAAAATGATTTTTTTTCAAAAATCGCGAAAAATGGAAACGAAACGGACCCTCCAAACGACAAACGAAATGCATTTTTTTATTCGTGCCCATCTCGTTCTAATCGAGACAGCTCTGGGAAGGGGACTGACAGAATGGCCCTGCTGCTGGAGCAAAAAAAAAAATACTATACTCAAGTACTTCCTAGGCATTTGGTCACTCACTTTTGGAAGGAGAAGGCCTCCCTCAACCGGTCTAATCCAGAGATGTTCTTCGTATGTACTGGAAGAATATATTATTTTCTCATTGTGTTTAAGTAATAAAGATTTTAAAAAATCAAAACTAAAGCTTATAGACAAAAGAAAAATAACCTTCAAAAAGACTTCTGTGTGTTGCATCATGACAGTTGTGACGGACCCTTCGTGACCCCATGTCCATGGAGTTTTCTTGGCATGAATACTGGAGTGGCTTGCCAGTCCCTACTCCAGGCGCCTACCGCACCTGGTATTCCCTGGTGGTCTCCCATCCAAGTACTAATCAGGGCCGACCCTACTTAGCTTCCCAAATCAGGCGTGCTTAGGGCATCTAGGCAGCTAGGAAATACTAAATACTTATTTTTAAAACATGTCTTGTAGGGGAAAGAACAGACAGGCTCCAGATTGTGTAACAGTATAAAAATTTAATAGTCAGCTGCAAAAGAACCACCCTCTTCCCCAGCCCATTGTACTTTTTAAGGGTGGTACCTTGACTTTGGCAGGCTGCCTGGCAGCCATGGCAGAGCAGTTGATATGCTGAAGGGGTGAGGGGGGGTGGTACAGCCAAATATGCTTAATACTGATCACAGTTTACTGCTGACTGTAGCAAAAGTACTGTACCGTTAGCCTGAAAGAAAGGCCCCTGTCTCACATCAGGGCCGTAATGCCAGGCAATGGCAACAGGGTAGAGGCTCCTTCACCCCTCCTGTCCTTCTTGGCATTTGCATCTGCAGTGGGCCTCCCCCAAGCCCCAGTTCTTGTTGCTCCTAGAATCTCTACGCTGCTGAGAATGCAAGTCAGGTCTCTTGTCTGCTGGAGGAAAAGGCCCAGGACATGGCTAGGAAGGATGGCTGAACAGCGGTTGCCACAATTTGCTCTGCTCAAGCAGGTCTCAGCTCTGGTGTTGGGGGAGAAATGAGGCTACCTGGGCTGGTTGAACTGCAGCGCCGTCATGTTGTTAGAGCGATGCGGACTTGTGCGCCGGATTAGAGGGGCCGAGGCAGAGTTGATGGCCAGTCCGTGCACATCGGTGTGTTTTAGAGGGGCTGCAGCTGGGAATGGGAAGCTGCTGTACATATGGCTGGATGCTTTCCCGGTGTGAGACAGGCAACTCAGGGAGCCGGTGCTCATGTACAGGGGCCTCTTGCTGACAGGGCTGCCTGGAAAAGAGGCAAGGCAAAAAGCATGGTTTGGAGCAGGGGTCCTCAAAGTTTTCAAACAGCGGGCGGTCCACCACCACCCAGACACCACTGGGGGCCGGATCACAGTCCAAAAGCAGCTGCAGAGGTGGGCTTGCTCACAAAACGGGGTAGGTGGGGGGTTGCAATTGGTCCCAGGGGCCGGATTCAGGAACTTGGGGGGCATCCAGCCCCAGGGCCTTAGGTTGAGGACCCCTGGTTTGGAGGCTCAGGTCATGGAGATATTGCCTTGGCTAGAATCTGGAAAGACATCCGGGCAATGTGGCGATGCTCTCGTACTTTAGGAGAAGCTTGGATTTTGGCGTAGTGAAAAGGAGATGAAAATGCAGCCTGCTGAGCTTGGCCAATGGCCATGGTGGCGCTCCTCAATTTTCTGAGTCGATAGATAGGTAATCCCTCGGTGCTAACTGCCTGACATGTCTGCCAGAATTCTAGTCTGCTCTTTGGCCTGTGCCAGAAAGCAGTGCCTTGTGCTGCAACAGACGCTCTACTGCTGATGACCAGAGAAAGCAGCTCAGCCCCCACCCCACCCCACCCCACCCCATGCCTGAGGACCGCTGGGCCTCCGTAGCTTTCTCTCCCGATACTTACTGCCTTCCACCTTGCTCCTGGCACTAGCAAAGCGTCGCCCTCCCGCCTTCAGCATCCGGGCAAGACTGCAAGGCTCTCCCACCATGGCAGTACCCAGCCAGCTCATGTTCCTGGGTGGGTGGAGGTGGAGCTGCGGTTTCATGTATGACGAACAGGAGGAGTCGCGGGAAGGGCCTAAGCCGGACAGAGCACCCAAGATGGTCGGAATGAAGCCTTGGCCGCCCAGCAACTGGACATGCCCGTTGGGTCGCTGCATGATCTGCTGCCCAAGGTCCTGAACAGAGCCCCCTAGGAGGGAGAGGGGGACGAGGGTCATCAGATTCTGGGATTCACGGTTACTAAACATATCCTGGAGCAAGTGTGGCTGGAAGAAAAAGAAGCAGGTTGAAGTTTGAAGTCACCCGCCTGAATTGTCTGTTACAGTCGATGGGTTCCCCTCCCCCTTCACGTCTTGCTTCTCTGCAAAGGCCCACTGCACTGCTCAAGGTTGTGCACACCCTGAAACCATTTTTAATACTCCTTTAAGAAACAATATTTGACTGTCCCAAGGGGTGTATGCATCTCCAAAGTTACTATTAAGTCAGGGGTGTCCAAACGTTTTGCAACGAGGGCCAGATTTGTGGGGGGTGACCATTCTGCCACAATTGGCCCCCGGGCCAGACTTTGGACAAGTCTCTAGGACATGCAAGGAGGTGGGGAGGATGCTGCAGCAATGGAGCCAGGATGAGTAGGCTGGGCAAGTGGCTCGGGGGGGGGGGACACAGGGAGGCAGGGAGGGCAGGCAAACCATAAAACTGCAAGCTAATGCCTCCATCCAGTAAGGGGAAGGGCCAGGTGGCGAGGATGTGTGACAGGCTGATCCAGTGGGTAGGAGAAGCCGCGGGCCACTGAGAATTTGAAAACAGGCTGCATTTGGCCCCCGGGCCTGACTTTGGACATGCCTGTATTAAGTATTTTTGCAGCACTAGGGACAGACAGCCATTTGCCGTTAAGATGAGGTACAAGATTCCTGGTTTGCAAACGGGTCAGGACCAATTCCGCAGCAGGGGTGGGACATGAACACATGCCTCCCAATTATCTCTAAGCTCAACATTCTTTCTTCTGGAAGATCATAATACTGGCTCCCGGCCCTTCTCCAATCCCAATAGCCTCACATTCCTAAGCCTTTCAAAGCCTCAGGCCAGGAGCCATTCACCTGACTTTCAGAGATGTTGATGTGCGGCCTCTGGATTTCCATGGGTCTTGGCTCCGTGTGACGGAGCAGGCGGGTGAGCTGGTCGACAATGCCGAGCCCTCGGATCAGGTTCTCGCGCCGCAGGAGGGCTTTGACTCGCTCGACTTCCTCCTCTTCCACAATGGCTTGAGGGCTCATGCTGTCATAAGGCAAGGAAGGCATCTGGGGAAGAAAAATGCTCAGGTTAAAATTTGGGCAGAGATGCTGGGTGCCCGGGAATCTAGATTCGTTCCTCTTGAAGACTGGTAGGCAGCTTGAGGGCTGGTGTTCATACAATAGGCTTACACTGAGGGCGCTTTTACACGACCCCTAAGATCCGCTGGCAACTTAAATTCGGACCAGAGATCTTGGGGGTTTGCTCCTCTTGCTATGTTCCCACCCCCTCCGCACTCCCTTGCTCCTGTCTGCGTGAGGGAGAAAAAAACGGAGAAAAGAATGCAGGCTCACCTCCGCCCTGCCATTGGGAAACATTCCAGTCTCTTAAAGGGGGGCCAAAAAAAACCAAAACAAGGTGAGGAGAGCCCGGCACTCACTGCTTTGCAATCCGCATCAGAAATTTGTCACCTTCGGAGACCAGGTACTTGGAAAATGCACTGGGACGCGCCTAAGTGGGCGTGGTCGTACTTAATTTTTTTAAACTCCGGAGCTGGTGGGAAAACAATGTTAAGCTCCGCATCTGGGAGCCCTATGCCTCGGATTTTAAGGGTCGCGTAAAAGCGCCCTGAGTAAACTTTTTATACAGAACTACAGAAAAATCCGTCTCTGACCGCTAGCTCTGGAAGGCAAAGTGATGATTTGTATTCCAGCTTCAACCCTTGGACTATACTCGGACCGACTCCCCAGTTTGTATCACAGAAGTTAACAGTCCCTTATCAGTTTTGCTTGGTAAGACAAAAAGAGCATTATTCCTAGCACTTCCGGCTCCCATATCGTTGCTAGAATTCTTGGGCCAGTAGAAAGTCCCAGGAAGCAGAATAAAAAAGATAGCAATGGACTCTGTTTCAACATGGATCATTTTTATCTGCAAAAGCAAATGCAAGCACAAGGTCATTAACTGGACTCAGTAGAACTGAGCTTTCTCAGTGCTTTGAGTTTTATTAAAAAGCAATCCACCAGAACCTCTTTATTTTATGCTAGAGGAGAATAATATCAAAACCTATTGAGAGAAGCTGGGAAAAAGGGGCAGAAATGTCCACAGGGGGGTGGGGTGCAGTGCCCTTCAAGACTTCATTCCCTATAACAGTGATGGCGAACCTTTTAGAGACCGAGTGCCCAAACTGAAATCCCAAACCCACTAATTTTTCACAAAGTGCCAATACAGCCATTTAACCTGAATCCAGGTGGCTGCGAGGGGGCGATCTCGGGTGCCCACAGAAAGGGCTTTGAGTGCCACCTCTGGCACCCATGCCATAGGCTCGCCAACACTGCCCTATAACACACAGAAGAATGACTCATCCTATATATGCATAACTACACAAAAGCACACAAAGCATTCATCAGGTTTTGAGCAACAGAAGAGCTGATGACGGCGCTTTTACACGACCCCTAAGATCCGCTGGCAACGTAAATTCGGACCAGAGATCTTGGGGGGGTTGTTGCTATTCCTGTGTTCCCACCCCTCCGCACTCCCTTGCTCCTGTCTGCGTGAGGGGAGGGAGAAAAAAAGAGAGAAAAGAATGCAGGCTCACCTCTGTTCTGCCATCGGGAGCTGCGGGAAGCATTCCAGTCTCTTAAAGGGGCGGGGGGGGGACAACAACAACACACAAGGCGAGGACAGCCTGGCACTCACTGCTTTGCAATCTGCATCAGAAATTTTTCACCTTCGGAGACCAGGTACTTGGAAAATGCGCTGGGACGCGCTTAGGTGCGCGTGGTCGTACTTAATTTTTTTTAAACTCCAGAGCTGGTGAGAAAACAATTTTAAGCTCCGCATCTGGGAGCCCTTTGCCTCGGATTTTAAGGGTCGTGTAAAAGCGCTCATAGGATACTTGGCCTTAGCACTGGGAGCTACAGGTCAACCAAAGTCCTCCGTAGCATCAGTGAGGGAGAGAGAAAGAATGTGAAAGACAGCCAGCAGATCCGTATCCTCAGGGAAACTACTATGAGGTACCTTTGGATTCCAGGTTTTACTGTGGCTGTATGCGATGCGCGTAGGGGCAGATTTGCCCCCGTTTTTCTCCTGGGATTTCTCTCCTGCGGATTCTCCTTGCAAATTTTCTTTCGTTTCCCTTTTCTTCTTTCCGGAAATGTTCTCCCTCTGTTCCTGCTTCTGGCGGATCTCCTCCAGTTGTTGCCTAGAAGACAGAAAATTGTGATAAGATGTTCCCTTTCCGTGTATCGTAAGAATGTTTTTCAGCATGTCATGAGGACAGGGCAACATACCTGGCACACTCCTCTCTAGCTTTGGAGGCAACTGTCTCTTGAAAGAGGGATCCACTGTGTTTGAAGAAGGGGGCATACTTTTCCGTACCACATGCCGGGAAAATCCGCCGGTAGCCACCCAGGTGGCTGTTCTCATATTTTTCTGCTTCGGCCAGCCAGGCAGCCTGGCTATTCTCCATCTGTTCACGCCTGCAAAGCAAGAAAGGTCAGGGGTTGCACCAGTCATAAGGGATAATAAACACTTGGTGTGTGGGGGAAAAAGTGGGGCATGATGCTCTACCGGGAACATCCTCACACAGAGGCAAAAGTCTTGCCTTCTTTTCCCCAAACCTTGAACAGCCATTGGCTGCTTTCACATGACCCCTAAAATCCGAGGCAAAGGGCTCCCAGATGCGGAGCTTAAAATTGTTTTCCCAACAGCTGCCGACTTAAAAAAAATATTAAGTACAACCACGCCCACCTAAGTGTGCCCCAGCGCACTTTAGAAGTACCTGGTCTCTGGAGGGTAAAAAAATTCCGATGCGGATTGTAAAGCTGTGGATGCTGGGCTCCCCTCGCCTTCTGTTTGTTTTTTTGCCCCCAATGGCCCTTTGAGACAGAAATCCGTATGGGGCTGCTCCAACCAACAGACGGAGCCTGCATTCTTTTCTCCCTTTTTTCTCCCTCCCCTCACTGCAGGCAGGAGCAATTGAGTGTGGAAGAGTGAGAACACAGGAAGAGGAACAAACCCCACAATCTCTGGTCCAAATTTAAGTTGTCAGCGGATTTTAGAGGTCGTGTAAATGCACCCATTGTCTAGTGAACTGCTCTTGCTAGGACAACCACCTACACAAGACCAGGACTATTCCAAAAGAGCCAATTGGAGTGTTATTTTCTGCTTGTACCATTTCTTCTCTCAGTAGGAATCTGGAGAGTGAAAATGCTGATGATGATATGGTAAGGCGTATGTCTAGTGGTACCTTCTGAAGGTAGAACATCCCGGAAGCTGCTAGTTTCCAGTAACATAAGATATCTTCAAGACCCAAATGAGGACTTGATGGTGGGCTTCTGGGTACTTGTCGGTAGGATAGTACCTGGTCTCACGTGGTGGCTGGTGGACCTGGAGAAGTCGCTCCTTCACACGTCTCTTGTCCTCCTCTAGAACCTTCTTTTTGTCACAGGCACGCAAGTTGATGAGATTGATTGCATCACAGAGCAGGGCATCCTTTACTTCACGGTCCAGTCGCGAGTCCGTGGTAAAGCTGGGTGAGTGGTTGACCTGAACAAACGAGAATACCTGAGCCCCAATGATACTCTTCTGCACTGTGAATGTTCTAGCATCTGGCATCGCTTGTAGGAGGCCAGTAGTTCTACTCTTTCAAGGACAATAAAACATTTAAAGAAAATGTTTTTAAGATTATGCTTAGATACGGGGAAGTAGAAAATGCAGGCTGAGCATGTAGAACCAAACTAGGTGCTTCGGATAGAAGTAGAATGTTACTTTGAGACCTAAAGTGGTAAAACCTGGACATTTTTTGCTTAAGATCTTGATGCTGGTTGGAAGAGTGGCGGCGGCTTGAAATTAGTCGCCTATCAGCACTGCCTGTAATGTTGACACAAACTGGCTGTTTACATCACTTTTGCCCAAAGAACTTTCATCATATTCCTAATCCAAATTCCAAAGTGTTGGTAGCTAATCATTGCTGTTACTTTTAAGATTTAAAGGTACACATTTTAAAGCAAATGTCCAGCTGGGGGGTGGGGTGAGCCGACAAGAGAACCAAGACCATGATCTGGCAGCAAGGTTCCCTCTAAGGCAGGGGTGTCCAAACTTTTTGCAAGGAGGGCCAGATTTGGCAAGGTGAAAATGTGTGTGTGGGGGGGTGACCGTTCAGCTGCATTTGGCCCCCGGACCGGACTTTGGATGAGCCTCTATAACACGCAAGGAGGAAGGGAGGATGCTGCAGCAACGGAGCTGTGGGCGGGTAGGCTGGGCAGGTGGCTGGGGGGACGGACGGAGTCAGGAAGGGCAGGCAAACCGTACAGTTTTAAGCTGACATCTCCATCTGGTATGGGTAGAGGACAGCTGGTGGGGATGCATGACAGGCTGAACTGGTGAGAAGAGGCCATGGGAAACTTGAAATTTGTAAACGGGCCGCATTTGGCCCCCGGGCCTGACTTTGGACATGCCTGCTCTAAGGCCTGTGCATACCTTCTGCTTCCCCTCTATGCTGGGCTCCTCCTTCCCCATGACGCACTGCAGCCATCGGCTTTTTGATTATTTGCACCCTCTTCCGCCTGGATCTGATTCCACGTGAACAGATTCCCCCTTTACCTCCAGCAGCCAAGGTTTGAGCTTCCTATCAAGGAGGATGTCGAACCCGAGGATTTCAAAGCAGGCGCAGCCCGAAATGTGATTGGGGAAACAGGTGCGATAATTATGTTTCAGGACAGGGTGGGCAGCGATCAGGGTTTTGATGATGATGTCCTCAATATCCCGCCACAGCTCCTCTGAGTCATAGTTGTGCTCTCGCATCCAGGTATTCAGTGTGGACAACTTTCTGTTGGGATCAGAAGGGCAGAGTAGGCGGGAGCTGTAAGGAGGGCAAGGCCAGACCCTGCCACTGATAAAGGATAAACGCCAGCCCTGTTGCCTACAAGCAGAGAGCAAAGCAGGATCATTTACACATTGCTGCTTTCACGCGACCCCTAAAATCCGATGCAAAGGTCTCCCAGATGCGGAGCTTAAAATTGATTTCCCACCAGCTGCGGACTTAAAAAAAATAAAGTACAGCCATGCCCACCTAAGCGTGCCTCAGCGCATTTTACAAGTACCAGGTCTCCAGAGGTAAAAAAAATTCCAATGCGGTTTGTAAAGCTGTGGGTGCCGGGCTCTTCCTCGCCTTCTGTTTGTTTTGTTGTCCCCGCTGCTCCTTTAACAGACAGGAATCCCTACGGAGCTGCTCCGATGGCACACGGAGGTGAGCCTGAATTTTTTTCTCAGCACACAGAGGTGAGCCTAAATTTTTTCTCTCCCTTTCCCCCCCTCCCCTCCCCGCAGACAGGAGCAATGAAGTGTGTAAGGGTGGGAACACAGGAAGCAGAACAAAACCCCACGATCTCTGGTCCGAATTTAAGTTGCCAGCGGATTTTAGAGGTCATGTGACCCAGTCTACAGTTCATTGTGTCCTCTTTCTATACTTCTTTCAATGTGGCTTCTTTCCTAAGCAGCAAGTACCCTTGGGGTTAAAGACTAAGCTCACATTAAGACACATATGTACAAAAGTGTGTTGTGATGGCTGTCATGAAGCCACCTGACACCATAAATCCATTTAGTTCAACAATGTGTTCTTGCCTATCTGCTCACAATCCTTGTTAGCCAGAGCATGGCCAGGGACTGACCTAGTATGGACTTTCTGTAGGTGGAATTGAAGTTCTGCCACTGAGCTATACTTGCCTTGAAGAACAATACAGTGAATGAAATCCTCTTGGAATAAAAATGGCTGCTGGATCGCCACTAAGTGGGATTGCAACTGCTAGTGGTGATTTTTGGCTATTAAAGGCTCCCGCACCCTAGTCCCGCAACCTCCAAAGGCTTCCTGGCATCAAAAAGGAGCCTCAGAACCTCCGTGAGGGTGGTGGGAAGCTTTCTATTAATTTAAATTACATATTACTGTTGCTGGATGATGAGAGCATCCTTCTTATGTGGCATAAAGTTTTACAAGAGAGTTTCAGTCCTGTGTTTTTTCATACTCTCTCTCTCTCTCTCTCTCTCTCAGCAGCCAAACAGGCAAGTACTTCCCTTACAAAACCAGCTCATTTTCCAGATGACTTAAGTCTTTGTGGGGGGGGGATCTGCATTTTTAGCAAATTGAGAAGCAGAACAAATTTGCTGTAGTCCACCCACTGGCTTGCTCGACTCGCCATCTGACCTACTTCACACGATCCCATGCAGAAGGCAGAACACCGTCCCCGGTAGTGGCTTGGCAGACACAGTACCTCTTACTGCCTGTGTTGTCATCACGTACAAAGTTCTCGTTGTGCTTGTTGATGGCGTAGTTGGTCAGGTGCATGCAGATATCATCCTGTGTGAAAGACAGGAGGAGTGTTCACTCCCCCATTCCTTCAGGCCCCCTTTCCCTTCCCCTCTTGACCAGCATCGTCCAAATTCCGCTTCCCATGGTACTGTGCAGACTCAGCCACGGCACCCCAGGATTATGATCAATTTATGCAGCAGTTCCCAGTGGAAGGCTTTTGTTAGAACTTTGCATGACTGGAAATTGAGCCTGGGGTGACTTTTAACATGGACATACATGGAGAACTAATGCAGGGAAAGCGCCCCAGAGGAAGACCATAGCTGCGGTATAAGGATATCTGTAAGAGGGACCTGAAGGCCTTGGGAATGGACCTCAACAGCTGGGAAACCCTGACCTCCGATCGCACTGTCTGGAGGCAAGAGATACAGCATGGTCTACATAAATTTGAAGAGGCATTTGTCCAACAGGCAGAGGAAAAGAGGCAGGCACAGAAAGAACGAAACTCGAGGACCGGGCAAGAAACAGAATACATCTGCCCCCAGTGCGGTGTGTGTTGTGTCGTTACAGTCGTTACCGACTCTTCGTGACTCCATATCCATGGAGTTTTCTTGGCAGGAATACCGGAGTGGTTTTGCCAGTTCCTACTCCAGGTGCCTACAGCACCTGGTATTCCTTGGAGGTCTCCCATCCAAGTACTAACCAGGGCTGACCCTGCTTAGCTTCCGAAATCAGGCGAGATCGCCATTCCCGAATTGGTCTATTTAGTCACACTAGCTGTTGTTTTTAGGATCTCTACTCCAGGCATGATACCATAGTCTTTTGAGACTGAAGGATGCCAATGAATGATGTCCACCCCATCTGTGAATGACTTCAGGTGAAAGAAGCCCCAAGAAGCATGAACCAACACATTATCTTACAAACACAGGGCAGTTGCTCAGAAACATCCCTTCTTTACCAGGTTGCCGTTGCTGGGCTCGATGTACCTCATGGTGGCAAAGCGGGCCAGCCCCTCCTCGTAGATAAAGATCTTCAGCGGATCGCAGGAGGTAACCAGGACATAGATGCGCATATCAAATTTGAAGCCGTCAATGAGGAAGGGCTGCAAGGAGGTGAGCCGTGTGAGGAGGGGAAGGGTGCCAGAAGGACTTCAGTGAATGTCTTGTAGTGAATGCCCCCCCCTGGAGCCAGCTTTCTCTGTGGGCATGGCATCAGCTGTGTTAGGGGAACAGCTGTGTTCTTGCTATGATTGTGGCTTAGGTCAATTAGGGCTGCTTTTACACGAACCCTAAAATCCGAGGCAAAGGCCCCCAGATGTGGAGCTTAAAATTGTTTTCCCACCAGCTGCGGACTTTAAAAAAATTAAGTACGACCACGCCCACCTAAGTGTGCCCCAGCGCATTTTAAAAGTACCTGGTCTCCGGAGGTAAAAAAATTTCCAACGCAGATTATAAAGCTGTGGATGCCGGGCTCTCCTTGCCTTCTGTTTGTTTGTTTTTTCACCCCGCCACCCCTTTAACAGCCTGGAATCACTACGGTGCTGCTCCGAAGGTTAGCGGGGGTGAGCCTGCATTCTTTTCTCCCTTTTTTTCTCCCTCCCCTCACCGTAGACAGGAGCAATGGAGTGCAGAAGGGTGGGAACACAGGAAGCGGAACAAACCCCCGCGATCTCTGGTCCGAATTTAAGCCGCCAGCAGATTTTAGAGGGCATGTAAAAGCGCCCTAGGTGAAGCATTATGATACCCAACCCACCTTGGTTATGTACTGCTGGCAGATCATATGCTCGCCATGCTTGACGTCTTTGGGATTACGGGTAATGAAGATGCCCCGACCTTGGCAGCCGCTGTCTGGCTTGCAGATGTATGTTCTGTTTTTCCTCATGCGCCCATAGGCTTGGAAGTCCCCATAGCTGTGCAGAGACAACACCGTTGTTCTTGGGAAAACGCTCAAGGCACCACCCTTCCAACCCGGTGCTGCCGAGAGCAACTTCTCCTAAGCCAGGCATGCCCAAACTTCAGCCCTCCTGATGTTTTGGACCACAACTCCCAGAATGTAAGCTTAGATTGCCAATGGCCAAGAACTGTGGGAGTGGCTGTCCAAAACATTTGGAGGGCCGAAGTTTGGACACGCCTGTCTTAAGCCAACAACAGAAATTCTTCTCAGGAGGGCAAATGGGACAGAGAAATCACCATTGTAGCACTTGGCCTCCTTTTTTTTATCCCACTTAGGCCAGAATTGGATGCTGCCTCTCTACGCTCTGACCTGCTTTCCGTCACTTACTCTGCTGGTAGGCACCAAGTACGGGGGAAAATGCTATACTCCTTGGGGAATAGCTTGAGCATGCGGTTGAGGTTACGCGCAAGGAGGTCCTTGCGGCAGATCTCTGCCATGCCAGGAAAGTGGTTGATTTTCTGAAATGAGGCAAGAACAGGAGAAATGTCTGTAGCTTTGGGGAGAAATGTATGCCAGCAAATGTCCTTGTGAGCGTCCTTGAGTCTGTTGCATATTTAGGGGCTAGCCACCTTCTAGCCGTATTTCATGATTTTTGAGGCCTCTCCCACGATAAAGCAGAATGTAGTTATAAAATATCGATCAAAATTCCAAACATGCAACCCAAAATACGACTGAAGCATGAAAGAAAAAGCAATCTGATGTTAAATTAAAAGAGAACAATAAAAACAGAGTAATCTATCACAGCCACAGGGCAATGCTGAGCTGAATATAAGGAATGTAATGGTCAGACAACGATCTTTGAGATGGGAGTTCAACGGCTGGGGTGCCATGGCAGGGAATATCCCTGTGCCTAATCACACACATACCCTTACCTCCAGAGGCAGAGTTACTTGGCAAAAGATATGTAAATAACAATTTACAAATAAGCATTTTGGATTGCACCCTATCTCATACAGCAAGCTAGGAAACATGTTCTAATACTGGCAACCCTCTATTACTTCAAAGACAGACACCTTTACAGTACGTTTCAGTAATCCAATCTGGATGTTACCATGATGCTGCTAAATTCACCAAGATACCTCAGTCCCAGAAGCTAACCCTTAGTCCATAACTTTCCCTGTGGTGCCCAAATCAGTGCAAGGCAATGGAGGCATAGGCCACTGACAGGGGCAAAGCGATAGATGGCCTAGGACTATCTCTGTTCAGAGACAAATAATCTACACAAATCATCAAAATTACACAAGTGCTGTTTGGAACAGCAAAGAGATCACAGACTAGCCAGTTAAGGGCACTCGGTGGTTTTGCCAACTTTCAGAAATACAGTACAGTGGTACCTCTGATAACGAATTTAATTCGTTCCCAGAGGCTATTTGTTATCCGAAACAATTTGTTATCTGAAACATAGTTTCCCATTGAAATGAATGGGAAACCGATTAATCCATTCCAGAGGTCTGAAAAAAGGCTAAAAAGCTGTTTTCCCCCCAGACCTCTGTATAAAGTGCACTTTAAAGGCATGCAGTGCTGGAACACAAACCCCCAGAACTAGCTCCCTACCTTTCCAAGTTTGAAAGGTCCAAATTCAATCAGCCAAAAAATGTCCAGAATGGCTCCAAAACACCATTAAGAAACACTCTAACTCCTCCCACCCCTCCACAAACTGTGGGGGTTGCAATGCATCCTGGGCACACTTTTTTGCAAGGCATTTTGAAACATTTTTTTATCTGAGGCAGCCCATAAGGAACATTTGTTATCTGAGGCAGCCCTATACCTGGAAATTTCCATTTGTTATCCGAAACATTTGTTATCTGAGGCATTTGTTATCTGAGGTATGACTGTAGCTCGAAGTCACTCTCTTTTATATGTTAACACCTCTACTTCTACCGCAGGTACCTGAAACCTCTTCATCTCCATGACACGCTCCAGTGAGACTGAGCAATCAGTCCAGTAAACGGTCCATTCCTCATCCTCCCCGACTTCTTTCAGACCACAGCGCCGAGCAGCACGCCTGACTGTGGAAAAAGAAGTAAAGGGCCACGGATAACTAGAAAAGTTACCTGGAGCACACCTGGCCAGTGGCATGGGACAGCACTATAACCACCTGAGCAGCAGAAACCACCCTTCTGGCCATAAAAATACAATAATCCTCCGAAAATGACCAGCACTGGTGTGAGAAACCTTTCTTTGCAGGCCAAAGCTGTGCTTTCAAGCTGCAAGAGGACGCTACTAAGAAGCAGCAGTTAACTTACCACTCTCGTATTTGCAGTTGGCCAAGTTGATGGACAGCAATCTAGAATCAAGATGAAAGTGGAAATTCAGTGGCAGAGCAAAGAGATATTCTGTAAGCCAGAGTGCAGGTTGGTATGGAAAACAGTAGAAGAGAAAAAATGCCTACCAAATAAGGGGCCAAACAAAGAAACCTCAAGCCTATGGCCACCAGCCTATGTGGGTTTTAGACCCAGAACAAATTGTGACTCGTGAAAGAAAGAAAGTATTCTGCTCATATACCACCCCATACCACTTCCAGTAGTCTCTGGGTGGTTTGCAGTTTAATTACAGTATTCAGGCTACACATTGCCCCCTCCCCCCAGCAAGCTGGGTACTCATTTTACCGACCTCAGAAGGATGGAAGGCTAAGTCAACCATGAGCCTGCTACCTGGGATTGAACCCCAGGTTGTGAGCCCAGTTTGAGCTGCAGGACAGGCATTTAACCACTGCGCCACGAGGCTAATAAGGAGCCAATAAGGAGACCTGTGAGGAGGTGGAGTGGTTTCCATGATATGGACATTAAATGTGTTGTCTGTGTCTGCTCTCCCCCCTGCCCCCCCCACTGTCCTGGAAAGCTGACCCACCCACCTGTGTTTTTTCTTTTTCTTTTGCCTTAATTCTTCTGGTTCACCTTCTTCTGCAGTTGGTTCCTCCAGATCTACCAGAGAGACACCCGAATGGTCACTCTTCTTGTTTGCTTGCCAATTGGTTCTGTGCCCTTTGCCCGGGACTTGTTCCTGGTCATGAGTGTTGTACTGAGACAGTTTATTCTCTGCCTCCAGGCTCTTAAGACATTCATTTGCAGACTCATCTGACAGACCTCCTCCTCCATCTTCCTCCTCTGCGTCGTCATCTTCGTCCGTTCCATCCTCAGACCCACTGCTTTCGTCTGTGTTGATCTTCATGTTCTCAGGCAGTCTTGCAAAGAGCACACACACACAAAAAAACTGTCAGCAAAACTTGTAGTTGCGGCATCCCTTAGGAATTGCCTGTAATGAAACCCAAAGCACACCTTGTCTGCCTCAGATTTATGCTTCTCCGCACCGTTGTTTTAATGGTTTGATTTCTCTTATGCTAATTTGAACTTTTAATAAACCCCACTAGCAACAAATGGAATGGTAGGATACAAATCTCTCAAGTAAAACGAACACCGAGTTGTCTGTACTGTCTTCTTCCCAAGCCTCAGGGAGCTGCCCATGCCCACCCCTCTTCCCTGTGCTTTCTGGCCAGTCCTTTCATGGCATCTGCTCCTCATAAGAGGGACTTTTCAAGTTTTGAAGGTTAGGGCCTTCCAATCTCAGGGATGCTCTCAGAGGGCTCCGTGCTGCTGTCTGAGTAAAGGTAAAGCACATGCGTGCTAGTCGTGTCCAACTCGAGGGGCAGTATTCATCTCCGGATTCAAGCCAAAGAGCCAGTGTTGTGCAAGTCCGTGGCCACGTGGCCGACATGGTTGCAAGGAAACACTGTTTTACCTTCCCGCTTTTTACGGCGGTACCTATTTATCTACTTGCATTGACCTGCTTTCAAGCTGCTAAGTTGGCAGGAAAGAGAGTGGATCAAATCCGTACCAGAGCCGTATGTGCAACACAAGACCTTGCTCAGAGGGCCAGACCTGAAGACAGGATGGGTGCACATAACTGTGCATGGAGAAGCCTTTCTCATAGTCAACTTCCTTGCCCATCAGCCAAAAGGTTTGTAGGGGGGGGGAAACTATTTACAGTGATACCTATTTATCTACTTGCATTTACATGCTTTGGAACTGCTAGGTTGGTAGGAGCTGGGGTTATCAGTGGGAGCTCACTCTGCTGCGTGGCACCCGGGATTCCAACCACTGAGCTGCCGACTTTGCAGCTGAGTTTTCAGAAGCCTTTAAGTCCACTGAGCCGAGTTGCTATTTTCCAAATGACCAGACAAGGTCCAGCAGGTCAGCAGCCCAAGCCCAGGGGTGCTCAGTTTTGAGACTCAAAAAGCAGACTAAGGGGTGAGAGGGAAAGCAGCTGAGCAGAGTAGGCGTTCAAGGAGTGTGTGTGTGTGTGTGTGTGTGTGTGTGTGTGTGTGTGTGTGTGTGTGTGTGTGTGTGTGTGTGTGTGTGTGTGTGTACGCGTGTGTGTGCGTGCGTTAAATCTGGTCTCTGGGTGTCTGAATTTCGTTGTATGTGTATACTGTGTATATACACACAATGACAATAAATTATTTATTTATTTATTTATTTATTTATTTATTTATTTATTTATTTATTTATTTCTGGATTTATATCCCGCCCATCTTCCCTGACGGGAACTCTGGGCGGCTCACAATATTAAAAACGCATAAAATAAGCAAGGAGACCTCCGAGCAGAAAAGCAACAGGAGGGCAGATGGCGACAAGTAGAAAAGGAAGGGGGAAGAGAAAAAAAAACCTAACTAATGAAGTCGCCAAAGGCCTCTTTGAAGAGGAGAGTCTTCAAGGCCTTCTTAAAGGCAGGCAGGGACTCCAGCAGGCACAGCTCACTGGGGAGGTGGTTCCATAGAGAAGGACCAACCACAGAGAAGGCACGGTCCCGCGTACACGTTTTCCACGCCTCTCTGGGTGTGGCCACTCTCAGTGAGCGCGCCTGCGACGATCTCGTAATTATTATTATTATAATAAATTATTATTATTATTACTACTACTACTACTACTACTACTACTACTACTACTACTACTACTAAAGGGGTCCCTTTGTTGTTGTTGTTGTTATTATTATTATTGTTGTTGTTGTTATTATTATTATTATTATTATTATTATTATTATTATTATTATTATTATTATTATTATTATTATTATTATTATTATTATTATTATTAACCACACAGCTATCTACGATGGATTTTATATTACCTATTATTATTATTATTATTATTATTATTATTATTATTATTATTATTATTATTATTATTATTATTATTATTATTAAAGGGGTCCCTCAAAGCGGACCCGCTGCCCGAATAGGGTCAAACTGGGAAGCGGGAGACGGCAAGGTCTCCCGACTGCGGCCAGGCTTCCCGGGCCGGTTATGCGCGGGGCCCTCGCGGCGCTTGCCCTCGCCCCTGGCCCCTGGCCCCTCACCGGGCCCCGCGGCTTGCCCCGGGGCGACGGCGGCGCCTGGGTAGGCCTCGAGGGCTCCCTCCAGCCCGGGCGCCGTCACCATGCCGACGGCGGGCTCCGCCTCCTCGCGGCTGGTGGGCGGAGCCCGGGCGGCGCGGCAACCGTAACGCGCGCCCCACTTCCTGCACGCTCGGTGCGCATCATCAGAGGGCGACCGTTCTTTGTGACCCGATCGGAGATGCTGGCTCCACCCCCCGTTGCCTAGGGAACAGCTTTGGGGGCCTAGCGTGCTCTCTGACGCTGAGCCCTTGCCGGGGAAGCCGTAAACAAAACCGCTGCCCGCGGTGCTTCTAGAGGGCCAGCCGTGCAGAGCAGCGGCCGCCACTCCTCTCTTCGGCGGCCATGTCGGCCACCCATAACTGGGGTGTGGTTGGTCTCTCCAGGGCCCCAGATCCTTTTCACATATGTACAGTATTTTTCAGAGTACACTGGACCTTTGTAAAACAAGATTAAAAACAAATATATATACACAGTGGATCCTTGTATAACAAACAGTTTGTATAAACAGTCTGGTTACTTGTGTTAAACTGTTTTTAAACTGTTTAATTGTTTTAACTCAATAGCTGTTATTAGCATTTTCTTATGTTGTAAACCGCCCGGAGTTCCTTCGGGAAGACGGGCGGTATATAAGCCCAATAAATAAATAAATAAATAATAAATAAATAAATAACATAAAAACTGTACAACATAAAAAATTCCAGAGATAGGGGAAATTTGCTTAACAGAATTGCCTATGGGGTGAATCCATACAACATAAAAATGGGATTACTGTACTCCGTTTTCAATGCATTCCTGGGAAATTTGTATAAAGGAAAATTTGCTTAACATACTTTTATTTGGAATGAATTAATTCCTTTATACAAGGTACCACTGTATATGGATCTGCTGAAAAAAAGTAGTGGTCTTCGCAGGATAACTGCCCATATGGTTACCCAAGGAATAAAAAATAAAAAGTCAAACAAGCCCAAGCATTGAAATGTATTCTCGAAGTCTTTCACAACAGGCGGGATCTGATGGCTGTTGTGAGGTTTTTGGGCTGTTTGGCCATGTTCTGGAAGTTTTTCTTCCTGACGTTTTGCCAGACTCGCACAGAGTCTGGCAAAACGTCAGGAAGAAAAAATTTCCAGAATACGGTCAAACAGCCCGAAAAACTCACAACTATTGCATGGAAAGTTTGTCATCACTGTAAATATTATTAGAAAGTGGGGTGGTGGGATTTTTTTTTTGTTCTCGCATGTCACAGATGAAAACATTTAACTAGCATCAAATGATTTTGAAATAAACTGATTTACAAAAGAGAAGAAAACCTTGTGGCTTTTATACATGATCTGAGGGTGATTGTTATCTTTATTAAAGAAATACAATCTCAGAAAGGGAAACTTTTGGCTCCAAACTTCATGGCCAGATGCATGGGCCACGTTTCCTCATTTCAATAAGAAAATTGCTGAATAAGCATCCATGAGGCATGTTTCAGATTTCACTACTGTCAAATATATCATACGACCATGATTATATACCTGCCAATTGAAGATTTCACTTGAATGTCCTTGATTGCAGTCCACAAAGGCTGTAATAATTTCTTAATTTACGCACTTATCTTTTTGTATCAGGGAAATCTCTCCCAGTTTTCCACTAATCGATGTAGGTGTTTAAGCCTAAAGTCTCCTGACAGATTTCTTCTCCAACAAGATAAACTTTTGTTTTAGTATGCATTGTTGCTAAAAGGTACTGTATAGATTAATTGGTACTGTACTATTTATTTATTTTATTTTATTTTTACAACTTATATTCTGCCCACTACCAAAAGGTCTCTGGGCAGCTTACAATCAAAGAATTAAAACAGTGAAAACATCAACTATCAATAAATAATTAAAAAATAATAAAAACTTAATTGAATTCATAGATAAATAGCATCTCAGTTGTGAATGAAAGCTCAAAGTAAAGGATGAGTATGAAAGGCCTCTCATATTCAGACACAAATTGGCAGTGACAGAGTTCACAGTTTAAAGGGCTCAACCTTTTTCCTTGCAAAGATGATCTGTAACTTTCATCTCCTGTTGCCACTGCTGAACAGAGTGTAGCAAAGACAAAAGAGCAGCAATATTTGAGTTGGCACAAGCCTGTGTTGGGAGGTTACCCTTTAAGGAGGCTAACTAGGTCACACTGGAGCTTGGCAAACTGATTGTCTGAGAGGAGATATTTCTGAATGGTCTGAATTGCAGAAGCCTCTGTAAGGTCCTTGAAATCTTGAGCTGTTTTGATGGGCAAGTGTCCTGCCAGCTCACACAGGGCCACATTGAAGGCAGACTCTTCTTTGGCACCAAAGCAGGCTCTCCTTGGCCAGACAATGATCCGGATCCCAGGATGAGCTCTTGAGTGAATGGGTCCCTCCGGTCTAGCACCACGGGTTATGAAGAGGTTGTGTGCAACTTCCTTCTTTACCAGATAGTCGGTGACCTGAACAACATGACGGGTGAGCTTCTCTAACTGCTGCCCTTCACTGTAGAAGACGAAACCGGGAGCTGGGACCTCCTGCAGCAGATAGAGGCTTGCCTCAGGCAGCAGGGGCACACACGGGGCCGTTTCAACCAACAGCTCCCAATCCAGGTAATACCCATGGAGGTGCAAATGATTAACAGAGGCAAAAGCCCCAAGACTGTTGAAACCGACGCGGAAGCCCGGGTGGGAGCTGAGGAGGACAGCATCTAAGCCAGAGTGGAGGGCCTCAGGTGTCAGGATCTGGGGCAAGGATTGGGCAGGATTGGGGATGAGAAGTATGTGTCCAAATTCCAGAGGACTGACGTTAATCACAAGCAAGATGCAAGCAGGGCCAGCCGGGGACTCAGTCTTGTCCAGGCAGGGAGGGAGCCCCCTGGTCATGTAGAAAAGAATCTCCCTGGCCTGGATCTTGTTGAAATTGAACTGCTGCGGGTCAAATTGCTGCTGGAGGCTGTAGATCTCCTGGGGTCGTCTTCTTTCTAGGCCTCTCTGGATATTCAGCTGGGCCACAAACCCCACCTTTCCTGGCAGGATCCGAGTCTGTAGCTCTCCCAAGGGATAGCGGAAAAGTCCCCTCCTCATCCTGTCCTCCCATCCCGACTGCAGAGCTCCATCGAAAGGAGAAAGCCTCCGGCTGCTTTGCCACTCCACTCCCCGCAGCACAAAGTCCCCCTCCTCATAAGCGAAGATTTCTGTCGGGAGGCATTTCGGCCCCTGCTGAGATGTGGGGCTTTGAGGGCCCGGGCTAGTGTCCGTTAGCCCCGCGGACATGATAGAGGCGAGGAAAGGTTCCCGGGTGCTCTGAAACAGATGGAAGCAAAGAAGGCAGAGGCTGTCAATACCCTCCTGGACCTACCAGCGAGGCCGACTCCAGCGCCACCGGTCTGCTCGCAGCTCCCTGGGGCAGCGACTCTGCCCCTCCCCTTGCCCCACACGTACACTGCCCGGATGCTACTTGGCCAGAGGAGGCTGCCCTTCACCCCTGAGTTGCGACCAACCTTCGGCTTAAATTGAAATCACAAACGCCCAGCACAGATGGAGCGAGCATCTGCCCATGCTTTTTTGCAAGGCGGTGCAACGCAGGTTCCCTCGCCCCACGGACCCCAGTCCTGTTTTGCATGCAGCCGTTAGAACCAAGGTAGGGAACGCAGGGAAGCATCTCCTTCCTGGGTGGCATGTCGTCGTGGCTGCTTTCCGGCCGGCCATGTGCTGGCAGTGCTTGCAGAGGAAGCCGGGCAGACACGTTTTTCTCCCCCTGGCTGCAATGCCATCCTTAGGCAGGCCTGGCGGTGCAGGGCCAACGCTCCTGCCTCTTTCCCCGACGGATGAGCTCCAAAGGCCCACGTCGACTCCTGCTCAGCTCGTCCTCTGCTTCGGACCTACGCCAAGGCAGGTGAGGTGGCATGATGATCTGGCAGACCCAGGGAGAGAAGGCGCCCCCCGCCCCCCGCAGGCCCAGAGGAGCCGCCCTAGAATACCTGGCAGAAGCCCAGCATGTTCCGGGCAGCGCTTCCTGAAAGACCTGCTCTCGGCTGGCTTCCAGCTTTGGGTCTCTCCCTTCTCCTCTCTGCCCTTTGGGCGGCTCCGGCGACCCAGATCGCTCTTATTTCGAAAGGGGTTGCGGCCCCAAGAGTGAGAGACCCTGACCCCTGCATGCCCGTTCTATACCAGTGGTTCTCAACCTGTGGGTCCCCAGATGTTCCTGGACTGCAACTCCTAGAAATCTCTTCCAGCACAGCCAGTGATGAAGACTTCTGGGAACTGCGGTCCAGGAACATCTGGGGACCTACAGGTTGAGAACCACTGTTCTATACCCTCCCTGACCTGACCTGACCTGCCTGCCCAGCTTTGGAGCCTGTCCCGGCAGGCACCGAAAATCCTCCTCCCCCCCGACGGGACTCACTCCGGGGCCACCTGCCAGCCCAAGCCGCGTCTTCTTGCACGGATGGCCGGGGGTACCGGAGGAGAGCACGGGCTGCACGCCAGCTGGCCTCGACGGGGCGGACACCCCCCAGCCCTTCTTCCCTGGCGATCCAGGCCCTCGTTAGCCGTCGGAGGGACGGCAGATTATAGTCAGGCGCTGCCCGGCTTCTCTCGTTGGGCCAGCGGCGGACCGCCCGCTCTCCGGCATTTGCAAAAAGAAAATATATGTGCATTTGCACTTTTTTTTTTTTTTGCAAAGTGCCAATACAGGCCGGCCGGGCACGCGGGCTTGTCCCCTCCCGGTGCCTTTCAGCAGAAGGGGGGTGGCCGTTGCAGGAGCCATTGCCTGGCGACGGTGACGTCTTTAGGGCGGGAAAGGAGGCGGGAGGGGTGGTGGCGAGCAACCAGGACGCGGAAGTTGCCCGCCCGCCCGCCCGAGGTGGCGATCCGTCGTGCTGGCGGCATGGGGGGCTCCGGCAGCCGCCTCCCGCGGGATCTGCTGGGAGAGTACCAGGTAAAGGGGGAGGGGGGGTCCGTTCCCTTCGGAAGCGGAGCCCGGCGGGGGTTGGGGTGGGTGGGTGGGTGGGTAGGTAGGGCATCGGCGTCGGGGCGCGCCGTTGGGGAAGCGCGCTGCGGGGCGGCTGAACCTCGCGGGTCCTGTCCGGCAACAGGCTGACCACCGCCCTCCTCCCCTCCTTCTTGTCCCTCTTTCCCAGGAGCTGACCTTCTTAACCAAGCAGGAGATCCTACTGTGAGTCCCGGAATATCGGCAGGGGCCGTCGAACGGGGAGCGAGTTGGGTGGGTGGGGGGTCCCATTCCTTCCTGGCCGGTTGGCTCGCACGGTGGGGGGGAACGCCCGTGTGCTGCCTTAGAAGCCGGGAATGGACGGGGGAAGCTCCCCCCCCAACCCCTGCTGCCTTCCTCCTCCTCCTGTTGGGAAAAAGGACGCCTCCCGTTCCTTTTCACAGGACCCCTAAGATCCGCTGGCCCCTTAAATTCGGACCAAAGATCTTAGGGGTTCGTTGCTCTTCCTTCCTCCCCACCAGAGAAAAGAGAGGAAAAAATGCAGCTCACCTGGAGGAGCTTCCCAGAGCTCCGTTTCTCTTCCGTTTCTCTTCCGTTTCTCTTCTGCTTGCTTTTTTTCCTCCCACCTCTTCTCTTAAAGGGGCGGGAGGCAAAAAAAAAAAACACAAGCAGAAGCCAGGAGAGCCCCGCACTGACCAGATTAAATCCGGACCTGGGGATTTTCACCCACCTCAAGCAGGTACAAGAAAGTGCAGCTGGGTCGCGCTTAGGTGGGCACTTAATTTCCTGCAAACTCTGGAGCTGGTGGGAAAACACTTGTAAGGTCCGGAGTTTGCAGCCATTTGCTGCAGAGTTTAGGGGTCGTGTATAAAGCGAAAGCCAAGCCAAAGCAACGCAAAGCGTACTGCTTCTATACCTCCCCATTGCGCTTAAAGCACTCTTCCCGGTGCAATGATGCAGGATACACGTTGCCACCCCCCACCCCCACCCCCACCAAATAAGGGGCCAAACAAAGAAACCTCAAAGCTATGGCCACCAGCCTATGTGGTTTTTAGACCCAGGACAAATTGTGACTCATGAAAGAAAGTGTTCTGCTTATATACTGCCCCATGCCACTTCCAGTAGTCTCTGGGCAGTTTACAGTTTAATTACAGCAGGCATGTCCAAACTGGCCCTCCTGATGTTTTGGACCACAACTCCCAGAAGTTTAGATTGCCAATGGCAAAGGACTGTGGGAGTTGTGGTCCAAAACATCTGGAGGGCCAAAGTTTGGACATGCTTGAATTACAGTAAGCAGGCTACACATTCCCCACCCACCCACCCACCCCCAGCAAGATGGGCACTCATTTCACCGACCTTGGAAGGATGGAACGCTGAGTGAACCTTTGAGCCTGCTGCCTGGGATTGAACGCCCAGGTCCTCACTACAGTTTTGGCCAGCCGTTTAACCACTGCCTGCCTGGAGAGGCAGACATGGAGAAAGCACTCCCAGAACTCCCTGGGACTTTGGTGCTAGGCTGGCATAGGGAGCCTCTGTTGGAGGAGGCAGTCCTGGTGAATCTTTTAGGGCGCTTTTACACGACTCCTAAAATCCGAGGCAAAGGGCTCCCAGACGCGAAGCTTAAAATTGCTTTCCCACCAGCTCCGGACTTTAAAAAAAAATTAAGTATGACCACGCCCACCTAAGCGCGTCCCAGCGCATTTTCCAAGTGCCTGGTCTCCGAAGGTGAAAAATTTCTGATGTGGATGTAAAGCAGTGAGTGCCGGGCTCTCCTCGCCTTGTGTTTGTTTTATTTTTGCCCCCCACCCCTTTAAGAGACTGGAATGCTTCCCACAGCAGCTTGGAAGAGTGGAGGTGAGCCTGCATTCTTTTCTCCTCTTGTTTTCTCCCTCCCCTCATGCAGACAGGAGCAATGGAGTACGGAGGGGTGGGAACACAGGAAGAGCAACAAACCCCCAAGATCTCTGGTCCGAATTTAAGTTGCCAGTGGATCTTAGAGGTGGTGTAAAAGCGCCCTTAGAGACCGAGTGCCCAAACTGCGATTCCGAACCCAGTAATTTTTCGCAAAGTGCCAATACAGCAATTTAACCTGAATGCAGGTGGCTGTGAAGGGGCGATGTTGGGTACCCACAGAAAAGGGACCCCTTTGGAACCTGTGCCGTAAGTTCACCAACACTGAGGCAGGGAGTACTGTATTTCCCCGAAAATAAGACAGTGTCTTATATTAATTTTTGCTCCCAAAGATCTGCTAGGTCTTATTTTCATGAAGAAAAATACAGTACACATTTATTGTTATCTTATTATCGGGGAGGCCTTATTTTCAGGGGGATGCCTTATATTTCAGTGAGGGGCAAAACTGTAAGTAGGTCTTATTTTCAGGGTGTGTCTTATTTTCGGGGAAACAGGGTAGGTGCCTGAGGTGGAGGGGTGAGCGCTGGAAGGGCTGTCCTGGGTTTTGAGGGGAAGGTAAAGAGGAGGGCAGAGCTCCCCACCTCCAGAGTAGCCGAGGGCGGGCAGAGGAAGGGGTGGTTTCTGCCCCCACCCCCTGGGAGAACCCGCCAAGACTCCCTGGCACCCAGCCATGCCCTGCGGGAGAAGCGGGGAGCTGGTGGGGAGAGGAAAAGCCGGGCCTTCTTCCACTGTCCCCCCTCCCTTTCTTCTCTTCCAGGGCTCACCGGCGCTTCAGTGACCTCCTGCCGAAAGAGGTGCGGGAGCAGGCTTTCCTGACCAGGGTACCCAAGAGCAAACTTCTGATGCTGCCTGAACTCCGGGTAAGCTGCCGCTTTGCTAAGCTGGGGGAGGAGAGGATAGTGAAGAGCAGTGGTTTGACTGGGGCAGGTGGGATGGAGAATTAGAGGCCATAGACAGATTGTCTTCCATCCAGTCCTGTAGTCTCTGTATGGGACACTTAAGAACATAAGAACATAAGAAGAGCCCTGCTGGATCAGGCCAAAGGCCCATCTAGTCCAGCTTCCTGTATCTCACCGTGGCCCCACCAGATGCGTCTGGGAGCGCACAAGACTAGATCTCTGTCTCCTGATACCCCTCCCCTGCATCCGGCCCTTGAAGTACCCCGGTTTTAAGTCTGGAGGTTACACATCTCCATCATGGTTTGTCACCTGGGATGGACTTTTCCTCCAGGAATCTGTCTAATCTCCTTTGAAGGCATCCAGGCCAGATGCCATCACCACATCCTGTGGCAGGGAGTTCCACAAACTAACAACACGCTGGGTGAAAAAATATTTTCTTTTGTCTGTTCTTACTGTCCCAGCCAGCAATTAGGGGAGGGGGTTAGCTTGGTGGCTTTCTCGATCTCGATCCATCAGTCAAATCTGCCCTGCTGTGCAAATACTGCTGGGTTAGTTCCAGGAAAAGCTGCGTAGATGCCCTGAGCACATCCGATCTCGCCTGATTTCAGAAGCTAAGCAGGGTCAGCCCTGGTTAGTACTTGGATGGGAGACCACCAGGGAATACCAGGCGCTGGAGGCACCTGGAGTAGGAACTGACAAGCCACTCCAGTATCCCTGCCAAGAAAACGCCATGGACATGGGGTCACGAAAGGTCGGTCATGACTGTAACAACACAAGAACAAGTTCCAGGAAGTTGATATCTTATCTGTAAGGTGTGGCTTTCCCAGCAGAATTTAACCCCGCTTAAGTGTATTTTTATAACAGGAGATTCCCTTATTATTATTTTTTTGCTCATGCTTTACAGTTCCCTTTGCTTCTAGGCAAACCCTTTCCGGCACCGGATTTGCCATGTCTTCTCTACAGCCGAAGATGGGGAGGGCAGCATGTCCTTTGAGGACTTCCTGGACATGTTGAGTGTCTTTAGTGATTCAGCCACACTCGAGATCAAGTCACATTATGCCTTCCGCATCTTTGGTGAGTGGCGGGCTGGGGAGAGGAGATCACAACTATAGGCTTTTCATAGGGTTAGGTTGCCAAACGGAAGGAATCAAACATGCCGTTTAATTTGTACAGGACATTAAACAAAAATCTAGAAATAGGGGGATATTTTCAAAACCAGGGCTTTCAACTATGGCTACTTTTACATGACCCCTAAAATCTGAGGCAAAGGGCTCCCAGATGCGGAGCTTAAAATTGTTTTCCCACCAGCTGCAGACTTTAAAAAAATTAAGTACGACCACGCCCACCTCAGCGCGCCCCAGCGCATTTTACAAGTATCTGGTCTCCGGAGGTAAAATATTTTCTGATGCGGATTATAAAGCTGTGGATGCCGGGCTCTCCTCGCCTTCTGTTTGTTTTTGCTGTCCCCGCCACCCCTTTAACAGACAGGAATCCCTACGGGGCTGCTCCTGTGAGCGGAGGTGAGCCTGCATTCTTTTCTCCTTTTTTTTTTCTCCCTCCCCTCAGCACAGACAGGAGCAATGGAGTGTGGAAGGGTGGGAACACAGGAAGCAGAAACCCCCCACGATCTCTGGTCCGAATTTAAGTTGCCTGCGGATTTTAGAGGTTGTGTAAAGCCTATGACCGTCACCCTAAGGTGGACTTCAGCCCAACTTTGCCAGTTGTGTATAATAATAATACCTTTATTGTCAATGTACAACTTGTGCACAATGAAATTGGCTGAGTCTCCTTTCCCACCCCCACCCCCATCCCACTAACAACCACTCGGTCTTATTGCACTCTGTGTGCTTGTTCATTTCTTGAGAAAAGGATTTTCCCACAATGTTGTCCATCTTTTCCAATGTTAGCATTCCAGGGACAGGTTAACAAGGTCTCCAAAAAGTAATAGACCTAGAAACGGCGATGCCAGATGATGGCATCATCTTCAGCATAAACCTCCCTTGCTCAGTCTGTCCTATCCTGCCATGCTCGTCAGTGACAATAATTGCTGAACATCTTCCCGTCTCCTTCATTTTGCCGTTACCCACTTTCTTACCTAGCCAGGGAAACAATGCTGGATTTTTTTGAGCATTGCCATCTTTTTAATTCAGGTGGAGGAATGTTCTTTTCTGTACTGCCCGGCATTCATAGGGAAGTGTATGAGCTAACCACATCTAATTCTTGCCTGTGCATTAGTCAAGGTGGAAGGCAGCCAATGGATGTTGTTAATGCATATGCTAGTTTTCTTTGCTTTTGCAGAAGTCCAAGGTCTCCTGGTTGCGTCCTTGCTATCTGTAATAATTGACATGTGTGATATGTTTTATTTACACAGGTCAAACAGGTTGGGCTGTAACCTTGGGAACATGAACGTTGCTTCTATGGACATTTGTCAGTATGTTGCTGCGTTCTCAGTGCTGCTTTTTGCAGGAGCAGTAACATCTATGGAATAGTCCCTCCATGCAATTACTTGATGAGTGAAAAGCAGGATAGGTGAGATGAGCAGGACACAGAGGGACATGCATCCTTAGGGCAGGCATATCCAAACTTCAGCCCTCCAGATGTTTTGGACCACAACTCGACAGTCCTTTGCCATTGGCAATCTAAGCTAAGAATTCTGGGAGTTGTCCTCCAAAACTTCAGGAGGGCTGAAGTTTGGACATGCCTGGCTTAGGGCTTCAGCTGCTTTTGTGCATGAACAATGCCAGAGTAGAGTCACTCTCATTCCTCCTGTTCAGTAGAGCAGTGGTTCTCAACCTGTGGGTCCCCAGATGTTCCTGTAATTGTAACTCCTAGAAATCCCTTCTAGCACAGTGAGTGGTGGAGGCTTCTGGGAGTTGCAGTCCAGGAACATCTGGGGACCCAAAGGTTGAGAACCACTGCAGTAGAAGATCTGCTCCTGAAGGTAGGAGGAGAAGTTCATACTGTACCCCAGATGATGCAAACTGAATCTGACCATACAGAAATCAAACACTCCCCCCCCCTCCCCCAAAAAAAAGAACAGTTGTATCAGTGGGTGAATAGCTTGACCTAACAGCAAGCTCCCTGCCTTGGTGCTTCTCCTGCTTAGATTTTGATGATGATGGAACTCTGGACAAGAAGGACTTAGAGCAACTGGTAAACTGTCTGACTGGAGAAGCAGAGGACAGCAGGCTGACATCAATGGAAATGGAGCAGCTCATCCAAAACGTGAGTGCTGAGGAGGGAAGGGGAAATGCAGATTTTTTTTTTAAAAGGCAGCTGGAGACATTTGTGTGCATGAGATCAAGGAGCCCCTTCCACCCCACACAATAAGAACCATAAGAACATAAGAAGAGCCATGCTGGATCAGGCCAAAGGCCCATCTAGTCCAGCTTCCTGTATCTCACAGTGACCCCACCAAATGCATCTGGGAGCGCACGAGATTAGATATCTGTCTCCTGATACCACTCCCCTGCATCTAGCCCTTGAAGTACCCCGGTTTTAAGCCTGGAGATTACACATCTCCCTCATGGTTTGTAACCTGTGATGGACTTTTCCTTCAGGAATCTGTCCAATCCCTTTTTGAAGGCATCCAATCAAGCTAAGCTGCAAAATACCATAGATTGGGCATGTTATTTTAGAACCAGCAGCCAAAGATCACACAAGTGTCTCTCCCTTTTCCTGACCGTCTAAAAAGACAGTATTTTTTGAGGCCGCTGCCTCACTCTGGGCGCTTTTACACGACCTCTAAAATCCGGTGTCAACTTAAATTCGGACCAGAGATCATGGGGGCTTGTCGCTCTTCCTGTGTTCCCACCCCTCCGGACTCCATTGTTCCTGTCTGCATGAGGGGAGGGAGAAAAAGGGAGAAAAATGCTGGTTCACCTCCATCTGCCAGTAGAAGCAGCCCTGAGCAGCCCCGTAGTGATTCCTGTCTTTTAAAGGGGCGGCGGGGACAAAAAAACAAACAGAAGGCGAAGGAGCCAGGCATTCACAGCTTAACAATGGGCATCGGAATATTTTTTTACCTCCTGGAGGCCAGGTACTTGGAAAATGCGCTGGGATGCGCTTAGGTGGGTGTGGTCGTACTTAATTTTTTTTAAAGTCCGGAGCTGGTAGGAAAACATTTTTAAGCTCCGGATCTGGGAGCCCTTTGCCTCGGATTTTAGGGGTCATGTAAAAGCGCCCTCTGCCTCATGGCTGGACTGGCCCAAAGGGGTGTCCCACAGGGTCTGCAAGTAACTGCCCTGGTGGAAGGTTAGCTGTGGATGGCCAGAGCTGGCTGCCTGCCCTTCAAGTTTCCTTCCTTTTTCTCTGCAGATCTTAGAAGAGGCAGATATCGACAAAGATGGGACCATCAACCTCTCTGAATTCCAGCACATTATTTCTCGATCTCCTGACTTCACCAGGTACCTCCTCTCCTCTCCTCTCCTCTCTATTTCACCTTGAGACGGACTTCGGGAACCGGTTCTAACAATACTTTTGCTCAACAACGCTCACACGTTTCGCCCTTCCCGTTTGCATTTTCAGTTCCTTCAAAATTGTGCTCTGACCGTTCCTTTCCAACCGCGTCTGCCGGAGGAATAAAATACTTCTGCAGAAGACAGGTTTCGCTCCGGTCTTTCCACCCAAGTTGACGGCAGTGGTGTCAAGGGAAGACTCCACACTCCTCACCCGCCTGTGCCACAGAAGGATCCAGGCGTCGAGCAAAGCTACCTTGGCCCAGCTCTACATCAGGATGGCCTGGTCCCTGGAAGACCAGTTTCAGTCTTCTTTTCTCCTACTGCTGGTGCTTCTGCGGAGAGGAAAATGGAGGGAGGGACAGAGAGGCTGTCGCTTGGACTTTGGATCCGGCCTTCCTGGCAGCCCAGCCACTGCCTTGGCATGGGTGCCTTACTTGTCTAAAACCATGCTCTGGTAATCTTTCTAATTTAAACTGGGTTTATTATCTAGTATGCCACGCGGCCCTGGTTTGGCTGGACCCAGCCCACCAGCACGACATGGCTGACATTTCAAATATTGTGCCTTCACAGTGGTGCTCAGCTGCTTTCAAATCCCCCGTCACCGTGCAGGTTATTAGTGGCAGTGGACTGAGCGCCAGCCTCTCTCCGTGTAGCCCCGTCTGTAAGTGGAGAAGCCCTGCCTGGACCACCTCTTAGCACTCCAGGCTTGAGCCCGGGTGGGGGACAACAGTGTTGCTGCTCCTTCCGGCTTTAACGCTGACACGTCTGGATTACCAAAACCTTCACTGCCTTGTCTGGTTTCTATCTACTAATAAAGCTCAGCAGTTGGGAGCCATGGTTGCAGTGCTTGATCCCTCAAAGTGGTGTGCAAGAACGTAAGAAGAGCCCTGCCGGATCAGGCCAAAGGCCCATCTCGTCCAGCTTCCTGTATCTCACAGTGGCCCCACCAAATGCCTCTGGGAGCGCACAAGACTAGATCTCTGTCTCCTGATACTACTCCCCTGCATCTGGCCCTTGAAGTACCCTGGTTTTAAGCCTGGAGATGACACATCTCCATCATGGCTTGTAACCTGTGATGGACTTCTCCTCCAGGAATCAGTCCAATCCTCTTTTGAAGGCATCCAGGCCAGATGCCATCACCACATCCTGTGGCAGGGAGTTCCACAGACTAACAACGCGCTGGGTGAGAAAATATTTTCTTGTCTGCTCATACTTTCCCAGCTTCAATCTGAGTGGGTTTCCCTTAGTTCTGGTATTTTGTGAGAGGGAGAAGAGCGTCCCTTTATCCACTTTACTCGTGCCCTGCATTATTTTGTACGTCTCCATCACATCACAGAAGAGTGAGCTTACCTTGGGCTGGTCACTGAGGACTGCACAGATCAAGAATGGAGCTCTGATACATATCCAGATTAAGAGGTTCTGGCCCATACCCGTGGCCTCAGGCCAAGAACAGGATGCCTTCCTCTGCTCCACTCCTTGCTGAGGTATAGAAAACGGACTGGACCTGGGCTAGGACCCTGGCCATTTCATAAGAGCTTCCACAACCACCCCAGAGGCCGCTAGCAAGCAAGAAGGGTGTGAGATGTGTGGTGGACATACAATGAGCCATAGTAAGCCACCTGCTTAATATGTAGGTCCCCCTCATGTTGCCAAAACAGCTCTGATGCCTCAAGGCATGGACTCCACAAGACTGCTGAAGGTCTCTTGTGGTGTGCGGCTCCAAGAGATTAGGAGTAGAGCCTTCAAATCCTGCAAGTTGCAAGGTGGGGCCTCCCTGACCCCAGCACATTCTGGAGATGCTTGTCAGGTGGAGATCTGGGGCATTTGGACACCAAGGCCATACATTGAGCTTTCTGCCATGTTCCTCCATCCATTCCTGAACAATTTTGGCTGGGTGCCTTATCCTGCCAAAAGAGTCTGTGGCCACGAAGGGGTGTACGTGATCGGCAACAATTTCTAGGTAGGTGGTACGTGTCAAAGGAACGTCCACAGGAATGCCAGGAGCCAGAGTTTCCCTGTAAAACATTGTCCAGAGCATAATTCTAAGTCTGCCCGTTGGCCTTCTTCCTATAGTGCAGTGGTTCTCAACCTGTGGGTCCCCAGATGTTCCTGGACTGCAACTCCCAGAAATCCTTTTCAGCACAGCAAGCGGTGGAGGCTTCTGGGAATTGCAGTCCAGGAACATCTGGGGACCCACAGGTTGAGACTACCATCCACCTGATCTAGAAGAAAATGCGCTTCAACAGACCAGGCAACCTTCCTTTGCTCCGCTCTGCCATGTCCCCATAGTAGGTGCTTTCGACAGTGGACAGGGATCATCACGGGCACTCTTGACCAGTCTGCAGCTAGCTGGTCGGGATGCACTGTTGTCTTCTCACGCCTGTCATGAACAGCATTACGCTTTTCAGGAATCTTTGAGCTACAGTAGCTCTTCTGTGTGATCAGACCAGGCAGGCTAGCTTTTGTCCCTTGCATGCATTCAGTGAGCTTGGATACCCGCAACCCTGACACTAGTTTACTGTCCTCCTTTCTGCTACGTCTGGTAGGTATTAACCACTGCATAACCAGGAGCACCCCACCAGACTTGCTGTTTTGAAGATGCTCTAACTAACCCAGTTGCCCATCCGTTACTATCTGGCCCTTGTCCAGGACACCCGGATTCAATAACTGATTGTCCACTTACTGTCTTAATATATCTAACCCCTTATAAGGTAAAGGTTTCCCCTGCACGTATGTGCTAGTCATGTCCGACTCTAGAGGCGGTGCTCATCTCTGTATTCAAGCCGAAGAGCTATTGTGCTTACTCTCTAATAAAACACTGGGGCTCAGGCAGCAGCAGGGGAAGACTCAGGGAAGAGAAGGCTCAGGGAGAGAAGGCTCAGAAGGGAGATTCATCATCACCAATCTCACATGCACGCAGCCGATGCAGACACAGAGAGACACTCAGACATCCATGGAACCCTGACAGACAGACGAACAGGAATGCTGCCCTGAGCGCCAGATGATTGCACCCCGAAACTCTGTGTCCTGTGTGATTCGTAACGCAACAGGGGGAACTGTAGCAGTCTGTTTGCTGACCCAACAGTCACATGCTCCCTTTCTGACTTCAGCACAAGGGGCGCACAGACACTGGCCAGTTGTGTCGCTCACGTTGAGTGAAACAGATACAGCCACATTCCCAGAGCGAGAATAATCCAAGGAGCCAGAATGCTCTTTCTTTCGACCTATGATAGGTAAAGATTCCCCCCTGCACACGCATGCTAGTCATGTCCGACTCTAGGGGCAGTGCTCATCTCCGTATTCAAGCTGAAGAGCCAATGTTGTGCACGTTCATGGCCATGTGGCCGGCATGGCTGCAAGGAAACTTTTTTACTTTCCTGCTTTTTACGGTGGTACCTATTTATCGACTTGCATTTACGTGCGTTCGAAATGCTAGGTTGGCAGGAGCTGGGGTTATCAGTGGGAGCTCGCTCCGCTGTGTGGCACCCGGGATTCGAACCGCCGAACTGCCAACTATGTAGCCGACAGATTTCGGAGCCTTAGTCTGCTGAGCCACCACGCCCCATGGACCTACGATAAACGAGTCTAAAAGGAACAAAGGAGACATGGCCCTGCAAGACGTGCCAACCCAGGGTGGTGCCAAAGGAACCACTTTATGTAAAAACCACACACAAACACACAACATTTGTGCAAGTACACTTGTGAAAGGTACGGGGCAGGAGGTGCTGTTCTCTCAGTGCTGAAACCTGGGCAAGGCGCAGGGATCAGCATTTGGTGGTGCTCGGCAGCCCTTGGACATGAGCAGAGTACCCATCACCACTGCAAGCGGACTGCTGTGGTCCTTCCCACCTGGTGCACAGCATAAAGGTTGAAACCCAAAGTGTTCAGCTGACTTTTCCCCGCAACAGGGAACGGTGAGCCGGCAGACCAGACCCCCTTCGTTGTCCATGCTGTACAACCCAAATGGGGAGATCTCGTTTCACAGCCGGTCTGCATACAAACATTGCCTTGGCGCTCTTAGGCACAGGAAATATGGTCCCTGGAGGCAATGAGCCCTCTGGCGAGCCACACGATGGCCTCCCTCTGGTCCAAGAGTCCAGCACTTTAAAAGGGGGAAGTTTTTCAAGCCTGGAGGAGGGGGTTTCACCCAACAGAGTTTTCTTGCAAGCTGGAGCCCCCCCCTTTCATCCACCTTAGATGCTATCGGTGCCGGCTGTGAGATTCTGACCTTGTCCCTGGAGTTTGGGACCCTGATAGAGTTTGAGGCCCTGGCGCTAGGGCTTCATCACAGCAGGGGCACCACTCTCCTCCTCTCGAAAGGCAGTTCTGCTTAGGGGTGGCCCCAGAAGCCCAAGGGCCGGTTCCATAGAAGGCTCAGAGCAGCATGAGGTCGGCGGGTGCCACGGGCATGGAGCGCTCACACCACAGAGTCCCTGATCTCGGAGCCGAGGCGCACCCGGGGCCTTTGGGAAGGAGCCAGGACCTCCACGAAACTGTCATGGATGCTGAGGGGCCGCCGGTCGGAGACCAAAAAAGCCATGCCGGGACGGGCGGGCCCCTCATGTCCAGGAGTGCTCGCCAGGTGGCTGTCACTGAGCGCCTGGTAGCCTTTGTGGTCCGGCAAGGCACTGCAAGGCAGGTTGGCGCCATTCAGAGGCAGGCTCTCGGCTGGCAGGCCTGCCTTCCGCGAGGCCTTGCCGCGGGTGCACGTGCCCTGCTTGAGGAAGAGTTTCATCGCCTTGCGGTGCTGGTGCAGCACAAAGAGGGTGAGCGACACCGTGGTGACGCCAAAGAGCACACACATCACCAGGAACTCGGTCCAGTAGGTCTTGCCTTCCAGCAGCGCTGAGACGCCCCCCGCGGCGGCGGCGGCGGCGGCGGCAGAGGTGCTCCTGGACGTGCTGATGGTTTCCAAAGGGTTCTGGACGGGCGAAAGCCAGCCAGGCAGGGAGCGCTCCGTCGCGACGCAATAGCTGGCCATCCGCTGTCGGAAGCTGCCCTCCTGGGACCAGCATTCGTAGAGCCCGGCTTGGTCCGGGTTACCCAGCAGCACCAGCTCTCCATCGGGTAGGACAAGGAAGGAGGTGTTGACAGGGGCGCCGTTGTACAACCAGCGCCGGGAGCCCAGATTGGACAGCAACGGGCAAGGCAGGAGCTTCACGGCACTGGGCTGCAGCGCCACCACCTGGCAAGGAGGCTCTTTCGCTGTGGAATGAGAACATGAACAAGATCAGCTCGGCGCTGGCGTTCTGCAAGAGTCAACTCAGCCTGAGTGCAGAAGATGGGAACTCTAGGCTAAAGAACAGGAGAAGCTCTCCCACCCCCACCCCCCGTGGAGACAGTGAGTAGGGGGCTACCAAAGCCCTTCTCTGTTTCTCACCCTCTTGGATGGTTACTTCACGTCCTTCTTGGCTCCATGACTGGTTTTGAACCGTGACAGCGTTGGCCGCGATCACGTGGTTTTGTCCCTGTTTCAGTGCTCCCATGGTCATGATAACTTGTCTCATGATAAGTGTTACCTCACGGTCTTGTACCGTGACAAACACTGAATTTGTCTATCTTCCTTTTTCCTTTTTTTTTTTTTTTGGGGGCATAAAATATCTTTTTCGATACTTGGATTTACTGATATTCTGGTTTTCATATGCCAATGCGGCAGCATTGATAATGCTTTCTTTCTTATACATTTGAGTTGCATGGTTTTCCCCGTAGGGACATTAATGACATGTGTCGCTTCCCCACTAACCACGAGATGGACACAAAAGCTGTGCTAACAATGCCCGCCAGGTTACCGGTGCAGTTGTTACTTCACATCCTCTTAACTGGGACAAGAAGCGGAACAGAGGGAGAGAGAAAACCCAACCCGAGCGCTAGGTACAGACTTGTCTCGCTTAGCACCCGTTTAGGGAGCGTAGTTGAGACAAATTTCAGTTTATTTATTTATTTAACTTGTATGCCATCAGGAGCAACAATGATCAGTTACAAAACTTCTGGAACAGGAATGTTTTTACCTGGCGCCGGAATGTTATCAACGTTGGCGCCAGGCGGGTCTCACTTTGGAGGGCGTTCCATAATCTGGGGGCAGCTGCCAAAAAGGCCCTGTTCCTACAAGCTATCCCTTTCACCTCCTTAAGGGATGGCTCTTTCAGAAGGGCTCCCTGGCTAGATCTTAATTGCCGGGTAGGTTCATATGGAAGGAGGCGGTCCTTCAGGTATCTAGGTCCTAAGCCATTCAGGGCTAACCCCTAGTTGTTGCGAGACAGATGTGAAGTAACATTTTTGTACCGCTCCTAAATGCAACAACTACAAAGACAAAACGGATGTGAAGTAACCGCCTTGGAACAATTCAGCATCACTCCCCCAGTTACACTGCTATGTACCAGTTGGTCGATTGAGCACCAGGCTGCTATTATGGCAGAGGCTCATGGCGTCACCATTTTCAACATCCTGGACCCAGAACCTGGTGAGAGACGGAGAGGGACAGGGTTAAGGGAGAGGCAAAATTGGGTGGAATAGCTAATACCCTGGAAGACAGAAAAAATTCAAAAAAATCTTGATAAACTGAATGAAGCACTGGGCAGGGAAAAAAACGCAAGTTTTTACACTTGGGGGGGGGGGAAACACAAACATGGAATTACAGTGGACCCTTGTATAACAAACAGCTTGTATAACATAGAATTTGTACAACATAAAAATTCCAGAGATAGGGGAAATTTGCTTAACATAATCGCCTATGGGGAGAATCCGTATAACATAAAAATGGGATCACTCTGTTTTCAATGCATTCCTATGGGAATTTGTATAAAGGAAAATTTGCTTAACATAATTTCATTTGGAACGAATTAATTCCTTTATACAAGGTACCACTGTACAAGATGGGAGATATTTGGCTCAGTAATACTATGAGTGAGAAGGATCTTGTTGAACTGTTGAAGACAATTCCTACACAATGGCAAATGCTATTTTAGGATGCATTAAGAGAAGTATAACCTCTAAACCTTGAGAGATACCAGTCCCCCTCTATTCGGCACTGGTTAGGCCTCATCTTGAGTACGGCGTCCATTTCTGGACCCGACCCTTCAAGAAAGATGCTGAAAAATTGGAACAAGTTCAGAGGACAGTGACAAGGATGCTCAGGGGACTGGAAACTATGTTTTATGAGGAAAGACTCAAAGAACAGGTCGCGTTTAACCTTGAGAAAATAAGACTGAGGGGAGATAGGGGTTTCAAATACTGGAAAGGCTGCCATACAGAGGAGGGGTAGAGTCTGTTCTCAATCAAGCCAGAATCCATGGCATGTAACAACGGGCTCAAGTTATACAGGAAGCCAGATTTTGATTGTATATTAGGAAGAACTTCCTAATTGTTACAGCAGAAGGACAGTGGGGATAATTACCTAGGGAGGTGGTTAGGGAAAAGTTATACAGTGGTCCCCCGCCCTTTCGCGGTTCATACACTGCGGTCCCGCTATATCGCAGGACCACAGTATATGAAAAAAGGCCCCCTAGGGCAGTGATGGCGAACCTTTTAGAGACCAAGTGCCCAAACTGCGATTCAGAACCCACTAATTTTGTTGCCAAGTGCCAACACAACCATTTAACCTGAATACAGGTGGCTGTGAAGGGGCGATGTCCGGTGCCCACAGAAAGGCCTCCCAGTGCCACCTTTTGCACCCGTGCCATAGGTTCGCCAACACTGCCCTAAGGTAAGGGGGGAAAGTCCTGTTTCAAGCCTCCCATACATACCCCAGGACTGGAGCTGCCCCGAAAAGGCTGGTGAGGGCCTTCCTGGGTCTTCTGGAGGCCCCCCCAAAAGGGGGCTGAAAAACATTTCTGAGGCCTCCGAGAGCCTTTCTAGGCCTGTTAGAGGCCTCAGAAATGATTCCCAGTTTACTGGAAGTCACTTCCCGTTCGCAGGGAGGCCCTTTTGGGGCCTGCAGAAGGGCTGGGAAGGCCCTCGCAGGCCCATTCGGGGTAGGGCCAGGGTGGGGGTAAGTACAAGAGCCCCCAGCTAGGTTCCCCCAAGCCTGACTTGACCTGCATCCGCATATCGCAGATTTTCAATTATCGCGGGTCAGGTCAGGTCCCTAACCCCTGCAGTAGTTTGGGGAAGCACTTTATAGCCATATCAGATATATTTTGATAATGATTCCTATATTCAGCAGAGGGCTGGATCTGACTGCCTTCCAGGCTCCATCCAACTCCATGATTCTATAAAAAGGCTGGACCAGGAAGCGACATGCAGTTGAAAGTGCAAAGAGGAAAGAGGGGATGGTTTGGCAGACAGCACTAAGGGAAAAGGACCTCCGGAAGGGCAGACTTACGTTGCTGTGTGGGTGAGGCAGTCGGCAGGCAGGCGTGGCCACTCCAAGCGCAGAAAGGGTCCCGGGAAAGGACACACTCCCCACAGGTCTGGTACAGGCTGCAGTTTGCCACAGGCACTTGTGCCAGTGCCTCGTAGGAGGCAGCGTAAAGCCAACCCTGTGGGAGAACAGGGGAGGATTATTCCCCGGAAGACTTCTACACACGCACCAGCTGCCTTCAAAGTGGAGCGGCCCCGAGGTGTGACCAGTGGTTTACCCAGTAGTTGGAAAATCCGTTTCCCCAAGGACAGCCCCGGGGCTCATGAGTGCCTTGACCAGAGGTTACATAAGAACATAAGAAGAGCCATGCTGGATCAGGCCAACGGCCCATCTAGTCCAGCTTCCTGTATCTCACAGTAGCCCCGCCAAATGCCTCTGGGGGCGCATCAGACTAGATCTCTGTCTCCTGATAGCCATGCCCCTGCATCTGGCCCTTGAAGTACCCCGGTTTTAAGCCTGGAGATGACACATCTCCATCATGGCTTGTAATCTGGGATGGACTTCTCCTCCAGGAATCTGTCCTATTCCCTTTGGAAGGCATCCAGGCCAGATGCCATCACCACATCTTGTGGCAGGGAGTTCCACAGACTAACAACACGCTGGGTAAAAAAAAAATTCTTTTGTCTGTTGGAAACAAAAGGTGTGCAGTTCCTCAGCGTCCCCCTCAGGGAGTCCCATTTCTTTGAGCAATGAAGAGGAGGGGAGTTAAATATGCAACAGGGGAACATTTGCTCTGGAGCCTGGGAGCCAGCCTCTGCATGTAGGAAGACAGCAATACCATACTTTTCCATGTATACGACGCTATTATTTTCTAATGAAAAATTGGCACGAAAAATTAAGGGGCATTGTATACATGAAAGTAAGCCTTTCGGGGGGGTTACGGGGGAAGCCAAACTAACCTTGGTGCTGTGTTTTGAAGACTCCTCTCTGCTTTGTTTTTACAAAGACCAGAGGTTTTGTTTCTGCAGGAAAATGCTTTGGGGTAGAGCAACCCATTAATCTGTTATAATAATGATTGCTATTGTGTATTTATTTTGTTTTTATCTGTAGCCCATCTTGCTCCTGTTCTATGTTTATGTTATATATTGTTTACTAGTTATTGCATTTTTATTTATATATTTGTGCTTATCTATTATATTGTATTTTACTGTTTATGGTTTTGATTTCTGTTCAGTTTGTAAACCGCCCAGAGTAGCCATGTAGCTAGATGGAGCAGTATATTAATTAATTAATTAATTAATTAATTAAAGAAAGAAAGAAAGAAAGAAAGAAAGAAAGAAAGAAAGAAAGAAAGAAAGAAAGAAAGTTCATTTTCAGAAAAGAAGGGTCCGATCCTTCAAGATCAAAGCAGAGAGGAGAGCAATCAAGCCCTCCTGGAAATAAAAGAAAACAAAACAACACCCAGGGTGGGAAACAGCAGGAGGAGTGAGAGGAGAAATGAAACAGGAGAATCCAAAGGGACCTCACTTAGCTGTTTCATTTCTCTGACAGCCCACCTCCTGCTGTTTCCCACCCTCTTTCCTTTCCTTTCCTTTCGTTTTCTTTCCAGGAGAGCTGGATTGCCCTCCTCTCTACTTTGTTCTTGGAGGATCGGACCCTTCTTTTTCCCGTGAAAATAAACTTAATGGGTTGTTCCACCCCCAGCATTTCCCTGCAAAAAAATGAAAGCTCTGATCCTTGGGAAAAAAAGGAGTCTTCAGAACACAGAAAGTAAAGGAAACACCAAGGGGTGGGGGTGGGGTGGAGGAAATCTCAAGTAGGATTTATTTAATTTTCTTAATTCGGGGTCTTAAAAGTGTGGGGCATCTAATATACAGCAGTGTCTTATAGATTAAAAATATGGTACATTCTCAGTTTACTTGGCTGCATCTGGGACGGGAGAGTTAACCCACCCACCCCAGTCCCAATTGCTCCTCTGCCTTGCCTGTGCAGGATCCAACAGCAGCTCAATGACCGGCTGCCCAGCAGGGAAGACCTGGATCTCCTCAATGATGTGAATGTGCCCTCCTGTGGTCACAGCCTTGTGCAGTCGCCCGTCATCTGCAAAACATCAAGGGCGCCGAACAATTAAGCCTTGAGGGTCCTGTCTCACCAACAACAACAACAACGACCTACCTACCTACCATCTGCTCCCCGATGACATGCAGGATGGCCACCAAGACCTCTCTGTGTTGGCGGTTTGAAGATCTCAACCAAGATCTCCTAGGCCAGCGGTGGCAAACCTTCGGCACTCCAGATGTTTTGGACCACAACTCCCACAGTCCTTTGTCATTGGCCATACAGGCTTGGAATTCTCGGAAGTGGTGGTCCAAAGCATCAGGAGGGCCGAAGGGTCGCCGCCACTGCCCTAGGCCGAAGTGCCCTCTAATTTTCATCCCCCAATGAACGGGGGCTCTCACCCCCCCATCCCACCCCCTTAAGCACCTTGGAATCTGGTTTTGCTTATCTTTAAACTGAGGGACCGACAGGAAGCCAACAAGGGTGAGAGCAGAACAATGTGTGGGGAAAACAGCCCTTACATTGTTGCTGCTTTTAGTACTAAGGTGGCAAGTTTGTTTCAGCAGAATTGCACGTTCAGAAAGGAAAAAATGGAAACTCAAATTTGGTCCAGTGTCCCAATATCGTTCCCAGGCCTCCACTTTTCTTTGGAAGTAGCTAGCTTTTCGGTCTCGGGGCCGTGCGGGGGGCAGCGGGGGGCAATCTCTATTGAAATGCATTGTCAATGGATTTCAATGGAGAAATTTTCCCCATTGGAAAGCGTTGAGCCAATGTTTTCCAACGGGGAAAAATTTCTCCATTGAAATGCATTGGCAATGCATTTGAATGGAGACGCCCCCCCCCCGACAAGATGTCTCGGGTGGCAGCGGGAGGTCAGATCCCCCTGCCGCCGGCGCCGTATGCTGCCCCAAGACTTCTGCGACCCCCCCCCCCGCTTCCGCATATCGCGGATTTTCATGGATCGCAGGTGGGGTGGGTCCCTAACCCCCGCGATCGGCGGGGGGTGACTATACGAGGGCCGCCGCCACCCCATCCCTTATTTAAAGCCCAACGTAGCTTTCGCCAGCCTTCAAGCTCTTTCTCCCCACCTGTGCCCAGGAACAAGACATCATAGGCACGGTGAAGGCCCTGGACACGCTGCACACTGAGTTGCTGGTAGCGAGAGTGTCCTTGCCAGAGGAGTGGCCAGCTCCGGACAGGGCTATTCATCAGGAAGTGGTCCTTGAGGTAGTTAAGCACCCGGTCAGGCATCTGGAGCGAGGAGGTGATCTTCATTTGTCGCGTGTGGCTGTTGATGCACTGTGCAGGAGAAGGGAGAGCAGAAGGCAGGAAGGGTTGGCCAGGGGGCAGAGGGCTCCCTCCCGGGCCAAGCTGGGCCTTCTCCTCCCATCCTGATCCATTCCCCCTGGAACCCATGGGGTAGAAAAGGGCAAAGGGCAAAGAGGGACTGCTCGTCCCAAAGCCACAAGACTTCAGCTCAGACATGGGGAGCCCAGGCCAGCTACGTACGGCTCCAGGGCGAGGGTCCGGCACAGGGTGGGTGTCCGTATACCACTGCTGTGTCTCCCTGTTGACTTCTTTGTACAGGCCGTTGAAGGATTCCCTCACATCGGACATTGAGAAGGCACACACCGCAGCCCCCCTGGGGCCCTTCCCGTCCCTGGGAGAGAAAAGTGAAATGCCAAGGTAAGAGGGATAGCAGGAAAGCGCCAACCTCGGCCATCATATTCAGAGGTTTCCTTCTTGTTTCCAATAATGTTTGATCTTTCTGTGAAACTGCCAGGTGGGCACCTCAGGCAACTCAGACTGAAGGGCCTTCTCTTGGACGACTGACACTCGATTGTTGTGGGGAACCTTTCTCTGCAGGGTATGTTTTCTGGGGGGAGGGTTACAGTTGAAGGCACACCATCCTGACTCTGCCATGTGGCATGCCTGGGGGGAAGTGACCTTCTATTTCCTCTTCACATTTGCTTTGAAGCAGGACAAAGGCTAAAGGGCATTTGCTCCCTATTAGAGACTATGTTTTCATTTGTAATCCAATTTGTTTTGATCAACATGAAAGAGTTCAATAAAAGGGGGCTGCTGGGATGGATATGTCAGACTTTCTTGGCTCTATGTCTGAATCTCAGCTGGCTCTGAGAAACAGCATCTCCCTCTCTGTGTGTGTGCTTTCTTTGCTCTCCTAAAATCAGTTTGCTTGTCACTTTTGCAGCAAAACTCCCACAGATTGTCCCTCATTATGCAAGAATCTCAGGAGGGCAGGAAGGACCTGGACTGGCACTTGAACAAAGCAGTCAGCTCATCACCTACTTAAAGTGCTCCCTGCCAAGATGCTGGACATACCACCTCCCCTGAATGCCCAACAATTCTTCGGTGGCTAGCGAGTCTGTTTTGTACTCACCACTGAGACGTGAAGACCCCGTAGAAGACTGTCTCTGTCCCGGGCTTGCCTGGGGTCAACACAAACATGTCCTGGAGTATGTTGAAGGGGAAGCCGTCCTCAGGGCGTGAACATAGCAGCTGGGCCTTCAGGAATGTGGTCCACCGCCGCTGAAGGACTCGCTCTCCCCCCACATCACCCTAACGGGAGGAGTGGAAAAAGAAAGATGGAAATGGCATATATTTTGCTAAAACACCTCAGAAAAGAAGGAACATAAGAGTCCACATGGAGACTACAGGCTGAGATTGCACAGGGGTCAGGGCCACCTTTGTCCACTTTCTAGTTCAGAAGGAAAAGGTACAGTAGGATCCTCGTATCCACTGATTCATTATCCACTGATTCATTTACCCACGGTTGGCAGAGGGGAAAAAATAAATAATTCAGCAGCCACAAAGCAAGCTATTGTTACAAATAGCATCTGTAAAGCAAGCTACTGTTACAAAAGGCAGCCGTAAAGCAAGTTACTGTCTCAAAACAGCAGTCATAAAGGGAGCTACTGTCAGGAAACAGCAGTTTGGGGGTGGATTTTCAGGCGTTCTCTCTTATCCACAGTTTTCATTATCCACGGGAAGGCCTGGAACCAATCCCCAGCGGATACTGGGGTCCTACTATATTTTCTTTGGGGTTGAACAGGGATGGAGAGGAAGCCTTTGTTCCCGCTTTCTGTTCCGAGACAAGACACCGTGTAGTAACGACTGTCACGCAACAAAACATTCGTTTCTCTCAGAAAACTGTGTCCGGGTTTTGTTTTTATTTTGACTTTTCAGAAGTGAAATATCGGGGGGGGGGATTAAGTCTTCCCCCAAAAAGGAAAAAGGAAGCTAGACAAATTCCGTGTTTGTCACGGTACAAGACCGTGAGGTAATACTTGTCACGAGACAAGTTATCACGACCATGGGAACACTGAAATGGGACAAAACCACGTGATCGCGACCAACACTGTCACGGTACAACTCTAGTCGCGGAACAAAGAAAGATGTGAAGTAACTGCCTAGGTCATTTGGATTTGACTTCTGTTTTAAAGACACGAAAAAACAAGTCTGGGTCTGGTGTGGCCCACAGTGTCTGCTGGGAGAAAAAAACTGGCCCCTAGGCCTGCCAAGAACTTTCCCTCCTATCATCATTAAGCTCTTGTTTTTCCCTTTCGTAAGCTGGACATTGGCCCTGTGATCTCCAGCAGCGAGCACAGATGAAAATAATGCATTCCATTTCTCTGTAACCTCTTTATTCCTCTTCAGGATAAATCCTTTAACTCCCTTGTCACCCAAGGGTCTGGTTGTTTGCTTGGATACCTTCCTGCTCCTGAGACACTCCAGATTGCCTTTGGTGTTGAATTATAATGTGTACGAGGGCAGGTAAACACAATGCCTCAGCAGCAGCTGGCCACCAGGCGGCACAGCAGAACCACAGAAGATGGTGCAGGAGTGGCCATGACCTTTCCCACATTTGAAAGAACCTGTTCATAAATCGGTGCCCACAGACGTCTCACTCACCTTGCAAACACGAGCAATCCGGGACACAATGGTGTCTTCAAAAAAGTCAAACTCTTTGCCACTTTCGCTGAAGAAGAAGTAGATTTGTTCATCGTCTCTCGGGGGGTCACTTGATGGGAGACTCCCCCGTAGGTAGGCAGAACCCACAAAGACTGGGTCTGCAGCACAGAAGAGACAAGTCAGTAAGAACCTGGCTTCTATGGGTGCTTTTACATGACCCCTAAAATCCGAGGCAAAGGGCTCCCTGATCCGGAGCTTAAAAATGTTTTCCCACCAGCTCCGGACTTTAAAAAGTGCACTTTTCAAGTACCTGGCCTCCAGGAGGTAAAAAAATCTTCCGATGCGGATTGTAAAGCTGTGAATGCCGGGTTCCCTCGCCTTCTGTTTGTTTTTTTTGTCCCCGCACCCCTTTAAGAGACAGGAATCACTACGGGGCTGCTTGGGGCTGCTTCGACCGCCAGATGGAGGTGAGCCTGCATTCCCCCCTTTTTTTTCTCCCTCTCCTCACGCAGACAGGAGCAAGGAAGTGCGGAGGGGTGGGAACACAGGAAGAGCGACAAACCCCCACGATCTCTGGTTCGAATTTAAGTTGCCACCGGATTTTAGAGGTCATGTAAAAGCACCCTATTTCCCAGGTTGCCACATCCTCCTTAGTTGCCCTTACAATGCAGTTTGAAATTGGAAATTTCAAACTTTTTTTTACTTAAGGAAATACACCCAGCTATTTTTACCAAGCCTGCCATAGGAAGATAGATCATTGCAATGAGATGACTTTTTAAAAAAACAGTTCAGCAAGGAAAGATTGACAGGGAGGAGAAATGCCGTCAAGGGACCTTCCCACCTGGGGAAAACATTTTAACTGCTACAACTCAACCCCACTTTGTAGATACAACCGGCTTATAGTTATTTCACATATTTATATATTGATTTTTTAAAAAAGAAAAAATCGGACAAAAATTAAATAATAAGAATAGATGGGTAAAAGAATCATAGCTGAAATTTAATTCAATAAACAAAAACAATATGGTTACAGGATTGCCACTAAAAATATTTTTCATTTCCCTGACTTTCCTGACAATTTCCCTGACTTTCCCTGATGAATTCCCATTTCCCTGACTTTCTAGAAAGTGGCAACCCTGAATTAAGGCAGCCACAGCTGACAAAGAGAACATCAATACAGTCACACACACCCGCCATTTCGCGGTTCAGGTACTGCGGTCCCACTACATTGCGGGATCGCAGTACCTGCACCTCGGAGCTGCGCGGGAGGGGGGGGGGCGATCGGGTCGCTCCGCGCCGCCCGCCGCGCTCCTCCGAGAAGCCTCGGACAGGCGTGCGATCACCCCCCCCGCCCCCAGGCCCCACCCCACCTGCTTCCGCATATCGCAGATTTTCATGCACCGCGGGTGGGGTGGGGTGGGTCCCTAACCCTCATGATCGGCGGGGGTGTGTGTGACTGTACATTAAAGCCGCTTGGCTTAACAACCGGAGATCTGAAAATTCATTATGAATAGAATGACATGACAGCCTGAATAAAGCTAAAACAAAGAACAAGCGGGGGAATCCATGAGCAATGCCTGCTTAAATGTGCATTAAGATGGGGCTTTGTAGATGCCATTCAGAGAGAAGTTCAAGCGCCCTGAGGCCATGTGCCCCTGTAGGCACCTCTTCTCTCCCAAAGTCATCTCTGGCAGGCGAAACCTCTTGATAGCAAAGCAAAGAACCCCTTGGGAGCCCCATAACAAGAGCAGCTCCTTGAATGCCAAATCTTCTCTGGGGGTTCCACAGACCCAAAACGGCCAGTGCAAGACCCGAAAGAAACTTTTCCCTGACCCCTCCCGTTCCAAAACCCCATCCTCCAGCAGCCCCACATCTCTCGGCGCACACGCACCTTGCAGCCAGTTGAGAGAGTTTTCCGTTTTAATGGCAGGGCGGCTGCCCTGACTTCTGAGGATGGTTGGTTCATTTCCTTGGAAGTTGCTGACGGTCCCCGTGTACAGCTCACCATCTGCGAGAGAAGACATGACTGTCAGGGGCCAACATAGCCAAGGGGATGGCAGAGCCTTCCTGGACCACCCCATGGCACCCACCAAAGGTCGGGGGGGGAGGGAGGGAGAGAGAGAGAGAGAGAGAGAGAGAGAGAGAGAGAGAGAGAGAGAAGTCTTCATCCACCTCACCAATCTCCAGGGACCCTGTCTTCCAAGAAGGGAGAGGTGATTTATACGAGAGATCTGGGAGGTGTGTGTGTGTTCCATCATTACAGTTGTGACAGACCCTTCGTGACTCCATGTCCATGGAGTTTTCTTGGCAGGAATACTGGAGTGGTTTGCCAGTTTGGATGTGCTTAGGGCAGGCATGTCCAAAGTCAGGCCCGATGGCCAAATGTGTCCCGCTTTCAAATTTCAAGCGGCCCGCAGCCTTTTCTCCCCACCAGCTCAGACTGTCACGCATCCCCACCAGCTGGCCCCTCCCCATACTGGATGGAGACAGCTTGCAGTTTTACGGTTTGCCTGCCCTCCCTGCCTCTGTCCATCCCCCCAGCCACCTGCCTAGACTACCTGCCCATGGCTCCGTTGCTGCAGCGTCCTCCCCACCTCCTTCTATGTTAAAGAGACTTGTCCAAAGTCCGTCCCGGGGGCCAAATGTGACTGAATGGTCGCCCCCCACACACATTTTCACCTCAACAAATCTGGCCCTCCTTGCAAAAAGTTTGGACACCCCTGTCGCTGCTTTTGCCCAGGAGCTGCTTACCAACCATGATGGCTGTGGACCTGTATTCGGGGTCAAATGGACAACGTCCTTTCCCATCTTCCAGCACCAGCTTTCCAGATGGGTCTCGCTTCAAACTGAAGTCTGCAACGTTCTATGGGAGAGTGGAGGGAGGGAGGGAGGGAGGTGAGCAGGGTTCCAGGAAGTGGGCTTGATTTCCAAGAGGAACATGACTGGGCCTCCCACAGGCCAAACAGAGACGCCCTTCAGGCAAGAAGCCTGCCCTCCCCATCCCAAACAGAATGGGCTTGCTGAGAAAGAAATACTCTGCATATGATGCAAGGATGAAAATCCCTGTTGTTCATTTGTTTGCTCCTCCCTCCCTCCCTCCCTCCCTCGCTCTGTTCCTTCTTTCCTCCCTCCCTCCCTCCCTCTCTTGCCCTCCCTCCCTTCCTCCCTCCCTTTCCTTCCTTCCTCCCTCCCTCCCTTCCTTCTTTCCTTCCTTCCTCCCTCCCTGCCTTCCTTCTTTCCTTCCTTGATCCCTCCCTCCCTCCCTCCCTCCCTTCCTTCCTTCCTCCCTCTCTCTCTTTCCTCCCTCCCTCCCTCCCTCCCTGCTCCCTCCCTCCCTCCCTCCCTTTCCTTTCCCTCCTCCCCCTCCCTTTCCTTCCTTCCTTCCTTCCTTCCTTCCCTCCCTCTCCCTCCTTCCTTCCTCCCTCCCTCCCTTCCTCCCTCCCTGCCTTCCTTCTTTCCTTCCCTCCCTCCCTCCCTTCCTTCTTTCCTTCCTTGCTCCCTCCCTCTCTCTCCCTCCCTCCCTCCCTCCCTCCCTCCCTCCCTCCTTCCTTCCTTCCTTCCTGTATTTATGAGATTCTATGCCAGCCCAGAAAATAATTTGATGGCCAAATCGCACTGAACCACAGGACCCAAGAGAGATGGACCTGCGATACTTCCTCCCGCCTCCTCCGCCTGTCTGTACCCTGCATGGGAATTTCAGCGCAGTCCAACAGCATTCCAATATACTTTCTGCCAGGAGGACCAATCTTGGGTGGGGGTGGGGCAAGGGCAGGGGGAGGACTCCAGTGGGTCAAGCACATTTACATTAAAGCACAGGATGGCTTTGAAGACAGGACAGGGCTCAGGTCTGCCTGATGCTTCCCTGGGTTGTGGGCGTGAGGACCTTGCTCAGCCCTAGACCAAACAGCCCAGGGAGCTTGAGAAAATACTTTGGGAGTGAGGTTGACCGTGGGGAAATGGCGAGCATGCGCAATGAGAAGAAGGAGGAGGTCCTAGTCTTGAAAAGAGCTTGGAACAACTGGCAATCTCTGCACAGGCGCAAAGAACCCGGCGTGTGAATTCACAGATGCCACGAAGAAGAACCAGTATGGCAGGCATGTCCAAACTTCGGTCCTCCTGATGTTTTGGACCACAACTCCCAGAATTCTGAGCTTAGGTTGCCCATGGCAAAGGACTGTGGGAGTTGTGGTCCAAAACATCTGGAGGGCCGAAGTTTGGACACGCCTGAATTAGACGGCCCTGCAAAAGAGGCCCAGGATGCCCCCAGGTGCTCACGATGTAGGTGCAGGTGGGGCTGAAGGCGCTGGTCCCGCAGGTGTACAAATGGGTGCCATTCAGCTGAAGTAGGATCTTGACGTAGTTGAAGCAGTCTCTCTGTAGACAACAAAAGTGGGTGCATGCATTGCATCTGTTGACAGAGGAATCCTCACCCCACCCTCGCTGGTGCTCCCTCCTGTAGACCCAAGTGGATCTCAGCTGTTCCAAGTGTGGGGGAGGGACTGGCACTCACCTGGGGGTCCTTGCCCTTGAAGACGCACTGCCTCTTTTTCTCCTCCTCAGCGACCCACGGCAGCTGCAAGACACAAAGAGGTCCTCGATACAGGCACTGCACCATCGCAACTGGGCCTCGGTTCCTAGCTCTGCATTTTGCTCCCAGGACAACCAGCCCACCTGGGATGTCCTCTCCCAGCTTACTCCCAACACCCAGATATCAGCTGTGGTGGATCTCCTTCCACAAAGCAAAGCAAAGTGTTCTGCTCATATACCGCCCCATACTACTTCAAGTAGTCTCTCGGCGGTTTACAGTTTAATTATGCAGACTACACATTGCCCGCCCACCCTAGCAAGCTGGGTACTCATTTTACCCACCTCGGAAGGATGGAAGGCTGAGTCAACCTTGAGCCAGCTACCGGGGATTGAACCCCAGGCCGTGAGCAGTTTTACCTGCAGAAACAGGCATTTAACCACTGCGCCGTTCACTTCCATGCCTCTCTGCAGGTGCTCTCCAGTGTGTGTGTGGGGGTGTGTGTGTGTGGGACCCACCTTTGGTGTCCCTCCGCTACGAGAGATCCCGGCACCAAGGGACAGCCTGCCTGACCCACCTGCAATGTTGCCTGTTTCACAGGTGCCAGCCCAGTAGAGCTCAAGATACTCAATCCACATTCAACACCAAGAAGAGCAAACATCTTCAGATGGAAGGAGAACATTGCCTGACAGCTGGGGCAGCCAGGTGCTCACGGGACCTCTTCCCTGGAGCCCTGCTTTTCTGCCTCATCCTCCTTTGACTTTTGAACGTGGGACAGGTGCTAAGCACCAGGGCCAGGTATTGCTTTCTGGCTGAAGGCTGAAGGCCCTTCCTAGAAGAGTCCTGGGGACGTGCAGGGCTCACTACTCCTGTGGGGCAATGAAAGACCAGAGATGCAGAGATATGGGTCCTCCCCCACCCCCCCACCCCCACACACCCTGCTGTTCTCTCCCAGCTGGGGAGCCTGGAGTATGGAGTCTCCTGGAATGCATTCAACTCCAAGCTGGCTCCAGGCTTCCCTGGGCCAACATGCCTACCAGGCAAAACAAGCTTGTAGGTCCTGGGCCAAAGATTTAGCCGGGGGGGGCAGGGGCCCAGCTGTCCTGCACTTACGCGCCGGTGCTGGGGCCCAGGGGAAAAGGCACTGGTGTTGAGGGCCAGTAGCATTTCGCGGGCTCCCACGTACAAGACGCTGCCGTCTGGGCTCAACAACATGGTTGTGTAGTTGGTGATTCCAGGCACTTCAAAGTAGTTCAGGAGTCGGCAAGGAGAGCCTGGGGATACAAAGAAAGGGGAGACCGCCTGTGAATATTTCCATTTTTGAGCTCAGACAACTGCTCAGCCCCTCCCTGGACATCCCTGTCTGCTCAATCTCTCCAGATGCCCCCCCAACGGCTGCATCAGCAGGCATCCAAGCCACACCCAAACCCTGGGCCCTTTGTCTCTCCTGCCTAGAGCAGCCCAGGAAGGAGCTGATGGCAACTCCACAGAGCAGGGGATTTGGTGGCCTGGTGTCCATGATGCAAATTAGTTCCCAATAGTTCTTTAGCTGCGTGAAGGAAACATATATTCTTCGTGCTTAAAGCATCATGTAGGCCTCGTTGTTCAAAGAAGGAGCCTTGTTTGTCCATTTCAGGATGTATAACATGCTAAAAAAGAAAAAGGCTTGTCGCAACTTGAAGACTGACACATTTATTTCCAGGCAAAAATCAAAGAAACAAAAGAAAAGAAAAGACATAAGAACATAAGAAGAGCCATGCTGGATCAGGCCAAAGGCCCATCTAGTCCAGCTTCCTGTATCTCACAGTGGCCCCATCAGATGCATCTGGGAGCGCATGAGGACTAGATCTCTGTCTCCTGATACCACTCCCCTGCATCTGGCCCTTGAAGTACCCCGGGTTTAAGCCTGGAGATGACACATCTCCATCATGGTTTGTAACCTGTGATGGACTTTTCCTGCAGGAATCTGTCCAATCCCCTTTGAAGGCATCCAGGCCAGATGCCATCACCACATCCTGTGGCAGGGAGTTCCACAGACTAACAATGTGGTGGGTAAAGAAATATTTTCTTTTGTCTGTTCTTACTCTCCCAGCCCTCAATTTGAGTGGATGTCCCCTAGTTCTGGTATATTGTGAGAGGGAGAAGAGAGTCCTTCTATCTACTTTACTCATGCCCTGCATTATTTTGTACGTCTCAATCATATTCCCCCTCAGGCGCCTTTTTTTCCAGACTAAAGAGCCCCAAATGTTTTAGCCTTTCCTCATAAGGGAGGTCCCCAAAGCCCGGTAATTATTTTACTCACTCTCTTCTGCACCTTTTCCAGTTCCACTACAAAAACACATAGCCGCTTAGACACTATTAACGTATATAGATTAAATAACAGCTTTATCCCAGAGCGGTATCTAAGTTAAACGCGACAGTTTTAGCATCATCTTAAGCAGTTTTCAAGTAGTGTTCTACATTTTGTAAGTCGTCTTAAGAATTTTTAATATCTTGTATGGTGTTTTATGTGTTTTGCATGGTGCCTTGTTGTTTTGAGTGTGTAGTGGAACAGCGCTCTAATTTCGTTGTGCTTATCTTGCATATGCATAACGACAGTAAAACTTTTTTCTATTCTATTCTATTCTATTCTATTCTATTCTATTCTATTCTATTCTATTCTATTATTCTTGTGATCTTTGCTTGGAATTGTTGCACACACCAACACAGCTACCTCCCACAAAACTACATCTATTTCCGCATACTGAACAAAGATCTAACAAGTTGTTTTATATAGTTTGTTTTACAGCTTCTAAGAAAAACAAGAACAACAAAAAGAAATTTAGCCATTGCTCAATGAGCATGATCAAAGATTACAGCTGGGTAATATTTTTATTGGACTGCTAGACTGAGGGGGGGGGTAAGGAAAGAGGGCATGAGGAAGTAAAAAAAGGACAAAAATAATCCTAGCCAGTTGTAGTCAAGAAATTTGAGGCTGAAACCCCACATTGTCTGGTGCTTCTGCTGCAGCTTCCAGCCATCCATGTTAAATTACTGTGTAATTTATTATGTAGCTGGTATTCCAGAGGAAGAGATTTTAAAGAGATTCTACATTGCCCATGGGGTAACTTAATACCGCTGCATCTCAAGCTGCCTCTTCCAGCATACAGATTCCTTGGACGTCAGTCTAGCTTCAGATCCCAAGGCTATAACATCCGGGTTGAATTGTCTAGAATCAGTGGTTCTCAACCAGTGGGTCCCCAGATGTTCCTGGACTGCAACTCCCAGAAGTCTTCATCACTAGCTGAGCTGGCCAGGATTTCTAGTATTCCAGGAACATCTGGGGACCCACAGGTTGAGAACCACTGGTCTAGATTTTCCTCTCACCATTGGCCCCATTTTTTTACACGTCCAAACTGATAAGAAGGACTCAAAAACTCGATGATTTTAGTGAACCGATAAAATTTATTTATTTTGAATGTTTTTACCCCACCTTTCTCCTTGGAGAAGGACCCAAGGTGGCTTACAGTAATGAGGGACAATATACAGCCCAGAACATATAAAACACATTCAAGTTAAAAACAGGGAATTAGGGGCATTTTAGAACATTAAAAGGTAACAGTAGAGCTACGAAGAGCGCACAAAAAAATAAAAGAAAAAGGAAAGTAACATGGAAGACACCGGCGTTCTTATGAAATCCATCAATGCAATCATGTGGATGGTCATGTATGGTAATCCATATAAAGTTATATAGTAGGAAGTTCTTCATTCAGGGGGAAAAGTGTTGCTCTTTTACTCTGATTTTTGTTTTTTAATCTGGCAGGTCTTAGAAACATTTAGATGTATTCAGTTTAAGCTTGTAACTCTAGCCTATAAAACCCATTTTTTGTGTTTTTGTTTTGAAATATGCCTGAAGCAGGTAGGGCTAGAAATATGGAATTTTGTATAGATACTGCTAGCCCCAAACCTAAATACTGTAATGGGGTGGGTTCTAGCTTAGCTGGCCGCCTCAGCTGGCCTCTTCAAGTAGCTGCAACCCAAAGAGCTTACCTGAAAGATCCTGGCAGTTGGGGTCTTTTTACCAAAATGGTAAGGATTAGAAAAATCACATTTTTGCCCAGTACTTACTGATTTCCAAAGTTACGTAGCTAGGTAGATTAAACCTCCACTGGCCTTGTTGGCCAGAGGGCTTTCATGGCTGCAGGCCCATTAAGGACCAGGGTGAGTAGGGGGATGGGGGCAATTCAAAAAAAATCAGCATGAAAGAAAACATGGGGTGGTGGAGGATGAAGAAACATAACAGATGTTGAAAGAGATGGAGAAAAAGAGACCAGTATGGGGGTTTGAGACAGAACATGGATGTGAGAAGAAAGCAAGCACTAGGACAGTGTTGGCAAAGCTATGGCATGGGTGCCAAAGGTGGCACTCAGAGCCCTTTCTGTGGGCACCCAACATCACCCCTTCACAGCCACCTGTATTCAGGTTAAATGGCTGTATTGGCATTTTGCGAAAACTTGTTGGGTTTTGAATCGCAGTTTGGGCACTCGGTCTCTAAAAGGTTCGCCATCACTGCACTAGGGCAAAGGTGGGGGACTCGTGGGTTTTTAACCTGTCTAGCTGGGCACAATTTGACATAAAATAGTAAGAGAATGTAAATACTGCACAGTGGACCCTCGTATAACTAACAGTTTGTATAAGATAAAATCTGTACAACATAAAAAACTCCGGAGATAGGGGAAACCTGCTTAACAGAATCATCTATGAAGCGAATCTGTACAACATAAAAATGGTTGTGATTAGGGATTATTCTGTTTTCAATTCATTCCTATGGGAAATTTGTATAAAGGAAAATTTGCTTAACATAAATTTCATTTGGAACGAATTAATTCCTTTATACAACCTACCACTGTACTGTACTTTCTTCGACCCAATGCCTCATGCTGTGAGGCTGCCCTGCTACCCCATCTCCCCACCCCCACCCCCAGTCTCCATGTAGGGTGGTTTAAGGCATGGATCATGAACAGTGGCATGACTACAAGACTTTCGAGGCAACTCCTAATCCTATAAAAGCAACATGTTCTGCTTATATGCTGCCTAGATGCCCTAAGCACATCCGATCTCACCAGATTTCGGAAGCTAAGCAGGGTTGGCCCTGGTTAGTACTTGGATGGGAGACCACCAGGGAATACCAGGTGATGTAGGCGCCTGGAGTAAGAACTGGCAAACCACTCCAGTAATTCCTGCCAAGAAAACTCCATGGACATGGGGTCACGAAGAGTCGGTCACGACTGTAACGATGCAACACACACACACTGCTTATATACTGCCCCATAGCATTTCAAGTAGTCTCTGGGCAGTTTCCAGTTTAATTACAGTATACAGCAGGCATGTCCAAACTTTCAGCCCTCCTGAAGTTTTGGACCACGACTCCCAGAATTCCAAGCCTGTATTTCCAATGGCAAAGGACTGTGGGAGTTGTGGTCCAAAACATCTGGAGGGCTGAAGTTTGGACATGCCTGGTATACAGGCTACACATTCCACCGCCCCACCCCCCAGCAAGCTGGGTACTCATTTTACCGACCTCGGAAGGATGGAAGGCTGAGTCAACCCTGAGCTGGCTACCTGGGATTGAACCCCAGGTTGTGAGCACAGTATTACCTCCAGGACAGGCATTTAATTACTGTGCCACAAAAAAAGGCTGCCCACACTGACGTTTAGATGGCACTGTGCCACTTGCCACTCTCTCCTTATTCACCTCCCCTTATGCAACAGGCAGTGGGGCATGGCTCTGGAGTCTGGAGGAAGGTTCCGGGTGGCTGCTCAGCTTACTAAATCCCATTTGGCTCTACCTAGCAGGAAATGAGACACACCTGAAAGAGAACAATACAGCTTGTCATGTGTTAGCTGTCCAGTGACTCAGGTACATTGCAGGATGAGCCGCTTTCATGGAACCAGGGTGCGTGTACGTGCACTCTGAGTCATCTAGCCCTTATCTAAGTAGGGTAGCAGGCTACAGACATCTGTTTAGGCTGGCCACATGGCTAGCTCTCTCTTTTCATTCTGGACAGTAAATGCCCAGTTATGATGCCCCTGTAATCTAGACTGTAGGCCGGGATACCTGGATCCTGTAGTGCCAGGGGCTTAAAAGTGAACTGATGCAAACTTATTTTACAATTAGTACTCAATCAACTTAAACAACTGTGGGGAGGGGAAAGGTTTGATGATGATGATGATGATGATGATGATGATGATGATGATGATGATGATGATGATTTACCAGGCATAAATCAGTCAAATCACTGACTGGAATTATATAACAGATACAATTTTTAACAAAAATGTAAGTATCTGTTAAATATTGGCAGTTTATATTCTGCTACTAAAACTCCCATCTTTGGAGCTGTGGTGGTGTTATTTCTGAGATCTGCAATTGCTTAAAATCCAGTGCCAAGTTTTCTTGCTATTGTTCCAAAGCCCCAATGACAATGGAGATCACTCAAGTCTGTTTCATCGAGAAACAAGATGTTTCAGTTTCCAAGTCTCTGTATTTTGTTAGTTTTTCTAGTTCTTGAGTTTCAACTCTGGCATCTCCTGGAACTGCCATGTCAATTATCCAGACACTTCTTTGTTCTGTCAATTCCAAATTTCATTTGGATATCTTCACTAAATATCCGCACTGTGTTTAGCAATGATTCTATCTTAGTGGAACTTTTTGCATCTAGCTTTAGGTCATCTGTCTATAACAGATGATTAGTTTCTCCTGCTTGTTTTGAAATCAAGTTTTATTTAAAATTACTGACTTGGAGATTAGTAAAATGCTAAATAGCAGTGGTGACAAATGATCCCCTTGAAATACTCTTCTTTTTATACTAAGTTTGCCAACTTTTTCACCATAGGCCATTTAACACTGTTATCCATGTTTCCATGTTTTTCTTGAGGAATTGGAATAGTTTTACAAATTCCACAAAATTTTAGGCAGGTGTTATTCCAGCTGTGTGACCATGAATCAAATGTCTTTCTATAGTCTATCCAGCCAAATATAGCCATGCAAATATTTGGTTTTCATCTTTTTCTATTATTTAGTATCATTTTATCAATAAGCAGCTGATCTTTCATGGAGCTTGCCTTTTAAAAGTTCCCTTTCTGCTCATTTGGATGTAGGTGCTGTTCTTGTTTGCACTCAGGCTTGTTATAGACAGTGCACGCAAAAGCCCTGAGAAAGTACATTGAGTGCAATGCTCCTTGCAACACGCTCAACCCCTTCCCCAGAGCCTGGCTAAGCCCCTCTGTCTAGGTAGGCACTTGCACTGAGCTGGTCTTCAGAGCTTGGGAACTGTCTCAACACTTGTTTGGGAAGCCCAGCCCAAATGACCTTGGGTGCCCTTCACTGGTAGCATGATTCCAGTCTCCTGTGCAGCCTGTTCTGTTTGTTCAAAACAAGCCGCTGCCTGCTCTCAGTAACTGGACTGGTTCCAGGCCGTTGTTGCTGCTCCAACGAGGTTGTGGCATGCTGGGGCTGAAACACTCTCTGTTTTTTTGGGGGGTGGCAGAGCCTGGTTCAAACAAGACAGGCAGCAGGCTCTCTGGTTCCAGCAACATGGTTCATCTACTACTCCAAAGGAACATGGGTTATATTCTTCTCACTTCAACCCCACCTCTGAGGATCACATGGTTGCCACAGGAACAGTTATCCTCTCTGCACTTCTATGGAACACAGCCAAGAAAACACCCTGGGTTCTCCATTTGTTCTATAGCAGAGCTGCTCTTGTTTCGGAAACTCCTGCTAACATCTGCCTGGCCAACGCGCAGTGCTGGATGCCATGGTTCATCCAGCACTGCTGTGTCCCGCACATGGACTCCATGACCTCTCTGCACTACAGCTAGATGCAACTGTCTTCAGAAGTATGCAACCACCATGTAAAACAGGCATGTCCAAACTTTGGCCCTCCTGATGTTTTGGACAACTCCCAGAATTCCAAGCCTGTCTTGCCAACGACAAAGGACTGTGGGAGTTGTGGTCCAAGACATCTGGAGGGCCAAAGTTTGGACAGGCCTGATGTAAAACTTCTAAGCCACGTGGATCCCCTACAATGCAAGCGCCGTCCAGAGTCTGCTTGTTGGCCCCAACCCAGTGAAAACATTAGATTTTTGTGTCAATATTACAAGTGACACTGTCATAATATAACCTTATCTTCCTGCGGACAGAACTATTCTCACACAGCAAAGAATGAAATTCTGGGAATACTGGTTCTGGGAAAAGATTGAGGGACACAAAGTGTTATCAGAATGCCCTGCTGAATTTCATGGACATCTCCCTAGCAGTCTGTTTTGGCAAATGCCCTTAGTTCTTGGATGTCCAAGAGACTTGGGGGGCTATGGGCTGGGTGTACATGCAAGGAAGGAAAAGGTCTTCCAAGAAAGAAGGATAAAGGACTGTAGTCTCATGACATCCGACTGAGTCAGAACATATTGTAGGCAAGATTATTGCCCTAAAAAGGAAAGGGAAGTAGATCAAATGGTCTCCTGGTCTTCAGGAGTTATTGGGGTTACTCAGGAGTTACTTGGAATTGCAACCAAGTCTCTCGCCAAAACTATCATCAAAATACCAGTATTATAGAGGTTATTAGTTGATTAATTTACCTGCCAAAGGAAGCGGTACTGGTTGGTCCAGAAAACACAACTGAAGGGCTCTCTAAAATTTTATAGATCTATCAGGCTTACTTCACAAGACAGCTGAATTTGGTTCATGATTGCGGGAAATGTCATAACGATATAAACAGTATGACAGCAGAAGCCGTTAGCTAGAGAGGTCGCTAGGCTCTCCTGTTGTAGGAAACACTCAATCAGAGACTAGAGAGCCAACTCCCAGAAAATGCTCTAGCCTCAATTTCCTACATTAAGCTAGGGGCACAAGTGGGTAAGCTCTATACAATGGTGCCTTGACTTATGAATTTAATCTGTTCCAAGTGCATGCTCTTAAGTCGAACTACTCTTAAGTCGGGGTACCTATCTAATTTTTTTTTTAAAAAAATAAGTTAAAAAATAAAAAAATGTGTAAGTCCAGCAGACCATATCTAAAATGTGTAAGGTGGCAGTTAAAATGGCAACAGTTTTCCACTCTTAATTCGAATTGCTCTTAAGTCGGGATACCACTGTATTGTAATTGGGGTGTGCTCCTGGACTGGACCTCTTGACGGAGAATCAGGTCTTGGCCACTGCCAGATCTGCCTTTCTCCATCTTAGGCAAATTGCACACTTCTGACTAGGCATACACCATTTGTATCTCATATCCTTTGGATATGAATATGGATATCAGCACCACAGGTGTCAAGGAAGCCCAGTACCCTCCCCCTGAACTGGAGTGGCCGCTTACTGCAGCCCACATAGCTGTGGTCATGCTTGCCATGCTAACGGCAGCAGGAGCCCAGCCAGCTGCTTGCCACTCACCATCCTACCCATAATTCCCAATCCTTGATGCTACAAGTGGCCATCCCAAAGGAGGCCCAGAAATCTACAACTAGGAAGTGGGCCTTCTCGGTGGTATCTGCCTCGCTGTGTCTTTTCCAATGGAGGTGCATTAGGCCCCTATCCTCCTTGGCTTTAGAAACAAATATTTTTAGCTTTATGTTTACTTTTGTTGTAAGCCATCCAGAGTAGTGGCTTGCCACTAAATGGACAGGGTAGAAATTTCCTAAATAAATAAACAAATCTCAAATACTCTTCAAGGACAGGGAGCACTCTTATTTGTTCTCTGCCCAAAAACAATGTTCCTCAAAAACAGATTTGTTCTTCTCTTCTCATCCCAATTGCCAGGAGCAACAAGGAGGTCTCTCTCTCTCTCTCTCTCTCTGGCTGGCATCATAATGACATATGTGAAAGTGAGGTCAGCTGTTAGAAGTACCGTGTTTCCCCGAAAATAAGACAGTGTCTTATATTAATTTTTGCTCCCAAAGATGCGCTAGGTCTTATTTTCAGGGGATGTCTTATTTTTCCATGAAGAAGAATACGGTACACATTTATTGTTATCTTATTATTGGGGAGGACTTATTTTCAGGGGGATGCCTTATTTTTCAGCAAGAGGCAAAACTGTAAATAGGTCTTATTTTCGGGGGATGTCTTATTTTCGGGGAAACAGGGTACAGTAATGGCATGCTTCAAGTGGATGCCAGAAGGTACAGTGTAAATTGCAACCAAGAAGATGACTGTACCTTTCTTCCTTCCAGGCCTTGAGGAACCAGATCCTCAGGACCGCATGGGTGTTTGTGTGAAACAGTAAGACCTCAGGGCTGATAAAGAAGAGACCATACTGAGGGAAAGAGGCCAGGGCCCAATTCAGCAGATACTTCCCTCAGGGAACTCAAAGAGTATGATTCAAGGTGCAAGACGGGGAGCTCTTCCTTACAAGAAACTTGAAATATGGAGCTGCCTCCATTTTGCTGAGCACAGCACCACATTTTTGGCAACCAATCCTCTTTTAATCCTCAAGACACCAATTTAGCTGGACAAAGCATAGATCAACAGCATATCTGTCTATTGTCCCTCATTGTTGTAAGCCGCCTTGGGTCCTTTTCCAAGGAGAAAGGCGGGGGGGGGGGGGGTATTCAAAATAAATACAATAAAAACAAATAGCACACAACAGTTGTGGAATCACAAGGACCTTTCTTAACAGTTCTCTTAAGACAGTGGTGTCCAAATGTCGGCCCTCCAGATGTTTTGGACCGCAACTCCAACAGTCCCTTGTCATTGGCAATACAGGCTTGGAATTCTGGGAGTTGTGGTCCTAAACATCTACAGCAGTGGTTCTCCACCTGTGGGTCCCCAGATGTTCCTGGACTGCAACTCCCAGAAACCCCTTCCAGCACAGCATGTGGTAGAGGCTTCTGGCAGTTGCAGTCCAGGAACATCTGGGGACCCACAGGTTTATTTTATTTATTTATTTATTTGTTTATTTATTTATTTATTTATTTATTATTTTTACACTTTTATACCGCACCATTTCCCAAAGGGACTCTGGGCGGTTTACAATAAAAAGCATCAGATAAAACAGCTAATAACAGGGGTCCTCAAAGTTTTCAAACAGCGGGCCGGTCCACCACCATCCAGACACCACTGGGGGCCGGATCACAGTCCAAAAGCAGCTGCAGAGGCTGGCTTGCTCACAAAACAGGGGGTAGGTGGGGGTTGCAATTGGTCCCAGGGGCCAGATTCAGGACCTTGGGGGGCCGCTTCCGGCCCCAGGGCCTTAGGTTGAGGACCCCTGGCTAATAAGAACAGCAGCGGGGGGGACAACAATAAGGGCACTAGAAGGGAGCCCGCAACAAGAGGCAAGAGGTGCAAAAAAAAAAAATTAAATAGAAATAAGGGATGAAGTTTGGACACCTCTGCCTTAAGAGAACTTTCTCAAGTTCTCTTTCTAAAGGCCTTCTCTCCCTTCCAGCTGTCACTTTGGAAAGGGCTGAATGGGAGCCCTATTCTGGTAATTTATACACAACAAAAGCCTTACTTGCAGCATAATAAAGGCAGTATCACAGGCCCTTTTCTCTCCAGAAGCTTTTGATGTCAACTCAACTCCCCCAAAAGGCCCAAGCAGCCTGGCCAGAGAATTAGCAGCTGACATCTAAAACATCAAGAGAACCAAATGCCAAGAAACATGAAGACTGGCTATACTTTTCCACTTGGAAAAAAGCCCACTTTCATAGATGCATTATCTCATATTAATTGTTTCATATTTAATTAGTACCATAATATAACACAAGTTAAATGGGGGCTGTGGTGGGATGAATATGATGTGATCTACATATAAAATCAAAACTATAATTAATTCACATTTTTCCAGATGACTATTCCTGTGAAGCAAGTATATTTACGCACATTGCTCCTTAGGCACATTAAAATGAATACAGCAACAATCCCCATTCATTATTTCATGAAATCGAAGGCTGCAACCCTGTACATACTTACTTGGACGTCACCTTGAACTCAGTGAAGCACTGTTTTATTTAGACAAGCAAAGAATTTTACTGTAAGCACAGTGTATGCTACTGAACAAGAATATCTTTGAAATATCAGAGGTAGCCCAGTACTGTAAAAGCGATGACCAAATCGATTGGTTTGAATGCAACATTGAAACCACACAAAGTGCATTTTTCTGAAAAAAATCTACTCTGCAGCCCCATCACAGTGTAGAAATCTAAGCCAGAGGAGACCAAACTAGCAGGTTCTACCAAACTGGAAGGCTTCAAGTATCATCCCAGTGACAGAGTCGTGTCCATGCCTGTTATCTAACAAAACCACCCTAGCGAATTACAAAGAGGTTCATTTCCAGGTGCTGAATTGGATAGTGATACAGTAGGACCCCTCCGTATCCACTGATTCATTAACCACTGATTCATTAATCCTCGAAAAGCAGAGGAAAAAAATTAAATAAATAATTCAGCAACCACAAAGCAAGCTACTGTCACAAACAGCAGCTGTAAAGCAAGCTACTGTCATAAACCAGCAGCCATAAAGCAAGCTACTGTCACAAACAGCAGCCCTGTCACAAAACAGCAGGGTTTTTTTTGGAGGGGGTGGCATTATCTCTTATCCATGGTTTTAATTATCCACGGAAAGGCCTGGAAATCGATCCCTAGCAGATACTTGGGTCCTACTGTACAGAGTAAAATGGGAACACTTTAGTTCTGTTTTAGTGCCGAGGCTATCCACAACAATGAAATAATGGAGCTTATAAAGAACTGCACATATAAGATGTCATGATAGGAAATTCATAAACTTTACAGATACACATATGGATTACTCTTTGTCACCACCAAACATATCATGACTACTGGAAAACATATTTTGGCTACTGGAAAGACTCCTGGCATACATATCCACACATCTATACATGCAACATTAAGTTCACTTACTAAATACAGGCAAGAAACTCACTATGATAGTTATTAAAATAGCAGACATTTTTCTAAATCAAAGTATTCTAAGGCTCTACATCACTGGGATGGCCAGAATTCCTATGACAGTGGTGGTGAACCTTCTGCACTCCAGATGTTTTGGACTACAACTCCCACAGTCCTTTGTCATTGGCAATACAGGCTTGGAATTTTGGGAGTTGCAGTCCAAAATGTCTGGAGTGCCAAAGGTTCACCATCACTGTCCTATGATGTAGACTTGCTAGATGAACCTGGTCAGCAGGGAGTACAGGGTTCTATCTTATTCTGCCACATTCATGGAGAAACCTGTTGGACTTCCCAGAAGCATCTGGTTAGAACCTTTGCTATGATTCAGTGGGGTGCTTCTTATAAACATTTTGTGTGACGGTAGCTCAGAAAATAAAATATGAAGGGAAGAAATCACTGACTTATGTTTTCAGAATAGCCCCACATGTTACTATGGTCCTGGTCTGTTCCAAGGCTTCAAAGGGTTCCCCAATTAACCATTAGGGGGATACATGAAAGCATGACAGGACTCCATCACATCCATGCAGAACCACTCATGAGCAAGGAAAACAACTTCTTGGCTACCTGGACGTTGAGTCATGGCTACTGAACTTCTTTTTTCTTGAGAGAGAGAAACAGCTTCATCAGTCTGAATACAGCTAGTGTGAGTCCTCCATCTTACAGTCAGCTTTGACCTCTTGTCACCCTGGTCTGAAATAGGCTCATAAGATGAACAATGGCCTGAATAGGCTCGTTAGGGAGACAATAGTATCCACAGCCTTAAGGTGAACAATGGCCTAAGGTGCTGAAACCTATAAAGAAGTCCAGTAGCCATGACTCAACTTCCAGATAAACTCACCTGGATGATTGAGAATCTTCACAAACTTTTTGGCTACATTTGCGCCTGCTCAAACTTGCCATCACGGGCTAGGCAGTCAATGAGGCACCTTGGGAGGCATGAGAGGAACTCATTTCATACTAAAGAGGGTCCTTCTGTATCGACAGAATACCTGAGGACAGCCATCCTGGAGGAGGCAGGGAAAATGCCACAAGAAACACACAGACAGCACACAGAGGTTAACCTTCTCTCCTTGGAATAAGTCCTGTGGAATCGCCTGGACCTGCTACTAGAGATAGGCATGAACCACCAGTTCAGTGGCCTGCACCGGTTCATGCTCTGGACTAACCAGTGTGCAGGGGTTCCCAGCCCTGCTTCCTCCAGTGGACGCCCACTTAGGGCATTTATACACAACCCCTAAGCTCCGCTGCAAATGGCTCCCAGCTCCGGAGCTTAAAAATGTTTCCCCACCAGCTCCGGAGCTAACAGAAAATTAAGTGCGACCCCGCCCACCTAAGCGCGACCCAGCGCAGCTTTCAAGTACCTGCTCTGGGAGAGTGAAAAATTTTGATGCGGAGAGTGCCGGGCTCTCCTCGCTTCTTTTTGTTGTTTTTTTGCCTCCCGCTCCTTTAAGAGGAACCAGGAAGTGACCGGGGCTCGGAGCAACTTCCACTGGCACCAGAGATAAGGCTTTATTCTTTTGTCCCTTTTTAAGGCTTTTTCCCTCCCTCCCCTCACGCAGACAGAAGCAAGGAAGTGTGGAGTGGTGGGGAGGAAGGAAGAGCAACGAACCCCCAAGATCTTTGGTCCGAATTTAAGGGGCCAGCGGATCTTAGGGGTCGTGTGAAAAGGCCCTTAGAGGCTGCATCCCGGCTTCCCTGCCCTGCCTCCTCCAGGCCCTGCCTCTGAGTGAATGCCTGCTGGAGAAGGTGGGGCTATGAACTGGCAAACACTTGTTCATCCAGTGGTTCATGGTCATCTCTACCTGGTTCCTACAAACTCCCTAGAGGCAAAGGCTTCCCATCCTCAAAATGGCAGCATCTTCTGAATGGCTAAGTGGAGAACATGGACTACGAACCTTATTACCGGGACGGCCAACATCCCTCCCTTTTTGCTGCATGGTGGGGGGTGGGGTGGGGTGCTGGGATGAGAAGGGACAGGGGTGAAGACTGTTTCAGAGATTTCCCAACAGGTGATCAAAGACATTAATTTCCTGGTCTAAACCAACAAGCATCACCAGGATCAGCCGTATAAGTTGCTGCACATTAAAAAAAACTTAAGACGGAACCCTCACCCAACTATAGGCTCAAGGGAGAAGTAAAGAAGGGCACTATGCCAACCAAAGGAACCACTGATGTATAAGAATGCATCTGCTAGTAACCACCCGCACCAACCATGTTGGGCTAGATCAGTGGTTCTTAGCCTGTGGGTCCCCAGATGTTCCTGGACTGCAACTCCCAGAAATCCTAGCTAGCTCAGCTAGTGATGAAGACTTCTGGGAGTTGCAGTCCAGGAACATCTGGGGACCCACAGGTTGAGAACCACTAGGTTAGATGAACTAGGGGTATGATATCATTCCTTCACCTTCCTGCAGACAATCCGGGAGGTTACCTCCACAGTTTGTCTGCACTGGCCAGGTTGGCTCCTGGTACAACCTTCTAGCCACAAGAGATCTCCTCGGTTGTTGAACAAATCCCAGGACAGTGATGGCGAACCTATGGCACGGGTGCCAAAGGTGGCACTCGGAGCCCTTTCGGTGGGCACCTGACATCGACCATTCACAGCCACCTGTATTCAGGTTAAATGGCTGTATTGGCACTTTGCAAAAAAAAAAAATAGTGGGTTTCGAATCGCAGTTTGGGCACTCGGTCTCTAAAAAGTTTGCCATCACTGTCCTAGGAGCTAGGGAAGAGTGGTTTTGCTGCTGGAATTTGTGACACCCATGGCCTGTCCAGCTCTAGGTGGTACTGGCATTTCACAGCAGCATCAACTGCTGTGAAGATGTATTATTCAGCAGCTGATTTCTCACTGGAGCATAGGAAGTCTTGCTTTTGAGATCACATACATTGTGCAGTATTATTAGCCTCTCCTTCTCCTGGCTGGGCATGTTATTACTTGACGTTACACTCACCGAGGGGATGAGCACACACGGTTCTCCGGTTCCTGAAACCTACTGAACCTGACTTCCTGCCCTGGATATAAACAGACTTCTTTGGGTGTGATGCATTAGCTGGCAAAGGAAGCAGAAGGTAGCATCCTCCCCCTCCCTTCCCCAGCGAGTTTCTGCAGTTCCATCCGCCAACTGCTCTAGTTGTTCTCCGTCCCCACCGTGCAGCCAGAACTGGTGGTTTCATACTTGCTTTTGTTAAGGAGTTCTGTGTGGCTGTGTCTACCCATCCACCCTCTGTAACAACTAATCCATTTTGAGGAGGCAAAAAGATTCCACATCAAATCAATCCAGAGACATAGCACAAGAGTCTTGTAAGAATACTCCACCTATCCTTCTCTGGTGGCCCTATCGGAAAATCCTATAGCAGGCCTGCCCAACAGGTAGACCGCAGGCTACTGGTAGCCTGTGAAGGGTTCAAAAGTAGCCCACCAGTCATCAATAAAAAAGTGAGGGGATAAGATCTCCACCCCTCACTCCTCCATCCCAAGGACCACCACTGCCCCAGCAAAGTTCTGGGTCTGCCAGCCCACTGTCTCAGCTGAGCGGGGCAATTCAAGGGCCAGGGCGCATTGAAATCTATTCCCTCCAGAACGGATTAACTGGTTTTCAATGCATTCCTATGGGAAACAGCTGCTCTACTTGCAAAAGTTTTTACTTATGAATATGTGCTCGGAACAGATAAAATTTGTAAGTAGACGTTTTAGTGTAGTAGCCTTCCAGCACTTTGGGCCGGAAAAAGTAGACCTTGGCCTGTTCAAAGTTGAACAGCCCTGTCCTATAGTATGCATTTGGCAGGTGGATGCCCAAAGTTTTTCAGCTCTTCCTCCTCCTTGCCCCCCTAGCTTGATGCAAAAAACAAGAAACAAAAAAAAAACCAAAAACACCCAGTTATTTCAGGTCCCCAGACATCTCAGCTGCTTTCAAAAAGTCACTGCGGAAGAAGCTTGTTGAGACAGGCCCTGTCACTTTCAGGCGAAGCAGGTGGAGAGATGATAGAGCAGATGGAGAGATGATACTCCACCTTCTTCTGCTCCAAGTTGGTTGTTTTGTTTTGGGGCGTCACACCAACACAGCAATGTAATGGTGTGAAACGCAGAGACTTCTAGGGTGGGGTGGGGGGAATGAAGTCTTCTAGGATTCCTTGTGAAACGCAGAGACTTCTAAAGGTGGGGGGGGGCAACGAAAGAGGCATAGCATCTGACCCCCATCCCCTCCCAGTCTCTCCTGCACACAGAAGAAACATGGTTGGACTGTGGCAACGTTCTCACCCAGGAAAGGAACTCTGCAGTCTGCATCCACAAAGCTGCCTCATCATTGCATGGTGGAGACAGTAAGACATCTGAATACTTTCATCACACCGCTCATGGAGTTACAACACGTCAAATGTTGCAGCAATAACTGCAAGTGTCAGGCAACGAGCATCACAAAGAGAAGGCCCATGGATGCAGCTCAGGAAACCTGTTCCTCAGACCAAGACTTGTGGAGGACTCCCTCGGCCAGCCAAGGCCACTTAGCTCCTTGCAGGCTGCCCTCAATATCTCACAGGTCCAAAAGGCTTTGTCCAAGGGAGTTCAAGGGGTCGTAGGCAAAAAAATGTTCTACTGGAGAAGTGTGGGTTTAAACAGGGCAATGCAGGGGAACTGAGACTAGAACAGAACTTTTGGCCATCCATATGTTTTGGACTGCAGCTCACAGAATGCTGAGGCTATATTGCCCATGATAAAGCACTCTGGGAGTAGTGATCTAAAACATCTGGAGGGCCAAAGGTTCCCCACCCCTGGAAGAGAAGAACATTTAGGCCCTGGTGCCCATCATGTCTCCTGATACCACTCCCCTGCATCCGGCCCTTGAAGTACCCCAGTTTTAAGCCTGGAGATGACACATCTCTATCATGGTTTGTATCCTATGATGGACTTTTCCTCTAGGAATCTGTCCAAATCACCTCTGGAAGGCATCCAGGCCAGATGCCATCGCCACCTCCTGTGGCAGGGAGTTCCACAGACTAACAGCACACTGGGTGAAAAAATATTTTCTTTTCTCTCTTCTCACTCTCCCAACCTTCAGTTTCAGTGGGTGTCCCCTAGTTCTGGTATTTTGTGAGAGGGAGATGAGCGTCCCTCTATCCACTTTACTCATACCCTGCATTATTTTGTAGTACTCTCAAATCATAAGCACATCAGCGTGCCAAGAGCTTATGTGCTGCGCCCCGACCGTCTATCCTGGCAAGCTGGCGTTACTTTTTCCTGCCTGGCCGATTCTCTGGGGCCCGGCGGCGGGTAGGACTAACGGAGCAGCAACAGACATCCCCCGACGCCATGCGCGCCGATCGAGCGAGCCTTCCCCACCAACACACACACACACATGCGTGCGCGCCCTCGGCCGTCGGAAGCTCCCTTCACTCACCGTAGCGCAGAGTCAGGCGCGGCACGGTTTCTTCCGACGCAGCCACCAGCAAGAGCAGCAGCGTCGCCGCACAGAGGGCCTGGGTCCCGAGCCCCATGGCGCAAGGGGGCGGCGGGTGGGGAGGAGGGAGGGGGGGTCCGCCCGACGGGAGCGCGCTGCCTGGGTCCAGGTAGCAGCAGCAGCAGCAGCAGCAGCAGCAGCGCGGTCCCCTTTGGGGAATCAGCTTCGCCCGGGCGGAGCGTCGGCGCAAAAAGTTGCAAAACTTCGCGGGCGCGTCGGTGGCGCCTCCGCCTGTTCCTTCCGGGAGAGGCAGGTCTAGACCTGAGAAAGAGAAAGGGAGAGGGATCAGCCGGGGGCGGGGAGTCTCCCAGCTCGATCCCCACCCCCACCCCGCCCGACGGTGCCCTTGATGCGGGGGTGGGGGGGGGCAGGACCTCTCGGCTTCTCCAAGCACGCTTCCCTGGCGCACGGAAGGGAGGGAGGGCTCAACCGCGCAGGCTCTTCGGTGCGCCCCGTCGACCCCTCCTGCCCGGGCCGCTCTGTTGTCCGTCCATGGAGGGTTCGTGCCCGCCCTCCGGCAGCCTCCTTGGACGGACAACAGGCGGCAGGAGGAGGAGGAGGGGGGGGCTCGGTCCGAAGTTGGGCCACGCCTCTCTCCGGCCCTTTCCCCTCCCTCCACACACACCGGTCCGTCTCACCGCAGGGCAGAGCCCGTCGGACTTTGGCCAGCCGTGTCCTGGCAGCGCGCTCCTGGCAGGGATCGCCAGAAGCAGCCAGCGACGCTCCCCCCCCAACGTGCAGCGGCGGGCTGGGCTTTGCAGGAGGGGCCGCGCTATTGCAACAGGCCCCCTGCATGCACCCCATCCCCCCAGCCACCGTCCCCAAGCGGCAGAATCTGTTGGCACCGGGGCTCCCCTGGACCGCCCCGCCTTTCCCTCCAGTCTTTTGGGACTGAAACTGTGCTGTACCGAAGGAGGGTGGGCGGGCTGTGCAACGGGCTCCCCCCGTTTCAAAACCACCACCCAGGTGGCTGGAAGGCCCTCGCTGAGTCAGAGCAGAAATCCACTCCTTCATCATCATCGGCGTCATAGACCTGCAAAGTTCTACCAGGATGATTCTCCCACATATGTCCGCTTCCAACCTCTTTTTGATTTTGGGGGGAAATTCCCATACTGTACTCCTTTTTACCCTCATCCAACCCTGTTTGGTTGTTTTAAAGAATCAGCTTGTGATCTAAAGAGCATACAGTACATCAAAACCTAAGTTTAAAAAATGTTTTAAATTTTGGAACATTGCGGTCAACATGTAATGTCTCCCCGCTAACTGAAATTAATTCAGAATTAATTTCTTGTGGTTAACTTGTTGAACTCACATTAAGTTTCTACGTCAATCACTTGTTGACAAAATAAAAACAGAAGGATTTGCTTGCAAGCCAGGACACAGTACTGTATGTACACAGTACTGTAAGTCATAGTTTTATGACTGGCGATTGATTGGCTGCACTGTAAAGGCAGGATTAGCTCTACAAAGAAAAAAAACCTTGTCCAAAAACAAAAGGGCAAAATGCAGCTGCACTTAATTTAGTCTTTAAGATGGTACAAGACGATCCTTCTTGTTTCTTTCTACTTTTTTTACCCCATACTGGAAAAGAATGACCCCCCAAAAAAACCACCGGCATTATAAAAAGTCCATAATTGTCCTACAACCTTCACACAGACTTCTTAAACACAGTTGTATAAAACTACTAGAGAAAGTGCATCAGGAAAGCATATACTGTATTACATAACTATTCAGGGCACAGTGCCCAGCTATCACAATAGAGTACTGTATCAGGTTGATGGGATAACCGTGCAGCTTAAAACGTACCTCTCCACAATCTCCCATGGATAAGGTAGATCACAAAAATGAAGCTAGACAATAGACTTTGAAGAAGAACTAGCTTCTCAAGGGATATTTTTGGAAGGCAGAAGATTAATTTTTTTATTATTGCATGCCCCCTCCCCTAAGAAATGCTTTCAAAGTTAGTGAAAACGAATGGCTGCAATGCTTCCTCTCCTTCCCTTTGTCTCCAAAATATGGGAAATGATCCAGATGAAAATTATGACACACAGCATCAAGTAATATCACTTTCTTTTTAAAAAATGAAGAAACGGGAAAGTATCTCCATGTGTCTCATATACAGTAGGATTTTAATTTGGCTTAATAACATAAGTGTCTCTTTGAAATCAAGTAGACTGCACTTGAGCACTGCAATCAACACGCTTGAGTCACTTGTGAAATATGTTCAGAGTTTCAGAAATGTGTTTCAAGACATGGAAAAAACAACTAAGACTATCCTGCCTGATAGTAAGTAGGAAAGCTGTAATACAAGAAGAGATGAGCCTTCCCATTCCTTCCCACTGAAGCTGATTTCCATTATGACAGTAAAAGGGAAAGAAGGAAAGGAGACAAATGTATGATCTGGAAGTCTGGAAAAAAGGCGCCTGAGGGGGGATATGATTGAGATGTACAAAATTATGCAGGGCATGAGTAAAGCAGATAGAGGGATGCTGTTCTCCCTCTCACAAAATACCAGAACTAGGGGACATCCACTCAAATTGAGGGCTTGGAGAGTAAGAACAGATAAAAGAAAATATTTTTTTCACCCAGCGCGTTGTTAGTCTGTGGAACTCCCTGCCACAGGAGGTGGTGATGGCATCTGGCCTGGATGCCTTCCAAAGGGATTGGACAGATTCCTGGAGGAAAAGTCCATCTCAGGTGATAAACCATGATGGAGATGTGTCATCTCCAGGCTTAAAACTGGGGTACTTCAAAGGCCAGATGCAGGGGAGTGGTATCAGGAGACAGAGATCTAGTCTCGTGCGCTCCCAGACGCATCTGGCGGGGCCACTGTGAGATACAGGAAGCTGGACTAGATGGGCCTTTGGCCTGATCCAGCATGGCTCTTCTTATGTTCTTATGTTCTTAAATCGATTTAAAACACTAGACAAAAATTAAAACCCAGTTTCAGGACTTTCTAAAGCATTGAATGATTTGTTCAGATACATTTCTACTGTTCTGGCAGTAAACATTCCCAAGGGTATAAGTAGGACTGTTACTGGTATAATTTGATTATTGTACTGTATTTTGGTTTGTAGTAACCATCCAGAGTGGCTTTGATGCAAGATGGGCATCAATCAATCAAATAAATAAATAAATAAATAGTCAATTGTTTGCATTAAAGAGAGGAACAATAGTCTCCAATAAACAGCAAGTTGTGCTTTTTTGGGTGACCTGCTTTCATAGCAGTTCAACAATTACGAAAAGATGCATTTACTCTACAACAAGCTTATCAGGATGACATTTTGATGAAGTTATTGCTTTCCGCAGTGCTGCCTTCCCAACAGCCACAAAGAGAAAGATTATCCAGACAAGGCATAATGTCGATTTTTTTTTGCAAGAAAGAAACATCATCTCAGTCTACCCAAAGTCATTATAACATTTTATCTCTACCTAACATCACGTGTCCCCATAACTGAAGGACAGCATTCATTTTCTTATTAAGCTGATAAAGCTTATAAAATCAGTGTTACAATCTTCAACACACAAACAGCATCTTAAGAGATCAACCATGTCAATTAAAAGTGACATTTTGAAGCACTCATGTTTTGCAAATTCATCATTAGTGATTTTGCGAAACAGAAAATAAGAAAAAAAGTGTAAATGCTTTTTTTCTCTTTGAAACCTCATAATACCTCTACCTATTTGTGGTAGGAGCAGTCCTACTAAAAGCAATCATTCTTGGACCTTGTGCAGTGCACTTCTCTGCATGATTTATCCCGATTGCCTGGACTTGGTATATTATCTTCTCCCTCTTGGATCCCCAATTACATTTTAAGCAGCAAATTAACATAACAGTATTTGTTTGGGTACTTTAATAGAAGGCAGCACATTAGCCCTTTGATAACAAGACTCTTTTTTGTTGGGGGTTCTTTGAATATACAGTACTTTTTATTTTCTAGTACTGAATGCTTGCTTATGGTCATGAGCTAGACTTTCTTTTCATTGCTTTGTTGTTGTTGTTTGTTTACCTAAGCATTGCTCACTTATTTACTGCGACCAATATCACCTGTGAGTCAGTCTTATTTATGTTGCAATACATTGTTCATGTTGTGTGGTAGGTATGTAAGTTTATTATTACAGCATCAAGCAATAATAATAATAATAATAATAATAATAATAATAATAATAATAATAATAATAATAATAATAAACTTTATTTTTATGCCGCCTTTCTCCCCGAAGGGACCCAAGGCAGCTGTAATGTAATATACTTTACATTGGTTGCAAATTTAAAAACTGCCGTATACTGTACTACTGTAACTTATATAAAACATATAAAGCATAAAAATGTTTTAAGACAGCCGATGTAGCAATATATAGCAATATAAAACCAAGGTTTAAGAATTTAGCTACCTATTCTGTCTGCTATGACATGCCACCCAAAATTTTGCACCAATTCTTTGGTCAATTAGCAATTGGTTCCAGTAGTCCAAGTCCGATTGGCCTTCCATAGGTTTTAAGGAGAGGTGTGATGTATTTTGCTCAGATCTTATTGTGCCTACTGCATTTATTGTGCCTACTGCATCTGAGCATCATACACTCAATGGATTCTATCTTGTCAGAGCCGCAAGGGCAGAGTCTCTGTTTCCTCAGGATGATCTTAAATTTACAGCTACAGAAAGGGAGGGAGGAAACATATTACTATGATTTTATTTATCACTTATTTATTTATCATTTATTTATTTATTGCCCAAGGCTCACCAGAGCCTGGAATCAGCCCTGGGCATTTAAATTCGGTGAAACAAAATAAAGTCCGATCTGCCTAGTCTAGCCCAACATCTTTAAAAGAAGAATTAGAAACAGCAGCATTAGTAGAAGAAGAGACAGTGGGGCTGAAAACATGGGACAAAAGGCAACTGGGCAAACTGGGAAAGAGGATCTGAACACCATGCCTTCTCAGTATATATGGCTTAAATCTCTCTTTGGCCCCTTGGCCTCACGGGACAAAGGGTGGGTGGGGTGGCCCTCACTTGTGAAAGCCACCCACAGAATATCACCCAGTCAAGGAGACTGGGGGGGGCTGCTACTTTAGGAGCCCCCTACTCCATCCTCTTCTGTTGGGACACTCTCAGCAGGGGAAAGAAAGGCAACAAGCACCCAAGGGATCCTGCTGTGGTGGGGGAGGCCCCAAGGAGGAGGGGGCAGCCTTGCTGTCTGCCCAGCGGTTGCCACAACAACGGTATATTATCAAAATGGCCAGTCGCTTCTGTTGCCATGGGGACGGGCGCCGGAGAGAAAGGCCCCACTTCCTCATCGCCAAGAGCTGCCCGATGTCAAGGTGCCGGGTCAGCGAGCTTCAGGGAGGGAGGGAAGGCCCAGGCCCGGCCCGGGCAGTGAGAGAATGGGAAGAGCAGGCACAGCCAGGGAACGTTCACCATCCTCCGGATGGTGGATTTTAGCCAAGTGACGGCTAAGACCTGGTTCTGCAGGTCCTTGCACCTTGACACGCCTGCCTGTTCTTCCTCCGAGGAGCTGCACTGCTCTTCCCTTCCTCCTGCACCAGAAGTCCAAGCAGCAGTGGATGCTGAGGACCCAGAACGTGCTTTCTAGGCGGCCTGTCCCGCTAACATCCAACCAGCCCAGCGGCTTTGGTCTTAAGAAAGTGGCCATTACTGCTGCAAACATGACTGTGCCTCATCTCAGTCTCTCTGATGACCCTGAGCTCTTTGGGCAGGTCTCCTCTGCATGGCTTCACCAATGCCTCTCTGCATTATGTCTGCAACTGCTCAGTTAGAAATACAGTAGGACCCCCATAGCCACTGATTCATTATTCACTGATTCAGTTATCCACGGTTGGCAGAGGGAAAAAATTAAACAATTCAGCAGCCACAAAGCAAGCTGTTGTCACGAACAGCATCTGTAAAGCAAGCTGTTGTCACAAATAGCATCTGTAAAGCAAGCTATTGTCACAAACAGCGGCCATAAAGCACGCTACTGTCTCACAACAGCCGTCATTAAGCAAGCTACTGTCAGGAAACAGCCATTTGGGGGTGGGTGGGCAGTCGTTCTCTCTTATCCACGGTTTTCATTATCCACGGGAAGGCCTGGAACCAATCCCCAGCAGATACTGGGGTCCTACTGTATGTCTCTTAATGGTATGACCCAGCTTCTAGGTTTCTGTGCTGTCTCAAGAATCACCAGGGTCCCAGAGGTAGGCAGATAAATCCCCCAAACAGCTGGTGGAATGCCATCTCTCAGTCCCTAAAAGTCAGCCACTGGTAATCAGATCACTTGACCTGCAATGGTCTCCTTTCATCTCCTTCACCTCCATAAAACTCTTCTGCCAAATGCACAGAGTTCAGCATCACATCCATGGAAAAGGGTTGTGGAGCCCTATATATAATCTAAACTGAGGCATCTGAACAAAACAATTTAAAAAGTAGCAGCAAAACACAAAAAGTTAATCAAATCATATTCTTAAAATATCGCTGATACACCAGCTTTAATTACCCAAACACATGTCAGAAATAAACGTCCCAAGTGCAAACCTGAATCTTCAATGGGAATGACATCCTGTTCAGCACAGTCTGAATATCTTTGATTTCCCTTTTGAGTAATAAAAAGATATTGTGTCTTGTCTTGATTAAGCTTCAGTAGTTGCCAATACTGACAACCAGACACTGGTTTAGAACAAAACCAGCTTCCCTGGATGTATATGGAACAAACAAATAGAGATAGATGTCATCAACATACTGATGCCACTTAATTCCTAAACCAGTGGTTTTCAACCTGTGGGTCCCCCCAGATGTTCCTGGACTGCAACTCCCAGAAATCCTTGCCAGCTCAGCTAGTGATGAAGACTTCTGGGAGTTGCAGTCCAGGAACATCTGGGGACCCACAGGTTGAGAACCACTGCTCTAAACTTTTCCCAGTGTGTTCATGTGCACGTTAAATAGCATGGGGGAATAAAACAGAGGGACCCTGCAAACCAAGGAATCCTTCAGAGCCATCTGCTGAACTTCAGAAAGGACTATAGCCACCATAAAATAGCACTTGCAAATATGACCTTTTAATCATGTCCCTGGCAATTTCTCCATAACGGTGATTACTGAGGAGTGCAAAATAACTGTCTCTATAATCTCAGTTATATAGCATCTGAAATCCAATAGTAAGTCACAGTTTGAGAGGGCCCATTGAATTAGGAAGAGTTTACAGAAAAGCAGACTCACAAAATCTCTGCTGATTCAATGTGTCCATTCTCGTTGTAGCATACTACTGGATTTAATCTGTATGTGTTTGCAACTGCCATGTTTGGTGTCCTCTGGGACTGCAGTTTCTTTAAAGAAAATGCCATGCAACCGCTGTTCTGCTGCTACATCCTGAAATACAATGAGAGATGCCGTAATCCATATATTGATGCTGAAGCAGACAAATGAAACTTTGGAAGCAGCAAATTGGCCAACAGCAGCCCAGCAGGGATTCCCATGTAGCACAGAATAATTAGGAATTGTCTCTCCAAACAGGCAGTTGACATCTTACAACTGATTTCTAACAATGCTCTGGGGATTGAACTGTTGGGAGGCATTGTAAGAAGAACTAGCCATTTTTTTAAAATGGCCATGCAGCTCGCAACATTAGCCAGAATCCCACAGCCCAGTATACACAGGTCGCTTTTACATGACCCCTAAGATCCGCTGGCAACTTAAATTCGGACCAGAGATCTTGGGGGTTTGTCGCTCTTCCTGTGTTCCCAATCCTCCACACTCCCTTGCTCCTGTCTGTGTGAGGGGAGGGAGAAAAAAAGGGAGAAAAAAATGCAGGCTCACCTCCGCTCTGCCATTGGGAGCTGCTCCAGGAAGCATTCCAGTCTCTTAAAGGGGCGGGGTGGGGGACAAACAGAAAGCGAGGACAGCCTGGCACTCACTGCTTTGCAATCCGCGTCAGAATTTTTTCACCTTCGGAGACCAGGTACTTGGAAAATGCGCTGGGACGCGCTTAGGTGGGCGTGGTCGTACTTAATTTTTTTTAAAGTCCGGAGCTGGTGGGAAAACAATTTTAAGCTCTGGATCTGGGAGCCATTTGCCTTGGATTTTATGGGTCGTGTAAAAGCGCCCAGAGACACACAATGACTTGAAATTACTCACCTTCCAGGATGCTAGCAGAAATCAAACAGCTGCTGTCACCAAAGGAAGCAGTTGGAATAACTGATTTTATTAGGGGGAATAACCCTTTCCTGAGGGACAAACACCTATGGAGTCAGATGAATGAAGAGAAACGGCAAGCTAACAAGTCCTCTCCTATAAACAACGATGAGCAGGCTTATCCTTGATCAGTCAAGATCACAACTGCGACTCCTTATGCCTAAAATTCCAAAACGGCCCCCATAGGGTCCATTCCCCTCTCGAGTGTTTTATTTCTTCCTTTACTTTTTGTAAATAGAAAAACATTTGGGAGAATGGTGATGGAAGAAGTGGCTATAGCACCACTGGCGCAGTGGTTAAATGCCTGTACTGCAGGTAAAACTGTGCTCACGACCTGGGGTTCAATCCCAGGTAGCAGGCTCAAGGTTCACTCAGCCTTCCATCCTTCCGAGGTCGGTAAAAGGAGTACCCAGCTTGCTGGGGAGGCAATGTGTAGCCTGCACACTGTAATTAAAATTGTAAACCGCCCAGAGACTACTTAAAGTGGTATGGGGTGGTATATAAGCAGAACACTTTTTGCTTTGCTTTGGTGTCTACAAGAATGTACGTTGAGTCCCAGAGCAGGCCCAGAGAGAAAGGAATAAGCAAGCATCTCAGAGAGCTCAAGTTAGGGTTCAAGAGAAGTATTCTTGCTTGTACTGTGACTTGCTCCCTCTTTTTGATAAGAGGAATCAGGCATGTCCAAACCTTGGCCCTCCTGATGTTTTGGACCACAACTCCCAGAATTCTAAGCTTAGATTGCCAATGGCAAAGGACTGTGGGAGTTGTGGTTCAAAACATCTGGAGGGCCAACGTTTGGACATGCCTGTTGGCTGTATGTTTAGTTCTGTTTTACATTTTTCTAGTGTGTGGGCAGTTTCTGTGTTTTGGTAAGTTTGAGTATTACCACTACTATGCCTTCTGGAAAGTAGGTATTTTGCTGTGCTTGTGGAACCAAATATGTCATTTGGCACTTGAGGGTCGGTCCACACTTCTACCCTATAATTCATTTACCCAAGTTATTTGCTTCTGTAGCTCATCAGTTGGTCTTCTGTGAAATACTACAGAAAACTGTAAGTATTAAATAGTAGCTTTGGTTTTGGGGGCTAGGACCTGCTCCCTGCCTTGTATTAGGCGGGTGTAGAAGGAGCTCCACGTGACACCTATAAAATTTACTTTTGCATAAAAGGTTTGAGAGGGTAGCCGTGTTAGTCTATTCAAGAACTGCAGGCAAAAATCAAAGAAAAACAAAACAAAACAAAAGACACAAAACATGGACATTAAAATATGAAAGTTAGTCTTTAAGGTGCCACATGTTTTGTGTCTTGTCTTGTCTTGTCTTTTTCTTTGATTTGTGCATAAAAAGTGATAACTCTCCTACCTCTCTAGCTAGTGCTTTCCTGATAGTGGCTTCTCTTTTTCTCTGCCTTACCTGCACAGGAGAGGACCAAAGCAGTCAGATGGTGCTATGAGTTGCTGGCCATGCCTCTTTTTTCAGCACCTCAGTGTCCTTCCCTGCTGGTAAGGCAAGGGAGAGGTGAAGGGTTGGAGATGCATGTCTAAATTAATCTCCTGACACCGCTCACCCTGTCTGTTCCCGACGGAAGCAAAAATGAAACAAAAACAAACCTTGGTCAATTCATATGTCTTTCCTCTCCCACTGCAGGCAGACTTTGATAATTCCTAAGGCAATCCAGAATGAAGACAAAACCCTTCTGCTGGTGTCAGGCCATCCCTCCATTTGGAGTCTGTCATGAAAGAAGCAAAAAAGTGTTGGGGCCTGTAACCAAGCACATACCTGCGCTCATTAATTACTACTCTTGGTCCTCTTCACTTAAGACAGAAGCCTTAGCTTCCAATTTCCTGGCTTTGTACCCTGTGAGCCAATATAGGTAAAGGTAAAGGTTCCCCCTGCACATGCGTGCTAGTCGAGTCCGACTCTAGGGGTGGTGCTCATCTCCGTTTTCAAGCCAAAGAGCCAGAGTTGTGGAAAACACTGTTTACCTCCCCACTTTCTTTTTTTTTTACCAGAGTACCTATTTATCTACTTGCATTTACATGTTTTCGGAACTGCTAGGTTGGGAGGAGCTGGGGTTAACAGCGACCCTAGATATTCCAACCCTGGAGCTGCCCACTTTGCAGCTGACTGTTTTAAGCGCTCTAGTCCGCTGAGCCACCATGCCCTGTTGAGCCAGTATACACCTTGTCCCTAACTCTTGGTATTAAGGGAGCATGAATTTTAAAAATTGGACCCGTTTGCCTCTCATGTGGGCAAACTGGCCTTTTGTGGCCAATCCACGTCTACCACAGGTGACGATTTGTAAGATTGACCAGAACAGGCAGGGCACCAGCATTTCAGATCGGGGCGCTGATGCTGCTCCCCATCCCTGTTTTCTTGACCCTGAGACCCGGAGTGCTTTCCTGCCCAATCCAACTGGATCCTCTGCCAGCCTCTCCGATCCAGCAGCAGAAGATGGAGGGATGCCGTTTAAGGGTGAGCTCAGTGGTTCTCAACCTGTGGGTCCCCAGATGTTCCTGGACTGCAACTCCCAGAAGCCTCCACTACTGACTGTGCTGAAAGGGATTTCTGGGAGTTGCAGTTCAGGAACATCTGGGGACCTACAGGTTGAGAACCACTGGGTGAGCTGAACCAATGCCACTCGAGCCCCAGATTTGTGAAGGCCGCCGACCCCCCCCCCCCAAACCGGGCGGTGCCACCGTGACATCCCTCGACCCTCATCCCCAGGGAGCAGTATCAGCCCTGGACGAGAGAGGACACAAAGCTGCCTCCCCCCTCCTCTGCTGGCCAGACACCCCCACCAACCTCACCCCGTCGCCCACTGCCGGTAGCCCGCAGAGGGGGAGCATCCTCCCCTCGCCCCCAACCCCACGCCATCGCCCCACGGGCTTTCTTTCTCCGGGGAACCGACGCCCTCCGTCTGCTTTCCGCGAGCAAGCCAGCTGCAGGGCTCCCTCGCCCTTGCAAGAAGGCGGGTGGCCAGCAGTAACGCCTCCCCCCCGCCCCAAATTCCCTGTGCTCATCGCTCGGCCTGGGGGGCGGGTGTCTCCGGGGCAGCTGCGTGGGAAAAGCACCCGCCAGACCCTCCTGCGGGCGCGCGTCTCACCTCGAGTGGGTCCGCCGGACCCCCCAACCTACCCAACGTCTTGCTCCGCGGACGGCTCCCGGCTCCAGCCTTTGTGGCTGGCCCCGCCCAGGCCGACGCCCCCTCCCCTCCCCCTCGCCCCCTCCCCGGGAGAAGGAGGGACCGGGCAGTCCTTCCAGCCCTGGCCCATGACATCCAGGGCACGGGAGAGTCCCCCGTTGGGGCGCGGGTCCCGCGTCCAGCGCTGCCTCCGCGGCCACGGCCGTTTATACACGACCCCTAAGCTCCGCTGCAAATGGCTGCAAGCTCTGGAGCTTAAAAATGTTTCCCCACCAGCTCTGGAGTTTGCACATAATTAAGTGCGACCCCGCCCACTTTAGCACTGACCCAGCGCACTTTTCTTGTACCTTCTCTCTGGAGGTGAAAAATCTTTGATGCGGTGCAAGGTTAGTGAGTGCGGGGCTCTCCTCGGTTCTGTTTGCTGCTTTTTGGCTCCCGCCCCTTTAAGAGCTACTTAAGAGTTACTTAAGAGCTACTGGAATGTTGCCCGGGCAAGAGCGGGCAAGAGCGAGAGGCAGAATGGGAGGTGAGCCACGGTCTTTCTTCCTTTTTTTTCTCCCTCCCCTCACGCAGCCAGCAGCCAGGGTGGGAACAAAGGAAGAGCGACAAGCTCCTAAGATCTCTGGTCCAAATTTAAGGGACCAGCGGATCTTAGGGGTTGTGTAAAAGCGCCCTAGGACTCCTCTGTGCTCCATCCTCCTTAGCCTAGTTTAGCCCATCGGCAGAGGGAGGAGGACGATAGGAGGAGGGACCCGGCTGAACTTGAGCCCCAGGCCTGGTCTTGTTGGTGGTGGTGGGGTGGGGTGGGGGCTGAACAGAGCTGGTCCCGGTCTGGCCGGCCCCTTCCCTAAAAGCAAAAAAATAAAAAAATAAAATAAAATAAAATAAAAAGCAAAAGTGTTCTGCTTATTTACCGCCCTATACCACTTCAAGTAGTCTCTGGGTGGTTGACAGTTTTAGTTACACTATGCAGGCTACACATTGCCCCCCCCCAAGCAAGCTGGGTACTCATTTTACCGACCTTGGAAGGATGGAAGGCTGTGTCAACCACTAGCCTTGGGTACCTGGGATTGAACCCCAGGTCGTGAGCACAGTTTTACCTGCAGTTTTGTTGTTGTTGTTCAGTCGTTCAGTGGTGTGACCCCATGTCGTTCGTGACCCCATGGACCAGAGCTCGCCAGGCCTTCCTATCTTCCACTGCCTCCCGGAGTTTGGTCAAATCCATATTGGTTGCATCCAACCATCTCATTCTCTGCCGTCCTCTTTTCCTTTTGCCTTCAACCTTTCCCAACATCAGGGACTTTTCCAAGGACTCCTCTCTCCTCATGAGGTGGCCAAAGTACTGGACCATCAGCTTCAAAAGCTGTCCTTCCAGTGAACATTCGGGGTTGATTTCTTTCAGGATGGATAGGTTTGATCTCCTTGCAGTCCAGGGGACTCTCAAGACTCTCCTCCAGCACCACAGCTCGAAAGCAGCGATTCTTCAGCGATCTTTATAGTCTAGCTCTCACTTCCATACATCACTACTGGAAAAACCATAGCTTTGACTATCTGGACCTTAGTTGGCAAAGCGATGTCTCTGCTCTTTAGGATGCTACCTAGGTTTGCCATTGCAGTTCAGGCATTTAACCACTGCACCATGAGGCCCTTTCCCTAGTTGGGCGGCTTGAGGTCCAGCACTGCGCTGGAGGGCTAGAGAGTCTCTTCTGTAGCATCCCGGAGAGTGCCTGCAGGCTACAGATCCTTTTTCTTATCTTGGAACAGGTAATACCTTTAGGCTACTCGAAAAATAACAAAAATATTGCTCATCTTTCTGGGGAAACCCTCTTCCTCAGAGCACTACCAATAGGTTATAGCATGGCAAAAGATGGATTTGCCAGGACTTATTTCTTTTTTATCATTATTATTTAAAGGTTGTATTAATTTTAAGGGGAAAGGGAAGGGGGAAAGGACAAATAAAAGAAAAAAATCGCAAAAGGTTACATTGAATCTATCAAGTCAAAGATCATACATAGCAGAATATAATATCATATCAGTTAACTAGTAATTTTACTACTTCTTGCCATCTTCTTTTGCCGGTCTCTTCATAATCTCCTTTCAGATATCTGGAAAGTCTATCAATTTCAATACATTCTCTTATCTTTTCGCGGAAATTTCTCTCCGTGGGCGCTTCAGATTGCTTCCAGAATTGTGGCAGAACCCTTGCTGCCACAATTACATGATGCAATACATACTTTTGGTCATGAGAAATGTTCATATCAGTTATATTCAATAAAAAGAGTTCTGGTTTAAACTCTGTTTCTTAGATGTAAGGTCCTTGGCAAGATGGGGGGGAGGGGGGAGCCAGGCAGTTTCTTTAGTTGAGGCTGGGAGCTTGGATTTTCTTAGGCTGCATCAGGAATGAAGGCAGGAAGGTGGTTTTTTTATTGTCCCAGTCCTTCCAACCCTGCCTTGCCAGCGAAGGGGGAGGGGGGTTGGTGCAGAAGGCCCATGCATTTCATTTGAGGATTGGGATAAAATTTGGAAATGTCTGCCGAGTGTAGCCAATTGGATCAAATAAAAAAAGAAAGAGATTACTCAGCGTTGCAGTCTTGTCATGTCTCCAGTGATGGCCCATTTGCCTCTTAACTTCTTTAAAATAAAAACCCATCATTTTGCAGTGGGGAGTGGGGTGCTTTAGAGAAACAAGTGCCTGTGGAGAGTGTGCACACTATTGCATTCCTGGTCTGTAGGTGAGCTTTCCACCTGTTGGCCTCTATTATGTGGAGAGAAGTTTGGACGAGATTAAAGGGGTGGAAAAGTAAGCTTTGACTTAACTTTTACACGACCCCTAAAATCTGAGGCAAAGGGCTCCCAGATTCGGAGCTTAAAATTGTTTTCCCACCAGCTCCAGACTTTAGAAAAAATTAAGTACGACCACGCCCACCTAAGCGTGTCCCAGTGCATTTTCCAAGTACCTGGTCTCCAAAGGTGAAAAATTTCTGATGCGGATGAAAAGCAGTGAGTGCCAGGCTGTCCTCGCTTTCTGTTTGTTCCCCCCCCCGCCGCCCCTTTAAGAGACTGGAATGCTTCCCGGGGCAGCTCCAATGGCAGAGCGGAGGTGAGCCTGCATTCTTTTCTCCCTTTTTTAGTCCCTCCCCTCACACAGACAAGAGCAAGGGAGTGCGGAGGGGTGGGAACACAGCAAGAGGAGCAACCCCCAAGATCTCTGGTCCGAATTTAAGTTGCCAGTGGATCTTAGGGGTCGTGTAAAAGCGCCCTAAGGCCAGTCACAAATAAGAGCTTCTGACCTTTATTTGGCCTCACATTGTTAATGCCTCTAAAACGTCACTTGTTCAGGAGCATTCCCATCACTAGATGGGCAGGGTAAAAATAGAAATGAATGAATAAATGAATGAGTTAATAGCACAGGCCTTGGTGTCTGTGATCTTGATAACAGCTACAAAAGGGTCCAATTTCAACCAATCCAGTGGGAGAGTCCTGAAAATTGACAAGTCGTTTTGTCAATCTTTTTTTTTTTTTGGGGGAACATATCAGAAATTTCTGCTAAAATACTGTAAAACCCTATGGATATACTTTTTCCAGATGATGATGATGATGATGATGATGATGATAATAATAATAATAATAATAATAATAATAATAATAATAATAATAATAATAATAATAATAATAATAGGTAATATAAAATCCAGCGTAGATAGCTGTGTGGTTAATAATAATAATAATAATAATAATAATAATAATAATAATAATAATAATAATAATAATAATAATAATAATAATAATACCTTTATTGTCAATGTACAACTTGTGTACAATGAAATTGGCTGAATCTCCCTTTCCCTCTTCTGATTATTGCATCAGAAATTTTGAATCCAGTTTGTTAGAGAATCACGTTTCATCCTTGTGTGTGTGTTTGTGTGTGCGTGTGCGCGTGCACGCGCATGTACACACACACCACCCTTTCTGTAAGAAACTGACTGAGCCCAACGTACCTTCTGGTTTATCTTGCAAGAAATCTGCCTGCAAAGGATTCCGACTCTCCAAATAATGAAACTAGAATCACAACCCTTCTCCAGATTTCATCGAGCAAATGGTTTTCCTTATAGCAAAAGGGAACAGAAGAAGATGGAAGTAAAACAAATGAAGCTATGGCAATTAGTTGAAATCTAAGTCAACATGCCTTTTTAAATTAGACTCTGTGGGGCTTAGCCTTATTTCTTTGGGAAATCCAGTTTTAATCAGGCTGAGTGGGTTGCTCTAATAGAAATTAAACCAAATATAGGTGTGTGCTGGCACATGACCAGTGCAGCAAGTGGAATGCAAATTTTTGCTTGGGCAGTGAGATTATCTCTCTGACAGGGTGGAGTCATAGAAGCCTTCCTCCCATCAGATAGCATCACGAGTCTCATTGTGGATATGCTAATAGAGCCAACAGGAAAGATCATAATGGTTTCCTATGGGGATCAGTTCCATGCGGACAGTCCCTTGAGGTCTTCAGGAGCCACTCTGCCTCAATCGTCTGTTGAGCCACTGGTCCTTAACTTGTTATGTAATGTGTAGCCTGCATAATTAAAAATTGTAAACTGCCCAGAGAGTGCTTGAAGTACTATGGGGCAGTATATAAGCGGAACACTTTTGCTTTGCTTATGCATTAAGACTGGAGCGGCCTGCAAATCTAGGGGAGTGGTTGGATATTTTTATACTGACTTTGTGACATTTATCCACCCCATACAATGCAGCAGCAGGTGAGCCCAGGAAGCAAAATCTTAATTTTCTGCCAGTTATGCATCTTATATACAACACTACTATAATTTGAAGGAAGTGAAGGAATTTCTTGTCTTTCTCTTACTCTGGCAATCTAAATAAGCATGTTAATTAAGCGCCATCCAAGAAAGTATGCTGTTTTGAGCATAAAAATGGATGTTATCTGCTTTGGGTTGGTTTGACAAAGTGGAGGTTCTCCAGTATTTCTGTTAGATCAAAAGTCCCTCATTCAGGGAAAGCTTGCCTGAAGAGGAAGGTATTTGCATGCTTCCAGAAAGACAGCAGAGATGGAGCAGTCCTGGTCTCTAGTGGGGGGGAGTTCCAAAGTCTGGGAGCAGCAACAGAGAAGGCCCTTTCATGTGTTCTTATGAGACACACCTGTGAAGGTGGCAGGATGGAGAGAAAGGCCTCTCCTGATGACCTTAGCACCTGAGCCAGTTCATACTGGGAGATTCAATCTTTGAGGTAACTAGGACCCAAGCCATTTACAATCCATTTTTTTGGCCTAGATGCAGGACCCTATACTTCTCTCTGTTGAAACTCATTCCATCAGCTTTGGCCCAGCACACTAATCAGTCAAGGTTGTTTTGGATTTTATCCTATCCTCTAGGGAATTAGCAACCATCTCAATTTGGTATCATCTGCAAATTTAATCAGTCTACTCTCTATTCCTTCATCCAAGTCATTAATAAAGATATTGAATAGCACTGGACCCAGAACAGAACCCTGGGGCACCCTGCTAGTCACCTCTCTCCATCCTGAGGAGGAGCCATTTATGATCAACCTTTGCATACAATCAGTCAACCAATTACAAATCCACCTAACAGTAGCACTGTCTATCCCACATTCTACTAACTTCTTTGCAAGTATACCATGGGGAACCTTATTGAAGTCCTTACTGAAATCAAGATAAGCAACATCCACAGCTTTCCCCTTAACCACCAGCCCTATAACTCTATGAAAGAAAGAGATCAAATTAGTCTGGCATGACTTGTTTTTAAAAGTTAACTCTGAAGTAAAGTCTGTCACCATGGCCTCACAGCAGTTAAACTGGAGTGTGAGTACACATATGAATCTTGGTTCCCTCCTACCCACCTTTTTATCCTCCAGTTGCTAGGCATCATCATCCATTGTGGAGTAAGAGGGTATCTTCTTCACGGTATTGTAGCCATCAGCTTGAGCCAGGCTTTGCCACAGAGTGGCCAAGAAAGGTGGGCACTGCAGGGCAAGGCAAAAGACCCCACAGACAACTTCCTCTTGGCAGATATCCTCGATACACATCTTGGCATCTGGGGCCTCTTCATCATGGCAGAAGGGCTTCGTCACATCAAAGTGGACACTGCATACTTTGGTGCTCAACAGCTTGGTGGCCCAGGTCCCTGAAAATGCCAACACTGTGCCGGAGGAGTGGTGAGAAGGAGCTTGTAAGAAGGCGGCTCGTTCCCATCTGGGGGCTGCTGGAGGTTGAAGAACACGGTGGCTTTGGTGAGCCTCTCTCCCTCCTAACCACAGAGGCGCAGCACCCAAGCAAATTCATGTTCCTCACCTGTAGGGGAAAGCAGGGGAGACAGGTCAACCGTTAGATTAGGTGTTTTTGGGATCAACTGTTCCTCCAGGCCAGAGTCCATGAGAAGCCAATCTACTCTGTAAATTGCAGAATGCCACAACAAAAGCCAAAGTGCAGGGCTTCGAGATGATAAAACATGTTTAAAAAACACCCCAAAACCCAACACAGTTCATTGAGTGCATATGAGGCATTCCAAAGACTTGACTAGCAAAGAACTTAGTAGATTGTGGAGAACAAGGGTATAGATGGCTATGGATGCCTAAGGACCACTGGGATGGAGAGATAGGCAGGAGATCTCTCAATGCCATTTGCAGGGAATGATAAGCAAGTGAAGACATCTGCTTGGGCGAACCTTCAGCACTTCAGATATTTTGGGCCCAAACTCCCAGAATTCCAACCCTGTATTGCCAATGACAAAGGACTGTGGGAGTTGTGGTCCAAAACTTCCAGAGTGCCAAAGGTTCGCCACCCCCTCTGGCCACCCCAAATCAAGGGGTCCTTCAATTAAAAGGGGGGGGAGAGGGAGACTAATTATGAGGAATCCTCTCTCCCTCCAGGGTCTCGCCCTGTGATCTCTTGCCCCCTCTTCCCGGGCCTCTGGAGGCAGGGGAAGATAGAGCTAGGAAAGTGGTAGAGGAGCAAGAAGAAGTGCACCCTGAGCAAAGGGTCCAAGAGCCCCATCAGGAGCTTCACAACTGCTCCAGACTAATTAATTGACAGCAAGGGAAAGTTATGCTGTTTGCCTTCAGCGTGTGTAGCAAAGCAACAGAATTTTAGGCAATGTGTCTTTGCAAAACCCCTTCCTCGGAACCTCCTGTGGGAGCCCAAGATGGGTTTGCTCTTGGAAAGAGCATCACTTCCATAGGGGAGGGGGGCTGCAGAGCAGAAGCATCAGTGCTATTATGGGCCTGCAGAGGCCGGGGGGGGGCTCCGTTTCTCAAGAGCGCCTAAACCTGTTTGGCCCTGTCTTTGGCTTTCTCCGTGTGTATGTATGGGAGGAGATCACACTCAGAAAGAAAGCATGACAGGCCAAGCGATGGTTTGGGAAGACTGCTGATGCACCAGGGGAGATTCAAGGTGGAGCAAGCAATCCTTCTTAGCAGTTGGATAACTTGAGATGGTCACGCTGACTGAAAATGAAGGCTTACTCTAATTGCTAAAGCTACTGTCGGACCAACAGTGCAAATGCAGAAATCTGAATTGTTATCTTTTGATCCAGTTTTTTTTTTGTAACTTCCCTCCTCTAATGACAGCAACTTTCCATGTTTGCCTAACTCTTGAAATCACTTCTTGTTTGTGATGGCTGTGTGCCGGAAGGGACCCAGACTCATAACCCAAGGATGCCTTAACGTGCATGGTTTCCAATCCTGGTGAAAGGGCCATTCCACTGATTTGTGTCAGTGTTGGGACAGAGCTAACTTAAGGCAGAAGCTGATGTGGTGTTTTTAGCCCAGGGCCCTTTCCACTTCTTTAGCAATACTTCCAGAAGAGTCGTAGGGAGGATGGAACTTGGCCTGATTATTTTATTTTATTTACTCTGCGTGTCACACCACTCAATGCAACAATTTGTTTTGTTATACTGTACATAGAAAACTCAGCAAGCCCAAGTTCTGTCTATCCCAGCTCTCACTCAGAAGCATGACTAAGTTGACGGAATGGGCTCCAAGGTTTAAAAATAAAGACAGAAGTTTACATTGTCTCCCTTTCTCCCCTGGGTTAGGACTTTACAAGTATAAACTCTTTCCAAGGGCTACAAATTCCAGAGTTGTGCGTTTCCCCATGTTTCTGGAAGAGCAGAAGGCCTAAATTACACTTCTTTGGGACTTAACAAACGTAAGTATAACATATGCTGCCTAGATGCCCTAAGCACATCCGATCTCGCCTGATTTCGGAAGCTAAGCAGGGTCGGCCCTGGTTAGTACTTGGATGGGAGACCACCAGGGAATACCAGGTGTTGTAGGCACCTGGAGTAAGAACTGGCAAACCACTCCAGTATTTCTGCCAAGAAAACTCCATGAGCATGGAGTCACGGAGAGTCGGTCACGACTGTAATGACACAACACAAGTATAACATACATATTGAGCATAGCCGACTCCCAAGGAGACAAATTCTGCTGCTATATGTCTGAAGAAGTGAAGGTGTCCACGAAACGTTACATTAAAATATGAATGTTAGTCTTTAAGGTGCCCCATGTTTTGTGTCTTTTGTTTTGTTTTTCTTTGATTTTTTTGCCTGCAATTCTTGAAAGGACTAACACGGCTACCCTCTCTGAATCATTAAGACTATAACCCCAGCCCCAATACACACATATTTGTACATACACAAATACATGCCTATGTTTAAAGATTAGGTACCATTTCTCGCCTGCAAGCTAATGCTGCTGCACAGAAGCGGGCCACTTTAATTGCTACTGATGGACGCTGGTCAGCCAACAGATAGTTTGTATAATACTCATCATCTCTTCCAGGAATGCTTTGTAGGATTGGATGGATAAAGGTGTCACAAAAACCGGTATAGAAGGAACAATACAACAAAAGGTGACCAACCGTCTCCACCACACCAGCCCCACAAGGACATAAGTGCTGTTCATAAGGAATGTTCTTGCACAGTATCTGCCTTCCAATAGAACTGAAGGAAGAACATTAAATCTGGCTAGTCTGGAAGCTTTTCTGTATTTTGGAAGTGTCAGAGCATTCAAGTAGCTTGCAGGTAGAAAGGTCTGACCATTAAATCTAGGATAGGCAATAGTTGCACTCACATGATGTTACAGGTTATTATCTATGATGTGTTGATGTAGTTCCTGTTTTGCTTTTGTATAACCATTAATAAAATAGCAGTTTGCGAAACGCCTAAATTATGTAATTTCTCATCCTGGCAGAGCACAGTAGGTTTGGAGAAGGGGTCCCTCCACACCTCCCCAGAGCCCTGATCTGAAGGGGCCACGGACTTCTGGACTCATGATTTCTCTCGCCCATAACCTGCCTCAGTTTGGAAAGGGTCCTTCTCGTTGACTTGGTCTCTAAAAGGTTCGCCATCATTGGTCTAGAGCAGGGCTCAACCTAAGGCCCCAGGGCCGGATGCGGCCCCCCAAGGTCCTGAATCCGGCCCCTGGGACCAATTGTACCCCACCACCACCTACTCCCTGTTTTGTGAGCAAGCCAGCCTCCGCAGCTGCTTTTGGACTGTGATCCGGCCCCCAGTGGTGTCTGGGTGGTGGTGGACCGGCCCGCTGTTTGAAAACTTTGAGGACCCCTGATCTAGAGAGTTTCTTTTTAAAAAAATGTCTATTCTGGTTGACTTCGTTATTTATAATTTACATTTGATTTGGGTTCTCTTTGTATATTCGGTATATTTTAATATTGCCTGGATCTCGCTGGTTGTCTTTTATGATTTGTCCTTCTGCTTACTGTACACCGCCCAGAGTGACCTTTGGGCCAGATGGGTGGTATATAAATCAAAGAAAGAAAGAAAGAAAGAAAGAAAGAAAGAAAGAAAGAAAGAAAGAAAGAAAGAAAGAAAGAAAGAAAGAAAGAAAGAAAGAAAGAGCTCAGTTCTAGCACTAAGGCCTGTCCCGCCCAAACTCCTCAATCTTTATTCCTGTGGCATCTTCACCAACACTGGCTTCCAAAACAGATTGTACCCTCCGGATTGTGTGTTGGCCACTGTGAGGGGATATTGCCATCTAGAGGACAAATGTCTAAAGACATTCAGGACCTAATATAAGGTGGAGGCAGAACTCAAGAATTCCTTTCAGGCCCCTGTTCATCTTATGAGCCTATTTCAGACCAGGGTGACATGAGGTCAAAGTGAACTATAAAATGGAGACTGACAAAGTTGTTTGGATGAGCACCGAAATGTTTCAGTCTCTCAAGAAAAGAAGTCCAGTTGCCATGACTCAACTTCCGGACTCCTTATTGGGGCTTTCAACCCTATATTTGTGCCAATTAATGAACATAAGAAGAGCCCTGCTGGATCAGGCCAAAGGCTTATCTAGTCCAGCTTCTTGTATCTCATAGTGGCCCCACCAAATGCCTCTGGGAGCGCTAGACATCTGTCTCCCTATACCACTCCCCTGCATCTAGCCCTTGAAGTACTCTGGTTTTAAGCCTGGAGATTACACATCCCCATCATAGTTTGTAACCTGATGGACTTTTCGGTGGTCTCTTTTTCTGATTTCCAGTTTCCAAAGTGCAAAACAGAAATAAGACATCCAACCCCTTTTCTGCCACACAAAATCAGCAAATCAAAGAGCAAAACTGTAGGTAATTTGCTTGTCCATTAGAAAGCTACAGAGTTAGCCACCTTGACCCAAGCACACAGGGCATATGGCTACCTTTACTGGGACAAGTTAAACTGGCACAGGAGATTGAGAGAGCATTGAGTTATCCAGAGAGAGAGAGAGAGAGAGAGAGAGAGAGAGAGAGAGAGAGAGAGAGAGATGCTTGCATCAGTGAAATCTTGTGACGGTTGGAAGCAAATTGTCACTCATTATCAAGTTGTTGGTTGTATTCCTGGGCATGCATGTTAATAAGCAGCGATTTTCCTCCCCAGTTTTATACAAGCATAAACAGGCGATATTCTTGGCACTGGGCCAAAAAAGTACCTTTATAGAAAAGATTGCTCCAACATTTTAGAACATTTGTAAGAATTAACCCCTCCCATTGCCCTCCAAAAACTATCCCAACGGCCTCAGAGTACGGCATCTGGTAGTTATCTATTAACTTTTTCCTCCTAGCCTTTCTGTTCTTGTAAAACAATGAAAAGTTCCCCTTTACGCACTCATTTTATGACAACAAATGCATCTGACAATATATCGTAAACAGCCAATATTCATGCTGGGTTGAAGTTTAACTGTGGAATTAACCCAAACCCATAGATGATATGAAGATATGTCTGTTTTCTCCAAAGCTCTCATGTGTTGTGCTCAAAAATGACAACTGGTTGTCTCATGACTCAAGGCAGAAGAGTATTTATGACTCTATATTCTGGAATCAGTGCCAGAAATATCCAAGGGTCCTTGTATGTTGGAAATACTGATTGCATCTATATCATCATTATTGCCATGTTCATGATAATGACACTTATACGGGTAACCTTCCGAGGGCGGTAAAACAAATACCCAGCTTGCTGGGGGTGCAATGTGTAGCCTGCATACTGTAATTAAAAACTGTAAACCGCCCAGAGACTACTAGAAGTGGTATGGGGCAGTATACAAGCAGAATACTTTGCTTTTGCTTTTAACTCTTTTTAAAAGATCTGGATGAATGCATAGGAATATAGAATATAAATTCAGTATTTTATTTTTATTTATTTTGTATGGCATAATAACAGAATGCAGCATTATTGCTTAAGACTTTCAAAAGAAATATAAAATATGTATGCAATGTAAAATATGAAATAAATTCTACGAGACTATAAAAATGCACAATACAAATAATGATTAGCAAAATAAATTACATATGCACAGTTACTAAACAACTTAAGGTCAGATATCTAACTCATTTAACCACTGAACAGCAATGCCCTCGAGAGGATATAATTGTTGCAGAGAGGCAGACAACCATCTAAGGGGGCATTCCAGCACAATGTGATGTAAATTTTGCAGGAGAACATTCCCAGAATCACAACCAGAATTATCGGTCAGTCCCCACTTATGTTTCCAGTATTGACAACATAAGTGGAGGACTGACCAACAATTCTAATTGTGACTAGGTTCATGACTACCATGGCTTGTTCAAATCTGGCAAGGCGTTATCCAGTTTCTCCTTGGGAGATCACAGAATCATAGAGTTGGAAGAGACCTCAAGGGCCATCCAGTCCAACCCCCTACCATGCAGGAACCCCCATCACAGTACTCCCGACAGATCGACATCCAGCATCTGTTTAAAAACCTCCAAAGAAGGAGACTCCACCACCCTCCATGGCAGCAAATTCCACTGCCAGACAGCTCTAACCATCAGGAAGTTCTTCCTGATGTTTAAATGGAATCTCTTTTCCTGTACTTTGAAATCATTGCCCCAGGTCCTGGTCTCTGAAACTATGGGGAAAAAACAGCCCCCTCTTCAATATGACATCCTTTCAAATATTTAAGGCTAAACATTCCCAGCTCCCTAAGCCATTCCTTGTAAGACATTTCTTCCAGACCTTTTAACCAACCTGGTTGCCCTCCTCTGGACCCGTTCAAGGTTCTTCAAGCACAGAACTGGACACAGTACTGCAGGTGGGGTCTGACCAGAGCAGAATAGAGCGGTACTATCACTTCCCTTACTCTAGACCAGGCATGTCCAATCTTTGGCCCTCCTGATGTTTTGGACCACAACTCCCAGAATTCCAAGTCTGTATTTCCAATGGCAAAGGACTATGGGAGTTGTGGTCCAAAACATCTGGAGGGTTGAAGTTTGGACATACCTGCTCTAGACACTATGCTTCTGTTGATGCAACCAAGACTCACATTGGCTTTCTTGGCCGTCGCGTCACACTGCTGACTCATGTTCAATTTGTGGTCCACCCAGACTTCCAGATCCCTTTCACAGGTACTACTTTCCAGCTAGGTGTCTCCCATCAAAGCCACAGGGACATTGGACTTTATCAGACACTAAGTCAAACATTGCTGTCTCAATGTCAAAATTGTCTCTGACTAGTTGCTGTCCAAATTTCCATGGCCGATTCTGAGATCTGAGCCTAAATATTTGAACATGATAGTATGGGTAAACAGGTATATGGTTTGCCCCACATTTCTGGCCCTCCCTTTTTCAAGATGATTGTCTTCTTGTGGGGGGAGGTAGGTTAGATAGGAGAAGGTGTTGATTTAATAGTTCCTGATATTAGTCTCGTAGTGTGCTCAAACCAGGTGTCCACCACTTTCGTCTGCACATTGTTTAGCCATACAGCGCTGCAATACTCAGCCACCAAATATACCAAGGCAAAGGTTGATGTCACTTGCTCTCAAGCAAGAGCATTTGTGTAGGATATTGTTCCTGCTTTTCATTTTATCCATGTGGACATAAACGAGAACAGCATTTTGATATCATACTAGCGGACAATTAGCATCAAAGGTGATAGACCAATAGGAACTCTTATTTGTATTACAGTGGTCCCCCGCCCTTTCGCGGTTCATATACTGTGGTCCCGCTATATTGCGGGACTGTAGTATATGAAAAAAGCCCCCCTGGGATAAGGGGCAAAGGCTGTTTCTGACCTCCCATACTTACTCCAGGACTGGCGCTGCCCCGGACCTTCCCGGGAGCCTCCAAAAGGCCTGGGAAGGCCCTCGCAGGCCCATTTGGGGCACCACCAGGCTGGGGGTAAGTACAAGAGCTCCCAGTTAGGCCCCCCCAGGCCCGACCCGGCCTGCATCCGCATATCGCAGATTTTCAGTTATCGCGGGTCAGGTTGAATCCTTAACCCAGGAGTGCCCAAACTTTTTGTAAGGAGGGCCAGATTTGGTGGCTGTGAATGTGTCAGGGGCCGGTTGCTCGTCGACCATGCCACCCCACTGCAAGCCCCACCCACTGACCCATAAGCCCCACTGACCCCCTTGCAACCCCACCTGCAGGAAGGAAGGCGGGGACCAAGGGAGGGAGGAAGGGAGGAAGGCAGGGACCAAGGGAGGGAGGGAGGGAGGTGGAAACCAAGAGAGAAAGGAAGGAAAGTGGGGAACAAGGAAGGGAGGGAGGGAGGGAGGTGGGGACCAAAGGAAGCACAGGGAGCCGTGGCCACAGGTCGCCCCTTGGAAGAGGTGATCTGTGCGACCCCAGACCCCCCCAAGCTCCCCAGCGGTGGCGACGGCTCGCCCGCCAGCCCACCCCAAAGCTCCTTGGTGGTAGCAGAGGCCCGCTGGCCTACCCACCCCCACACTTTTCCCTGCAGTGCCGGTGGCGGCAGACCGCCCGTCCGGCCAGCCACCCAAGCTTCCTGGCGGTGTCAGTGTTGGCAGAAGATTTTTTTAAAAAAATGGGGCGAAGGAGGGGGGGGAAGGGTGGGCCAGCCAGCCGCGGGCCACTCAGAATGGCCTGATGGGCCGGACTTTGGGCAGGCCTGCCCTAACCCCAGCGATAGGCGGGGGGTCACTGTACAAGAGCTTTTGCCCTAAATTCTTTGGATGTCGTTAATTATACAGCCAGATTTTGAAGAGAGGGAGATAACGGTTGATCTATCTGTTTATGTAGACAAGGGGCAGCTTTGTTACAAAAGTATTTACACAGAACAGGTTATCTATAAGTAACCACAGCGTGGCCCATAAGCCTTATACCCCAAATTGTTTGTTAAGAGGCCAAGGGGAAAATCCAACATCAGTAGCCTTACCTATTTACAGGGGTGCTGCCAATAAGCTACAGAACAGAAGACCAGCTGCAGAGTCAGAGGATGCCTTGGGTTTACATAGAATTCTCTATAAAGCTGAAGGATCGATTGGTTGTTGGAGACTCTGAGGTTGATCCACAGCAGTCCAGCTCCTCTTCTAAAGAGGTCTTACAGACACTTTTCATTTTGTTGTTGGATACACTGCCAACGTGCCGAAAATGTTCCTTTTTCATGCAGGCAGTGGGCACTAAAATCTACAATGATCTACATTTTCCAGTGGGGTATCACATATGTCCTACATCTCTTCACCATGGAACAGATGAAAGTCACGTTGTGTAGAAATACTGTATATTGTACAGGGATGAGAAAGATTAGGGGCATCATCATATTACAGTAGAGCAATCTTCTACTTATGAACTTGCCTTTTTGAAGTAGAAGCCATTGCAAAACCAAGGCTTAAAACTAGAGAAGAGGAGGGGGGAGATATTCTGAGGTTTGCAATTTGAAAGCTTAATCCTTAAAGAATTAAATGAAGAGGTACTACCCTTTTGGGTAACGCCTGGGGGGAACGCTGAATACCCTCTGCCCTGCGGGCAACCACGGCCCAAAAGCAGCGCTTGGGGTTGAACTCGGCCTAGGGCCGCCATCCATCTGCTCCTAAGCCACTGCCTCATCCCAGCCCACCGGTGGGACCCAGCGCCAGCGGTCAAGGTATCCGAAGTGCACACCCACCCCCCCACCCCCCGAGACCGGGCAGTTGGGGGTCCCGTGGCCGGCTGCGGGCAAGTCCCAGCAGCAAGCAGCGACCTCCCGCGGCAGCCTTTTTCGCCCTGCTCTGCGCAAACAGGGGCCCCGGGAGAACCGGTAGCATCTCGGATCCCGCGGCCACCTTGGCTCTCTCCGCCTGTCCGCTGGGGCTGCAACGCAGGACGGCCTCAGCCTCCAAGAGTGCTTTTACACGACCCCTAATATCCGCTGGCAACTTAAATTCGGACCAGAGATCTTAGGGGTTTGCTTCTCTTGCTGTTTTCCCACCCCTCCAGCACTCCCTTGCTCCTGTCTGCCTGAGGGGAGGGAGAAAAAAAAGGGAGAAAAGAATGCAGGCTCACCTCTGCCAGAGGTTGCAGCAGCCCTGTAGGGCTTCCAGGCAGGTAAAAGGGCGGCAGGGACAAAAAATCAAACAGAAGGCAAGGAGAGCCCAGCATCCACAGCTTTATAATCCGCATGGGAAATTTTTTTACCTCTGGAGACCAGGTACTTATAACATGTGCTGCCGGCGCTTAGGTAGGTGTGGTCTACTTAAATTTTAAAAAAGTCTGCAGCTGGTGGGAAAACAATTTTAAGCTCCGCACATGGGAGCCCTTTGCCTCGGATTTTAGGGGTGGTGTAAAAGCGCCCCAACTTAGGCAAGCCCAAGAGCAGAAGGAGCGGGAAGGAGGGCAGCCCTCCGGTGCCCGCCGGCTGGCCTGGAGCATCGCCCAGCCTTCGCTTCGGACGAGGCGGGCAGCAGGAAGGCGCGAGCGGAGCGCGCAGCCAGGGCGCCCGGCCCAAGGAAAGGAGAGGCCCCGACGCGCACGTGGCTCTCCTTGCCCGCACCTTCGAGTTTGGGAAGGCGGCGGCCCAGCACCGCGCAGCTCCTTCCTTCTCCACCCCCCCGCTCCGCCCTTCTTCCTCCTCTTCCTCCTCCTCCGCCAGGGTCCCCCCGGAGTCTCCGATCGCGCCCCCGCCCGGCGCCGGGGAGGGCCCAACGCGCGGCCACGACGCCCAGCCAGCCAGCCAGCCAGCCAGCCAGCGGAAAAGGCTGGGGCGGGTTGGGGGGCGGCTCCAGCGGCGGTGCGTGGCCGCGGCTCCTCTTGCCGCTTTCTCCTCCTCCTCCGGCGCGTCCTCCTCCTCCTCCTCCTGCAGCGCCGTCGGCCGGCTCGTCCGTCCGTCCTGCCTGCCCGCCCTGTGTTGTGCCCGCCTGCTTGCCCGCCGCGATGGCCCTTTACCTCCGCGCCGCAGCCCCGGCCGTCTTGGGCCGCGCTCCCGCTGCGCTCTGGCCGGCGATCGGCTCCTCGCCCGGCGCGCCGCGACGGCACTGTGAGTGGGGGGTTCGCGGAGGCTTGGCTGGGGTGGGCTGGGGGTGGGTGGGTAGGGGGGGTAGGGGGTAACCGGGTGGGGTGGGGGGGCAGCGGGGGAATCGGAGCCGCGGCTGCCTCCGCTCGCTTGCAGGGAGGGCGCTGCGCCCTTGTGGTGGGGCCTGGGCGAGCCTTCGCGGCGCCTCGCCAACGAGTCCCGTGGGTAGGGTTTTTTTTTGGGGGGGGGGACGCTGCAGTACCGGCTCTGCGGGAGCCCCTCCGGATCACCGGGAGCCTCGGCGGCGCCCTTGAGCGGCTCACAAAGCGTCCGGCCGAGGCCTCGCTCCTCGCTTCCCCTCGGGCGGTGGTGGTGACCTTGCCAGCTGCGCCTCCCGCGCCTCCCCCGGAGACTATATTTAGTGCCGCCTGAAGCCCGCCTGGTAGGCAACCGGGACTCAGCCGGCTGAGCTCCGTTCGGCTCCTTGTTGTTGTTCGGGCTCCCCCCCCCTCGGGTCCGAATTCCGCTCGGGGTAGGGGGATCTTTCCTGCCGGTGCCCGTTGTGTTCTTGACCTCACCCACCACCTGATGTTGGCTCTAAGGGCGCCCCGGTGGCACCAGGAGCAGCGCCAGCGTTGCGCAAAGCAGAGGCGAGCAGACCGGCAAAGTGGGCACCAGGGATCCCCTTGAGAGACCCCCCCCCCTCCCCGGGCTCCATTGATTTGGTGGAGGGCAGCTGCCCTGCTTGTATTCTCTCCTCCTGCACCGCTCCTCTATTGTTGATCATCAGGACTTCTTTGGGTGCTTTCAGGCTGCGCCCAGGGAATCTAGGTCAGGCCTCTCCAGAGCGTGGGGAGGGGGTGTTCCCGTCTGCCTGGGCTTCTGTGGGAGCCTTGCTGCCTCCTTCAAGGCAGCAGATCCAACTAGCGCATCGGATGGAGGAGCTGTTTCCAAGCTTCCAGGCCCCTGTTTCTCTAAGGCTTTCCCTTCGTTCTGGAGAGGGGATGGATCCTGAGCCCAGAATCGGCCTGGCGGTGCCTCCTCTGCTCCCCTGTTTGAAGCAGCCTTGGCAGGCTGCCTTGGGAGCTGGTTGGAGAGAAATGTGCCTGCTCTCTTGCTGGGAGGCAGCCCGACTGGCAGCTGCACAGGGAAAAAAAAAGAGAGAGAGAGAGAGAGAGAGAGAGACTGCCGGCCAGCCCACTGTCCTCTGAGGGTGACCTTGTCTCTTGACCGGCTGGAGCTGTGGCGTGGTTGTAGGTTCTCTCTCTGTCCCTGGACTACAGGGATGGTCTGTGGCGGAGGCTCAGATTAGGGCAGTGATGGCGAACCTTTTAGAGACCGAGTGCCCAAACTGCAATTCAAAACCCACTAATTTTTTTTGCAAAGTGCCAATACAGTAATTTAACCTGTATACAGGTGGCTATGAAAGGGCGATGTTGGGTGCCCACTGAGAGGGCTCCTAGTGCCACCTTTAGCACCCGTGCCATAGGTTCGCCATCCCTGGATTAGGGTGTCTTGTGGAAGTCAGGCTTTGGGTTGAGCTGGGATTAGAGCCCTGCCGGGCAACAGAAGCAGTTAATTCACTTTCCCTTCTCCCTGGTAGGATCAGCTGCACGCTGGCCGGCAGTCTATCCTGCACACTGAAAAGCTGCTTGTCGCTTCTAGACGGAGCAGTATTTCCAATTCTTAAGCACCGGGTCCCCTTGTATCATACCTAGGAAGTGAGAGATATTGCTGGGGGCATGGGACAGACCACTTCCCTGAGGGCTCCCATGCCCAGACCTTGGCAAATGCCAAGGGTCTTTGGTGTTTTGGCATGGTTTAGCCCCAGCCTGAGACAGCCCACTGTCTCACCAATTCCTGAAGAGAAGATGGGGCTTTGAGAAAGACTGCTGATGCAGGGTGGGCAGATCGGGGCAGGCTCCTGGCGGAGCACAGTAGGTTTGGAGCAGGGGTCCCTCCACATCTCCCCAGAACTGGGATCTGAAGGGGCCAAGGACTTCTGGACTCATGATATCTGTCGCCTATAATGTCCCTCCATTTGGAGAGGGTCCTTCTGGTTTCTGGGGATCTCCTCAGTAGTGGAAGCAGCAGACGGAGGGCTGTGGCCAGGATCCTGGCTCCCAGAAGTAGGTGACGATCTGGGGCCTTTAGCATTCGAACCTCTTCTCCTTTAAGATGCTGACCGAGGAAGGATCAAGGTTGCCAATCCAGTGGTGGAGATGGATGGTGATGAGATGACTCGAATCATCTGGGCGTTCATCAAAGAGAAGGTACGTTGACATTCTGGACCAGCGGGCAGCAAGTGAGCCGGACCCGAATTGCTGGCATGTGCTAGATCAGTGTTGGCGAACCTATGGCACAGGGGCCAGAGGTGGCCCTCGGAGCCCTTTCTGTGGGCACCTGACATGGCCCCTTCACAGCCACCTGGATTCAGGTTAAATTACTGTATTGGCACTTTGCAAAAAAATTAGTGGGTTTTGAACCGCAGTTTGGGCACTCGGTCTCTAAAAGGTTCGTTATCATTGCGTTAGAGGCTTAGAAAAAGTTATGCCCAAGGGAAGGAAGCATGAGAAAACAGAGACTTTTTTTCCTCCCCCAGTGGGCCTGTTTCTCATACATAAACATAGACCAGTGATGGCGAAACTTTGGCACGGGTGCCAAAGGTGGCACTCGGAGCCCTTTCTTTGGGCACCCGACATCTCCCCTTCATAGCCACCTGTATACATGTTAAATTACTGTATTGGCATTTTGCAAATAAATTAGTGGATTTTGAATTGCAGTTTGGGCACTCAGTCTCTAAAAGGTTTGCCATCACTGACCTAGACCCTAACTTCAGGATCCCATTCTGAAAGATCAAGGAAAAAATTATGAAGCAAGTGCTGCAACTGCAACACAGATAAGATGACCCGCAGCCACTTTGCAACTCATTTGAGGTGTGTGTGTGTGTTCCACAACCCCATTTGGGGAAACACGGCTCTAGTGCAACCACATGCTGCACACATTCAGCAGTGAAGAGAAAGGTCTTTGCCTGTTTCTGAAAAGACATCAAACATCGGGCAGTCCTGGCCTCTAGTGGGAGGGAGTTCCAGAGTCTGGGCGCAGCAGTAGAGAAGGCTCTTTCCTGGGTTCCCACAAAATGTCCCTGTGAGGGTGGCGGGATGGGGAGGGGTGCCATGGATGGAGAAAGGCTTCTCCTGATGACCTTGACACCCGAGTTGGTTCATACTGTGAGTTTCGATCTTTGAGGTAGCTTGGACCCAGGTCACATAGTAGTTTGTAGGTCAAGGTCAGCACCTTGAATTGTGCTTGATAGCTGATTGGCAGCCAGTGAAGCTGTTTTAATAGGGGTATAATGTGATCTCTGTACCCCCCCCCCAGTCAGCAGTCTGGCTGCTGCGTTTTGGACCCGTTGAAGTTTCCTGAGACTTTTCATGGGTAGCCCCACATAGAGCGCATTACAGTAGTCCAGCCAGGACGTCACTAGGGCATGTGTCACCATGGCCAGAGCAGGTTTCTCAAGAAATGGGTGTAACTTGCGTAGTAGCCTTAATTGTGCAAATGCACTCCTGGCCAGAGCCGTGACCTGAGCATCCAAGCTCAAAGATGAGCTGGTAGTGGAAACCTCTGTGGTGTATGTCTCTGATCCAGTGGCCTGTGGAAAGTGTGTGTGTGTGTGTGTGTGTGTGTGTGTGTGTGTGTGTGTGTGTGTGTGTGTGTGTGTGTGTGTGTGTGTGTGTGTGTGTGTCAACCTGCAACAGTCCACCTGTGGCTCGCGGATCTTCGGGGTCGGGGGTCAGAAACTGCGTGTCTCTTGCCCCTCACTAACTTTCTCCTCCACCCACCCCCTTTCAGCTCATCCTGCCCAATGTGGATGTTCAGCTGAAGTATTTTGATTTGGGGCTCCCCCACCGGGACCAGACAGATGACCAGGTGACTATCGACTCGGCCCTGGCCACCCAGAAGTACAGCGTGGCTGTCAAGTGTGCGACCATCACCCCCGATGAGGCCAGAGTGGAAGGTATGTCCTGCTGCAACTGGGCTCGGAAGGTAGGTTGTCTGGCACTCCACAAGTTGAGAGCAGTTGGGTCCAGAGCTGCTGTTCTCTCCTGGGTCACACACACAACCCTCCCTTCCAAGACAGCAGATCCTTTCCAGAAGGAAGCTGGGTCCGTTTTCATTCCTAAGCCTGAGAATGCAAGAAGGGAAAAATGTAGGGGAAAAATAGAATTTTGAAAGAGTGGCAGAAGTTTATAGAATGGTTTGGAAGGAAAACCTGGGGAGGAGAAATGGGCTAGACCAGGCCTGCCCAACAGGTAGACCGTGGGCTACTGGTAGCCCGCAAAGGGTTCAAAGGTAGCCCACCAGCCATCAATAGAAAAGTGAGGGGATAAGTTCTTCACCTCTACCTCCCCCACCCCAAGGACCACCACTGCTCCAGCAAAGCTCTGGGTCTGCCAGCCCACTCTCTCAGCCGAGCGGGGCAGTTCAAGGGCCATGGCGCATTGAAATCAGTTCTCTCCAGAACGGATTAATTGGTTTTCAATGCATTCCTATGGGAAACCGCTGCTCTACTTACTTACAAGAGTTTTTACTTATGAGCATGTGCTCGGAACAGATAAAATTTGTAAGTAGAGGTTTTAGTGTAGTAGCCCTCAGGCACTTTGGGCCAGAAAAAGTAGACCTTGGCCTGTTCAAAGTTGAACAGCCCTGGGCTAGACTTTTCCCTCAGGCTTTGAAAATATATAATATGAGAGGGAATTGCAACTAATTGCTTCCTCGGGGGGGGGAAGGAAAAAGAAGAATGGCGAACAACTTTTGGGAATTGTATAAGAATTGATATGTTGGAAAATTAATTGTAATGGGTTAGTCATCAAGAAAATAAAAACAAATTTAAAAAAAAATCCTAAACCTGAGAAGAATGAAGGGGCGGCTGGTGCCACAAAAGCAGCATGGGCTGATTCTGAAGCAATGGAAATGTGCTGTCCCTCCCACCTCAGTTTTTCTCCTCTCCGATCGTCCCAGAATTCAAGCTGAAAAAAATGTGGAAAAGCCCTAACGGCACCATCAGGAATATTCTGGGCGGGACAGTCTTCCGAGAACCAATCATCTGCAAGAACATTCCTCGCCTGGTCCCCGGTTGGACAAAGCCGATCACCATTGGCAGGCATGCCCACGGTGACCAGGTGGGTTGGTAACAGAGCGGGTGTCCTTATATCATGTGGCTGGAGGGACCGCGGGATAACACTGCGAGCGGAATAGAAATGACTGGCCTGTAGCGATAGGTGTCCTCTTAAGTTACAGCCGGCCCATGGATGGTGGGTGGGTGGGGCTTCCGAGGAACACAGCACGTGGCATCTTCACTGCATCTGCACACCTCTGGGTCCAGTTGTGTCGTTGCGAGAGGACAGCCACAGCCTGCTCCCGCGTCGTCCCTCTGTGTTCATGTTTTAGGACCTGTAGGGCTGGAAGGTGCTTCCAATCTTTCCCTCCACCGTAGATGTGTTTGCTATAGCCACGATTAACAAAAAAATCGACATTATCAGCAAAGTTGCTTGTTTGATGCATACACAATGCAGCTTCCACTCTTTGCACAGAATTTGGCTGTTGGGGTTTTTGTAGGACTTGTTCATTTGTGGCAAGAATAAAGGACTGTGTGAAGTGAGGAACAGGAGGGGAATCTAGAACCTAGTGGGGATCCTAGTGGAAGGGTCTGGAACTGATTCCACTTGTGTTGCTCTTCCCCTTTGACCGGCACTATCATAAGAACCTAAGAAGAGCCATGCTGGATCAGGCCAAAGGCCCATCTAGTCCAGCTTCCTGTATCTCATAGTGGCCCCAGCAGATGCGTCTGGGAGTGCACGAGACTAGATCTCTGTCTCCTGATACCACTCCCCTGCATCTGGCCCTTGAACTACCTTGATAGCATGGCAGGGGGTTGGACTAGATGGCCCTTGAGGTCTCTTCCAACACTATGCTTCCATGATACCCACCGTCTTTGAGGAACAAACACTTGCTTCCTGAAGATTCCTCCTGACCTTCTGTTCAAGAGCAAGCTAGCAAAGACAACCATGTTAGAGACTCCACTGAAAGAACTTGCAGAGATGGGGAGGGGTGCCATAAGGTAGATGATCTTGTGAAGGAGTTGGGACACCATGGATGTAAATAATGCTTGGATCCTGCTTTTTTCCAGTACAAAGCCACAGATTTTGTGGTGGATAAGTCGGGGACGTTTAAGATGGTTTTCACGCCCAAAGATGGCAGCGCTATCAAGGAGTGGGAAGTCTACAACTTTCCCGGCGGAGGCGTTGGCATGGGCATGTACAACACGGATGAGGTGAGAAGGATGGCCATTTAAGGGCAGTTGCGGGGATGGTCGCAGGGAAGCCATGCCTCCCCATTAAACATTAGGAAGAACTTCATGATGGTTAGAGCTATTTGGCAGTGGAATATGCTGCCACAAAGGAGGGTGGTGGAGTCTCCTTCTTGGGAGGTTTTTAAGCAGAGGTTGGATGGCCATCTGTCGGAAATACTGTGATGAGGTTTTCCTGCATGGCAGGGGGTTGGACTGGCTGGCCCTTGAGGTCTCTTCCAACTCTATGAGTCTATGATTCTATGATCAGAGATTCCATTTGAACATTAGGAAGAACTTCATGACGGTTAGAGCCGTTCGGCAGTGGAAGATGCTGCCCCAAAGGAGGATGGTGGAGTCTCCTTCTTGGGAGGTTTTCAAGCAGGGGCTGTCGGGAGTCCTGTGATGGGGGTTCCTGCATGGCAGGGAGTTGGACTGGCTAGCCCTGGAGATGTCTTCCAACTCTATGATTCTCTGAAAGCCTGCCTTGCAGAGCGAGGTGGGGGGGCGGCAGCTTTGGAGCAGGACCCACTGCTGGAGGCTCTCCTGTCCCTCCCTGACTGAGTCCTTTCTTGCCCCCTCCTTGCAGTCCATCTCCGGCTTTGCCCACAGCTGCTTCCAGTATGCCATCCAGAAGAAATGGCCCCTCTACCTGAGCACCAAAAACACCATCCTTAAGGCTTATGACGGGCGTTTCAAGGACATCTTCCAGGAGATCTTTGAGAAGTAAGCCAGCCCGGCCCTCTTTCGGCAAGCCACATGGGAGGGCGGGGTGACTAGCTGGGGGTTAACACCCCTCCCCAGTCTTCATCTCCTACGGAAATCCTGTGCACTGGAAGCCCTGCTAGGATGAGAGCCTTGATGGGTTGAGCGAAGCCAGACCACCGTTAAGCTGGCATTTTATCCAGGCAGTAGAGCAGGCATGTCCAAACCTTGTCCCTCCAGATGTTTTGGACCACAACTCCCGGAATTCTAAGCTTAGATTGCCAGTGGCAAAGGACTGGGAGTTGTGGTCCAAAGCCTCTGGAGGGCCAAAGTTTGGACATGCCTGCAGTAGAAGACTATGAGGGCTTTCTTTGAGACTTCACTGGATTTTTTTCCTCTTGGTTCCTTCTCCATCGCACTGACCTTGCCTCTTTCTTCGCTCTGCACCTCTGTGGCTCCATGCACCCTCTGCTGCTCCTATTGCACTCCGTCACTGCCTTCCCTCCACCTTCTCCCCACTTTTAATATCTTGTATGGCGTTTATGGGTTTAGTATGGTGCCTTGTTGTTTTGAGTGTGTAGTGGAACAGCACTCTGATTTCGCTGTGCCTATTTTACATATGCATAATGACAGTAAAACTCTATTCTTCTGTTCTATTCTATTTGTGCCCTGTTGTGTCACGGCTCGTCTATTACCCATTGCACAAGGCAGCCCGTGGAGAGGATGGACCGGGGCAGTGCTGCTACTGGTAGCATAAGATGCAAGAGTTGGGTTGTGCAAGGCAACAGTAGTGGCAGTGGTGGAGCCTCTTTTCCGTCCCACCTCAGAGAGCAGCCCGAGTCCAGGCCACTGTAGGAGTCCGGGCATTAAGGGTGTTGTTGCAGCCTTTAATCTCCCATTAATCTTCTGCTTTACACCACCAGGCACTACAAGACCAATTTTGACAAACTCAAGATCTGGTACGAACACCGCCTCATCGATGACATGGTAGCCCAGGTGCTGAAGTCCTCTGGTGGTTTTGTCTGGGCTTGCAAGAACTACGATGGAGACGTCCAGTCTGACATCCTGGCCCAAGGTACCGTTTGGGGCCCCTGAAGCACATCCGCCACACACCGAGGGCCTCAGGGGAGCTGGCAGGGTTGGGAGCGCCTGGGTGCAGGATAACGGCACCACCTTCACCACATTTGGCTTCCTCTGCAACCGGCAAGAGGAAACCTGCAAATCTGGAGTACTGTGTCCAGTTCTGTGCGCCTCAGCTTTAAAAGGATGTTGACAACCTCGAGCGGATGCAGAGGAGGGTGACCAGGATGGTTGAGGGTCTGGAGAAAATGTCGTATGAGGAACGGCTTAGGGAACTGGGAATGTTTAGCCTCTCTAAAAGAAGACTGAGAGGGGATATGATAGCTATGTTTAAATATTTGAAAGGATGTCATATTGAAGAGGGAACAGGTTTGTTTTCCCTGGCTTCAGAGACTAGGACTCGGGGCAATGGTTTCAAACTACAAGGAAAGAGATTCCATATGAACATTAGGAAGAACGTCATGACAGTTAGAGCTGTTCGGGAGTGGAATATGCTGCCACAAAGGAGGGTGGTGGAGTCTCCTTCTTTGGAGGTTTTTAAGCAGAGGCTGGATGGCCATCTGTCGGAAATACTGTGATGGGCTTCCTGCATGGCAGGGGGTTGGACTAGATGGCCCTTGAGGTCTCTTCCAACTCTATGATTCTGTGATTCCACTGACTGGCTGCAGCAGCTCCCGAGGTTCCAGAGATGATCCACCTCCACCCCCCCCCCCCCGGCTACCTGGCAGTACCACCAGGGACTGTGCCTGGGAATATTAGTGTGCAGTGTGTTTGCTTGATTCCTGAGTGACAGCTCTTTCCTGATGAGTCCTTTGGATTGAAAGGGCCATTTTCTGCCCTTGTGTAGAAACATCTGTCACGGGGACATCAGCATGGCTGTGGCCAAGGGGCTTTTGCAAGGGAGAGTGCTCAGAAGGGTGACTGCACCAGGCAAGGCCATAAAACCTCCGTAAGCGCCACCCTTTTCTAACGGGTATCCCAAGAGGTGATGTATGTTCTGTAGGACCGTTGGCCTCTTCCCAAGTGAAGTCAAGTTGCCCTGCAGGTTGAGGGCCAGCCCCCCACAGGGTGAGCAAGCAGGAGATTTCTGTCTCATGGCGATTGGCTTTATTTCCAGGATTTGGTTCCTTGGGGCTCATGACTTCCGTCCTCGTGTGCCCTGATGGAAAGACCATTGAAGCTGAGGCTGCGCACGGTACTGTCACTCGCCACTACCGGGAGCACCAGAAGGTGAGTGAGCCAAACTGTGGGGGCTCCCTCTCCTGGTCCTAAGTGGCTTTGCTGCTTCTGAGCTTGAGGGTTAGATAAGAGGCTAGCCACCTTGGAGCCCTTTTTATATAACCCCCTAAGATCCACTGGTAGCTTAAATTCAGATTCCCCCCCCCAGCCAGATATCATGTGGGTTTTGTTCCTCTTCCTGTGTTCCCACCCTTCCGCACTCTGTTGCTTCTGCCTGCGGTGAGGGGAGGGAGAAAAAAAGGGAGAAAAAATGCAGACTCGCCTCCGCCTGCCGTTGGAGCAGCCCCGTAGGGATTCCTGTCTGCTAAAGGGGTGGTGAGGACAACAAAAACAAACAGAAGAGCCCGGCATCTACAGCTTTACAATCCGCATTGGAATTTTTTTTACCTCCGGAGACCAGGTACTTGTAAAGTGCGCTGGGGCGCGCTTAAGTGGGCGTGGGCATACTTTATTTTTTTTTAAGTCCGCTGCTCGTGGGAAAACAATTTTATGCTCCGGATCTGCAAGTGTTTTGAAGCGGATTTTAGGGGTTGTGTAAAAGGGCTCTTGGGTTAGAGCTAGCCAGAGGCGATTTTGCCAATGCCTGTTTTCACCCCCACCACCTTCTCTCCTTGGCAGGGTAATCCCACTAGCACCAACCCCATTGCCAGCATCTTTGCGTGGACTCGAGGCCTGGAGCATAGAGGCAAACTGGACAACAACCCCGACCTTATCAAGTAAGGAGGGTGGCTACCAGCAAGATTCACATCGCTGTGGAAGGTGGAGGAGGGAGGTTCTGGAAGCACTACTGGGCTCAAGAGTGGGCTTTGGAAGTACAGAGGCTGCCTCGGGCTGGGCGTATCAGTGGCCCCCGAGGTGGGGCCACATCTGGAAGAACACTTGAGGTCTATGGGAACGATAAGAAAGAGCAGTGGCGGCAGCTTGGAGCATGGCAACACTAAGGGCACTTTTACACGACCCCTAAGATCCGCTGGCAACTTAAATTCGGACCAGAGATCTTGGGGGGTTGCTCCTCTTGCTGTGTTCCCACCCCTCCGCACTCCCTTGCTCCTGTCTGCATGAGGGGAGGGACTAAAAAAGGGAGAAAAGAATGCAGGCTCACCTCTGCACTGCCCTTGGAGCTGCCCCGGGAAGCATTCCAGTCTCTTAAAGGGGTGGGGGCAAACAAACAAACAAACAAACAAGAAGGCGAGGAGAGCCTGGCACTCACTCCTTTGCAATCCGCATCAGAAATTTTTCACCTTCGGAGACCAGGTACTTGGAAAATGCACTGGGACGCGCTTAGGTGGGCGTGGTCGTACTTAATTTTTTTAAAGTCCGGAGCTGGTGGGAAAACAATTTCAAGCTCCGCATCTGGGAGCCCTTTGCCTCGGATTTTAGGGGTCGTGTAAAAGCGCCCTCAGTGAAGCAGTACATTTCGTGTCGAGCTGGTCTGCTCCCAGACCACCCTGTCCCTGTTGGGGAGGCGGCAACGGGGGTATCTATAGCAGGATCTAAGTTGGGCTTTCCCCTCCTGCACCTCCTATCTCAGCCTTAATCTCTGCCCCCTTTGCCAGGTTTGCTCAAACGCTGGAGAAGGTCTGTGTCGAGACCGTGGAGAGTGGGGTGATGACAAAAGATCTAGCCGGCTGCATCCACGGATTAAGCAAGTAAGCACGTGGGAATGATGTATTGGCCAAATGAGAGCATTCCTCCCCCAAGCAGCGATCCGTCGGCTCTGTGTGAAAGTTGTCGGGGGCTGCCCAGCCCCAGGCACCAGTAGCTACCTACCCCTTCGGCAGCTAACTCTTTGCCCCGTTTTTGTGCATTTTCAGTGTGAAGCTGAACGAGCATTTTGTGAACACTACCGACTTCCTGGACGCCATCAAGAACAACTTGGACAAAGCACTGGGCAAGCAGTAGGAGATGCACGCCGTAGCTGTCTCCCCAGGGAGGCTGGAAGGAGTGGGGAGGCCCCCGATGAAGGTGTTTTTACCTCATTTTTAACAGAACAAGCTCCGGCCATTCAACCAGGAAAACATTTTTTACAAACTGTTTTCTGACGGTTCTTTTTTAGACTCTTTTTAGCTGGCTCCCTGGGGCCCAAGAACATATCCTGCTGGCTTTGGGGGGGGGGGTCGGGTCAGTGCTATTTCCCACCTTGCCAGGCAGCGATGAAAGTCCTATGCTATAATTTATGGTCTGTGGTTCAGGCCTCAAGGGGCCCGGTGAAACTATTAAAGCATAACTTTTACACACTGTTTGATTCTTCACTGCGCCTTCTGTTTCTAACGCTGACTAATCAATCCACTGCAGTAACTGTTTTTGAGGAAAAGCTGCCCCAATCAGCCTGCAGATTTTTCTCCATCCTTCTGTGACTCCCCTCTACCTTTATTCCAGCACTATGGGTCCAGAGGAAGGTGACCAAGGGCGCTTTTACACGACCCCTAAGATCCGCTGGCAACTTAAATTCAGACCAGAGATCTTGGGGGTTTGCTCCTCTTCCTGTGTTCCCACCCCTCCGCACTCCCTTGCTCCTGTCTGCATGAGGGGAGGGAGAAAAAAAGAGAAAAGAATGCAGGCTCACCTCCATTCTGCCGCTGGCAGCTGCCCCGGGAAGCATTCCAGTCTCTTAAAGGGGCGGGGGGGGCAAAAAACAAACAGAATGCGAGGACAGCCTGGCACTCACTGCTTTACAATCCGCATCAGAAGATTTTCATCTTCAGAGACCAGGTACTTGGAAAATGCGCTGGGAGGCGCTTAGGTGGGCATGGTCGTACTTTTTTTTTTAAAAGTCCGGAGCTGGTGGGAAAACAATTTTAAGCTCCGCATCTTGGAGCCCTTTGCCTCATACTTTAGGGGTCATGTAAAAGCGCCCCAAAATGATTGAGGGTCTGGAAGAAATGTCTTAAGAGGAGCGGCTTAGGGCACTGGGAACATTTAGCCTTACAAAAGAAGGCTGAGAGGGTATATGATCGCTATGTTGAAATATTTGAAAGGATGTCACATTGAAGAAGGGACTGGTTTGTTTTCCATGGCTTCAGAGACTGGGACGCGGGGCAATGGTCTCAAACTACAGGAAAAGAGATTCAATTTAAACATTAGGAATAACTTCATGACAGAGCTGTCTGGCAGTGGAATATGCTGCCACGGAGGATGGTGGTGTCTCCTTCTTTGGAGGTTTTTAAGCAGAGGTTGGATGGCCATCTGTCGGGACGGGAGTCCTGTGATGGGTGTTCCTGCATGGCAGGGGGTTGGACTGGATGGCCCTTGAGGTCTCTCCCAACTCTACGATTCTATGATTCTAACCACGTGTTCCTTCTGTCAAAGGATATTTATTGCTCAACCTCTTCAGAACAGGAAAATAAACACAGTAGATCTATGCACGAGTGGTATAAATCGCTTTGTGGAAGTGATGCAATAATTTAACGTGGCCACAAGCTGCCCGGGACAATTCTGGAACGCAGGCTAGCTGGACTGCTCTGCCAGGAAAATGGCTGCAGGGGTGGGTAGTAGGTTCGTGGGTGACTAGGAAATGCACAGCCCTCCATGTGTTTGTCCTGCAACCACCACCACCCCACACGCCAAAGGCAGAGCAGCCAGTGGTAATGTGCTTTTGGGAGAGCCACCGGTCACTCCATCTTGCTCTGGCCCCATGGCTTTTGGGGCCTGAGCCCCCTGCCCTGTCCATTTTGGTGCAGGGCAGAGGTAGTTTGTAAGAGGTGACATCCAGGAGGTGGTGGGGGTGGTGGGGTGGACCCCCATTTGGTTCTGCAACACAAGCCAGAGAAGGAGTAGCTGACCCCTGATGGGTCTCGGCCAGTCACGCAGCTTCTGGGGCCTGCTGCTCTGAAGGAGGTGTTTGCGCTTGGGTGCTCAGTGCCACCTTTGCCAGGTGTTGTGGGAGGTAGAATGAGGCCAAGGATGCTTCTGGCCCTTTATGGCTAGGGAAGAAAGGATGGGCAAGTCCCTCTGAGCCGAACGGAGGCCAAAGGGACCGGGAGGCTTCCACCGGTCCTTTCGCAGGGCTAAACAGCAGGAGGCACAGAATCAGATCGCCCTGTCCTTGGCCCAAAAGAGGGTCCAGGGCTCTCCCTCTCCTCCTGCTACAACATGTTGTAGTAGGCCATCTCCTTCATGGCTTGCTCGGCCAGGGCGGATTCGTTAGGAGCGCTCCCCACCACCCCGTAGTCGTACGAGTTCTCCTCTTCGTAGTCCTCCATCTCTGGCTGTCCATCCAGCTCTGGGTGTTCCCCGCCTGCCAGGTCCAGCATAGGATCTGGGGAAGACAACAGAGGACACACTGAGTATGGGCAGTCTGCCACAAAGAAAGAATGGTACGTGGCCTTTTTAGTTGTCAATTAGCAAAGTTTTTTTAATTTTTAATTCCCCCCCCTCCTTTCCTGCCCTCCGTGACGCCTCTTGCTGAGGGTTTTTCCCTTTTTTCCTGTTTTGTACCGCTGTTTTTAACTTTGCTGTAAACCGCCCAGAGTTTCTGCTGGAAGATGGGCGGTATAGAAATAAAACAAATAATAAATAAATAAATAAATAGTAACGGTGGTAACGGTGGCCTGGTGGATGGTTGCATAGCCGAGTCTGGCCCAGCAGTTGCGGCGGCCGCCTGCAGAGGGAGCTCTGGCGTTGCTGTTGGCTAAGAAAAGGCCGCTCGCCTTCCCCGGAGGCCTCCGGCCTGCTCCTTCCCTTCCCTTCCCTTCCCCTACCTTGACTATCCAGATTGATGTCCATCACGCCGTGCTTGATCTTCATGTGCCGACTGAGGTTGCCCTTCAGGTTGAACTTGCTGGAGCAATAAGGGCATTTGAAGGGCTTGCTTCCGGCATGCAAGTGCATGTGGCCCAGGAGATTGTACATGCGGTTGAAGGATTTCCCGCACACCTGGAGGGGAAGACCGCCGGTCAGCATTCCGGGAAAGGCCCCAAGGTCTGCCCAGGATCATCCCTGGCTTCCCGCAACCCATGGCTGGCTGCTGGTGGCAGAACCCGGCCCCCTGGGGGGTGAGGAATGGGTTCTAGTGCCAGTTCAGCTGGGGGCTCGGCCCCATCCGTCCCAAATTCCCCTGAGGGGAACAACTTCTTCATCAGAAGAGCCATGCTGGATCAGGCCAAAGGGCCCATCTAGTCCAGCTTCCTGGATCTCACAGTGGCCCCACCAGATGCGTCTGGGAGCGCAGGATACTAGATCTCTGTCTCCTGATACCCCTCCCCTGCATCTGGCCCTTGAAGTACCCCGGTTTTAAGCCTGGAGATGACACATCTCCACCATGGTTTGTAACCTGTGATGGACTTTTCCTCCAGGAATCTGTCCAATCCCCTTTTGAAGGCATCCAGGCCAGATGCCATCACCACATCCTGTGGCAGGGAGTTCCACAGACTAACAACGCGCTGAGTGAGAAAATATTTTCTTTTGTCTGTTCTTGGACAGGTTTCAGAACATGGATGCAGGAGCATCGGGTGCCATACCTTCAGGGGGGCTCCAGAAACGGACACTGACTGGGGGGATTCCTCCCAAGGCCACCCTTGCTCCCTGGCAGCCCGTTCCTCCCTCCCCTCCCCTCCCCTCCCTCCCCTGCCACTACCTTGCACTTAAAAGGCTTGACCGGCGAATGCACAATCATGTGGGTCTTGAGCGTCTGCTTCTGGACGAAGGTCTTGAAGCAGATGTGGCACTGGTAGGGGCGCACGCTGGTGTGGATCAGCATGTGCCGTTTCATGTTGGCATGAAGGGTGAACTCCCGTCCGCATACTTCACATTTGAACTCTTTCACACCCTGAGAAGAATCAACGACAGATAGAGTGAGCCCCCGCCTATCACGGGGGTTAGGGACCTGACCTGAGCCGCGATAATTGAAAATCTGTGATATGCGGATGCAGGTCAGGTCAGGCCTGGGGGGGGGGAAGCTAACTGGAGGCTCTTGTACTTACCCCCAGCCTGGTTCTGCCCCAAACGGGCCTATGAAAAGGCCCTCAGAAATGAGTTTCAGTGACCCAGATTTGGGGAAGCCCCAGTCAAGTATGGGAGGCCTGAAACAGGCCTTTGCCCCCCTTACCCCAGGGGGCTTTTTTCATATACTGCAGTCCTGTGATATAGCGGGACCGCAGTATATGAACCGCGAAAGGGCGAGGGACCACTGTACGATGAAGAGGAAACCTGCCCCCCCTCTCTCTGTCTCTCTCTCTCTCCCTCTCTCTCTCTGTGTGTGTGTGTGTGTGGGGGCACTCTCGGCAACCCTCTCACAGCAGTGGAAGAGGGAAACAAGAGATCAAAAAGGAGAGGCAGGAGCCAGGCCCTTGGCCAGCGGGAGAAAAGGATTTCCATTCCAGAAAGAACCAGCCATGAAACAGTCCTTGGGCAGGGGGAGACAACATGTGCCTTCCACCTGTTGCTGAACTGCGACTTTTATCTGTACTGAGGATGAGGGGATGATGGACGTCATGGTCCAGCCGTATCTCGAGTGCCATACATTGCCCATGGTTGCCTTTGTAGGTTGTGGCGCCCATTTTAGGGTTCGGAGGAGGCATACGTATCCCACCCATCATCTACTTTAGATGAGAGTTTTTTAAAATACTATTCATAATATAGGGAGCGTCATGGCACAGGGATTAAACTGCAGTACTTCAGCCCAGACTCCACCTGAGATCTAGTTTTCATCTCAACTGGCTCAAGCAGGAGGCTCAAGACTGACTCACAATCCATCGGTAAATTTACCCAGGTCATTGGGGGGGGGGTGTAGCCTGCACAATTAAATTGTAACCTGCCCAGAGAATGTTTAAGCTGTGCTGTGGGGCAGTAGATAAGCAGCACACTTGGCTTTTTATATTTGCCGATAAGGAATTTTAGGCTCATGCTTAGGGAAAGGGCACGGGGGTGTCCTGAATGGGTACAGTGGCCCTTTTCCCAGTCTGGGTGGGTCCGCTCTCCAGCTGGCGCAAAGAGTGAGGAGTCTGGGCGTCGTCCTGGATCCGGATCTGTCCCTGGACTCCCAGCTGGCAGCCATGACCAGGTCGGCCTTCTACCATCTTAGGCTTATCAGCCAGATTCGCCTGTACCTTGATGGGGACTCCCTGAGGACAGTGGTGCACATCGAGGTTGGATTACTGCAACGCTCTCTACATGGGGCTCCCCTTGAACCTTGTTCGGAGATTGCGACAGGTCCAGAATGCGGAGGCCAGGTTGGTGGTTGGTGCATGCAGGTTTGACCACATCACCCCCATCCTGGCCCGCCTGCACTGGTTGCCCGTTGCCTCCCAAATAAGGTTCAAGGTGTTGGTTTTGGATTACAAAACCCTCCATGGCTTGGCCCCCGACTATCTGGCGGAGCGTATTTCCCGACGATTAGATCTGGCCCGACCCACCTGATCCTCCTTGGCCCTCTCGCTCCGGGTTGCCACCCCGAAGGAGGCCCGCAAGATGTCCACTCGTAAACGGGCCTTCTCAGTGGCCGGCCCTGCAACTTGGAATTTTCTGCCGAGCGAGATATGGCAGGCACCTTCGTTGGCGTCTTTTAGAAAAGCATTGAAGACCTGGCTGAACAGGGACGCCTTCGGTATCTGCTAGGGGAGAACTGGTCCCCCCCCCGCCTCTAGCCAATACTGTTTTGTTCTGCTGTAGATGTTATTGTTTTTAATTTTTGTGTAAACCGCCCTCAGTTCCCGTTTGGGAAATAGGCGTGGTATACACGTTTGAAAATAAAAAAATGAATAAATACTGGATATACTCGAATATAAGCCTAGTTTTTCAGCCCTAATTTTGGGCTGAAAAAAGGGGTCCTTGGCTTATATTTGGGTCAATACTTTTAGTCACTGAGGCAAGTCGGGGTCGGTGGCTAAAAAAGTCATTTTAAACATTGTGAGCCACTTCTCCTGAACCCCCCCCCCATGTTTAAAATGACTTTTTAAAAAGTCATTTTAAAACAATGTTTAAAATGACTTTTAGCCACCAACTCAAGCACTTGCCTCGGTGGCTAAAAGTCATTTTAAACATCACACACACACACCCAGCTCACAAAGGAGGACTTGCCAGGCCCTGCTGCATTTCCCACCCTAGGCTTATACTTGAGTCAATAAATGTTCCCTGTTTTTGGGGTTTAAATTAGGGGCCCCAACTTATTCTCGGGTCGACTTATACTCGAGTATAATACGGTATTTCAGTTCCTGCAGGCTCTCCTCCCCACTTCCCGTACCTTGTGGGTCAGGGAGTGCTGCTTCAGGTGATGGATCTGGTTGAACTCCATGCCGCACTCGGTACAAACGAAGGGCCGGACGTTCTGGTGCTTCAGCAAGTGGTTCTGCAGCTGGCTGCGATAGTGGAAGGACTTGCTGCACTCCGTGCACGGGTAGAGGGTCGGCCCCTGGTGGGTGGCCAGGTGGCGCTTGAGCTGGGTGAGGGTGGAGAAGTCCAGGCCGCACTCCACGCAGACGTGGCAGCGGCCGCTCTCGTGCTTGCCCTCGTGGGACTTCAGCTCGCTGGGGTAGGCAAAGCCGCGGCCGCAGAAGCGGCAGCTGTAGGGCTTGACGTCGGAGTGCAAGAGCATGTGGCGCTTGAGGTGGCTGGTCTGGGTGAAGGCCTTCTGGCAGACCTGGCACTTGTGGGGCCGGGTGCCCTGGTGGGTGAGCAGGTGGGTCTGCAGGTGGCTGGGCTGCTTGAAGAGCTTGCTGCAGTGGGGGCACGAGTGAGGCTTGATGCCGTTGTGGCCCAGGATGTGGGTCACCAGGTTGTACTTGGAGGTGTAGGACTTCTCGCAGAGGCGGCACTGCCACCGCTTCTCCACCAGGTACGAGTCGTCGATCTGCACGTTGATGTCCAGCCGGTCCAGCTGGACCTTCTTGCTCTGCTCGCCGTGGCTCCCCTCGGCCTCGAAATCCACCGGCTCCGGCCACAGGAAGCCGGCCTTGCTCTTGTCCTCCTCCGAAGGGGAGCCTGGCCCATGATCCCCAGCAGCAGTGCTCGGGGCAGGAGCGCTGGCTGGGAAGCGGCAGCCTCGAGGAGGGAAAGCATCTGCACTCTCCAGGCTCGCTGGCGGGGGACTCTCCTCAAAAACGGTGCCCAGGGGCAGATCTTGGCAGGGGGACCGACGGAGGTGCCGGAGCCCCCGAGGCTTCCTGTGGAACGCACTGAGGTCAATCATCTTGGTCGCACTGCTCTGCACCGTCCGCTCGCTGGCCAGACCCTCCAGGTCCACCGGCTGCCCCCCAGGCGGCTGCTCCACCTGCTCTTCACCCGAGACCGGCATCTCGTAGGCCTCTTCCTCCTCCTCTTCCTCCTCCTCCTCCTGCTCCGTCTCTCCTTCCTCGTGCTTCACTTTGGGCAGCAGCCGCACCGGAGGGCGCTTCCTCCTCCGGGCGTGTTTCCCAAAGGGGGTCTCAGGCTCCATCCCCTCCTCCTCGGGGGTTTCTGCCTGGCCCTGGGCTTCGTTGTCCGAGTGGGGGCTCTCTTCCGTCTGTTTCGGCTCCGCGGTTGCGTCGCCGTCATTCGCTTTGCTGGCAAAGCTGGAGAAGAAGCCCCCAGGACTGGCCGTGGCCCCAAAGAACTCATTCTCAGAGACTAAGCCCAGGACGGCTGCTTGTGCCAGAGAGAGTACGACCACGGCATCAGTCTGGGTTCCAGAGTTGGCAAACCGATCCATGGCTCATACCATCCGGAACAGCCTAAATGAACAAGACAGAAAGAGAAGCTTATACAACCCACACCATCAAAAACAGCAAATGGGTACCAATTATACTAAATCAAACGGAATAGTGCTGTGTTATTTTGTAAGATCTGTACCTTAATAGTTAAAAAAATAAGTTGTGACTTTGCAGATATTTCTGTCTTAGGTGATTTTTACACTGTTCAATTTGGTGCCCGGTTCCTTTTTCAACAAAGTGCTGTGTGATCTGAGTACTCTAGATTTGATATTATTTAACTACAAGAAGAAGAAGAAGAAGAAGAAGAAGAAGAAGAAGAAGAAGAAGAAGAAGAAGAAGAAGAAGAAGAAGAAGAAGAAGAAGAAGAAGAATCATGTGTTATCAAGTTGATTTGGACTTATGCTGGTCTTTCAGGGTTTACTAGGTAAAGCAAAAGTGTTCTGCTTATATACTGCTATATACTACAACATGAGCCTCGTGGCGCAGTGGTTAAATGCCTGTACTGCAAGTTAAACTGTGCTCTCTGGGTGGTTTAGGTTCAAGCCTTCCATCCTTAGGTCGGTAAAATGAGTACCCATTGCCTGCACTCTGTAATTAAAATTGTAAACCGCCCAGAGACTACTTGTAGTAGTATGGGAACTAAGCAGAACACTTTTAGTGCTCTCTGGGTGGTTTCAATATATTTTACCACGAACAATTTTCTAGGAAGGACAGAAGGCTGAGTCACCCATGAGCCAGATACCTGGGATTGAACCCCAAGTCGTGAGCATAGTGTTGGCTGCAGTGCAACAGTTTAACCCAGTGGTGTCCAAACTTTGGCCCTCCAGATGTTTCGGGCCACAATTCCCACATTCCTTTGTCATTGGCAGTCCAGGCTTGGGATTCTGGGAGTTGTGGTCCAAAACATCTGGAGTGCCGAAGGTTCGCCACCACTGCCCTAGGGGATCTTTTTGCATATACCGTGGTCCAGTGATATGGCAGGACTGCAGCATATGAACCGCAAAAGGGCGGGGGACCACTGTACAGAAAAGGCCAGCACAAAACCTACAGGGCCAACAGTCACCTGTGGCCCCTCTCCTTCCTCGAGTCAAGATACCAGAATATACAGCAGCAACACCCCCCTCAGAGAACATCCTTTTCCAGGACAGAAGCTTGCAGGGGGAGCCTGGAGAGACCATGTGGCATCACTGTCCTGAAACTTTTTTTTTAAAGGCAGGGAGAGCCTGGCACCAGACTGGTGGGTGACCTGGGCCCAGTGTTGCAGGGCAGGCCTAGGCAAGGGAGGAGTAGGGGTTAACAGCCATGGGAACAGCTGGAAGGAACCAAGTCAGAACTTCCTTGTTTCCGAACACTTGGGGTGGGGATGGGGGAGAGAAATGAGTCTTGTACTCAGCCGCAGCGGCCTGCAAAAGCAGCTACTCCCCCCCCCCTCACCTCCTGGGGTGGGCAAGCTTACTGAGTGCAGAGAAGAAGAAGAAACGTGAAGAAAAAAAGGGAGTAGAGAAAGAGAATGGGGAGGATGGAGGAAGGGAAGGAGGGAGGCCGAGACAAAGAGGAGGGGGAGAAGCAGGAAGGCACGAAGAGGGTGGGGGGTGGGGGGTGAGGAAGAACAGAACAGGAAGGAGGGAGGGAGGGAGGGAAGGAAGGAAGGAAGGAAGGAGGCTGCCGGAGGCGGTGGGGGGGTTGTGTTACAGCGGCTAGGACGCCAGCAATGCAAAACTGTGCCCCATCAGGTCATCCTGAGAAAAGGAGAAGAAATCCATTGTGCTACTCGCAGGCTGGCTTCCAGGCCTGACCCATTTTCGCGTGTCAATGCAGACACAATGATGGGGTCAGGTGCATGGTGGTGGGGGTAGAGCAGGCAAATTAAGTCCACTTTCATTTCAATGTGCACCAGAATGAGTTTTACTTTCCTCCAGCACCACCCTCCCCATAAACCGGGGAGCATTCTTATGGGACCAAGTAATGTCACACCAAAGGGATCGCCACCAGGCCGGACAGGGGACCTTCATCCCATTCCAAGCCTTCTAGAACAGTGATGGCGAACCTTTTTAGAGACCGAGTACCCAAAGTGCAATTCAAAACCCACTATTTTTTTTTTGCAAAGTGCCGGTACAGTAATTTAACCTGAATACAGGTGGCTATGAAGGGGCCATGTCAGGTGCCCACAGAAAGGGCTCTGAGTGCCACCTTTGGCACCCATGCCATAGGTTCGCCAACACTGTTCTAGAAGCTCAAGAAGGAACATGGATTAGGCTGGTGCCCAGGATGGCCCTCTTTGGCCCGCCTGAAGCTGATGGTCCCTGCCAGGTGCAGGCACTTCAAGCCTCCATCTATACTTGCTTCCCTGGCTCTTTAAATCCACTGCCCTCCCCCCTTCCTTCATTCCCTCTATTTCTGATTCTTGCCTCTTCTCTCCTTCCCTTGCTTTCTCATTCTTTCCGTTTCCTTAGCAACGCCTCTCTCAGCTTGGTGGTTCTGTCCTCTGTGCCTCTCTTATCTCTCTCTTTATTCTTTCATCAATCTCCTGATCTCCTTCTGTATTCCAACACGGCACCTCTCTCTCCCACCACCCTTTCTTCTTTCATCATAGCTGATGCCCCATCTTGATTTCCAGGGGATGTGAGATGCAAATCGGTTAAGAAAACCCTCCACAAGCAGTCACCAGTATCTGAATGCAGGGTCTCCCTTAACCTACACCCCCCACCGGCTTTTCTGGCAGCCCACAAACATTTGGTCAAACAGAATGGTCCAAAGAATTCAGCCAGCTTTCCTAGTAGGCTCTCTTGGCCCTCTGGAAAGACCCTCTTGCGCGCGCGCGCGCGCGCGCGCACACACACACACACACACACACACACACACACACACACACACACACACACACACACACACACACACACACACACACACCATTGACTTTGGAACAGGCTGAAGTTTCACAGCCTCCCACCCACGAGACAAGCTCAGACAGAATTGTTTACTCTACCACAGGCATGTCCAAACTTCGGCCCTCCAGATGTTTGGGGCCACAACTCCCACAGTCCTTTGCCATTGGAAATACAAGCTTGGAATTCTGGGAGTTGTGGTCCAAAATATCAGGCGGGCTGAAGTTTGGACATGCCTGTTCTACAAGCACTGGTAGACAACTGGAGTGCAGATGTTTGCCTCCTGGTACAATCTCCTTCTGCTCCAAGTTACTTTAAACTTACTTTTGTGTAAACGTACCCACCACACTTGCAGAGCATTGTATTCCTTCAAAGAACTCTGAACAATACTGTAATACCCGAGCATTAACCAGGGCAGAAGCCCTGGGTGGCCCAAGTATAGTGCTGCCTAGTGCATCTCAGTCCAGCTGCTTCCAAGGATGGCTAACCCGGTGCTTCCATTTTTTCCTCTGGTAGCAGGTAATGGGTACAGTAGGACCCCTGTATCCACTGATTTATTATCCACTGATTCAATTATCCACAGTTGGCAAAGGAAAAATAAATACATAATCCTGCAGCTGCAAAGCAAGCTACTGTCATAAAACAGCAGCTGTAAAAACTAAAGTTCTGCTTATATCCCACCCTATACCACTTCAAGTAGTTTCTGGGCAGCTTACAGTTTAATTACAGTATACATGCTACACATCCCCCCCTCAGCAAGCTGGGTACTTATTTTACCGACCTTGGAAGGATGGAAGGCTGAGTTAACGATGAGCCTGCTACCTGGGATTGAACCCCATGTCATGAGCAAACAACAGCCGTAAAGCAAGCTACGGTCACAAAACAGCAGTTTTGGGGGAATTTCCTTGGTGCTCTCTCTTATCCATGGTTTTCATTATCCACAGGAAGGCCTGGAACCAATCCCCAGCGGATTCTGGGGTCCTATTGTACTACCCATTCCTGATCCCTGGGGCCAGTTGTTCAGAGCTGTTTGGAAATGGGACAAACCATGTTTGCTAACTTTCCCTCATAGGGCCATAGAGGTGTAGAGCTGGCAGGTACCCCAAGGATCGTGGAGCTCAATCTGTTCCTATCCAAAGCAGGAATCTTGTCTCACAAACAGGGAAGGGAAGTTGGCTGCTATCTTTACCAAGGCTAGGTTGCAAAGAATAAGGACAGTTAACGTAAAATATTCAATGCAATCATCTGGCGAAGCACAAGATTGTCTTGCACCAATAGTTTTGCTAGATACAAACTGAAACTAAGCCCAGACAAGACAGAGGTGGCCACTAGCCTGTCGAAAGGGAGATCAAAGGATAGGGATGCAACCTGTACTGGGTGGGATTACCACCCCCAATTGAAAAAAGAGGTCCATAGCTTGAGGGTGCTCCTGGACTCATCCTTGAGCCTAGATGCCCAGGTCACTGTTGTGGCCAGGAGTGCATTTGCACAATTAAAACTAGTGTGCCAGTTACACCCATTTCTTGAAAAGCCTGCTCTGGCCACTATGACACATGTCCTAGGGTATTTGTACACGACCCCTAAACTCCGCAGCAAATGGCTGTCAGCTCCGGAGCTTACAATTCTTTCCCCACCAGCTCCGGAGTTTGCAGGAAATTAAGTGCACCCACCTAAGCGCGTCCCAGCACACTTTTCTTGTACCTGCTCTAGGAGGGTGAAAATCCCCAGGTCCGGATTTAATCTGGTGAGTGCGGGGCTCTCCACGCTTCTGTTTGGTTTTTTTGCCTCCCGCCCCTTTAAGGGGCGGGAGGCAAAAAAACAACAACAGAAGAGAAGGAATCAGGACAACGGGACTCCAGGCAGCTTCGGAGGTGAGCCTGCATTTTTTCCTCTCTTTTTTCCTCCCTCCCCTCACGCAGACAGGAGCAAGGAAGTGCGGAGGGGTGGGGATGCAGAAAGAGCAACGAACCCCCAAGATCCCTGGTCCGAATTTAAGTGGCCAGCGGATCTTAGGGGTCATGTGAAAAGGCCCCTAGTGACATCCTGGCTGCACTACTCTAATGCGCTCTACGTGGGACTACCGAAGGAAAGTCTCGGGAAACTTCAACAGGTCCAAGATGCAGCAGCCAGATTGCTGACTGGGGCAGGTTACAGAGATCACATTGCACCCTTATTAAACCAACTCCACTGGCTGCCAATCAGCTATCGGGCACAATTCAAAGTGCTAGTTTTAAAAATGGCCTGGGTCCAAGCTACCTCAAAGATCGAATCTCACAGTATGAACTGGCTCGGGTGCTGTCTTTCTAGAAGCAGGCAAATACCTTCCTCTTCAGGCGAGCTTTCCCTGAATGAGTGACTACCTATTATGTGACTTTTAGATGGATTACCATGCATGATTGCATTGACTGATTTCATAAGAACACCAGTGTTTTCCATGTTAGTTTCCATTCCTCATAAATGGATTCCCCCCCCCTTTTTACATGCTCTTTGTAGCTTTAATGTTACCTTTTAATCCTCTAAGATGCCTCATCCAAGTCCCTGTTCTTAACCTGAATATGTCTTAAGTGTACTATTATACTATTATCGTAAGCCACCTTGGGTTCTTTTCGAAGGAGAACGGTGGAGTAAAAATATTCAAAATAAATAAATAAATGATGGATTCTCTCCCTCTCTCCTTCTTTCTCCCACTGTGAAGGCCAGGCAACACTGATCCATATTGATGGGGCCCCATCCTGATGACTGCTGCTCCCCTCTCGCTATAGCTCTTGTTCAAAGGTAAAAGCAAAACTCCCAATTAAATGGTGGCCCAGGAGAATAAACACGTTGGTGACTCTGGAGAGCTCTCGGGTGGGGTTGCTGGTGGAAGGAGAGTCCTCCTCAGCCTAGCAGTAAGACAGGCCACAGCTTTTCATACAGGGATGTCTTCAAAGACTTCCAGTTCTCTTTTTTTGGGGGGGGGGGAACAACTTTTGCTAAAGCAAATGGAGAAGGACTTTCAAGTTCCTTCTTGCTGAAATGACTTCTCCTCCTTAGTGTTCCCTGTCCTCTCTCAAAATAGAAGTGCTATTTTAAAAGAGGCAATAAAAAAAGGGAACTGAATAGAGGAAGGAGGAAAGGGGAAAAAAGAGCCCCCAAGGGGAGGGTGGTGGTGGTGGAGAGAAACAGAATGAAAAGAGATGAAAAATAAGGGAGGGGGAAGAGAGAAAGAGAGAGAGAGAGGGAGAGAGAGAGAGAGAGAGAGAGAGAGGGAAAGCAGAAAAGCCCTGAAAAGAAAGAATGCTTCCAAGCTGAATAGAATGTGCATGGAAGGGAGAAAAAAGAGAAAGAAAGAAAGACAGAGAGACAGAGAGAATGCCTGAAAAGAAACAGCTACACAAAATGACCCCCTGATTCCCAGGCTGTGCCAATCACCAGCACAATGTATAAACCCTTTCTTCTTTTCTACCTTCCCCCTCTTTCCTGTGGGGGAGAGGAAAGGAGGGAAGAAGAGTTAATTCTGAACCCAACAGAAAAAAGAATCTGGTTAGAAAGGGGCCTCTGGGAAGAGACCATGCAATGGAAAATCATATTGTTAGAGGCCAGCTTCTGCTTTTAACAAAACAAAAAGCCTACCCAGGATTGGGAGAAAGGTTTTCTCTGATAAAGGGCTGGGCAACTATTTGGAGATCAAACAAACAAACAAACAACCCATTGTGAACAACATCCCCCCCTCCTTGGAGCACCCAAAGAGGTAGCTGTCAACTTTCCACTGAATGTCCAAACCAAGGTCTCATAGACAGCAGATCTGCAGGTCTGGATTAAGTACATAAGAAGAGCCATGCTGGATCAGGCCAAAGGCCCATCTACTCCAGCTTCCTGTATCTCACAGTGGCCCCACCAGATGCATCTGGGAGCGCACGAGACTAGATCTCTGTCTCCTGATACCCTTCCCCTGCATCTGGCCCTTGAAGTACCCCTTCCCCTGCATCTGGCCCTTGAAGTACTGGCCCTTACAAACCCCATCATGGTTTGTAACCTGTGATGGAATTTTCCTCCAGGAATCTGTCCAATCCCCGTTTGAAGGCATCCAGGCTAGATGCCATCACCACATCCTGTGACAGGGAGTTCTACAGACTAACAACACGCTGGGTAAAAAAATATTTTCTTTTGTCTGTTCTCACTCTGCCAACACACAGTTTGAGTGTATGTCCCCTAGTTTTGGTATTTTGTGAGAGGGAGAAGAGTGTCCCTCTATCCACTTGACTCATGCCCTGCATTATTTTGTACGTCTCAATGATATCCCCCCTCAGGCGCCTTTTTTCCAGACTAAAGAGCCCCAAATGTTTTAGCCTTTCCTCATAAGGGAGGTCTCCCAGGCCAGTAATCCAGGTGGACAAGATGAGACCAGTCCCTCCACCTACCTTCTGTGGTGGAAAACCACACCACCACCACAGAAAGCTCCTGGGCATACTAGTATAACTCAACTGTTATCCCCAATTAGAGAAGACCCATGGCTTGGAAGGGATTTGCACAGGCGTCAATAGACCATTCAGCAGTTGACTCTGACTGGAGATTGAGAGATTGAGAGTGTTCAGTTCAACAAAATTCTGGTTACCAAGGGCCCACTGTGATAGCATTCTGACTCAGAAAAAAGTCGTCCTTTTCTCTTTTCTTACAAGATAAGGATATAGCTGCCAAGCTAGCAGGAAATGTTTGGAGCCTCACACCAGACCCCAAATGAATGGAATAAGAAGATCACTAATACTGAATGTGGGGGAGTAGCCAGGCTGGAGCATCAAAAGGGGTCAAAACAGAAGCCATGAAAATCAAAATTCACAGTTGGAAAGCAATGATTTTTAGATGCATTTAGGAATCTTTTAATATTTTAAAGTGATGTAATGCCATTGTCTTAAACAATGTTATACAGTGGTACCCTGGTTTATAAGCATAATCCATTCGTGAAGCATGCTCGTAAACCAAAATACTCATATATCAAAGCAAATTTCCCCGTAGGAAATAATTGAAACTCAAACGAATCCTTCTGAGGACCCAGGTTTCCATCATTTCCTATGGGGAAATATGCTTTGACATACGGGAATCGGCAGTCGCAGAGGCCAGGACCCTGTGGCTGGGACCTGCAGCAAGGGCCAAAGACCACCACCGGGCACTGCCACGCCTGCAGCTAAGGCCAGAAGCTGCCGCTGGTCAGTGCTGGGCTCATGATGAGGTCCAGAGGCCTGTTCCAGGCATTGCTAGGCCTGTGCCAAGCCCCGGAGGCCACTTCTGTTCAGCAGGAGAAGGAGGAGGAGGAGGAGGAGGAGGAGGAGGAGGAGGAGGAGGAAAAATAGGAAGAGGAGGAAGAGGAGGAGCCAGGCCATAATTGCAAAATGATCACCTCCAGTGCTTGTTTTGTAAGACATTCCTCACAAAGCGAAGCAAAATTTTACTAAACATTTTGCTCATTTTTGCAAAATACTCATAAACCAAGATACTCATAAACTGAGGTACAACTGTACATATTTGCAAAAACAATTAAAAGCCATTTCTGACAACTACAGCCATTTTGTAGTCAGCCATTGTTTCCTTATTGAGTGCCACAGAGAGCTCAAGATTGCTGTGTCCAGTGGCTCTCAAATCTGGGGTCCCAAGATGTTCTTGGACTGCAACTCCCAAAAGCCCTTGCCCCCACAGTTAGTGGTGAAGGCTTCTGGGAGTTGCAGTCCAAGAACATCTGGGTACCCAGGTTTGAGAACAAGGATGCTAAACAATGGCCAGAAAAAAAAATGTAGCCTTATGCCTCAATACTTCTAAAAATTGCTATTAAGGTTATCAACAAGGATGGCCAAGTCTTCCCTCACCAAAGCACTTTCAATGGTTATGTTGTCCCTTTCATGAAAGTAGAACAAAATACTCCTTGATGTAGACTGTGAAACAATACGATGGTCACTTAATGCCAGGAGATGGAGGCCAACTCATCAACTCTGCCTCTGTTTTATTTTTTTCCTGAAGAGAAAATTGCCTTCTTGTGAGGAGTGACCAAGTCCCTGAGATATCACAGGTTATCTCAGAAGCCATGAAAAAGAGCACTGTAGCTGAACCCAACAAGACACATTAGGAAATATCTACTCTGCCTCACTTGGAATTCAGGAAACTGGGCAGGGCAGGAAGGCACTTCTCAAAGTGCCCTGAATGCATTCCTTCCATTGCCCCGAGTGGAATGGAGACAGGATCAGCCCTCAAGACTAAAAGTTAAAGCAAAGGTCAGAAAATGAGTGGTGGTAGGCAGGAAGCTTAGGGAAGCACCACTCTTTGTCCCTTTTCTTCTTCTAGACGCTAGCTAGAGGAAGTGTAATTGCTGTTGCTTACATTACTCTTAGCAAGGAACAGAACACTCCCTGGGTATTCATACCATCGGAAACGTCAGGAAGCATAGCTAGTGCTAAGTGGGAAGAAAATTACATTCCAGCTTATTTACAGTGCAAATCCACATCTTTTTAACTTCCTTTGAAAGATACTAGATGAATTTTGTCTACTCAGGCCTGAAAAAAATTGGTATCCGGAAGGAAGGAAGGAAGGAAGGAAGGAAGGAAGGAAGGAAGGAAGGAAGGAAGGAAGGAAGGAAGGGTGCCATGCTACCAAGCACAACAGAGATGTGATCTAAATCTTTAGAAAAGGTTTGAAGAGTGCAATGTCTGGAAATTTTGAAAACGGACAGAAATCCACGTTTCCCCCAAAACAGAGAGATATTGGAAGACAAACTCTAATATATCTCACATCTGCTTTCTTATCAAATGAAGGCTGGGATTACACGTCAGATTGCCCACAAGCAGTGCATACAGTGCAAGAGATCTTTTTTAATGATATGTAGGAAAACTCCCTAGACATGCACATTCAAATTACTTATCATTACTAATAGCAAGTCATAAGACAATGTCGAACTTTGCCAGCAGGGTGTTCTGGTCCACCAGGATTCCAAGGGCTGTTGTTCCTGGTTTACCTAATATGCCTAGATACACTGTATGAAATCTTGTTGCTTAGTGTAGCAAGTCACAACGAGACGAAGCCCAATAAATCAGTGGAATTTATGGAGGACGCGACTCACCAAATTCCCACTGATTCAATGAGTTAACTTTAATCCTGACCGACTAATGCTACACAACAGGATTTCAATCACTGCTTAGTAGAAGTAAATGCATTTAAGTATGCAGCCTCAAAAGTGACATACCATAATTTAGTTTGCAAATGTACGCAGTACAAGGAAGGACGAGGAAGACAGTGAGCTAGAGAGAGGGAAGCGGCTGTATCCTACGTACTTAACCCCATGTACTGCAGTTTTTGTCATCTGAGAAGTAGAAAAATAAAGCATTGAGAACAGAAACTAGAAACTGCAGTAATAATTAGTGTATTTTTAGACAGATTCTCACAAGCCTCTCATCAGCTTTGTAAACTAGGACCAAAATCACGCTGCAATAAATCACAATTTATGTGTATATTTATTTATTTAAAATATTTATACACCACCCTTTTTCCCCTCGAGAGGATCTAAGGTGGTTTTCAATAGTAAATCAAACAATATAAAATTGGAAAAGGGGGAAAAAGTTTAGCAACCCCGTTCCGAGGCAGCCAGTTCCTGAGAAAAGCACTACCCAAATGCTGTACCTTCCATCTTGCAGCACCACCTCAAAGTATGTAACTGATTATCATCCTCTCCTTTCCACATTAAATCCGTGCCAAGGTTTTTCAGAGTTCATTTTAGCATTTTACGGAGAAATCCTAGCCACACATTTTGGGCAGCAGTGCAGAATGTGGGCTTTGTGGGGGCAAAATGTGGCATCTCAAATGCAAAGCTTTGGCATAGGTTGCGACCAGGCACCAAATTTGAGGATTCATAGTTTAGTCAAATCCTCTCATAAATATAACACAAATATAACAGAACTCTTATAGAAAGTGTAGAAAGGCATCCTGGATCTCAGTTCTGTGAATGCCTACAGAACACACATTAACATTAACTGTGTTCTGTAGGCTTTCGAAAACTGTTGGCTGCAAAGTCGGCAGCTCGGCAGTTCGAATCCCGGGTGCCATACAGTTGAGCGAGCTCCCGCTGATGACCCCAGCTTGTGCCAATCTAGCAGTTCGAAAGCACGTAAATGCAAGTAGGTACCACCGTAAAAAGCAAGAAGGTAAAAACAGTGTTTCCTTGCAGCCATGCTGGACACGTGGCCACAGACTTGCACAACACTGGCTCTTCGGTTTGAAAACGGAGATGAGCACCGTCCCTAGAGTCGGACACAACTAGCATGCATCTGCAGAAAGAACCTTTAACTTTACCTACTTCAGAAGGTGCCTATATGCCCTAAGCACATCTGATCTCGCCTGATTTCGGAAGCTAAGCAGGGTCAGCCCTGGTTAGTACTTGGATGGGAGACCACCAGGGAATACCAGGTGCTGTAGGCGCCTGGAGTAGGAACTGGCAAACCACTCCAGGATTCCTGCCAAGAAAACTCCATGGACATGGGGTCACGAAGAGTTGGTCACGACTGTAATGATGACACACACACACACACACACACACACACACACACACACACACACACACACACACACACACACACACACACACACACACACACACACACACACTTCAGAAATATCACCAAGATCTCCACCAGAAGGTAAAATGAGGAGCCAAGGAAGCATTTCAAATCAACAAGAACCTGTATGACCACTTGAGGAACTAAATGGCAACTTCTGCCAAAGTCAGGACATTCCCTACTCATTGTAAGCCCCAGAAAATTCCCGGTGTGGTTTCTAAAGCTCCATTATCTATTCACAGGGAACGAAAACATCCTTTGAAGAGTCAGCCACAGGGAGGATCAGGGAGCACCACTGCCCTTCTTTGTAGCTGAGAACGTGATCCACAAGCAGCCAAAAATCCTCTTGTACCATCTTTGTTGGCATCTTCAGTGTGGCAATAAAAGTAGGTAGACAGACAGACAAAAAGACAGACATGGTTAGTTGCAGTGCCTTGAAAGGCCTGCCTATATATCGATTGTGAGAAATCTCCCACGAAATGAGTTGAGGTGTGAGATGTGAGCTCTCTTATAATCCAGGGAGTTGCTTAGCAAGCTAGTCATTCAGTGGGTCAAAGAGAGACAGATACCAGGCATGGAGAGATCTCATTTTCAGACGGGAGTGTTGGCTTACTGATATGGTAAAGGCCATGAGGCCCAGTAGCTATTGGGCTTGATGTGCTGTGATGATGGCATGTGGTTGAACAACACATATGAGTGTGTAGCTTCTGCTTTCTCCCTGCCAGAAGAAGTGGTGACAGATGTCAGCCTGGACAGCTTTAAGAAAGGATTAGACAAGTTCATGGAGAACAAGGGTATCCATGGCTATCATGATGGATGCCTAAGGACAGCATCTGGGTTGGAGAGAGAGGCAGGCTATCTCTCAATGCCATTTGTGGGGAATCGTAACCAGGTGAAGACATCTGCTCGGGAATACCCTGAAGCAAATGGTGAGCCACTGTGCGAGACAGAATGCTGGCCTGGATGGGCTGTGGCCGGTTCCAGCAATGCTGCTCTTACGTATGTTATTATGTTCTAAGGCTCAAGCACATTGTCAGTCTAGAACGGCCCCTAAATAACTTACAACCTGAGAAGGTTGCAGGATAGACTTCGACAGGTTGACTTGGAGCCCCAGATCTGAGCAACCAATCGTTGATGTATGTATGGGAAGATGGTGATTCTGTGGAGCAGTAGGCGACAAGGCTACGCAGCTAGAAGATCCTCAGTAAAGACCCTCAAGGGCAGTGGAGAGACAGAAGGGGAGGGCTTTCAATTCATAGGAACGGACACGAAGAGCAAATCTGAGGTATTTGTATTGGTTGGTGCATGCTTATATGGAAATAAGCATCCCTCGGATTTATAACCGTAAACCAATCTCCGTAGTGGACCAGGGGAAGAATGTTCTCCAATGAAACCATGCAGAAATGCCTCAGGGGAATGTAGAGATTGAGCTGATAGAGGTTCAGGGTGGGATGAAGTATTTCACATTGGAGGGGGGGGCATGAAGTAATAGGTGTAAAATCCCAAGGTCCTGTAAGCAGAGATGACGGGGTCATTGGCACCTTTCTTGAGAAGAGACACTACCTCCTCCTCCACAGCAGGAAATGGTTGCGGTCTTGAAGAGTCCTAATGAGGGGAGGGGAAAGAATTCTATTGCATACCCATTGCTGAGGATGGGTAGGACCCATGAATCTGAAGTATCTAAGGGCGCTTTTACACGACCCCTAAGATCCGCTGGCAACTTAAATTCAGACCAGAGATCTTGGGGGTTTGCTCCTCTTGCTGCGTTCCCACCCCTCCGCACGCCATTGCTCCTGTCTGCGTGAGGGGAAGGAGAAAAAAAAGGGAGAAAAGAATGCAGGCTCACCTCCGTTCTGCCATAGGGAGCTGCCCCGGGAACCATTCCAGTCTCTTAAAGGGGCGGGTGGCAAAAAACAAACAAACAGAAGGCAGGGCAGCCCGGCACTCACTCACTGCTTTAAAAGCAGCATCAGAAATTTTTCACCTTCGGAGACCAGGTACTTGGAAAATGCGCTGGGATGCGCTTAGGTGGGCGTGGTCGTACTTAATTTTTTTAAAGTCCGGAGCTGGTGGGAAAACAATTTTAAGCTCTGCATCTGGGAGCCCTTTGCCTCAGATTTTAGGGGTTGTGTAAAAGCACCCTAATTCTATACAGATAGGTAGGGGGCAATGTATATGGTGTGTGGAGAAATCAGCATGTGATATGGACAGGTCTGGTGGTTGGGTGAGTTAAAAGTTCTGCTTAGTTTTCTTTTCAGATTGCCTGATAGGTGTGCATGTTGTCTGTTGAGTTGGTCAGAAGAAGATGGATGAGGATTTGTTTGAGGTATTTGCTTGTCCGCTGGAGGCCTGTAATGTTGGTAGGGGGATGGGTGACACCAGGAGTACAGGATGAGCAGTAATAAAGTTATGTGGCAATAATGTTATGACCTGGCTGTCTTCCTCATCACTTGCAGTTTATTGAAGTTTTTCATCATTATCCCTCCAAAGGTATGTCCCCCCCTTCCATCTTTAAGAAAAATCTGAAGACGTGGCTAATTAGATTAGCATACTCTCCATTCCTAACCTCCAAGTCATTAATAAAGATATTGAACAGCACTGGACCCAGAACAGAACCCTGGGGCACCCCCACTGGTTACATCTCTCCAAGCTGAAGAGAGGCCATTGATGATCACCCTTTGGGTGCGATCAGTCAACCAATTACAAATCCACCTAACAGTACCACTATCTATCCCACTTTCTACTAACATCTTAGCAAGGATACCATGAGGAACCTTATCGAAGGCCTTACTGAATTCCAGATAAGCAATATCCACAGCATTCTCCTCATCCACCAGGCCTGTAATTTTATCAAAGAAAGAGACCAAATTAGTCTAGCATGACTTGTTTTTAAGAAACCCGTGTTGACTTCTTGTAATGACAGCAGTTTGTTAAATAATTACAGACTGCCTGTTTAATAATCTGCTCTAGGTTCTGATGGCAAAAACTGGAATCAAGATATAAAAAAGACAAAAGCATGGGGTTTTTTTGGGAGGGGATTGTACAGGTGGATGAACTGTGGATTTACACAAATGAGGGAATTATTTTAAAAATGTACACATATTTACTAGAACATGAATTAGAGGATGAAAGGGTGAAGGAGGGAATGGTCAAATGGGCTCAAAATTTTGGATATAACATTTTGGATATTGGTGATTGGACCAAAATGTGGAAAGATAGTTATCAGCTAATCAAACCAGTCAATCTTAGAGAAAATATACTTTAAATGTTTCACAGACGACACCTCACCCCCGTAAAATTAGCCAAAATGTCAAAAGGGTTAAATAACGTTTGTTGGAAATGCAGAAAGAACCCATGGACTTATAACCACATATGGTGGTCATGTGACAAAGCTCAAAAATTCCGGCGGCAGATTTGGGAAGTGGCACAAGGTATTGTGCAAGCCAAACTGAACTTTAAACCAGAAATGCTGTTATTAAATATAATGCCAGAGATTATTGATAAGAAAATACAATATATTCTACTGTATATATACACAGCAACCAGGCTGCACTGGGCCCAGAAATGGAAGAAGGGGAGAACCACCAACTATGGATGAACTGTTGAAAAAGCTACTGGATATTGCAGAACTAGATATGTTCTCAGAGCCGCTGCGGGATCAACTGAGAGCTGGAAGATACTACATAACTGTGCCCAGAAGCAGACAAATGAGTAAGGGAAGAAATAGACATAAGGATGTACAGTATATACAGTACAGTACTTGTTAGAACCCGTGGAAGACATGCAGATGGCCGGACAATGACGAAATCCTTAGTCCTTTTGTATAGTATGTGGATAAGTGGATGTTATGTGACTATAGGAGGTTTTGGTTTTGCCTTCACTTCTAAGTCCGTTTCTGCCCCATCTTTTTTTTAGTATGTTTGTTTTGTTTTGTTGCCTTTGTTGTATGCAAATAAATACTATTAATAATTTTTTAAAAGATAACAAATAAATAAACACTGACCAGCAGTTGCAGGTCACAAAGTAGCTAAAGATACAACTGGAAAGTAGTAGGTGTGATGGATAATGTATTTAAATTGGACATGTTTAGCCTTGAAAAAAAGAAGACTAAGGGGAGATATGATAGTACTTTTCAAATACCTGAAAGACTGTCGTACAGAGGAGGTGCAGGATCTGTTCTCGATCAACCCAGAGTGCAGGACACAAAACAATGGGCTCAACTTGCAGCCAGACAGATTTTGGTTGAATATCAGGAAAAACCTCTTAACTGTTAGAGCAGTACAGCAATGGAACCAATCACCTTGAGATGTGATGAGTGCTCCAACTCTGGAGGCATTAAAGAGAAATTTAGACAGCCTCCTGGCTGATACCCTATGACAGCGGTAGCGAACCTGCAGCACTCCAGATGTTTTGGACCACAACTCCCACAGTCCTTTGTCATTGGCAACACAGGCTTGGAATTCTGGGAGTTGTGGTCCAAAACATCTGGAGTGCCAAAGGTCTGCCACCACTGCCCTATGATTTGCATTCCTGCCTTTAGTGGGGGGTTGGTTTGGATGGCCTTGTAGATTCCTTCCAACTTCATAATTCTATGATTTGATTCTATGGAAGGTGGATATGGAGTGGGAGTAGAACCGGGATTAATAGTCAACCATGAGAAACATTAAGTGAGACAAGAAATTAGAAAAAGGAGGTGACGTTCATATGTTAGTCTTTAAGAGAAAGAGAGCAACCCATTATATTCACTGCACAAAAGGCCTCTGCAAGGAACATATCCTGTCTTCATGCCCCAAATCACTTCTTTTAATTTGAATGCAGTTCTCCAGGAATACACATCAACCAGAGTACTTCTAATCTCAAAGAGTTTTAAAAGATCCATAGAACAGCTGGCACACACAGGATCCAGGGAGGGGAATGCAGCTTCCATGGAAACAATACTCACCCTGTCTCCCACCCTGCATAGATAGATGGCGGCGGGGGGGGGGCGAGGGCCACAGCCTCCCTGCATTCTTGGGACCAATGCAAAGGAAAGGGGTAGGAAGGCACAGAGGGAAAACTGTAAGAGATAAAGCAGCTGCAAAGATACTAAGATGTAAAGATGCCAATGGCTGTAAAGCATTGAGGAAGCAATACTTAACTGTGTAGAGCAAATGTGACTATTAAAAGAATGGTGAAATACTGCAAAATATTACAGAGGACATTCTGGTGCATGCACACAAACAACTGGAAGGGTAGGCAGACTGAGGTAGGAAAGATAAAATCAGAAGAAAAGTTTCTTCCTTCTGCAGTTTCAGGAATCCTTCCCTTCTTCTTCATTTCTACATTCAGGATGGATAACAGAAGATTAAAGCTGCTGTTCCTGCAACCCAATCTAGTTCGACAATGCACAGGTCTAATATTATCCCGTTGCTTGGATGGGTTAGAATTACCATTCTGAATTTTTTGCTGGAAAAGTAACAAGGCATATAATTCAGTTAAGAGATGTAACATCCTAGATTGAAGAAAAGAAATACCTGTACATTTAACTACATTTTGATAAGCCTTTGGGGTGGATGTGTGCTTTAAAATGTACAGAGCTGATTTCCAAATATTACTGCTGGTAAAGAACCTGATTGGAAGCACTCAAATATAACAACCTGGAGTCAAGCAGTGCTTCTTAAACCTTTTGCATTAAAGTCCCTTTTCTCTACATGTTTATACATTATACATCTAGCCATCATGTTGCCTACATTCTCCCATCATTTTGCCACTTGGGAAAAACAAAGTGGTTGAGAAACCCAGATGTATTGTTTCTGGATCCATTTTGCAACCTGCAATCTTTCCCTCCCGTGTGTGTTGTGTCGTTTCAGTCGTGACCGACTCTTCGTGACCCCATGTCCATGGAGTTTTCTTGGAAGGAATACTGGAGTGGTTTGCCAGTTCCTACTCCAAGCGCCTACAGCACCTGGTATTCCCTGGTGGTCTCCCATCCAAGTACTAACCAGGGCTGACCCTGCTTAGCTTCCGAAATCAGGCGATATCGGATGTGCTTAGAGCATCTAGGCAGCTCTTTCCCTCCCATAGTAGATTTCAAACATTTTGAACTGGACACCCCTCTTAAACTTGCTGTACTACATATAACAACACAACCAGCCAGCAGGTATTTTTTTTCAACAATCAAGTACACAGAAATTTCACACACTGCATCTATTTGCTGCTCCTCTACAGCTTCTATGGCAGTGGTGGTGAACCTTCAGCACTCCAGATGTTTTGGACCACAACTCCCAGAATTCCAAGCCTGTGTTTCCTATGACAAAGGACTATGGGAGTTGCGGTCCAAAACATCTGGCGTACCAAAGGTTCGCCATCACTGTTCTATGGCAAGAAAGCACTACCCAGCCAAGGATCTATCCTCATCCTGGAACCTCCAATCCCACTTTCAAATGACTTGTTCCATCTCCCCTCTTCCCAAAACACGACTGCATGGTTGAAGAACCACTGTCTTGCAGGTGGGACTCAACCTGTCTCTCTTCATTCCTTCTGTTCAACCATTAACCACGTAGTTTAAAAAACCCTGCAGTACCTAAACACAACGACAGATCATCTGAAAGTCTCTGGTGTACTTTCAACATATTCTATTTGTTCTTCTTTCAGACTCTCTCGCATTGTAGCATATAGTGTTATCAAAGGCATGACGAGTAAAGGTATACATGTACACGCGTTTGAGATTATTTGTGCTTCTCTTTGGCCACTGAAACAGTCAAACTTCATTAGGTTAAAGAGTTTTGGAACAACAAGGCATTTCACGCAGAAAGCATAGATGACCCTCTCAAAACATGGACACTGACTTCTTGAGAAAGGCAGCTATGAACCTCTTTGAGTTCCATCTTCAGCACAAAGCTAAGCATTGCTGAAGAAAAAAAATCAAATACTATTATTAATACTACTGTTGTTATTTCAAGGAGCAGCTGGTATGAAAACGTTAGTGTTGACATTTAATCATAGCTTTCCGCTAACAACTACCTAAAGACCAAATCTTTCATTGCAGGCATTTCTTCCTTGCAATCAGACATACCCTTACTAGACTATTCCTCTCAAATTGTGCAGAAAAGGAAGCTCTTATCGCAGATAACCTCTTTACTACCATGCACAGGGAGTTGAAAGAATTAAAGATGTTTTCCCAAACAGTAGATGAGGCATTTAAAGCTACATTGGTTAAGAGGTACCTCTAACAAAAGAGAGAGCAGAGTTCCACCTTTGAACAAGTCTTGGGGAGACAGTGGACAAACAGCCTTTCCTGTGATATCTCTTAGACACAGAACAGCAACAGAATGATCTGTGTACAACAGACAGTATCCAGTTGGAATAGGATTTTCAGAATGAACAAACTCCTAGAACTCTAATTCAGTCAGAATCCTCCAGGGTGAATTATGGGGCAGGCACTTTGCTAACTCCAAAACTCCCTTCTCTAATATTCACTCCATTAAGTCCTTAACGAATAAACTTCAATTCAAGATACAAAACCCCAGAAGAGAGACAGGGTTAAAGACAAACTTTGTTTAAGGAAACCTTTGGTGTCTGCCATGCTGTTCATAAGTTTAGAATTTAAAACAAAAGCAAAACCAGTTCCACTGGAGAGGTAACCATCTGTATAAACATTTAATTTTTTGAAAATCTCCCTCCCCTTCTTCAAAGTATGTTTCCAAGATACTTCTAAATGGGAGGGAGGAAAGATGGGAGAAGAAGGGTCATAGGCAAAGGGGAAAAAGCGATCAAGATGTACTACAGGGCAGAGCAACCCCTTCTGTAAGAGCATCTCCTGGGCTCATCAACTCAAAGCATCTGGGGTTCTGTCCTCTCCAAGGTGCAGAAGGCTCCATGCAAAGAAGCAGGGAAGATGCTACACTCAGTTCCTTGACCGGCACTTCCTTCAACTCCAGTCTAGAACTGGGCACCACATTTGGCGTGAGTGGGCAAAAGGCCTCGACAACCAGAAGAGCAAATGGGCCGGATCCTTTGCGACAGGTCCAGCTGGGCTTCTCTGCCCCATGGCCAGCCAGAGGCAGGCAGCAACCTCGGAATTAGCATCCAGCCCAGCTAGAACCCACCCGGCTCTCCAGCCCCAAATCTAGTCCGGCGAACTGTTTTACATCCATCATTACGCCCGGGGGATGCGAGCGGGAGTTGTGGTGGTTGGAAAGGGGGGGGAGGGGGAGCAGAGAGCCACCAGTTTTCCTTTGCCATGCCAGGGCGGTCGGGGATCAATCCGATTGCGCAGGAGCGCAACAGGTTGAGAGCACCAAGGCGCCGCCGATGACGACGCGTGCGGGAGGCGGAGGCGGCGTGCCTGCGGGCTTGCGCCGAGCCCCCTCGGCTGGCCCTCCCTTCCCTTCCCTTCCCTTCCCTTCCCCGGCTTCTCAGCCAGCTGAGCCAAACTTTGCGCACACGGGCAGACCGAGGGGGGGAGGGAGGAGGAAAGTTGCGGCCCAGGAGCGAGCAGAAGGCCGGCCCGGAGGAGCGCCCCCACGTGCTGCATGCAAACCGGTGCGCAACGGCCAGCCCGGGTGCGCCTCCCTTCCTTTCCTTTCCTGCTGGCTGGCTTGCCTGCTTGCCTGCCTCGCTCGCTCCCTCCCTCCCTCTTTCCTCCCTTCGCTCCCTCCCTCCTCCTCCTCCTCCTCCTTCTCCCTTTCTGCGGACGCCATCGCTCTTTTTCTCTCGCTTCCCCGGCCATCGGAAAGGCAAGGCGGGCGAAAGCGGCGGCGGCGGCGGCGGCGGCGGCTCCAGCTTGGCGAGCCACCAACGGCGCCTGCCCCCCGGGGCTCCAGCCCGGGTAGAAAGGCTGATTTCCAACGGGCGCAGGGGCTGGCCGGCCGGCCGGTTGGTCGGTCACAGGCGAACTCACCCTGGGACTCCCGTGGAGGCCGGGCCACCCTACTTCGGAGGGAAAAAGAAGGAAGGCAGGCAGGCAGGCAGGCAAGCGAGGCCGTGCCGCCTCGCCTCCCGGAGCTGCTGCTGCTGCTGCTGGTGGTGGTGATCTGCGTTCCGGCGGCTGCTCCTGCTCGTTGGCTGGCGGTTCCCTTTCTCTTTTCTCTCTCTCTCTCTCTCTCTCTCTCTCTCTCTCTCTCTCTAGCAGGAAGGAAGAAGGGAATGAGGCAGGGCTGACGTGAAGGGATGCAAAACAGCCCCTCCTAGCCCAGCTCGGAGAAAAGGGAGAGAGAGAGAGAGAGAGAGAAAGAAAGGCGCAGCAGCGGAGGAGGGAGCAGCAGCAGCAGCAGCAGCAGCTCTTTTATCTCGCTTTTGTTTTCGCACTTCCTCTCTCTCCCGGCCCTCGCCAAGTTTTCTTTTCTCTCCCTCCTCCGCCCCAACAGTGTGGCCTCGCGCTCTCCTTCGCTCTCCCCTCTTTTCCCAGCCGCGATCTCGAACCCCCTAACGAAGAGCTCCCGCCGCCGCCTCCTTGGCCTTCCTCGACAACAACAACCCCCCGCTCAAATTCGGTCTATCCAGGGACTCATGGCGGCCTTCTGGCTGCAGGGCCGGGCGCGCCAAGAAGAAGCGATTGCCCCCCCCCCCGGTAGAAGCCCAGCCTGGGCCGGGTCGGGGCTTCGATCTGCCGGGGAGGGAGGGAGGATGATTGTCAACGCTTGCTTGGAACCGGCCCAAGGCCTATCCAGCCCAGCACCCTGCCCCAAGCAAGGCCTGGTGGCGGGAGCGCACACGCACAAGTGCCCATCAAATGTGCCAAGCGAAGCTTTTCTTCTTTGAACCTCTTGTCATTCAGTGGCTAAACCCAGGGCAGATTATCTACAGGAAATAAAATGTTTCTCTTCCCGTTTAGAGTTTTCCACTGGAAATCACCCCAAAACCTTGATTTTTTTTTCCAGAGCAAAGCCACAAATTTCCAGGGACAAAAAGGCAGCAACTAGATCAGTGATGGCAAACCTATGGCACGGGTGCCAAAGGTGGCCCTCTGAGCCCTTTCTGTGGGCACCTGACATGGCCCCTTCACAGCCACCTGTATTCAGGTTAAATGGCTGCATTGGCACTTTGCAAAAAAAAAAAAATGTGTGGGTTTTGAATCACAGTTTGGGCACTCGGTCTCTAAAAGGTTCGCCATCACTGAACTTGGATTATCAGGTCTGCTAAACTGAAGCGCAGTGCAATCCCTGTTCAGTGGAGAAGACACCAACCCCTGGCACGTTCCTGGAAATGTAGGCACTGTACACACACACAAAAATGTGCTGCTCAACAGTGCAACAGCTCCTCTTGCCATGCATGGAAGTGCTGATCAAGGCACAGTGCTAAATATGACCCATTCCACTTTCTGCACTTACCCCCCCCCCAGCTAAACGTGAAAGAAGGACCCAACACTTCCCGAAAGAAGAATTACGTGGGCTGGTTTGGAAGCGCGGGCAACACCTTTCACAGGGAAACTCTTGAACTGGGGAAGATGCAGGCTGAAACAATCTTGTAGCAAAGAAAGAGCAGCTAAATATGATGGAGAACTCATCTTGATGTACAGATCCTATTTGCGCTCAAAACAAATTATAAATTCCTTTCTCCCAGAAAATGTTGCTCAAAGTAGCTAACAATAATCTTACTTGAGGAAAGCAAATTCTATTAAAACAAAAAGATTTTTAAACAATTAAAACTAGAAATCATAGAATCATAGAGTTGGAAGAGACCTCAAGGACCATCTAGTCCAACCCCCTGCCACGAAGGAACCCCGTCACAATATTTTCGACAGATGGCCATCCAGCCTCTGCTTAAAAACCTCCAAAGAAGGAGACTCCACCACCCTTTGTGGCAGCATATTCCACTGCCGAACAGCTCTAAATGCCATGAAGTTCTTCCTAATGTTCAAATGGAATCTCGTTTCCTGTAGTTTGAAACCATTGCCCCGAGTCCTAGTCTCTGAAGCCATGGAAAACAAACCTGTTCCCTCTTCAGTATGACATCCTTTCAAATATTTAAACATAGCTATCATATTCCCCCCTCCCCCAGCCTTCTTTTAGAGAGGCTAAACATTCCCAGTTCATAGAATCATAGAGTTGGAAGAGACCTCAAGGGCCATCTAGTCCAACCCCATGCCATGCAGGAACCCCATCACAATATTTTCAACAGATGGCCATCCAGCCTCTGCTCTAAAAATCACATCAGTAGGAACCTAGTTTAAATACCTATTCTGGAGTTTCTAAACATAGCAATAACTTGAGGTGGGGAGAAAGAGATGCTATCATAACAGAGGGCAGCCTCCTATATTAAGATACACTGCTTCCCTTTCCTAATTCCTATACCCCCATTCCCTTTTGTAACACCAATGGAAGGGAGTGTCCTTGATTCCTGAAAGCAAAGCAAAGTGTTCTGCTTATATACCACCCCATACCACTACAAGTGGTCTCTGGGCGGTTTACAATTTTTAATTACAGTGTGCAGGCTACACATTGCCCCCCCAGCAAGCTGGGTACTCATTTTACCGATCTCGGAAGGATGGAAGGCTGAGTGAACCTTGAGCCTGCTACCGGGGATTGAACCCAGGTCGTGAGCACAGTTTTACCTGCAGTACAGGCATTTAACCACTGCGCCACAATGTCGTGCTGTTGGGTTTGTTTTCTAGTTGGCCTACTCAACGTATGACCCCAGTACTCATCTTGGATTTTGCATGTTATTGGCCAGCATAGCATTCTTGTAAGAGAAGATGCCATACCCCAACTCCCTGCTGCTCCTCCTGGCATCAGCCACACACAGACACCTCTACACAATGCCTCTGGGCTCCCAGGGAAGACAGCAAAGGAGATTCACATGCATCAGTCATGTGACTGGCACATGAGCCTGTTGTTAACCCCATCCTGGCTAGGATCCTTTTGTTGGTTTTCTTGCAGCGCTGTGAAAAGGTCTCCAGTGACACTTGAAATTCTAATGTGATTTATTCTGCATAAAATTTTGTGAGCTGTATTCTTCCACAGCTGGGATCAATGGTTCCCACCCAGCCACAAGCACCAGTGATCACACAATAGAACAGCTAATGACACCCATCAACCACTGAGATGGATCTGCCCTCCCTTATTGCAGTGAAACTTCTTAATCCTTCAATACAGTGGCTAACACCTAGTCTCCTGAATAGGACAAGTTCCCCCTTTCCCACAACTTAAAAAAAAACAACACCACAATCTCACTCATTCTATACCCCAGAGCACAGAGAGAACTAGTCGTCCTCTGGAGATGCCAGCCACAGTCTGGCGTAAGGTCAGGAAGAAAAACTTCCAACACAGCCAAACAGCCTGAAAAACGCACAACCACCACTTTCTTCAAATGCACTACCTGTGTGTGCTGTCACTCAGAACAGAGCCACCCTCAAACCCTTGCACTAAGCTTGGTGCTACCATTTAAATACGTGAACAGGGACTGCTTCCTCTGAACCATCCCTATCACCTATCCAGGCAAACAGCCAATATTTCCTTTAGACTACTGTTTTAACTCTGCTGCACTTGATTGCTGACATAAACATTGGCCTTTTAAAAGATAGTTCTTGAAGAAACACAGCAATTGTTTCCTTTGGTGACACTACATAAACCATGTTTCACAGCATGGACTAGCAGTATATGTTGGTTCATATTATAAATGGACTATTACAAAATAAGAAGCAGGATGTATAAATCAGAGTTGTTTAAAAAAACTCAAAGGAATATAAGAAAAGTTTTAGCAAAGTGGTAAAAATATTTTAAGCTGTTTTAAGTATATAACCACAAGCCTTTTCTTTTTTCATATAGCATATATTTTCTGTTCTTAATGCACAAATGCTTGCTGTGACACAGGTACTAACAAGACCACATTATTATGCACAACCTCTTCACAAACAGACCACACTCATTCTCACTCCCTCTTCCACACCCAGGTCCTAGTAGTTTATTTATATTTTATTTATTTATTATTGAATTTATACCCCGCCCATCTTCCCTAGGGAACTCTGGGCGGCTTACAAAAGGCTGATCAGATCAGCGAAATATAAAGAACACATGAACAAATGAACAGATACAACAACAATAAGATAAAAACGTTCTCTCTTGACAGGACAACTGGCTGTCTGATTCCTTCAAACTCTTCCTCATACAGCAAACAGGATATCTCCAGGAAGAAACATACAGTTCAGTCAGATTTTACTTCCATTCACAAACAATATTTTACACTTCTCAGATGGAACACATCTCCCATTCAACCATCAAACAACCCGCTATTTACCATGCAAACCTCTACATATCACACAGGCCTGCATGTGCACACACACACACACACACACACACACACACACACACACACACACACACACACACACACACACAGAGAGAGAGAGAGAGAGAGAGAGAGAGAGAGAGAGAAGAGAGAAATAACAGCATCTGAGTGGACTGCAGTCCATGAACGCTTATGCTAAATGAAACCTTTAAGATGCCATAAGATTCTTCTTTGACTTAATCTTAACAGAGTACAGATAGAATGGCTATCCCCCTGGAGCTTTCATCCTATCCCCCTATGCATCATCATTTAATTAACTTCCCACATAGTCTAGTTCAGTGATGGCGAACCTTTTAGAGACCGAGTGCCCAAACTGTGATTCAAAACCCACTTTTTTTTTTTTTGCAAAGTGCCAAATTTAATCTGAATACAGGTTTAATCTGAATACAGGTGGCTGTGAAGGGGCGATGTTGGGTGCCCACAGAAAGGGCTCCCAGTGCTACCTTTGGCACCCGTGCCATAGGTTCGCCAACACTGGTCTAATTAGAATCATGGAGCGGGGAGGTCCATTGAAGGTCATTTTGTTCAACCCCATACTCCATACTCAGTGGCATGATCTCTGCTGAAACACTCAAGGCTAAGGAGACACGAAGACCTCTTGAGGCAGTCAGTTCCACTGGTGAACACCTGCCACTTTTCAGAATAATCTAATAATGTTTAACTAAAATCTGCAACCTTTGGTTCCAGTCCTGTTCTCAGGAGCAACAGAGAATAGGTCTGCTCATTTTCTGTATGCCTGCCTCGCAGATGTTTGAAGGCTGTTACCCTGTCTCTCACTAATCTTTCATTTTCTAAACAAAAGACACCCAGCTCTTCCTTCCATTCCTCAAAGGATGATGCACTGGTGACTTACATTCAGCTTGTGAACTACTAAGCCTCAGGTTCTTTCCATGTGTATTTCCACCAGGTCTCCTTAAACCCTCCATGGCTTGGGCCCGGACTACCTGTCAGAGCGGATTGTCCAGTGATCAACCTCGGCCCGTCCAGTCCGGCAGTCGCGAGCGTACTCGCTTCGGGTTGCCACCCCTCGAGAGGCCCAGAAAACGTCTACACGCAACCGGGCCTTCTCGGTGGCAGCCCCCTCTGTCTGAAACAGCCTTCCAAGCGAAGTGCGCTCTGCAGAGTCCCTGCTGGCCTTCCGCAAGGCGCTAAAAACTCTGCTCTTTTGCGAGGCCTTTGGCGAGTTTTTGTAGTCCCCCCCCCGCCATCCATACATTTGTCTCCCACCGAGATATCTCGTTGTTGGGCTTTGCACATGATGCCGCGGTGGCAAGTTGTTTTAAAGTTGTCAAGTTATTGTCTTATTCTGTGGTTATTGTTATTTTTCTCATTATGTATCAGTTGTTATGTCAATTATTGTAAGCCGCCCAGAGTTCCTACGGGAAGATGGGCGGGGTATAAATCTAATATAAATAAATAAATAAATAAATAAATGCCAAACATGTGCTTTGCTGGGTGTAGGTGGTGACCTAAGTAAGCCTTTATTTATCTGTTTAAAATCACTTCTCCTCTTCTCCATTCTCACAGTGCTGCAAGCTGGTTAAAACCTCCTACGGTTCCACAAAAAACTCATTGCCCTCCCACTCGAAATAACGAGACGAGACAGGTATTTGGGGTAAACTGGGCCACACTTTATTAACACAACACTTCAACAAACAACAAGGAGGGGCCTGGCATCCGCATACAGGTTGGACCGTGGGGTCTCCCGGGACCCCTCCAACCGGGCAGCAACGGGCGAGTTACAACCCCCGGCTGGGGCAGTCAGCCTACTGCCCCCCGCCAGGCCAGTTGATGGTCTTACCCCTCCCTGCATAAGATGGGCTTAAACTGGGTGATACCCAGTGCAGGGAGGCATCCCCCTGTCTTCCCCTGGCACGGAGACCTCCTGATCCGCCGTGCCCTGGGGATAGGATGGTTGGGGTCAGATGTTCGTTGTCTACTCACCGCTGCCCGTTGCTTCAGCCGCCAGTGTGACCAATTACAGCGCTCTCAGGAATACCCTAACACCAGTGTGGGATAGGCGAAAAATCCCCGCTCTCAACGGCCAATCAGAGTGCGGGTCAAAAATTCCTATCCGGCCCCGAAACCGGCGACCAGTCAGACTCACACTAGTCTTCCACTCGCGGCGGGTGGGTGGGGAACGCCTAAACCAACTGCTCTGAGGTGGGGGTCGGAGCCGCCCCTTTTATAGGGCGCTCCTCCCCCCTCCCTCTCAGGGCCATCGGCCCGCCTGCTCCTCTCGCTCTTCTCGCGAGAGGGCAAGGAGAGCCCCGTGCGGCGGACGAGCCGCCGGCGTGGCCAACATTGCCCTCCCACTCGAAATAACGAGACGAGACAGGTATTTGGGGTAAACTGGGCCACACTTTATTAACACAACACTTCAACAAACAACAAGGAGGGGCCTGGCATCCGCATACAGGTTGGACCGTGGGGTCTCCCGGGACCCCTCCAACCGGGCAGCAACGGGCGAGTTACAACCCCCGGCTGGGGCAGTCAGCCTACTGCCCCCCGCCAGGCCAGTTGATGGTCTTACCCCTCCCTGCATAAGATGGGCTTAAACTGGGTGATACCCAGTGCAGGGAGGCATCCCCCTGTCTTCCCCTGGCACGGAGACCTCCTGATCCGCCGTGCCCTTGGGATAGGATGGTTGGGGTCAGATGTTCGTTGTCTACTCACCGCTGCCCGTTGCTTCAGCCGCCACCGCCGCGGGCCTAGCCTTGCTATGGCCCCGGTCGCCCATCCAACAGAGCGAGCTCAGCCGCCAGGCCCCTCCTCAAATCCCGCAGGAATAGCTCCATTCCCTCGTCTGAGAGGTGCACGCCGTCCGGCCTGTAGAGCTCATTCCTGCGCACATTAAAGCCCGGGTGGCCCACCACCGCCCCAAATTCTCGGCAAACGGCCCTACAAACCTCCTGGTTAACGCCCCGCCTAGAACGGTTGAGCTTTTGGGGGTCGCACGCCGCCCTCCAGGTCTGGCGGGGAATCAACGTTGACCATAAGATGCGACAGGCCGGATATCTGGCTCTCCAAGCCGCGAGATCGTGCAGGATCTCCACGATAAGAGACTTGCCCGTCTGCCTGGTCAGGTCATTACCCCCCAGGTGTATCATTAAGATATCCGGCGCCCCCCCGAGCGCTGCAGCCATTGCCACGCTGAGGAACTCCCGCCAGGACATCCCCCTCTTCCCACGCCACTCAACGACCGCCCTGTCGCCGAGCCCTAAATTGGGCCCCCAGCCAGACCTGCGGGCGAACTTCTCGGCCCAATATATGTAACTGTGTCCCAGAATCACCACTCTCCAACGGGAGGCCCGGCCGCTGGCATCTGGGAAAATAAAACAACAGGTTAAACTGGCGGCAACGGCCGCACATAACGCTTATAGCAGGGTGAAGCCCACCGGCCCAGTCTACGGATTACTCCTTGATCGTAACCCAGGGCGGCCACCGTGGAGGCCGCGCCTATTCTAAACGAATGGGTCCCAAACTTCAGCGCCCCCAAGCCCAACTCCTGCAAGATCCGTCCCGATAACGTGCCGAATTGAAACTTAGTCAGGGGCCCCCCATCCCTGTGCTGGAAAAGATAGCCCTCTGCGGTCCCTCTGAGGGCCATGTACTCTTGAAGGGCCGGACTGGGCAAATAGCGCTGATGGAGCAGGGGCCGAGTCGGAACACACAACCCTTGCCCCCTTGGTCCGTTCTGGACTTCCTAATGCGCACCGTTAAGAGGCCGGGCTCCAACGTCACGTCCGAGGCCCGCAGGGCCGCAAACGAAGTATCCCGCCGGGCCGAGGCGACCAGTTCACTCACCCGTAGGGCTCCGAAAAATGCTAGAGTGGAGGCCGCCCGAAATAATGCCGTTTCAAAGCCATCCCTGCACACCGTGGGCCACCTGGCACTCATTTCTGCCAGGATGCTGGGGTAAGCGGGAAGCGGGGTCCCCGACCCTGCCTCTCTCCCTGCTCCACCCTGCTATCATACCCTCACCCGGAAGTCCCCAGTAGTGTCCTTGCATCCCCTCAGCTTCGCGTAGAAAGCCAAGGCTGCCACTTCCCTTGTAAAGAACTGGGGGCCAACCCTTTACGGTGTAAATAAACCAGAAATCGCTGCAGGTGTTCCACGGGTAGGGGCCAGCTTTGCTCTAGCCCCTGCGATGTCCTGAAGGCTGAAAACTCCGCCATTACCGACGCATACCCCTTCTGCGTCCTGGGGGCGACAGAGAGGCAGATAGCACGGTCGGCCTCAGCACGCCAACCCGCCATACCTCCTCCGGGATCTCCACTGGTAGGGCGGCCGCTCCTGGGGCGAGGGCCCGGAAACGCTCGGCCTGTCGGCGGGATAAAGCGTCGGCAATCCGGTTATTTACCCCCGGTACATGGCGTGCGTGTGCTACAATGTTATATTGCAATGCCCGCAAGGTAAAGGACCTCACGAGGCACATGACCCTGGGGGAACGGGAAGTCAGGTTATTGATCACGTGAACTACGGCCAAATTGTCGCACCAAAAGCGCACGACAGAGTTGGCCCAGTCCGCCGACCAGATGTATAGGGCGACCCAAATGGGAAACAGCTCGAGGAACGTAAGGTCCCGTGTCGTCCCATCCTCCTGCCAGGCAGCTGGCCAAGAGCCACTGCACCATAACCCCCTCCAGAAGATTCCGAAACCCAGGGCGCCCGCGGCGTCCGTCTGCACCTGAAAATTGGCCCCCAGCCGCAGCTCGTCCCTCCAGAACGACACCCCGTTAAAGCTCTCCAAAAAGGTTCCCCACACGGCCAGGTCTTCCCGCATCTCGGCCGTGACCCTGGTTCTATGGGTCGGCTTGCGAAGCCCCGCCATTGCCGCGCACAGCCTCCGCAAGAAAGCCCGCCCGGGAGCCACCACCTTGCACGCGAAATTCAGGTGACCGACCAGCTCTTGCAGTTCCCGGAGTGACAGCTTGCTGCGGGCCCGGGCCGCGCGTACCCTAACTCTAAGGTCCTGCAGCTTGGTCTGGGGGAGGCGGCAACTTTGGGCCTTGGAATCAATTTCCACGCCCAGGAAAGTCAGGGTCGTCAGCGGCCCCTCTGTCTTTTCCTCAGCCAAGGGGAGCCCCAGCTCCCCCGCCAAGGCCCGGAAGCTGTCCAGGAGGAGTTGGCATCTACCCGACCCGGCCGGCCCGCAAAAAAGGTAATCATCCAAGTAGTGAGCCGTGCTGGTAAGGCCGGTCACTCGCCTCAGGCGCCACTCCACGAAGGAACTGAAGCGTTCAAAGATCGCACAGGACACTGAGCATCCAAAGGGGAGTGCTCGGTCCATAAAAAACTGGTCCCCGAACTGAAACCCCAGGAGCTCGAAATCTCCTGGGTGCACTGGGAGAAGTCGAAAGGCAGACTTAATGTCGCATTTCGCCATCTCCGCTGCCAGGCCACAGGCTCGCACCATGCGCACTGCGGCATCAAATGACGTATACCTCACAGTACACAGGTCGTGCGGGATGCCATCGTTGATCGAAGAGCCGCTCGGGTGGGACAAATGATGGATCAACCTAAACTCCCCTGGCGCTTTCTTGGGTACAAGCCCCAACGGGGAGACTCTGAAATTGGGCAGGGGGGGCTCCGCGAAAGGTCCCAGGACCCTCCCCTCGCGGACCTCCTTATCAATCTTTGCTCTGGCTACCCCCTCTGCACCCTGCAAAGACCTCAGGTTTTTGGCCAAAACGGGCTGTCTCACCCCCTCAAAAGGAATCCGAAAACCAAACATGAAACCCTCCACCAAGAACTTGGCGGCGGCGCGATCCGGATAATCCGCCGCCCATCTCCGCAACACCGCCACCCTAATTGGGCTGGGCCCCTTTTCCAGGGGCAGCTTCGCTGCCCCCTGCTTTCTTGTTGCCCCCCCCATCCCGGGCCCGTCCTTGCTGCGGGCGGGCTCTGCTACAGCTAGTGGCGGGATGCTGAGCCCCACACACCGAGCACTCGTGCTTGAAACGACACGGCTTCCGGTTGCAGGTGCCCTGGCCGTTGTACTCCCAGCAGACCAGCCGGACTTGAACCGGCTGGCCCGCCGTGGCGCGGGCAGCTGCATTGGTGGGTCCCTTACGGATCATATGGCCACTATCGTACCGTTCCCCTAAGGATGGCCTCACCGGGGTCATGAACTGCAGCCAAATGGGCGGCAGGGGTTCGTCCCACCTAATGGAGGGATCCAGGGCGGCTCTACGACGAAATTCTTCGTCATACATAAGCCACGTGTGCCCCGGGAAGTCCACGAAGGCCCGGTAGATGAGGTCCATGTACTTCAGCATTGACTGCGCCCTCCACGGGCGAGCCTGGAGCGATAGGGACATGTAAATCATGTAAGCCGGCAGCCACGTGGCCCACGAACGTTCCGGCTTTTTCCTCAGCCTACGGTCTTTATCCTGGGGGTCCTCCTTATCTAGCTCCTTGGAGTCCAATTCCCTGTTCAGGAGACTAAATATATCCAAGAATTCCCCCCGCCATATCTTCTCCTTAGTAGCCTGGGCCAAATGATGCCCAAAAGGAGACGCATAGTCCCCAAAGGGAAGTGCCGCAGCGGCTACGCCAGCGTATCCTGGCGCCCAGCCCGAGGCTGGCCAAACGGCCATGCCCTGCACAGTCTGCCCCGGGGTGGCCCAGGCCGGCGCGTGCCCCGGCAGCCAGCCCGTCGCGCCCGTCGGGGGAGGCCCGAGTGCCTGCCCAAGTGACCCCCCTGGCAAGGGAGGCTGTCCCGGCGCCCCGCCCGGGCCCGGCAGCGGGCCACCATGGGCGGCCGCATACGCGGCCAGCCATGGCTGCCACGATGCGAGAGAAGGCTGCTGCGGCGCTGGCGCCTGAGCCGGCCACCCCGATGGGGCAGCCGCCCCAGGGGCCGCCACGCCCGCCGCCCACGGCCAAGTCAAGGTTGGTGTAGTGTCCGGTGCAGGCGCCAACTCACTCGTTGACGCGGTCTCCGGCGCAGGTGGCGTCGCGCCCTCCTCGTCTTCGATGGTCTCCGAGCCGGCTGCCGCCGCTGCCACTCCCTGGGAAGGCACCCTCGTCCGCTTGGCCGCTGCTGGGGAGCCTCCCACCGCCGGCACGGCTGCCGAGCTTGTCTCTAGCTGCTCCAATCTAGCAAAGCGGGCAGAAAAGTCGTTAGCCATCTGTTTTAACTGGGCCCTTTTTCTGGACCTGGAAGGCCTAGCCCCCGCCCTAGGCGCCGGACCTGGCTGGGCGTCCGGCGCGCTCACCCCTTTAGCCGTCTCCAAGGCAATGAGGCGTGATTCCAGCTCCAGCCATATTGGCCAGCCCTCCTCCTCCGATGAGGGCTCGGACTGTGGAGCGACGGGGCAAGGCCGCTTAGCCGGGCCCTTGCCCTTGCCATCCGGCTTGCCTTTCTTGGGCGCCATGGCCTACCAGGAGGCCGCAATAAAGCGGTGTGGGTGGGAATGGGTAAATGGGCAGGCCCTGCCCTCCCACTAAAGCGCACTCCCCACAGACTGGGCCCAATATCAGCTGCGGCCCCGGTGCCCCAACAAGCCCTCGCTCCCAGATGCCTCCCTCAAAGGTGCTCTACTGCGAGGAAACAAGAGAAAAAAGGGGGGGGGACAGGCCCGGTCCCAGCGCCTAGACCCGGACTCCCTCTGGGCCAGGCTCCAATCCCGGCCTACCGGCCCTCTCCAGCCCCGGCCTGCCTTCCGGACCCTGAGTTGGCTGCCTCGCACCGCCCAGGCCCCTCAGGGTTGGCCCCCCTGTCCCCGTGCGGCGTGGGCCGCACTATCACGCACCAGGCCCAAAGCAAGGGCCCCCACCGGCCCACCCGAATCCGGCTTGCCTTTGAAGGCCTCGGCCGCCCAGGCCCCCGTCGGGCCTCGCCCCAGGCCGCCGCCGCGCTCCCCGCAGGTTCCACCCCCCCCGCTGGCCCCGGGGATGCGCGGGCCCGCTAGGACCCCGGCGGCTATGCCCTCCCTCCCCCTTGCCCGCCCGGAATGGTGGCCGCAGGGAGGTTCGGGCCCCAATCGGCCCGGCACGGGCCGAAGCTCACGCGGGGGGAGGGCTGAACGCCGCTCCCCCAATCCGCTCGCCGGTGCTCCTTCCAAGCCGCGAGGCGCGGCGGCACGATCCGGCTCCCTGGCGGGTTGCTCCCGGCTACTCTTGCCGCGCCGCGCGGCCGGCCCGTTCTCGGCCGCGAATTCAAAATGGCGCCCGCCACGAGGCAGCGACCTCAAGATGGCGGCGCCCAGGAGGCGTTCGGCGATGCTCCCACGCCGAACGCCTAAACCAACTGCTCTGAGGTGGGGGTCGGAGCCGCCCCTTTTATAGGGCGCTCCTCCCCCCTCCCTCTCAGGGCCATCGGCCCGCCTGCTCCTCTCGCTCTTCTCGCGAGAGGGCAAGGAGAGCCCCGTGCGGCGGACGAGCCGCCGGCGTGGCCAACACATGTCTGGCTACCAGAACCCAGCGTACTGGCAAGACAACCAAAATAAATTTAAATTTGTTGGAAGCTACATGTGTGTGAACATACTCCTCTTCCCAATTGCAGCACGAAAGCATGTCAGCTGTGGCACTTGGATCGTGCTGCCAAGAGGCGGTGGACCATGCCTAAACCTTAACTATGCTCTTATAGTGGTATTTGAAAACATAGACATGATAGAGCGAAAATGTTAATTTTTTTTGTTTGTTAAACTCCAAGTTTTCCTCAATGTTGATTGTTTCTATCATTGTATGTCAGGCATGTCCAAACTTCAGCCCTCCTGATGTTTTGGACCACAACTCCCAGAATTCTAAGCTTAGATTGCCAATGGCAAAGGACTGTGGGAGTTGTGGTCCAAAACATCTGGAGGGCCAAAGTTTGGACATGCCTTGTATATGTAATTGTACGCCATGATATGTTTAGCAACAGATGCAAAAGTACCCTCATTTTGACGGCAAAATGTCTAATTTCATAAGATAAGTGCTTCTCAAATAAATACTGACATTTTCTTTTTCACCAAGGTGCTGATGTTACCTCAATGTCTGACATGTTTGCGCACTATCTGAATAGCCAGAGAACCTTCCAGAATGTCATTCTGCACCAGTTGATGGGGTACACAGTGGTGGCTCTGGCTATAGTTCATACAGGGGCTCAAATGGCCAACTTTGGTGAGTACCTATTTTTTCTTTCTTTCTTTCTTTCTTTCTTTCTTTCTTTCTTTCTTTCTTTCTTTCTTTCTTTCAAAAGCATTGGAGTACAATTAATAAGACATCAGACAATTTTGCCCATCAATTAGCAACATCAAGAGTGTTTGAGGCAGCTAACATCATGTTGTAGTAACCCATTAAGGAGTATAAAGTACAGAGACATAGGGCGTTTATACACGACCCCTAAGCTGCGCTGCAAATGGCTCCCAGCTCCGGAGCTTAGAAATGTTTTCCCACCAACTCCGGAGTTTGGAGACAATTAAGTGTGACCCCACCCACTTTAGCGCGACCCAGCGCATTTTTCATGTACCTGCTCTCTGCAGGTGAAAAAAATTTGATGCGGATAAGAGTGCCGGGCTCTCCTGGCTTGTCTGTTGTTTTTTTGCCTCCCGCCCCTTTAAGAGCTCCTTGAGACGGAACCAGGAAGTAATGGGGCTCATGGCAACTGACCGGCACCGGCAGGTTAGTAAAGGCTTCTTTTGTCCTCCCCCTCACGCTGACAGGAGCAGGAAGTGCTGAGGGGTGGGGACGGAGGAACAGAAACGAACCCCCAAGATCTCTGGTCCGAATTTAAGGGACCAGCGGATCTTAGGGGTCGTGTGAAAAGGCCCATAGGTACAGTATGAAATTCCAGTTCTCTGCCACACTCACAAAATATGGTGTCATTGAAAAAAATCCAATTTCTTTAGGGTTACCTTCATTCTGCCAACTCTAGTCTATGTCCTGTTGTTGAGTGACTTCCAAGTAACCCAGTCCTGTTTGTTACTGTGGACTAGACTTTCCCACAGCTCCATCCCTTTTAAGAGGCCAATGGTTATTTCTTTCTGCATTCTCTGGTGTTCCTTCAAGATGTCCTGGGGAAAAAAACTTTTATTTGACTTTAATCTGGAAGAGGTGGAATGATAGCCAAAGTGTAGGTGGACATTTGATGCAGATGCTTTGAATTGCTTCACTCTTCATAGAAAATATTCGGCCACTGCTCAGAAGAGGATATTGGTTCACCGTAGTCCACTTCCAAGGTGCATACTTCCACATCAGTCATTTAGCCAGAAGACCACTGCAGTTTTCTGAGATTCACACATAAATATTGTCTTCGAGTTCAAAAAGAGACATTTCTCTAGTGCTTTACAAAGGGCAAAGGAGATGCCCAAGTAGTCAAATGTACTTGATTTTCTTGTAAACATTAAAGAGGGAGAAAAGTTACACTGCACTGTAAATAAATTAGAGAGGTGCAGAAACGTTTGCAGACTTTGTTGTTAAAAACAACACTGCCATCTAATGGATAATTGATGGAAATGCAAATTTATCTTTTGAAAACAAAAAAGGGCTTTTGTAAAACGTGTTTATATTAGTACTTTATAGCTCTCACAAACACTAGTAAGCAAGAAAGGTAAATAAAATGATTGCTAAGAAGCTATAGTTGTTACTTGTAGGCAGGTAATCACTGCTTTGTACCAAGTTAAATAAACGAAAGCTTAGACTATAAATAGGAATGGATTTCCCACACCCTTAAAGTGAGAGAGGCATAGAGTGATTAATGTAAATGCAGACTCTAAGATGGGGTGCAAAACAATTTTAGTTTGCTAGTGCATTGCTAGGCTAAATTGTGCTAAGTCATATTATAGCTGATTTCATTGCCATGTTGAGCACTGTGCCCAGAACAGCCCTGGCGTATCCAACTTGTCACCTCTTCCCATTCTGAGAAGGAGCTATTAAACATCATCCTCCAAGAATGATTCTGTAGCCAACTGTGTATCCACAGGACAGTTCCTCCCCAATACCTAATTAGCTTTCTAAAGGGGACACTTTGTCAAAGGCTTTGCTCAAGTTAAGATACGCTATGTCTACAGCATTCCCTCTGTCTATCGGGGAAGTTACCTGATCAAAAAATGAGATCACATTAGTTTGGCAGTTCTTGACCAACTCATGTGGCATTGTTTTCTAGAGGCATTCATAGTGACCTCTTTATAATCTAGAAAGTTTTCCCTGGAAATGATGTCAAAACTAATCTAAATAGAAGGCGAGTGTGGAATCAATAAAAAACCAAGGGGAAAGTGAAAAAAAGAGGAAAGGGTTCAAGGTGGAGGCAGAGGATTAGGCAGCCATGGAGGTAAAAAGCACATTTAAAAATGGAGGGCACTATGAGATTGTGCACCCAACAGGAACAATTGAAGCAGAAAAAAGCATTCCTCACTGGGTCTAACCAATCCAGGCCCTTTTACAGATTTGAAATGGCTACTACCCCCCCCCCAAAGATGTTCTGATCAACTGCTAACTCCAGCTCTATTGGATGACAAATATCCTACTGGATTTTGACAGCCAAAAGGTGAAAGAAAGGTTAAGTGAAAGATGGAAACATTAAATGTTGTATGCTGTTTGTTGATACTCTTCATTAATATTTCAATGGCTGTCAAAATGTAACTAACAAAACAACGAAAACTTATTTTGTGATATTTTTTTGTGAAAACATGGAAGTCCAATCCCTAGTGAGCAATCTCAGTGAGTGTTCTGATCTGTCACAAGATTTTTATTAGTGAATAAAGAGACCATTTTGAATTTCTCAAAACCCAGTAAATGCATTTCCTTTCTCTCAGTAATAACTATGAAGAAAAGTTCTGACCACAACCGAGCACTATTGGGGTGGGTGGATGTTAAGCCATTTCTTGTTGGAATTTGGTAAAACTGTCTGTGATACATAATGGACAAAAACACCACTTTGCTTTGCTTTGCTTTAAACTCTGTTTAGCAGTTGAGTGAAAGTAATGCCATATTAAAATGAATACGTTAAAACCATAACATTGACTCAATAATTTAAACTTGTGAAACTAGTGTCCTGCTGTTCACAAGGGAGTCTTCCCTCCCAAGCTCCCCTGCAAAAAAAAAAAAAAAAAAAGTGTGTCCTTCCCATTTTCTTCCCACAATGGTTCTCAACCTGTGGGTTCCCATATGTTCATGGACTGCAACTCCCAGAAGTCTTCATCACTAGCTGAGCTGGCCAGGATTTCTGGGAGTTGCAGTCCAGGAACTTCTGGGGACCCACAGGTTCAGAACCACTGTGTGTTTCCATTTGACTCCATGCCTAACCTCTTATACCAGTGGTGGCGAACCTTTGGTGCTCCAGATGTTTTGGAGCACAAGTCCCAGAATTCCAAGCCTGTATTATTGCCAATGACAAAGGGCTGTGGGAGTTGTGGTCCAGAACATCTGGGAATGCCCAACGTTCGCCATCACTGTACTAAGCAGTCTCTAGTTCCATCTAGTGGGCACTACTAGTAATACACCTTGAGAAGTTGTATTTATTTTTTCAAATTAACTTGCATTAATAAGATCAATGAATTCAAGTTGCAGCAGACACCAGTGGAGGTGCAGAGAATTTGAAGTTAGTTTGTATTAAGAAAGGGGAAGTCAGAAATTGTGGAACACAGTAACACCCATGTAGCCACTGATTCACCATTCAGTTATCCGCAGTTGGCGACCAGCATGGGAAAAGGCTGGAGTTTTAAGTTTGTTGTTGTTGTTGTTGTTGTTGTTGTTGTTGTTGTTGTTGTTGTTGTTGTTGTTTTGCCGAGCCCACGCTACAGCTGATCAGAGCTGGGGTTCTGTAAAAAAAGTTTTGAAAACCTCTCTTTTCCCCTGTGCCTGATTGGGTGGGGGAAATGGCAGGAGATTTAAATATTAAAACTCTTAACTGACCCTCTTGACCCTTAACTGTCAGTCTGGTCTTCTTTCTTTCTTTTTCTTTCTTTTTTCTTTCTTTTTTTCTTTCTTTCTTTCTTTCTTTCTTTCTTTCTTTCTTTCTTTCTTTCTTTCTTTCATTTGTTTTTCCTTTTAAATTAAGATGTGAGGGAGATAACTTTATTGATTCTGTTAGGCTATTTTAATTTTGTATTCACTCATTTATAGGAGTGTGGCATTATGTAACTTGCCTTATTTGTATATGTGGATGTTGGTCTATGGTAGTATTAAAGGTTTGATTTGATTTGAATGCCAAAGAAGGAAAAGAGAAACAAGAATAAAGTGAAAGAAAAAAAAGAGGAGAAAGAGAAAGAGAGAGAAGGATGAATGGTAAGACCGGAAGTCATTCATCTCCATGGGAGAGGAGGACCAGCTCAGTGGAGGCAGGTTTTCTCATAAATTTGTTTTTAGTCCCAGGAGAAGTTAATTTTCTAAAGAGTTGGCTTTCCTTTTCCTCTACTTTGGGTGCTTTTACACGACCCCTAAAATCCGAGGCAAAGGGCTCCCAGATGCGGAGCTTAAAATTATTTTCCCACCAGCTGAGGAGTTTAAAAAAATTAAGTATGACCACGCCCAACTAAGCGCACCCCAGCACATTTCCCAAGTACCTGGTCTCCAGAGGTGAATTTTTTTTTGATGCGGATTGTAAAGCAGTGAGTGCCGGGCTGTCCTCGCCTTCTGTTTGTATTTTGTTTTTTTGACCCCCTCCCCCATTTAAGAGACTGCAATGCTTCCTGGGGAAGCTCATGACGGCAGAGCGGAGGTGAGCCTGCATTTTTTCTCCCTTTTTTTCTCCCTCCCCTCACGCAGACAGGAGCAAGGGAGTGCAGAGGGGTGGGAACACAGAAAGCAGAGCAAACCCCTTAGATCTCTGGTCCGAATTTAAGTTGCCAGCAGATCTTAGGGGTTGTGTAAAAGTGCCCCTTGAGTCCTGCTTTTGGGGGCTCTTCATCTTCCTCTGTAATTTACCCCAAACTTTCTTGAGGCTTAGCATCAGGCATTTTAGGAGGCAGGGGTGCTTTTGGGGAGCCTTGGGATGGAGGGGGGCTGCCTTAGAACGCTTTGGGGTTCTGTTCCTCTGCCCATCCCTTTGGTGCTTGGAGAGCTGCTCCTTGCCCAGCAGCTCCTGGAGGGGGGCTCCATCCCTGGACCGAGTCCCCATTCATTGGCCTCATCCCTCTTCATTTTCAGGAGGAACCCCAGGCTCATGTGAACCTTGCCCTCCTGCACTGACATCCGTGGGTCGACGAGGAGGCAAGGCCCTTGCGGCGTCCGAGGGTGCGGGCAGAACGGGACACATCGGCCACAGAGGAGGCAGACTGGGGACTCCACAGACGGCTGGCCGCCTCCCTTCTCCAGCCCCTTGGCCAGGCACAGCTGGAGGTCCTGCATGGCTCGTTACTTATCTAGGGAGCAGATGATGGTGTCAAGCAGGCTTTGAGGAAGCGGCTCTGCAAACCCGTGGCTCTCCTGGTGGACGTCAAAAAGGCATGGCAACTCCTGCGGACTGTCACCCACGAAAGCCGGGCCTGGGGAAGACGGGTGGCCAGCTGTGGGTTGCCCAAAAGTATGCCATTTCAGTGGTGTCAGGCAAAAAATTCACCTGCTCTGGTGCCAGCGAACAAAATCACCAGCTCTGAAAGCATTGCATATTTTTTGAGAAAAAAGTAAAGGAGATGCTTGAAACCCCAAGAAATTCAGCTGGACCCACATATCCACTGGCAATTGGTTTCACCTCCCATGGGCACTGAAAAACCATGGATAATAGCAAACTCTCACTCATGTATTTTGGCTGTTTTCGGAATAAGGCAACTTTCAGAATAAGGCAAAACATCCCAAAAAACCCACATCAGCTATCCCTTTCTCATGTTAAAAGGGAAAAAATCATTTTAAAAAGTGCATGCATTAATGGAAATAGGTACTAGGAGCGCCCAAATTGTCTGCCTGTCTGTCTGAAAACAAATGGGAAAGACAAGGTTGCAAACATTGTGAAGGAGCCAGGATCAAAAACAATGAAAATTATGCAATCTGCAAACATGCTAGTCAATTCAACAATTTAAAATCTCCCAGCGGAGTTTCCCCATGTGGTTTTCAGTCCGTACAACATGGTGGAGCAATCATTTGGCTGTAGCTCCTTCTGAGGACAAGGTGCTAAAGAAAAGATCACCTGCGCTTGGAGTAGTGGCTGCATCTCCACCTTTGCTCCCGCCTTGTTTTAGTCGAGGCCTCTGTGCAAGGAGGAATCTGCCAGAGAAAAAGAAAGAGAAAAAATGGGCCTGAGCACCCTCAGGAGTTCTGATCTAGCTCAGCCCCCCACTGATTCCAATCCTGACCTTCATCCAACGATCGGAGAAGTTCCAAATGGTGCCAAGTGCAAGCAAAATAGGCAAAAGGACCCAAAAGTACAGTCATACCTCGGATAACAAATGTTTCGGATAACAAACAGAAATTTCCGGGTATAGGGCTGCCTCAGATAACAAATGTCCCCTATGGGCTGTCTCGGATAACAAATGTTTCAAAATGCCTTGCAAAAAAGTGTGCCTCAGGATGCATTGCAACCCCCCCCACCAGTTTGTGGAGGGTGGGAGGAGTTAGAGCATTTCTTAATGGTGTTTTGGAGCCATTCTGGACATTTTTTTGCTGATAAATTTGGACCTTTCAAACTTGGAAAGGTAGGGAGCTAGTTCTGGGGGTTCGTGTTCCAGCACTGCATGCCTTTAAAGTGGACTTTATACAGAGGTCTGGGGGAAAACAGTTTTTTAGCCTTTTTTTTAACCTCTGGAATGGATTGATTGGTTTCCCATTCATTTCAATGGGAAACTATGTTTTGGATAACAATTTTTTCGGATAACAAATTGCCTCTGGGAACGAATTAAATTAGTTATCAGAGGTACCACTGTATGTCATTTCAGTGGTCACAGGCAAAACAAATCACTTGCTCTGGAGCCAGCGAAAAAAATCACCAGCTCTGAAAGCCTGCCTCCAGGCTAGCAGATTTTAAGGCCCTTCCAGTGACCTCACGGTTGCATCACAAGCATCCTTTGCCCCTAGCAACCACGGCCTGGGCTCTCTCCATGGTCCCCTCCCATCCTCCTCCCTACACTGGCAGGGAAAAATGGCAGCGACCCTCATGAACACGTTAACCCAGGCATGTCCAAACTTCGGCCCTCCAGATGTTTTGGACCGCAACTCCCACAGTCCTTTGCCACTGGCGTTCTAAGCTTAGAATTCTGGGAGTTGCGGTCCAAAACATCAGGAGGGCCAATGTTTGGCCACCACTGCGTTAACCCGACGGCTTCCTTTCAGGCATTCCAGCACAGGAAAGATCTGTGAGGAGAATTAGGGCACTGCAATGGTGGCTTACATTGTCTGTCTGTCTGTCTGTCTGTTTTCTGTGGAATGTAGCCATTAAGGAGGTTGACTGATCTGAGGAGAACTGTACAGTATTTGATTGTAACATAGGATTTTAACTCAAATCAATAGATGTTGATCATCTCATAAAATGCTGGAGAGCTGATTGTTTTGAAAAGAGCAAGAAAACCCAGAGGATCACTGATCTATGGAACCCCCTGTCAGAAGAAGTGGACTTTTCCAATGAGTCCTCTCTCCTCATGAAGTGGCCAAAGTACTGGAGACTCAGCTTCAAAATCTGTCCTTCCAGTGAACATTTGGGGTTGATTTCTTTCACGATGGATAGGTTTGATCTCCTTGCAGTCCAGGGGACTTTCAAGACTCTCCTCCAGCACCACAGCTCAAAAGCACTGATTCTGTGGCGATCAGCCTTCTTTATAGTCCAGCTCTCACTTCCATACATCACTACTGGAAAAACCATAGCTTTGACTATCCTGACCTTAGTTGGCAAAGTGATGTCTCTGCTCTTTAGGATGCTATCTATAGGTTTGCCATTGCTTTCCTTCTCTTTATGCATGCTGTTAAATATGTGTTGCACTGCCTGGTTTTGCCTGAGAGTGGCAATAGAGGCCACCCAAGGCAAGGCAAGGCAAAGCAGTTCTGAGTTAGGTCTTGGAACTTGGAAAGGAAGTTAGAGCATGGCAGAGCTCCTGATCTTTGGGCCTTTTCACACGACCCCTAAACTCCACCGCAAATGGCTCCCAGCTCTGGAGCTTAAAATTGTTTCCTCACCAGCTCCGGAGTTTACAGATAATTAAGTGCGACCACGCCCACCTAAGCGTGTCCCAGCACACTTTTCAGGTACCTGCTCTCCGGAGGTGAAAAATTCCTGATGCGGATATAACGTAGTGACTGCCCGGCTCTCCTTGCTTCTGTTTGTTCTTTATTTGCCCCCCCCCGCCCCTTTAAGAGATCTGAATGAAGTGCGGGGACGGCAGAACGGAGGTGAGCGGCATTCTTTTCTTCCTTTTTTTTTCTCCATCCCCTCACGCCTCCAACTGCCAGGAGTGCAGGAACAGCGACAAACCCCTAAGATCTCTGGTCTGAATTTAAGTGGCCAGCGGATCTTAGGGGTCGCGTGAAAAGGCCCTTTGTTTCTAATTTCTGATTCCCCTCTCCTGCCCTGCTGGTGTGCTGAAGGCCCCTGCTTGGTTGCACCAATCTAGAATCAGGGCATAAAAGCCCTACCTGCTAGAAGACATCCAGCTGAGAATCATCTTAGAACAGGCATGTCCAAACTTCAGTCTTCCAGATGTTTTGGACCGCAACTCCCACAGTCCTTTGCCATTGGAAATACGGGCTTGGAATTCTGGGAGTTGTGGTCCAAAACATCAGGAGGGCCAAAGTTTGGACATGCCTGCTCTAGGGGCGGGGTTAGAAGGAACCGGGGGTGCACCTTGGCATCCTTTCCATCAAACCATCCGAACCATCCGAGCAACGGGCCCCAGGTGGTGGCGGAATTGTGACTGGGTTGGAAGAATCTGTCGAATACACTGCGCACACCCTTTCTTTTCCTTTGTGCGCCAGTGTGTGTGTGTGGGGGTCAGTCTGAGATACCAGGCCTGACGGGTGGCAGTTGGGCTGGATAATAATAATAATAATAATAATAATAATAATAATAATAATAATAATAATAATAATAATAATAATAATAATAATAATAATAATTTATTGTCATTGTGTGTATATACACAGTATACACATACAACAGACACCCAGAGACCAATTCAACACACACACACAGACACACACAAATCCCCAAACACTCTCACACACATTAAAAAAAACCCTTCAACATACACATATTAAAAATCCCCGAAACACCCCCCACCAACACCCCCCCCCAAAAAAACCCCACAAACATCTACCCAACAGGCTAGGTAATACTGTCAGGTGGGTTACGTTCTCTTATCTTCACCCCTCAGGCAGTCAGCAGATGACAATGGAAGATGGACAGCTTTGGAACAGGACAGAATTTGAGACCACGATCAAAATGTCCACCTACTTGCTTGCCTTCATTGTCAGTCAGTTCAACTCGGTGGAGATGTATGAGAATCACATCCAGGTAGGAAGCGTGGGAGTCCTTGCTGGAGGGTGTTTTCTCCCTTGGTCCCTTCTGGAAGCTTAAGGGAGGGCTGAAGTTTGGACATGCCTGTCTTAGAAGAACAGATAACAGAAGCCCCAATAACCTCACAGATTTCCGAGCTCACAATAACTAATTTTCCATGTGTTTGCTTTCATAAAAAAACATGTGTAAGTTTATTTTTATCATCAGTGAAATAACTGGGCTTTCCCCAGGCACTTGAGCTTAGTTAAAATAATGTATCAATTTCTTCAGAACTTGGCTGTAGTTCAACAATGAAAGATGAGGAGGTAACAAGAAGTAAATAGAACACGTTTCTTCCTAAACAGTCAGCTTTCTCAATTAGAAAGTTTTTGGTTTCTCTAGTAGAATAAACCTATTCCTAATACTGTAATCCTAAATAGCCTTATCAAGTTAATATTCCATCCCTTAACTCTCTTCACAATCTTACATGTGGTTGTTGGCCTTCCATTAGCCCCCCCCCTCCATAGTTCTGCTCCTTCTATTATTCACTTAGGCACCTTGTCTGGGGGTGGCCCAGCAACAGGCACCTCTTCTGTCCCCACAAAATCCAAAAGATGCTATCACATGCAAAGATGATACACTGGTACCTGAGAAGACAAATGCCTTGTAAGACAAAAACTTGCAGGAAGAAAAAAATGTCCGTGAATAGGCATGTTTCACATGGCAAAAAATTCCCTATAGGAATGCTTTGCAAGAATAAAAACAGTTCTGCATGTACCCGGGAGGGGGGAAACACCTCGGTTATTTTTGTCTTTATTCCAGCCTCCAGAACGGATTAATCCATTCCCAATGCATTCCCATGGAAAACTGTGTTTCGTAAGACAAAATTTTCATAAAATGAAGTGACCCATAGCCTCCGGAACGGCTTAATCCAGGGGTGTCCAAATTTTTTGCAAGGAGGGACAGATTGGGTGAGGTGAAAATGTGTGTGGGCCAACAATTTGGCCCCCAGGCCAGACTTTGGACAAGCCTGTAAGGATGTGCAAGGAGGCAGGGAGGATGCTGCCGCAACGGAGCCAGGGGAGGGTAGGCCGGGCAGGTGGTTAGGGGGATGGACAGAGGCAGAGAGGGCAGGCAAACCATAAAACTGCAAGCTGACATCTCTATCTGGAATGGGGAGGGGCCAGCTGGCGGGGATGCATGACAGGCTGAGCTGGTGGGGAGAAGAGGCTGCGGGACACTCAGAATTTGAAAACGGGCCACATTCGGGCCCCGGGCCTGACTTTGGACATGCCTGGATTAATCCATTTTCAATGCGTTCCTATGGGAAACTGTGTTTTGTAAGACAAAAGTTTGTTAAAACAAACTGACCCGTAGAACCAATTAAACTGGTTTTAAGAAGTGCCACTGTACTCGCAGTAAACATCACCTGGGATGGCAGAATCATTGGTTGGAAAGTAGGAGATTAGTAGGAAGTGGCATGAGCTTCCTGGAGCGACCTTTTCTTCAAAAACATAAGCTAGTTTAAGCACTTCCTAAAGGGGGAAACTCTGTAACATCTTCTTTTCCGGTAAGCCTAGAATTTCTGCGTCCTTTGCTATGAACTAAGCACCCTCTTTCCAGCAGGCATTATTGTGATTGTGCAAGCAGAGGAAGTATTGGCCTTAGATCACCGAACTGTGCAGCTGGTCCCACCCATAGCGTTGAATCATTGGAGAAAACCCGAAATGAGTTATCACCATGTGGCTGGAACTGTCACTTCCTTGGCCCACTGATTTCCATCTCCTCCAAAGAAACCCGCTAAGCCAGTCCAAGAAAGGGATGCCACGCCCACAAAAGATTGCCCAACTGGAGAGCTGGCCTTTTAATGCTTGAAGCCCCACACTGTCCTTCACTGTCTTAAAGGAATGGGAAATTCCTGTCTTGGCTGCGCAACGCACGGATTTCTCCATCTCTCCAGAGAGGCTGCTGGTCTCTCCTGTGTGCTCATCAGGTAAACCTGACTGTTGAGAGAACTGAGTCTTGTTGATACTGGAGGTTTGAAGGGATGAGGCTCTTTGGAGCCTACTTTGTATTTAGGTAAAGGTAAAGGTTCCCCCCTGCATATGCGTGCTAGTAGTGTCTGACTCTAGGGGCAGTGCTCATCTCCGTATTCAAGCCGGAAGAGCCAGTGTTGTGCAAGTCCATGGCCACGTGGCCGGCGTGGCTGCAAGGAAACACTTATTTTACCTTCCCGCGTTTTACGGCGGTACCTATTTATCTACTTGCATTTACATGCTTTCGAACTGCTAGGTTGGCAGGAGCTGGGGTGAACAGTGGGAGCTCGCTCTGCTGCGTGGCACCCGGGATTCGAACCGCCAAGCTGCTGACTTTGCAGTCAACAGTTTTCGGAGCCTTGGTCCATTGAGCCACCACACCCCTATTTGGAGGAATGCAAAAAAGCAGATGTTTAAGTTGTGCAGGAACTGGGAATGGAAATGATGGTTGCTCGCAGGCACCTCACAGTTGGTCTTGCAACTCATTTGCTGCCCTTTGAGGGACATTCTTACCAACTAGGTCTAACCCAGCAGCTTCTCTTTCATTGCACCTGGCTATTATCATTTCTCATACTATTGGAGGTTTTTAAGGAGAGGCTGGATGGCCATATGTCGGAAGTACTGTGATGGGGGTTCCTGCATGGCAGGGGGTTGGACTGGATGGCCCTTGAGGTCTCTCCCAACTCTATGATTCTATGATTTTATGATTCTATGATTCTATTATAGTTTCTCATACTATTGGAGGTTTTTAAGCAGAGGCTGGATGGCCATCTGTTGGAAATACTGTGATGGGGGTTCCTGCATGGCAGGGGGTTGGACTAGATGGCCGTTGAGGTCTCTCCCAACTCTATGATTCTATGATTCCTACTGATGTGTGTTTGGAAAGACACCCTGGGTGCTTCTGGCTAGATCCAATTTGTTCAAAAGCGGATAAGCTTATTTCCCACCAAAGAATGCCGCCAAGAGGGCAATTGGGGGCCTTCTAAGAGTGTGGGTAGGCAAAGTGACAGGCTGCATGGTAAGCGTGGGCAGCCATCTTGGCACAACTTGTATAAATAAATTTCTTCTTGGGCCCGAGCCATCTTCCTGACTAGAAACCCATTCATCAGTGACTTTGATAGAGTGCAAGAGTCTATAAAACCACCCAGCAGTGATGATCAGTGTTGTCAGAGGAAGAGCACCTTACCTTGAACACCTGGGAAAGGCTGCTGACTCAGCTGGGTGGGACAAGGCTGAGTCTTCTGGCATGTCAAGTGGCATCTAGTATTATGGGCTGTGGAAAAGGGAGACATTTCTGCCTCAGAGTCAGTCGAACCATAGAACCATAGAGTTGGAAGAGACCTCAAGGGCCATCCAGTCCAACCCCCTGCCTTGCAGGAACCCCCATCACAGTGCTCCCGACAGGTGGCCATCCAGCCTCTGCTTAAAAGCTTCCAAAGAAGGAGACTCCACCAACCTCCTTTGTGGCAGCATTTTCCACTGCCGAAGAGCTCTAACAGTCAGGAAGTTCTTCCTAAGGTTCAAAGGGAATCTGTTGCATTCTGGGGAGCTGCCATATAAGTCATCCCTTGGTTTGGTTGGCTCACTTACAGAACTTTTCAGCCTGGGGAGTTGGAAATGTGGCAGTGCACGCACGCATGTGCATGTGCGCACACACACACACATATACACATACACACACACACACACCACACAGAGATAGATAGATAGATAGATAGATAGATAGATAGATAGATAGATAGATAGATAGATGGATATGTGTGTGTGTGTGTGTGTGTGTGTGTGTGTGTGTGTGTGTGTGTGTGTGTGTGTGCATGCACACACGTACACAGAGATAAACACACAAACACCAGCAGGGAGATAGGAGCCGTGAACATACTCTCCGATGCTCTTGGCCACTCGTGGGCCAGCTGTCCCTGTTCAAGGATAGTACACCGCCCTACAGTCCATACAAAAGAAGGAGCAAAGTATTATTTTCTTTTATCTACTGTTTTTCCCTCTAAATATAAAAAGCATTTATTCAGTAGCATGATCTAGCCGGTTTGAACTACGCCAGGGAAACGGCAGAGGGGGACACCGGGAAAAAGCGGCGTAGTATGTCCGCAAATACAACCAAATCGCTTTAAAAGGGGGTGCAGGAACCGATTTTTTTAAAAAAAAATCACCCCCAGTGGTTACGCAAGGGAAATCGTCACAGCGGTCAAAAATGGGCGTAGCCAAGGGGGCTCTTCAGAAAAAGCGGTATGAAAAGCAGACAGTGATTTTTCAGGCGATTTGTCTTTAAGGAAAAGGCGTTTCCAATCTGAAGTGTGGTAGCAGAGTTGTTCCTGCTGGTGGTGCTTCTCTCATGCAGCCACCCCCATCCCCTGTGATGCTGCGGAGTGGGGGTGGGGTGGGGAGCTCAGCCAGGCCCGCCCGAAGCAGTACACTTTCTGCACCTTCTCCACCTGTGGCAGGTCCTTCCCGTCAGCAGCCTTGAAAGTTTGGGTGACCTTTGATAAGAGGGGAGGACGGGAATAGGGAGGAGGAAGAATTTGGCAGCCTGACAGCTCCCTGGCACTAGCCAGAGCACCCTTTGGATCTAGCCAGCTTCCTACTGCTTTTCTCTTTTGGACGTTTCAGAGAGGGTAGCCGTGTTAGTCTTTTCAAGAATTTCAGGTAAAAAAGTCAAATAAAAACAAAACAAAACAAAAGACGCAAACATGTGGCACCTTAAAGACTAACTTTCATATTTTAACGTAACATTTCGTGCACATGTGCACTACTTCAGACATATATAGCAGCAGATATATTGCACACCTCATTCTGCTGCTATATATATATCTGAAGAAGTGCACATGGGCACGAAACGTTGCATTAAAATATGAAAGTTAGTCTTTAGGGTGATACATGTTTGTGTCTTTTGTTTTGTTTTGTTTTGTTTTGTTTTTCTTTGATTTTTGCCTGAAATTCTCTTTTGGGCGGCTCTTCAGGGCCCTTGAAACATTCAAGGAAGTAAAACTCAGCCCGGCAGGTGGTTTCCTGGCAATTGGATTGAGCTGACGATCCTTCACCTGGCGGGACCTTTGCCGCCGTTGTTATGGTGTATTTATTGCACCCCACTCCTGGATAGGCACATGCACCCAAGGCCACCTTCCTATGAAAGAAGGTTTTTCTGGAGGATTTTCATGGGCGGTTGCTTGTTCTCTGCTTGTTCTTGGGCCACTACTCTTCCCCAGCCTTTCCCAATCAATCTCCCCACTTCCCAGCAGGCTCTGTCTGACAGGCAGAGAGGAAGCTTGAAGCACAAGTGCAGTTGGAGGAAGCTGGTGGGGCAGCAACGCTCTGCAGCTTCCCTCTCCGCCCCGCCCCCCCCCCAAATCTAGCAGCGACCACCTACAGCAGTGATGGCGAACCTATGGCACGGGTGCCAAAGGTGGCACTCGGAGCCCTTTTTGTGGGCATCCGGCATCGCCCCTTCATAGCCACCCGTATACAGGTTAAATTACTGTATTGGCACTTTGCAAAAATTTTAGTGGGTTTTGAATTGCAGTTTGGGCACTCGGTCTCTAAAAGGTCCGCCATCACTGACCTAGAGTCACTAGTAGCCCAGCGACACAAGCTGTTCGCCATCATTGACCTAGAGTCACTAGTAGCCCAGGGACACAAGCTGTTCGCCATCATTGACCTAGAGTCACTAGTAGCCCAGCGACACAAGCTGTTCACCATCATTGACCTAGAGTCACTAGTAGCCCAGGGACACAAGCTGTTCGCCATCATTGACCTAGAGTCACTAGTAGCCCAGCGACACAAGCTGTTCGCCATCATTGACCTAGAGTCACTAGTAGCCCAGCGACACAAGCTGTTCGCCATCATTGACCTAGAGTCACTAGTAGCCCAGCGACACAAGCTGTTCGCCATCACTGACCTAGAGTCACTAGTAGCCCAGGGACACAAGCTGTTCGCCATCATTGACCTAGAGTCACTAGTAGCCCAGCGACACAAGCTGTTCGCCATCATTGACCTAGAGTCACTAGTAGCCCAGCGACACAAGCTGTTCGCCATCATTGACCTAGAGTCACTAGTAGCCCAGGGACACAAGCTGTTCGCCATCATTGACCTAGAGTCACTAGTAGCCCAGGGACACAAGCTGTTCGCCATCATTGACCTAGAGTCACTAGTAGCCCAGCGACACAAGCTGTTCGCCATCATTTACCTAGAGTCACTAGTAGCCCAGCGACACAAGCTGTTCGCCATCATTGACCTAGAGTCACTAGTAGCCCAGCGACACAAGCTGTTCGCCATCATTGACCTAGAGTCACTAGTAGCCCAGCGACACAAGCTGTTCGCCATCATTGACCTAGAGTCACTAGTAGCCCAGCGACACAAGCTGTTCGCCATCATTAACCTAGAGTCACTAGTAGCCCAGGGACACAAGCTGTTCGCCATCATTGACCTAGAGTCACTAGTAGCCCAGCGACACAAGCTGTTCGCCATCATTGACCTAGAGTCACTAGTAGCCCAGGGACACAAGCTGTTCGCCATCATTGACCTAGAGTCACTAGTAGCCCAGGGACACAAGCTGTTCGCCATCATTTACCTAGAGTCACTAGTAGCCCAGGGACACAAGCTGTTCGCTATCATTGACCTAGAGTCACTAGTAGCCCAGCGACACAAGCTGTTCGCCATCATTGACCTAGAGTCACTAGTAGCCCAGGGACACAAGCTGTTCGCCATCATTGACCTAGAGTCACTAGTAGCCCAGCGACACAAGCTGTTCGCCATCATTGACCTAGAGTCACTAGTAGCCCAGCGACACAAGCTGTTCGCCATCATTGACCTAGAGTCACTAGTAGCCCAGGGACACAAGCTGTTCGCCATCATTGACCTAGAGTCACTAGTAGCCCAGCGACACAAGCTGTTCGCCATCATTGACCTAGAGTCACTAGTAGCCCAGGGACACAAGCCTTTCTCTGCTGAACGCCAACAACTGCAATGCCCTTTCTTCAAACAGGGGAGAAAGAGGAACCTGGGAGCGACAGGCCAGTCAGTCTGACATCAATCCCAGGGAAAACCCTGGAACAGATAATTAAGCATTCACTGTGCAAGCACCCAGAAACCTTGTGGAGCTGCTGTGACTAGGGTTATGTGATCTTTGTGATCAGCCCCGTTCTGCCTGCAGCATTTTGGACCCTTTGAAGTTTCCAAAAAGCTTTCAGAGGCAGCTACACGTAAAGCGTGTCACGGTAACCCACTTGAGATGTAACTGGGGCATGGGTCACCATGGCCAGATCAGACCTCTCAAGAAATGAGTGAAGCGGACACAATTAGCTTTAGTTGTGCAACTGCACTTCTGGTCTGCACTGTAATTGGGCGTCCAGGCTGAGAGATGCATCCCGGAGCACCTCCAAGCAGTGCCATCTGTGTTTTCAGAGGGATTGTAATCGTACGCAGCACAGGATGGATCCCTATTCCCTGATCTGCCAGGAAACGCTTGAGCCGAAAAGCTACAACCTGCTCTATCGCCTTGCCCAGGAATGGAACGTTAGAGATGAGAGGTGGGCACGAACTGCGGGTCCAGTGTTTCATACCAGTTCATTTATCAGCCAAACGGGGTGTTTGGTGTTTCAAAGCCCAGGCCCCCAACTCAGAGACGGTGCCTAGAGGAGGTAAGACAAGGACGCCAAGCCACTGCCCCCAAGTAGGTACCGACCAGAGGAGGGAGGGCTTTTAAGTGCTGAACACCGGTTTGGCCAATTATTAGAAAATGGCAGCTGGGCAGGCCAGGGGCATCTGTCCAGGGCTTCGGCAGCAGCAGGACACCAGGAGTTCCTCTCCCCCCTCCTAGCCTGGCTCACCTCTTCCTCCTCTTCCTCTGTCACCATCTTGGGAGCCTGCCAGGCAAAATCTGGGTGTTATCCCAAGATGACGGCAACAGCTGGGGGGGGGGAGGAGGAGGAGGAAGAGGTGAGCCAGGCTGGGAGGGAGGGAGGGAGGAACGCCTCTGGCCTGCACTGCCATCACCCCCTCACCACCGCCTTCAAGACCAACCCCTTGCCAGGGTGACAGCAGCCAAGGGCTGACAGTGCCCGTAATACCTCAGAGTAGGATGTGCTCGTTTTGCAAGACATTGCTCGCAAACTGAAGCAAAATTTTATTAACAGTTTTGTTCGTCTTGCAAAATACTTGCATACTGAGTTATTTGCAAGCCGATGCAGTACAGTACCGTATTCCTGAGCAGAGCAGGGAGTTGGAGTTGATGGTCTCATAGGCCCCTTCCAACTTCACTATTCTATGATTCTATGAAACAAACAAACAAACAAACAAACAAACAAACAAATGGGTAATATAACTAAGAATGAGAGCAAAAGTATGAGCCACCAACTGGCTATATGAATACTTAAAGAGACTTAAAGAGACGGATGTGAGTCTGGCACCAAAATGTTGATTGTTACCAGGTGTACCTTGGGATGGGGTGGCATTCCCAAACTGGAGTGTCCCTACAGACAAGCCTTTTCACACGACCCCTAAGATCCGCTGGCCCCTTAAATTCGGACCAAAGATCTTAGGGGTTGCTCTTCCATCCTCCCCACCAGAGAAAGAGAGGAAAAAATGTAGCTCACTTGGAGGAGCTTCCCAAAGTTTCTCTTCCATTTCTCTTCTGCTTGCTTTTTTTCCTCCCACCTCTCTCTTAAAGGGGCGGGAGGCAAAAAAAACACACAAGCAGAAGCCAGGAGAGCCCCGCACTGACCAGATTAAATCCGGACCTGGGGATTTTCACCCACCTCAAGCAGGTACAAGAAAGTGCAGCTGGGTTGCGCTTAGGTGGGCGGGGTCGCACTTAATTTCCTGCAAACTCCGGAGCTGGTGGGAAAACACTTGTAAGGTCCGGAGTTTGCAGCCATTTGCTGCGGAGTTTAGGGGTCGTGTATAAAGGCCCTTTAAAGTTCTGTCTTCTGCCACCCCTCGATGTCCTTTCCCTAAGAATGAGAAAATGCAATGGCTGCCCACCAGCTGACATGGTCAGATTCATACAGAGTGCAGCGCATTGCTTCAGATAACGAGTCCCAGGTCATTCAGGATTTTGTACATCCACACCAACATCAACACCTTATATTTAGCTCAGTCACAGACAGGCAGCCAAAATAGCCTCAATCAGGCCAATATTACTCCCTGAAAGCATATTTGTAGCCACGTTTACATCAGCTGCAACATCTGGATTATTGTATCTTATGCTGCAGCCTCAGGTAAAGTTCATGCATAGGAGGAAGCCAAAGGAGAGGTTATCGGAGCCTAGGGAAATGAGGTAAAGCTATTTCTGCTCCACAACCACAAATGATGCACCAGCTGAAAATGTGAAAAGCAGTATCTGTTAGTGAAGCTGCCTGAACTGCTAGTGGCAAAGCTGGACAAATGAGTGCCCTTCATCACCACTTACATGCATGTTGTTGGAGGGTTGTTGTTGTTGTTGTTCAGTCATTCAGTCGTGTCCGACTCTTCGTGACCCCATGGACCAGAGCTCGCCAGGCCTTCCTATCTACCACTGCCTCCCAGAGTTTGGTCAAATCCATATTGGTTGTATCAATGACACCATCCAACCATCTCATTCTCCGCTGTCCTCTTTTCCCAACATCAGGGACTTTTCCAACGACTCCTCTCTCCTCATGAGGTGGCCAAAGTACTGGAGCCTCAGCTTCAGAATGTGTCCTTCCAGTGAACATTTGGGGTTCATTTCTTTCAGGATGGATAGGTTTGATCTCCTTGCAGCCCAGGGGACTCCCAAGACTCTCCTCCAGCACCACAGCTCAAAAGCATTGATTCTGCGGCAATCAACCTTCTTTATAGTCCAGCTCTCACTTCCATCCATCACTACAGGAAAGGAGGGTATACATCCAAAATAAGAGTGCCCACTAATTCTCAGACCTGAGAACAAGTTTTTCCTGGATTCCATTTACGTTAGTTGGACTTAGCTCAACACAGTATTGTCATTATTGTCTCCACTTCCCAATCCAGGAAAGTGTACCTGTCAAGGACAAATGGAACCAGATGTCAGTAGCAGCCTTGCTGACATTTTGACCCCAAAGCGGCTGAGAATCTTGCCCAGTCTTCATAGAGTTGTGGTGGGGACAGACAAAAATGGAACTGATTTGGAGACCATAGCATACAATTGCCATAACAATGAGCTGGTTATGTCTCCGTGCCACCTTTGTAAAGGGTCTTGCAGGTAGGAGTGGAACCACCTTGCCACCAGCCCTCTATTGTCTAGGACCGGTCACTTCTGCTACAAGAGACACCAATATATTAAGAGATGCCAAGAGAGCATAGATAATCAAGACTGTGTCCTGGTGAAGATCAAGCCTATCTTAATATGAAACCCAGGTGTGAGAGCAGACTGAAGTGAGATGAGAAAGACAGTGCATGTCAAGTGAGTTGAACACCTGAAACAGGCAATACGGCATACAAACAACAAGGGCTTCAGGTCTTACCTCTCCTATACTCTCCCTCTCCCTGCCACTGCTTTTAACAGCTTGCCCACTTTGGGACAGGGGTGTTTTTTTTTTTTTTTTTTTTTTTTTGGCCTCCTAAAGATGTCCCTCCAAATAGGGATTTAGAAATATTTATTTATTTTATTTTTACCACTTATATGCCGCCCACTACCCAAAGGTCTCAGGGTGGCTTACAATCAAAAGAATTAAAACAGTTAAAATTAGGATATCAATAAATAATCAAAGCAATAATAAAAACCTTACACTAAAATCATTACACTAAAATTGCCATCAGAGGACCCACCAGTCTATATTGTATCAATTAAAAAACTTCTGGAACAGGAAGGTTTTTACCTGGCGCCGAAATGTCATCAATGTTGGCGCCAGGCGGATCTCAATCGGGAGGGCATTCCATAGCTTGGGGGCAGCTGCCGAGAAGGCCCTGTGTCTACAAGCCATCCCTTTCACCTCCTTGAGGGATGGCTCTTTCAAAAGGGCCCCCTGGCTCGATCTTAATCACCGGGTAGGTTCATATGGAAGGAGGCGGTCCTTCAGGTATCTAGGTCCTGAGCCGTTTAGGGCTTTATATGTCAAAACAAGCATTTTGAATTGGGCTCGGGCAGCAACTGAAAATATGTTTTAGACCAGCATGGCCCTCTTTGAAAGCAAATGCTAAACAAGATGTGGATGGTTTAATTGTACATGAAACACATAAAATTAAGGAGGGAAGGAAACAGTGAGGAGCACATCAGCTTAACTAGAACTCTGGCTTGGCTCGAGATGGAAAATGCGACGTTGGGAACGTATTCCGTTTCCAATATTTCGAAATTACTGACTAAGCCTTTGGCTTTCCTTCCTCTGTCCTCTCCTTCTCTCTGCTACTACAGAGCAGCCTGCGGGATGATTCTGCATGAATATCACCAAAGTAACAAAACAAGACGTCCCTGGGGGATCTTAGGTTATGGGCTGCCTATCAGCCCATGAAAGGAGTGAGTAGCAAAAACTAAGCCAAGAGCTGCCGTGGCCAAAGGCAGGGATGGATCTTTTAGTAAATCTCTGGGTGGTTTGCTGAATAGCAAGTGCTTTTAGTCAGAAATGGTTTTCTGTAAAAAGAATATCTGAAATAAAATCAAGTGGATTTATGTGTCCAAAGAACTTGTGAGCTTCACATTGGTAGGACCCCTCCTTTCTTGGGCTGGCCTTCTGCATGCCCCGTGGCTTCTCCTGCCACCAGAGCCACTGGTGGATCGCAAGGCTTTTTGCCACCTGTGGCGAAGTTCAGCAGAGGTTCTTGTTCTAGAAATGGACAGGAAGGGCAATTGAATCATATTTCGATGCAGGCCATGGGAGAGCTTCCTCCACAGGCAGTCCTAGTCACTGTGATGTCTTGTGGTGATTTCTCTCTTGAGAAAACAAAACCCCGGAATCAGTCAAGTACAAATACACACAGCCACTCTGTGCCCCCGGATGGCTTTGTGCATGCTCGTTTCCATCCACTTTTGCAGTGGAAGGATGGGCTGCCTCAGATACTCTTTTTTCTTAATGGCACCCGGGGGCCTCTCTGGTATGAGTGTGCATATGCCTTGAACGGAAGCAATGGTGGCAGCCACCACTCTGCTCCTCTGCCTTCCATTGGTTTGTGGCCAAGAGGTGACTGTGAAAGAGAGAGAGCTCTCATGGGACCATACTGTTCGACCTCAGCCAAGCTCCTATCCGGGGTCCACTGTCTGCTGCTGCAGCTGCACTACTCCTGCCTGTTCTTAAAGGACTCATCCCACACACCATCATGTGTGGCTTGAGGACAATGATGACACGATAGAGAAGGAATGTTTTTGTGGTCACCTCCTGCCTGCCTCTTCCTGTCTTGTTTTTTGTTTTATTTTCTGAAGAAGGATAATAATATCCACCAGTGCAGAAGGCGTCACAGTGTGTCTTCCTTTCTATGTGTTTAGAGATGAACCTTAAAGGGAGAGTAGTAGTTTGTAAGAGGCCTGTCTCCTTTCCCTGGTGTGGGAGATCCATAGATTTCACTCTTATTTCAAAATACAGGCTGAGCCAGGCATACTCTTCCTGCCGTTGCGATTTCTCAGGTCTATTGGTTTTTAGATCAGCAGAGATCTGCACATGGATATAAGAACATGAGAACATAAGAAGAGCCATGCTGGATCAGGCCAAAGGCCCACCTAGTCCAACTTCCTGTATCTCACAGAGGCCCCACCAGATGCGTCTGGGAGCGCACGAGATTAGATCTCTGTCTCCTGATACCACTCCCCTGCATCTGGCCCTTGAAGTACCCTGGTTTTAAGCCTGGAGATGACACATCTCCCTCATGGTTTGTAACCTGTGATGAACTTTTCCTCTAGGAATCTGTCCAATCCCCTTTTGAAGGCATCCAGGCCATGGTTTTATTATGTTTGCTGTGACAATCGCCCTGCAAGGTAGACTACTGTGCTACTGATGGCTGAGGGTGACCGAAAGTGAACTGTCCAAGGTTGGTTTTCTTTCTGCCAGAGGAACCATCTACAGCAGTGCCCCTAGGGTTTTGCTGCCATCTTCAGTTGGCTGGCTGGCTGGGACACCAAGGAAGGAATCCTTTTGGAGCCTCAATTTTGCATCAGGGTCTGCTTTGGCAGCAGGGCAGGGCTGGGCAGAACTGAAGGGACCAACAGGTCATCGTTGTCTTTCTTCTTCTTCTTCTTCTTCTTCTTCTTCTTCTTCTTCTTCTTCTTCTTCTTCTTCTTCTTCTTCTTCTTCTTCTTCTGTCACCTTTATTGACATAAAATAATCGTTGAAATAGTTGCAATAGGCAAACCTCTCAGCATCTGAATGATTCCCATATTAGGGGTTACAATGAGCCTAACTTAAAAGGAAGCAGGGCTATTCTTTTGAGAAACTAGTAATAAATATTTGGCTGCTAACTCCGTCACACTTTTATCTTTATCTGCCAAGAGAGTAGCAGTAATAGTCTTTGGGATTGTTGAAAATTTGGAAATAAGAGTGCCAATTATTTGGTGTCGATTGATATGATGAGAGGGACAGGTTGTAGCAGGCAAGAACGCCAGACCCTCGGCAAGTGTCAGTGCTCCAGGACTGCTTGGACGCACCAAAAACTGCAGTGGCGTTGAAACTGTTGGTTCTTTTAGGGCTCTAGGAAACAAGGAAGACGTTTGAAGCCTTATGTGTGCAGCCCTCGTCTCCTCCCACCCCAACGAGGGGATCTCTGCGCACAGACTTTCTCCCTCCCTTGACGAGTATCGGCCAACAAATGTTTTCCAGATGTGATGGCCTTGCAGCTGGAAGGGATGTGGCTTCAGTGTGCGTGAAGGGGCCGGAGTGTCTCTACCTCTTTCTCTCTGTGCCTCCAAGTCTGTACTCATGTGAGACAATAAATGCCTAAGGACCAGCAAAAACCACCCGTGGAATGATGGTGAAGAAGCACCTCACCAGCAGGCTCTGCTCTTGCCTTCCAGCTGGAGAACGCCCGCTTTTCCCAGGGCCCATGCTGTGTCGATGGGTCCCACTGCCTGCCTTCTGACCAGGCCAGCAGCCCAAGAGTTAAGACGGGGAAGGATCAGCGTGGGGCTCGCTACTTCCTTTAGAGCTTTGGAAGGAACCCACTCCTTGTGACCGATTTGGAGAGAGAGCAAACCAGAACGGGAAAAGCCCAGCCCCGGCAGGGAACCGGTGGAAAACAGTGGGGAAAGAAGCAGCAGCGAAAGAGAGCAAAAGCCGGGAATGGGGGTAACGAGGTGAGTCGGAGGAGTCCTGTCCTCTTTTCCATTGAATCGTGAAGTTGGAAGCGGGCTGGAAGGCCATCTCGGGTCCCACCCCTTGCTAAATGCAGGAATGCAAATCATAGGATATCTGCCAGGTGGTCTTGATTTGTCTAGAAAGCCTCCAGTGTTGAGCACAATTACTCTCAAGCTAATTGGTTTCTTTGCCATGCTGTTATTTATTTATTTATTTATTTATTTATTTATTTATTTATTTATTTATTTTAATACTTATCTACCGCCCATCTTCCGGAGGAACTCCGGGCGGTTTACAACCAAAATGGAAACAATAACAATAACAACAGACTAAATAAAAACATCCTAGTAAACGACAAGAAGGAGTCATTGGCAAGAAGGCGGGACAAGGACGAGAGAGAGAAAATTAACAGTTGCCAAATGCCTCGCCAAAAAAAAAAAAAAAAAACCAGGTCTTTAAGGCTTTTTTAAAAGGCTGACAGGGACTGTGCAAGGCAGGACTCACTCGGGAAATGGTTCCAGAACACAGGACCAGCCACAGAGAAGGCTCAGTTGCGAGTCACCATTTTCTGAGCCTCCCTCCACCTGGCCATGGACTTGCACAACACTGGCTCTTCGGCTTGAATACGGAGATGAGCACCGCCCCTAGAGTCGGACACAAGGACGCATGTGCGGGGCGAACTTTTACCTTCCCCCCCCCCAGTAGGTTTACCTTCTTCAGTAAACAGTTGGCAACTGAGAGTGTTGACTAACTTTTTAGGATTACATGTGAAGTTATTTTATTAACCATCATAAACTATGGAGGGATCTTTTCTAAAATATAGCTGTTAAGATGGTACATTTTCTAAAATATAGCTGTTAAGATGGTACATTGATTTAAACAATAACTTTAGACTGAAAACATTATGAGAGGGGAAGAATTTCAAATTTCAGAAAGAGCAGTAAGAAAATTATGAATACAGCTGTTTCATTCTGTGGTAATCATGCTCCAAAATACTACTGTATAATATTTATTGCCTTTTGAGTTAGATTGCCTTATGTTCTGAAAAAGGACCTTTGGAAATCTTGTTTGCACTTTTAGCTCCAGGTGTTGGTGCAGGAGAGAAAGCAGAAGTAAGCCACTGCCAAATGAACAAACAACATTCTGATTTGTTAATTGCCTTTCAAACAAAGCTGAATCAACCAAAGGCAAATGTTAGCTTTGCATATGGGAATTCTTGTGGCTTGTCTTCATACGCTGAGGCCAAATCAAAACCAAAGATGCCCATCACTGAAACCTACAACAAAAATCTTTCCTACAGATGTGTGTATTGCGTCGTTACAGTCATGACCGACTCTTCGTGACGCCATGTCCATGGGGTTTTCTTGGCAGGAGTACTGGAGTGGTTTGCCAGTTCCAACTCCAGGCGCCTTCAGCACCTGGTATTCCCTGGTGGTCTCCCATCCAAGTACTAACCAGGGCCGACCATGCTTAGCTTCTGAAATCAGGCAAGATTGGATATGTTTAGGGCATGTAGGAAGCTCTACAAACAGGTGGGCACTTATACCCTTGCAAGACAAATTCCAATCTACCAACCCACATACAGTGGAACCCAACTTAAGAGTAGCTCGACTTAAGAGCAATTTGACTTAAGAGCGGAAAACTGTTGGCGTTTTAACTGCCACCTTACAAATTTTAGATATGGTCTGCTCGACTTACAAATATTTTTTTTCATTTTTCATATTTTTAAACTTATTTTTTCAATGTTTTAGATAGGTACCCCAACTTAAGAGTAGTTCGACTTAACAGCATGCATTCAGAACGGATTAAATTCGTAAGTTGAGGCACCACTGCATTTCTTATATGTGCATGTTAGTGGGTAAGGGAAGGCGGAGAGAATTCCAGGATCTCATCATAGAGGGGGAAATGCAACCATCTTTCTGACCCTGTAACTGAGAGAGTGGAATAGAATTCACCAGATAGTCTTCTTACTTCTAGAAGTGGTCAAATCAGCATCAACACGGGACCCCAAAGCACCAGACCCTGGCTCCCCATTCTGGTCTCCTGATCCTGTCCTTAACAGGTGTCAGTTTGCTCAGGATGCAGTGATGCTGGTTATTCTTAGAAGCTGCTGACTGTCCCCCCCCTTTTACTTCCTGCAGGTGCCGTACCTGGACAACCAGTTCCCTATTAACTGTCCCAGAAATCAAGGGAAGATATTCTTCCCAGGGCTAGAAGGCAAAAGTGACCTTTACCCATCTCCTTGCTGTTTAATGTTTGACTAGTTAACCCAGCATAATAAATCCCAGGCCAGGGTATTAAAGACATGTGGTGTCTTCACTAAGCCTCCCTCTCACGGACGCCTTCCAGGCACCCCCAACCATGGCCAAAGGCTTCTTCATTAGCAAGACTTTGGGCATTGCCTTTATTGTCCTTGGGCTGGCTGCTGTGGCCACCATCATCGCCCTTTCGGTGGTCTACGCACAGGAGAAGCAAAAGGCGGTGTCTTCCACAGCCCCAACCAGCTCCACAGCATCCAGCACCATCATCACCACTGGTGGTAGCGGCAGCAGCACCGGCAACGCTGGCCCCGGCACCACCGGCAACGCTGGCCCCAGCACCACCGGCAACGCTGCCACCAGCACCACCGGCAACGCTGGCCCCAGCACCACCGGCAACGCTGCCACCAGCACCACCGGCACCACTGGCGGCAGCAGCCCAGCCCAGCCAGACAATCCTTGGAACAGGTTCCGGTTGCCCAAGAGCCTAGTCCCTGAACACTACAAGGTCGTCCTCCGGCCATTCCTGACTCGCAACGGTGATGGCCTCTACGTCTTCCATGGCAATAGCACGGTGCGCTTTAGGTGCCAGAACAGCACAGATCTCATCCTCATCCACAGCAAAAAGCTGAATTACACAAGCCAAGGGGGATTCCTCGCTTCCCTGACCGGAGTGGATGGTGCCGCGCCGCCTAGCATCGCTCGGACGTGGCTACAGGAGGACAAGGAATACCTGGTGGTGCAGCTCAATGGGTTTCTTCAGCAGGACCATGTCTATGAACTGTACACCAGCTTCACTGGAGAGTTGGCCGATGATCTGGCTGGCTTCTACCGCAGCGAATATGTCGAGGATGGCCAAACCAAGTATGTGGAAGGAAAGGGGTGGGAAGTCTTTCATGGTTGGGTGTGGGTGAATTGTCTCCACAAGTTACATGCTGGAGAGTGAGCGGGGGAAGAACCTGGAACATGAGATGCAGAAGGAGGCCTCTATTGGAACAACAGGGGCAAAATATTAAGGTGGGAGGAGACAGGAACCCATTAACCCTTACAGAAAGTCTTGGAGGATAAACCACCCGGGTTGAGAAACTACAGCAGGGTAAATTGCCCCAGGAAATGATGGTTTAACTCCTTCCTTCCATTTAAAACCATCTGCTGCCTCTTCACATACCTTTTCTGCTCCTTCTTAAGCCGTATGCTGCTGTTGGCATTGCTGCTGCTTTATAGGGTGTGGTGATTTATCCTTGATGTAACTTTTGAATGCCAAGCTTTTAGAGGGTACAGTATTTGCTCTCTGTCCTATAGTCCTGTGCTTTTTCCCTCTGGCTTCTGTCAAGGTGAGACACCTTCACCTTTGTAGGAGCCATGTGGGAGAGGGGTGGAACGGCATTGCAGGAAGTTGACGCCACGGCGGAGAATTCATTTGAGAGACATGGGTGCAAGCTCTGGGATTCGGACCAGTGCAATCCCAGGAAAATGGTGGGTTGCGATTGCAGAGGTGGAACTATGAGCATGAGATAGACCTCTGTGCTCCTGCAAGGCCTCCACATTCTTATTTCCATTTTAACCCTTGCTTTGCTTCTGTCAGATGTAGGGGTGCCCTCTGGCTGTGCATGTATGCTGGTTTGCATGAAGTGAAATGATAATCTCTGACATGCAGCTGTCCGTTGTGACAATCACTATGGCTCTTCTTCCAAGTAAATCTGCAAAATGCAGGCTGTGGTAGAAAGCCCTATAAACAAACCAGATCCAGCAGCTGGAAGTTGACTCCTGCCAAATGGACTTCTTTTCCTTGAGAGATAGGAAAAGAGGTCTAGTTGCCATGACTCAACTTCCAGATAAACTCACCTGGATGACTGAGAATCTTCACAGACAGATCCAGCAGCTTTCTTTGCTAGACATAGAGGGTTGACCAAACTAATAAGTCTTAATAGCCCATGGCCGCAACACTTGAGAATAGACCATCAGTCAAGTAACAATGATTGCTCATAAAATTGCTGGGAATTCCCCATGTTCCTGCCCCATGTTCACAGACTGCAAAGGAAGCTTATTAGAGGGGAGCTGCCGGGAAAGGGGTGTAGGGGAGGTAATTGTCCTTGAAACTACAGTGGACCCTTGTATAACAAACGGTTTGTATAACATAAAATTTGTACAACATAAAAAATTCCGGAGATAGGGGAAATTTGCTTAACATAATCGCCTATGGGACGAATCTGTACAACATAAAAATGGGATCACTCTGTTTTCAATGTATTCCTATGGGAAATTTATATAAAGGGAAATTTGCTTAACATAATTTCATTTGGAACGAATTAACTCCTTTATACAAGGTACCACTGTAAACCCTAACCATCTGACCGTGTGAGCCCTGTTTCTATACACTACTCACTCTGTGCATGTGTGTTCAAGGCCAAGCGAAGGTCCTGGATGACTGGCAGGGTGTGTTTTTTTAAAAAAAAAATTAAATAAAGATGGCTGTACTAAATATTGTATCACGCTCCGTTTGTTGAGCGGTCTTTTTGCTCTTCCTCCAGAGTGTTGGCCACAACGCAGATGCAAGCCGCGGATGCCCGGAAAGCTTTCCCCTGCTTTGACGAACCTGCCATGAAGGCCAACTTCTCTGTGGTGCTGATCCATTTGTCTGACCACAAGGCCCTCTCCAACATGCCTGTCCGAAGTAAGGGAAGCAATGGGCAAAGGGGGAAAGGCACTCTCTTAGGTCAGGCCTGTCCAAAATTTGGCCCTCCAGATGTTTTGGACCACAACTCCCACAGTCCTTTGCCATTGGAAATGCAGGCTCTGAATGCTGGGAGTTGTGGTCTAAAACATCAGGAGGGCCAAAGTTTGGACATGCCTGCTCTAGGGGCGGGGTTAGAAGGAACCGGGTGGGGGTGCACCTTGGCCTCCTTTCCATCAAACCATCCGAGCAACGGGCCCCAGGTGGTGGCGGAATTGTGACTGGGTTGGAAGAATCTGTCGAATACACTGCGCACACCCTTTCTTTTCCTTTGTGCGCCAGTGTGTGTGTGTGGGGGGGGGTCAGTCTGAGATACCAGGCCTGACGGGTGGCAGTTGGGCTGGATAATAATAATAATAATAATAATAATAATAATAATAATAATAATAATAATAATAATAATAATAATAATAATAATAATAATAATTGTGATTATTATTGTGGCGAAGAAAAAAGTGTGGATCATTGATGTTGCTCTACCAGGTGATAGTAGAGTCACTGAGAAACAACTTGGAAAAAAATTACCCGATATCAGGATCTCAAAATTGAACTTCAGAGACTCTGGCATAAACCGGTACAGGTGGTCCCAGTGATAATTGGCACGCTGGGTGCAGCGCCCAAAGGGCTAAGCAAATATTTAAAAGAAATTGGAGTTGACAACGTCACCATCAGTCAGATGCAGAAAGCCACCTTACTGGGATCTGCTCACATAATTGGCCGATACATCACTGAGTCCTAAACGCTTGGGAAGCGTTCGACTAGTGATTGGTAATATAAAATCCAGCATAGATAGCTGTGTGGTTAATAAATAATAATAATAATAATAATAATAATAATAATAATAATAATAATAATAATAATAATAATAATAATAATAATTATTATTATTATTATTATTATTATTATTATTATTATTATTATTATTTATTGTCATTGTGTGTATATACACAGTATACACATACAACAAAATTCAGACACCCAGAGACCAGATTCACACACACACACACACACACAAATCCCCAAACACTCTCACACACATTAAAAAAACCCTTCAACATACACACATAAATAATCCCCGAACACTCCCCCCACCCCCCACTCCTAAAAACACAAGCATCTATACAACAGGCTAAGTAATACTGTTGGGTGGGCCACATTCTCTTATCTTCACCCCTCAGGCAGTCAGCAGATGACAATGGAAGATGGACAGCTTTGGAACAGGACAGAATTTGAGACCACAGTCAAAATGTCCACCTACTTGCTTGCCTTCATTGTCAGCCAGTTCGACTCGGTGGAGATGTATGAGAATCACATCCAGGTAGGAAGCGTGGGAGTCTTTCCTGGAGGGTGTTTTCTCCCTTGGTCCCCTCTGGAACCTTAAGGGCATTGGGCGGGTTTTCCAAGCCTGTGAAATGGGCCCAGCCTTCCCTAAGCCACTTGTTACCCTTTTCAGATCCGGATTTGGGGTCGTCCTCAGGCTATCGCGGAAGGCCAAGGCGATTATGCCCTCAACATCACAGGGCCCATTCTCAGTTTCTTTGAGAACCACTACAACACATCTTATCCTCTGCAGAAGTCAGGTTGGTGCAGTTGCAGGTGCAGGGCTGACATAGGGTCAGGGTGTACTCATAATAGTTCAGTAGGAAGAGGACTTGAATTGAGAAGCTCAAGCAAGTATCATGAAGCCCCATGGTTGCCCTTTTTCTGGCTCTGGCACCTGGAACACAGGCCCTCTCCTTCCCTTTCAACTTTTAACATCTTCAAAAGCAATGGTTAGAATGACCTTGACGTTTCTCGTAGCTGAAAGTGTCACCATAATTAGAAGGCACAGCTGGATTTAAGAATGTCATGGACACCCCATAACATACTAGGGCTGATTTAAAATTATGTGGGTCCAAAGGGATGCTTCTGGTTGCTTCTTGAAAGACGTTCTTGCTCTCAAGAAGGCTAACAAATTAGTTACTCTAACAACTTAGGCCGGCTTAGGTTTGATGGAATTCTAAAATCTGCTAATGAGAACTTTCCTCCTTAGACCAGGTTGCCCTCCCGGATTTCAATGCTGGAGCCATGGAGAACTGGGGGCTGGTGACCTACCGAGAGAATTCACTCCTCTTTGACTCCAACTTCTCTTCCATTGGCAACAAGGAGCGGGTTGTGACGGTCATAGCTCATGAACTTGCCCACCAGGTGTGTATCTTGTGTTCTGGACTTAAGGTGACACTGCTGCCTTTGAGCTATATGGAAAAAAACTTTTGGCTCACTGGATCCCACAAGCCATCTTCTGAGAGCAGCCCCTCCCATCCAAGGCAACAATAAGGCATTCATTCAGATGGTTGGCTGGTCAACTTGGCTAGCTACTCGCCCACTCATTATGGGTCTTGTAGGATGGTGGGTTTGTGGCCGACTAGCTTCCTGTCTCTTTCCAGTGGTTTGGGAACCTGGTGACTCTCCGTTGGTGGAACGATCTATGGCTGAATGAGGGCTTTGCATCCTATGTGGAATATCTTGGTGCTGATGCAGCTGAGCCTACTTGGAATATCGTAAGTCTTCTTTGCCCAGTGAACAGGAGCTGGAGGGCAATGGGTCTGCCTAGATGGCTGCATGGCCTCTTCCTGCTTGCCAGGCCAATCGCAGGTTACAAATCATGATGGAGATGTGTGGTCTCCAGGCTTAAAACCGGGGTACTTCAAGGGCCAGACACAGGGGAGTGGTATCAGGAGACAGAGATCTAGTCTCATGCAGTCCGAGACGCATCTGGTGGGGCCACTGCGAGATACAGGAAGCTGGACAAGATGGGCCTTTGGCCTGATCCAGCAGGGCTCTTCTTGAGTTCTCATGAGCCCAGCAGCTGAGGCAGGGAGAGCAGATACCAGCCGGCCTTGGCATTGAGGGTGAGCTGTATGGCAAACCCTAAAATATCCTCCATTTCCTCCCAGAATCATAATTTCCGTGGCTTGTGAGAATCAGACTGGCTTTTAAACATTCCTGTACTTGTGCCCCATGAGGAGACTCTGCCGCATCTTCTTAGATGGGGTTCCCTTCTTCTTTTACGGCAGAGGAGTGGATACTTGTGGTTTCAAAAAAAGGTTTTTCTGATGGGCATGAGAGCATGATCACTCTGCTGCCCCAGTGGCTTTGAGGCCCGGCGTCCGGTTCTGAGCGAGCTGGACCAAGACGCCTGGCAATCAAAGCCCTACAGAGCTATAGGACAATTTCTTATTTTCGACACAGTCTACTTCATAGGGGTTTATGGGAATGAAAAGGGGTTGCTCCCACGTATCTCCCCTCCTGTGGGTTTTTTGGAGAGGAAGAGGCACAAGGAAAAGGAGGGCGGCTTTTAGATCTTGAGAAATTAATTTGCAGAAAGACCTGATGGTGGCGAGCGAAATGTACCGCGTGATGGCCATCGATGCACTGGTTTCCTCCCATCCATTGTCCTTTGAAGAGGATGAAATCAACAGCCCGGCAGAAATCAGCGAAGTCTTTGATTCCATCGCCTACAGCAAGGTGAGAAGGTCCCAGGACAACGTGAGGGGTTCCTGAGACCTCGTGTCCGTTACCCGAGTGTGGAAATCTTAATGCTTTTATTCTGAACAATTCCAAACTGGCCTCCTTGTCCATGGAGCCACCGGCTGCTCAATATCCAAAGGACAACTGCAGTTGCTCCCTTAGTATTTCCAGTCCTTCCCAATCGGGCACCCCAGGTAATCACTGGCAGATTCTCTGCAAAAGGATGCTTGGGGAGATGATTGTTGCAGAGCGTCCTGAGGAGGCTCACAAACTCATCTGAGTGTTGATCTTTCTGTCAGATCCTTTGGGAAATCACTGAAAGCAACACATGTGGGTTGGTGTTGGGTTGGGAAGAAGATAGATGGACGGAGCCCTCTTGCCTCCCTCTTCACAGTCTTCTCTTTCTCTCATTCAGGGGGCATCAGTGTTGCGTATGCTCTCAGAATTCCTTTCAGAGGACCGCTTTAAAAAAGGACTTCAGGTAAGGCATTGTCTCTGCTGTGAACTAATACTTCCCAGATTCTTAGAATCATGGACTCATAGAGTTGGAAGAGATCTCAAGGGCCATCCAGTCCAACCCCTGCCATGCAGGAACCCCATCACAATATTTTGACAGATGGCCATCCAGCCTCTGCTTAAAAACCTCCAAAGAAGGAGACTCCACCACCCTCCGTGGCAGCAGATTCCACTGCCAGATAGCTCTAACTGTCATGAAGTTCTTCCTAATATTCAAATGGAATATCTTTTCCTGTAGTTTGAAACCATTGCCTCGCGTCCTAGTCTCTGAAGCCATGGAAAACAAACCCGTCCCTTCTTCAATGGGACATCCTTTCGATTGTTTGCCATTGGTCATGGGGCCCAAGCCACCCCTTCACTTGAGGTGGCCAAGCAAAAGGTGGAGAGAGGACTTGGTGGGAAGAGTGCACTTGGTTTGTCTCTCCTCTTCCTCTGCCATATGAGACAGAAAGCTAAGTAAGGGTGTAACAACCCTATCAAGTCAAATCTGATTGATTTCTAGTTGCTGCCACTTCATTCACAGCTTCTTTTACGGATGCATTCAGTTTAGCCGATTGCATGAAGATCCCAGATTATTGTGGTGTCCGTGTTGATTGCTGGCCATCAGTCCAATGGAATTTGATATGTGCCACCCCCAACTTTGTTTGATACCCTGGTGATCCCTGGTTCTCTATTCCTTTTTAAAAAAGAAATCTGTGCAAAAGTGATCTTGCACGAATGTACCAATTTCGTGATACAGGCTCCTGGAGTAGGAACTGGCAAACCACTCCAGTATAAGAAAACTCCATGGACATGGGGTCACCAAGAGTCGGTCACGACTGTAATGACACAACACACACACACACACAATGTGGTAAACTAGATGACGAGGGAGATGGGTGTTTCAATCATCATGGCTTGCATAATACATCACCATAACTCTACGTAGAGCAGGCAAGCCCAAAGTCAGACCCGGGGCCCAAATGTGGCCCGTTTTCAAATTTCAAGCGGCCCGCAGTCTCTTCTCTCCGCCAGCTCAACCTGTCATGCATCCCCGCCAGCTGGCCCCTCCCCATTCTGGATGGAGACATCAGCTTGCAGTTTTATGGTTTGTCTGCCCTCCCTGCCTCTGTCCATTGCCCAGCCCACCCGCCCCTGGCTCCATTGCTGCAGCATCCTCCCTGCCTCTTTACATGTTATAGAGACGTGTCCAAAGTCTGGCCTGGGGGCCAAATGTGGCTGAATGATTGGTGCCCCCCCACACACACACATTTTCACTTCTCCAAATCTGGCCCTTCTTGCCAAAAGTTTAGACACCCCTGACGTAGAGTCATGCCCCCGCCCCCTTTTACAAAAAATAGAAGCACACAACGACAGTCAGAAAAACTCTGAATTGGAAGCAGAAAGGGCTGGAGTGATTCGCATTGGCCTCCAGAGTAGCCTCTACTGGGGGAGCTGAAAGAGACGATACAAGCAAGGACTGCAGTTAGCACACATTTCCCCCACAAATTGACCAGGAGTAGAACAATAGGCAAGGAAGGGTGAGCTGTGCATTCAAAGGGCAAGCAGGGAGGTGGGTGAAGCACTCGGGTGAATATATAGATCTGTTGGTCTGGAAATGGGCCTTCCCATTCACCGGGAAGGGAAATTGCAAATTGCTTGCAGCAGAGATCATCCTGTTGGATCTTTGAATCGCTGGAAGGTTGTTTAGCAGGTACACAAGGAGGCCCCTGCAGGTTCTGCTGTCCTGCATTGCTTCCAATCGGCAGCCCATCGGTCTAACCAGGTACACACCTGTGAATTGACATTCCTTTTGCTGCGATCATGCTTGCCTTGAGTACCGATCTGTCCAGGAGCCCTGGAACCAAATCAAACCAGGGGATGACTGTTCAAGAAACCCATCTCCCCTTGAAAAGGCCCTCTCATTTAAATCTCTTTTCTCCACAGTCATACCTTCACGCCTTCGCTTATGGAAACACCGTCTACAATGACCTCTGGGTTCATCTGCAGAAGGTACGTTTTGGGCAGAGGAGGGAACCCCTTTAATATGCCAGTCATCATCCACTCTAGCTGAAGGAGCCGCCTTGGTTGCCCTTTGGTGACCAGCAGCTTCTTGCCTCAACAAATGTTCCTTTGGTGGGGAGGGGTTTGTGCGAATCGTCCTCCACTTCTGTTGCCTCCTGGCTGGACTCTGCTTTTTACGATAGGCAACAGAGTCCCTGCGCCTGCTCCTCCCCTCCTGCATTTGTCTCGCCTCTTTTTAAAAATCAACTGAGGACTATGCGTGCCAGGCATATCGCTGCTTGTTCCACCTTCAGTAACAGCAGGGGCAATGGCTTTTCCCCTTGACACTCGTCTGGCATCACCAGATCTGGAGACGGTTGCGCAATCTTCACCTGAGGGCAAGCTTCCTAGACCTTTGATCGTCCTATCTTTTCTTTAAATCTTAGATAGCTGAGATGTCAGGGAGGTTGAGTTGTGGAGCCAGGAAGTGGACTTGGGAACTCGTGTGCCATGGCTTTACCACTGCCCAGATCTTGGCAGCAAGATGTCCAGGCATTCCTGAGTGAAGAGAGGAGGCTGAAGCTGGGCTGGAGCATCACGTGGCCGTTGCCCTGCCTTTTGACCCCAAAAAAACCTTAAAAAAAAAAACAGAATCATAAAAAAACTCCTTGCTGTACATTAGGTGCATAAACATTTGCTTTCTAAAGTAGTTGAAACAGACATTAGTATTATAAAAGTAACAGATCATGCTCCGATGGCAATGCAAATAAAGGTTTTTTTAAAAAAGATTATAGAGAGGCAAAAAAAAAAGAATTCTTGGTTGCCCACTCTCCTCTATATGGCATCGCCTCTGTCCTTTCCTTCAATTTTTCCAGCGAAATCCACCTCTTGTATGAAGCCTTCAGTGTCATTCCCAGGCCATTTGACCAGCCACTGGGAAACTTATGGGACATGGCGTGTAACAATGCCTGGTGCCTTGGTTTCTTTAATTCTGTTTTTAGACAAACTTGCATTCTCCCTGTCTTCTTTCCTCTCTTTCCTCTCTTTCCTCCCTTAAAATCTAGGTGGCCAGCTCCTTGCATGGCATATGAGATAATAATTTGGTGGCCCCATGTCAGAGAGATGGCATGAATGCATCTAGGATGGCTGGAACAAAACAATGTAACCTAGGACAAATCAATGTTGCTTTTGTTGCTGTGCCCAAGTTCTGTGTTGCTGCAGCCCCTTTCCTTCCTAAGAGGTCTGTGCCAAGTAAAGGAAGACCCCCTGTTCAGTGGCTCATACAGCAAGGGGCCTTCAGGCTACCGGATGAAGTGGACGCGGGGCAGCCAGAGGTAGTGAAGGGCATTGAAGGATGGGATGTTTATCAGGAGCCACAAGCTCCTGTTATCACCTGGCATTTCTCATGCTTCCTTTGGAGTTTCCTGGTAGAAGCGGACCTTTGTCCTTGTCAAAGTCAAACTAAATTACATTCAGTGCAACCCCTCCCCCTATCTATAAACACTGTTCTGTTATTAAGGATGAACCAACAGTTGAGCTTGGTGTAATGCAGCTCCTTCTGTTCTTGATGTGGAAACGATAGCAGGTTATCTCCAAGCGGTCTAGTCCCTCAATAGGTATAGGGGCCAACTCTCCCAGTGAGACTGGCTGGCTTGGCCTTATCAATATGCCTTGATGCCAGTTGAGTGTTGAGGGCTGCATTCAGATGTATGGCTGCCAAAACCTTCTTTCTGCTTCCTTTGTTGCCTAGGCGGTAGACGAAGATGGGTTTCCTCTCCCTGGCTCCATCAAGGAGATCATGGACCGCTGGACTTTACAAATGGGCTTCCCGGTGGTGACGGTGAACACCTCAACGGGTGATATCGTCCAGCAGCATTTCCTGCTGGACCCCAACTCTACCGTTGAGCGCCCCTCTCAGTTCAAGTAAGTTAGGGCCCCCGGCCTATGGAATTCAGGAAGAGACCAAATCTGGACTCGGTTCCAGAGTGGACATCCAGTTCCATGGGGAGATGATTTGGGGAACGAAGAGGAATGGGGGTTTGGATGGAGCCATGTGCCCGTTTACGGCTTCTCTTGCCCAGTTGCCTACTCCACAGCCCTGCTGCGTTCTCCCACTTCAGAGAAGAACAGCCTCTTTTCCTCGCACAGTGGTTCCCAACCTTAGACTTTGTTCCTGGACTGCACTTCCAGAAACCCTAGCTAGCACGGCTGGTGGTGAAGGCTTTTCATGGACTTGCAGTCCAAGAACACGTGGGTGACCCAAGGTTGGGAACCACTGCATTAGAGTGATGTGGATAAAGGTGGCCCAAGGCTCACCTGATGTCTGATTTTTCGGCAGTTACACCTGGATCATCCCTGTTTCCTGGATGACTTCAAATACTCCAAGAGACATGTACTGGCTCACACTCAAAGCAGGTACTGTTCACATGCTTCATCCAAGTATTTTATCTTGTCCCAGGAAGCTGCAGGATGAGAATAGGTCAATAATATGTTAGATTGATTTTTCAGGGCCCAGATTACTGAACTCCACTAGCATCATAGGGCCTTTTCACACGACCCCTAAACTCCGCCGCAAATGGCTCCAAGCTCCGGAGCTTAAAATTATTTCCCCACCAGCTCCAGAGTTTACAGATTGATTCACCATGCCCAAAGATTGCTGCTCCCAGCTGGCATTTTTCAAATACACTGCACCCTCTGGAGGTGAAAATCCTGACCAGCTGCGGATATAACAGGAAGTGACTGCAAAAACTCCTTGCTTCTGTTTGTGTTTTTTTTTGCCCCCACCCCTTTAAGAGATCTGAATGCAGTGCCGGGATGGTAGAACGGAGGTGAGCGGCATTCTTTTCTTCCTTTTTTTCTCCCTCCTCATGCTCCAGCCAGCAGCCAGGAGTGTGGAGAAAAAAAACGGAGAAAAGAACAGGCAAACCCACTAAGATCTCTAGTCTGAATTTAAGTGGCCAGCAGATCTTAAAGGGGTTGTGGAAAAAAAACCAAACAAATTGCCTGCCTCAGTGCGTCCCGGGAGGCTAAGAGCCAGAGACATAAGTAGGCTGGAGCAATGGAGGCTTTGATCCAAATGGATTCAATTTGAGAGTATAAAAAAAGATTGCTGCTCACCTGCTGGTATTTGCTGCTGAAATGCCACCACACCCTCCCCAGGCCATATACATGTATGACCAGCTGCTTCCCCTGAGTTGGAAAGAAACAAAAACAGGCAGGTATGTTGTGAGACTAATTTGGCCATTGTATGTTTAGATCCAGGTGTTCCTCTCCATTCCACTCTCTTCTCCCCTTCCACGCTGGTCTCACAATACTCACAGCTGTGAAACCTCAGGTGTCTAGTTATTCCTCTGGTTGCAGGTGCTTTGGGATATGGTCCCACTGATTCCAGCTGGGCAGGGAAACATACAGCATCCTTGCTGCCTAGGCAGGATGGAAAGTTTTATCTCCTCAGTGCACCAAGTTGGAACCTCTACAGCAGTGGTTCTCAACCTGTGGGTCCCCAGATGTTCCTGGACTGCAACTCCCACAAGTCTTCATCACTAGCTGAGCTGGCCAGGATTTCTGGGAGTTGCAGTCCAGGAACATCTGGGGACCCACAGGTTGAGAACCACTGCTCTACAGTGTCTTGCAATTTGTTACACCTCGTGTTCCTTGATGCTCTGATTGGGACACTTTGTAGGTGGCACCAGCTCAGGTATTTGGCCACCTCCCCTGATGTTCATTCACTGCTATCCCCCCCCCCATTGAGCTGGGGAACCTCTTCCCAAGTCTACTTGGTGGTAGCTGCTTCTCTACGGCGAGACGGAAGGTCAATTCTCTTTCTTCTTGCAGCTCAGAATCACAGCTTTGCCACTTCTGCTGAGGCAGGCAAATGGCTGCTAGTCAACATTAACGTTACTGGCTATTTCCGGGTGAACTATGACATGGAAAACTGGAACCGGCTCATGGAACAGCTGAATACAGGACACGAGGTAGGATAAAGGCTGTTCCCTAAATCTCCTTCCGACTCTTTGCCTAGCTGTGATCCTACCCATTGGAACCACGGCTGCATCCGTTGATCTCCAGATGGGGAGGAGAGGAGACCAGAGTTTTGTGGCTGGAGGTCAGCAGCTAGGCTGCAGGGGGATTGGGGCCTTTACGAGGTCCAAGTCTTGCTCTCTCAGTCTCTGCCCCGGTATCCGCTGGGGATTGGTTCCAGGCCTTCCCGTGGATAATGAAAACCGTGGATAAGAGAGAACACCTGCCCACCCACCCCCCAAACTGCTCTTTCCTGACAGTAACTTGCTTTATGGCTGCTGTTTTGAGACAGTAGCTTGCTTTACAGCTGCTGTTTGTGACAATAGCTTGCTTTGTGGCTGCTGAATTATTTAATTTTTTTTCCTCTGCCAACCGTGGATAACTGACTCAGTGGGTAATGAATCAGTGGATACGGGAGTCCTACTGTACTCTTCTGCAAATATACACTTTTTCAGACTCCCTTGCCCCTCATTGTTCTGCCTGTTGTCTCCCTTACTTCCAGTTTCCCTTCGCTCCTTCCCCTTGCCTCCCATCAGCACTGTACTTTTTTGACTGATGGAGCTCTCTTTTCCCATCTACCCTTAATCTATTGCTGATCTTTTGCTCTTCGGTTCCTGAAACAGTTTCAGAGAGATGGGGAGCCCAGGGGCAGGGACTGGGCCACAGCTCTGATAACAGCTGTGTTGTTAGAACTCCTTGCCACAAGATGTGGTGGTGGCTTCTAGCCTGGATGCCTTCAAAAGGAGATTGGACAGATTCCTGGAGGAGAAGTCCATCACAGGTTATAAACCATGATGGAGATGTGTCATCTCCAGGCTTAAAACCGGGGTGCTTCAAGGACCAGATGCAGGAGAGTGGTATCAGGAGACAGATATCTAGTCTCGTGCACTCCTGGACACATTTGGTGGGGCCACTGTGAGATACAGGAAGCTGGACTAGGTGGGCCTTTGGCCTGATCCAGCATGGCTCTTCTTATGATCTTATGAACAGCAGGAAATATCACCTTGCTGTATCACAACCTCCTCTATGATGGGCCTGGGTTTGGCAGCCACCTTCCTTCACCCGGTGGCCCTTCACTCTCAGTGCCCAATTCTGCTTCCTGCTCCCTGGTCTCACCTGCTGTTTCCACAGGCAAACCTGCCTAGTAACTCCTTGGCTGTTTTCCAGGTTATCCCAGTCCTAAACCGTGCTCAGATGATTGACGATGCCTTCAACCTGGCCAGGTGAGCCATGGGTCCCTTCCCTGCTGCACCGCTGCCTCTGGGAGTCCACGCCCTGCTGCACCCCACTCTTCTATGTTCTTGGCCACCTCACTCATCCTTTGGCTCCCCTCTTGCCACTAGTATTAGCCCAGTGTGTCCAAGTGCCCTCTGGCGGAGAAAGGAAATACTGCAGGGCACCTGAGCCGGCTGAACAGAGAACACTCTGGACTAGTGTTCAGATTTGGGGCAGAATTAGCTCTGGGGCCTGTCTGATGCGGTCAGAGATTCATGCATACTATGCCACTACCAAGAGAAGATAATAAATATGTACAGTGGTACCTTGTATAAAGGAATTAATTCATTCCAAATGAAATTCTGTTAAGCAATTTTTCCTTTATACAAATTTCCCATAAGAATGCATTGAAAACAGAGTACAGTAGACCCTTGTATAACAAACGGTTTGTATAACATAAAATCTGTACAACATAAAAAATTCCAGAGATAGGGGAAATTTGCTTAACAGAATCGTCTATGGGGTGGATCCATACAACATAAAAATGGTCGCGATTAGGGATTACTCTGTTTTCAATGCATTCCTATGGAAAATTTGTATAAAAGAAAACTTGCTTAACATAATTTCATTTGGAACGAATTAATTCCTTTATACAAGGTACCACTGTAATCCCTAATTGTGACCATTTTTATGTACGGATTCGCCCCATAGCCGATCCTGTTAAGCAAATTTCCCCTATCTCCAGAATTTTTTGTGTTGTATAGATTTTATATTATACAAACTGTTTGTTATACGAGGGTCCACTGTACTGTACACTTAAAAGATAGTATGATAGTGTGATGTAAAGGGGAACAAACTCTTTAAAGCTTAAGTTTACAGTCAACTTTAAGTTGTTAGATTGTTATAATTATAGAATAACTCAGGATGAGAGCGGGCCATGAGACAGGGGTGATCTCTCTTTTAGGGACATTAAGTTCCCTGGCTCCTCGCATACCCACAGGGAACCTCTCCAATATGCGCTGGAGACCTGTTCTCTTTGCTGGGAACAGGGGTGGTTGAGGGAGGGCGGGAGGGTACAAGGGCAGTGGGAAAGTATGAAGACAAGAACAAAAGGAGAAACAATTAGACAATTCTGTTTAGTAAAAGATGTTGACAGGACAAACACGATACATAAGAAATGTGTTAAAAGGATTTTTAGAAAGAAGACGTTTAAGAAGGCAGCTTACAACATTTATGATTGTATTGTTGGATAAACTCCAAGACAGCAACTGAGGCTGAGCTGGCAGGTCATAGGATTCTAGAATCATAGAATCATAGAGTTGGAAGAGACCTCAAGGGCCATCTAGTCCAACCCCCTGCCATGCAGGAACCCCCATCACAGTACTTCCGACAGATGGCCATCCAACCTTAGCTTAAAAACCTCCAAAGAAGGAGACTCCACCACCCTCCGTGGCAGTATATTTTACTGCTGAACAGCTCTAACCGTCATGAAGTTCTTCCTAATGAAAGTTGTGGGAAGGCATAAGGAAGGGCTAGAGTGGAAGACCCCCCCCTGGAATCTTTAACCCAGGCATGTCCAAACTTCGGCCCTCCTGATGTTTTGGACTGCAACTCCCAGAATTCCAAGCCTGTATTTCCAATAGCAAAGGACTGTGGGAGTTATGGTCCAAAACATCTGGAGGGCCGAAGTTTGGACATGCCTGCTTTAACCCCGAACCCACTGCCACTGAAATCCCTATAAGGACTCTCCCCAGCCCCCCCGTTCCTGAGCAGGGAGGCCAAGAGAGGTGGCACACATGCTTAGGAGCATTCTATTTGGCCTCCCTCCTTCACTGGCACTAAAAACTGAAAGCAGACCTCCACGTGGATGGATGGAGGGCAGGAGCAGGGCAGGGAAGTCCAACCAAGCTGTTTGGTGGCTGTCATGTCTTGGCCGAGGCATTGTCCGGGCAAGCCTCACACCCACTCTTCCTTCTGAAATGTCTCCCTCGTTCCCCTTCCAGAGCCAAGCACGTCAGTACGCTGTTGGCCCTGAACACAACACGCTACCTGGCCAAGGAGACAGCTTACTTGCCGTGGAACGCAGCTGTCAGCAACCTGGGCTACTTCCAACTCATGTTTGATCGCTCTGAAGTCTACGGGCCCATGAGGGTGAGCCACAGCAAGGGGGACACCCACGGGACAGGGTAGGCAGGCAACATGGCCTGCTTCCCGGGTGAGATTTTTTTTTTTTACCCAACGTGTTGTTAGTCTGTGGAACTCCCTGCCACAGGAGGTGGTGATGGCATCTGGCCTGGATGCCTTCAAAAGGGGATGGGACAGATTCCTGGAGGAAAAGTCCATCACAGGTTCCAAACCATGATGGAGAGGTGTCATCTCCCGGTTTAAAACCAGGGTACTTCAAGAGCCAGATGCAGAGGAGTGATATCAGGAGACAGATATCTAGTCTTGTGCGCTTTGGGACGCATCTGGTGGGGCCACTGTGAGATACAGGAAGCTGGACTAGATGGGCCTTTGGCCTGATCCAGCACGGCTCTTCTTATGTTCTTATGAGACCCCTCCCATTTCCTTTCCTTCAAATGGTACAGGCGGGAGTTTCCTGCAGAGGGGGCTGGTTGAGGAGGAAGGGTCATTATGACAGGAGTTCAACTGCCAACTTCCCACCTGCACCGACCCCTCCAGGTGGCTATGAAGTCACAGCTGGCAAAACCCGGCACTGTCCTCTCTTTTCCCTTTGCAGAAATATCTGGAAAAACAGGTCACTCCTCTGTTCCATTATTTTAAGGACCTGACCTCCAACTGGACCACCATCCCCGATAGCCTGATGGATCAGTAAGTCTCCTCTAGCAATGGGGAGAGAGGAGTGGAGGGTGGTCCAAATGAAACAGAGTAGCCTGGGAGCCAGGGTGGTGCTGCCATAGGGGTAGGCAGCTGAACTGGCTGTGACGGTGGGTCTGGGGGAATTCTTCCCATGACTCCCATGGGATAAAGGGAAGGGGGCAGAGATTCTAATTGGCTCCGCCATTTGTTTCTCTAACCCTGTTCGGTGATCCAGGTACAGTCAAATCCAAGCCATCAGCACGTCCTGCTCCTACGGCGTCTCCGAGTGTGAGAAATTTGCCACAGAGTTATTTGATGCCTGGAGGAGAAACCCAGTTGTGAACCCGTAAGTCAGGGGTGTCCAAACTTTTTTGCAAGAAGGGCCATCTTTGGTAAGATGAAAATGCATCGGGGGGCCAACCATTCAGCTGCATTTGGCCCCTGGGCTGGACTTTGTACAAGCCTCTTCTAGGACAGTGGCGGCGTACGTTCGGCACTCCAGGTGTTTTGGACCGCAACTCCCACAGACCTTTGTCGTTAGCAATACAGGCTTGGAATTCTGGGAGTTGCGGTCCAAAACAGTGCCAAAGGTTCACCACCACTGCTCTAGGACAGGCAAGGAGGCGGGGAGGATGCTGCAGCAACGGAGCCGGGGGTGGGTAGGCTGGGCAGGTGGCTGGGGGGACAGACAGAGGCAGGGAGGGCAAGCAAACTTTAAAACTGTAAGCTGACATCTCCATCTAGTAGGGGGAGAAGCCAGCTGGTAGGGATGCATGACAGGTTGAGCCGGCGGGGAGAAGAGGCTGCGGGCCGCTCAGAATTTGAAAACGGGCCACATTTGGCCCCCGGGCCTGACTTTGGACATGTCTTTTCCTGTTGCTTCTGAAAATGCCAGGAAAGGGCTGGTTGGCATTTCCCCTTAGCACAGGCTAAATAGTCCTTGTTCTGATTGGTTCACCATCGTTGAAAGTTTAGGGCGGTCCAGCTTGGTAAATAACTTTCCTCCCGGCTCCTACATGGCCCACAGCCCTCTGGTTGGCTGCCTCAAAATAATCTCTGTAGCAGGATGAGCATTCATGGACAACAGCCCGCTTTTATCAGATGTAATGATCAAAGTAAGCATGCGCTTTTCAACAGCTGCGTTGGGTGAGTTATGGTTCTTTGGAAGCAGAGCTTGCTCGATCAAAGCATCTTCCTTTTCACAATTTTTTAAAGGCCAATCAGACTCCTAACGTTGCAATGTACATTCCTCAGAACAAGCAGGACCAGCTTGGGAAACCCCAAAAAAAAATGCTGCCCAATTTCAGGGATGCGCCATTTACATATCCATATGCCTTTCCTTTTCCTTTTAATAATGCACTGTGTAGAATAAGCCAAAACCTGCAGGTGCCTTTGATGTACACAGTTTTTCCTCTGCTATGTTTGGAACGTGCTAATTATTAACGGCAACCACATTTCTGGTTTTTTATTTTATTTTTAAGAAAACTGTTCTCCACATATCCCACCCCTTGCTTTCTATGCACCCCTGGCTGTCATCTCCTAAAAGCTCCTACCTTGCTTTCAGGATCCCACCCAACCTGCGCTCCTCCATCTACTGCAGTGCCATCAAAACAGGTGGCGAGGAGGCCTGGGACTTTGGCTGGGAAATGTTCCGGAATGCTACTGTGGTATCTGAGGCTGACAAGCTGCGTTCTGCCCTTGCCTGCAGCAAGGAACCTTGGATCCTCCAGAGGCAAGTGGACTTCTAGTCATCATCACCTGCTTTTACTTTGTTTTGGGTAGGGGGAAGGATCTCTACTATATAGAAGTCAATCTGTTTGGGATGAGCAGGGAGGCCTCAGCCCTGCAGCCCTTCCATGCTGTCACAGTTCAGTCCTATAGCTTCCACACCAGTTTGATCCAGACCCAAGATGAAGGAAGGAAGGAAGGAAGGAAGGAAGGAAGGAAGGAAGGAAGGAAGGAAGGAAGGAAAAAAGCCCTGACCAACCTGCCCAGCCAGGGCTGCTTCTTTAAAGAAAGAAAGAAAGAAAGAAAGAAAGAAAGAAAGAAAGAAAGAAAGAAAGAAAGAAAGAAAGAAAGAAAGAAAGAAAGAAAGAAAGAAAGAAAGAAAGAAAGGGGGAAAGCGCCGACTAGGAAGCCCAGCCAGGGCTGCTTCTTAAAAAAAAAAGGAAGGAAGGAAGAAAGAAAGAAAGAAAGAAAGAAAAAAAACCTAAAAAACATTAAAAAAGAAATGAAACGAAAAACAATTTTTTTAAAAAAACAATCATTTCGTACGAAACCAATCTAAATTAATAATATCAAATGAAAAATGAAATGAAACACCATGTTAGCATTTTGTGCCCATCTCTACTTCCATTTAATATATGTCAGTCTAATTCAGTGGTTCTCAACCTGTGGGTCCCCAGCTGTTCATGGACTGCAACTCCCAGAAATCCTGGCCAGCTCAGCTAATGATGAAGACTTCTGGGAGGTGCAGTCCAGGAACATCTAGGGACCCACAGGTTGAGAACCACTGGTCTAACTGATGCACATTCTGAGCTTGCAAATGTCCTCTCAGATGAGAGGTGAGGTGTGGAAGGAGATATGGGCTTGAGGTTTGGAGTAGGAGCGGAGGGGGTGGAGCAGAGAGATAGTGCCAACTTGTGTTCATGCCACCCCACAGATACCTCCGGTATACCCTGGACCCCACCAAGATCCGCCGACAGGACGCCACGTCTACGATCAACAGTATTGCTAGCAACGTAATTGGGCAGAGCCTGGTCTGGGATTTTGTGCGTGCCAACTGGAAGACGCTTTTCAGCCAGTGAGTGTGCCGTGTTGATGATGGTGGCATTGGTGGCTGGGGGGGGGGGGGGGGAGGGGGAGCTGTTTGCCTGCCCAGGTTGACCTCGTCCCATTTTTCCCCAACTCTGACCTTCCGGTAACCAGGTATGGTGGAGGTTCCTTCTCCTTCTCCAATCTCATCCGGGGAGTGACACAGAGATTTGCTTCTGAATACGAACTCAAGCAGGTAACGACCATTTCTTGCGGGATTCATATTGAAAGGGAAGGCTTGCTTTTGAGGAGTTTTGCTGTCTCATCCCCCTGCCTTGTCTTTTGGGCCTCCATTCTTTGCTTTACCATTTCTCTTGTTATGTTTGGAATACCTGCATTAAGCTCATCATTTGGGAACTTTTTGTGTCATTTATTACCAGATAAGTAAGTACAGTAGGACCCCAGTATCCGCTGGGGATTGGTTCCAAGCCTTCCCATGGATAATGAAAACCATGGATAAGAGAGAACACCAAAATGTCCCCAAAGCTGCTGTTTTATGATAGTAGCTTGCTTTACAGCTGCTGTTTGTGACAGTAGCTTGCTTTGCGGCTGCTGAATAATTTACTTATTGTAAGTGGTTTTAAAAGTTTTTAATATCTTGTACGGTGTTCCATGTGTTTTGTATGTTGTTTTGTTGTTTTGAGTGTGTAGTGCAGTGGTGTCCAGACTTTGGCCCTCTAGATGTTTTGGACCACAACTCCCACAGTCCTTTGTAATTGGCAGTCAATTATGGGAGTTGTGGTCCAAAACATCTGGAGAGCCAAAGTTTGGACACCCCTGGTGTAGTGGAACAGCAATTAAATTTCATTGTGCTTAAAACTGGGGTACTTCAAGGACCAGATGCAGTGGAGTGGTATCAAGAGACAGATATCTCGTCTTGCTCGCTCCCGGATATATTTGGTGGGGCCACTGTGAGATACAAGAAGCCGGACTAGATGGGCCTTTGGCCTGATCCAGCATGGCTCGTCTTATGTTCTTATATCTTGCATTATGCATAATGACAATACAGACTCTATTCTGTTAAAGCAAGGAACTCGAATGAGCTTGCAAAGGACAGCCAGATTCAAAAGCGCAGATGGAACCATTCCTGAGATCTTCTCCCAAAGCCCCCGTTAGCTTATTTGGACGGGAATGGTGCTAAGGGGCAGTGCTTGCATGTGTGTATGTTGTGTTGTTACAGTCGTGACCGATTCTTCATGACCCCATGTCCATGGAGTTTTCTTGGCAGGAATACTGGAGTGGTTTGCCAGTTCCTACTCCAGGCGCCTACAGCCCCTGGTATGGTCTCCCATCCAAGTACTAACCAGGGCCAACCCGGCTTAGCTTCCGAAATCAGGCGAGATTGGATGTGCTTAGTGCAAAGGGGCAGTGCTTAGAGGGCAACAAATACAGCCAGTTCAGGAAAGTCAAAGGGATGCTTGCTCTTTCCGTGGCCTAACATCAGTGACAACTAGCCAAGGCCACATGGAGCTCTAGAGCAGAAATTTAACCATAGTTTTCTTTTTTAAAAACTAAGCAAGCCAGCAAGTGCAGACACACAGACGCATGCGCACACACTTTTTGTAAGAAATATAAGAAAACTGGGATGAGCATAATCCATTTTAAGTTTTTTTGTCCCTTTTAAAATATGGTTGCTAAGACAAATTGTTGTTCATCTTCATCCACTTGGCCATGCCGTGCTTTCTAGCAGGGTTGGAGCATAGTTGGATGTACACAGAGAAACAAGTTATGATAATCTGTGAAGATTCTCAGTCATCCAGGTGGGTTTATCTGGAAGTTGAGTCATGGCTACCGGACTTCTTTTTTGAGCGATAGAAATGTTTCGCTGTTCATCCAAACAGCTTCATGATAATGTGGAAAATCAGATGGTCAGGAACGGTTTTTGTAAGTTTCACGTGGTGCAGACTAGGTTATGATAAATGTGCATGATGATGATGATGATGATGATGATGATGATGATGATGATGATGATGATGATGATGATGATGATGATGATGATGATGACCACCCCACCCTTTCTGTCTCTCATGGCAGCTGGAGCAGTTCAAGGCAGAGAATGCGGACGTGGGATTTGGATCTGGCACACGGGCCCTTGAGCAGGCGCTGGAGAAGACCAGGGCCAACATCAATTGGGTCTCAGAGAACAAGGAACTAGTGTTGAAGTGGTTTGAGACAGAGGCACAGTAGAGTGGCTAGTCCTGTGGCTGGGAGAAAGAGTGGGATCAGAGCATCTTCTACAGGATGCCTCTTTGCTGCCAAATCCTCTCCTTCGTCTCTTCTCCACCATCATCCAAGTTCTGTAATGCCTCTTCTATGCTCTCGCTGTGTTAAATGACCATATACTGGCCTCACCTTCTCCCATTACTATCTGGTCATTTCTGGCTCTTGCTTTTAGTTGACCTGCTCTCACGATGTATGCAACCACCTTTGCATGCAGGGCTACCCTTGGTGGCATCTTATTCCCCACAGTGTTCCTACAATGCTTTGCACGGCAGAGGGGTTTCATCTTGCAACACACATTTCAGTGACTATATTGGGGGTCCTAGAAGGGGCAAGTGACAGCTAAAGGTGGGGCATGAATGATCTCTTTCCCCCACGACTGTGATACCCCTCTGACCAAAAAGTTCTGTTTAATTTTGCAACTCCAATTTTGTAAATTAAAGATGTTTCTTGACATATATTCGGAGTCAAAAGCATGATTGGGGTGGGAAGAAGGAAAGGGGCACAAACAGCAGGTGTCTGTGTGTGTGTCCAGGGTCGGCGCGTCCATTAAGGCGAACTAGGCAGTTGCCTAGGGCGCCAAAATGGAGAGGGGGTGCTGGCCAGCCTGCTGCCCCCCCACTACCACCCCGCTGCCACTGGCCACCGCCGTCCATCCCCCCGCCACCCATCACCGCCCACCCCCCATTCCCGTTGCCGTCTCCTGCCCCCCCCTGCCGCCCCGCCCCCTGCCCCCCCCGCCGCTGCCCACCCCACCCCACCCCGCCCCTTGCCTAGGGCACAAAAAAACTTGCGCCGGCCCTGTGTGTGTGTGTGTGTGTGTGTGTGTGTGTGTGTGTGTGTGTGTGTGTGTGTGTGTGTGTGTGTGTGTGTGTGTGTGTATGTGTGTGCCTCCAGTCCTTCCTGGAGGGGAGAACCCAGAGGATGGATGCTGGGGGACTCTTTTCCAACAACCTTGCCCTTGTCCTGTGGTATCCCTCAAGGTTCTGTTTTGTCCCCTATGCTATACGAAACCGTTGGGAGAGGTTGCCTGAAGCTTTGAGGTTCAGTTTCACCAGTATGGTGATGACACCTAAATCTCTCTCTCCTTTCCATCTAAATCCAAGGAAGCTGTTTCAGTTCTAAATCAGTGCCTGATGTCAGTAACAAAGTGGATGAGGGCAAATAAACGGAAACTCAATCCAGACAAGACAGAGGTGCTCCTGCACAGATATAGAAAGCAGATCAAGGATTAGGGCAGGGGTCCTCAAAGTTTTCAACCAGCGGGCCGGTCCACCACCACCCAGACACCACTGGGGGCCGGATCCCAGTCCAAAAGCAGCTGCAGAGGCTGGCTTGCTCACAAAACAGGGGGTAGGTGGGGGGTTGCAATTGGTCCCAGGGGCCGGATTCAGGACCTTGGGGGGCCGCATCCGGCCCCAGGGCCTTAGGTTGAGGACCCCTGGATTAGGGTCTCAGCCTGTGCTGGATGAAGTTACACTCTCTCTGAAAATGGAACTATGCGTCTTAGGTGTGTTCCTGGACTCACAACTGAGCCTGGAAGCCCAGGTCTCAGCAGTGGCCAGGTGTGCCTTTGCACTGTTAAAACGGATGTGGCAGCTGTGCCGGTTTCTTGATAGGTCTTCTCTGGCCAAAGCGACTCATGATCTGGTTACATCTCATTTGGATTACTTTAACCCCAAACAGTCCAAAATGCCATTGCCAGAGCTGGTCACATGGAGGACATCACCACCACCACCACCACCACCACCACCACCACCACCACCTCCCCCATTACAGCTGCTCCACTGACTGCCAATCTGTTTCCAGTTGCAATTCAAAGTGCTGGTTTTAATCTACAAACTGCTAAACAGCTTGGGCCCATGCCGTCCAAAAGACCACATTTCCTTCTATGAGCCTGCCTGGTCATTAAGATAATCACAGGAGCCTTTTCTCTCGGTTCCACCATTCTCACAGGTATGCTTGGTTGGTACTTAGGAGCAGCCCTTCTTTGTTGCTATTCTCCAACTAGGGAACTCCCTCCCACGGGAAGTTAAGACTGGGCCCATCTCTGGTGACCTTACACAGGGCAGGTTTTTCCTCAATGACTGGTGGTTTGGGAGGCGTTTAAAATGGATTACAGTTGTCCCCCACCCTTTCGCGGTTCATATATTGCGGTCCCAGTTATTGCGGGTCCGCAGTATATATAAAAAGGCCTCCTGGGGTAAAGAGGAAAGACCTTCCCAGGCCCGTCAGAGGCCCCAAAAGTGCTTCCCCGCAAACCGGAAGTGACTTTTGGTAAACCAGAAGTGACCTTCGGATCACTAGAAAGCACTTTTGGGGCCTCTGAGGGCCCGGGAAGCCCCTTGCAAGCTCATTTGGAGCAGCGCCAGACCTGGGATAAGTACAAGAGCCCCCAGAGAGCCCCCCCCCGATCTTGACCTGACCCAGTAGGTCTGTTGCTCAGATATGCAGGAAATTAAAAAAAAAACAGTGCCAATCGGCCCCAGGAACAGCCGGTCGGTGCTATGAAAAGAAAAAGAAAAAGAAACCCGGATCATCAGCGTGGTCCCACGGCGTCTGCCTCCTTAAAAGGTGGATTTTCAAAGCAAGGCAAAAAATTCCCTACCTCTCCGGAAGCATTAAGGGAGGGGTGGGAACACAGCAAGAGGAGCAACCCCCCAAGATCTCTGGTCCGAATTTAAGTTGCCAGCGGATCTTAGGCGTCGTGTAAAAGCGCCCTGGGAGCACTTAAGGGAGCATTACCGGATTTTCTTTTTTTTTTTTTTTTTTTTTCAAAAAGCCTGGTGGCCGTGGGGACGGCATTTTTAGACACAGTTTATCTGGTAATTTAAACTGCTTTTAAAGGGACATGGGACTGGGGCTACATTCTAATATAATCTTGTTTAATATTTTTTTTTAAATGCAGACACCTACTTACTGTTTTTAAAGCTTAAAACTGTTTTAGAGTATATGTGTGCTGCCTTGGGTTATTTTGGGGGAGAACGGTGGGAAAGAAAGGTTTTAAATAAATTAATGTGCTGCTACTTGGGCTGATTGGCGCTCTAGCACAGTATTAGCCTTCATTATCCAAGGGATACTACCTACGCATTCTATGTGTTGTGCATAAGGGATGCTCTGTGCCTTGGAGCAGACACAAGCTTGTATGAAACCTGGAGGCTGATGATAATTATAAGAGCCAGAACCACTGAAGTGCATTTCAAGGTGGCCTGGCCCCACATCATAGCCCATTAACTGGGGGCCTGAGCTTGCTTAAGGAATTGGGGAAAGGAAGGGGGAGGGAAATCCATGAAAAGAGAGAATACTTATGTGAGAAAGGAAAGGGTCAAAGGCCATGGAATCCAGTGCGTGCGAGCTGTGGGAGAGGCAGTTCTATTTGTCAAGTGTGACTTTTCACTCTTCCACTCTTTAATTGTTGTCACCCGGAGCTTGGGAAGTGTGCAGGGAGCAATTCACACAATTCTGTGAGCTGTCAATTTTCTTTGCCAGCGCCTCTTTGTTCAACTTCTCTCCCACCTGGAGGTTGCCCTCACATGGAGGACCTTGACTCCAAGGACAGCTGTGCTCCTTCTCCCAGTCTCTTATCCACCACTCCAAAAAGTGCCAAGTACCGTATAGGGCTTTGGGGCACCTTAAAGATTTACTGCTTTATTTTAGTATGAACTTTCATGGAAAAGTCCACATCCTCAGATAACTACTACCTGATCCCATGCCATGCCATACCACATTAAACTACTGTATATTATGAGAGACAAGATGGAGAAGGAGACATCCGTAAGCGACCCCTTGAGGTCACTTGAGGAACAGAACGATTGTTACATGTGTACATTATGTTAAAAAAAAACAGTATATTCTTCAGAAACGAATGTTGTCCTCTCTGAAGCTGGCAAAATGTTATTTCCTCTTGAAATAGGAGAGGGTTTAATTGCCAACAAACTGTGATGAAGAAAGGTCCTGCTAATTGGGGAGGCGGCTCCAGTTGCGAGAAGCACCAGGTGAGGTGTCCCTCACTGGGGTTTTGTCAGTAGGCTCCATATATTTTATTTATTTATTTATTTATTTAACTTATATGCCGCCCACTACCCAAAGGTCTCTGGGCGGCTTACAATCCAAAGAATAAAACAATTTAGAATAGTTAAGAGTAAAATATCAATAAATCATCAATAAAAACCTTACACTAAAATATGGCCAGGCTCTGATCCGTGGGCAACTTGAAATAGCAGTACTGTACAAACAATATTAACTCCTGCAACAGCTCAGGAGTCTTCAATGATCCTGCTTCCTAATAGCAGGATCCCCCCCCCCCCGCCGCCCACAGCAGTGATGGTACAAGAAAGGCATGAATCCACATGGGGAAAGGCACACAGGGCAAGATTATGTCAAGCAGGGGCGTAGCTGGGAAGGGGGAAAGAAGGGTACATCTGCCCTGGGCGCAGCAATCTGGGGGTGCCTGGAGGGGGAGCAGGAGGAGGAAGCCCTGTGCCCTCCCGCCGCCCAGCAGTCCTCCTTTCCCCTAAGGCTTGGCGACGCCCCCCCTCCACCGCCTCCGCCTCTGCGCGCCAGGTGAGCGGCGAGGCAGGTAAGCAGGCAGGAGCGCGGTGGCCATGGCATCCTCCTCCTCCTCCTCCTCCTCGCCTTGGTGAGAGAGGTGTAAGGTACACACACGTCTGTCTGCCCGTCTGCCCATGCAGACATGCACGCACCCACTCCACGCCTGCAGGGTTCGGCCTCCGTTGCTGGGGGGTGTGATATGGGGGGGCAGCAGGAAGGGTGTCAAAACGAACTTTGCACTCCAAATCCTGGCTACACCTCTGATGTCAAGGAGCTCTTTGCCACGCAGAATGCACAAACAAGTTCCAGTAAAAGACTAGAGAACTTTCCTCACCCACAGGTTCACCCACAGCTCTCCAGAGGCTTATAAGATGAACCTTCAATTTACTGGAGGAAGGTCCAGGAAGTGTTGCGTTTTCTTGATTGCAAAACCACACAAAGCTTCCGTCACCTTTTCATTGACTCACCGCGTTAATCCAAGGAAATTCTGCCCCCAGTCGCTAGTTTACTTGTCCACACCCGTCTGTGACACCACAAGGGAAGTTTGACGCATCTGTCCAACCATGCCATGGGTGGAGCATTGGACATTTCTGGAATGAGTCTTTTGTACTGGCAACCAACCACCCCCAAAATACTTGCTTCCTTCTTAGTGACGGTAACAAATTAATCCTTAGAATCTGCAATTCGAGCAGATTAATTTCAGACTGATTAATTTTTTGACAAGCACAATGTGGCCTTTCTCTTTCTAAGCAACAACTCCTTTGATAAAGATGATGTGAGGCTGAGTTCAACTTTCCCTATCTTACCACTGTTAATTATAAATTCTCTCTGGCTCCTTTAAGGATGAGGCACAAGATGGGACTGAAGATTTAGGCTAGCATTTCTTTGTTGCAATTTTGTTGTTTTGAAAGCTGCCTTGGATCCTTTTCCAAAGAGAAAGGCAAGAGTAAAAATAATCAAATCAAAATAAATAAATACATAAATAAAATATGAAAAATAAAAAACCCTATGCAGTGGAAGTTCGGAGACACACAGAGAAGAATAACGCATTTTGAGACATTTGTAAGGGAAATACTTTTAAAAATTCTTTATTTATAGTTACTTAAATTTTGAGACTTGTATATACTGCTTTCTTCACTGCATTCATACTAGCAATCAACCAAATAGATTGGTAGCCACAAACAACTGTCACCAACCAATGAACAACAGGGATAGATCACTCAGCAGAGAGTAGGGACTCTCTTTGAATTCAGAAGCTAGAATGAATTACTGTTTAGTGCTGGATAGATAGACAATCACCCCATCCTAAAAAAGTCCCTCCCAGTCACTCAAACTACAGACAGGATGTAAGGTTGTGCATAAAACTCAACTTTGTGTTTAGTCCCTGAAGTAGAGAATTTTCCTATAAATATGAAAGTTCATTTAGGACTATTTAAGGCAAGAAATGAGGCTAAAATGAAGGAATGGATGAATAAAATGAAATCAAATAAATGAAACAAATACTCCAAACTAATGATTTATCATGGTCAAACTATGCCCAATTAGAAAGACCGACTAAAGAATGGCTAAAGAATAACAGAGAATGTAGAGATTATACTAACAATGAGCAATTTTTATTATCCCATGAAAATATTGAGAAGAATGATACGTTGAAAGGAGCAGTAAGATTTATAAATTTCTTGGAGATTGGGAAGGAACAAGAAGAACTAAAGTTAGTTTGGGAACAAGATTTAAAAAGGGAGATAAAAAAGAAGATTGGAAAAGGATATGGAAAATGAGAGGGTTACAACGTATGTCAGTGAGAATAAAATAGAATTACTTTAAATTGTGTTTTGTGGCACATGAGACCGGTTAAACTAAATTGAATAAATTCTAATTATTCTAATATATGTTGGAAATTTGAAAAGGAAATTGGTACTTATTTTCATTTATGGAGGGAATGTGAAAAGGTTCAAAAATTCTGACAGTCACTTTTTAAATAATTAAGTTATACTGGAACAGTGATGGTGAACCTTTTAGAGATGGAGTGCCCAAACTGCAATTCAAAACCCACTAATTTGTTTGCAAAGTGCCAATACAGTAATTTATCCTGTATACAGGTGGCTATGAAGGGGCGATGTTGGGTGCCCACAGAAAGGGCTCCAAGTGCCACCTTTTGCACCCGTGCCATAGGTTCACCATCAGTGGACTGGGATATTGGAAAGGAATATAGATTGTAATCCAGAAAGTGCATTGCTATAACTTTATGTTAGGGACATTTATGATAATATAATTAAAGAACTAATCTCTAATCTACTGACAGCAGCAAGACTAATAATAGCAAGAAATTGGAAATTGAAACAAGAATTTAAGATGGAGGAATGGTATAATGAAACATAGAATATTGCTGTAAATAATAAATTGTCTTGTAATTTAAAGGTTAAGAGAGGGGAAATTAAGAAAGATATTTTCATAATATATGGGAGAAATTTATTTTGATAAAAGGGAAAGGGAAAGAACCCAATAATGACTTTATACATTTCTGGTAAAGAGGACTATTAAGACAAGAAGAAGAAGAAGAAGAAGAAGAAGAAGAAGAAGAAGAAGAAGAAGAAGAAGAAGAAGAAGAAGAAGAAGAAGAAGAAGAAGATCTCCAGATGGTCCTGAGGGTGGTGGGGTGGGGAGCACTGAATTTATTTATGTACTTTGTTATTGTTTTTGTGTTTGGATTTGTATTGCTTTGCTTTTTGGAAGGGGGACATGATGGCAACTGGTACAGCTTCTCAGTTCATGCTTTGACAATGAAGTCCCACTGCCCGTCTTGAGCAAATCTGCTGGTTTTGACACCAGCTCTTTGAGGAATGTTGGGGGGTGGGGGAATACTCCTCCCCAAACATTCTCTTGTTTTGTTTTTTAATGTTCTGTTTCACTGGGAGGATAGCCCTAGCACTTTTACTGACACCTCCCCATCAGTGAGAAGCAGAAGGAGAAGTCATGTTTCTCCCGGCTGCTACTCTGGGAGATCCCATGGTTGCTATGGGGGATTCCCTGCCCAGAAGAAATTAAAATATTAAGTGTTTGTTACATTCCTAGCATAAATAATGCTGTGGCGAAGAATGACCCACCCCATGGGGGAATTTGCAGGGGCACCCAGGCGATTCCTAGAGTCTCCAGCAGACAAGATTATTGACACCTGAGTGATTTGTGATGGGCTTCTGTTCCACAGCAGCTATATGTACATATGGCCAAAAAAAAAGGTTGTATGTATGTATGGTCAAAGCTGGAGGCTACAAATGGGAGTTCTCACTTGCAGCATCTTCCTGCCCTTGGATCAAGCAGGGTCCTCTTTTGGAATAAGGGAATAGGGCTCCAGCAGAAATTATTTATGGCAATTAGTCTGGTTTTCTGGTTGATGCTTAGTTGACTTTCTTCATTGCCACTGGGTCTCACGCTGCTCTTATTCCTTCATCTTTCCATGTAATGGCCTCAATTATCTTCCAGTGGTTTCTTGCTTGGAAATCTTAGGTGGTGTTCACTCATTCACTGCCTGAACCTTATCTTTGGCATGCCTAGATTTATTTCTGTGATAGGAAATGGCCACATGATCTACCAGAGAATCTTATTTTAGAACATCTTTCTCTCCTTACAGCAAACTTCCTAAGTCAGTCTATCTGATCCTACCTGGCCAACTGCATTTATACATACATACATACATACATACATACATACATACATACATACATACATACATACATACATACATACATACATACATACATACATACATACACACACCTTTATTGGCATTAAAACCAACTGCATTTGTTGCTGAAACAGGGAAAGATTTTTTTTCTGACCATAACAGGTTTAGATTCCAGGATAGCTTGACTGCTGGCCCACTTAATTATCAGCCCACTCCCCACCCCTGTTCTCATCTCTCAAAGATTAAAATATTAAAGCTCGCTTAGGTTAGGACCATAAGCCTGTAGACCTGTAGGTTCCCTGCCAAAGCAGAAAATTCACAACTAAAGCAGGTGGCCATCTAAACTCGGTTTAAAAACCTCCAGTGAAGGGAAAGTCTCTTCCTGGTTCCAGGATTCACCCACCACCACCACCACCAAGAAACATCTACAAAAATGATCCAGAGTGACCTATTCTTTATTTGCTGCATTATATTCTAGCTACTCCTGCTTCAGTTCTTGGCTTCCAGTGAAGTCTCTGTCTTGTGAGATGGGCAACTCTCAAAGAGATGGAGTGCTCAGAAAACCACATTGCCCCTAAAGTTTGAGTTCTCAACCACTATTGTTAGAGTTTTCACAAGCTGAAGCTCAAAATATTCTCAACGGTGAGGCTATGCTATGCAACACAGCACAATCATCACAAGCTTTATCCCCACCACCACCACCACCACCTCCACCACCCATTTTGTCTGGGAGCAGCAACAGAGAAGGCCCTTTCATGTGTTCTTTTGAGGCACACCTGTGAAGGTGGCGGGATGGAGAGAAAGGCCTTTCCTGATGATCTTAGCAACTGAGCCGGTTCATACTGTGAGATTCGATCTTTGAGGTAGCTTGGACCCAGGCCATTTTGTGCTTTGTAGGTTAAGGTCAGCACCTTCAGTTGTGCCCGGTAGGTGATTGGCAGCCAGTTGAGGGGTTCTCTCTGCATACTTGTGCAGGAGGGGGTTTCTCTCTGCATTTCTCTTTCATATGGGTGTAATGTGATTGTAACCCACCCCAGTCAGCAATCTGGCTGCTGCGTTCTGGACCCATTGATGTTTCCCATTGGTAGTCCTACATAGAGCACATTACAGTAGTCCAGCCGGGAGGTCACTAGGGCATGTGTCACCGTGGCCACAGCAGATTTCTCAAGAAACAGGCGTAACTGGCATACTGGTTTTAATTTTGCAAATGCACTTCTGGCCACAGCTGTGTCATGGGCATCTTGGCTCAAGGATGAGTCCAGGAGCACCCGCAAGCTATGCAACTTTTTTTTTTCAATTGAGGGGTAATCCCATCAAGGACAGCTGCCTAGATACCCTAAGCACATCCGTTCTCACCTGATTTCGGAAGCTAAGCAGGGTCGGCCCTGGTTAGTACTTGGATGGGAGACCACCAGGGAATACCAGGTGCAGTAGGCACCTGAAGTAGGAACTGGCAAACCCCTCCAGTATTCCTGCCAAGAAAACTCCATGGACATGGGGTCACGAAGAGTCGGTCACGACTGTAACTGGGGACACACACACACACACACACACACACACACACACCCATCTAGGACAGGTTGCATCCCTATCCCTTGATCTGAGAAAACAGCTGGGTATAAATGCAGCCAGTTTGGGGGATGCTTACGTAGCAAGGCATGCCTTAGGTACTGGAACACAGGTTATATGAACGCCAGGTCAGGGACCCCAGTTTTCTACGATAAAGCGGCCATGGAGCACCATTTTAAAGGTGCAGAAAGTTTGGGGGGGTGCAGGAGGCACTAAAACCACCTTCATTTCTGGCAACCCAATTATGCATTCTGGGGGAGTTTCAATTCTGCCAGTAATTGGTGCCGCAAACCCTCTCAGTCCCTGGGTGATGAAGGCTTTCGCTCACCCAGTCACTGAGAGGGGAAAAATTTTGAGAAGGTTCTAAACAGGTGCAGAAAGGTTGTTGAGCGGGAGTTTGGACGTCTGACGTCGCGATTCGCACAGCTATCCGCGTGCACGGAAGTTCATATGCAACATGTAAAGGCCCTAATAGCTTCTGCAGCAATCCTACACAACATTTGTGAAAGAAGCCCCTCAAGGGGAATCAGACACTTCCATTCATAGAGTCCTGGAGTTGGAAGAGACCTCAAGGGCCATCTAGTCCAACCCCCTGCCATGCAGGAACCCCCAGCACAGTACTTCCGACAGATGGCCATCCAGCCTCTGCTTAAAAACCTCCAATAGTATGAGAAACTATAATAGAATCCTAGAGTCCTAGAATCCTAGAGTTGGAAGAGACCTCAAGGGCCATCCAGTCCAACCCCCTGCCATGCAGGAACCCCCATCACAGTACTTCCGACAGATGGCCATCCAGCCTCTGCTTAAAAACCTCCAATAGTATGAGAAACTATAATAGAATCCTAGAGTCCTAGAATCCTAGAGTTGGAAGAGACCTCAAGGGCCATCTAGTCCAACCCCTGCCATGCAGGAACCCCCATCACAGTACTTCCGACAGATGGCCATCCAGCCTCTGCTTAAAAACCTCCAATAGTATGAGAAACTATAATAGAATCCTAGAGTCCTAGAATCCTAGAGTTGGAAGAGACCTCAAGGGCCATCCAGTCCAACCCCCTGCCATGCAGGAACCCCCATCACAGTACTTCCGACAGATGGCCATCCAGCCTCTGCTTAAAAACCTCCAATAGTATGAGAAACTATAATAGAATCCTAGAGTCCTAGAATCCTAGAGTTGGAAGAAACCTCAAGGGCCATCCAGTCCAACCCCTGCCATGCAGGAACCCCCATCACAGTACTTCCGACAGATGGCCATCCAGCCTCTGCTTAAAAACCTCGAATAGTATGAGAAACTATAATAGAATCCTAGAGTCCTGGAATCCTAGAGTTGGAAGAGACCTGAAGGGCCATCCAGTCCAACCCCCTGCCATGCAGGAACCCCCATCACAGTACTTCCGACAGATGGCCATCCAGCCTCTGCTTAAAAACCTCCAATAGTATGAGAAACTATAATAGAATCCTAGAGTCCTGGAATCCTAGAGTTGGAAGAGACCTCAAGGGCCATCCAGTCCAACCCCTGCCATGCAGGAACCCCCATCACAGTACTTCCGACAGATGGCCATCCAGCCTCTGCTTAAAAACCTCCAATAGTATGAGAAACTATAATAGAATCCTAGAGTCCTAGAATCCTAGAGTTGGAAGAGACCTCAAGGGCCATCTAGTCCAACCCCTGCCATGCAGGAACCCCCATCACAGTACTTCCGACAGATGGCCATCCAGCCTCTGCTTAAAAACCTCCAATAGTATGAGAAACTATAATAGAATCCTAGAGTCCTAGAATCCTAGAGTTGGAAGAGACCTCAAGGGCCATCCAGTCCAACCCCCTGCCATGCAGGAACCCCCATCACAGTACTTCCGACAGATGGCCATCCAGCCTCTGCTTAAAAACCTCCAATAGTATGAGAAACTATAATAGAATCCTAGAGTCCTAGAATCCTAGAGTTGGAAGAGACCTCAAGGGCCATCCAGTCCAACCCCTGCCATGCAGGAAACCCCATCACAGTACTTCCGACAGATGGCCATCCAGCCTCTGCTTAAAAACCTCCAATAGTATGAGAAACTATAATAGAATCCTAGAGTCCTGGAATCCTAGAGTTGGAAGAGACCTCAAGGGCCATCTAGTCCAACCCCCTGCCATGCAGGAACTCCCATCACAGTACTTCCGACAAATGGCCATCCAGCCTCTGCTTAAAAACCTCCAATAGTATGAGAAACTATAATAGAATCCTAGAGTCCTGGAATCCTAGAGTTGGAAGAGACCTCAAGGGCCATCTAGTCCAACCCCCTGCCATGCAGGAACTCCCATCACAGTACTTCCGACAAATGGCCATCCAGCCTCTGCTTAAAAACCTCCAATAGTATGAGAAACTATAATAGAATCCTAGAGTCCTAGAATCCTAGAGTTGGAAGAGACCTCAAGGGCCATCCAGTCCAACCCCCTGCCATGCAGGAACCCCCATCACAGTACTTCCGACAGATGGCCATCCAGCCTCTGCTTAAAAACCTCCAATAGTATGAGAAACTATAATAGAATCCTAGAGTCCTAGAATCCTAGAGTTGGAAGAGACCTCAAGGGCCATCCAGTCCAACCCCCTGCCATGCAGGAACCCCCATCACAGTACTTCCGAGAGATGGCCATCCAGCCTCTGCTTAAAAACCTCCAATAGTATGAGAAACTATAATAGAATCCTAGAGTCCTGGAATCCTAGAGTTGGAAGAGACCTCAAGGGCCATCTAGTCCAACCCCCTGCCATGCAGGAACTCCCATCACAGTACTTCCGACAAATGGCCATCCAGCCTCTGCTTAAAAACCTCCAATAGTATGAGAAACTATAATAGAATCCTAGAGTCCTGGAATCCTAGAGTTGGAAGAGACCTCAAGGTCCAACAAGTCCAACCCCTGCCATGCAGGAACCCCCATCACAGTACTTCCGACAGATGGCCATCCAGCCTCTGCTTAAAAACCTCCAATAGTATGAGAAACTATAATAGAATCCTAGAGTCCTGGAATCCTAGAGTTGGAAGAGACCTCAAGGGCCATCCAGTCCAACCCCCTGCCATGCAGGAACCCCCATCACAGTACTTCCGACAAATGGCCATCCAGCCTCTGCTTAAAAACCTCCAATAGTATGAGAAACTATAATAGAATCCTAGAGTCCTGGAATCCTAGAGTTGGAAGAGACCTCAAGGGCCATCCAGTCCAACCCCCTGCCATGCAGGAACCCCCATCACAGTACTTCCGACAAATGGCCATCCAGCCTCTGCTTAAAAACCTCCAATAGTATGAGAAACTATAATAGAATCCTAGAGTCCTGGAATCCTAGAGTTGGAAGAGACCTCAAGGGCCATCCAGTCCAACCCCCTGCCATGCAGGAACCCCCATCACAGTACTTCCGACAGATGGCCATCCAGCCTCTGCTTAAAAACCTCCAATAGTATGAGAAACTATAATAGAATCCATCAGAGTCCTGATGACCAACCTCTAAGGTCTCCACGGTTTCAGTTCTTTTCTTTGCTTTTCACCTCTTCAAAAACATTTATTTAAAAAAATACTACTGTCATAGAATAATTGAATCAAAGAGTTGGAAGCGACCTCAAGGGCCATCCAGTCCAACCCCCTGCCATGCAGCCAGATGAGAATGCCAATGATTCTTCAAAGCTTGAAACATGGGTACTGGGAACTGAAGGCTGTTGGGCAGAGCACTGATTCTCCTCCGGCCCAATGACCCAAATTTCTGGCAGCTTTCAGCAAGTTCTGGGAGAGATGCTTGTGGATAAGCTTCCCAGGGCAAGGAGGCCGGGTGTGAAGAAACCCCCTGACTTGTCCAAACATGGGCTGGAGAGGTGTGAATATCCCCTGCATAGATTCAATTTCCCCACGCTAGGGTTGCAGCTAATGAGATAGTCAATGTGTGAAGGGCAGAGGGATCCCAGCAGGACATGGACAGGGCTGGCAGAGGGGTTACAGTAGCAGATAAGAGACTCACTATTCTGGCCCCTACGTGCCAGAAATGTGCAGGGAGCATCAGTTATCTTTGGTCTTTGGTGGTTGTGCTTTGACACCAGCCCATGACCTCAACTTGGTCATGTTTGTGTGGTCAATTTCCCACCCATGCCCTAGAGCAGTGATGGCGAACCCATGGCACGGGTGCCAAAGGTGGCCCTCGGAGCCCTTTCTGTGGGCACCCGACATCACCCCTTCATAGCCACCTGTATACAGTTTAAATTACTGTATGGGCACTTTGCAAAATAATCAGTGGGTTTTGAATCGCAGTTTGGACACTCGGTCTCTAAAAGGTTCGCCATCACTGCCCTAGAGCGATCTGCGCTGGTACTTAACAGTTGTCATGCTTGTGCAGGGGAGGTTCTCTCTGCATTTCTCTGTGCTAATCTGTCCTTCATACATCAACAGGATTTCATGGTTCTTGCTAGTGTTTTTCTGCAGCTTTTGGCCTGCCATCACATGTCATGCATTCCTTATTTTGGAAGCTGCCCCTGCTCTGTGTTCCCTTTGGACTTTACCCCCAAGTGGTTGGTGTGTTTTTCAGCCTTGTAACGCTAGGTTTCCCTGACAACCTTTACACCGATGGTGTCAAGGGCCTCCTGTGCTGGGCCTGGGAAAGCTGCTGTGGACTCCCCCCCCCCCATGCACACACACACAACCCCAGCTGTTTCACACTCTGAACTGCAAGGCTTGGTGGCAAAGGGTACAGGCACAAGGACAGAGTATACTGGGAACCAAGAAGCAGAGGTTTACAAAACCCTCCATGGCCTGGGTCCTGGTTATCTGGCAGAGCATATCTCCCTACGATCAGAGCTGGCCCGACCCACCTGATCATTCATGGCTCTCTCGCTCCGGGTGGCCACCCCCAGGGAGGCCCGTAGGGTAGCAACGCGTAAACGGCCATGCTCGGTGGCTGGCTCCGCTCTCTGGAATAAACTACCGAGTGAGATACGCCAGGCTCCTTTGTTGGCATCCTTTTAAAAAGCGGTTAAAACCTGGCTGTTTAGGGAAGCCTTCGGCAATCGCTAGGGCTTGGATCACTGTTTTTTGTGTGTGTGTGTGATTTCTACTTAATATTAGTTGTCCTATGTGGGTGTGTTGTGTCATTAGAGTCATGACCGGCTCTTCGTGACCCCATGTCCATGGAGTTTTCTTGGCAGGAATACTGGAGTGGTGTGCCAGTTCCTATTTCCAGGCGCCTACAGCACCTGGTATTCCCTGGTGGTCGCCCATCCAAGTACTAACCAGGGCTGACCCTGCTTAGCTTCCGAAATCAGGCGAGATCGGATGGGCTTAGGGCATCTAGGCTGGTTGTCCTATGCCTCTTGCCAATAATTTTTCTTTTTCTTTTTTCTTTTGTTTAATTGTTGTTGGGTATTTTAACTTTTATTTTATTATTATTGTCTGCTCAACGACTATTATTATCCTGTGGATTTCTTGTGTTTTTATGTGAACTGCCCAGAGTTCCCTCTGGGAAATTGGCATGGTATATAAATAAATAAATAAATAAATAAATAAATAAATAAATAAATAAATAAATAAATAAATAAATAATAGCATGGGGAATCATTTGGGATAACTTGCTCTCATGGGGTGGACATGAGCCAAATCACTGCATACAAATGTATGATTACATTGATTGATTTCATAAGAACACCAGTGTTTTCCATGTCACTTTCCTTTTTCTTTTATTTTGTGTGCTCTTTGTAGTTCTACAGTTACCTTTTAATGTTCTAAGATGCCTCCTCAGATTCCCTGTTTTTAACTTGTATATGTATTATATGTTCTGGGCTGAATATTGTCCCTCATTACTGTAAGCCACTTGGGGTCCTTTTCCGAGGAGAAAGGTGGGGTAAAAACATTCAAAATAAATGAATGAATGAATATTTGGTGTGAAACTGATACTGTATTACATTCAACATTTCTTTCTGTTGCTGTATGCCTGAAGAAGTGGCCTTGATCCACAAAAGTTTACTTTAAAATATAATAGGCTTTAAGGTGCCACAGGTTTTTGTTGTTTGTTTCATTTATAGTGGACCCTTGTATAACAAACAGTTTGTATAACATAAAATCTGTACAATATAAAAAATTCTGGAGATAGGGGAAATTTGCTTAACAGAATCGCCTATGGGGCAAATCCATACAACATAAAAATGGGATCACTTTGTTTTCAATGCATTCCTATGGGAAGCTTGTATAAAGGAAAATTTGCTTAAAATAATTTCATTTGGAACGAATTAATTCCTTTATACATGGTACCACTATATTTAGATTTTGCCTAGAATCCCCACCACCTATTTCATCTTCTTTCTTTCTTATTCTGTGCCTCTTGTTCAACAGACTGGACAGCATTGTGGCTTCCCTAACACTGGATGCAGGAGCAACCACCCTGGGGTGCAGTTGGATTGAGTGTTGAACTTGACTCAGAAGAAGACTAGGGTTTAACTCTGCTTGAACATAGGAACTCACCAGAAGGTGGCAGCGATAAATGGCAACCCTATACATAAGCAGAGCTGCCTAGATGCCCTAAGCACATCCGATCTCGCTTGATTTCGGAAACTAAGCAGGGTTGGCCCTGGTTAGTACTTGGATGGGCGACCACCAGGGAATACCAGGTGTTGTAGGCACCTGGAGTAGGAACTGGCAAGCCACTCCAGTACTCCTGCCAAGAAAACTCCATGGACATGGACTCGCGTAGAGTCGGTCATGACTTTAACGACACAACACACACACACACACACATACATAAGCAGTAGTAAAGTTCTCCTTCAACATCTCACTTACCTGTTAGAGATATGATGAAAGTTTGAAGCAACTTGGCATCATATAATAACATTTTGAAACAATTACAATGTGTGGCATCCAAAGCACACTCTTTTCCTCTCTTTTCCTTTCCTCTTCCTCCTACCCCTCCTTTTCCCCCCAAGTTCATCTCCTACCTGTAAATTTCTTCTGGTCAGCTGCAAACTTTATTTATATTTTAATTAGTTTTAATTCTTCAAATATTTATCCCACCCATCTAGTGGCTAGGCCACTACTCTGAATAGCTTTCAAGAACATAATGTAAACATATGATAAAACGACAGTAGTAAACTAATAAAATACCATGCCAGTCACACCTCTACCAAGAGATAGTTCTATCATGATGTGGCCACCACAGAGAATGCCTAGATTCATGTTGATTTCCAGGTCTCCTCAATGAGGCCAATTGAAGGACCCCAGTATATGAGGTGCAGATGGGATGGATGGATATTTGGAGGGAGAGGCACTCTGACTAGCAGCAACATCCTAAACAGCTTAGGGCAGGCATGGCCAAAGTCCAGCCTGGGGGCCAAATGCGGCCCGATTTAAAATTCTGAATGGCCCTCAGCCTCTTCTCCCTGCTAGCTCAGCCTGTCACTCATCCCTGCTGGCAAGCCCTTCCCTGTGCTGGCTAGAGACATCAGCTTGCAGTTTTATGGTTTGCCTGCCCTCCCTGCCTCCGTCCATCCCCTCAGCCACCCGCCCAGCTTACTCGCGCCTGGCTCCATTGCTGCAGCATCTTCCCCACTTCCTTGTGAGGGAGGGCAGCAGATGCGAGCAGTGGTGCATCTTGGGTGCGCGTGAGCCGATTCCCTGGCCATGCAACACCCGCCGGGCCCTTGGGTGCCTTGAAAGTGGAGCATTTGCAGCTGTTGCAGATACGCACTGGCCACATCCTTTCTCCCCCACACACCCTTCAGGCTGAATGGTCACCCCCCCCACACACACACATTTCACCTCATCAAATCTGGTCCTCCTTGCAAAACGTTTGGACACCCCTGGCTTAGGGCTTTTACATGTCAGCACAAGGATCTTGAACTTGGCTCAGAAGCATACCAGCCGCCAGTGCCAATACACCAGGTCAGGCGATAAATGATCTTATTTTGATGTCCCTGCAACTAGCCTTGGCTGCTGCATTTTGCACCTGCTGCACAATGGAACATAGTGCGCTTGATGCTCAGTCCATGTGTCCATCTGGTGTGTGCTATTGTGCCCTCGGGCTTTCACGAATTCTCCAGAGTTTCAGACAGGGTTCTTTCCTAGTCTTTGCTGGACACACTGGGAGCTGAAGATGGAACTTTCCATATGCAAAGCAGATGTTCTGCCACCGAACTACAGCCCCCCACGCCCCCCCGGCCACTCCATGCCCTTGGGCTAGCTAGTGGAACCAGAAGCTCACTACTTGTAAGATCCAAAGACTACAAAAAGTGAGGGTGGAGGCAGCATCTTCTGATTTCCTGTCTAGGCAAGAGTTCTCGACCTTCTGCTTAGGAGAGCATGACCGGCCAAGAACAGCTGGTTGGTTGTTGCTCCTGGCTGCCGTTCTGTAACTTCCTGCCCTCTGGGCATGTCAAGAGGTGGGGGCGAATAAGGTGCGATTTGGTCGCTCAGTGCCAAATGAGAAATAGCTGGGTCCTGAAAGCTGGGCAGTTAACTGCTCTCTTCCCTTCCCCCATCCCCAACAACCAAGAGGGCTTACTTACATCGGGGAAGGGAAGGAAAGGAAGGAGAGATTCTTGGCTCATTAGAGGGAGGGTGTGAATGGCCTGCATGCAGTGCATCTTCAAACAGCCCCTCTGGCCTTTGGGCTGGCCCGACAGATACCATATCTCAACACCGGAGGGAGGGGGTTGGTTTGCTTGTGTGTCACCTGGAGACCATCCATGCATCTTAAAGACTTACCTTTCCCATTGCATTGGGTCAAGGGGAGTGGGGGGAGTCAAAGTATAGTCTGCCCTGCTGCTCCCTTCTAAACATAGGACCACTGCTCGGCCCTCAGCCGTTCTGGGACCAGGAATCTCATGCGTTGCCCTTTATGGTACAGAGCGGAATGGAAGAGGCCACTGCAGGCTGCAAAAGGAACAATCAAGTCATTTCGGGGCAGACCCTCTTGCAAAATGTAGGAAAGGCATGGGGTGGGGCCAAAGGTAACTGGACCCAAACTCTTCCAGTTTGGGGGATGCTTACGTAGCAAGGCAGGACTTAGGTACCAGAATACAGGTTACATGAACGCCAGGTCAGGGACCCCAGTTTTCTACGATAAAGCGGCCATGGAGCACCATTTTAAAGGTGCAGAAAGTTTGGGGGGGTGCAGGAGGCACTAAAACCACCTTCATTTCTGGCAACCCAGTTATGCATTCTGGGGGAGTTTCAATTCCGCCAGTAATTGATGCCGCAAACCCTCTCAGTCCCTGGGTGATGAAGGCTTTCGCTCACCCAGTCACTGAGAGGGGAAAAATTTGAGAAGGTTCTAAACAGGTGCAGAAAGGTTGTTGAGCGGGAGTTTGGACGTCTGACGTCGCGTTCGCACAGCTATCAGCGTGCACGGAAGTTCATATGCAACATGTAAACTCCCTAATAGCTTCTGCAGCAATCCTACACAACATTTGTGAAAGAAGCCCCTCAAGGGGAATCAGACAATTCCATTCATAGAATCATCGAGTTGGAAGAGACCTCAAGGGCCATCTAGTCCAACCCCCTGCCATGCAGGAACCCCCATCACAGTATTTCTGACAGATGGCCATCCAGCCTCTGCTTTTATAAGCCTTGTGGCCCAGTGGTTAAATGCCTGTACTGCAGGTAAAACTGTGCTCAGGACCTGGGGTTCAATCCCAGGTAGCAGGCTCAAGGTTCACTCAGCCTTCCATCCTTCGGAGGTAAAATGAGTACCCAGCTTGCTGGGGGGGGGGGCAATGTGTAGCCTGCACACTGTAATTAAAATTGTAAACCGCTCAGAGACTACTTAAAGTGGTAATGAGCTGTATATCAGCAGAACACTTAAAAACCTCCAAAGAAGGAGACTCCACCACCCTCCTTGGCAGCTTATTCCACTGCCAAACCGTTCTAACTGTTCATGAAGTTCTTCCTAATGTTCAAATGGAATCTCTTTTCTTGTCGTTTGAAACCATTGCCGGTGTCATTCCGACAACGGAAGGCTCGGGACCCCTTTCGGTGTCGGAACCAGAGGTCGGGGGGGGAGGAGGTGCGCGGGGGTCAGTGATGACCCGGGCGACACTCGCCACCCGCCCGCTCCAAGGGCCTCTCTGTCTTCCTAACCCCCCTTCTAGCAACCCGAGGTGCCACTTCACACCTCGGGCCAACAACATAAAGCCTGGCTCTTCTCAGCTCGCCGGCAGATCGAGCGCCCGCCCGGCCCCAGACAGCCCCCCAGCCATGGCTGGCAGCAGCTTCTTCCCGGTCCCCCTGGCCACCTCTGCGCTCCAGCCACCTTCCTGCTGGCCCGGCCCGCTGCAACCGGAGGCCCGGGAAGGGTCCTGGGGCTGGCCCCTCGGCCAGAACTCGGGCTCCAACAGCGGCTCTTCGCCCGCCTCTTCTCCGGATTCCTGCGGAGGAGGAGGAGGAGGAGGAGGAGATGGAGGCTTCTCGCCCTCGGAGCGCCCCTGGCGCGCCGGCTTGGGGCGCCGGCAAAGCGGCCGGCCTCGCCTGGGCCACGGGCAACGCCAAAGCGCCAGCCAGCGCGAGAAGCTCCGCATGCGGCGCTTGGCCCAAGCGCTGCACGCTTTGCGCCGTTACCTGCCCGACGGCGTGGTCCCCGCCGGGCAGAACCTGACCAAGATCGAGACCTTGCGCCTCGCCATCCGCTACATCGCCCACTTGTCGGAGCTGCTGGGCCTGAGCGAGGAGGAGCTGGCGCGGAGGGGAGCGGCTCGGGCCCCACCTGGCTGCCCCCTGTGCCCGACGGGGGAAGCTCGGATGCTGTCAAGGCGAGAGCGGCGCGCCACGGCTGCCGCCGGCCCGATCGCCTTGGCCTTCCCAGGCACCGCCGACGGCTCCCTTCTCGTCGCCAGACAGCAGCCCGGGCGCAGCGCAAAGTCCCTCCTGCTCCGCATCTTCCCAGCCGCCCGGATCTCCTGCCCCAGCCGCCGCCGCCTTTTGGGGCAGGTGGACTCCTGGAGCCACCAGTTGCGCAGCCGTGGGGAGTACCAAGCAGACCCCTTTGGCCTGGCCAACGGCGGAGACGCGCGCAGAGATGCTCCCGGCGGAGGAGTGGCCGGCTGCTCGGGAGCCGCCAGCCCACCCCCAGGTAGGTGTGCCGGCTGATGCCGCCAACTCCCCCCCCACACACACACACCCCAGCGCCTCCCAGCTCTTGATGCTGCTCCCACCGCCTACCAGACAGGGCTCTTCTTTGGCAAAGGGCTCCCAGATTCCGAGCTTAAAAATGTTATCCCACCAGCTCCAGACTTTAAAAAAAAATTAAGTACGACCAAGCCCACCTAAGCGCCTCCCAGCGCACTTTTTAAGTACCTGGCCTCCAGGAGGTAAAAAAATCTTTCCATGCTGATTGTAAAGCTGTGGATGCCCAGCTCCCTCGCCTTCTGTTTGTTTGTTTTTGTCCCCACTGCCCCTTTAAGAGACAGGAATCACTACCGGGCTGCTGGGGTGAGCCTGCATTTTTTTCTCCCCTTTTTTCTCCCTCCCCTCCTGCAGACAGGATCAATGGAAGAGCGACAAACCCCTACGATCTCTGGTCCGAATTTAAGTTGCAGGCGGATTTTAGAGGTCGTCTAAAAGCGCCCTCTGGCCTTGAGCGCTGGGGTGGTGGCAGGGAGCCTGGCAGGGGCACTGGGAGCGGGCCAAGCAGGAGGCTTCCCCTGGGCCAGGCAGTTCTGCTGCCTCCCTGGGAGGAGGGATCCAGCAGTCTGCGTGGAAGGGGCGCTCCTTCCACTCTGCCATTCTGTGTACCCCTTCCCTCCTTTCTTTCCAGACTCTGCCCGAGGAGCTGCTCTCTTTCCTGGAAGGCTTCGTTCCCTTGGCACTGCAGGACTGCCTTTCATCCGCCCACCCTTTGCCAGCTGTTCTGACATCTGGACTCGAGCCCAGGAACCAGTGCCTGTGACACACAGATGCCCAGTGCCTGGCCTGGAGAAGAACCCTCCTCGCCCTGCCTCCTTCCACCACTGGCTGGAGTCTCTGCTAGGGAATGCTCCTTTTCCCTCTGGTTAACAGGCCATCACAATATGAAGGGATGCTTGTTTAGACCACCAGTTCTTCCATTCCTACACTCTTCCTCCTGCTCTCCTCTGTCACTTTCTTCGTTTTCTGCATTCAGGCCTCGAAACGGTTTAAGAACTTGGTAGGATGTGAGAAAACCATAATGCCATTGTGTCCTTTGCCTGCTTTACCCTCCGGTCTAAGGGCGTTTATACACGACCCCTAAACTCCGGGGCAAATGGCTCCCAGCTCCGGAGATTAAAAATGTTTACCCACCAGCTCCGGAGTTAACAGGAAATTAAGTGCAACCATGCCCACTTTAGCGCGTCCCAGCGCAGCTTTCAGGTACCTGCTTTTTGGATGTGAAAAATATTTGATCCGGTGTAAGGATAGTGAGTGCGGGGCTCTCCTGGCTTCTGTTTGTTCTTTTTTTGCGCCCCGCCCCTTTAAGAGATCTGAATGCTGCCGGGAACAGAAGCCAGCATTCTTTTCTTTCTTTCCCCCCACTCCCCTCAGGCAGCCAGCAACCAGGAAGTGCGGAGGGGGGTGGGGACAGAGGAAGAGCTCTGGTCCGAATTTAAGTGGCCAGCGGATCTTAGGTCGTGTAAAAAGGTATGTCACCTATTTTTGTAGGTGGGATAAAGAGTGAGGCTTCCAGGTCACAGTAATAAGAGTTCTGAGCAGAAGCATTCCACTGAACGGCCACAGCAAATTTCACTTTATTTCTGGGTAATTATTTAAGCCTCATTTCAGAAGCAGAAAGAAGGATTTTATGTCACTATCTCTGTCTGTTTCAACCTGGTTTGAGGGCAGAAATTCTCTTATCTCTCCTGGAACCAGAACGTCACCTGTCCTTGAAGAGCAGCTGCTCCATCTTCCCAGATCTGGGGTGGGGTGGGGAGGGTTTTAGGTACCTTGGAACAGCTGTGATGTGATATCAATCCCTGTTCAGCATAACAGTAGGCTTGTTGCATCTGTTTCCTTATAATACCCCCCACACACACACACCTCAGGAGGAGATGCCCAGACTATTGTTGTTCCTTGTAGGGTACTCTGGGATTAAGTTTTGTCTCTTTTGTTGTTTGACCCCTTCATAAATTTAAGTTCTGTTCAGTTAAGACTTTGCCTTGTGATGGTGCTGCTAGAACAGTGATGGTGAACCTTTTAGAGACCGAGTGCCCCAAATGCAATTCAAAACCCACTAATTATTCGCAAAGTGCCAGTACAGCAATGTAACCTGGATACAGGTGGCTGTGAAGGGACGATGTCGAGTGCCCACAGAAAGGGCTCTGGGTGCCACCTTTGGCACCCGTGCCATAAGTTCGCCAACACTGCCCTAAAACAGGCATGTCCAAACTTTGGCCCTCCTGATGTTTTGGACCACAACTCCCAGAATTCTAAGCTTAGATTGCAAATGGCAAAGGACTGTGGGAGTTGTGGTCCAAAACATCTGGAGGGCCAAAGTTTGGACATGCCTGGCCTAGAAGGTGGTCTGGAGATTTCAGCTGTCCCAAAATACTGCAGCCTGGCTGGAGATAAGGTAGAAATGGTTCTCTGCAATCTTTTAAAGCTTGAAGATTCTTCAGATAGAGAAGGTCATACAGCTTAAGTGGTGGCCACACTGTGCTGTGGGGAGAGTTTAAGAAACATATTCTAATCTAAAACAGCTATTCTGAAGGGGGTATACATGCCCCCCTGGGGGGGTCATGACACCTTTGAAGATGGCCATAGACTGGAAATTCTTGACATACTTGTGTACTATGGCAATTTACACAATCCCGATTCAGCCCCGTTCTTAATGGTGTTTATTATGGTAGCAAAAAAAAAAAGGAAAAAAAAAGATTGGGAATGGCTGATCTTTTAAAAACTTATTTTTATTCATTTTTAAAACAATACAATACATAATACATACATACATACGTACATACAAATTTGTAATTATCGATCCTAATTTTTCTATCAACCCTCCCCCCACTCCTTCCCAGCCCCGGGAACGGAAGAACAAGCAATTTTCCATGCAAACTAAGTCATATCATATGACCCTCCAAGCTCCAACTTCTGAGATCTGTCGAGGCGCCTTGTTGTGGATCTGGACATTAAGCAAAACGTTAGGAGCACTGTATGTATAATGCAGATCAGGAAAGGCTTAACACCTTTTCCTGAAGAGGTTCAACTTGCTTTGCTTCCTTTTCAAAGATGTGTGAAGGCACACCAGGTACTTCAAAGCCTGATTTTACAGACACAGTTTTTGGGTGGTTGTTTTTCCCTTGGGGGGGGGTGAGACTGTATTAATATTATTATAATCATCTGGCCTGTATTGAGTAATGTGATATAGTATATAGTTGTTTTAACTATGCTTATTATTTTTAGAGGTGATGCTTACAAATAAACATTTTTTAAAAAATTAATGCATATTAATCCAATCATTTATAGGAGTTTTGAACTAGTTTGTGCTGGAAAGACTACTGGCACTGAAAGGGCGATCACTGAGATTGTAAGATGAAAATACCAGTTGAGATCTGGAAGTTCAGTCATGGCAACTGGACTTCTTGAGCGACTGATTTCGCTGCTCATCCAAACAGCTTCGTCAGACTGAAGAAAGCTAGTTGCGAGACCTCCATTTTATAGTTCACTATAGTTCACTATAAAAATATATTTTATAGTACATATAGCTTCATTACATAGTTATAGTTGGTGAACTATAAAACAGAGGACTTGCAACTAGCTCTCCTCAGAAATTGTTTGGAGGAGCAGCAAAATGTCTCAATCTCTAAAGAAAAAGAAGTCCAGTTGCCATGACTCAGCTTCCAGATAAACTCACCAGGAAGACTAAGAATCTTCACAGGCATACCCTGTGAGATGTTAGAAAAAATTACCCCCGGGGGAAGGGAGTTGTGGCTGAAAGGCATGTGGAGAAAGGCCAGGCCTCCCTGCCAAGACCCCAGCCCCTGGCACTGGAGGGCTTGGGCGGGAAAAGATAGCCCCCACCGGCCCTTATCAGGTCATAAGAACATAAGAAGAGCCCTGTTGGATCAGGCCAAAGGCCCATCTAGTCCAGCATCCTGTATCTCATAGTGGCCCCACCAGATGCATCTGGGAGTGCCGGAGACTAGATCTCTGTCTCCTGAGACCACTCCCCCTGCATCTGGCCCTTGAAGTACCCTGGTTTTAAGACTGGAGATGACACATCTCCCTCATGGTTTGTCACCTGGGATGGGCTTTTCCTCCAGGAATCTGTCCAATCCCCTTTTGAAGGCATCCAGGCCGGATGCCATCTCCACCTCCAGTGGCAGGGAGTTCCACAGACTTGTCTTTGCCCCCTCGCCCTTCTGGGTAGAAGCCTCTCAGCGCCTACCTGGTACTCTCCTGCGGCTGCCCCCGAACCCCCCATAGGCTGGTCTGCATCCCCACAGGTACCACAAGCAGAAGACTCGGGTTCCCCACGAAAACCCTCCGTTGGCCTTCCGGGTCCCCAATTCCCTCCCGCAGGGCTGGTGGTCCCTTTGCTGGAGCCCCCTCCCCCCCAAGGGCGGGCAAGAGAAGCCCGCGGGCCAGGGAGCCTTGGCCGCCCCGTTCTCCCCCCGGGGCGCCCCTCTCCTCCTCCAGGCGCTCTGCGGGGAGGCTCCGACCACTCGCACCCACTGCCTGCTCCAGGCTGCCTGGCCAGGTCAGGAGACCCCCCCACCCCCCGGGGGGGCCTGGGAAATGGCTCCCAAAGCGCGCCAGACCCGGCGGGGCCTTTGGAGATGCGAAACCCTTCCTCTCCCCGCCGTCTCGCCAAAGGCACCACACCCGCCGGCGCCTCAAGGAAGGAAGGGGCCGAGGAAGGTTCACCATCACCACCGGCTCGGGGCAATTCGCATCGCGAGGACAGGCCTAAGGCGGCCGTGAAGTGGCTATCGATGTGGGACCCAAAGGTGACGCGACCTCCCAGATTTCCCCCTCGTCCAAGGGTGGGGTGCACTTTTCGCTGCCGCTCCCTTCGGCCTTTTAAAGTCAACGCAAGCATAGGTGAGGGACGATGGAACACACACACACACACACACACACACACACACACACACACACACACACACACACACACACACACACAGAGAGAGAGAGAGAGAGAGAGAGAGAGAGAGAGAGAGAGAGAGAGAGAGGGGTGCGCTTTTCACTGCAGCTCCCTCCGGCCTTAGTCAACGCAGCATATGTGAGGGATGATGGAACACACACACACACACACACACACACACACACACACACACGAGAGAGAGAGAGAGAGGGGGTTGCGCTTTTCGCTGCAGCTCCCTTCGGCCTTTTAGTCAACGGAAGCATAGGTGAGGAATGATGGAACGCACACACACACACACACACACACACACACACACACACACACACACACACACACACACACACACACGAGAGAGAGAGAGAGAGAGAGAGAGAGAGAGAGAGAGAGAGAGAGGTGCGCTTTTCACTGCAGCTCCCTCTGGCCTTAGTCAACGCAGCATATGTGAGGGATGATGGAACACACACACACACACACACACACACACACACACACACACACACACACAGAGAGAGAGAGAGAGAGAGAGAGAGAGAGAGAGAGAATTTAAAGGGAAAAAAATTCCAGAGATAGGGGGAAATCGCTTAACAGAATCACCCGTGAGGTGAATCTGTACAACAGAAAAATGGTCACAATTAGGGATTACTCTCTTTTCAATGCATTCCTGTGGGAAATTTGTACAAAGGAAAATTTGCTTAACAGAATTTCATTTGGAATGAATTAATTCCTTTATACAAGGTACCACTGTACTTGGATTACCCTATGTTCTTGCTCCTCATTTCTTTTAGATTGCCATGGTCACACACAAATCATAGAAGTTAGCACAAACGGAAAGTTAACATTCAGCAGGCTTTTGAGCAAAGCAGGGACTAGCTCAACCACCCCTCTGTGCATATCAGGTGTGACGTCTGTATCCTATTTAAACTAGGCTAGTTGTCAAGTCAGATTGGAGCAGTGGGGCTCAAGGCACAGCTGTGCCCCCTCCCATCACCAGAACTAGGGGACATACACTCAAATTGTGGTCTGGGAGAGTAAGAACAGACAAAAGAAAATATTTTTCACCCAGCCCATTGTTAGTCGGGTGGCGGGTGGCCAAAGGCCCATCTAGTCCAGCTTCCTGTATCTCACAGTGGCCCCACCAGATGCGTTTGGGAGTGCACAAGACTAGATATCTGTCTCCAGATACCACTTCCCTGCATCTGGTCCTTGAGGTACCCCCGTTTTAAGCCTGGAGATGGCACATCTCCATCGTGGTTTGTAACCTGTGATGGACTTTTCCTCCAGGAATCTGTCCAATCCCCTTTTGAAGGCATCCAGGCCAGATGCCATCTCCACATCCTGTGGCAGGGAGTTCCACAGACTAACAACACGCTGGGTGAAAAAAAATTCTTTTGTCTGTTCTTACTCTCCTAGCCCTCAATTTGAGTGAAGTTAGAAGGGGCCTGCCAGGCCATCATCATGTCCTCCACCCTGCTTGATGTGGTGATACAAATCAAAGGATATCTGCCAGGTGGCCGTCCAAATGTCTCTTGAATTCCTCCCATGTTGGAGCACTCACCACCTCTTGAAGTAAATGGTTCCGTTTGTCAGGTTCAGTAGATGACTAATAATTGAAAACAACGCTAACCATCTACTCGTATCTTTAGGCCCCAGAAAGGGTCCAGCTCCTTTTGTTTAGATGCCCGAGAGACTAGCTTTTCTCTTTGCTGTTGCATTGCAGCCTGACCCAGAACAAGAGTTCCTGAAAGTTGTTTGAAAAAATTATGGCCTCATGAGAAACATTACCATACAGTGAGAAAGAGAGCCTGCCAGTTATGTGGGCATTGGCCCAGCTACACGGCACGCTAACCTGTAGGGAAGAATGTTCAAAGCAAAGCAAAGCAAAGTGTTCTGCTTATATACTGCCCTATACCACTTCAAGTAGTCTCTGGGCAGTTTATAGTTTAATAATGCAGGCTACACATTGCTCCCTCCAGCAAGCTGGGTACTCATTTTACTGACCTTGGAAGGATGGAAGGCTGAGTGAACCATGAGCCGGCTACCAGGGATTGAATCCCAGGTTGTGAGCACAGTTTTACCTGCAGGACAGGCATTTAACCACTGCGCCACGAGGCTCTTATAAGAATGTTCAAGTGGCAAACCCTTGTGTTGGTTTGCTCATATGAAAAATGCCAATCAGGAGTTTCTTAGATGAAGTTTGTTTATTCAAGATTATTAATCTTTCATTATGCATATGAGATCGTGGTGGCAGATGGGCTGTCTGGAGCTTATTCTGAAGAAATTTGATCAGTTATTGTAGTGCCAAGAAATTGGCCCTTTAATAATCTGAGCAGGGGTTCTCTAATAATCTGATTTTTTTGGCTAGGTTGGAAATGACAACTCATCTGCCCAATCCGTAACTGCAGGGCCGGATGAAGGCCCTTAGAGCCCTAAGCCAGGCATGTCCAAAGTCAGGCCCAGGGGCCAAATGTGGCCCATTTTCAAATTTTGAGCAGCCCGTGGCCTCTTCTCCCCACCTGCTCAGCCGGCATGCATCCCCGGCAGCTACCCACTCTCCATACTGGATGGAAACGTCAGTTTGCAGTTTTATGGTTTTCCTGCCCTCCCTGCCTCTGTCCATCCCCCCAACCACCTGCCCAGCCTACCTACCCCCGGCTCCGTTGCTGCAGCATCGTCCCTTCCTCCTTGCATGTTATAGAGACTTATCCAATGTCCGGCCCGGGGGCCAAATGTGGCTGAATGGTCGGCCCCCACATATTTTCACCTCACCAAATCTGGCCCTCCTTGCAAAAAGTTTGGACACCCCTGCCCTAAGCACTTTAAAGATTTTGGTGTCCCCCATATATGTAGTTCAAAATATAAACAATGATAAACCATAAAATGCAATTTGATTTATTAAAATTAAACAAAACTTACAGTAAGATGGAAAATAATGTTTATTTTTGTATACTTCCACTTTATATTTGGAAAGTTTTCTCCTACTTTTTTAAATTGCAAAGTCCTTGATCAGATCCTCAAAACTAATTTTATGTAACACATCTGCTTCTATACTTAATAGAGATCAGGCCTCCAGCCTGCCTTGTTGCCTAGTTGTTCGGATGGGATTTTTAATATACTGTACATGAACTGAGAAAATGAAAGCTCAGCTGAGCAATCAGGACCATGTAGGGCAGATGATGACACAAAGTTACAGTGTTAGTGTGTTGTTGCCTGTTGACACTCTGGACACTGAGTGAGCTACTGGCACCCCTGCAGATTCTCATTCTCAGTCAACAGCTGACAGCAAACAAAGTTTCCCCTGCTTTCATTTATGTGTGTGTCTGGGAGGGGGGAGATTTCTCCCCTTAGATTTCATAACCCTTGGAGGAGGTCTACATTCTTTGAGTGCTATTGTTGTTACTATTGTATATATTTGTATGTAATGAATGAATGAATGAATACTTTATTGCAATCAATGACCAAATCCAAAGTATACACATATAAAAATAGTACCAGTTACAGCAAAACAAGGAAGAACAAGGGAGGGGGGATATCATATAAATTGAGCCAGCTTAAATTGTGAGTGCTTGAGCAATTGTTGAAACCTTCTGTATGTAATTTTTTTTTTTCATTTAATGTGGAGGGCCCTTTTTGGGGAATCCTGGTTCAGGTGCACCATTTGCAGCATTGCACCATACGGCCCACGGACTGTGGGAAATTCGGCTATGGAAAATTTCTGTGGTGCCCCCTCTTGCCTTGATACCCCTAAGCACATGCTTATTGTGCTTGATGGTTAATCCACCTCTGCGTAACTGATTTGGACCAAGACGATAAAGTTCTGTTCAGTTTTGTTCATCAGGCCTTCTATAAGGAGAAAAAGAGGCATAGCAAATTTTATGAGCAGCAGTAATTTTGTTTGACCAGTAGATGTCGTGAAAGACCTTATAATGTTAAGATTCATAGATAGATTCATAGAGTTGGAAGAGACATAAGAACATAAGAACATAAGAGCCCTGCTGGATCAGGCCAAAGGCCCATCTAGTCCAGCTTCCTGTATCTCACAGTGGCCCCACCAGATGCGTCTGGGAGCGCACGAGACTAGATATCTGTCTCCTGATACCCCTCCCCTACATCTGGTCCTTGAGGTACCCCAGTTTTAAGCTTGGAGATGATACATCTCCCTCATGGTTTGTAACCTGTGATGGACTTTTCCTCCAGGAATCTGTCCAATCCCCTTTTGAAGGCATCCAGGCCAGATGCCATCACCACGTCCTGTAGCAGGGAGTTCCACAGACGAACAACGTGCTGGGTGAAAAAATATTTTCTTTTGTCTGTTCTTACTCTCCCAGCCCTCAATTTGAGTTGATGTCCCCTAGTTCTGGTATTTTGTGAGAGGGAGAAAGAGTCCCAAATGTTTTAGCCTTTCCTCATAAGGGAGGTCCCCCCAGCCCAGTAATTATTTTAGTCGCTCTCTTCTGCACCTTTTCCAGTTCCACTATGTCTTTTTTGAGATGCGGTGACCAGAATTGTACACAATATACTCCAGGTGCAGCCTTACTATAAGGGCCTTTTCACACGACCCCTAAGATCCGCTGGCCACTTAAATTCGGACCAGAGATCTTAGGGGTTTGTCGCCGTTCCTGCCCACCCCCTCCGCACTCCTGGCTGCTGGCTGTGTGAGGGGCGGGAGAAAAAAAGGAAGAAAAGAATGCCGCTCACCTCCCTTCTGCCATCTCGGTTTGCTCCTGGCACTGCATTCAGATCTCTTAAAGGGGCAGGAGGCAAAAAAAGAACAAACAGAAGCAAGGAGAGCCCGGCAGTCACTACTGTTATATCTGCATCAGGAATTTTCACCCTCCGAGAGCAGGTACATGAAAAGTGTGCTGGGATGCGCTTAGGTGGGCGTGGTCACACTTAATTATCTGTAAACTCCGGAGCTGGTGGGGAAATAATTTTAAGCTCCGGAGCTGGGAGCCATTTGCTGCGGAGTTTAGGGGTCGCGTGAAAAGGCCCTAAGATGACATAAATGAAGAAAGGCGACATAAAAAAATAATGAAGCCAACAAAGGATGATTAATCACATAGGTGTGAACAAGTCATCAGCTTAATACTTCCTTGCTTCAAATGCTGCAGTAGTGATGTTGTGAGTGGTGTAACAGAGCCAGGGCTCACATGGTTGAAGCCCCAGGACTTTCTGACCAACAGAGACTGTAATATCATCTGCCACTCCTGAAGAGATTTCCCCCTTCTCTTTGAGGTTAGCTGCAGCCTCACAGTAGTTGGGAAATAAGGGGATTTTTCTCAGGAGTAGTATATTGCCACAAGCTATCCCTGCTGTAGTGTAATTGAGGATTATTTGGTTTTAAATGGACAATTAAGAGACATTAACTTTAAAAATATCTGCTCCTCCTCTGCTGATTAGAACTGATCTAGTTTCCTACACTTTAGGCTGTCCATGGGAGGGGATGGCAATGGGGATTTTCATGAGAGGGCCTGTACCGCCAGATGCATTACTGTGCCATTGGATGTTTTTTATTGAATAAGATATTTCACCACATCCATCCCCATCTTCACCTGCTTCATATTAATTTTGATTCCTTCTTTTGTGCAAACATTTCAAAATGCTTCTAAATATAATAGTTTTTAGACCAGTGCTGGTGAACCTTCGGCACTCCAGATGTTTTGGACCACAACTCCACAATCCTTTGTCACTCGCAATCTATGCTCTGAATTCGGGGAGTTGTGGCCCAAAACATCTGGAGTGCTGAAGGTCCACCATCACTGGTTTAGAGACCAATAAGTCTTATGGGTTCTACCAACCATCACCAAATATGTCAAATATCCTGAACAGTACATGGTATGAAGCAAGCCATAAAGCAACAGTTGACCCTAGCCCAGTGGTGGAGAACCTTCGGCATTCCAGACCTTTGGACTACGACTCCCACAGTCCTTTGTTATTGGCAATCTAGGCTCGGAATTATGGGAGTTGTGGTCCAAAAGATCTGTAGTGCCGAAGGTTCGCCACCACTGCCCTAGTCTATATTCACAGATCGGTGGACTGGATGGACAGTTTCCACTGACCTTTTCTGGTGACTGCGTGTGAATCCATGAACTGCAGCAGAGCAACCAGGGAACAGGTGGACCAGAGGGCTGAGTCAGCTGAGTTGAAGAATTCCAGCATTTCAAAGTTGATGCTTCAGTGGCTGAGCTGTCTGGTCACTTTAATAGGAGCCACATTGAGCTGAGCCTTTGTTTATACACCCCAGGCAGGCAGAGGTTATGCAAACAGATGCCTTTGCCAGGCGGATCTCTTGCCTTGGGGGGGGGGTTGAAATGAACAGAGGGGCCTAGAGAGGGGAGGGTGGTACCCTATTAACAGCACCACGTCCACTCTGTGAGAATGAACAGTCATCTGCTAGGCTGGCTTTTGTGATCATTCCGTGTAGCCACCCCACCCTGCATAGGAGTGGATTCTTCAGGTCTCTTCCGTGCTCAGCTCAGGCTGAGAGCAAATTCTGAATGCTTCAAAAATTAAGGCTACCTTCGAGTTCTGTCAAACATTGTAGTTTGTTTGCGAGGAAATCAGTGAGATTATTTATAAACAGAGGGCGCTGTTTTATACTGGATCAGACGCTTGGTTCATTTTTTAGTCCATTGTTGTGAACCACTGACTTTTAGAGGTTCTCCAGGCTTTCCTTCAATATTCTTAGTAGCTTTACCTGGAGATTCGTGACATTTCTTGCTTGTCTCCATTTCATCACCTAGGCTCAACCCTGATTGGCTTTTCAATGAAATAATATGAGTTCAGAGTGATATGAATCTTTTACACATGGCATTTGAAAAAGCCATCTTTTGAGATTCCTCCTTTCTCATTGCCTCCTGTGCTGGCTTGAATCTGGTATTCTGATACATTGGAATGCACCACCCATAAGATAAGCTGCAGCCTCTTAATCTCCACAAATAGCAAAGTGTGAAGATCTTCTTGTTCCCAGCTATATTATTAGTAGCCCAATAACTGGCCTAAGCACATCCGATCTCGTCTGATTTCGGAAGCTAAGCAGGGTCAGCCCAGGTTAGTACTTGGATGGGAGACCACCAGAGAATACCAGGGGCTGTAGGCGCCTGGAGTAGGAACTGGCAAGCCGCTCCAGTATTCCTGCCAAGAAAACTCCATGGACATGGAGTCACAAAGGGTCGGTCATGACTGTAACGGCACAATAACAACTTTACTAGACCAACCAAGAGGTTCTGTTTCTCTTCATCGGGCAAAAGCAAATTAATGGTCCGGGGGAAGTGAATAGACTTCATGTTGATGTCCTGGTGTCTGTGTGGATGTACTGAACTGAATAGAAGAGAAGGAGGGATCTTCAAAGATTTGAACAAAGGTTCAGGAAATGCGTAGAAGTCCCCCGCCCCATTCTTGAAAACCCATTGTGAATAGTATCACACTAATATGGATTTTAATGTTTGAACATTTCAATGGCTTTGGTCTTTGTTTCTAGCATTGTCCCAAAGCTCACCTCTATTTAATATTTTGCTGTGGAATGAAATTTCTTGGCCTAGCTTTGATACTTTTTAAATATCCGGACTCTGTGCATGTTGGTCTTTTTTTTAAAAAAAGAGGTGGAATTTCCGAATGATGGGTTTAGCATTTCAGACTGTTTGCTCAGCAAGGGAGGGGAATGGAAACAGGAGGAGTCATCAGCATGCTTTTGGTCACAGCCTCTGTTGTCCAGACAGACAGGCAGGCAGGCAGGCAGGCAGACAGACAGACAGACAGGGGGGCCGTGCTTTTAGTGGGAGCTTCTGGCCCCAAAGATTCTGCAGTCTCAGCCATGTTCCAGCTCGAAATAAGCTGCCCTTTCATGGTTAACAAAACAACTGCCAGCAAATGGCATGCGGGCACACAAAGAGAATCCCCTTGTTTAGACAGAAAGAGCTGAGAAAAAGCTGAGCTTCGATCATGAATCTGCATATATTCCCCTCACTTCACTTTCAAAAAAAAAATAATTCCCTGTAATATTCAAAATACATATAGCTCGATGGGTTCGGTTCTGCAGAGCCAGAGGCTCAGAATTGTGCATCTCAAAAGAACCAGCCTGTGCGGCCTTGGACAAGCTACACAATCCCAGGGCACCTTCAGAAGAAGGGAATGATAAATCTGAGTACGTGTATTCTATACCTGGAAACCCTGAAAATGGTTGCCACAAGTCAGTACTGATTTGAGAGCACTGAGTTATTTTCCTTGTGTGACAACCCCCCCCCCCAAATATGTTATCCATCAGTCTTGGACTCTTTTTTTACCACTCTGAACTTTATAATATGTCTTTTGTTGTTATAGCTGAACAATGTTTTCAGTATATTATGTTCACTCCTCCGTTCTGCCCTCCCCCAAATGATATACTCCCAACCTAGGTTTTTCTGATTGCCTGACTCTCTTGTTCCTATGAGAATAAAAAATAATCTCCTGTACTTCTGACACAAGTACCTTTCACCTTGCTGGTCTCTGCATCTGTGATGCCCTTTCTAAATATATTTGGACCTTTCTGTTGTCCCAATTCATCCCAGGTGTTTTTCAGCCCCCATTGTCCAAAGTTCTTTCCAACTTTTTTCTGACTTGATTTTCAACAAAGCCCAATATTTGCCTCACGTCCTGGTGTCTGTCCATCCATCTACCATGGATTGAGCAAACTCCATGTTTCTCCGAATCCCATTTTCCAATGCCCATTAGACTTTTGTAATGATATGCCTGTTTTTTGCTGGTTATTATATTGCATTTACTCCAAACTGTTTGGTTCTCACTCTTGAGTAGGGAATCTTGTGTGGGGTGTGCGGATTTGATGAGACTACTCTATGTCATTACTGGTGGATATTAGAGCTTTCTATGCCTGGCCAAAGCTGCCTAGATGCCCTGAGCACATCCGATCTTGCCTGATTTCAGAAGCTAAGCAGGGTCGGCCCTGGCTAGTACTTGGATGGGAGACCACCAGGGAATACCAGGCGCTGTAGGAGCCTGGAGTAGGAACTGGCAAGCCACTCCAGTATTCCTGCCAAGAAAACTCCATGGACATGGGGTCATGAAGAGAGTCGGTCCGACTGTAACAACGCAACACAACATGCCTGGCCAAGTAAGAGGAGGAATCCTTTAGTATTGGTGGGGGCAAGAGGGAGGAAGATTTGAGTTGTTTCATTATCTCCAGGGGATCCCACTGCTCTTGGGCCTTCTGCTGCCCTGTTTGGGTGGATCCTGTGAACAATATCATGGGTTACTGATACCAGATAGATTTATGCCAGATGCAGATTTGATGTGGTCGTCAATGGGCCCAGAGGACAAGATTTCCCCTACCGCTCTTGATTTTCACCGTCAATCTGAGCTTTCAGCAGTCATCACGTATATTCTGCTCCCTTTCTCTTTTCCTTCCTTACCTCTGTTTTGCCTTGGTAAACCCCCAACCCCATTAAACAAGTCAAAATAAGTAAGCCAGCCAAGTTTGATTCCATACCACTGTTTTTGAAAGGGGGTTATAAGCAGGTGGCACTTTCCTTTTGACCTGGCTGTTTTCATGATCTCCCAAAGCAGTGAAATCCTTTTACAGTGGTACCCCGACTTAAGAGCAGCTCGACTGAAGAAGAATTCGACTTAAGAGCAGAAAACTGTTGGCATTTTAACTCTCGCCTTACAAATTTTAGATATGGTCTGGTCGACTTACAAATATTTTTTTCATTTTTTTTTCATTTTTTAACTTTCCCCCAAATTTTTAGATAGGTCCCCCAACTTAAGAGTAGTTTGACTTAAGAGCATGCATTTGGAACGGATTAAATTCGTAAGGTGAGGCACCACTGCATTTCCCTTTCTGCCTGTAACGCCTCTGTCAGTCCTCGGATCTTACAGCCTTCGATACCAACACGCACACACACACACCTCACCAGCTTGTACACCTTGACTGGTATTCAGTTCACGCCTGCACTGCCTCTCTCATTATGTAAGGGGTTCTGTGTCTCCAGGAGCATTTCTAAGGCACAAGGTTATAATCATGGGTAAATAATAATAATAATAATAATAATAATAATAATAATAATAATAATAATAATAATAATAATAACTACTACTACTACTACTACTACTACTACTACTACTACTACTACTACTACTACTACTACTTTATTTTTATGCCATTGTGGCTGCAGCCACAATGTTGACTATTGAGGCCTTCTCTCATCCCCGCCTCTCTTTTCATCAGGGAGTCAGAACAAATCTTGTAGTATCTGAAACATTATTAAATTTAGGATGGCATAATAAATTTTTACAGATTGGAGTTCATTAGATGCAGAGTCCTCATACATGAATGCTTCTGCCCTAGTGTTTTACGCTCTGTCATATCAGAGCACAGTAGGACCCCCATATCCACTGATTCATTATCCACTGATTCAGTTATCCACGGTTGGCAGAGGAAAAATAAATAAATAATTAAGCAGCCACAAGGCAAGCTGTTGTCACAAACAGCAGCCGTAAAGCAAGCTATTTTCACAAATAGCATCTGTAAAGCAAGCTACTGTCACAAATAGCAGCCATAAAGTAAGCTACTGTCTCAAAACAGCACTCATAAAACAAGCTACTGTCAGGAAACAGCAGTTTGGAGATGGGTGGGCAGGCGTTCTCTCTTATCCACGGTTTTCATTATCACCGGGAAGACCTGGAACCAATCCCCAGCAGATACCGGGGTCCTACTGTACTCTTCTTTGCTTTTGCTACCTCACACCAGCGTAGTGATCCTACGGACCCTGTTCCTTCTTCACAGGGCTGTTGTGAGAATAATGGATGTGAGGCAGTGTCCATTGCCTGGAACTCTTGCAGGAAAGATGGTAGGGAAATAGAGAGGAATACCGCCATCAATATGAGGATGGAGAAATAAGAGAAAGAGGCATTTTCACCATGCTTCCAACCATTGGAGGTGAGAAGAACAGAGAGAGATCTGTTTATTCCAGGCTTGACAAGGAGATACCAATGAAATAATGCTCGGATTCTCTCTTAATGTTTTTTAATAATTGTTGTTGTTGTTTTCTCCTGGGGAAGAGAAAATATTTTTGAGGAAGAAATGGGTTTGATTAGTTTCTCTGGGTGTGGTTGTTGATGCTGAGAAGAAGAAAGCAAGAATGCTGATCGGCCGGATTCTCTATTGGCTGTCTGTTCTGCAGGATTCTTTAGAAACCGGCAAGCAAAAACTTGAAGACTCAGTTCTTTGCAACAATATCCAAATTCGATATAACACTATGAGTTTTCAGAAATTCACTAAGATTTGCTCATTGCAAGTGTCCGGTCTAACCTTGATTGCAGAATGGAGTTGGCACATGCATTTATTCATTCTTGACAAGCCAATCTTTTTGCCTGTAGGTCAGAATCTACTGCCTATCCAGGCATATATGCCAGAATCGGAAAAGTTTTATTTTGATCATTTCTAAAACCACCTTTTCCAGTCTTGTAAAATTTTCAGTAATGTACTTCATGAGGTACTCACCATTCTTATTCTTTTAATGTCCAGATAAGTTTTAAAATGTCATTTTTATGGTTACTTCTTATTTTGGTCTTTAACCATAAATAAAGATTACTAACAAACTAACTATATGGTTACTTCTAGCTCAATAATTTGTTTGATTAGCACCGTGTCAAAACTTGGCAGAATATTTTGACAAAATTAACAATAAATTTCAGTGTCTATAATATAGCATAGTACTGTAATAATAATTGCAATAATGATTTAGAAAGTCAGAACTAAGATTTTAGGAAATAAGAACTAAGGTCATTGGTTACACACATTTTGTAAGTTATCTGCCAATTTAAAACAATGCTGTGCCCCCTAATGGTCCTTGATTATGAAAGATTATGGCTCAATAAAGGGTTTAACCCTTTAAATGCCACTAAAGTCTTCCGTGCTTTTAAAATAAAAGTATAATTTTTCATATCTCTTAATGCAAACCTCACCGAGAAAGCTGTAGCAAGTTGTTAAATGATGTATGTGAGCATAGATCCTCAACAAACCTTTAACCTTTCAAAAAAGTGTGCCGTAATCTATTTTTCCTGATCCGAGGATAAAATGTAATTTGCAAAAAAAAAAAAAAAAAGCGGGTTCAGTTGTCCCCCAGATTCAGTGCTGTGGGGCTCTTTGTGCAGCACCACGCGATGTCAACACAAGATTCCACACCGACTCCCAGGTATGTCGTGTCAGGGTTGTGCATGTCAAACACAAACCCTTATCAGTTCTCCGTCCAACGGTTACAATGAGAAAGCTGGCTGGAAAAGTGATAAGGGCTTGTGATTGGCTTGAGGAATCCACACAAGACATGAAAAAGGTAGCAGATAGAAGAAGAAAGAGAAGACGGAAAGAAAACTAGACACCACCAGTTGCATCAGGAAGGACTTTACCATGCAAGAAGGCAGCATGTTCACAGGCCGGTAGCTTCAGCAGTGGTTGGAGGTTTGAATTTGGATCTTCAAGGCAGCCGCCCTTGCTTCAGGAGGTCCAGGCAAACAGCTGCACCCAGCCACATTACCTGGCACTAAATCTCTGCATTCTTTGCAGCATCTCTGCGTTCAATCTCCTAGGCTCAGCCCATTCATAAATTTCATAAACATCAAGTCTCCTCCTTGGATTCTTTGGATTGGACCATCATTCGCCTCCAATTTTTTGTTTAGTACCACACTTGGCCTCACTGGCTAGATCCAGCCTTGTGCCTCACAATAATTAGGATTCAAGTCAGATCAAAACTCCACCCACTAGTATCAACCATGCAGCACAGAAGGAGGCTTCAAAGAGCGGAGGCAGTGGCTGGGGCTTCTCCTACCATATGGGGCCAGTTCCCATGCTTCAGTGATTACATCTGCATTGGAGAGTCGCTTGTCATCAAGTGAAAAAGGGTAGCCTGGCTTGTGTGAAGAAAATCTAAAGCAAGTGAGCCTGTTAGCCAAAGGAGCTCAGTTCCTATCATTGCCCCGTGGAGGACAAGTACGATAAGTAAATAAATAAGTACTTTGTTGTTGTTTTGGTCACTTTGGTCATTGAACTTCCACCAATTAAAAGCATAAGTACAAAAATAATATAGACAAGAGTACGGTACCTGCTTAACAAACACAGTGCTAAGAGATGAGAGGAGGATTTTGTGCGAACTAACAAAAGTGAAATGCCGTGGGAAGATGCAGGACGAACAGTAATAAGCCAGGGAAGAGGGCGAGCTAAGGAGTTATTGGAAGAAACCTTACAACACGTACATCTCGGGCTGACAAATCTGTATCCTCAAAGGATAAGTGCTGTCAAGGCTTCACCAGCATAGTAACACTCTGTACCAACCCAACAATTTCAAGTCTACATTCTGTTTCAGGCTTCTGAGCTTGTTTTCCCAGTTTATCACGGGTGCAGTGTTTTCCCTGTTTATCAAACCTTTGCGCTCCCACTCTGCCCCAAGAGCGAAGCAGGAAGAAATCATATTTTAAAATGTCTGCCCTGTGACTGGGACTCAAGTTACACCAAAGTCTATTGGCCTGATTCTTCCTCCCTCCCAGCCCCACTGCTATTGCCAGTGGCCCATTTGCTGCAGATGAGTTCCAGCCTGTGTCTCCATAGTTCTGCTTTATGTCCCCAACCCTGGCAGGTCATGGGTTCCATGGACAATCCTCCTCAGCGATTCGGCTTATCAGATCAGAAGGCTGGCTTGCCGGCTTGTAGTTTGTAGCCAGGATATGACTTACAATGAGCTGGAAATAAGCAAACTCTCTTGCTGGATAGACCACTCAGAGATATCCCCCCCCCAGTCCCACATTTTGCCATGACCACTTGGCAGATCCCACTGGAATTGGAACTGGGGTGCCCTGCCACTGCTTTCACTCTCCCGGCTGCCTCAGCTGTTTTCATGCGGTGCAACAAGGCGAGGAATGTGCTCTTTGCGAGGCTCGGTGTTTTATTAAGCCCTTTTCAATTTTCAGCCCTCTTACCCCAGGGCACCCAGCATCCGCTCCAGCAAGCAGCATGACTCAGTGGTCAGCAATGGGAGTTCATCCCCCAGGGCATCAGCAGAGCAGAGTTTGAAAAGCTACACCCCCCCCTTTTTTTGTACATTGCACAAGCCAAGCCAAGCCAGGCCAAGAAGACACAAAATGGAAAGCCTAGCCCACAAGTAGTCCACACTGCCATCCCCAGTTAATATAAAGGAAAGCAGCAACCATGGGGGAAATACAAGAGGGTTTCGAGTGGAAGAGAGTTGTGTCTATTCTGCAGCCCCTCCGAAGTCGTGGGCTTTAGAGATAAAATGTGTTATTTTTTTATATTTTTATATATTTTATATAATTTGATGTGCTAAATTCAAATGTGATCGTTAAAACAACTGATTGGCTATTGTTTTCAACACAGTAGGACCCCCCATATCCACTGATTTGGTTATCCATGGTTTGCAGAAAAAATAAATAAATCAATAATTCAGCAGCCGCAAAGCAAGCTACTGTCACAGGCAGCAGCTGTAAAGCATACTGCTGTCATAAAACAGCATCCGTAAAGCAAGCTACCGTCACAAAGAGCAGCCAGAAAGCAAGCTACTGTCACAAAACAGCAGCCAGAAAGCAAGCCAAAGTCTCAAAATTGCAGCCAGAAAGCAAGCTACTTAGTGCAGTCCTAGTACTGGGAGTGGCTGTGGTATCAATGTCTAACCCAGTGGCAGTAACTGGCTATAAATGGGGATGAAGGGGTGATATGCTATCTCAAATCAGTGGTTCTCAACCTATAGGTCCCCAGATGTTCCTGGACTGCAACTCCCAGAAGTCCTGGCCAGCTCAGCTAGTGATGAAGACTTCTGGGAGTTGCAGTCCAGGAACATCGGGGGACGCACAGGTTGAGAACCACTGCTCTAAATGCTCCCAGGACATCTCTTTCAGATTGTGCATGTTAGTCCCTGCAGCAACAGGTTTGTTCCACACACCTTTACCAAGCCTGGCTCTGTAGCACCATCACAATGCTTTGAAAGGCAATGGAAAGGAAATGACACAAGGGAATTATAACCTCCAGTGTTGGAAGCCTGGCATCCATCTTGCCAAGTGAACTTTCAAGAACTCTCTCCTGGCAGATTACATCCCTTGCCATGTTTGCACTTTTATACCTGCTTTGAAAAAGAGGGCTTGTGCTCTCGAAAGCTCAGCAACTTTTTTTTATTTTTCTACTAGCAGCCTATGAAGCTGTCACCCATAAGTCTCGTTTTGATTTTGTGGGGTTTAGAGCTTACTTTTGAGGGCACATTTTACAGCAAAGGAGGGGTTATAGAACTTGAAAACCTGCAATGACATCTGTCTGAGATGAAGCCTCCTTTTGCACTGGTGTGGAATCATTTCAGAGCCGGAGGCTCCCTCGTTCAGGAGGGTGTTGGTTTGGGGAGGCGTCGACAGCTGCTCACTGGCATGCTATGGCTGGGTAGACAGAGCCACCACCCTTGTTTTCTCCATCAGGCATAGGCATGACCTGGCTTCTGTTTTTCAGGCCTGAATTCCATCCCCTGCCTCCCCCCCTCCCCCCAATGCCCTTGATCCCTTCCATGCAGATAGAGAGTAAATCCTTCTGGCATTAAGAGGAAATTGCAAATAGTTGTTGATGCCATAACCTTCTTTTCCTCCTGTGGCATATTTTCACGGACTGTTCCCTTTAAAAAGAGGGGAGGGGGGACTCCGCAAGACCAGTAAAACCCAGGGCAAGGCCTGCTTGGGCCCCTTGCACAAAATGGCAAAATGTGGCACGTTTTTTACTCTGATGGAGGAGAACACTTAAAGGAAATCTGGTACCCTAACTTTTAAGTTTGATTAGAAAATCAAACTTCTGATGTCAGGAATGTCCCGGACACACAACCACCCCAGCAATTAATACTACAGATATTGTTTTGTCATTTCGTTAGCTTACAAATCATTCTGTAAGCGAATGAAACAACAGGCAGCGTTTTGTTTCGGATAATAATGAAATGGCTGTTTTTTTGTTTTAAAATGAAGTATTTCATTACTATCTAAAAGGGCACCCCTGGTTCCTATGGGCAACAAATGCGATTGGTAGCTCCCTTGGACTCTCTCATTTAGGCCCTCCAAATTTGGAGAGGTTTGGGGGTAAGGGGGCTGAGTAAAGGCCTTTTCACATGACACCTAAGATCCGCTGGCCACTTAAATTCAGACCAGAGATCTTAGGGGTTTGTCACTGTTCCTGCGTTCCCACCCCCTCCGCACCCCTGGCTGCTGCCTGTGTGAGGGGAGGGAGAAAAAAAGGAAGTCCCGGCACTGCATTCAGATCTCTTAAAGGGGCGGGGGGCAAAAAAAGAACAAACAGAAGCAAGGAGAGCCGGGCAGACACTACGTTATATCCGCATCATGAATTTTCACCTTCAGAGAGCAGGTACCTGAAAAGTGCACTGGGATGCGCTTAGGTGGGTGTGGTCGAACTTAATTATCTGTAAACTCCAGAGCTGGTGGGGAAACAATTTTAAGCTCCGGAGCTGGGAGACATTTGTGGCGGAGTTTAGGGGTCGTGTACAAAGGGCCTAATTGAGCTCCAAACGGGGTGCCCGAGGAAACTTTTTTTTCTAATTGGAATCGGAAAAGCAAAAGCAAATCCCTAGATATTTTCCTTTTTTTCCTTCTTGAAAAAAATCAGTTTCCCAATTTCCCAACTTTGCATTTTTGTCAATACTTTTGTTCTTTAGTTATATTTCATCCATGTATTATAGCATAGTCCCTTATTACTTTCTAGGAGAGTTTTTGTTGATTCCATTGGTTCTTACACGATCACCAAAAGATTATCTGCAAATGCTTGAATTTTAAATTCTTTTCCTCTTTATTTTTTATTAAGCATTTTATCAGTTTTCTATTAATAAAATTAATCCTTGCTTATTAAACATTGTTTTACATGGGTTCCACCTATATTCATTTGTTAATGCAAATGAATTTATTCAGCCCCTTGGCCAGCAAAGCATCTCCATCAAGTGGGGGTGACATTGTTTGTTCTGTAGTTGGTCATTTGCTGAACCCCTTGCCACACTTGCCTTGTGTTGTTACTCTAGAAACAATCCTCTATCTTCCTCTTATAGTTCGCCTCAGCTTGCTTGATGCCTCTCTTCCAATCAGTTCTGGCAGCACTGTGCTTTTAGCCTGTCGCCAGGCTTAAAAGCCTTGTTCCAGTAATGCAGGAGACGCTTGACTTCTTTGGTCATCCGTGGTTTCTGATTAGGAAAAATCCAAACACGTTTAGCCATTTTTAGTCTCATTCTTATGCTTGAGGAAGTGGTCCTGATCTGTGAAGGCTCGCAATCAAATATAGTACAGCAGTTAGTCTTTAAAGTAGCATAATGCGTCTTTCTCTTGGTTTTGTTTTGTTTTGTTTTGTTTTGTTGTCTGATATGCGTGTACAGGCCAACACAGCTCCTCCTTTGAAAACTTTACCTTCCAGCACAATCTGATTTTTTGTTTTGGATTATTGTTTCAAGCACAGGATCTCAGAACACTGTATGTACTATTCCTATTTTTGCTCTGCTTTCAAGCGCATGAGAGTAACAGGAGATGCTTCTACAATGTCTGTACAGGCAGTACAATTATGAGGATCATGAGATGACAACACCCATCGCCGAGATCATGTTGAATGGGTGCTGAGCTTGAAATGACTCCACCCACTGTGCAGTTTCACCTCCACAGTGGCAGATAAAACACAGTGAGACTGATGTATATAGACACGGGGCATGAGCTGTGCCTACGCGGGTGGAAAGTCAGCTGCATTTCCCTTGTGCTTTGCAGCAGCAGAGTACAGAGTGAGAAGTGTGCAAGGTAGCCCTATGGGGAAGCTACCCAGGTGTTACCACACTGGTGTTCATCTACAATTTTAAAGCCCAGGCAGTTATCCTTGGACAGAACTGCTGCGCAAAGAGGCTCAATCCATATGCTTCTGTATTCTTGGTTTAGTACTGGGCAGAACAAAGTCAGTACAGGGTTTAAATGAATGTTAGCCACAGTGCTAGACTGCTGGCAAGGGCCAGAATACCAGTCCTCACCCCAGTGTCTTCCAGTGGGTACTCTTGGATCAGCCTGTGTCAGTGTCTACCAGCAGGATATAAGAAATGGTAGTTAAGAACATAAGAAGAGCCATGCTGGATCAGGCCAAAGACCCATCTAATCCAGTTTCCTGTATCTCACAGTGGCCCTACCAAATGCATCTGGGAGTGCACAAGAATAGATATCTGTTTCCTGATACCACTCCCTTGCATGGCCCTTGAAGTACCCCGGTTTTAAGCCTGGAGATTACACATCTCCATCATGGTTTGTAACCTTTGGTGGACTTTTCCTCCAGGAATCTGTCTCATCCCCTTTTGAAGGCATCCAGGCCAGATGCCATCACCACATCCTGTGACAGGGAGTTCCACAGACTAACAACACGCTGGGTAAAAAATATTTTCTTTGTTTTCACTCTTCCAGCCCTCAATTTGAGTGGCTTCCCTAATCAATGTTTATTTTTCATTTTTTCAATGCACAGACAGACACACTATGCTATTGTACATCCTACATGCTAGACTTGTCTGAGATTTACTGTTGGAACATAACAGCCCTTTGAACTCTCTCCTTACATGGATGAAACATACACATTGTCTTAGAAATAGTGCTTAGTATGTTGAATACTGGTGCTCACAGTGTGAGATGTGTGGGAACTCATCACATTTCTGCTGTTATGAAAAGGTTCCTGGCCCAATGAATCGTGGGTGACTTTAGGTCAAATGTCTGCACTAAGGCATCTGCTGCTGAGTTTTAGACCATTTTTTTCACAAGAGGGGAGTGGAATGCGTGATGGCTATTTACTTGTAATAACTCCGTTGTTCCACTAGGTGCTGCCTTTAGTCTAGTCTAGTAAATCCTTGGCTCAGGTGTTGAACTTGTGTGACCCAAGCCTGTCATTCTGCTGAGACAATCACATAGGCATTCCAGTTAGCTGGTCATTCTGTAGATTTTAAAAGGTAGGGTTTTAACTAGCCTTAGAGGCCCCTCTCTAGAAGGGACCATGGAAGGCGCACAGAGGAACATCTGGTAGTACTATGAAGAAGAATCCTGTTCCAGAGGCATTTGATATTGTATTGAAGTAAGCATTGCCACTGAAAGAGTGGAAAGGGTTCCTGTGCCTTTAATAGGTATCCAAAAGGGGGCATTTCAGCAGGTATAGTTTGTCATGCAAGTAAAACCTACTGAAATTCCCTCTTCTTCTGATGGCACTTTTAACTGCCATTCTTTAGCAAACTTGCTTTCTATGGCCTCCATTTGCATCTTGCATCAAAGCAAAGGTAAAGGTAAAGGTTCCTCTCACACATGCGTGCTAGTCGTGTCCAACTCTAGGGGTGGTGCACATCTCTGTATTCAAGTGGAAGAGCCAGTGTTGTGCAAGTCCATGGCCATGTGGCCAGCATGGTTGCAAGGAAACACTGTTTTACCTTCCCTCCTTGACAGCGGTATTTATTTATCTACAGTGGACCCTCATATAACAAACGGTTCGTATAACATAAAATCTGTACAACATAAAACATTCCAGAGATAGGGGAAATTTGCTTAACAGAATCGCATATGGGGCGAATCCATACAACATAAAATGGTCACAATTAGGGATGACTCCGTTTTCAATGCATTCCTATGGCAAATTTGTATAAAGGAAAATTTGCTTAACAGAATTTCATTTGGAACAAATTAATTCCTTTATACAAGGTACCACTGTACTTGCATTTACATGCTTTCGAACAGCTAGGTTGGCAGGAGCTGGGGTTATCAGCGGGAGCTCACTCTGCCGCGTTGCACCCGGGATTCGAACCGCCGAGCTGCTGACTTTGCAGCCGACAGTTTTTGGAAGCCTTAGTCTGCTGAGCCACCACGCTGAGCCACCACGCAAAGCAAAGTGTGTCACTTATATACTGCCCCATAGTGCTTAAAACACTCTCTGGGTGGTTTACAAGTCATTATGCAGGCTGCCCATTGTCCCCTGTCCCCCCATGAACTTGGCACTCATTTTACCTACCTCAGAAGGATGGAAGGCTGAATGAACCTTGAGCCTGTTACCTGGAATTGAATCCCAGGTCATGAGCACAGTTACAGCTGCAATAGAGCAGTTTAACCACTGAGCCATGAGGCAGTTTCTAAACATATCAAGATAGTTGACACCAGTATGTTTCCCTAGGAAGTTGACCTTTTAAAAGTGTTTTGACTTTTTCTAACTGTCCAGAGATCAAACAAGTTTATTGCAAGCTCAGGAATTCTGGTTTGCAAATGTTTGCTTCGACATCGCTCTGGTACAAACTGGGTGTCTTAGCTTTTGCCCAACCACTAGGCCACATATACCATGTACAGTACAATATAGAGATAAATGAGATACTATCAATGAGGCAGGTTGGATTGGTGTAATGTATTCTTTTAAATGTATTCTTTTAAAGTATCCTCTGCCTAGGCTTTCTCTGAAGAGTTTTGTGCCCTTTCACACAGAGCAAGGATTTGTGCACCCATGGGGGACAAGCACCCAACGACCCTGGATTTTGTGGATAGAAGAACCATTCTTTTTTGCCATTTATGGATGTACTGAAAATGTAAAAATGCCACATGTCTCCATAAGGAACTAGTACTTCATGGGATTTGGAGACTATGGTTCTGTTAGTGTCACCTAAAATAACATTTGCCTCTTCTGTAGCCACATCACACTGCTGGCTTATATTCAGCTTGTGATCGACAAACATTCCAAGATCCTTCTCACTTGTAGTGTTACTGAGCCAAGTATCCCCCATCTTGTAACTGTGCATTTGGTTTTTTTTTCTTCTAGGTGCAAAACTTTGTATTTATCCCTGTAAAATGGCATTCTGTTATTTTTAGCCCAGTCCTCAAACCTAATAATAATAATAATAATAATAATAATAATAATAATAATAATAATAATAATAATAATAATAATAATAATAATAAACCACACATCTATCTACGCTGGATTTTGTATTACCAATCACTAGTCGAACGCTTCCCAAGCGTTTAGGACTCAGTGATGTATCGGCAAATTATGCGAGCAGATCCCAGTTCAGTTCGTCTCTGACTTCAAGTTGTATTGTTGTTCGTTGGAAGATATATCAAATCATCAATCATCATCATCATCATCATCATCATCATCATCATCATCATCATCATCAATTGTCATTGTGTGTATATACACAGTATACACATACAATGGAATTCAGACACCCAGAGACCAGATTCAATACACACACACATACATACATAAAAAAACCCTGAATACTCTCACACCCATTAGCATTTCTATGGGAAACTGTGTTTCAAGATATGAAATTTTCATAATACGAAGCGTCACTTGGAATGGATTCATTTGGTATCACGAAGTACCACTGCATTTTCTTTTGTCTGCTCCCACCCTCCCAGCCCTCCATTTGATTGGAGGTGCCCTAGTTCTTCTTCAGAAGGACATCCTCCAGGAGAGTTCCAATCTGAGCAGCTGCCATGCTGCCTGCCTGTGGGTGGGATGATGCCTGGAGGTCCCTGGAAGTCTCACTATGGTCCCTCTCTCCCTTTGTAAGGGAAGTGACAGGTAGTATCTGGGGGCCTGGCTTCAAGGAAGCCTGACTTTTGTGTTCTTCCTGTGTGTGTGTGTGTGTGTGTGTGTGTGTGTGTGTGTGTGTGTGTGTGTGTGTCGTTACAGTCGTGACCGACTCTTTGTGACCCCATGTCCATGGAGTTTTCTTGGCAGGAATACTGGAGTGGCTTGCCAGTTCCTACTCCAGGCACCTAGAGCACCTGGTCTTCCCTGGTGGTTGCCCATCCAAGTACTAACCAGGGCTGATCCTGCTTAGCTTCTGAAATCAAGCGAGATCGGATGTGCTTAGGGCATCTAGGCAGCTTCCTTAGCACTTACCTTTGCCATTTTAAAAAATATAAATAAAATGTGTTTAATTTTTGTTAGAGGCTTGAACCCCTTGAACTCCTCCGGGAAACACCTGTTTGCTTCCCCTGTTCACTTGCTCTGGTCACTCACTCCCCGGTTCTGGCTTTGCCTCTGATTTAATTCCTCAGCTGTGCTCTGTTTGGAGTCAGGAACCAAAGGCTGATTCCTGGCTGGCGTTACTGGGTTCCCTTGATGGTGCTGTGACTTTAGGTAGGGGCCCATAATTGATATCCAGATTTGAGACAGAGCCTTGCTAGTTGTGTCTGCCTTTGAAGTTGAGTGAGAACGTTTCTATAGGGAAGTAGGTGTTTGTCTCCCAAGCTTGGAAATGTTATTCTTCAGAAGGGAGTACTGATGGACTGATGACCAACCTCCAAGGTCTCCATGATTTCAGTTCTTTTCTTTGCTTTTCACCTCTTCAAAAACATTTATTTAAAAAAATACTACTGTCATAGAATAATTGAATCAAAGAGTTGGAAGAGACCTCAAGGGCCATCTAGTTCAACCCCCTGCCATGCAGGAACCCCATCACAGGACTCCTGACAGATGGCCACCCAGCCTCTGCTTAACCCCCCCCCCCAAAAGAAGGAGACTCCACCGTCCTCTGTGGCAGCATATTCTACTGCCAGACAGCTCTAACCATCAGGAAGTTCTTCCTAAGGTTCAAATGGAATCTCTTTTCCTGTAGTTTGAGACTATTGCCCTGAGTCCTAGTCTCTGAAGCCACGGAAAACAAACCAGTCCCTTATTCAATGTAAAAGGTAAAGGTATCATATGTCCTCTAGATGGCAACCTTAGTTTTTCCAGGAGAAATGTCTGCAAAACAAAAAACATTGGAGATAGGAAGAATGGTGATTGAAATCAGGGGTGTTTTTTAAAAAGAATTACGTGCTGTTGTAAACCAGTCTCCTTCATTACCCAGATAACACATCTTGGGGAAAAGGGGCCATACTAGGGTTCTGAAATATGTGGGGAAATCCTCCAAAACACACTGATGAGCTGTTAGCTCCTGGAGAGGGCACAGTCAGCAGCTCTGTGGCATTCTGTGTACACAGGTATACAAATAGGCCAGACCTGACAGCCACCTGGTACAGTGAGCAGAATTCTCTAGGAAACTGGTATTTTCCTGCCATTGAATCTGGCCCAGATAAAAAGTTAATCCTCCCACATGGCCAGTTCTAACACATTTCCCTTGCTGAGAAAGCAGAACATTCCATGCCACTTTTCATAGGTCATGAAGAAATTGAATGGGTTATGTTATACTTCTCTAGACTGCTCTCTCATATGCTGTTCCAGGTGGTTCTTTATCTACATGAGAACAAAGATGTACAGTACTTACTTTCGACTCCAGGATGTTCTAAGGGTGTGGTTCTCAACCTATGGGATCCCCAGATGGTCTTGGACTTCAACTTGCAGAAGCCTCCACCACTTGCTGTACTTTACTGGAAGGGGTTTCTGTTTGTGCTAAGTGTGCTAAGTACAAAGTGCACAATCAGGGAAGTCTTGTAAAAAAATCTACATTAGAATTTTTCCCATAGTAATCATGCACACACTGTTTGGGTCTCACCTGGTCTGGATTCTAAAGTGTGGTGGAAGATGGTTCTCTGCTTCTAATCCACTATCTTCACCTGTTTAACTCACTGTCTTCCATTCTGTGGAGTCACTTTTCTTATATACAGTAACCCCCTGCCATTTCGCAGTTCAGGTACTGCGGTCCCGCTATACCATGGGATTGCTGTACCTGCCCAACGCCGTAGGCCCACGCTGCTCGAAGAAGGCTTGGGGCAGCGCAGGCAGGAGGCAATGAGGGATCAGATTCGCCCAATGCCGTTGGCCCGCACTCCTCCGAGAAGTCTCGGGGCAGCGGCGGCGGGGGAATCAGATCCCCCAACGCCGCTGGGCCATGCTGCTATGAGAAGTTTTGGAGCAGCCCGAGCGAGCACTGTGGGGATCTGATCCCCCTTGCCCCCAGGCTCCACCCGACCCACATCTGCATATCGCAGATTTTCAGTCATTGCGGGTCAGGTGGGTCCCTAACCCCCATGAAAGGCGGAGGTTGCTGTACATGAGTAGTACAGAAGAGTAGCATCTGTCAAAATGATAACCATTTCACCAAGTGAAATTTTCTTGCAGCACAGAAATTTTCTTGCAGCACAGAAATTTTGGTGCCCAAAACCTTTTCCGTCCTTAGTCAGAAGGGGATGGACTCGCAGCGTAGGATTTTGAGATTTCTAAGGCACTGTATGAGAGTACACAAAGGGAGATGTTTTCACTTTGTGTGAATGGCACACTGTCCTGTTTTGTTTCTGATTAGTCCTAAGAATTAAAGCAAGAGGTTCTTTAGAATTGTGACTTTGCAGGCACAAAAGAAAGACTGCTTGGATCATAGTCCTCACTGACACCAACAAGCTTTTGGTCTAATCATAGCTACCTATAACATACATTTCTGCTTTTAGAGCAGATGTAGATGATCTGGAGAGGTCTTGGGGTTGCATACACACACCTGGATCTTGGAGGAGCACACACTCCTCCTGATGGGGAAATGGTTTAGAGCTAGTACGTTTCCCTAAACACATACACATGCAAGAGGGAACAGACAAAGAGGCTACAGATTGTAGTAAAAGGACCTTGAAGAAACAGATTAGGGTTATAAAGATACCTTTCCTTGGTGCTTGCTAAATCCTTCTAGTTAGAGGAACAAGATAGCATGCAAATTATGTTCATGGGTGTAAGAGTTAGAGGATTCGGGCACAGCCTCTGGATAGAATCTCTGGAGGCCAGGACTTTTAAGCAGACAATGTAATGAGCTCTTCTAGCAAAGACCCAAGTTCCTGTCTACCAAAGCCATATGTATGTTCAGGCTAAGTACAATACAGTGGTACCTGGGATAATGAATTTAATTCGTTCTCCGAGGCAATTTGTTATCCGAAAAAATTCATTATCCAAAATGCAGTTTCCCATAGGAATGAATGTGAAACCAATTAATCTGTTCCGGATATTAGGAAAATGACACAGACACTTGTTTTTTTGCTCAAAATTCTTTATAAAGTGCACTTTAAAAGTACAGATGTGATGCAGCCCAGGATAACTCTTTTTACCTATACATGCTGGAAATTCATTATCTGAGGCAGCCCATAGGGAAAATTCGTTATCCGAGGCATCCCATAGGGAAAATTAGTTATCCGAGGCAGCCCATAGAGGAAATTTGTTATCCGAGGCAGCTCTAGGCCTAGAAATTGTGATTCATTATCCGAGGCAGCCCATAGGGAAAATTCGTTATCCAAGGCAGCCCTATACCTGGAAATTGTGTTTCATTATCTGAAAAATTCATCATTAGGGGCATTCGTTATCCGAGGTATTACCGTATTTCAATTACATTTGGCAAAATAAGTAATCTTGTTTAACAGGAAAGCTATTTGGAATTTGAGGAATAGGTGAAGACTTCTAATTTCAAGAACAATGTTCGCACAGGAGCTGTGCTGATGAATTATTTTTCCATTAGTATGTTTTTGTAAGCCAGGATGACAGGAACTGATGATGCTCAACAAGATTTGGAAAGTTATAAGTTCGTCCCTCAGATAGACAAATGGGAGCCTCCTTTTCTTGGTCATCACCGCCCACCAGAAAATATAGTAAAATAACAGCCGACAGATACAAAATGCCTGAAAAAAATGTATCATATGTGTACTCATGCCTGGTTTGTCTCCCAGGGACCTGGGTAGGCACCTTTAGAGCATCCATGTTAGTTTTCCAGGAGAATGCCAGCTAATGAAAAATTGGCAATCAGGAAATATCCTGGAAACTTTTGAGCCACAATAGTTTATATCTCACTACACAAACCCATTACATCCACTGGATGTCTTACTAGCTCTGCCTGCATGCAGAGGCCTGCAAATGACCAAAGGGCTTCAGTCCCTGAAGAAAGCAAGTCAAATCACTTCCTTAAGATGGAGAAAGGGCAATCAAGATGATTTGGGAACTTGTTCCTCATCTTTCAATCAAAGATCAACCCTACTACATTTAGGCAGAATGAGGACATTGCCGCAGATGGCAGATGCTGAGAGGTGATACCAAGATGTTGGAGAAAAGAGATGTGTGCCATATATCTTGTCCCGCACTGTCTTGTTCTTAATCTTAGAGAAATTTCTTGAGTTGGCAAGGAGAAAGGTGCAGAAAAGGGTGAACAAATAACATTTAATCTCTCTGGAAGAAAAGTACTGTATTTTTCTGTCTATAAGGCCCTCCCATATATTAGTATCCCCATCTTTAAGAGCCCAAATTAATAAAATTAGTAAATTCTCCTTGAGGTTTCCTCTTCCCACCCTCCACTCCTTCCTTTCCTTTCCATATTCTGAAGACTCCTCCGAGCAATTGCTTGTCTGCTTTGCTTTTGCAAGAGGAGGGCAATCAAGCGAGAAAGAAAAGAAAACAGCAGGGAGGTGGGGTCAGAAGAACTCAAACTGAGTTTCACTTTCTCTCCAGCAGCACTTGGTTTGGTTTTTTAGCGTGGAAAGGCATTTCTTAAACCTCCAAGCCCAATGAAAAGACTCTGCCAATTCTGAAAAAAAAAAAAGCGCAGAGGGTAAACACAGGCTGTCAAAAAGAAGGAAAACAAGGTCAGTTGAGGTTCTCTTTTACCCTACCCCCAACCCTCGGGGAAGACTTACTTCCATGTAAGAGGAAGGCCAAATATGAGATGGCATAGACTTGAGTTTACAATTGCTGAACAGGGCAGTTGAGAACAGGACATTTTGGAGATCGCTCATTTATAGGGTTTCATTAAGTCCTAGGCAGTTTGATGGCACATAACAATAACAAGATGTCTTCTCCCTCATGCATATGCCTGCTCAGGCATTTGTCAACCCAGCACCATGGGCACTTTTACAGAACCCCTAAAATCCGAGGCAAAGGGCTCCCAGATCCGGAGCTTCAAAATGTTTTCCCACCAGCGCCGAACTTTTTAAAAAATTAAGTACAACCACACCCACCTAAGTGCGTCCCAGCGCACTTTTTACCTGGCCTCCAGGAGGTAAAAAATCTTTCAATGCAGATTGTAAAGCTGTGAATGCCGGGCTCCCTCGCCTTCTGTTTGTTTTTTTGTCCCCACTGCCCCTTTAAGAGACAGGAATCCTTATGGGGCTGCTCGGGGCTGCTTCAACTGGCAGATGAGGTGAGGCTGCATTTTTTCTCCCTTTTTTTCTCCTTCCCCTCATGCAGACAGGAACAATGGGGTGCGGAAGGGTGGGAACACAGGAAGAGCGACAAACCCCCATGATCTCTGGTCTGAATTTAAGTTGCCACCGGATTTTAGAGGTCGTGTAAAAGCACCCCATGAAACCACTTAGAAGAGAGTACCTAGCACTTTGACTTCATGGCTATAGCCCCAGATCGGTGAGAGGAAAATGTCCTGTGGGGGTCTGAACATGACAGCCTTAATTTCCCCAAGTTCTTGTTTATTGTCAAGCCCATACACAAGCAGGATCGTCTTCTTTTCAGACTCACTGCTATAATTGTCAAGAATGAATAAGGGGAATTGACAGAGGAATGAGCATTAGTCGCTTTTCTCTAATTATGTTCGCAGAGCTAGATTGAAGATTGCCTGAATAAGGTATATGTGTGATGGGGGAAGAAGGCTCTGTTCAATCTGTTTGTTCACTTTAAGCCTGAGATCAAACCTGAGATACATTTGTGTCTCCTTCCCATTGCATGAGAATCGGCCCAATTAAACTGCTAAGCTAGATGGATCATTCAGCTGACTCACCAATGGCTAGTTCTTTTGTTCACATGTTCTTTACTGAGTTACAGCAGACCTCCTTCACCCTGAAGCTGGGACTGCATATGATTACCAAAGAAGGAGTAGAAAGCTGTTCTTCCATCAACTTGTATTGTATATGATTCTTGTTAAGAATAGGAGAATCACTCTTAGCAATTTCCATTTGGGTTTAGTTTCCACAGCTGTGTTATCAGTATTTTGGGACTATGGATGTCACACTACAAATATCACTGGTTATGCTTGTTCCTATCTCTAATAGAAAGAAGTGAGAAAAATGATACCTGTTGCTATGCCCTGCCAGCTGCCTGGATACCCTAAGCACATCTGATCTTGCTTGATTTCGGAAGCTAAGCAGGGTCGGCCATGGTTAGTACTTGGATGGGAGACCCCCCCCTCCCAGGGAATACCAGGTGCTGTAGGAGCCTGGAATAGGAACCGGTAAACCACTCCAGTATTCCTGCCAAGAAAACTCCATGGACATGGGGTCCCGAAGAGTCGGTCACGACTGCAATGATGCAGCACAACACACACAACATGCCCTGCCACTCTGTCAGCATTTGACAAATAGGGACAATCCTGCCATTAACAGGTCTGCCCATCACCCTGCGTTGTGGCATTGAATTCTATAGGCTACTGTGCTTATTGCAAATGCAATAGGGCTGTATACCAGCCTCCCAAAGAACAACTTATGTGTTCTGTGGATGAGACATATTTCAAGTGTATCTGTCACAATGGCTCAATTTCTCTGTCTAAACGTTTGTATTCTCCCTGCCCTGCAGGGTAAACATGGCTTTCCATCCATGGCCTTTCTGAGTCATGCATCACACAAGTAATTTGGTCACCAAAGCTTTTCCTCTGTGGGTGGGATTGTTGGGAGTAATGGGGGCATTGGCAGCAGGGGATCTGCCGGCTTCCTTTGATTTTGAGAAATGCAACAGCAAACATCTTGAAATGAGCACAGATTTCATTTCCCGCAGAAAGATTTCCAAAGCAATCTAGCATGCAGCCAAAGAAGCAAGGGTTTTCATTGTCAATCGATGATTTTCATTTTTAAGGTGGAAAACACTTGAAGTCAAATTGCTTGGAAGTGGTACTATGGCCATAGCAGAACTGGCTTAGACATGGGGTAAAGCGGATGCCTAGGGATAAGAGCAAAGTTTGGGGAGATTCTGGAAGTGGAGCGTAGCTGAGCGTACCACAAAAGAGGAACTGAGACAAGCTTTGTACCGCCTCGAGACCAGGTACTTGTAAAACTTGCTAGGCTGCACTTAATTGGGCGTGGTGACATTTCCCCCCCTTTAAAGTCCACTGGTCATGGGGACACAATTTTATTAACTGCATCTTCAAACAGTTTGAAGTGTTTTTAGTGGTCATGAGGTAGCAGCCTTAGTAGATCTTATTTTGGCAGTTCTCTATCTGAATATAGATAAATTCACAGGTATATAAACACGCTGGCTCTGCCCCCAAAGTCTACTATTGCCTATACAAATACCAGCTCTTTACATTCCTCTAAGACAGTGGTTCTCAACCTGTGGGTCCCCAGATGTTCCTGGACTACAACTCCCAGAAACCCCTTCCAGCACAGCGAGTGGTGGAGGCTTCTGTGACTTGCAGTCCAGGAATATCTGGGGACCCACAGGTTGAGAACCACTGCTCTAAGACTAAGTAATACATATTCATAGGTTAGGCTGCCTGCTAAACACCCCCTTCAACACAAACATATTGGAATCAAACCAAGTTTTCAAAGGGCCTCAGCAGTCCATTGGCAGCAGTAGCTCTGGCCTCTCCAGCTTTCCACCTCTTTCTGATTCAAACCTCTTAGTCCCAGCCCTCCTTTTTCTTAGTTCTACCCCTTTAGGGTGAATATAAGGGCATATATAAGTGATTTTGATATATATTAGGACCAGGTAAGTGGGAGAAGTCTATCTCTCTGTGGTTGCTTTCTTCTTCTTCTTCTTTTCTTCTTCTTCTTCTTCTTCTTCTTCTTCTTCTTCTTCTTCTTCTTCTTCTTCTTCTTCAACACTCCCTCCTCCCACTCAGTTCAAAGCTTAAAACAAAGCAAAACAAGGAAACAGGGGATATCCTTATCCTACAAATAGAGGTTTTATTTTTCCTTTACCAAATAAAAAGCAGTGATGGAAGGTTTAAACCTCCATTTAGGCATGCTGGTCCTAACAGAGACTAGGGTTACATGTATTCCCAATGGAATATTAAATAGCTTCATATTACTGTATATGTCCCCTGTATGGCGAACCTTCAGCACTCCAGATGTTTTGGACCACAACTCCCAGAATTCCAGCCCTGTATTGCCAATGGCAAAGGACTGTGAGAATTGTGCTGAACCTCAGCATGTCAGCTTCTCTGTGTGTCTGTGGCAAAACTGAGTGTCAGAACCTCCCAAAACAGGAATGAGCACCACTTACTAGTGACAATCAGAATACCTTTTCATATGCTTCCTATAGAGTCAGCCCTTTGGGGGGGAAAAGGTAGGCTTTCATTCCTGGTAATGAAATGTTAAATCCTACTCCTCATTCCATGGGGAAAATGTGGATTCTTGCTTGTGGAATTCTCCCTGCGAACCGGAAATGACTTCCGATAAACCAGAAATCATTTCTGAGGCCTCCGACAGGCCTAGAAAGGCTCTCAGAGGCCTTAGAAATTATTTTCAGCAATCCAGAAGTAACTTCTGGTTTGCAGAGAGGGGCCCTTTTGGGGCCTCCAGAAGGCCCAGGAAGGCCCTCACAGGCCTGTTCGGGGCAGCTCCAGTCCTGGGGTAAATATGGGAGGCTTGAAACAGGACTTTCCCCCTTACCCTAGGGGGCCTTTTTTCATATACTGCGATTCCGCAATATAGCGGGACCGCAGTATATGAACCGCAAAAGGGCAGGGGACCACTGTATCCACAACTATTCAGATTCTGAGAAAGGTTTATTTGAATGCACATGAGGGTGCTTCCATTGAGGAATAAAAGGAAGGACAAATTCCAAGCCGAAACAGAGCATTCTTATACCTTGTCAAACTAAGGACACGCAAGGAGTTTGTACATGATAGATCCAAATGCTCACACATGAAGAAACTTCCTCATTTGAACTGAAGTAATTTTCCAATTCAGTGACTTTGTGGGAAGAGAGGCCTCACAAGAGCTCAGTTCTGCTTGTGGTTTGGCTGCGGGGGAAATTAGCCAAGGAAGGTATCTGTAGTTTCCCAGGAATTGCCTCTTGAGACATGCATTTCCCACTACAGCCTGTATGTAAGCTTAAAAGCTTTGATATATCTCAGAGATAATAAATGATGAATTATAATATAATTTTCTTATTGCCGTTGGTCACAAAATGCAGTATCCACAACTAGACACAGTATCCAAGATGAGGCCTAACTAGTGCTGAATAGAGAGCAACTAGTACCTGGTAGGATTTGGATACGGTGCTTCTATTAATGCACCCTGAAATAGCATTTGTCTTTTTTCGAAGCCACATCACACTGTTTGCTCATGTTCACCTTGTGATCTATGACGATTCCATAATCCATCTCACTCATTATATTGCTGAGCCAGGCATCATCCATCCTGGTACCTGTGTGTTTGGTTTCTTCTTCCCAGGTGCACTACTTTGCAGTTATCCCTGTTGAATTTCATCCTGAAGTTTTCAGCCCAGTGCTCTAGCCTATCTAGATCCTTTGGAATTTTGTTCGGTCTTCCAGAATATATTCCACCCAGTTTTGTGATATCCCCAAAATTGGTCAGGATTCCCTGTATTCCCTGTGGAAGAGTGCTGGACCCAGGAGTCTGCTACCGGGAGAAAGACAGGATAGCTCCACAATAACTTCTGGATGTTAGTGCTGGGAGCTCTCCATCTGAAAGGAATCTTGACAGCCTTCATGACCTTCATGAACTACATGATGTTCCATTGGTGCTTGTAAAAAAGGGGTGTGGGCTCCCCAACTCCAAGAGGGCAGGTGTCCATGTGCCATGCTCTGCTGGTAAGCTTCTTACTGGGGCATTTGGTTCACCACTGGTAGGAGGCAGGACACTGGAGTAGATGTTGTCTTCATCTGATTCTGTGTCAAGGTTCTTATTGCAGGATGTAGGGTTTTTGTCTTGGTAGAGTTTTTCTCTTGACAGATTACAGTCTTCTGCACTTGGAACAGCCTTTTAAAGCTACACTTGCCTTTCCTAGGCCAAAAAGGGAGCATCACAGGAAAAAAAAAAAACCATGGCTCTTGGTGCCTGATGTGATCAAAGCTGCAGCCAAAATTCTCTGCAATGTCACACCACTGTGGTGGTCCACCCTCATCTCCTTCTGGATCCATCAGAGGATGAGGCCCCGGCCCCTCTTGCTTGCTGTCCACATGGAAATAAATAGCAGAAAAGGACCCCAGAGTTCATCAGCGTTGCCTGTTTTCTGTGGCTTCGAGAATCCTCTTGCTAGGAAGGATGCTTCCACTTCTGCAGCATTTATTTTTAGCTTAGAGGCTGTCAGGAGGGTTTTGAACTCAACCACTCCTGAAATGTGAAATCCAAAAAGCTATTTAAAGCTTCTGCCAGAATGCAAGAGGGGAAACACAAAGCATATTTTTAGATGCATCACTGTTAAGCTCTGGCATCTTGTGAAGAAGCAGCCTTATCTACTTTGGGCACACTGAAGACCTGAAAGCAAGCTAGATGGGGTGGGTGGGTGGGGGAGGACAGGTCAGGGAGAAGCAGGGAGGTAGCCAGTGTTTCGACTTCTAGCTTCTCTTAATTGAGTCTAAACCTCTGGTAGGGTAGGAAATCTGCAGCTAATGCATCCTTGACAGATGGCCATCCAGCCACTGTTTAGAAATCTTCAACAAAGACCAGCATCTTTTCACATAATCTGTTTCGCTGTCAAAGCGCTGGTCATGTCAAGGATAGACTATCCTAATGTTCTTTACACAGGGCTTCCCTTGACACTTTATTCAGTGACTGCAGTGAGCGCAGAACGTGGAGGCCAGACTTGTGGTTGGTACAGGCAGATATAACCACATCACCCCCCCATTCTGGCTCGCTTGCATTGGCTGCCTGTTGCCCCCCGAATAAGGTTCAAGGTATTGGTTTTGAGCATGTCATAGGTTCAAGGTATTGGTTTTGAGTGTGTCATAGAATCATAGAATGATAGAGTTGGAAGAGACCTCAAGGGCCATCCAGTCCAACCCCCTGCCAGGCAGGAACCCCATCACAATATTTCCAACAATTGGCCATCCTGCGTCTGCTTAAAAACCTCCAAAGAAGGAGACTCCACCACCCTTTGTGGCAGCATATTCCACTGCCGAACAGCTCTTACTGTCATGAAGTTCTTCCTAATGTTCAAATGGAATCTCTTTTCCTGTAGTTTGAAACCATTGCCCCAAGTCCTAGTCTCTGAAGCCATGGAAAACAAACCTGTTCCCTCATCAATATGTCTTTTCAAATATTTAAACATAGCTATCATATCCCCCCTCAGCCTTCTTTTTGAAAGACTAAATATTTCCAGTTCCCTAAGACGTTCCTGATAAGACATTTCTTCCAGACCTTCAACCATCCTGGTCGCCCTCCTCTGTACCCGCTCGAGGTCGTCAACATCCTTTTCAAATTGAGGCGCACAGAATTGGTCACAGTACTCCAGGTGGGGTCTGACTAGAGCAGAATAGAGTGGTACTATCACTTACCTTGATCTAGACACTATGCTTCTGTTGATGCAACCAAGAATCGCATTGGCTTTCCTGTCCGCCGCGTCACACTGCTGACTCGTGTTCAATTTGTGGTCCACCAAGACTCCCAGATCCCTTTCACAGGTACTATTTTCCAGCCAAGTATCTCCCATCCTGTATCCGTGCAATTCATTCTTTTTACCTAGATGTTGCACCCTACATTTCCTTCTGTTGAAATCCATTCCGTTAGCTTTGGCCCAGCACTCTAATCTGTCAAGGTCCTTTTGGATTTTCATCCTATCCTCTAGGGAATTAGCAACCGCTCCCAATTTGGTATCATCTGCAAATTTAATTAGCATACTCTCTATTCCTTCCTCCAAGTCATTAATAAAGATATTGAACAGCACTGGACCCAGAACAGAACCCTGAGGCACCCCACTGGACACTTCTCTCCAAGCTGAAGAGAAGCCATTTATGATACTGTCCAACCCCAATCTATGTGTATGGGCTTTTCATATCATTGTCACCCTTGCCACATCCAATTGTGACCGGTTCTGGCACTGCCTTTCTGGTTAGGAACCACAGCCTATGTTGGTTCCTGGGTTCCCCTGGAAGCTGAAAAGGGAATATTCTGATAAGTAGCTGCAGTGGTTCACTAGCACCCCCTTCACTTTTAAGGCATATAGTAAGGATTGTGGCTCCAGGCCTAAGCACCAGCAGTTCCTTTTATATCTCCCCCCCCCCGCAGTGACTTCAGTGGATGCCTGCTTTTGACTTTGGAGCCAGAGATGTGAGTTCTAATCTTGCTTCTGGCTGCAGCCCCTGCTGTTGAGCTTTGCTTCTGACTTGATTGCTGATAGCCGCTAGTTGTCTTAAAGGTCAGGAGAGACATTTCCCTATTGACTCTCCTATGCTGCCGGTGAAAATGCAGAATTGGGTTTCGTGGCTGTTTCTGAAACCAGTGTTTACCCTGTTTCCCTGAAAATAAGACCTCCCCCCCAAAAAAAGCCCTAGCAAAATTTCTATGCATTTGTTAAATATAAGCCCTACCCTGATAATAAGACCTAGTGATAGGCGTGGCTATGGTTGTGTGCAGGGCTGACATTCAAGCATATTATACATAATAAAATAAGACATCCCCTGAAAATAAGCCCTAGTGTGTCTTCTTGAGAAAAAATAAATATAAGACAGTGTCTTATTTTCGGGGAAACACGGTATTTTTTCTCTATTTTGACTAAAACAAATTTGCTTTGCCATGTTCGCCGCCCAGAGTTCCCGTTGGGAAGATGGGCGGGATATAAATTCAATAATAAATAAATAAATAAAAGGTCCTGTTTCTACACAGGACCTTGCTTGGGAGACACATAAGTTTTCCTTGAACTGTGGAACTAGAACATTTATCTTTAATTCTCTGAGTCACTGTGGTTGCATTCTGCTACATAGTGATTATCTGCTCTGGGGGTGCCTAAAATGCATTCCAAGTGTGTCTGCGGGATTTCTTTGAACATTCCAATCACTGGCCTGTCTTGATTTTGCCAGTCGGTTTCTCCCTCTGTGCAAATGAGCTTGTGCGCTGCTTGGTACAACCAAATGACATCCTGCAGCCGTCCAATCTTTGCTCTACATGCGTTGTCTCCTGACAGGCATGTCGTTGCACATTCTTGATTGCCACGTTGCAAAGAGAAGGACCTGGGAAATGGAAATGATGCAAGACACGAAGGCTGGCTCTGCTGAGGCCTTGCCAACTCTCTGCCCATCTCTCTTTGTTGTGCAGCCCTTGTCTTCTCATAAACCAGACTGTTGTATAAACCTCCGGCTCCATGTTTGGCCTCAGTTCCTGCCTAGATGTCTCCTTCCAGCAGTGCCCATCTCTCCTAAGAGAAAGGGCTGTACCTGCTCTTTGGCAGGTGTTGATCAGCCTGTCTTGCACAGAACGGCAACTGCCAGTGAAGGACACGTCTCTGAGAGCAGATCATGGAGCTTACAGGCAGAGGGCTGGCGGAGATTTAATTTTTAGTGTTCGAATCTGTTCGTTTTCAGAGGTCTTGCACTCCTGATTAATGCATAAATTAACTCTGTTACAGACAAAAGTGGTCCAGTTCATTCCATGGGCCTGCTGAGAACTCATTAGTCACCTCATGCAGGAGGAGAGAGTCAGAGGGGGGCCCAGCCGCCCTGCCTTTCCCCATCCCAAAGCCCTCCTTGCTGCTCTCTCGTGCCTCAGATAAATCTAATTGCTTTCCAATCTGATGGAGCTTCGGCCTGCACATCATTAGTCATAATTCAGAGGTTTAAGTCCTCCTGCCTGTGCCCAAGTGGTAATGAGGTATTTCCACGCTGAATCACCAACTCCTAACCTATACAAAAGCTGCTGGAGATGCGCTTTGGGAAGCGGCCGCTTGGCTAATCTACCCAGACAGTGGAATGCAAGCAGAAAATATTATGAACCCATCACTAGAGCACTGACATATTGATGTGGCACTTGCACCTGCCCGCGGGACTTTCCAGAAAATGCTCTTGAATGTTGCTGACAGATGGGGGATGATTATTTTCCAGTCCTGCACTGGAGCCATCTCATAAGCGGTCTGTGTGTAGACAGGCTGGCCAACAAACGTAAGAACATGAAAACATAAGAAGAGCCCTGCTGGATCAAGCCAAAGGCCCATCTAGTCCAGCTTCCTGTATCTCACAGTGGCCCCACCAAATGCCTAAGGGAGCGCATGAGACTAGATCTCTGTCTCCTGAGACCACTCTCCTGCATCTGGCTCTTGAAATACCCTGGTTTTAAGCCTGGAGATGACACATCTCCCTCATGGTTCGTAACCTGTGATGGACTTCTCCTCCAGGAATCTGTCCGATCGTCTTTTGAAGGCATCCAGGCTAGATGCCATCACCACCTCTTGTGGCTGGGAGTTCCCCAGAATAACACAGACTAACAAAGAGGTGCTCAGCGTGGGTGCCAAGGAGGCAGGGAAGGAAGGAGGGAATAGGGGGAGAGAGACCAAGGGGCTGTGCTGCCATCAGGTCTTTCCTAACTAACCACTTGCTTCTACCACTGCCCAAAGTGGCTTGAGTAATTAATTACTTGGGTGGCTTTCCTGGCTTTGGGCTGGATTGAGGTGTACAAGCTAAGCAAGCACCCTTTTACTTTTATTCAGATTATTAGGGGCTTCTAAGTCAGAAATAATGCTGCAGAGCCTCTTCAATGTGATATATTTTAAGACCTCAAAGTGTTCTGTTTATATACCGCCCCATACCACTTCAAGTAGTCTCTGGGTGGTTTACAGTTTTTAATTACAGTGTGCAGGCTTCACATTGCCCCCCACCCAGCAAGCTGGCTACTCATTTTACTGACCTCGGAAGGATGGAAGGCTGAGTCAACCTTGAGCCTGCTACCTGGGATTGAACCCCAGGTCGTGAGCACAGTTTTACCTGCAGGACAGGCATTTAACCGCTGCGCCACTCCACCACCTCAGCATATTTTTATCCAGGCTTGGCATGCTGAGACAGTGCAGGAGGACACTGCTTAAATAGAAAGGCTTGACCGCCCCAATGGTGGCTCAGTATTTTGCTCTTTGAAGCAGAGTACAACGGGCACTTGCCTATTAGGACCTACACTTTAAAGACTGTCGCCTGCCATCTCCCCAGAGAACATATAGCAAGGAGCTTTTTCCGTGCTGCAAGTCCAGGGTGAGATCCTTATAGCACCCAGTCATGTGGAATGCCCTGGTTTAGTCAAGATTCAGACGCTAACACAACCTCCCCTTTTTGTTAAGAATGGATTGCATCTTATCTAAGTGGTTCTTCCATGTGATCTCCCCTCCCCCTCTATGTAGCTAACACCGGACATGGTGCTTTCCTCCTGCATTTCATTTTAACCACCTTTTTATTACGTTTGCTATTCATTAATCCTGTCAACCCTGCCACCTTCTGAACACTTCAAGTATTGTACCTGTTCAGTAAAGAACACTATCCCCAATATTAATATGTGTGTGTGTTCATACATGTTTAAAAGTAGGCAAATTCCCCAGAGAGAGACACAGAAAAAGAGAATATAAAGCAAAATGTTGCACTGAAGCTGTATTCCAAATGGCAGATACATTTAGATCACAGATCAAAACAATGGCATGCTGATGACCCACTAGCTACCTCGCCTGTTGTTGTTTTAGTTATGTTTTCATTTGTAATGTCTTTGCTTTTTATTATATTTTTGTATCTGTATTTTGTAATCAGTTTATTTTATGTTGTAAACCGCCCAGAGAGGCTTTCTGCCAGATGGGCAGTATATAAATATAAATATAAATATAAATATAGTTAAGGCTAGAATAGAAAAATCAGCTGAGTTCCCCACATGTAGACTCTGCAAAGAGGCAGAGGAAACTATCAACCATATATTGAGTTGTTGCAAGAAAATTGCTCAGACTGATTACAAACAACGTCATAATGTAGTTGCTCTAATGGTCCACTGGAATTTGTGTCAGAACTATCATCTGCCCGTAGCAAAGAACTGGTGGGACCATAAGCCTGAAGAAGTGACTGAAAATGAGCATGCAAAATTACTTGGGGACTTCCAAATACAGACAGACAGGGTTTTGGAGCATAATACCCCAGATATTGTGATTGTGGAGAAGAAAATTGTGGATCATTGATGTTGCTATACCAGGAGATAGTAGAGTCACTGAGAAACAACTTGAAAAAATTACCCGATATCAGGATCTCAAAACTGAACTTCAGAGACTCTGGCATAAACCGGTACAGGTGGTCCCAGTGGTAATTGGCACGCTGGGTGCGGTGCCCAAAGAGCTAAGCAAGTATTTAGAAGAAACTGGAGTTGACAAAGTCACCATCAGTCAGATGCAGAAAGCCACCTTACTGGGGTCTGCTCGCATAATTCGCCGATACATCACTGAGTCCTAAACGCTTGGGAAGCGTTCGACTAGTGATTGGTAATACAAAATCCAGCGTAGATAGCTGTGTGGTTAAATAATAATAATAATAATAATAATAATAATAATAATAATAATAATAATAATAATAATAATAATAATAATAATAATAATAATAATAATAATAATCCCCAAGATTAGGGACCTGACATGACCCATGATAATGGAAATCCATGATATGCGGATGCTGGGTCCAATCGGGACTGGGGGGCCTCTCTGGGGGCTCCTACACTTACCTGAGACCTAGTGCTTCCCTGAACGGGCCTGAAGCAAAAAAAGGAAAAATGCAGTCTGCCCCCCCCCGCAGTCTCACTACTGTCTCCTAGGGGAGGGCAAGGCAGCATTGATGACTGTGTGTCTCCACTGCAGCTGCTCTCTTCTGTTCTCTCACCACTCCTTGGCCAGCTGTGATAACAATGTCTCAGCCCCAAGAGACCTGGAGGTGAGGCATTATATGGGACGATCTGGCCAGAAGGATCACTGAAGTCTACCCTCAGCCTATGAATACAAACGCACATGCAGGTGCACGCACACAGATATGCACAACCTCTCTGTGTGCTCGCTGGTCTTTAGAATCAAAGAACAGGGAACAAAATTGGCTAGGAAAAAAATGAATAGCGCCAGATAGTGTTGTGAAGTTCTGATGAGTAATCAAGCTTTCTAACCCTATCTGGAAGTCGAGTCATGGCAACTGGACTTCTTTTCTTCTGATAGTGAAACATTTCACTGCTCATCCAAGTAGCTTCATTTGTCTGAGGAAAGTTGTTGCAGGGCCCTCGATTTATACTTCCTCTTCATTTCACACCACCTTGGTCTGAACAGGCGTGTTAGGTGGACAGTGGCTTGGGCTGTTACCCCTTCCCAACACCCATTAAGTATGGGTTGTTAGCCATGGCCATCCTGGCAGAGATGTGAAGTGCTTTTGATTTGCCTGGGGATTGAACAAAAGAGCAGCATAAGTGGTAGACAGATTGTGCCTCTGTTCAGAGGGCGGTTTTCAATACACATGTCAGAGACTTGTCCACCCAAAAGACCTGACAACAAAACATGAGAAGCAATACTGTATACCAGGGATGTCCAACAGGTAGACCGCGGGCTACTGGTAGTCCACAAAGGGTTCAAAAGTAGCCCGCCAGGCATCAATTAAAAAAGTGAGGGGATAAGTTCTTCACCCCTCCCTCCTCCATCCCAAGGATCACTACTGCCCCAGCAAAGTTCTGGGTCTGCCAGCCCACTGTCTTAGCTGAGCGGGGCAGTTCAAGGGCCATGAGCATGTGCTCAGAATGGATAAAATTCATAAGTAGAGGTATTAGTGTAGTAGCCCTCAGGGACTTTAAGCTGGAAAAAGTAGACCTCGGCCTGTTCAAAGTTGGACAGCTCTGCTGTATACAGTGGTGCCCCGACTTAAGAGCAGCTCGACTTAAGAGCAATTTTACTTAAGATTGGAAAACTGTTGGCGTTTTAACTGCCGCTTTACAAATTTTAGATATAGTCTGCTCGACTTACAAATATTTTTTTTTCATTTTTCATTTTTAACTTGTTTTTTCAATTTTTTAGCTAGGTACCCCAATTTAAGAGTAGTACGACTTAAGAGCATGTATTTGGAATGGATTGAATTCATAAGTTGAGGTACCAATGTACTGTAGTGAGTATATGCCAATGATGGCCAACCTATGGCACGGGTGCCAAAGGTGGAGCCCTTTCTGTGGGCACCCGACATCGCCCCTTCATAGCCACCTGTATACAGGTTAAATTACTGTGTTGGCACTTTGTGAAAAAATTAGTGGGTTTTGAATTGCAGTTTGGGCACTCGGTCTCTAAAAGGTTCACCATCCCTGACATATGCGGTCCAAATATGGGCTAAATACCCATACTTAATTGGTGTTGTGAAGGGTTGTGTAGGTGGGACTTTCACATACCCCAGCCCATTGTACAGGTAATGAACCCATTCAAGCCATCTTCTACATAACGAGAATATTTAGGCCACTGTCCACCTGATGAGTCTATTTAGACCAGGGTAGCATGAAATTAAGGGGATCTATACATTGGGGGACCTCTCATCAACTTTCCTCAGACTGACAAAGCCCTCGTATAAAGGAATTAATTCATTCCAAATGAAATTAGATTAAGCAAATTTTCCTTTGTACAAATATCCCATAGGAATGCATTGAAAACGGAGTACAGTGCTACCTTGTATAAAGGAATGAATTTGTTCCAAATGAAATTAGGTTAAGCAAATTTTCCTTTATACAAATATCCCAAAGGAATGCATTGAAAACGGAGTACAGTGGTACCTTGTATAAAGGAATGAATTCGTTCCAACTGAAATTAGGTTAAGCAAATTTTCCTTTGTACAATATCCCAAAGGAATGCATTGAAAACGGAGTACAGTGGTACCTTGTATAAAGGAATGAATTCGTTCCAAATGAAATTAGGTTAAGCAAATTTTCCTTTATACAAATATCCCATAGGAATGCATTGAAAACGGAGTGGTCCCATTTTTATGTTGTACGGATTTTCCCCATAGGCGATTCTGTTAAGCAAATTTCCCCTACCTCCGGAATATTTATGTTGTACAGATTTTATGTTATACAAGCTGTTTGTTATACAAGGGTCCACTGTATTTGGATTCACAACATTATTGACCCCAGGCAACTAATGAGGAAGTCTTAATTCTGAAAGACACTGCCATAGCTCTCCAGCCTGCCACCTAGTGTTTCGAAGATGAAAAGCTGTAATCAAGCCAACAAATAAAAGAGTGGCCACAAAATGGAAACACAGCATTCCATCAACAGTCTGGCTTAGTACAGTACAGTGGTACCTTGTATAAAGTAATTAATTTGTTCCAAATGAAATTATGTTAAGCAAATTTTCCTTTAAACAAATGGGTAGTCCTAAACATTCTCCCCAATTCCAAATTTCCCCTATCTCTTGAATTTTTAATCAGATTTTATATTTATTCACTTTGTTTGTGTCCACAGAACAAAAACTTTTTTTTCTCAGTTTTTCCAGTAAACACCCCAAATCCTTTGCGTAACTTTGATATCAACTCTATTTATTCACTATGTTGTGCCCAGAACAAATTTTTTTTTCTGAACTACTTACTGCTAATGTATTACATATACCTTCCACTATGTGAACTCTTGGTCTATTATCTCTGTTCGTATGGAATATAAAATCTGGAACAATCAATGGCCTAAGGAAGTCCATTCACTATTAGACTTCCAAGGAAGAACATTCAGTTTGTAGAAACATACAGAAGGATGGATTTTGAGGGCTTCTTCTCACTTATACATTCATGAACCTCATCTGGATCGCAACGACTACACTATCTTTTGGATTTTTATGGTTGCATCTTGGCACTCCCAAGACGGCAGCACAACCGCTGGTCAGAAGTCTTCAAAAACTCTGTATGTTTCTGCTGTGCCCCATTCACTGTGCCCCATTCCCCATTCAATGCCAGTGATGTGGGGAATACAAATAGTTCTCATCTTACAGAAGGGAAAAGGATCCCAGCCCTTTAGCATTCTTTCGGTTCATTTTGTCAAAAGGAAGATTCCAGCACAAGTGATGTCTTGGCTAAAACGGGAGTGAATTGAGGCTTGAAAGTTGGGAGTTTCATCAAGCTTTCATTGCCGCCATTTTTTTTCCTAACATAATTTGCACACGGTCCCCTACTCCCTGCTATTGTGGGCTGGGAACATTGTGCACTAGAAATATTGGCCAACTGCGGGCAAAAGTTTGAAATGTATCACATAAGATTTGCTAGGGAACTGTGCAAAATTATTCCAACAGACCTTGGAACTGCTTAGTAATTTTCTAGGAGTTTCAGTGGGGTGACAAGGTGGTAATATATGCCAGGTGGTAATATATGCCAGCATCACTGCATTGCTCACTTGGGCTTCAAGAATGGAGAGAAGAGGTCAAATGAAGTGCCCCTCTCTCTTTTTTTTTTTTTTTTTTTTCTGGTGGAAATGAGCACCATTCTGCTTGTGCTCCTCTGCCTGCTCTTCCCAGATTGCATTTGAAGGGATTTAAGAGTAGCTGCAGGCAGGGCCGGTGCTAGGTTTTTTTGCGCCCTAGGCGGCGGTGGCAGCGGGGGAGGCGGGGCGGGGGTGGGTGGACCGGGGCGGCAGCGGGGTGACGGGCAGGCAGCGGCGGGCGGCAGGGGGGACAGGCGGCAGTGGCCAGTGGCAGGGGGGCGGCCGGGGACAGCAGGCTGGCCAGCGGTGGCGGTGGGGGGCACCCCCTCTCCATTTTGGTGCCCTAGGCAACTGCCTAGTTCGCCTTAATGGACGCCCATCCCTGGCTGCAGGGTGAAAGGGAGGCCCCCGGTCTGTTATAGAAATGATGCCTGTTGCTCATAAACTGTATACTGTACTGAGTTACCCAGTCAGGAAGAAACTAAAGGTATATCCATCATTATTCCAACCCTGTTCTTCAATGAGGATGATAGCTGATCCCCACCCCCATTGTTTTGCATTGCTAAGTCCCCAGTCACCCTGTGCAGTCAATACTTTACAGTAGGTAACAGCTCTGCAACGAACGAGTGACATGGGCAGAACTCTGGGGTAGGAGCCGCTCTGACAGATAGGAAGGTCCCAAACTATTTAGGGCTTTATATGTCAAAATTAAGAGCTTAAACTGGTAACGGATCGGCAGCCAGTGCAGTGCGGCCAGACTTGGGGTAATATGATGGAACCTTTTAGTACTCAATGCTAATCTGGCCACGGTATTCTGCACCAAGTGGAGCCTCTGCATTAACCTCCAAGGCATCCCCATGTAGAGAGTACTACAGTGGTCTAATATCAAGACTATCGGTGCATGGACCAATGTTTCATTTTACATGGTCTAGAACAGCGATGGCGAACCTTTTAGACACTGAGTGCCCAAACTGCAATTCAGAACCCACTAATTTTTTGCACAGTGCCAATAGAACAATTTAACTTGAATACAGGTGGCTGTGAAGGGGTGATGTTGGGTGTCCACAGAAAGGGCTCTGAGTGCCACCTTTGGCACCCGTGCCATAGATTCGCCAATGCTGGTCTAGAAGATGCATGATGTCTTATACTTAGGTGGCTATGTTTCTAATGTCTGAATCTTCTTTTCCCATCACCCCCAATATGCCAGAGTCCTATCCTTGCCAGATGAATATCCAATTTGGCAAACTTACATTTCTGACTAGGTTAGCTGGGGGATCCTGAGAGCTGCAACTGAGAAAAAGGCATAAATATTTATGTGAGAAGTGGACGATGGGCCCCTGGATTATATGCTCTAGCCTAGTACATGGTCACTTACTTAAATTAGGAGTCAGGTTTATCTATCAAAATATTTTCTAAATAAATATTAGTCGTTATTTTAATCTAAGCTCAGCCTCTAGCTGGTTTATTGCTTTAGAAACTAGAGGGGGAAGACTGGGTTTGAAGGCCTTTATATCCACTCATAAAGGGATTCCCTAAGGGGGCTCTCATACAAATAATCAAAAATAGAAACCCCTGAATATGATAGTGTTTTTTTTTCTGGTTTGTCCATGCAGGAATGGGAGAGGTGCAGTCTGCTGTGAGTTAAGAAAGGACTAAGAGGAAAGGACTACCAGAGTTGCCTTCTCCCTGCTTTTGTTGCAGGGAGTTGCAGTCAGAGATGTAGCAGTGAGAATGCTGGAATCTCACAGAGGTCATGACTGCAGAAATACTGTACAATAGGACCTCTGTATCCACTGATTCATTATCCACTGATTCAGTTATCCACAGTTGGCAGAGGAAAAAATTAAATAATTCAGCAGCCACAAAAGCAAGCTGTTGTCACAAATAGCATCTGTAAAGCAAGCTACTGTCACAAACAGCAGTCATAAAGCAAGCTACTATCTCAAAACAGCAGTCATAAAGCAACCTACTGTCAGGAAACAGCAGTTTGGGCAGATGTTCTCTCTTATCCACAGTTTTCATTATCCACAGGAAGGCCTGGAACCAATCCCCAGTGGATACCGGGGTCCTACAATACTGGAAAATTCATTCTATATAGGGTAGATTTTAATGGTTAATGATAGACTAGCAATGGGGAAAACCAGAGAGGTGTGAATTAGCTTGTTTGGGGATTGTTATGTCACACTGTGGATATAGAATTTCAGAAATCCAGAAATGCATATATGTTGGGATGGGTTGCTGTCATATTCTCCCCTCCTCTCTCTCAGGTGTATTATGATGCGATGGTTTTACAAACACTCAGCCCTTTCCTCCCATTCAAGGCTCTGACGGGCATTGCTGCCTTTCCAATTCTGAAGTTAAAAGCCATGGAATGCAAGCAGCCACTTTCCTATTTTTCAGACAATTTTCTAGATGTTACCATGGTGATCCGTGACCTAATTAAAGGAGTTGGAGTATCACCCACATTTTTTTCAGTCAAAACAAACCTAATTGACATCATTTCACTGACATTGTTCATACCTATTTAAAGAAGTTTGGATCTGGGTCAGGGTTGGGAAGTGGGGAACACTACAGGTAATTCTTCTTCAATTGTTTCTATATCCAAGACATTTCAAAACAGGGCTCATCATGATCTCCTCTCCCTGATCTACACACATTTGTCCTATTCATTATACCCATTGCCACAAGATGTTCACGGGCCACTCTGTTAGAAGACAAGAAACATTCTGGTATGAATGGCCCCCAGTCTCACAAAGATTTCTGCATAACCTCTACAATGGCTGTGCCAATCCCAATGCGCATAAGTAGTTGTGAGGTCATTTACCACTGTGCCTTCTAAGATCATTACTATTCAGTGGCCAAAATCCTGTGGCTTAGTGTAATGCATTGCAATTGTGTGGGAGTCTATTCTGTCATGGTGGGCAAGCTTTTTTGAGCCCGGCCCCTCTGGGCATGTATAAAAAAACACAACTCTCAGGATCTGCAGCCAGATATTTAAAATCAATGAGCAATCCAGTAGATCATCTTTATGGAGTTCAGAATGGAGTGGGTGAATAGTCTTCTTAAATAGCTGCCTCCTTCTGATAGAAGTATAGTGGTACCTTGTAGAAAGGAATTAATTCGTTCCAAATGAAATTCTGTTAAGCAAATTTTCCTTGATTTATATATTTATTTATTGAATTTATACCCCGCCCATCTTCCCATAGGAACTCTGGGCGGCTTTATACAAATTTCCCATAGGAAGGCATTGAAAACAGAGTACTGTAATCCCTAATTGCGACCATTTTTATGTTTATTTATTTATTTATTTATTTATTTATTTATTTATATAGCTTGTATGCCGCCCACTACCCAAAGGTCTCCGGGCGGCTCACAATCAAAACAATTAAAACATCAAAATACAATAAAATTAGAACAATAAAAACCAGTAAATACAATAAATACAGTACATTAAAAGCACACCACTAAAAATTGCCATCAGGTCCCCCAATCATTAGTTAAAAAACTTTTGGAATAGGAAGGTTTTTACCTGGCACCGAAATGATATCAACGTCGGTGCCAGGCAAGTCTCATTTGGGAGGGCATTCCAAAGTCTGGGGGCAGTTGCTGAAAAAGCCCTATTCCTGAAAGCCATCCCCTTCACCTCCTTAAGGGATGGCTCTTTCAGGAGGGCTCTCTGACTAGATCTTAGTTGCCGGGTAGGTTCATATGGAAGGAGGCAGTCCTTCAGGTATCTAGGTATCTATGGATTCGCCCCTTAGACGATTCTGTTAAACAAATTTCCCCTATCTCCGGGATTTTTTATGCTGTACAGATTTTATGTTATACAAACCCTTTGTTATACGAGGATCCACTGTATTATCAAAATGTTTTTACATGTGAAAAAGGAAGAAAGTTTTGCAGAATTTCGAGTGGCATGTGCATTCATATAAGCATCTGATGAGCTGGGTTTTTATTCAAAAAAGTTTCTTTCTTTCTTTCTTTCTTTCTTTCTTTCTTTCTTTCTTTCTTTCTTTCTTTCTTTCTTTCTTTCTTCTTTCTGTCTGTCTGTCTGTCTGTCTGTCTGTCTGTCTAATTTGTAGCTTGCCTATTTTATGCAGTACAGCCTCGTGGCGCAGTGGTTAAATGCCTTTACTGCAGGTAAAACTGGGCTCACAACCTAGGGCTCAATCCCAGCAAGTCGGCTCCTGATTGACTCAGCCTTCCATCCTTCTGAGGTCAGTAAAATGAGTACCCAGCTTGCTGGGGGGGGGCAATGGGTAGCCTGCATAATTAAATTGTAAACCGCCTAGACTGAGAGTGCTTGAAGTGCTATGGGGCGGTATAGAAGTAGACCACCTTGCTTCACTTTTGCTTTCATGCCTCTCCACTCTTCCTCATATGAACTGAATCTCCCAAGCCTCCTTTACTTCATTGCCTTAACCACTATAGTTACATTGATTTTGGTAACATGCCACCCCAAGGCTGATCTCTTGCCCACCTGACCCCAGAGGAAACACTAGGACAGTGTTGGTGAGACCTATGGCATGGGTGCCAAAGGTGGCACTCAGAGCCCTTTCTGTGGGCACCGGACATCGCTCCTTCACAGCCACCTGTATTCAGGTTTAATGGCTGTACTGGCACTTTGTGAAAAATTAGTGGGTTTTGAATCACAGTCTGGGCATTCGGTCTCTAAAAAGGTTCAATATCACTGCACTAGGGTCTACTTTTGCCCAGGAAGATACTTTTCATATCCTCAACAGATTTAATCTGCTAAACTTTAGCTTTTGAGTAGTTAGATTTCTACCATATATTAAGCTTCTCTTCTTTCCTCTCGGCAGGGTAGTGGTGATGCTAGAAGTAAATGAGCCCCCCCTCCAAGGGAAATGGCTGGCAGAGTTAAGAGTGAGATGTTTCCTGGAGGCAGTCACTTTCAATGCCTGTTCTAGAAAGGAGAGGAATTTCCTCTGCTTCCCTCCGCCATCCCCAAAACGACAGAAGGAATTTGGGTTTGGCTTTGAAAAAAACGACAGAAGGAATTTGGGTTTGGCTTTGAAAAGATTCTTGATATAATAAGAGAACATGAAAAATCGCTGTCCCTGTGGCTGGTGCTCCAAGCCTGGGATCAGTGGTAAGGCAGGATGCACCAGAGTACAGTACAGTGGTACCTTGTATAAAGGAATTAATTCGTTCCAAATGAAATTCTGTTATGCAAATTTTCCTTTATACAAATTTCCCACAGGAATGCATTGAAAAAAGAGTAGTCCCTAATTGTGACCATTTTTATGCTGTATGGATTCGCCCCATAGGCGATTCTGTTAAGCAAATTCCCCCTATCTCTGGAATTTTTTTATGTTGTACAGATCTTATGTTATACAAACAGTTTGTTATAGGAGAGTCCACTGTATTTCAGAAATATTGAACCAGGGAAAAGAGGAGGAAAGGGAAAGATAAGAGATAACAGGGTGTCTGTCTTAGGAATTAGTGCATGGGGCTGCTCAAGACAGCCCTGGGGCATGTTAATCCCACTGCCCCACCACCCGTTCTGCAGTTGCCCTCGGGTGGGACCAGTTGCCCTCGGGTGGGACCAGTTGCCCTCGGGTGGGACCAGTTGCCCTCGGGTGGGACCAGTTGCCCTCGGGTGGGGCCAGTTTCCTGGGCCAACAACAGGATTCTCTCTCCGCCGTTGGGTCTGGCAAGGCTGAGGTTTTCCCTGATCATTTCCGATCAAGGCTGCAAGGCGCCGGCGGGGCGCTAAAAATAAGAAGCACGGCTGCCGCATTGGAGCTCTTGGAGGCGCGGCCGACAGGACTCCCACGGGTCCGGCTCCAAAGGTGGGCGCCGAAGCGAAGTCTGGGCGGGTCTCCCGCTTTCTCGGCCCATATCCGAGTTGTGTGGGACGGAGGGCGGCGGAACTGGCATCGCTGCTGCCTGCCTTTCCTCTCCCGGAGTCTTTTTTTTTTTTTCGGGGGAGGCGCGTGCCTTTCGTCATGACGCCCGGTGGTTGCTAAACGGAGAGGCTCCGGGCGACCCCTGATCCTCCTGGGCGACGAGGAGGAGGAGGAGGAGGAGGAGGAGGAGGAGGAGGAGGAGGAAGGTTTCTTGTGTGGGGGCGCTGATCGGGAAGGGAGGCGCCTGGTGCAGCAGCGCCCGGTGGTGCCCTCGACGCAGCACGCGCGCCTGATCCTCCCTTGGCGACCCGGTTGCGCGTGGACCGGGCAGCCTCGCGCGCGCCCCTCTCTCCTCTCTCTGCCTGGCTGTTGCAACGGGAGAGAAATCAGCGGGGTGCCGCTGTCCATGGTGCTGATCACATGACCCGCCCGTGAAGCGCCTGAGCCCAGCAGGCGCCGGGCGATGAAGAGGCGCTGCCCGGGCTGCGCTGGGCGGCGGTGGGCATGAGCGAGGTGGCGCGGGGCTGGCTGGTACCCCTGGCCTTGACCGAGGCGTTGGAGATCGGGATGCGTCGGCGGCTCCTGCGGCGCCTGTGAGCTCGCCCGCCCGCCCGCCCGCCCGCCTGGCACCATGCAGAAGGGGCTGCGGTTGAACGACGGGCACGCCATCTACCTGGGGCTCCTGGCTAAAAAAGACGGCTCCCGGCGTGGCTACCTGAGCAAACGGAGTTCGGATAACACGAAATGGCACCCCAAGTGGTTCGCCCTCCTCCAGAACATGCTCTTCTATTTTGAGAGCGACTCCAGCTCCAGGCCGGCGGGCCTTTACCTGCTGGAGGGATGCCTGTGCGACCGGGCGCCCTCGCCCAAGCCCAAGGACGCCCTAGAGAAGCAGGTGCGGAACCGGGGCTGGGGGTGGGGGGAGGTCCAGGGCGAGGAGAGGGGGTTCTCAAGAGGCGCCTGATCTTTGGAGGCGGTCGGTGGGTGGATGAGTGGGTGGATGATTGGACGGGGGGGATTTCTCTCTCCCCCTCCCCCTTCCGACACAGTCCAGGGAGGGACGTGCTTGCATCTGCAGCTACTCTTCTGGACATAAATCTCCAGGGAGGGAGACGAGGGGAAGGTTGCCAGTATCGACGGATCCGCCCGCTGCATGGAGGGAGTTGGGGAGGGCGATGCGCCTGCCCGGACCTTGTGTTTGCGCGTCCTTGGCGCCTTAGTAAACCCACCTCGCGCTGCCACCGCGGTTTCAGGAAGGTTCATCCAGTCAGCGCCGCAAAGGCAGCAGCCCGGGCCCCTCCATCCTGCCTCCGCATCCTTCGGTTGGACCCGCCGGGTTTAGGAGGACCAAACTCCATGCCCAAATGGCCAGGAGGCTGTTTTCCTTAATTCCTATCCTCCATGTGCTCCCGGAAGAGCCAGCCGGTAAAATAATTAAAGTTGCGTTGGACAAGAGAACTTTGCTTTCCCTTTTTCTTTTCCTGTGTAAAATTAGGGCTAATCATCAGCCTTCTTAATTAGTCAGCAAGTTGAAATGCAAGGGCGCCCCTGGCGGAGAAACGGAGGGAGACGGTCTTCTGCAGCAATCGCCTGGCCATTTGGGTTATTTATTATTATTTTTTCTTTTCCACTGATATCTTGAGCCTGTGACAGGGAGTCTGGCATTTCTTAACTGATAAAAAGAATCGTGGAAGCAAACATCCATCAAGGGTGCTAAGGTGGGAACCAGCTTCCCCCAAGACTTTCAGTGTCTCAACAACCCCAGCTTAGTGCAGATTTTCAGACAGTTCCTATTTGTTTTCAGGCCTGCAGTCAACCAGCTTCAACGCAGATTCCATGGCTCCTGAATCATTCTGTGGATTCCAGTGCAAGAGCAATGCAGGGCTCAGGGCTGGTGCGGCAGAGGTTCCTCTCATTTCTCCAGTCTTTTGCTCTCCTTGGAACTTGGTTTCTGCCACATTTGGGGTGGGGGGTCTCACTCAGATGAGCAGATCACTGGCCAACATGGAGGGAGGTAGCCTTCCTCGATCAGCCCAGAGGCCAGGAGGCTGTCAATGGCAGTCAGTCACAGCTTGTGCAAGATAAGAAAGGGTGGGAATCTTTTTCAGAGGTCCTTTGGCGTCTTAATAGCTGTAACGGTTGGAACAGAGTCCTGGTGCACTGGTGGATATCTGTTTCTGTGCTTGTGGAGGTTTGGGGTGGAGTTTGCAGAGACCTTTTAAAAAGTGGAACTGTTTGCCTAGTCCCATATCTCTGTCAGGTGTGTGTGCCTGCATACATTCACCTTGTTTTAGTTTTGGCATCTCACATGATCTAAGAGAAAGGCTCGTTTCTAGAAATTTTATCTCTTTTACCTTTCTTCCTTAGAACTCTTTGGACCTATTGGGTTCCATGTTTTCTTATTTCGTGCTCCATATGTCAATTGTTCTATCATCCCCCTTGGCTGCTGCGGCAAGGCAGCAGTAGCATTTCTGTACTGCTGACTGAATGTTTCAAGTAGCTCGAGTGCATTGCCCTAACCATCTGCATAATAATTCTACATGGGAGCCCTCTTTTCCCTTCTATCCACATCACGATCTGAGCCCACCTCCTGCTTTTCAACTGTCAGCACTAAAGACACTTCAGTTCTGGAGAGTGTCACAGTAAGACCCTCACTGGAATTTCCTGTTGGCAGTGCTGGAGAACAATATGAGAACAGAAGGAAGAGAGCAGGTGTGTTTTGTGTGTGTTTTGTTACAGGAAGCTTTCCCAGGCTCTGGCAAATAAGGCCCTCCATTGACCCAGGAGGCTAAAGACCAGAGCTTCACCTATCAATTATTATGCTCTTGCTGGAAATGGGATCACTTCCCCCCCCAATTTGTTCTTATTTTGAATTGTTAAAGCATTTTGATTTTTTTGTATTTGTGCTTATTGGTTTATTTGTTCCTTTTATTGTTATGATTTGATTATTTGGCTTGATTGATTAGTTTTTATTTTCTATTTTAAATTGTTTAATCTGTTTTTATATTTTGTGTATTTATTTATTTATTTATTTATTTATTTATTCATTTATTCATTTATTCATTTATTTATTTATTAGATTTGTACCCTGCCCATCTTCCCATAGGAACTCTGGGCGGCTTACAGAAGTTGAGCAGGTCAACTAATAACATAATAGGGAAAAACAATAATACCAATGTGAAGCAATAACTTTAAAACAACTTTAAAACAGCTTAGCGCCCTGGCATCAGATACAAAGCCTAACAAGGAGACTTCTCGGTGGGAGGCGAGGATATAGATGGCGGGGGGGGGGGGATACAATAACTACAATAACTGTTTGTAAACCGCCCAGAGTAGCTTTTTGCTACATAGTTGCAGTATATAAATCAAATAGATAAATAAAATAAATAAACCTATTCACATTGCTTTATGGGGAATGGGCTGTCTTACAAAGTCATGCCCAACATTCGGATTTCAGATGTAACTATAGCTTGTTTTTATACCTCTACTTAGCTAATTAGGCTCTTGTTCTCCAAGGCTTCCTAATGATGGGAAGAGATTTTGGAAGCCCAGCTCAGAGTTTCTGGGTCAGCAACATCCAAGAGAATGATGGGAAGCTAGAAAATTTGCTTCCCTTATGTGCCAGTGTGAGTTTCTAGTAAAGCAGGCATGTCCAAACTTTGGCCCTCCAGATGTTTTGGACAGCAACTCCCACAGTTCTTGGCCATTGGCAATCTAAGCTTAGAATTCTGGGAGTTGTGGTCCAAAACATCAGGAGGGCCAAAGTTTAACCATGCCTGTAGTAAAGCCTAACTAGTCCTTTTGCTGTCAATGACACCAGCCCATATCTGAGATCACAGAGCCCTTTTTAATAATAGAAGACTATAGGGCACTGGTGGCAAACCTTTGGCACTCCAGATGTTTTGGACCACAACTCCCACAGTCTTTTGTCATTGGCAATCTAAGCTTGGAATTCTGGGAGCTGTAGTCTAAAACATCTGGAGTGCTGAAGGTTCACCACCACTGCTATAGGGAGTTTCCAGGCATGGGGCATGTTATGCTGTAATCTATGGATTCCCTGTAGGAGGAAAAATAACAAGGACTTGTGACACCATTAACACCAGCAAGTTGGCTTGTGTCCATAAATCATGTTATTCTTTAAAATGCCAAAATACTTTTCTGTTTTACTGTTATAGAAAAACAAATCTCTTTCTCTTCAAACATTTCTGAGGGCACAACACATTTAAAACTCCTTGCAGTTTCTGAGGTTTGCTAAAATCAGTGTCAAAGGTAAATTAGCATTTGGAAAACAAACATTTTTTGGTTCAGATTATGGTATCATAAGAACTTCTCTGGAATTTGCTTGAACTTGATATAATAAAATGAGTCCCAGGTTTTCACTTTTAGGTCTTTTACAAGATGGTTGCCACACACACTCAAGTTTGATGTGTGTTTTGACATGGTTTGAGGGCTCATTTGCTGCTGGCCTCATTTTCTGCCATTGTCCTCTTCAATTAAACAATGAACATTTTTGCTTCACAACAAGAAGCTGGTGGTCATTTGCTATTAACTAGCTCATTTCACACCTAAATCTCTCTGCAAGTGAAATCTTTGTATGCTTCCAGCAGGAAAACCAGATTGCTTCTCCAATAGCAGTTTTGTGGAACATAATGCTGACTTTTCCTTAAATACAGAGATTTTCAGTCTGGGGCAATAGTGTAACAACAGACAGATACCATAATCAAATAACAACTTTATTCTTTGTTTTCTTCACCAAATGCATATACTGTACTGTCACTGGGCCTCCAAATACAGAAACAGAGTGGCTCTCTGCAGGATAATATCAGTAACAAATTGCCAGGTCAGAATGCACATTATCTCTTGCATGCATGCACACATGCACGCACACATATACACAGAAAGGAGAGGGATGCCACATCCAAGCTAATACTGAGAATAAGAAAATGTATCAATTTATTATACTTTATAGTTAAAATGATTAAACAACTTTATATAAATAAATAGTTCACAAAATCTTCTTGCACAGACAGAGCCTTTGGTTATTCTAAAGGAAAAGAACATCACATCAACCAAGAGCTATAAGGAGGAGGATTTTGTCCTTCATCAAGTCAGGAATTGGTGACATTTTTTAAATTCCATCAAAATTTCTCAAAACTGATAAGAAAACGGTAGGGGTGCTTTTACACAGGCTTTTTTGCCCCCGCCCCTTTAAGAGACTGGAATGCTTCCCGGGGCAGCTCCCCACGGGCAGAGCGGAGGTGAGCCTGCATTCTTTTCTCCCTTTTTTTCCTCCCTCTCCTCATGCAGACAGGAGCAAGGGAGTGCGGAGGGGTGGGAACACAGGAAGAGCGACAAACCCCCAAGATCTTTGTCCTGGATTTAAGTGGCCAGCGGATCTTAGGGGGTCGTGTAAAAGCGCCCATAGTCCTATAAAAGATGCAGATGCACAAAGGTACATGGTTGTCCAAGGTGATGGTTGGTGACCCACTTCAGTGCCTTGGTCTTCTTCCGTGAAGTAGGCTTCTTCTCCTCTTACAGTATTCCTAAAATGCAAATTAAATAATCTATATTTGGGTGTAGGCTGTTATTGGAACATTGTCTCTTGAGGATAAGAGGAAGGAAAATGGGTAATTTTGTGACAAAATATGCAGCTGCGGCAATTCAAGTCTTATGGGGGTGGCATCCTGATGACTTCTGTACAGGAGGAAGTTTGGCATGGCAGCACACAGCATTCTGGTGCCTGTTGTGTCCTGTGTGGCTTGGTGGCCTGGCAGTCTTCAGAAAAGTGGCAGAAAAAGACACGAGAGCTTGGGGGCTGCCACAAATAGTCTGAGTAGTGAGTTTAATTGAGCAGCTGTGGCTATCAAAAATAGTTTTTTCCTGCTGAGGACTAGAAACATCACTCCCCCCCCCCCAAGGTGCTGGTCACTGCAATCAGGGATTAGTGACTGGTTAGTTCTTTGAACATCCTCAAAATTATTCTATGACTTTGAGGCCTCTTTCCAATTTATCTGCACCTTTATGCAGGATCCGTATCCCAGCCAAAGGATGGAACCAGTTTTTGGTACTGGTTTCTAGCCAGAAATCCCACACCGCAATTTCCTCTCCAGAATTTTCTAAGTATAGACAGGGCCCCAAAACCAACTTCCTGTTCTAGCCAATGTCCCTTGTAACTTTCAGCCCCACGGAGCAGGGTTCCCTTCCTTGCATCCATGACTTTACCCACACATGTGAGCAGGTGAAACCACCCCTCATAGCTTTTGTTGCGATCCATACAAAACCGATTGCTGCGGGTTTGTGGGGGGGGGAGGGAGGAGCCCTGCACGGGGGGGGGGGAAGAGCCCGCTTTAAAGGGAACCTTGCTTCTAGCACTTCAGTACAGTAGGCAAGGCACCAAAAGTTGCCATGGGAACTTGGGCTGCCCAGATTCCTGACATTTCAGGGCCGAACTGTGAGACAAGGGCAAGAAATTTAGCAGGAAAAGGCAAAAAGGTTTGCTGTCATGCCACAATTTGAGAGTGCAGCTACACATTGCCCCCAGCAAGCTGTACTCCGACCTCGGAAGGATGGAAGAGATGCCTCACAGGTCGTGAGCACAGTTTTGCGAAATTTAGCAGGAAAGGGATATGAAGTGTATCAAGTACTGTAAATGGGACAAGAACCAGATAAAATTTAATGACTCAAAACCAGGAACAAATTTTCAGTGGTGGTGATTAAAAAAAATGCTCTCCACCTGCACCATTAGGCGCCTGTCCTGCATTGCCACAGTTAAAACACACAATACTCATCATGAACTGTTTTTCCAGACCCAGTCCTACTGCTATTGCTGCCAAAAAGTTTGCTGCAAAGAGTCTTGTGATGCTGATCTAACTCTTGCTACCCTGTCCCAAATGGCAGCCTTGAGTGTAGGGAGTAGGGCAGTGTTTTTCAACCTTTTTTGGGCAAAGGCACACTTGTTTCATGAAAAAAATCACGAGGCACACCACCATTAGAGTCCTGGTCTCCGTCCGTCTCCTCCTGCATCGGTTCCTTTTGGTGACTCGAGTCACGACGTCTTCTTCTCTCCGCTGCTGCGCACACTGTGCTCGGGCGGGAAGGAAGTCGGAAGATGATGTCCTCTGTGATAGGTCCAGGCTGGGGTCTTGACCAATCACAGCCCGGAGATCAGAAAAGTGGAGGGTGTCCCCCTGAGGAGCGCCAATTGGCGACCCTGCTGGCCGAGGGTGGGGTCAAAAACCCCACTCCTTCATACCCAGGACACAGTCCAGCGCCCGCCTAGTGGGCGACAATTCGACATTTTTTTAAAAAAAATCTTTCGAATTTTTCAATTTTTCCAGCGGCACACCAGGCAACATCTCGCGGCACACTAGTGTGCCGTGGAACAGTGGTTGAAAAACACTGGAGTAGGGACTGGTTTGCACCATCTGCTTTTTCCCCAGCCCCTTCTCCTACAACGCCTGGCTTTGTGGTCTGCTGAAGTAGGGCAACAGCTATGTCTATAAAAACTGTGCTGAGCCAGGGAGCCTGGGTGCTTGCTGGGGATGGGTCAAGATGGACTTGAAGCTACTTCAGACTCAAAAATAATTCCCATCCCCACCCCCTACTTCCTGTTCCCTTCTCCTTGAGAATTGTCTTTTTACCTGGAAGAAACTGCAGCAGTTCCCGGATATTTCAGACAAGGCCCTAAGACACAGAAACACTAACAGACATAGGTGGACTAGGTTGTGTGTGTGTGTGTGTGTGTGTGTGTGTGTGTGTGTGTGTGTGTGTGTGTGTGTGTGTGTGTGTGTGTGTGTGTTTGTTTGTTTATGTCTATCTGTCTGTATTTGTTTGTTTGTTTGTTAAAGAAGGCCATAGAGAACTTCTTGTGAACAAATGAAATTTAATAGCTCCATTCTTGGGCAGTTATGATCCAGAGTGGAAAAATCAGAGTAAAAGCTTATCTTGCTCATCTGGTTGTATACTTTAACCTTAACCCACCTCTGTTTGTTTTTTTGTATGCATTTGATTGATTTTTTTTTGCTTTGTTATTAGATTTAATTATGTTTGATGGGTCGCATTTTATATTTGTTTCCACGCTGCATATTGTTTAATTGTATTATTTATTGCATTGTCTATGTCCTAACTTTTATAAACCGCCCAGAGTGACCATTGATCAGATGGTGCGGTATAAAAATCAAATTTAAAAAATCTTGCTTGGTTGACATAGCATAATAGAGACCTACAATTGTGGAGAGCAACTAGTGGTTGTTGAGCTGCATCTCACATCACCCTCCACAATTGGCTGGACTGAATTGGGCTAATGGGAGTTACAGAGCACCGTGTTGGTGGAAGACAACCAGTTGCCAACTCCAATCTGGAAGATTCTAGATCTCAGCTCTCTGTTGAAATGCCCTTAGCTTGATAGCTTCCTTGGGATCCGGATTGCAAACCGAAGAACTTTTCCTTGTTAGCAGCATCGCAAACTGCCAGTAGTTTAGAGCCCTTATTAGCAGGCAAATTCTGTTATGCACATGATTTAGATGAAAGCCAGGTGTTATGTGGACAGCTGACCTTCTGGTGAATCAGGAAATGCCCATATTACCTTCCCGTGACCTAGTCAGCAGGGTCACAGAAGCTCAGCCTGGCCTGACCGTGCATTGAGAAGTGGCATGAATACAGAAGTTTCACCATATTCTTGAGAAAATACTGACATGAGAATTCTTTTAAGGGCGTTTATACACGACCCCTAAGCTCAGCCGCAAATGGCTGCAAGGTCCGGACCTTAAAAATGTTTCCCCACCAGCTCCGGACTTTGCAGACAATTAAGTGCGACCCCGACCACTTTAGCGCGACCAAACAGCAGTTTTCTTGTACCTGCTTTTTGGATGAGACAAATATTTGATCCGGTGCAAGGATAGTGAGTGCGGGGCTCTCCTGGCTTCTGTTTGTTCTTTTTTTGCGCCCCGCCCCTTTAAGAGATCTGTATTATGCTGCCGGGAACAGAACGGAGGTAAGCCGGCATTCTTTTCTTCCTTTTTTCTCCCTCCCTCAAGCAGCCAGCAACCAGGAAGTGCGGAGGGGGGTGGGGACAGAGGAAGAGCGAGGAACCCCTAAGATCTCTGGTCCGAATTTAAGTGGCCAACGGATCTTAGGGGTTGTGTAAAAAGGCCCTAAGTTCTCTAGCATTGATCGGGTTTAGTCTGCTAGCTAGGCTAGAAAGATGTGATTACTCCAGTGGGCTCTCATTCTGACATACTCTTTTTAATATTCCTTAGAAAAACATCCTGCTTTTATTTATTTATTTATTTATTTATTTATTTATTTATTTATTTATTTATTTATACAATGTATATGCCACCAACTACCCAAAGGTCTCTTTTCCCCCAGCCCCTAGACATGCTTCACCTTTTCAAGCAAGAACACACATTGCTGGTAGTCGAATATGGAGTGTTTAGTATTCTACAGTGCTTCATGTCTTGGGGCATTTTAGGAATGGCAGATGGGTTTGACATAGGATCAGAAAGACAAGAAAAAGGAAATTGGGAACACCGAGAAGTTTCCATTTCACGGCCTTTTAAATATTTGTACCATACCTTTTCCCCCCAGAGGTGGCTTACCTATTAAAACAAATGATAATACAGTAAGTCAATATCATATTCAAACTATCTAAACTATATAAAACACTTTAAAACACAAATTAAAAAAGAAAAGTTACTGCAACCCTATACTGTACTTAAAAAGAACTTTCTTTGGGAGCTCTTTCCTAAGAAAAAGCCAGGGGCGTATCTAGGGAGAGCCCAGAAGGGTACATCTGCCCCAGGTATGAGAGAAACTGCTGGAAAACACAGGTCAAGGCTGTTAAAATCTCAGCTCACCCCTCCACCCCATCCCAAGGACCACCACTGCCCCAGCAAGGTTCTGGGTCTGCCAGCCCACTGTCTCAGCTAAGCAGGGCAGTTCAAGGGCCGTGGCACATTTAAATCTGTTCCCTCCAGAACAGATTAATTGGTTTTCAGTGCATTCCTATGGGAAACTGTTGCTCTACTTACAAAAGTTTTTACTTATGAGCATGTGCTCGGAACAGATAAAATTGGTAAGTAGAGGTTTTAGTGTAGTAGTGTATCATTACTTGAAGCTGTTTATAGTTTAATTATGCAGGCACTTTGGGTGGGAAAAAGGAGACCTTGGCCTGTTCAAAGTTGAACAGCCCTGCAATAAAAAACATGGGATATACGATGGCGGCTGAACAATTTCAGTGGGTGGTCAGGGACCAAAGAACACAGGTTGCTTAAATGACGTCTGGATGCAAATAGCTGGTGGACTTTTGTCTTGTCTCTTTATTTCTATATTTGTATACCGCACCATTTTCCCAAGAGGTAACTCTGGGCGGTTCACATAAAAGACACAAGAAATCCAAGAAGAAGAAGAAATAATAATAATAATAATAATAATAATAATAATAATAATAATAATAATAATAATAATAATAATAATAATAATAATAATAATAATAATAATAATAATAAAAGGGGAAAATACACAACAACAAAGAAGTAATTGGCAAGAGGCATAAGACAACTAACAGCAGGCACAAACCTCAAGTCGGGGAAGCGATCCTTTCCCTGCACCTTGTGCTTATAGTGAAGGTAGGAATGCTGGGGCCAGCAAGAAGGCCAGAACTACCAACTGCCTTAGAAAGGAGATACTACACTTGATCTTAGTCAAAAGGCCGAGAAGGAAATACATAAGACCATAAGAACATAAGAAGAGCCCTGCTGGATCAGGCCAAGGGCCCATCTAGTCCAGCTTCCTGTATCTCACAGTGGCCCCACCAGGTGCCTCTGGGAGTGCACGAGACTAGATCTCTGTCTCCTGCAACCACTCCCCTGCATCTGGCCCTTGAAGTACCCTGGTTGTAAGACTGGCAAGCCACCATGATGGACTTGGCCATGCCATTGATTTCAAATGGGACACCTCTGCAGCATCTGCTGCAGTGCCGGCCACTGTTGGAAGCCCCGAGCTCTGTGACACACAACGCCCTGCCTGCCTTTTTCTAGCACTGCACTCCAGGGGACATTCTGGTGAGGATGGGAGCTAGAGGCAGAATGAATGGTGCTCTTCTTGGTTTCCTTGTTTGTTTCCCACATTACTCAGTTCAGTTCTCTGGCCTTAGAGAACATTCCTTGTTTCCTAGGAGACTGCAGAGAAGGAGAGCAGATGAACTGCAAAAAAAAAAAAAAAAAAAAACAAACCCCTCTTTCACTGGGCTGGAAGCCTCCCTGATGAAAATTAACACAAATACCGTAAATGCCACAGGAAGCTAAAAATAGCCTGCATCTCCATCCCTATTCTGCTCTTGCCCAAGTCAATCTGCTGTCTCCGAGCAGTGAGCGCTTAGGGCTGGAACGTCAGGGGGGCTGACGCAGCCTGCCTTCTAGAAGATTGAGGAATATGCCACCATTCTCTTTGCAAATTCTTCTCCCCTCCCCAGGGAATGGACCACAGCTAGGGCAGCTCGGTTTTGCCACATCTTAGAGCCAGTGGAACACAAAGTAGCTTGCCAAGAGATTTAGTTCAGAATCAGATCCACAGAGCCAGAAAAGATGCTGACACCAAAAGCAAAGCAAAGTGCTTGTGTGCGGCCCCATCGTGCTTGAAGCTGTTTACAGTTTAATTATGCAGGCTACACACTGCCCCCTGCCCACCTCCAGTGAGTTGGGTACTCATTTTACCAACCTTGGAAGGGTAGCAGGCTGAGTCAACCACCAGTTGGCTACCTGGGACTGAACCCCAGGTCATGAGCAGGGCCGGTGCCAGTTTTTTTTTTTGCACCCTAGGCGAGGGGCGGGGGGTGGGCCAGGCGGCAGTGGGGATGGGGGTGGGCGGCGGAGGGGGGGCGACGCAGCAGGGGGCAGCGGATGGCGGGGGACGGCGACGGGCACGGGGCGTGGTCGGCGATGGGCGCAGGGGGTGGACGGCAGTGGGCGGCGGGGGGACGGGCGGAGGTGGCCAGTGGCGGGGGGCAGCGGGGGGCAGCAGGCTGGCCAGCGCCCCCTCTCCATTTTGGCGCCCTAGGCCTGCCTTTTTCACCTTTTGGCAAAGGCACACTTGTTTCATGAAAAAAATCACGAGGCACACCACCATTAGAAAATGTTAAAAAAATTAGCTCTGTGCCTATATTGACTATATATAAAGTAATTCTCTTGAATAGGAATCAAATAAACACAAAGAAAGTATTTTATAATTACTTTATTATGAAATAGTAAGTAAACAGCCCAGCGTAAAAACATCCCTACTTTCTTGGAGCGTATGCTGCAGCAGTAGAGCAGTTTAACTGCTGTGCCACAAGGCTCCTCAAAAGCAGGTGCCTTTACCACAGGGGTGTCCAAACTTTTTGCAAGGAGGGACAGATTTGGTGAGGTGAAAATGTGTGGGGGGCAACCATTTGGCTGCATTTGGCCCCCGGACCGGACTTTGGACAAGTGTCTCAGACACGCAAGGAGGTGGGGAGGACACTGCAGTAACGGAGCCGGGGGCAGGTAGGCGGGGGGGGGCAGACAGAGGCAGAGAGGGCAGGCAAACTGTAAAACTGCAAGCTGACATCTGCATCTGGTATGGGAAGGGGCCAGTTGGCTGGGATGTGCGTCACGGGCCACATTGGGGCCCGGGGCCTGACTTTGGACATGCCTGTTTTACCTTAACTCTTGCTCCCGGACCAGCAACCAAAATCAAATCATTTCTTCCCCTCCCCACAAAATAAAATAAAATAAATAAAAATAAAGAACAAGTTGGTGGACCAAGCATAAAAGAGGGCTAAAAGGCTTGCCTGGAAGTGGAGTCATAGATTTGTAAAAACAGAGAAGTGCCCCCAAGGGTCATCAAGTTTAGCCCCTGGCAAAGCAGCAAACCCACAAGTCATGCGTCTCTGAAAGTGGCCACCTAACCCCCTGTACCGTTGTGAATGGAAGAAATCAGAATTATAATTGAGCAACACAATGTAGGGCAGTTAGGCGTTGGATGTCTTACCAGGATGACTCCATCTACCAAGGAATTAGACCAAACTATCCTATTGTCCAGACAATGGTACTGACTCCAAGGTTTTGTGTTTTGTGCCTCCCCTCTGCAATGTGTTCTTTAGATCTTCGCCTCAGCCCTTCTTACATTAACACCATACAACCTCAAATGAAGGAAGATCCACAACCTTTCAAGATGGTCCATTCAATGGACATTCAACAGAAGTTGTCATGCATCTCTTACTACTAGAGTCCTCCTGAAGGTTTTCCTTTTTCTTTGTGTGGACTATGTCTAGCTACCTTGACAATTACCCATAAGGTTTGATTTCTGCAACTTTTTTTTTCATCTTGGCTGGACTTCTCTGGATATATTCCGCTTGTCAATATCCTTCTCAAACTGTGACACACAGAATTGCACAGTTTTCCGAGTGAGGCCTGAACAAAGCAATAAAGAATCATACCATTGCTGTCCTGGACTAAATGGAATAATTCTGTTGAGGCAGCCTGACATTACATATATTTCCCACCATCACCATGCCACACTCTTGATTCACATTTAGCCTGTGGTTTGCTAAACTCCCGAGATCCTTTTTCCCATGTGCTGTTGCCAAGCTGGCCACCATCCATCTCTTATATATTTGTGTTTCATTTTTCCTATCTCAGACTTTACACCAGTGGTTCTCAACCTGTGGGTCCCCAGATGTTCCTGGACTGCAACTCCCAGAAACCCTGGCCAGCTCAGCTAGTAATGAAGACTTCTGGGAGTTGCAGTCCAGGAACATCTGGGGACCCACAGGTTGAGAACCACTGCTTTACACTTTCCCTCCCTGAAACTAATTTTGTTCCATTGGCCTGGTCTTCCCATCTGCGAATGGCCTCTTGATTCCTGTTTCTGTCCTCTGAAGTATTAGCTATTGCTCCTCTTCCATCTTCTGGCTTCATGGCTGCAGTCTCCTTGTGGATGGATGATTGAACCAAGGTATACAAAATCTTTCACTATTTCAAATTCTTTGTTACCGGCATTAAAGACGTGTAGTTCTTCTGTAGTCATGAGTTTTGTCTTCTTAATATCCAACTGGAGTCTTGCATTGGCATTTTCTTATGTAAATCTCAGCTCATCTGAAATGTCCTAATGTAGTCACCCCAGCTTCCTCAGATGTCTTCTACTTTTCTTTCTCATGGGACTTGTTTGTAATTGTGCCTTCTGTAGCCCACCTTTAAGAAACTGTCATCCATTACAGTCTCTTTGTTTTCAGTATTTCTGACCACAAGATCTCAACTGATATATATTCAAACTTATTGAATTTAACTTTCCTAAAATCAACAGTGTTTCTTATGCTATTCTTAGCTTTCCTTTTCTCAGTACAGCTATCCCAGGAATTACCACTCCATACTCTTATTCCTACCTTGTTGAACAGTTCTTCTCTGTCAGTTGTTGCAGTCCCCATGGCCCTAATGGCAGACTTAGGCTGATACTTCACGTCCATCTCATCGCTGTTCGCAGTCCTGCTTGGGACCGGTATGAAGTAATCTAAACGCACGTCCATTGCAAGACGAGGGGAGTTCATCCTGACCATGTCCCCTGAACTGCAATTTAAGCAGGATGAAAGATCCCCCTCCCTGGCCTCGGGAATCTGCTCATCATGATTCTCGTTCTGAGACGAGTGGCCCTGAGGAAAGGCTTGTCACGCAACGTGCCATTCTCCATCTAGTGGCAGGAGTGCGAAGTGCCATTTACCAGTACATTCCGTATGGAGTCAGCAACGCAGTGCAGATAGATTAAAAGACAAACGCCTCAAACTGAGCTCCATAATGCATTGAAGCAAGGCTTTGGAGAATCGAAACATCGAAAAACAGAAGTTCGGGCCGAAAAAACCCCAAAGAACAACGGCATGGAATTTCTCATCTCATCACGGAACGAGGACGTGCGGTAACAGTCATGCCAGTATCATCCATCATGCCGGTGTATACAGGAACAGGGACAGAACCAGAAGAAGACCACGTGACCGTGACCGACATCAACATGCAATGAACTTCCTCCCGGGATGAGAATGGATGTGAAGTAACCGTCTTAGTCCTAGCAGATTCTCGTACAACCATGATAGCTGTTTGAGCTAGTGAAATAAGCTGCATTTTTCTGTATTTAAATCTAAACAGGTAGAGGTTAGGACAAAGTTACAAGAGACCCATCAGTTCCATCAAGTCTAACTCAGTCTGAACTCTGTGTGCGTCCATGTGATGTAGGTTATGTAACAAAATTACCTCCAATTAATGTTTCTTGTCATGCTTTTCCTATGCCAAAATGTCTTCTAAGCATTTTCCCTGTAACAAATTTCTAATGATTGTATTAACTTTCTCACTTGATCCCTAGAAAAACATGAGTTAATTTATGGCAATGAGACATCTTTGCGTTGAAATGTAAAGCAGTGTCCTATGTTATAACATCATAAATAACATATTGTTTCTGTGTGTTTTTTTAAAAACAGCATTATTTCACTGTTAACTTCAACCACGAAAACCAGAAAACATTGGAGCTAAGAACAGAGGATGCAAAGGATTGTGATGAATGGGTGGCAGCCATTAGCCACGCAAGGTAATGCCTTCTAACAGCCCCTGCCATGCCTGGCAGGTCCTGGTTTCTTGGAATATTTATGGTGTGGAAAACTGACCTAGATGTGAGGGATGCTATGGGGGAGGTATCTGGTGCAAAGGGCAAAAGCGGGTAATGTTTATTTCACAGGCAGAAGCCAGGAAGGCAATGTTTAAAAAGAACCAGAACAAGAAGAAAGCACTTTCCCCCCATGGGGATGGTTCCTTGGGCCCCAAAATAAAAGTGTTCTGCTTATATACCATCCATACCACTTCAAGTAGTCTCTGGGCAGTTTGCAGTTTCATTACAGTGTGCTGGCTACACGTAGCCCCCCCCCCCCGCAAGCTGGGTACTCATTTTACCGACCTCGGAAGGATGTAAAGTTGAATGAACCTGGAGCCTGCTACCTGGGATTGAACCCCAGGTCGTGAGCATAGGTTTACCTGCAGGACAGGCATTTAACCACTGCGCCACGAGGCTCAAAAACATGAAAGAAATGAAACTGATTTTTAAATTCTGTTTTCAGTGAGAAGTGCAAATACAGATCCCAGCTCTGTGTTTGCATAAAGGTAGCACAAAGGTACAGATGATCCAAAACACAGTGCCCCTCCAAATGCATGAATGAATGAACTCTTTATTACAGTCAATGCCTAAATCCAAAATACATACATATACATGTGTTGTGTGTGTTGTGTCATTGCAGTCGTGACTGACTCTTAATGACTCCATATCCATGGAGTTTTCTTGGCAGGAATACCGGAGTGGTTTGCCAGTTCCTATTCCAGACGCCTGTTGCCTAGATGCCCTAATAAGCACATCCGATCTCGCCTGATTTCAGAAGCTAAGCAGGGTCAGCCCTGATTAGTACTTGGATGGGCCACCACCAGGGAATACCAGGTGCTGTAGGCGCCTGGAGTAGGAACTGGCAAATGGAGTCACAAAGGGTCGGTCACAACTGTAACGACACAACTCTCTCTCTCTCTCTCTCTCTCTCTCTCTCTCTCTCTCTCTCTCTCTCTCACTTCAGGCACCTACAACACCCGGTATTCCCTGGTAGTCTCCCATCCAAGTACTAACCAGGGCCGACCCTGCTTAGCTTCCGAAGTCAGGCGAGATCAGATGTGCTTAGGGCAGTGGTGGTGAACCTTCGGCACTCCAGATGTTTTGGACCACATCTCCCACAGTCCTTTGTCATTGGCAGTATAGGCTTGGAATTCTGGGAGTTGTGGTCCAAAACAGATGGCACCGAAGGTTTGTCACCTCTGGCTTAGGGCATCTAGGCAGCTTATACATGTACATGTAGATATACATAAATAGTACCAATTACAGCAAAACAAGGAAGGAGGGGAAATGCCATATAAATGCCAAAATACATGTTGTGTTTGTGTTAAGCCTAGAAGCCAGAAGAGCCTCTGAAAGAAATTCAAGGTGTTCAGCAGCAAACAACATTTCACGTTCTACACAGATCAGTCTTCTTCCTCTAGTTGTTGCAAGAAACAAAAACCAAGGGCCTTTTTACACGACCCCTAAGATCCGCTGGTCCCTTAAATTCGGACCAGAGATCTTGAGGGTTCATTGCTGTTCCTCCGTCCCCACCTCTGGCTTCTTTGTTCTGTCTGCGTGAGGGGAGGGGAGGAAAAAACATAGACAGAGACAAAAGAATGCATTCATATACATAAATTGCTACCTCCGTTTACAGCAAAACTCTTTAAGGGGCGGAGGAAAAGAAAAACAACATAAATGCCAAAAGCTCGGGCACTTGCATTTATTTTTCACCATCAAAAAGCAGGTACAAGAAGAGCCTCTGAAAGAAATTCAAGGTGTTCTGCAAAGCAAAGAGCATTGGGGAAACATTTTTAGCACAGAGCTTGCAGTCTTCTTCCGGAACTTGATGCAAGAAACAAAAACCAAGTCAACATTAGCAAATACGATGCACAGTTAGTAGATTTATTGTGGTGGCCAAATGCTCCTTTGTTTGGGCTGATATTAGTACGCACAACCAGCTTTCACCTAGGCCAGGTGGGGGTGGGGGTGGGGGTGGGGGTGGGGAGCTGTGCTCCTTTCTAGAACTTTCCCGACTGGAACAGTTGCTGAGAGGAGGCTGCAAAGAGTTTACATGGTGTGCCTGGGAGGCTGCCTGTTGCTATAATCAGAGATAAGAAATCATCCTTGACATTTACATATTAATTTCAATCTCCTTACCGTTCGTTTTCCTGGAAATGTTCCATTGCAAGAGGATATTCCCTCTCCTGATTCGCAAGTGCAGTCTGTTGCTGGGAGCCTTCCATAATTTTTTACATCTACAACATGCACTTTTGATAAGTACAGTGAGAAGGAGGGCTTGATTCAGTTCGTGTAAGCTGCAGCTCGGTCTTAAGTGTGTTTATTCAGAAATGAGCTCAGTGAGACTTGCTTCCTACTAAGGATGTTTTCCGATCACAGCATTAGCTTATCTTCCTCACAGAAGACGTTGCTGTCAGTGGCTACTTGTCATCTTAGCTAGGCATTGTTATCTGGAGCAGCAGGCTTCTAAAAAGCCTCTAAAATGGCGGCCATTGTGGAAAGCAAGCAGCTCAATGTGAACATACTTCCTTCTTGTGGCTTAATCTAGACCAGACATGTCCAAACTTCAGCCCTCCAAATGTTTCGGACCATAACTCCCACAGTCCTTTGCTATTGGCAACATAGGCTTGGAATTCTGGGAGATGTGGTCCAAAACATCAGGAGGGCCAGAGTTTGGACATGACTGATCTAGACGTATCTGGCTGGAGAATCTGGGGCCAGAATGCTGGCCAGGAAAGATCTTTGCACTGATCATTGTAATTTCCTCATTCGATCAAAGTTTTCTTGAAGACATCTCCTCTATCCTGCCAACAAGGCAGGATAACCTTGTTGGTTGACCTTCATGATTGTGGAGGCCCATCTTATTTTCTGAGTTTTCATCTTCATCGTGGTCAGTGAGACAATTTACAGTATCTCCCACTAATCCATTAAGATCATGGAACTGGTGTATATGAGCCAAAATTGACTTAAAGCATGTAGAAAATGCTGGAAATTATGTAGCATCTGATCTTATAATAATGCAACATTTGCAATGTCCATCAAGTGCTAAGAAGGCACAGCAATCAGCCCAGAAGGAAGCAAGCTACATGAGATCAGGTGGAACACATTTTGAATCTGCCACACTTTGGATGTGCTTTGGGCCTCTCTGGGTCATGTAAATACCCCTTTAGAATACTTAGACACAATCCAATTGGCCCACACAATCTTCAAGAGTTGTCCTGCCTTGTTAAGCAGATTGTCACGCTTAACAGAGAAAAAGATGATGCATATGGTTGCACACTTGACAACACAAAAAGATTGCAAGCCAAATTGCGCGCGGGGGGGACGGGACTTGCATGATTGCCAGGGTGGCCATGGTCCCCTGTTTGAAGAGCTGCCCTCGTTTTTGGTGATGTGTGAGTAGCCAAACTATGCCCCCATCCCACCCTTCCCCGGTGTGTTTCCCTGCCTGAGCAGGCAACGTAGATACGTTGGTTGCCCTCTAATACATTTTGTATTGTTAAAGGTAAAATTAAAGTCCCCCCCCCGCACATGCTCATCTCCGTATTCAAGCCAAAGAGCCAGTGTTGTGCAAGTCCGTGGCCATGTGGCCAGCATGGCTGGTTAGGAGGGGATAATTTTTGTAAGAAAATAAAAAAGCCACCAGGTACTTTGGCAAACCTTAGGACTCCAATCCCAAGTCCAAATCTTTGGTACCAAGTACTAAGCCCCAAGTCCCAAGTTCATGTCTCATGGCTTCAGAGACTAGGACTCGGGGCAAGGGTTTCAAACTACAGGAAAAGAGATTCCATTTGAACATCAGGACGAACTTCATGACAGTTAGAGCTGTTTGGCAGTGGAATATGCTGCCACAAAGGAGGGTGGTGGAGTCTCCTTCTTTGGAGGTTTTTAAGCAGAGGCTGGATGGCCATCTGTCGGAAATATTGTGACAGGGTTCCTGCATGGCAGGGGGTTGGACTAGATGGCCCTTGGAGGTCTCTTCCAACTCTATGATTCTATGATAAGTTGCTGTGCTCCCACCTCTGACACTTGGGACTCAGGATTTGATACCAAAGGTTTGGATCCTCCAGCTGCTCACTCTGTGGGAGGCTAGAGCATCACCATGGCAAATTATAGGAAGAGCCAGGTCAGACAACCTGCCCTCTGACTCCGGCAGGCTAGGGCAGTGTTGGCGAATGTATGGCACAGGTGCCAAAGGTGGCATGCTGAGCCCTTTCTGTGGGCATGCAAAATCACCCCCTCATAGCCACGACACTTCCCCCTGCGCTTGGAGCACACCACTGCGCTCCATGAAGAGAGCCAGGCGAAGGGGAGGCAATGGTTTGTGGGCTCCTTCGTAGCCCTAGTTTACTCTCCAGCCAGTAGGATACTCGCTAGACAGTCCAGAGTAGTAGCTCACCTTTCCTCAGCCTGGTCAGACAAGGATGCTGGAAAGGCAATTTTGGCAAAGTGTCACAGGACAAATGGCTAATGTTTTATCCTTGGAAATAAAAAAAAACATGGAAGTAACATATTTTAGCTTGTTTAACTGCCTCATATTTAGGAGTCCCATGGTGCAGTTATTAAATCCCCTTACTGCAGCTAAAACTGTGCTCACGACCTGGGGTTCCATCCCAGGTAGCTGGCTCAAGGTTGACTCAGCCTTCCATCCTTCCGAAGTCAGTAAAATGAGCTTGCTGGGGTGGTGGTGGTGGAATGTGTAGTCTGCATTACTGTAATTAAAACTAAACCACCCAGAAACTACTTGAAGTGGTATGGGACACTATATAAGCAGAACACTTTATATTGGATTTAACCCATCAGATGACTCCAAACAGGCCCTGTCCATCCTTGTGTCTGCACATCTTTCCAGTCACCTGAGATCTTTCTGACTAACCCCAACTCTTCTCTTCTTGTGAGCATTAAAATGCATATAGTTTCCATGTCGATGTGAAACTGCAGTGTGGTCTCTAAGCAAAGCTCCGCATTCTGCATGAAGGAAAGAAACTCCAGATGGGTCATGTGGAACTTGATTCCTGGGGTCGCAGTAAATCTCTAGCCTTTGGGAAATGCTGAAACTGCTGTCTTTTGTCTCTGCAACAGCTATAGGACTCTTGCTACAGAGCATGAAGCTTTAATGCAGAAATATCTCCATTTGCTTCAAATTGTGGAAACAGAGAAAACAGTGGCCAAGCAACTTCGGCAACAAATCGAAGACGGAGAAATCGAAACAGAACGTCTGAAATCCTGAGGTAACGGGGGTTCTGGCTTACAAGCCTGCCAAGCATTCTCAAGTAAAACTCCAATCAGGCAGCACACGGTCCAGAATGCCTCCTGTCATGCAGAAGAAGTAGGTCACGTTCCCCAGGGCTAGAAGAGCACTGCCAGCAAAAGCGTCACATTTACATTATTCAGAGGAAGAAAATGGCAGAGGGCGGCTTATTCTGGAACTGAATGAATTTTAGGTGCATGGATTAAATGGAAACCTTTTTTTCAATCCCACCTAAAAATGTCATGGGCATGATGATATATTTAGAATCTGAACCTTGCGATTGGTATCTTCTGGAAACATAACACACCTGAGTGCTCTGTGTGAAGGTCTTGACTTTGGTGCTTCCCATCAAAGGGAGATATTTTATCTAAAAAATCTAAAATTTTGCACCATTTGTCTGGGAGTTGGGGGGTGGGGTGGTATAACGTAGCTTGTGAGCCACTGTGGGCGCTTTTACACGACCCCTAAGATCCGCTGGCAACTTAAATTTGGACCAGAGATCTTGGGGGTTTGCTCCTCTTGCTGTGTTCCCCCCCCTCCGTGCTCCCTTGCTCCTGTCTGCGTGAGGGGAGGGAGAGAAAAAATGCAGGCTCATCTCCACTCTGCCGTCCGGAGCTGTCCTGGGAAGCATTCCAGTCTCTTAAAGGGGCGAGGGGCAAAAAACAAACAAACAGAAGGTGAGGACAGCCCGGCACTCACTGCTTTGCAATCCGCATCAGAAATTTTTCACCTTCGGAGACCAGGTACTTGGAAAATGCGCTGGGATGCGCTTAGGTGGGCGTGGTCATACTTAATTTTTTTAAAAATCCGGAGCTGGTGGGAAAACAATTTTAAGCTCCGCATCTGGGAGCCCTTTGCCTCGGATTTTAGGGGTTGTGTAAAAGCATCCTGTGTGGCCTTTAGAGCTCTGTCTTATTTTAAAAAAATATTTTGATGATTTTTAGAAAAACAAAAAACAAACAAACAGAACAACTGTACCAACAGAAGACATGGTTCTCCTCCAGAACAAGGAGTCGAGCCTCCTACACCTCGTCTTGCCAAACAAAACAAAACACAACACATGGGTTCTGCTCCCAGTCTGTAAATACCTTCTGGTCATTACAGGTTTTCCTGGAAGGGGTCATAGAGCCCTTGGAGGAAGTAGCCCCTAGAACCTGCCTCCCCCCCGGAGTTGAATTTTTGCTATACTGTATGTGCATATTACAGATCAGAATGGGGATTTTAGAAGACCCAGTGCTGCAAATACCCCATTACATGTCTTTCTACAGCACCTAGCCTTGTACTTATAGTGGTTAAACTTTACTTATGAAGTACTTATGAATATCACAAGTAAGGTCAGTTTCCAGGTTTTGGCTTAGACTCCCCAATATTAGAATATAAATACAGTAGTGTGTTCATAATTGTATCAACAACTAGTCTGTGCTTGAGTCTCCCAATTTGGTTTGGGTGACAGTTTGACTCCTGTGAATGGACCCTCATCCTACCTTGCTTTGCCAAAACTCTTTCTAATAAGAGAAAGTACTTTTTCACCCAGAAGATCACAGGTCTATGCCAGAAGAAGTGGTAACAGCTGTCAGCCTGGACAGCTTTAAGAAAGGATTAGACAACTTCATGGAGAACAAGGGTATCCATGGCTATCATGATGGATGCCTAAGGACAACCTCTGGATTGGAGAGAGAGGCAGGATATCTCTCAATGCCATTTACGGGGAATCCTAAGCAGGTAGATGCATTAGCTTGGGAATACCCTGAAGCAAATGTTGAGCCACTGTGTGAGACAGAATGCTGAACTGGATGGGCTGTGGCCTGTTCCAGCAAGTCTGTTCTTATGTACTCCACCTGGATCTGGATTTTCTGTGGAATTTTTTAAAAAAATAAAAAAGCAAACTGTGCTGCTTATATACCACCCCAGTGCCCCATAACACTTAAAGCACTCTAACAGTTTAATTATGCAGGCAACACATCCCTCCTCCCCAGCGAGTACTAAATTTACTGACCTCAGAAGGATGGAAGGCTGAGTGAACCTTGAGCCAGCAACCTGGGAATGAACCCCAGGCCATGAGTATAATTTAACCACTATACTGCAAGGCTCGTATATAATAATAATATGTCCCATCAGGTTGATTCCAATAAAGGGCAACCCATTTCAAGGTATAAAGTACTCACACGTAATTCCGCCTCTGGGGAAATCCTGGCAGTTTCTTATTTATTTATTTATTTATTTATTTATTCATTCATTCATTCATTCATTTATTCATATATATACCACCAGATTTTCCCAAATGGGAACTCAAGGTGGTTAACAAATTGATGGGAAAAGGCCCCAAACCACACAGCCTGGCTGTTCCACCAGGAAGCTCAGTGAGGAATGAAATTGTCAATCTCTGGCAGTCTCTACCTCACTGAGCTATATAACTACAGTTGTCCCCCGCCCTGCGGGGGTTCATATACTGCGGTCCCAATATATTGCAGGTCCGCAGTATATGAAAAAAGGCCCCCTGGGGTAAGGAGGAAAGGCCTTCCTGGGCCCATCTGAGGCCCCAAAAGTGCTTCCCCACAAACCGGAAGTGACTTCCAATAAACCAAAAGTGACCTCCGGATAATTAGAAAGCATTTTTAGGGCCTCCGGGGGCCCGGGAAGCCTCTTGTAGGCCCATTCGGGGCAGCACCAGGCCCCAGAATGCCCCCAGAGAGCCCACACATATTGCGGATTTTCAATTATCACGGGCCAGGTTGAGTCCCTAGCCCATGCGATAGGTAGGGGTTTACTGTAATTGATTGTGATATTTGCTCCATCATATTTGTGGAACACCTTTATTGACTTAAATGGGACACCCAAATAGCTAGAACCTAGGGGGCATTTTTTCATGGCTTCACAAAAAAATTGTCCAACATGGTACATAACAGAGAAGAGGCATATAACTTTTCAGACTTGGGGCTAGTTGCCTTTAATGTTTATTTGTTTTCCCTCTCATCCCTGTCTTTTTAAGCTGCTGCAGTGTGTTGATGAGTGCAGGATTGGAATCCAGTGGATGGGAAGTAGTGACCCAAAATCCATCAACATATACCCTACCTTACCATTTCCTTTGAACAGCAATAATTCACTAGCCTAAACTAGCTAGCTACAGCTGAGACCAATGCAAAAAACCTAGATGTCCTAAGCCCATCTGATCTTGCCTGATTTCGGAAGCTAAGCAGGGTCGGCCCTGGTTAGTACTTGGATGGGAGACCACCAGGGAATACCAGGTGCTGTAGGCACCTGGAATAGAAACTGGCAAACCACTCCAGTATTCTTGCCAAGAAAACTCCATGGACATGGGGTCACGAAGAGTTGGTCGCGACTGTATCGATGCAACAACAACACTTTCCTTTGAAGAGAAATAATTCACTAGCCTAAACGTAGTGATGCAGCTAGGCTACAGCTGAGAGAGATCAATGCAAAAAAACTTGACCAAGATGGCAGCTGAGATCAATGAGAGACATACAGCCTCATAAAAGTCATGCCCAGAAGCATGGATTCTAGTTCCTGCTGGTGGTTGTTTCTTGCAGCTTTTCTTGACCTTGGACTGGACTTAATTTAAGTTGGAACTCTCAGAGGCTGGCTTGTTTACCCTGGATGGATTATCTGACTTTGACCTTGGACTGTGTATCTGGTGCTGCCTTTAAAACCCATTCACGATACTAAATGGCAAACGTTACTTGGTGATCACATCTTTCAGAAGAAAAGGAAGCAGGCTCCCAGTGGGACTTTCTAGTCTGGATTTCTACTGGACTGGTCACAGCAGTCACCACTGTAGTGTTGTGTAGGGAGCAGCTACACTTGTGGTATAAACCTGCATCCCCTAAAACAGTGTTGGCAAACCTATGGCACAGGTGCCAAAGGTGGCACTCAGAGCCCTTTCTGTGCGCACCCGACACCACCCCTTCACAGCCACCTGTATTCAGGTTAAATGGCTGCATTGGCACTTTGCGAAAAATGAGCTGGTTTTGTGCAGTTTGGGCATTCTGTCTCTAAAAGGTTTGCCATCACTGCCCTAGAACAACAGTGGCTGAAAAGGAAGGATGTTGGAGTTAGATGACATAATGCAAGGCTGCTTGTGATGTGTATATACCTGTTGTGTAAGTTCTGTTATCTAGCATGAGCTATTTGCTATATAAACTAATTCTGTTTGGTTTTTTTTTTTTATTATTTCATGGTGAGGAGTTGGACCAGACCCCCTTTTCACCCACAAAACTGGCAATCACAGTGAGGAAAAATAGCAAATCAAGAAAAGGTTCTAGAAGGTTCTAGAAGGGTATGTGAGACAGAAGGTTTGTGGAACTTCAACAGCACAAGAAGATACTGGGGTTCATGGGAAAGGAAGACGAACAGACGAGATCTTGCTATGGTCAAAGGCAAGGAAGCACCGAAAACCCACAAGAAAACAAACACTGAGCACCTATGCACATAGGCAGAGACATACACGGTCCTAAAAAAAAGATACAGTGGTACCTTGGATAACGACAGTAATTCATTCTCCGAGGTTAGTCGTTATCCGAATCTCGTCATTATCCGAATCGCGGTTTCCCATAGGAATGAATGGGAAACCTCTTAATCTGTCCCAGAGCCTAGGAAAAAGGCACAGACACCTGGTTTTTTGCTCAAAACTCTTTATAAAGTGTACTTTAAAGGTACAGATGCAATGCCACCCGGGATAACTCTTTTTTACTGATGCATGCTGGAAATTCATTATCCAAGGCAGTCCATAGGGAAAATTCGTTATTTGAGGCAGCCCATAGAGAAAATTCATTATCTGAGGCAGACCCATACCTAAAATTGCGATTCGTTATCCGAGGCAGCCCATAGGAAAAATTTGTTATCAGAGGCAGTCCTATACCCGGAAATTTGCAGTCGTTATTCCGAAAAATTCGTTATCCGGGGCAGTCGTTATCTGAGGTACCACTGTACTAGGATGAGAAGGTCAATGGCTGTGTGCAGCATCCACCCTCCCCTTATGTAACAGCTACACTGAGTGTGGAAAAACAGGACAGTACAAGCCAAAAGTCAATTCAGTTGGAGACTCTCCACATAATTTGATCAATCAGAAAGTACAAGAGATGTTCTTAGCCTTCTCTGGGGATGAACTTTCCAGTCTTCTTCTCCTGCTTGTCTTGCTTTCTGTTTGCTTTCCCCCCATTTTGCAGCACATCCTTTTCAAAAACTTAATATTTTAAAACCTTCGAAATTTCAATTTTTCTAGCGTCATCTAAGACAGTCCCTGACATACTAGAGTCAAAGCCGTTTGCTTTGATTTTACCTAAATACCACCCCATCGGACCTGGAGTCCAGCACTCTTCATATGCCAGTGCATAGGCCTATTTTCAATATACAGTAGTGCCTCTAATTACAAATTTAATCCGTTACAAATGCATGCTCATAAGCTGAACAACTCATAAGTAAAGCAGCTGTATCTAGAAAATAAATAAAATAAATAAAAATAAATTGAAAAAAAAATAAAAAATTGTAAGTAGAGCAGACCGCATCTAAAATTTGTAAGGCAGCAGTTAAAATGCCAACAGTTTCCACTCTTAAGTAGAATTGCTTGTAAGTAGAGCCACTTGTAAGTAGAGGCACCACTGTAATGGCTGAAATCCAGTTGGCCCCACAAGGTCCCATAAATGTGGATGACAGCATTACACAATACCATTAAGTTTTATTTTACTTTAAATTTAGAACATCTTATTTAACACACACACACACACACACACACACACACACAAGCAGGTTCAAAGGCCGCTAGGACACCAAAGGGATCTCTTTAGCCTTGGGAATATTGAGTCCTGAATGAGGAGAGCCTCAAAAAAATATCACGACTGGATCACAGTTGGGAGTCCAGAAATCTTGGCTGGACCATCAACTACATTTTTCCAGTTTAAAGCCCACTGTCACTGCGTTGAGCACCCCAAAGACGTCCCCAGGGCAAAAGGACTTTCTGGCTGACCTTTAAACCTTCTGTGGGAGAAGGGACATGAAACTATAAATTTTAATCAAATAAACTTTAATGGCGTCAATACCATTTGCACAGGGCAGCTGCACTGTAGTTGGTTTTCAGCCACTGAGTAATACCCAGAAAATATTAATACAGTATGCTGATTAATGTGTCTCTAGCTTGAATTCCTTCTGCTGAACTCTACATTGTCTCTCCACCCTGCCCTACAGTCTCGGGCACTTTGAAGCACAGATCAAGTTAAGTTTTGCCTTAATGTGCAAATTTTGCCTCATGAAATTTGAAAGACGGCAGATCACCAGGCCAATACCTCCCTACTTTGCAAAGGAAACGTTTCTTCTATCATCTCTAGGCTAACATCAAAAGTTATTCCATTTTGTTTCAAATATGATCTCTTTGATAACTCCTAATTATAAATGGCGCCGCTTCAGAGGCAGCCCTGTGGCTCACCTGGCAGGCTGATTGGAGTGAGATGTCACAGTCCATCATGTGGCTGCCACCAGCCTTCTAGTCTGCCTCAGCGAGCAGCAGATCAACCTCCTGTCAGGGTGCATTGCCCCCTTTTTATGCACATTTAGTGACTAGGCAGGTCCCATTCACAATGTGGGTATGGAAACACCAATACAGTAGGACCCCGGTGTCCGCTGGGGATTGGTTCCAGGCTTACCCGTGAATAATGAAATCCGTAGATAAGAGAGAACGCCAAAAACCTCCCCCAAAACTGCTGTTTTGTGACAGTAGCTTGCTTTCTGGCTGCAGTTTTGTGACCGTAGCTTGCTTTACGGATGCTGTTTTATGAGAGCTGTTTGCTTTATGGCTTCTGTCTGTGACAGTAGCTTGCTTTGCGGCTGCTGAATTATTTATTTATTTATTTGTCTGGCAACCGTGGATAACTGAATCAGTGGATAATGAATCAGTGGATATGGGGGTCCTACAGTGATTGGCAACGCCTCCAAACTGTCTCCCAAGCTTTCTGACACCTCGAGCAAGATGGAAAAGGAACTTCAGCTCCGATTCAAGATATTGCTATGGAACCTTGAGGAGGGGTGACAGATACATTTTGCTTCCATCAGTGGTCTTTCAACTTTATGTAGATTCTGTGCTTAGGGGCATCATCTACCAAAGTTTTACCCTGGTATTGTAAAATTCCTCCATTCTCTCGGTTCCATAGAAGGTGTGCTGCCGATGCTTCTGTAGAGTCACTCTGACATCCCCACCCACATGCAAGAAACAGCAAAATGTGCAACAGTAACATAAACGAGTACACTTATTTTATATATTTACTTATTTATTAAATTTATATACCGCTCCATCTAGCTACATGGCTACTCTGGGTGGTTTACAAACTGAACAGAAATCAAACCATAAACAGTAAAATACAATATAACAGATAAGCACAGGTATATCAATAAAAACACTATAACTAATAAACAATATATAACAACAGCATAGAACAGGAGCAAGATGGGCTACAGATAAAAGCAAATGAATATATAATAGCAATCGTTATTAGAACAGATTAATATCCGGGGAAAGCCTTTTTAAATAGCCACGTCTTTAGATGGTTCTTAAAGACTGGGAGGGAAGGTGCCAGACAGATCTCAAGAGGAAGTTGGTTCCAGAGCCAAGGGGCCACCACTGAGAAAGCCCGATTTCTCATCAAAGATTTACGGACCTCCTTCAGCGACGACACCCTCAAATGTCCTGCCTGAGATGATCGGGTGTGATGGGCAGTACTTTGTGGCAGGAGCTGTTCTGCCAGATAGCAAGGAATAGGGGACTAGTAGGGGCAGTTAAAAGGAAGTATTGAGCTACCCTCCAGCGTCTTTCCCCCTTTCCCTTCCCTTTTCTACCCCCTTACACCCTTCAAAATTATCTGTCCATGGGACATCTCTAATTATTTTAGATGCTTCCCACCCTTGATCTGTATTTGTAGTTCCTAAACTGTATTAAATTTATCCTTAAATTTCATTCAAGGGTAAACGATGTGTCCTTCATTTACCCTTGAATGTAACCATTCTTTTAAAATATCTAGATGAACTAAAGCAGATAAAACCTGATAAGTGCAATCTGCAAAGCAATTAGTTCAAACACCCAAGTCCTCTGAGAGTGATGTAAAAGAATACAATTTTTTGAGTTACGTTATACAGTATTGTTGATTTAGCAAGAAGATTTTTTATGAAGCTGTAGATGTAATTAGGGGTGATATTTGGGGGTTTTCTGGACTACAAATACTGCACCATAATTCTCCATTCTGGAAGTTATACCTGCCTTACAGATAACCTTAGAAACTTTTTAATGTGACGCACCTGTGAGAAAGGCCTAAATTAGAAGGATTTGGTGTCTAGCTCTGTTCAAACTCCATGCTCAAAAGGAAGATTCTGGCTAGCACTGGGGCAGCAACAGGAAGCTTGGATGGAGTTAGGCTTAAGTAAGCCTTCTGTTAGGTTTATCTTTTAGATACATTATTACATCCGTTGGTAAGGTACCTGTAGAACTCCCAGAATGGAGAAACATGGCATCAGCAGTCTAGAAAATCTAAAAATCCCATCCTTAGATATAACCTCTGTAAATCTAACACAATATCTCTTTTTGTAGCTATTTGTGTTTGCTATATTTTGGTATCAGTACAGCAGCTGCTGTCTGTTGTTTTATGTTCTAATGGAGAAGGTAATAGCAACGTTCTGTATGAAGGTAATACAGTAGGACTCCCGTATCCACTGATTCATTATCCACTGATTCAGTTATCTACGGTTGGCAGAGAAAAAAAATTAAATAATTCAGCAGCCACAAAGCAAGCTATATAGCAAGCTGTTGTCACAAACAGCAGCTGTAAAGCAAGTGATTGTCACAAATAGCATCTGTAAAGCAAGCTACTGTCTCACACACAGTGGCCATAAAGTAAGCTACTGTCTCAAAACAGCAGTCATAAAGCAAGCTACTGTCAGGAAATAGCAGTTGGGGGTGGGTGGGCAGGTGGTCTCTCTTATCCATGGTTTTCATTATCCACGGGAAGGCCTGAAACCAATCCCCAGTGGATACCAGGGTCCTGCTGTACAGACATTATTCCATGAACACTAACTGAGAGTCTCTCCAGTGGTTTTATTTTGAGTTGTTGGAAATTGCTTACTGTATCTTTGTGGCTTCCCCTGGATGAGGCGTATCTCTGAGCATGGCAAGTCTCTTTTGTTACTTAGCCTGGTTTCTTTTTGACCCTCAGATTGCTGAGTTACTTAAAGACAACGAGCGCATCCAGTCTACTCAGACCAGCCCCCCAAATGACGACGACAGTGACATTAAGAAGATTAAGAAGGTATGCCATTTAAGATATCTTGAAGCAGCGTGTAAACATATGAGCTCAGTGCTTCCTTGAGCTGTGGAAACCTCTAGTCAATGCCTTTTTTTAAAAAAATCAGTCGAAATATGGATGACATAAACAAAGATATTATTGACGGAAAAGAAGCAAGCACATTGAGGTGCTACAGGTAGCTACTGGTTGATAAAGTGTTAGCACCGTGGATCACTCTCTCACCACAACCCGCCACATCAGTTTTCCCTCAAAAATCTCTTGGAAAGGATGAGAAAGTGAAACAGCAAGTGAGCTGCCATTTTTATTAGTCAAGCAAGCAGGAGAAAGGAACCCGTACTTAGGTCATCTGCCTTGGTATCTGCAGTGTTTCGAGTTCGGTTCAATATGCGAATAATAAATTGCATGCTCTAAAATAATCTGTTTTTCCAAAGGCCTATTGGATCATCTGTTGAATAGGCCAGGAAGATCTTGCTCCAGGTGCCAGTGCTATTTTTATGCAAAAGCAAAAAGTGTTCTGCTTTATATACCGCCCCATACCACTACAAGTAGTCTCTGGGCGGTTTACAATTTTAATTACAGTGTGCAGGCTACACATTGCCCCCCCCCAGCAAGCTGGGTACTCATTTTACAGACCTCGGAAGGATGGAAGGCTGAGTGAACCTTGAGCCTGCTACCAGGGATTGAACCCAGGTCGTGATCACAGTTTTACCTGCAGTACAGGCATTTAACCCCTGCGCCACGAGGCTCCTTATGGGGGTGGTGGCATAGGAAGTTGTAATACATTGTAATAGCTGCCTGCAGTGCATGTCTGTAAGTACATCCTGGCCACCTATTTTTTGAACTGTTGCCGTCTGGCAGGAGATACAGGACTCTTAGGTCAAGGACAAATAGACTAAAGAACAGTTTTTAATCACAGAGCGGTATCCAAGTTAAATGCGACAGTTTTGGCACCATCTTAATCAGTTTTTAAGTAGTGTTTTAAATTTTGTAAGCAATTTTAAGAGTTTTTAATATTTTGTATGGTGTTTTATGTGTTTTATGTGTTTTGTATGTTTAGAGTGTGTAGTGGAACAGCACTCTAATTTCGTTGTGCATATCTTGTGTATGCATAATGACAATAAAACTCTCTTCTATTCTATTCTATTCTATTCTATTCTATTCTATTCTATTCTATTCTATTCTATTCTGTAGCTTGTCTGCAGGGAAACCTAGAAGGTCTGTAAATGTAAAAGGAGTGAAGGGATCAGCTTCAGTCTTTACAAAATGAACCTTGGAAATCTGGAATGATTTTGATAAAATATACAGTACTTTGAATTATCTGAAGGGTCTGCCTTTGCCTCGGATTTCTTCAAATACAGTGGTACCTTGTATAAAGGAATTAATGTGTTCCAAATGAAATTGTGTTAAGCAAATTTTCCTTTATACAAATTTCCCATAGGAATGCATTGAAAACAGAGTGATCCCATTTTTATGTTGTACAGATTCACCCCATAGGCAATTATGTTAAGCAAATTTCCCCTATCTCCAGAATGTTTTATGTTGTACAAATTTTATGTTATACAAACTGTTTTTATACAAAGGTCCACTGTATCTACAAATTATCATCCCCCCTTCCATCTCAAGGCCTGAGATCATGACTTCATAATTAAGTTACCTGTCACCCAATAATGTCTTTGTATAAACAGATTGCTTCGTGGTAAGATCTTGAAAAAATTCGCTAATTCCAAAGCTCTTTTGACTAACCAGAAGTTCAGTATAACTTTCAGAATCGGTCTCTTAGCCTTTTCACACGACCCCTAAGATCCGCTGGACACTTAAATTTGGACCAGAGATCTTGGGGGTTTGTTGCTGTTCCTGTGTTCCCAGCCCCTCCGCACTCCTGGCTGCTGGCTGCGTGAGGGGAGGGAGAGAAAAAGGAAGAAAAGAATGCCGCCTCACCTCCGTTCTGCTCGCTCTGCTCCTGGCAGCATTGTATCTCTTAAAGGGGCGGGGGCAAAAAACAACAAACAGAAGCGAGGAGAGCCCGGCACTCACTACCTTACATCCGCATCAGGAATTTTTCACCCCTGGAGAGCAGGTACTTGAAAAGTGCACTGGGACGTGATTAGGTGGGCGTGGTCGCACTTATTTTTTTGTAAACTCCGGAGCTGGTGGGGAAACAATGTTAAGCTCCGGATCTGGGAGCCATTTGTCGCGGATTTTAGGGGTTGTGTGAAAAGGCCCATAGTCGGCAGGGCCATAAGAAGCTTTTGTGTGTGTGTGTTGTCTGAGCTCTGTTTATGCCCTTGCTTTGTGCCATTATTTTAAGAAATGCCTTTTCTCTAAAACAGGTGCAGAGCTTTTTAAGAGGCTGGTTGTGCAGGAGGAAATGGAAGACTATCATCCAAGACTACATCCGTTCACCCCATGCTGACAGCATGCGGAAGAGGAATCAGGTGGTTTTCAGCATGTTGGAGGCTGAAGCGGAGTATGTCCAGCAGTTGCACATTTTGGTCAATAACTTCCTCCGTCCGCTAAGAATGGCGGCCAGCTCTAAAAAGCCCCCAATCACCCATGATGATGTCAGCAGCATCTTTCTGAATAGGTGAGTGGGAGGGGATTTGGCCAGCCTGACTGAAGAAAAAGAACCTTAAAGTCTAGATTTTATTATGGTCAAAATCCTTTCTAACCTTTGCTATATTCATTCCTTTACATCAAAGTTATAAAAATCTTACTAGCTACCTTATAAACCAATCCAGTTATTATAAAATGGGATCTAATGGTATTTTAGTCCCAACTACAGAAAAAATGGATTAGCAAGCAGGGTGGATTTTGAATTTAAGTACCCAATCACTGTTTCTTCAGTTTTCCTGTCAAGATTTTGGACCTATAATGCCTGAAGCATGTACATGGGGTGGCTATTTTAACTTTATAGTATATTGTAGAAGGCATCAACAATTTACATACCGGTAAGTTAGTTTCAGGACCTTCAGATAATCTTCTGTTTAATAAAGCAGGTTCTACTGCCTGCCAACAATGGGCTTTTTACATGACCCCTAAGATCCGCTGGCTACTTAAATTCGGACCAGAGATCTTAGGGGCTTGTCACTCTTCCTGTGTCCCCACCCTGGCTGCTGGCTGCGTGAGGGGAGGGAGAAAAAAAAGGAAGAAAAGATCATGGCTTACCTCTGTTCTGCCTCCGTTCTTGCCACGGCAACATTCCTGTCTCTGTAAGAGCTACTGTAAAGTAGCTCTTAAAGGGGCGGGAACAAAAAAACAAAAAAACAACAAAGAGAAGCGAGGAGAGCCCCGCACTCACTATCGTTACACCGCATCAAGCAATTTTCACCCCGGAAGAGCAGGTACTTGAAAGGTGCGCTGGGATGCGTTAAAGTGGGCATGGCCGCACTTATTTTCCTGTAAACTCCGGAACTGGTGGGGAAACATTTTTAAGCTCCGGAGCTGGGAGCCATTTGCCCCGGAGTTTAGGGGTCGTGTATAAACTCCCAATGTCATGACTACAGTATAATGTCAAAAAGAAACCTTCACCAAATTATACTAGACATTGTTCCTGTTTTTACAAAGGATCCCAAGAGCTCAACACCAGACTGCCCCATAATTGCCACTATCGCCACAACCCCTTATACGCAGCATAATAATGTTCCTCATAACATCATCAAAAGAAAAAAAGAGGAACGGAAGGACAGAAAGGCCGTCAAATAGCAAGAGTACCCATTTACTTTTAAACTGAGTTGGAACAAACCATGGTTACTCCCCACCCACCCAGTCTGCCCACCTGCAGATATCCTGCCATCTCCTACCGTGTTGTCTAATAGCTTAGTCATCATGGGGCCTTTTTACACGACCCCTAAGATCTGCTGGCCACTTAAATTCGGACCAGAGATCTTAGGGGTTCGTCGCTCTTCCTCTGTCCCCATCCCCCTCCGCACTTCCTGGTTGCTGGCTGCCTGAGGGAGGGAGAAAAAGAGAAAGAAAAGCATGCCACTCACCTCGTTCTGCCTCTCGTCTCTGTAAGGCCATCATGTCCAACCCCCTTGTCTCTGTAAAAGTAGCTCTTAAAGGGGCGGGAGCCAAACAGCAGCCAACAGAAGCGAGGAGAGCCCCGCACTCGCTATCATTGCACCGCATCAAAGATTTTTCACCTCCAAAGAGAAGGTACAAGAAAAGTGCGCTGGGTCGCGCTAAAGTGGGCGGGGTCGCACTTAATTGCCTGCAAACTCTGGAGCTGGTGGGGAAACATTTTTAAGCTCCGGAGCTTGCAGCCATTTGCAGCGGAGCTTAGGGGTTGTGTATAAATGCCCAAGAAAAGTGCGCTGGGTCGTGCTAAAGTGGGTCGGGGTCGCACTTAATTGTCTGCAAACTCCGGAGCTGGTGGGGAAACATTTTTAAGCTCCGGAGCTTGCAGCCATTTGCAGCGGAGCTTAGGGGTCGTGTATAAACGCCCATGGTGACATGCCGTCAGCCTCCCAGCACCAGCCCCTTGACGCAACCATGCCAGGAAGCCAACTGCATCACAGACATCTGGGCTGGACCATCACACCAGCAACAACATGAGCCCCAGGTGAGTCTGGGACCCAGATTAACATGCTAATACAATGATTGAATGTGAAATATTATCTCCAAATCCAGCAAGTACTAGTTCCCTTCTATTTGGCATTGGTTAGAGCTCATCTTGAATGCTACGGTTCTATGGTTCTTGCTCACAGACAATGCGGGCACTGTGGAAACAAGCAATACAGGCTTTCAGGAATCAATTTCTCCATTTCCAACCTTGTTTTAATTGTGTTGTTTCTCTTGCAGTGAAACAATCATGTTTTTACACCAGATATTTTACCAGGGGCTGAAAGCACGAATTTCCAGCTGGCCAACCTTAGTTCTGGGTGAGTAATACTCTTTTGTGTTTGTGTCAGACATATTCTGCTATATGTCTGAAGAAGTGGACATGTCCACGAAACATTACATTAAAATATCAAAGTCAGTCTTTAAGGTGCCACATGTTTTGTGTCTTGTGTTTTGTTTTGTTTTTCTTTGATTTTTGCCTGCAATTCTTGAAAGGACTAACACGGCTACCCTCTCTGAAAGTTCAGATTGAGTGGAGGTTGAAAATCTTGCCCAGTTCCACCGAGACAAAGTTTCCTTTGCTAGTTAAGGATGACACAATTATACAGTATATATCACGGCCACAACTATGGCTGCTTCTGCTGCTGCTTCGTGAGAATTGGACCTTCTCATCTTCCCAGTTGGAGGGTGAAAGCAGCTTGAGAAGCAAGGGCAGAGAAAGTTCTTTCAGGAGTGGAGAGGAAGAAACATCACTGGTCCCTTCACTCACTTTTTGACTCCTGCTGAACTGATGGTGGCAGTGCCACCAACCCTGGGTACTATGGCACTGAGCTTCAGAAAGGTCTAGCTCCCTCTCCTGGCAGGCCTAAGGAAGTGAAGAAAGACCTGAGCATCTCAAATCTGTGGTTAGATTCAAGGGATATAGGGCAAAATTTGGCATATTAGAGCCTGCAATCCAAAACCTGGGGTCTAAGCAGAACTGAGAGTGTGGCACATATGGATCCCGAGAAAATCATGCATAATCTTGATACTCAGCCTTGGGCAAATACTATTCCTCAAGGGGTGACCCATGTTACTTGTGAGGCACATTAACTGTCTTAATTGCTTCTCAAAGATCTAAAAAGACTTAATGCCTCTTACAATTAGACTATGCACACATTACATTCAATATGTTATAAAACTGCATTTCTCTTTTCTTCCCAAACAAAGTACAGGGATAATCTTCACATCACACCAAGTGCCTGGGATTAGAGAGATATCTTATGTCCCATCTAGGCAGGCCTTGATGAGGAGAGCATGCCCTAGCCTAGACCAATGGTGGCAAACCTTTGGCACTCTAGATGTTTTGGACCACAACTCCCAGAATTCCAAGCCTAGATTGCCAATGGCAAAAAGACTGTGGGAGTTGTGGTCCTAAACATCTGGAGTGCCAAAGATTCACCACCACTGCCCTAGACTGTGAATTGAGTGTGGGTTGGGCAATCAAACAGTTGACATTTCTCTCTCAGAGGACATACTTCAAAAAGAAAATCAGATGAAAATGTCTTTAATTCAAGATGTAGTCTGACCCTTTCCTGCTACGTCATACCAATTTACCAACGGCCTCTGTCAGCAATGTGACTGCCTCATTGCTTATGTGTCATTGTAGAGCAGGCATGTCCTAACTTTGGCCTTCCAGATGTTTTGGACCACAACTCCCACAGTCCTTTGTCACTAGCAATCTAAGCTTAGAATTCTGGGAGTTGTGGTCCAAAACATCTGGAGGGCCGAAGTTTGGACATGCCTGTCGTAGAGTCTGGATGGGGCTCTTTTCCTGTCCTAAGAGCCACAGTTACACCCTCCACATCACCTAGCTAGGACTTCCATTCGACTCTGTGCCTTTGGGGGTGAATAGCTGCTGTTCTTCCTTGCTTCTTTGCTTCTAGCTGACCTCTTTGACATCCTGCTGCCGATGCTCAACATCTACCAGGAGTTTGTCCGCAACCACCAATACAGCCTGCAGATTTTGGCTCATTGCAAACAGAACCGGGATTTCGATAAGTTGCTGAAACATTATGAAGCAAAGCCTGACTGTGAGGAGCGCACACTGGAAACCTTCCTGACATATCCAATGTTTCAGGTGAGGCACACTCTTGGGGACAAAGGAAACAGCCTTCCTGTGGTGTGTGGGTGGTGTGGGAGAAGCTATCTTCTAAGCCCCACAGATGCCCATAGCTCATTGTGGCATTTCTTCTGCTCACAAATGCCTGGATAAATTCAGATATGTTGACATGGTGAGTTTTTTATTTTATTTTTAACTGGCTATCCAATGGGACATTTCGAATTTAGGAATAAACTAAAGGAAAATATTTTAAAATTGACTGGAAGATGCAAGGAATATCTGGCTACTCTTGCTAGATCAGGGGTGGGTGGGGGTGTTGCAGCAATTCATTCTCTTCCATTCCCTCTTCTGCCATAACCTAGATTCCCAGATACATCTTGACATTGCATGAACTGTTGGCCCATACACCCCACGAGCACGTGGAGAGGAACAGCCTGGATTATGCCAAGTCTAAACTGGAAGAGCTTTCCAGGTTAGTAGACTCAACAGTAGCTATAGCAGGCAGAGGGGGAAGTCGCACACCACAATCCATCTGTTCCCATATGAAGTCCATGTACAAGACACAGGACACAGCAGTTACTCTTCAGACATTATTTTTTTAGGTACAGTTGTCCCCCGCCATTTTGCGGTTCATATACTGTGGTTCCAGTATACCACGGGACCGCAGTATATGAAAGGCAAGGGCCCCAGGCCTGGCGCTGCCCTGAAAGGGCCTCCAACAGACTTCCCGGGCCTGTCAGAGGCCCCAGAAGTGGTTTCCGGCAAACCAGAAGTGACTTCTGGATCACCAGAAACCACTTCTGGGAGTTCCCGATAGGCCTGGAAGCCTGTTGGGGGGCCGTTTGGGGCAGCACCAGGCCTCAAGTAAGTGTAGGAGCCCCCAAAGAGGCCCCCAAGTCCCAACCCAACCCAGCAGCCGCATATCGCAGATTTTACGTTATCGCGGGTCAGGTTGTGTCCCTAACCCCCGCGATAAGCGGGGATTACTGTACTGCAACATGTTTACATATTAGCTGTTGTGTGCACAGGATAAATGCCTCGCACTGAAGTAGTCCGTCGGTGATGGTTTTCTAACCTCATTCAAATTCCAGGAAGTACAACCAGTCTAAGGAGCTGTGTTCTATTAATTTCAAACTCTATTTTTGTGTGTGTTTATCACCATGCTTCTCTGCATCTCCATCGAGAGCCGTGACGCCAAGAAACAGTGGTCCCTGTAGCAGAAGAGTCCAGAAAGTCATGTTGTGGCTTCTGAAAGCCACTAGATTGATAGATAGATAGATAGAGAGAGAGAGAGAGAGCTTCTGATAGATAGATAGAGAGAGAGAGAGAGAGAGAGAGAGCTTCATTTAATCATTAGCTTTGTTCCTCTACCGTAATTAGTTTCTTAGAACATGGAATGTAAGAGCTGATTATGCACTTCAGGAAGGAATGTGTAATTGGCTCTGCCTGCCTGTCCTTCTCAGGAAGTTTCTAGTCCTGTGGGCTCCTCTGGGCATATTCTCTGGATCACTAGCTAACTATAAAAAAAGCCCCCCTTTCCTATTTATTTTTACAGAATGCAAGATCGTGTCCTGTTTTAAATTCATGCTCCATTTCCTCGGCCCATCTGGAAACATGAGGAAGGGCAGAAGGCATGTTGGTTCATCGTCACAGCAGTTGGTATTTGGCTGACTTTTTTCCTCTTCCCGTAGGATAATGCACGATGAAGTCAGTGAGACAGAAAACATTCGGAAGAATCTGGCTATTGAAAGGATGATTATCGAGGGCTGTGAAATCCTCCTGGACACCAGCCAAACCTTTGTAAGACAAGGTAGGGAATCTGAGATGGCCAGCAACAGTCATCCTAGGCTCTGACAACCTCCTAGTTCCGACGGTGCCACCCCTGAAAAGATTTTGTGAAACTACAAGGTAGATAAAGAAGTCCAGATTTAATGGCCAAATAGGTTGGAGCAAGAACCCTTGCATGTCGTGTTCCAGCTGATGGAAAAGGACAGACAGAAGCTGGCAAGTCAGTACCGAAAGCAAGGTCTGAAGCCACTCCAAAGAGCCAAATACACAAGGTCTGACATAAGAAAAGGTAGTCAGGAAACACAATCCGGGCAGCTCGAAACAGGCTGTTCCAGCAGGTATTTTCTTGGAAGTAACAGCTTTTACACTTCTGCTCTCAGAGCTCTGTTCAAAGGCCAGGTAGAGGCCATCAAATGCATCCACTGAAAGCAAGAACCTTGTTGTTCTTGAACATATTTTCATCCCATACTAAATCTGCCTGCATCTTTAGCTGCCTGTGTTCTAATCAAGTGAGCTCTCCATATCCCAAGAGGGCGGTTGAGATATGGCTTGGCAACAAGGATCTAAGGGTCTTAGGTGGTTACTTCACGTCCTTCTTTGTTCCGTGACTAGTTTTGTACCATGACAGCTTTGGTCGTGATCATGAGGTTTTGACCCTGTTTCAGTGTTCCCATGGTCGTGATAACTTGTCTCGTGACAAGTGTTACCTCACGGTCTTGTACCGTGACAAACACTGAATTTGTCTAGTTTCCTTTTTCCTTTTGGTGCTTAAAAAATTCTTTTTCAATATTTTGCTTCTGAAAAGTCAAAATAAATTTTAAAAAAACCCGGACACAGTTTTCTGAGAGAAATGAATCTTTTGTTTCATGACGGTCGTTACTACACGGTGTCTTGTCTCGGGACGGAAAGCGGAAACAAAGAGTGACAAGGGAAAACCCTACCCCAGCACTGGTACAGTATTGTCGCGCTTAGCACCCGTTCCGGGGCCGTGGTCGAGATAAATTTCAGTAGTTGCGTGACGGACGTGAAGTAACATTTTTTGTACCGCTCCTAAGCACAACACTAACAGAGACAAAATGGACATGAAGTAACCACCTTAGTGTCAAACTAGAATCATAGAATCAGACTGTCAAGTCCAACCCCCTGCTCCATGCAGAAATTCACATGAAGTTTAAGGCTGAGCACCTACTTTCCCTCCCACCGTAGATGTTCTTCTAAGTCTCATGCTTCAGAAACTGTATTTATCTTCCAAACATGAATCACTAAAGGCCCATGCCAAATGAAAGATTCATAATAGAAGAAATCTGGATGGGCTGTTTATCACTCTTGCTTTCTTGTACTGCATGACAAATGAGTGGTCATCATCTAAATAACGCACATCTTATCCTCATATTTCCCAGCTTAAATTTGTGGGGAAATATACATTATTGGCATAAAGTATTGGGGAAAGGGGTGTATAACCAGTGTCTCTTCTTTTATTATCTGGTGCAGAACTATGTTAACACCTTGTGGTGTTACTGATTGTGATGAGAAATTGACTTAATCTTGGCAGTCATGCAAAATAATGAAGCAGAAATATACAGATTTTCGCTGTTGTTAAGGAACTCCATCTGCTGTAACAAATATGCACAAGTTATGACACATTCTTTCACCACTAGATTCCACCACCACCCCGTTTTTAAAAAAACGCTACATAAATATTTTTTCAGTGGTTTCCAACTTTGGGTAAGCTAGTGGCAAAGGCTTCCGGGAGTGGCAGTCTAAGAGCCTTTTCACACCACCCCTAAAATCCGCTGGCCACTTAAATTCGGACCAGAGATCTTAGGGGCTTGTCACTGTTCCTGCGTTCCCACCCCCTCCGCACTCCTGGCTGCTGGCTGCGTGAGGGGAGGGAGAAAAAACAGGAAGAAAAGAGACGTGGCTCACCTCCGTTCTGCCTCTTGCTCTTGCCGTGGCAACATTCCAGTCTCTTAAGTAGCTCTTAAAGGGGCGGGAGCCAAAAAACAACAAACAGAAGCGGTGAGAGCCCCGCACTCACTATCGTTACACCGCATCAAAGAATTTTCACCTCCAGAGAGCAGGTACTTGAAAGGTGTGCTGGGACGTGCTAAAGTGGGCGTGGTTGCACTTAGTTTCCTGTAAACTCCGGAGCTGGTGGGGAAACATTTTTAAGCTCCGGAGCTGGGAGCCATTTGCCCCGGAGTTTAGGGGTCATGTATAAACGCCCTAAGAACACCTGGGTTATGCAAGATTGGGAATTACTGTTCTAGTTTAATTCTCACTGGAATAAGGACAAGTGATAGGGCTTTGCTTGAAGGCTCTTTATAGATACCCTAAGCCAGGGCTGTCCAAACTTTTTGCAAGGAGGGCCAGATTTGGTGAGGTAAAAATGTGTGTGTGTGGGGGGGGGGGTGACCATTCAGCCTGAAGGGGGGAGAAAGGGTGTGGCCAGTGCGTATCTGCAACAGCCACAAATGCTCCGGTTTCAAGGCACCCAAAGGCCCAGTGGCTTTTGCATGGCCTGTATCGGCCCACATGCACCCAAGATGCACCGCTGCTCACATAAGCTGCCCTCCCTCGCAAAGAGGTGGGGAGGACACTGCAGCAATGGAGCCAGGGGTGATTAGGCAGGGCGGGTAGCTGAGGGGATGGACGGAGGCAGGGAGGGCAGGCAAACCATTAAATTGCAAGCTGACATCTCCAGCCCACACAAGGAGAGGCCAGCTGGCAGGGATGAGTGACAGGCTGAGCCAGCAGGGAGAAGAGGCAGAGGGCCACTCAAAGTTTTAAAATAGGCTGCATTTGGGCCCCGGGCCGGACTTTGGACATGCCTGCCCTAAGCACATCCAATCTTGCCTGATTTTAGAAGCTGAGCAGTATCAGGCCTGGTTAGTACTCTACTTGGATGAGTGACCACCAGGGAATACCAGGTACTGTAGGCGCCTGGAGTAGGAACTGCAAACCACTGGACATGGGGTTATGAAGAGTCAGTCACAACTGTAACAACACACACACACACAGAGAGAGGGGGGGGAGGGAGAAGGCTCTTCGCAGTAGGATAGTGTAGGCTAAATTGGATCACTAAATGTTGGGTGGAGTTCTGGTACACCATTTGGTTCGATCCCCACATCCATATGCATCTCATGTGACCCTATTTGGCCCATCTTCTTTTAAAAAAGAAAAGAAAAGAAAAATCCTCTCCCTTGCCACCTCCTGTCTCCTGCTCGTGGGAGAAAGCCATTCATCCAAAATAGAGTAAAATATATTTTAAGAGCAAAAAATAATAATAATGAGAATGTTTCAATTACATTTTAAAAATGCCAGAACTTCTCTAGCCTAAGAAGGTGAATTTAAAAGCTGGGAATACATCTCTTAAAATATTAAAGTTCTTAAAAATAAAAACACATTCAATCAAATTACTTTCGTTGCCTCTAAATATTCACAGTATATTGTGAACTCACACCAAAAATTACTCTAAGTAATTCTTGAGCCTCGTGGCGCAGTGGTTAAATGCCTGTCCTGCAGGTAAAACTGTGCTCACGACCTGGGCTCAATCCCTGGTAGCAGGCTCAAGGTTCACTCAGCCTTCCATCCTTCCGAGGTCGGTAAAATGAGTACCCAGCTTCAAGTTACACAAAACAATTTCGCCCAGAGACTACTTGTAGTGGTATGGGGCGGTATATAAGCAGAACACTTTCTAACTAGGCCAATTTCAGTTAAAACAATTTCAGTCTATGGCGGTAAATCCATCACAGTGGTGCATTGCTACCCGATTGTTGCTGTTTGAAGCCTGGTGCCCAAAGTGGCACGGATTTATGATTATATGTCTGCAAAATCCAGGTGAGGTTACCTGGAAGTTGAGCCATGGCAACTGGACTTAATGTTATGATCATAGAATCATAAAGTTGGAAGGGGGCTATAAGGACATTGAGTCCAAACCCCCAACTCAATGGAGAACATAAATCAAAGGGCATCTTTCAGGTGGCCGTCTAAATTTCTCTAGAATGTTTGCAATATGGAGCATTCAGGACTGGAGGCTTTGAATGATGATGTAATGAATTCTTTAAAATCTTAATTGCCTTTATATGTGTTTTCCCTCCCTATATTTACAATTGATTCAATTGATTACTTTTCTCTTTTAACTATAAACAAACATTTTTGCAAGATTCTAAAGTTTAAGACAAATAATTTTTGCAAGATTTTCTTTACAAAGTTTAGAGATAACCAGCTAAATTTTTACAGAATTTGGAGAAATAAAGGCCATTCCATTAAAAGATCTAGAACCCCAAAATCCTAGAAAACCAGAAAATTATAAATTTTAAGTGTGCAAACATATAACCTGCACCCTTCATTTACATTTTGTTATCATTTGCAAAACAAGTTCTAGTGGCAAGGTAGTTATGATAAAGTTATGATACAATTGTTTTGAGATTATATTGTTCAACTTTCAAATATAAAAGTACTTTAATTTTTCAGGGCTATTTTTTTCCTATACGCCCTTAATTATTTTGCCATTCTATACACACAACCAGAGGCATAGCTAGAGCTTCCAGAGCCGGGGAAACAGTCAGTATTTGCGCCCCCCCCTGCAAAATATAATCTGGATGGCGGGTGGGGGGCAGTGGAAGGGGGGGTCGGTAGGCAATTTGGCGCCCCCTAATTGCTGTCCCCAGGGTACCCCGCCCCCAGTTGCCTTCCCCAAGCTACACCCCTGCATACAACATTTCAAACCTTGACAGACCAAACAGTGGACCAAATTTAGTTATCCCCATATTTCCATTCTGTTCAGCTTTAGTCAACCTGCATTTGTAGTATTATGTTCTGTTCTGGGTACCACATTTTTTAAACAATCTGTGCATGGAGTAGGAACTGCCAAGCTTCTCCAGTATTCCTGCCAAGAAAAACTCCATGGACATGGGGTCACCAAGGGTCGGTCATGACTGTAACGACACAATAACAACTTCTCATCCAGAGAACAATTCTGGAATAATCAGGGATCTGAATGGTGACACCAGTAAGACAGGGTTAAAAGTACAGGTTATGTTTATTCTGCATGAGGAAAGATTGGGGATAGCTAACTTGGCAGTGCTGCCAAGCAAAGGGTCTCCTGTCACTGTTGAACAGCTGTGATCTATCCTTGTTAGCCCTTGTATGGACAAAATGCTGAATTAGAGATGCTTTGGGTCTTCTCCTCTGGGCCTTTTTACACGACCCCTAAGATCCGCTGGCCACTTAAATTCGGACCAGAGATCTTAGGGGTTCGTCGCTCTTCCTCTGTCCCCACCCCCCTCCGCACTTCCTGGTTGCTGGCTGCGTGAGGGAGGGAGAAAAAAGAAAGAAAAGAATGCTGGTTTACCTCCGTTTTGTTCCCGGCAGCATTCAGATCTCTTAAAGGGGCGGGGCGCAAAAAAAGAACAAACAGAAGCCAGGAGAGCCCCGCACTCACTATCCTTACACCGGATCAAATAATTTTCACCTCCAAAGAGCAGGTACTTGAAAGGTGCGCTGGGATGCGCTAAAGTGGGCGTGGTCGCACTTAATTTCCTGTTAACTCCGGAGCTGGTGGGTAAACATTTTTAAGGTCCGGACCTTGCAGCCATTTGCCGCGGAGTTTAGGGGTTGTGTATAAACGCCCTCTGTCAGTCCTAACATTCCTAGGCATCTCTCTTAGGCAGTTACTTCACGTCCTTCCTTGTTCCACAACTAGTTTTGTATCTTGGCAGCATTTTTGTCCCTGTTTAGTCCCTGTTTCCATTTTCTCACGGTCATGATAACTTGTCTTGTGACAACTGTTCCTTCACGGTCTTGTTTCGAGACAAATTCTGAATTTGTCTTGCTTTCTTAGCCCGTTTTTTTAATATCATAAATAAAACTTTTTCGATATTTTGATTTATTGGTCTTCCGGGATTTACACGTCAATGCTACAGAATTTTCAGTACTTTCTTTAATAAACATTTGCGCTGCATGGTGTTTCCCATAAGGAAACTAATGTCGAATTCCGCTTCAGCCGCTGACCACTAGGTGGACACTGGTTGTTGCGTGACAGTTGTTACCACATGGTCCCTTGTCTCGGAACAGGAACTGGGAACCAACCGTGACAAGAGCATATCCCAACCCAGTGCCAGGTACAGTATTGTCACGCTCTGATCCTGCTCCAGGGGCGAGGGCGAGAGAAATTTCAGCTGTTGCATGACGGACGTGAAATAAGATTTTTTTTTTTGTACCAGTCCCAAGCGGGACAGCAAGGAGGGACAAACAGGACGTGAAGTAATCACCATAGTGGCTTCAGTTATCAGCCACTGCATCAGCTGTCCATGGAATGGATCCTGGTGTCCACTTTACAGGGCAGAACCAGAGGACTGGCCCAGAATGGGAACCCAGTTGACCGCCGCATGCTTCCCTTTTGCATGTATATCTGCCCACCTTGGAAGTACTGTAATCCACCTCGGCAGCCCAATTAAGCCCAAACCTCCTAACTTTCTAACCGCTTCTCCTCCCACTAGGCTCTCTCATCCAAGTGCCAATGTCTGAGAAGGGGAAGATCACCCGCGGACGCTTGGGCTCCCTCTCCCTGAGGAAGGAGGGTGAGAGGCAGTGCTTCCTGTTCTCCAAACACCTCATCATTTGCACCAGGGGTTCTGGTGGGAAGCTGCACCTGACCAAGGTGAGCAGAATAGGAGTTAAAAGCAAAGTGTTCTGCTTATATACTGCCCTTTACCACTGCAAGTAGTCTCTGGGCAGTGTACAGTTTCATTACAGTATGCAGGCTACACATTGCCCCCCAGCAAGCTGGGTACTCAGTTTACTGACCTCGGAAGGATGGAAGGCTGAGTGAACCTCGAGCCTGCTACCTGGGATTGAATCCCAGGTCGTGAGCACAGTTTTACCTGCAGGACAGGCATTTAAACACTGTGCCACGAGGCCCACTCCCTGTGGAGGGAGGAGAAGGGAAGGGGCTTACTCCACCAGTACTAGCGCCACTACTGATGTAGCATCACCTCTGGTGATAGACGGGTTCAATCTACTGAAAAGTACTTTTTATTTTTTTTATTTTTTTTTTTTTTATTTTATTTTATTTTATTTATTTGTATTCCACGCCGATTTCCCAAAAGGGATCTCTGGGCAGTTTACATAACATAACATAAGAAATCCAAGGAAAATAATAAAATAACAAAAAAACCCACAGCAACAGACAAGTAATTGGCAAGAGGCATAAAACAAGTGATAACAAACAACAGAGGGCCTTTTTACATGACCCCTAAGATCCGCTGGCCACTTAAATTCGGACCAGAGATCTTAGGGGTTCGTCGCTCTTCCTGCGTTCCCACCCCCTCCGCGCTTCCTGGCTGCTGGCTGCGTGAGGGGAGGGAGAAAAAGAGAAAGAAAAGCATGCCGCTCACCTCCGTTCTGCCTCTCGTCTCTGTAAAAGTAGCTCTTAAAGGGGCGGGAGCCAAAAAACAACAAACAGAAGCAAGGAGAGCCCCGCACTCACTATCGTTACACCGGATCAAATAATTTTCACCTCCAAAGAGCAGGTACCTGAAAGGTGCGCTGGGATATGCTAAAGTGGGCAGGGTCGCACTTAATTTCCTGTTAACTCCGGAGCTGGTGGGTAAACATTTTTAAGCTCCGGAGCTGGGAGCCATTTGCCCCGGAGTTTAGGGGTCGTGTATAAATGCCCAGAGACAGGGGGGACAATACACACCTTAGTGATTGCCAAAGGCATCCCTAAACAGCCAGGTTTTTACAGCTTTTTTGAAGGATGCCAGGGAAGGAGCCTGGCATATCTTGCTCAGCAGTTTGTTCCAGAGAGCTGGCCCGGCCAAGCCACCGAGAAGGCCCGATTGAGCGTTGCAACCTTGCAAGTATCCCTGGGGGGATGTTCTTATATTCTTATGTTCTTATGTCTAATGATTATGCCACCTGATGACCAGAAAAAAGCAGTAAACCAATCCTTCCCCTCAGCACACCAAACAGTGGGGCCAATGCGCATTTGATCAATCCACAAGAGCCTGTTAACATACAATTTGGTGCAGCAGAGTGACATCCAGTGTAAACCCCCAAGAAAACCTTTAAAATGAGGTTTAAAAAGAGAAAAATAAATTAAATGTGATTTTCTAACGCCAATCAATGGAGAGTAACAGAAGATAAGGGGGAAAACAGGGATGTGGATGACAACTCAAAGTCATTTGAAATATCTGCACAACCCCAAGCTGATGTAAACCCCACTGTACTAAGCAAATAATTTTGGAGAAGCTTCCAAAGTTTAGAGTTAGGTGCATGCACACAGAGAAAGTTTTTCCTCTAATTCCAACAGACCGGTTCATTAAGTAGATTGTACCTCATCCAAGAAAATCAGAAGCAGTAATGCAATTGTATATGTAACTCCTGTGATATTATAAGAACATAAGAACAGTCTTGCTGGAACAGGCCACAGCCTATCCAGTCCAGCATTCTGTCTCACACAGGCGCTCACCATTTGCTTCCAGGTACAGTATTCCCAAGCAGATGTCTTCACCTGCTTATGATTCCCCACAAATGGCATTGAGAGATATCCTGCCTATCTCTCCAACGCGGAGGTTGTCCATTGGCATCCATCATGATAGCCATGGATACCCTTGTTCTCCATGAACTTGTCCAATGCTCTCTTAAAGCTGTCAAGGCTGACAGCTGCCACCACTTCTTCTGGCAGGGAGAATTATACATAATAATTCCTCATCCCTGTTGTTGCAGCACACTGTTGAAACTCTAGTCAAAGGCAGAAAGGTAGACCTCTCAATCCTCTCCTTCTCCCAAGCTCAGTACCACTCAAACCCTAACAATGAACTCTCCAACACTAGAGGCATTCAAGGGGAAGCTAGGCAGCCATCAGTTTGATATACGTCCATTTGGATTCCCTCCTACACTAAGCAGAGAATTCAACTTGATGGCCTTATACTTATACTTATACCTTAAACTGTTCCAAAAGTTTTTTTAACTAATGACTGTGGGTCCTGATGGCCATTTTAGTGGTGTTTTTAATGTATCGTATTTATTGCATTTACATGTTTTTATTATTCTAATTTTATTGTATTTTGATGTTTTAATTGTCCATTTTGATTGTGAGCCGCCCAGAGACGTTTGGGTAGTGGGCGGCATACAAGCTATATAAATAAATAAAAATAAATAAATAGCACCCTCCCAACTTTATTATTCTGTGATTCTGTGATTCTATCATACTATCCAAGTGTGTTCTTTACATAGTAAATTGGTTGCAACACTGGTTTAAACATTTAGCATTGTAGGTCTTCCGAATCCCAAAGGAGTGTTTTGGAGCAGGGTCCAGAACACAAGTCCTCTGATGCAATCCAGCCCAGACTTGCACTACATTGGCTGGATGTGTGTCACAATTTGGTTGCTTTGTATGCACTGGCCTATTATTTTCATAGTATTTGTAAAAGACCTGATCTTATCCTGTGATCATTTCAGAACATTTCATTTTCTTTCAGTTATAATATGCACCATGATAGACATCTGTCGACTGATGGGTGGGTGATTCAGAGACCTTCTCAGAGGGAAATGAGTGAAAAAGGAGCAGAGGTGACAAAAACATCCCAAAGGCGTCTACATCACATCTTTTACAGCATGCCTTTTTGTCTCTTTCAGAATGGTGTCATCTCCCTCATTGATTGCACCTTGGTGGAAGATGCGGAGAGCACAGACGAGGACGGTACATACTGTAGAGAACACAAGCAAAGCACACAATTTTCAAAGCGAACAGGCACAGTGATAGGAATGCTGTTACCGTAAAACAAGCTGCAAATACACTGGATCAGAAACTGATACAAAGCAGCAGTGAGACTGAGCCCTAACAGTGCACATATGGGCGCTTTTACATGACCCCTAAAATCCGAGGCAAAGGGCTCCCAGATGCGGAGCTTAAAATTGTTTTCCCACCAGCTCCGGACTTTAAAAAAATTAAGGACAACCACGCCCACCTAAGCGTGTCCCAGTGCATTTTCCAAGTACCTGGTCTCCGAAGGTGAAAAATTTCTGATGTGGCTTTTAAAGCAGTGAGTGCCGGGCTGCCCTGCCTTCTGTTTGTTTGTTTTTCCCCCCGCCCCTTTAAGAGACTGGAATGATTCCCAGGGCAGCTCCCTATGGCAGAGCGGAGGTGAGCCTGCATTCTTTTCTCCCTTTTTTTCTCCCTCCCCTCACTGCAGACAGGAGCAAGGGAGTGCAGAGGGGTGGGAACACAGGAAGAGGAGCAAACCCCCAAGATCTCTGGTCCAAATTTAAGTTGCCAGCGGATCTTAGGGGTCGTGTAAAAGTGCCCTATGTTCCTATAGCCCTCAAATATAAAAGCGAGGACAACCACAGCAAAGTGTGGAGTGCTAGTAACTATCTCAGCAACACAACATTTTGGAATTGATCCACTGGGGCTATTCCAACTACAATTAACTATCCAGTTGCAGTTAGAGTCGGACGATTTGTATCAATAGAATTTAAAGGAAGGATTGATTCACCGGGACTGTTTTAACATAAGAACATAAGAACAGCCATGCTGGATCAGGCCAAAAGCACATCTAGTCCAGCTTCCTGTATCTCACAGTGGCCCTGCCAAATGCATCTCAGAGTGCATGAGACTAGATCTCTGTCTCCTGATCCCACTCCCCTGTATCTGGCCCTTGAAGTACCCTGGTTTTAAGCCTGGAGATTGCACATCTCCATCATGGCTTGTCACCTGTGATGGACTTTCCTCCAGGAATCTGTCCAATCCCCTTTTGAAGGCATCCAGGCCAGTTGCCATCACCACCTCCTGTGGCAGGGAGTTTCACAGACTAACAACGCGCTGGGTGAAAAAATATTTTCTTTTGTCTGTTTTCACTCTCCCAACACACAGTTTGAGCGTATGTGCCCTAGTTTTGGTATTTTGTGAGAGGGAGAAGAGTGTCCCTCTATCCACTTGACTCATGCCCTGCATTATTTTGTACGTCTCAATAATATCCCCCCTCAGGCACCTTTTTTCCAGACTAAAGAGCCCCAAATGTTTTAGCCTTTCATCATAAGGGAGGTGCCCCAGCCCAGTTAATCATTTTAGTTGCTCTCTTTTGCACCTTTTCCAGTTCCACTATGTCTTAGTCCAGTTTACTACACCAAGTCCAGTTTACTACACCAAGCAACAGGATTTTGGTTATTGTCTAAAAGTGCACACTTCATGAAGATAGGAGTTCTTGGTTAGTACCTAGGACAGGGATGGTGAACCTTTTAGAGACCGAGTGCCCAAACTGTGATTCAAAACCTGCTAATTTTTCACAAAGTGCCAATATAGCAATTTAACCTGAATATAGGTGGCTGTGAAGGGGTGATATCGGGTGCCCACAGAAAGGGCTCTGAGTGCCACCTTTGGCACCCGTGCCATAGGTTCACCAACACTGACCTAGGAGATAGACTAGCAGCCTATAGGCCACGTGTGGCACCACAAGTCCACCTACAGCTCTTCAGCATCAGTGGGACTCCACAGCACAACCCGCACAACCCAGTATTTGGGTTATTAAAATTGCCTCAGGTTTCCCTTTTGTGCCACCTAAGAGGATTGGGTACAATTTTGCCATGATTTGAGGGTCTTTCGCCACACCCTCTCCAGTCCTGAAATGTAATATTTTTAAAAATGGCAACATTTTGTAACCATTTGCCATGATGAGCTTCTATGGCCCAGAGTCACTGGAGACTGACTACCTCGACTGTACAGTACTTCAAATTAGCAGGTTCCAAATAAGAAAAATATCTGCTACAAGAGAGGCCCCTTGTTCACCACAGCTATGCTTTCCTTCCTAGCTGCTATACTAACAACTCCAAATGCAATTTCATCAGTTTCAGCCGTTGACTTATCAACGTCTTTGTTGAGTTTTATTCTATATTATAACCCTCTTAGATGCCCTAAGCACATCCGATCTTGCCTGATTTGGGAAGCTAACCAGGGTCGGCCCTGGTTAGTACTTGGATGGGAGACCACCAGGGAAGACCAGGTGCTGTAGGCGCCCGGAGTAGGAACTGGCAAGCCACTCCAGTAATTCCTGCCAAGAAAACTCCACGGACATGGTGGGGTCACGAAGAGTCAGTCACGACTGTAACGACACAACACACACACATATTCTATCTTTTATATATATTTTTTCTTCTCCTATACCTGTATACCGTTTTTCATTTTGTCTCGATTGTTGTATTGTTGCTTTTGGGTCTGTCTTGCCCTCTTTGTTCACCTCCTGGAGTTCCCCTGGGAAGACCGGTGGTATAAAAATGGATAAATAAATAAATAAATATAAATCTTGTACTCTCCTTCTTTCCTCCCCTCCCCCCCTCCATCCCCCCTATCTCTCTTCAATTATAAAGTGAAAGGATCTTGGCAAGACATAGACCATCTTGATTTCAAGATTGTGGTGGAACCCAAGGATGTTCCCTCCTACACGGTTATCCTTGTGGCATCATCCAGACAAGAAAAGGCAGCTTGGACTAGTGACATCAGCCAGGTAAGGGAGAATTAACCAACCAGGAGCCATCCAAATCTGTTCTTGCTGTTTTAATTTTGATACTGTAAACCGCCCAGAGTCCCCATTGTGGGAATGGGGCGGTATACAAGTGTAAATAATAAATAAATAAATAAATAAAAGACTGGGAGGCGTTAGTTGCAGCTCTGCCGTCAGAGTCCTTGACTCTTTTCAGCCTGCATCATTTACAGGCCAAACAAAGATTATTTTAAAGCTGCAACTGCACTGGCTGCAGTTTGATTTGTCGTTCCGTTGGCATTCAGGGGCTGTGGATTGATTTCAAACCAGCACCCACATTGTCTTTTCAATATCTGCATTTCAGTCCACAGTGCCCATCCCTTCCTTCCTTCCTTCCTTCCTTCCTTCCTTCCTTCCTTCCTTCCTCTCCCAATTCTTCTCCCAATCAATGTGGAGCTGTTTGGGTTTTTAATGGGTTACACAACACCAGGGGGAAGGCAAAAGCTTTACAAAGTTCATCACAACATATACAGAAATATAGACACATCCCATGGGAACATATGTGGTACTGAGAAAAAAAAACCTCAGTGTAAAAATGGGCCAGATCTTTATAATCTACTTTATAACTGCAGCAAATTTCACAGTATTGGATGGTTTAGTTATAGCCTAAGAAGCTTACCTCTGCGGGTAGGAGGTAATTTAGATTCAATCAAGAACTGCCACAAGGAATAATAATATATGTATGGGCACTCAAGATCATAAACGCAGGAATCTTCACATGGCTTCTAGTCAAATTCAGAATTCACAACTAGCCCAGAACTGTAGAAGAAAAAAATAAATTGAATAAATTTAATGCAGTTGGAGAGGTGGTTAAGAGAGAGAGAGAGAGAGAGAGAGAGAGAATTGACTAGGTCTGAAGAAATTGTCAAGTATTTTGAAAAATAAATAGATGAGGATAAAGAGAAAGGAAAAACGGGGGTTGTATGTAGAATTTTGATAGTTCAGGAGGAACACTTGGAAGAATTAAAAGCGATATGGGAAACTGATAAAGGAAAGATAGAAGAAAAGGAGTGAAAAAAATCTGGAATAGAAAAGTTTTTAGAAACATGTCAATTAGGATAGAAGAAAATGGTTATGAAATATGGAAATGGTATTTAACACTGGTAAAATTAAATCATATAGATCCTAGATATTCTAAGAATTGTTGGAGACATAGGAAATAAGCTAGCACATGTTTTCATCTGTGGTGGAATTGTGAAGTTACATAAAAAGTATGGGTTGAAGTACTTGAAGAAATAAGGTAATTATTGGTGGAAGATGTGTAAGGCCAACACGTGCGTGCGTGCATGTGCACACACACACGTACATCCGCCCGTCTGCAGATGCACACACGCACCCACTTTGTCCCTAGGCGCTCCAAATCCTGGCTACACCTCTGACTATCACTTTTGAATACAAATCTCATTCTCTTGTGTTTCAGTGTATAGATAACATTCGGTGCAACGGTCTGATGATGAATGCCTTTGAGGAGAACTCCAAAGTCACTGTTCCTCAAATGATCAAGTAAGTCTTTGAAATGAATGGGTTCGAGGCCATTGAGTTTCCATTGGCCCTTTTGGCCCCCTAGCGTAAAACTGATTCCAAACTGAAAGAAACCAGACTGTTAATGAGGCAGTCTGCAGTCATTCCCCATACGATTCCTGCAGCTTTGCAACCCTGTATGTAATTGGAAAAGGGTTTGTTTATTCTTTGTTCTAATGCCCACTTATGTGATTGGAACTATGGGCGCTTTTACACGACCTCTAAAATCCGCCTGCAACTTAAATTCGGAGCAGAGATCGTGGGGGTTTGTCGCTCTTCCTGTGTTCCCACCCCTCCGCACTCCATTGTTCCTGTCTGCATGAGGGAGGAAAAAAATGGAGAGAAAAATGCAGGCTCACCTCCGTCTGCTGGTCGAAGCCGCTGGAGCCGCCCCGTAGTGATTCCTGTCTCTTAAAGGGGCGGCAGGGACAAAAAAACCAAACAAAAAAACAAAAAAACAGAAGGCGAGGGAGCCCGGCATTCACAGCTTTACAATGCGCATCGGAAGATTTTTTTACCTCCTGGAGGCCAGGTACTTGAAAAGTGCGCTGGGACACGCTTAGGTGGGCGTGGTCATACTTAATATTTTTTAAAGTCCAGAGCTGGTGGGAAAACATTTTTACGCTCCGGATCTGGGAGCCCTTTGCCTCGGATTTTAGGGGTCGTGTAAAAGCGCCCTATAGCAGTGTCCAGTGTTGTATCCCCTTCTGACTGCTGTCTCTTTCCAGGTCTGATGCCAGTTTGTACTGCGACGATGTTGACATTAGATTCAGCAAAACAATGAACTCATGCAAGGTCCTCCAAATTCGCTACGCAAGTGTGGAACGACTTCTGGAAAGACTGACCGATCTGAGGTTTCTTAGCATAGACTTTCTGAACACATTTCTCCACTCGTACCGGGTCTTTACCACTGCGATGACAGTCCTGGATAAACTGATCACTATTTACAAGAAGCCAATCAGTGCAATTCCTGCAAGGTGATTCTTTGACATTCCCTCCTCTCTGCCTTTGGGAAAAAGTCATTATACAGTAACCCCCTGCCATTTCACGGTTCATGTACTGCGGTCCCGCTATATCGCGGGACCACAGTACCTGCCTGGGCTCCAGCTGATTAGCACTGGGGTTGGGGAGAAAAACCTTTATTTCCCCACCCCAGCGCCAATGAGCTGGAGCCCATGGTGTGGGGAAGGCCGGGGAAGGTTTAAAAAGCCCAGGCTTTTAAAACCTTTTTCTCCCTTCCCCAAGCCCTGGGCTCCAGCTCGGTGGTGGGTCATATCCCCCACCACCGCTCGCAAAGGCTGCTCCAGATCTGATCACCCCAGGCCCCTCTGGTCCCACCCGATCTGCATCCGCATATTGCGGATTTTCAGTCATTGCTGGTCGGGTGGGTCCCTAACCCCTGCAATAGGCAGGGGTTACTGTACAGGAGTGCACAGTTCAATTTGGGTACGGGGTGGTGACACTAGCATGGGGGTAAGGGGGGGCATTTAGAAATACTAGTATGCAAGTTGATGTCCCAGGAAGTTTTTGATACATGACCAAGAGAGAATAAAAGACTCTGGATGGTGCTGTTATAAACATTTACCATTACTGTTCCATCTCTTTTTTAGGTAATCATTTGCATAAAAATAGCAGAAGTTCCATTATATCCACTGTGGCGATTCTGCTCTTGCAGTAATTTTCATGATATTATTGCTGCAATCGAGTCCAGTGATTTTTCTCCCTTTCAAATAGGATGGATGACATGAATCTTTATTTCCAGGAACATTATTTGCAAAGTCCAACCGCTTCCTCTTTTTTTATAAATAATAATTCAAAGGGCAAAGGGACATCTTTTTTTAAAAAAAAAAACATGCATACATGTCTGTAGAGCCTTTCTTCCTCAGCTTGACTTACTCAAGTGTTTGGAAATTAGGATATAGATTTCTGGTCTGCATTCTTTGGAGCAAGCATGGCGACATTGTTTTACCTGAGAGATTAAAAGGAGTGTGTAAGTCTCCATTGTACATGTTGTACCTACTCACACCTTTGATTCACCATTCACTTAAGTCCAAAACAAACTATTTTGGCAAAATATTTTTTTCTTGCTTCTGTCATCTCCGATTTTCTGGAATCCTCTCTCACTGGATAATTCTATATGAGGGAAATTTCTGTTGGAATTTGTGTGTATTTTACTTATGTTTTGAATTCCCCCTTTTAAAGGGGAGGAAATGCAATTATTTAAAAAACAGTTTGGCTTATGAATGTGGGATATTGTGCTTCAACACATGATTCAAAAACCAGGAAGTTGTGACTAAGGATGCCATTCCCAATTGTTAAAAAACACCCCTGACAGTAGCTTTGTATTGTGGTGAGAGGAGGATAACTGATGGTGTGGAACAATCATCTTCTGGGATTTTCCCTTGCTTTATGAATGGTAGTGAACAGAAGATGGTATCTTGTAGACCAGGGCTGTTCAACTTTGAACAGGCCGAGGTCTACTTTTTCTGGCCCAAAGTGCCTGAGGGCTACTACACTAAAACCTCTACTTACGAATTTTATCCATTCCGAGCACATGCTTATAAATAAAAAAAATTGTTAAGTAGAGCAGTGGTTTCCCATAGGAATGCATTGAAAACCAGTCACTCCGTTCTGGAGGGAACAGATTCCAATGCGCCATGGCCCTTGAACTGCCCCGCTCGGCTAAGACAGTGGGCTGGCAGACCCAGAACTTTGCTGGGGCAGTGGTGGTCCATGGGATGGGGGAGGGAGGGGTGGAGAACTTATCCCCTCACTTTTTAAATTGATGGCAGTGGGCTACCTTTGAACCCTTCGTGGGCTACCTGTTGTGCAGGCCTGTTATAGACCATCTTGACTTCTGCCATTGGGGTTGGCAACATTCAGTTTGCTCATTGGTGTGTAAAACTTGGCCTCCTTTTCCCTTCTAACAACACAGATCTGATACTCTGAACCAATGTCAAGCCATCTCTTGATGGTTACAGGAATGCACTATTCCGCATTCATAAACTGGAGTTTTTTTAAAGAACTGCATATGTTAACACGGGTTAAATTGTGCCTGGAAACAGCTCAATAGCATAACTGTTTAAGGATTAGTGATATCATCCCATTTAATTAATCCCAGGTGCCAGCGGGGATTTCATACTAAATTATGTTTTGGGAAAGCCTTCAAAGGCAGCTCCGTGTGTAATGCACTACATTCATCTAAATGATAGGTGGCCAATGAATGGATAGCAATGGTCAGACAACCTTGGTTCAGAGGTTGGCTACACTAATGGCCAAGGACACCAAACCACTGAGGCCATTTGGGCCTCCGGTGACAATGCTGACTCTACCATTCCGCCCACTTCCCTGGGTATAAATGTGACCCTGCCCCAAACCAGGAAAATAAGGAACAAATGCTTTTAAAATTGATAAATGGGGTGATTGGTTTTGTTTTCCCAAGGTCCCTAGAACTCTTGTTTGCAAACAGTCAGAACACCAAACTTCTCTATGGGGAGCCACCAAAATCTCCACGTGCGAACCGGAAATTCTCTTCTCCGCCTCCCCTCTCCATCACCAAGTCATCATCTCCAAGCCGGAGGAGGAAGTTGTCTTTGAATATCCCCATTATTACTGGAGGAAAGGCCCTGGACCTGGCTGCTCTGAGCTGCTCCTCTAATGGCTATGCAGGCATGTATTCCTCCATGTCATCATTCAGCAAAACCACACTGGACATCAATAAACTCTATGTTTCCAGTAACTACACCAACAAGGTTCCTGACGAGGGGGAAGGGAGCATCGAAAAATCAGAGGACATACTTCTTAACAAGCAATGTAAGTTCTTTCTGGGGTAATAAAGACTTGTGTGGAGCTTAAGTTAGGGCACTTTTCCACGACCTCTAAAATGTGCTAGCAACTTAAATTCAGACCAGAGATCATGGGGGTTTGTCCCTCTTCCTGTGTTCCCACCCCTCCGCACTCCATTGTTCCTGTCTGTGTGAGAGGAAGGAGAAAAAAAGGAGAAAAGAATGCAGGCTCACCTCCGTCTGCCATAGGAGCAGCCCCAGCAGCCCATGGGGATTCCTGTCTCTTAAAGGGGTGGCAGGGACAAAAAATCAAACAGAAGGCGAGGGGAGCCCGGCATTCACAGCTTTACAATCCGCATCGGAAGATATTTTTACCTCTGGAGACAAGGTACTTGAAAAGTGCGCTGGGGCACGCTTAGGTGGGCGTGGTCGTACTTAATTTTTTTTAAAGTCTGGAGCTGGTGGGAAAACAATTTTAAGCTCCAGATCTGGGAGCCCTTTGCCGCGGATTTTAGGGGTCGTGTAAAAGCAGCCTCTCATCTTCCTGTAAAATCTCTATTGAGACCCAGTCCAACTGTGATTGACATGCAGCAGCTCCAGTCCGTTCAGCTGGTTTGAGTTGCCAGATCAATAAGAAACATCTAGTACAAAGCCAGATGGAAGATGGGTGTGACAGCTTTCAATGTCTTGAGGGGAAGGTTCAGTTAGTACCTCAGGTCTCCAAAACATGATCTGAGCAATGTTCCTGTGAGCTGCAAACCATAGAGAAGCAAAACGACAGTAAATGCTTCTGAACAGAGCAAGTGAGGGCGTTTATACATGACCCCTAAGCTCCGCTGCAAATAGCTGCAAGCTCCGGAGCTTAAAAATGTTTCCCCACCAGCTCCGGAGTTTGCAGACAAGTAAGTGCGACCCCGCCCATCTAAGCGTGACCCAGCGCACTTTTCTTGTACCTGCTCTTGGGAGGTGAAAAATATTTGATGTGGATGTGCTGGGCTCTCCTCGCTTCTTTTTGTTTTTGTTTTTTGCCTCCCGCCCCTTTAAGAGGAACCAGGAAGTGACCGGGGCTCCCCCGGCAGTGTCCACCAACACCGGGAGGTAAGGCTTTATTCTTCTGTCCCTTTTTTTCCTCCCTCCCCTCACGCAGCCAGCAGCCAGGAAGTATGGAGGGGGTGGGAACAACAGGAAGAGCGACAAACCCCTAAGATCTCTGGTCCGAATTTAAGGGGCCAGCGGATCTTAGGGGTCGTGTAAAAAGGCCCTGAGTGAGTTCCAGACCATCCTGCCTGCTCATTGCCCCAGGTTTTTACGGTCTCCAAATTTGTTCTCCTCAGGTGCAGACGTTTCTGTCAGAGAAGAATCAGATGGTGACCCCAACCAGAGCGACGAGGCAGAAGCAGAGAACTCACCAACCAAATCACCCACAACTCCTAAGCAGGTCAAAGGCAAGAATTCATCAGGTAAAATGGGCAGCGGCATCAACGTACCGGGTAGCTGTGCTTTTGTGAACCAGGAGGAGCTTTCTTTGACAGGGTGTGGCAGGGGAATGAAAATCTTCATGTTCCCATGTGGCAGTACCTCCGCCCAAGACATTCGCTGTCTCAAGATAAAGTGCTGGAATGTCTCATCAGGGAGAAACAATAGCCACTGTGGTATGGCAAAGTGAGAGCGGTGTGACAATTTGAATTTCTTGCTACTGTGATATGAATCTTTTCTTCCTCATGTAGAATTCCCTTTGTTCGCATACAACAATGGTGTTGTAATGACATCCTGCCGGGAGTTGGACAACAGCCGCAGCGCCCTATCTGCTGCCTCCGCATTTGCTATTGCCACTGCAGGAGCCAATGAGGGCAACCCAACCAAAGAGAAGTATAGGAGGCTGTCCCTGGCAAGTGCAGGTGAGAGACCTTCTTCCCCACCACCACCACCCTCCTCCACCTTGGTTGGTGCTGTAGGAACTCATAGGCAGCCCATGGGAGGAGAATTCCTTTTGGAGGTGGGAAGCAAACCATGCAATGTGTAGGGCAGGCATCTCAGTTCTACCTTATATTCAGGTGGATAGGGTGCAAGGAAAAACTGTAGGAATATCACCCTTGAAGACAGAATTGATGTAGGCCAGACATGTCCAAAGTCAGGCCCGGGGGCCAAATGCGGCCCGTTTTCATATTTCAAGTGGCCTGCGACCTCCTCTGCCCAATGGCTCAGCCTGTCACACATTCCCACCAGCTGACACCTCCCCAGACTGGATGGAGACGTCAGCTTGCAGTTTTACGGTTTGCCTGCCCTCCCTGCCTCTGTCCATCCCCCCCAGCCACCTGCCTAGACTACCAGCCCACGGCTCCGTTGCTGCAGCATCCTCCCCGCCTCCTTGCATGTTATAGAGCAGGCATGTCCAAACTTCATCCCTCCTGATGTTTTGGACCACAACTCCCAGAATTCTAAGCCTGTATTTCCAATGGCAAAGGACTGTGGGAGTTGTGGCCCAAAACATCTGGAGGGCCAAAGTTTGGACATGCCTTTTATAGAGGCTTGTCAAAAGTCCAGCCAGTAAGCCAAATGCGACGGAATGGTCAGCCTCCACACATTTTTCACCCCACCCAATCTGGCCCTCCTTGAGGAAAGTTTGTGTAGGCCATTGAAGTCCAGCGGCCCCAACCCCAACCCATGACTCTATGGCCCCATGAAGGACCCATCTGGTGATGTGACAAAGGCAATGGCTCCCCTTCTCTCCTCTCCTATTGTTGCAGGCTTTCCATCGGACCAGAGGAATGGCGACAAAGAATTTGTGATCAGAAGGGCAGCAACCAACAGGGTGCTCAATGTCCTGAGGCATTGGGTTTCCAAGCACTCTCAGGTACTGCTTAATATGGAGATCCTAAATGCTTGACATCAGTGGTGCTCAACCTGTGGGTCCCCCGATGTTCCTGGAGTGCAACTCCCAGAAATCCTACCTTTCCTACGCTGGATTTCTGGGCTGAGACTGCCCCCTGGATGTTGGCCTGGCGCTCCACAGCATTCTCTGCCACTTGAGCAGCATAGCAGTCATTTCTATGGTCACATCTTCCATCCATTGCCATAGCAACTCCATCCTCAACAGAAGGAACATATGACTAATAAGTTACATTTGGGTGAGAATAATGAGAATTCAACCATCTAAAATGCATTGCCCGACAACGCAATAACCATTTTCTTGAATAACCATCTGTTACAGAGTGGAAGATTATTTGCAAACCCTAACTAGGGGTCCTAATTCAAGACAAAGAACCAAGTTAGGCAAAACAATTAATGGCTAGAATTATCATAGCAATTCTAAAGCATGTAAGCCATATTGTTTTATGATATAAGCCACCTTGGATTCTGTCAAGGAGAAAGGTGGGATATAAATATTTTAAATGTGTTGTGTCATTACAGTCGTGACCGACTCTTTGTGACCCCATATCCATTGAGTTTTCTTGGCAGGAATACTGGAGTGGTTTGCCAGTTCCTACTCCAAAATATTTTAAATACCGTAAGGAAATCAATATATAGCCACCTCAATTCATATATTACCCAGTTTAAAAAAAAGAGATTAAAGAGGATGCACAGACAAGCTCAAAAAACACATGGCTCCCATGTGACCTTAAACCAACTTCAAAAACCCTGCTCAATCTCCTAAATTCTTTTTTCATATCGTAACCTGGCCATGAGATGTGTTTAGGAATCCAACTAGCACCTCATTAATTAGCAGCAATTTATCAAATATTAAAAATATTTCATTTATGCACTTGTAAATTGCCAATAGAATTCTGACCAATGTGTCATTAGATGCAGATACCGTCAGTGTATTCTGACAGTTTGCTTCAATCCACATTTGGTAATTCAAGTCTCTTCTTTGTGTTCATTTTGTAATTGATCAATTTGGCATCAGCACTGCTTTGTTTGCATGTTTGATGTCTCAGCAGAGATCACACTACTGGAAGATGTGCACACTTGGATAGATAGATAGATAGATAGATAGATAGATAGATAGATAGATAGATAGATAGATAGATAGATAGATAGATAGATAGATAGATAGATATGACCTAAGATATTCGGACCAAAGGGCTCTTCCTTCCTCCCCACCAGAGAAGGAGAGAAAAAATGCAGCTCACCTGGTTCTTGGGGCGGGAGGCAAACTTTGCACTGACCAGATTAAATCCGGACCTGGGATTTTCACCCACCTCAAGCAGGTACAAGAAAGTGCAGGTGGGTCGCGCTTAGGTGGGCGGGGTCGCACTTAATTTCCTGCAAACTCCGGAGCTGGTGGGAAAACACTTGTAAGGTCCGGAGTTTGCATTCGTGTATAAAGGCCCATAGATAGATATACCTACTGATACGAGACCCAGGGAACTTTTGCTGGTTCTACAGCAACTTTGACTGCATTCAAGAAGGGGTTAATCTTCCATTTACTGCTTAGAGCAAAGGCAAAGAGATATTCTGCCCTTGATTCCAATTGATAAACTAAATAAAGACCAAACTATTGGTTAAGACAAAATTTAATCATTAATAGCCTGTCCAACATTCCAAAGCATACAGAAACAAACTTACATCCTCACTCATATTACCAGGTCTTATTGCCTGGCTAAGTGGGCCTCTTGGGCGAAAAAATTCTGCTGGTTTGTTATAGAATTCTGAGTGATTGTTGTCTTAATGTAACCTGTTGTTTTGTCTCTTTTTGTCACATTTTGATTATAAGCCACCTGAAGCCTTAGGAGAGGAGGACTGTAAATAGTCTAAATACAGTCCAGCTGAAGCCTGTGGCTCTTTTGCTGTGCACTCCAGAGACATTTAGAAGGGTCATGGTGGAGGACCTCAGCGATGCAAAGCGGAATGCCTTTCACTATAGACAGGCTGAGGAAGAGAGGTGCTCTACCTGCCACAAGCCTGGTTTTTGATTGGAATAATGTTAAGAGATGCAATTATGAATAAATCAACCCCTTCTTTTTTCGGTCAGGATTTTGAAACTAATGAAGAACTGAAATGTCAAGTGATCAGCTTTCTGGAAGAGGTGATTCATGACCCTGAACTCCTGACTCAAGAGAGGAAAGCAGCGGCCAACATCATAAGGTAAGTGGGTGTGAGCAGATGACCCAAGGTCACCTTACAGGGCAGTATCTGGCCCCTAGATTGGCAAAGAAGCTCATCAAAGGCAGAGCCACTGACGGTTAGATAAGATTTGGCCCTTGGGCATCTGCTGCTACTCCACAATGATTAGACAAATCCAGCTCAGTGCAAATGGAATCACAGAATCACAGAATCATAGAGTCGGAAGGGCCATCAAGTCCACCCACCCACCCCACTCAATGCAGGAATCCAAAGTGAAGTAGTTCTGAATGGGAATTGGTGGTGTAGCTTTGGCTCTAGAGGCTTTCCCCCATTCCAGGAGAAGTTGCCTTTGTCTTTCAAAGCATTTTATTCATTCCATAAAATAACATCGTTCGCGAGGGGGGAATGTTTACGTTTGTAAAGGTTTCCATTTTTTGCAGTGCAAACCTTTGATAAATTATCCTTGGAAAAGTCTGTGGGGGGTTAATGTTTAATCCATAAGGCATTTCCTTCCACTTTTTTCTCTGGCCTGCACATCTCAGAGCTCGAGATGCAATGTATTTAATTGTAATTTAATTTAATTGTAAATTCCAGATACAATGCATTGAAAGGATGCTGTCATTTCATTTTTCAGCCTAAATTTAGCCCTGCATTTCACCATGAATTGAGCCAAATAGTGGCCTAAAATTCCAACTGTATGAAAGTCTCACTTCAATTCTATACCCTTGTTTGTTTGTTTGTTTGTTTGTTTGTTTCTCCCAGGACCTTGACTCAAGATGACCCTGGAGACAATCAGATTACTCTGGAAGAGATTGTGCAAATGGTGAGTATTTTCTCTTATTGTCTACTGTGAACATTTCAGAAATGGAATGTGGAATGGGAGACGACATTGGGCTTTTAGGCATGTGGTTTTCAGTGTTGTTTTCCATGCAACACCAATGTATTTCTATGCCTTCCCCTAATATGAAGATTACAACGAAGGGAAACAGGCTGCCAAGTGGTATACAGCTGAAAAGGGTTTAGGAACCACTGACCTAGATAATCAGTCGCATCCAAGAACTGCTGGAGCTGAGAAGCCATGACCACCTCTAGCAGCTTCTTCCCCAGAAGGCAACATTAGAGACTCACCAGTAATTATCTAACGTCATGGAATCCAAGGAAGGCTCTTACAGTTGCCTATTTTAAGCATGCTGGAATCTCTCCTGTTGCAAGGAGTCATTCACCACTCCTACCCATTTGGACAGTTCTTCTCTAGCACCTTTTATAAACCAGGAAAGAAAAGGGTACAACAGACTTGCGGTAACTTTCACTTCTCCAAGGGGCCCGTGTTCGACATGCTGCAAACCCATTGCCGTTTTCTACGCAGTGCTATCGAAAGTTAGTTTCATAGAATAATAGAGTTGGAAGAGACCTCCAGGGCATCTAGTCCAACCCCTAGCATGCTGGAACTCCCATCACAGTGTTTCTGACATATGGCCACCCAGCCTTTGCCTAAGAACCTCCAAAGAAGGAGACTCCACCACCCGCCTTCATGGCAGCATATTCCAGCAGTTTGATTGTTTACAGTGCAGTGCTTCTGGAAGTGGAGGGTTGTCTGGCTGCATGTGCACTGGCAATGCATTTCCACTCTTTGGCCAGGGTATTTCTATGTCCCCAATGATAAAAGTTAATGCTACCAAAATAGCCTACTTCTGGTGAAGTAGTCCCCATTGCCATTGGAGCATGTGTAGAAATGGAAATATGATAAGAATACATCAGGCATGTCCAAACTTTGGCCCTCCAGATGTTTTGGACCACAACTCCCATAGTCCTTTGCCATTGGAAATACAGGCTTGGAATTCTGGGAGTTGTGGTCCAAAACATCTAGAGGGCCGAAGTTTGGACGTGCCTGGAATACATGAACAAATAACATCTTGAATAGGATGGTGTATTATTTTGTATCTTACATTCACCTAGTGACATCTATTTGCATATGACTCTTTTGGTACCACTGGCAAGGGCTCATCAGAAGTGTATGCAAACATATACACAAACAGTCACCAACTGAGAAAAAAGGTTTTAATCAGCTGTGACGCTCACCATCAGCACTGTGCCTTCTTTTGCCTAGTTGGTGACCTTAAAAAAAAGATTGATGACTTCATTATTCAAATCTGCCTTCCCTGGTTATTGATTGTTTCGCTGCTCCACTGTTTTGAATTGTTTTCATCTGCCCTTAGCCTATCTTATCTATCTCTGACTTTTATGAGTGATGTTTGACTTAATTATGGCTTTACTAGTACAGTGGAACCTCATATAACAGTTTGTATAACATAAAATCTGTACAACATAAAAATTCTGGAGATAGAGAAAATTTGCTTAACATGATCACCTATGGGGCAAATTTGTACAACACAAAAATGGTCACGATTAGAGATTTATGACGTTTTCAATGCATTCCTATGGGAAATTTGTACAAAGGAAATTTTGCTTAAGAGAATTTTATTTGGAAGGAATTGATTCCTTTATAGAAGGTACCACTGTATTATTTTTTTAATGATTTTTGTATTGTTACATATTGTAATAATCTGTTTTATCTTTTAAACTGCCCATAGTGGCTCCCCGTCAATAGGTGGTATATAAATCGAATAAATAAATAAATAGCTTTTGTCTGGAGATCTAAAGCAACTGCATCTTTCTTCCATTTAGGCTGCAGGAGTCAAGGCGGAGCCCTTTGAAAATCACTCCGCTTTGGAAATAGCTGAGCAGCTCACCTTGCTGGATCACTTGGTCTTCAAAACGATTACCCTACGAGTGAGTAATGGGCTTCTTCCCTGTTCCCCTGCTCCAAGATCTGTCCTTGTTTGTATTTGTTCAGAAAGCAAGTCAGAACAATGGACACTAACTGTAATAGAGACCCAGGAGTAAAGTTTGCCCCCTACAAGGACCATATCAGACACATCACGTATGTATGTGCATGCATGCAAACACACACACACACACACACACACACACACACACACACACACACACACACACACACACACACACACAGAGGTGTGTGTGTGTGTGTGTGTGTGTGTGTGTGTGTGTGTGTGTGTGTGTGTGTGTGTGTGTGTGTGTGTGTGCATGCACATACACATAGTTCCTCTGTTACTTGCAGGGACAAATCCTGACTCTCCTCTTCTCCTGTCTGTCCTCTCCTGCCTCCAAAAGCCCAAGCAGAATCATCCCTAATTTATTTGAAATGCAGGAATAATAAAAGGCAATGAACTGCTCTAAGACAGAGCTGAGCTGATCATGACACTTAATCATTTGCAGAGAGTTTTTTGGGCAAGGATGGATGAAGGTTGAAAAGAATGAGAGGACCCCCTACATCATGAAGAACACCAAGCACTTCAATGACGTGAGTTTGGTCCCCTGGGTCCTGTTTGGCTGGGTGGAGCCCTACTGTCGGCCAGGGGTGTCCAAACTTTTTGCAAGGAGGGCCAGATTGGGTGAAGTAAAAATGCGTGGGGGCCGACCGTTCAGCTGCATTTGGCCCCCGGGGCTAGACTTTGGAAACATCTCTATAATATGCAAGGAGGCGGGAAGGACGCTGCAGCAACGGAACTGGGGGTAGGTAGGCTGGACAGCTGGCCAGGGGGATGGTCAGAGGCAGGGAGAGCAGGCAGACCCTAAAACTGCAAGCTAACGCCTCCATCCAGTATGGGCTGGGGCCAGCTTGCAGGGATGCATGACAGGCTGAGCAGGTGGGGAGAAGAAGCCATGGGCCACTCAAAATTTGAAACTGGGCCGCATTTGCCCCCCGGGCTTGACTTTGGACATGCCTGCTGTAGGCCAAGCTGGCAGTGGCAGCTTCTGCTTCTGCACCAAGACACATGGCTTTTCATGTCCTTATAGAAGTGTCACTGTGAAAAGGGGGGATTGCTCCTTCTTTTCAGAAGGAAAGGGCTCTGCAAAATCTTTGACCATCAAAAGGCTTTCTTGAAATGATACATCTCAACAACTAATATTCTGCTTATATACCACCCAATACCACTTCAAGTAGTCTCTGGGCGGCTTACAGTTTTTAATTACAGTATGCAGGCTACACATTGTCCCCACCCCACCCCCCGCAAGCTGGGTACTCATTTGACCAACCTTGGAAGGATGGAAGGCTGAGTCAACCATGAGCCTGCTACCTGGGATTGAACTTCAGGTTGTGAGCAGAGTTTTAGCTGCAGGACAGGCATTTAACCACTGCGCCACGGGGCTCAGTGTTGTTCCAGAGAAGCAGAGAAGCACTTCTGGCCAAACTAGACTCCAACTCACATAACTGGGCATTATAATAAATAGATATTCTGTTGCGTTCGTTATGAGCATCCAGTAGATGGCAGTGACCATCAGAAGAGTCCTACACCACCTTTCAAACACCACTATGGAGAGAATTCTTGGCAGACTGGCAGCAACCGCATTGGCTTCTTTGAGACAGGAGAGTCCTGGTGCTGGTGGTCGAAAGGCATTGTAAACCTACTCATCTTACATTCACAAACACATCTGCCACTTTGGAGTCAAACAACAAGGCAGATGGCTAGAATATGTATGGTGGAGCATTTCAAACATGGCGGAACACAGACTGGAATCTTGCCTGGGGCTTTGTTGTACTTGTGATGGTTTCCCCCTGCCCCCACCAAACAACACGTAGCTGGGAGATATTGAACAACAGATCTGTTGGTTCAAGTCCAGAAGATGGAATCTTTGAAGAACTATTGCAATCTGACTGTTTGTTTGTTTGTTTGTTTGTTTGGCAGAGGTCTGGCATCTGCCATTGTTTGGCATGCTGGAGCCTTGCCTGGTTGCAGAGAGTGTTATTTATTTATTTTATTATTTATTTATTGGATTTTATTTATTTTATTTATTTATTTTTAATACTGCCCATCTGGCAGAATTAAAACAGTTAAAAACATCAAACAACAATAAATAATTAAAACAACAATAAAAACCTTATACTAAAACATTTTAATACTGCCCATCTGGCAGCGAGGTCACCCTGGGTGGTTTACGACAATTAATACATTCAGACAATTTATACAATAAAACCATAAATAGTAACACAATAAAACAAAATAAAAATAAAAATAAAAATAATATTAAAGTGACATTCTCTATATCTCTTAGCCAGTCCCTCCCTCCCATTCTTTTATACGAGAGGAAAGGACTAGGTCAACCAGACACAATATACCCAAAGATCTTGTCCACATCCTTGGGCTGCACAAACTGAAAAGTGCATTGCACAAAAATTATATCCCCTTGGTCTTATATCTACTTTACCGCCTAAGACAGGCATGCCCAAACTTTGGCCCTCCAGATGTTTTGGACCACAACTCCCACAGTCCTTTGTCATTGGCAATCAAAGTTTAGAGTTCTGGGAGTTGTGGTCCAAAACATCAGGAGGGACGAAGTTGGGACATGCCTGCGACATAAGCAACATGTGCAAAGTCATGAGAGGCTGGTCTCTTAGAGCATGTGGGGTAGAACTTGAAAGAAACTTGCAGCTGTAATCACGGAGGGAGTAAAACACACTGCTAGGGAGATATATCCCTCATGCAAGAAATCAGAAAAAGTCTGACAGGCAGTTTCTGTATAAACTGGTATAAGGATCATTGTTGGCATAATTTGGATTGAGTCAAAAGATGGTATCCATCCACCTATGCTTCCCTTTGTCCTCTGCAGTCCTTCCCCTTTAAGAGCTCTCCTGCCCTTTTTTGAACTCATGTAAGGTAGTTCTACTACTTTGCTACAGCTTGGAAGGTTCCAGGAAAGTCCATTCCCAGCGAGGGTGGTCATTTGAAATGGACTCAAGAGCCTTGCAGCAAATTCCAGTGTTTTACAGGCCACTTCCGGATATCATAAATTGAATACTTGTCCAGACTGATTATTTGCAGACAGTCAGGGGAAGTGAAATTGTTTTCTTTACATCTGCAAGATCCTTGCTGAGGTCACACATCGCTTCTGTTAAATTAAAAAATGTTTTGTCTTTGCCTGTCTGTGTATTTGCCAATCAAGAGACGGCCTGCAGCTCTCACTTCTCCCTCCCTCCTCCTTTTTCCCTTCCTCTTTGCAACTTCTCAGGGTTTATTTATACCCTACTTACTGGTCAGATAACAAAAGCTAAACCGCCTTCTCTCCCATTTCAACAACTACTTTCAAGTGACTTCTGTGACTGCATATAGATGTTAAGGGAGGGCAGTGAACCAAGCTGATGGAGAAAAACCTACTCACTTCAAATGTGGTATGGGGCAAATACTTTACGGACGCCATTTTTGGATGGCATATAACGACTGCTTCAGGAAACCGACCTTATAAGAAGCAGCTTGATCCACAACCAGCTCTGTGTTTCTGGAGGCTCTTCCTGAATAGCTGGGAAGTGGATGAAGGAACTTTGGCCTAGAGAGTCCTGGATCCAGGACCAAAGTCTGCTATTTCACCATCTGATTCTTAGATTTAGCTAAGAGAACACTCACAATCAGAACTGAATGTGTAGCACCTCATGTTTATGTTCCCTAGAGACCAGTATGAAGAGACATTTTGTCCCTGATGCTGGATGTGATTTAGTACAGTGGTACCCCGATTTAAGAGCAGCTTGACTTAAGAGCAGCTTGACTTAAGAGCAAAACATTGTTGGCATTTTAATGCTGCCTTAAAAATTTTACATATGACCTGCTCGACTTACAAATATTTGTTTTCATTTTTTAAAACTTTTTTTAATTTTTTTAGATAGGTTCCCTGACGTATGAGTATTTTGACTTAAGAGCATGTATTTGGAACAGATTAAATTCGTAAGTTAAGGTACCACTGTACATGACATCTTAAATTCTTCCATGAATTTGTCATACACTTTTGTGTGATCTAAGCTGGCAGTCAGCACCACACCTTGCGAGAGTAAATTCTATAGTTTTGCGTGTATTGTCCTGACTCTCCTACAACACAGCTTTGTTGGATAATTTTGAGTTCTAGTGTTGTTGGCAGAAGACGACAAAATATTTCTTCACCACCATTTTTTCCTCCCATACATATGAGGATGTCATGCTCTCCAGTGCTAGATGTGTTCCTGGCCGTGCACGGCCCAGCTCCTTCAAGTGCTCCAGAGCTCCTGTATGTTTTGCTGTTCTTTGCCTAAGGACTGCACAATCATTTGAGAGATAAAGGACACGGTCATACCTGGGTTTTCTGCGTATTTAAATTTCCTGCATATTTTTTTCCGGGCGGTCATGTGGTTTTTAATGAGCAGTTGGTGTCCTCTCCTCTGCATCATACTTTCTTATTCTGGTTCGGTCCTAAACTGTATATTACACATTTTGTCCTACTCTCTGGCTCCTGTTTCCAAGCCTCTGTGGCAAAAACTGTTTTTACTGCGTATTTTCTGTGTCCTGTCGTGGTGACAGAAGCAAATAAGTAAGCATCCTCGAGCGAAGTTTTTAAATCTAGCCCCTGGCGGTGGTTTAGGAAACTTCGCTGAAACTGCTGTTCGAGGGGCGTGGTCGGCCGGGAGCAGAATTTGCTTCTCTTCCTGGTTAGCGCGCGATCTTTTACTGCGTAGTTTGCCAACGGGAAACTACGCAGGAAACGCAGGTCTGACCGCAGTCATATACAGGCAGTTCCAAGTGTGCAGAGGTATAATCGTGCCCTCCACATTTCTCCTGCAGATCAGCAATCTGATTGCCTCCGAAATCCTCCGTAATGAGGACATCATCACAAGAGTGAGTAACATTGAGAAATGGGTAGCCGTAGCTGACATCTGCCGGTGTCTGCACAACTACAATGCCGTTCTGGAGATCACCTCAGCCTTCAACCGCAGTGCCATCTTCCGCCTGAAGAAAACCTGGATGAAGGTGTCCAAGCAGGTAAGTACTCAAGGAACAAGCTCAAAGCAGCGCCTCGTGGTATCTATGCTTTTGCAGTTCTGTTTCAGAACTGAGCGTGGTGGCTCAGTGGACTAAGGGCTTCCGAAAACTGTCGGCTGCAAAGTCGGCAGCTCGGCGGTTCGAATCCCGGGTGCCACGCAGCGGAGCGAGCTCCCACTGATAACCCCAGCTCCTGCCAACCTAGCAGTTCCAAAGCATGTCAATGCAAGTAGATAAATAGGTACCGCCGTAAAATGTAAGAAGGTAAAAACAGTGTTTCCTTGCAGCCATGCTGGCCACGTGGCCATGGACTTGCACAACACTGGCTCCTCAGCTTGAATATGGAGATGAGCACCGCCCCTAGAGTCAGACATAACTAGCACGCATGTGTGTGTGTGGGGGAACCTTTACCTTTTTACCTTCATCATGATAGGGTTCGGTGCTGAGGAAAAGCATAAAAGCTCCCTACATTTTGCATTTAGCCCTTATTATCTCATTTCCCTAGATAGCGTGATGAAACTCATTCAAGCTTTGATGTGTGACATACTCAAGGAATAGCTGACAGAGGAACTACTTTTGGAAAAAAATAATGTGAGGAGGTTATGAGAATTCTAAGATGGATCAGAGTGTGTTAAACACATTTGTCTTCCTGATTTATTCCAAGGTTCATAAAGTCCAGGGACATACCAAAATGAACAAGTTCCTTTTTTCATAGGGTTAATGGATTTTACCTGCTTCTTCACCGGCACCTACTAATATTAATATCTGTATAAGGAAATTCGGTATGATGGGACATGGAGTGATTTCTTAAGCACTGATATTGAAAGCACTTTTCCCCTTGCAGTAGAAATCTTATCTTATTCCTTTGTATGACTGCAGGAACTTTTATTTTTTTTAGTCCAATTCTGGCAGAATGTTTTGTTTTCTTTAATGTGCATAGTCCTTAGTAAGCAGATATTTTCTCCTCTTTATTTTAATTTTTTATTTATTGGATTTTTATGCCGCCCATCTGGCAGTGAGGCCACTCTGAGCGGTTAACAACAATCAATCAATACAATGCGAGAAAAACATATACTGTAACAATGAAATGAAATAAACATAAAATATAGTAAATATAATGAAAATAAAATTAAAACAAAATGGGATGACATATACGGTGATTTCTTTAGAGAATCAAATAATGAAACTCGTATTTGCATTCTACTCTGGGTAGAAGCAAAGGTAAAACAGATTCACCAATTAACCAAAAATACTAACGGAAGACCATTGATCTGTTATTTGAATTTTCTTAATGTTTCAGCTACAATTTTTTCATTTTAAACTGGATTTGATTTTTAATATATGAAAATTCCTTCCTGTTTAAAAAAGCAGTAACTTATTCATCAACAATTACCCCTGTTTTCCTAGGAGCACATTTTATTTTATTTATTTATTTATTTGTTTATTTATTGATATAGCTTGTATGCCGCCCACTACCCAAAGGTCTCTGGGCGGCTCACAATCAAAATGGACAATTAAAACATCAAAATACAATAAAATTAGAATAATAAAAACATGTAAATGCAATAAATACGATACATTAAAAACACCACTAAAATTGCCATCAGGCATTATTTAAAAAGGCATTATTATTAACAATGTCTTCTGTTGTTAGCCGCCCAGAGTTCCCTCCCGGGAAGATGGGCGGGATATAAGCCTCACAAATAAATAAATAAATAAATTATTTAATTGCACTTCAAAAACGGCAATAGAAGGAGCAGAAACGGCTATGAATAGTGACAAATTTACAGGAGATATCTGCTGAATGAAAAGGCTTGTAAATAAAGATAATGTCTCTGTTGCTTAAAATAATGCCGTATCGTGCTACGTGAAACCATTGCTTTTAATTTTAGATTCAACAGGTTGTGGAAAATGTATAGCAATATAGCAACCTGGGATAAATGGACTGAAACCTAAATGAAGAGATACAGTATATTTCTGCATGTATTTCTATACATATAAACCTCAGGGCTGCTGAAAGATATGTTAAACAGATGAATCGAAGTCTAAACAGAAGGGGAATGCAACCGCCTTTGCAGAATGGAGGATCCAATATATAAACAATTTACCAAAGGCCAAATTCTGCGGAGGGGAAGAGATACTCTTCGATCCTCGCTTTCCCAGAGTGCCATGGCTGGAGAGTAAACCGGGGCTACGAAGGAGCCCACAAGCCAATGCCTCCCCTTCACCTGCTCCAAGTGGAGGGGGAAGTGCCGTGGCTGTGAAGGGTCGATGTTGGGTGCCCACAGAAAGGGCTCTGTGTGTACCTTTGGCACCTGTGCTATAGGTTCGCCAACACTGTGCTAGGGTTTTGGATTTTTTAATATTACTGAAACATCTGTATCTAATTACAACTTGTCCCCCTTCCATCACCCCAATTTTCAACAACACGCTCACATTTAAAAGGAATGTGTTTTGTTCTTACTTAATTTCCACTTATGTAAACATCCTCGCCCTGGATTCCTGTAGCACATCACAGTGCCTGTGTCCTCCTGTCTTCTAGTGGTATACAGTGGTACCTTGCATAAAGGAATTAATTTGTTCCAAATGAAACTATGTTAAGCAAAGTTTCCTTTACACATGTTTCCCATAGGAATGCATTGAAAACAGAGTAATCCCTCATCGTGACCATTTTTATGCTGTACGGATTCGCCCCATAGGCGATTCTGTTAAGCAAATTTCCCTTATCTCCGGAATTTTTTATGTAGTACAGATTTTATGTTATACAAACCGTTTGTTATAGGAGGGTCCACTGTAATTATCTTTCTTTACTTCCAGACAAAAGCATTGATTGACAAGCTGCAAAGGCTAGTATCTTCAGAGGGGCGCTTCAAGAACCTGAGAGAAGCCCTGAAAAAGTAAGCTGCTAGTGGACTGCTCAGCAATTGCTCAGATTCTCCTTCATGTGCCGTTACCCCACATCCACCTTGGGCGTTTATACACGACCCCTAAGCTCCGCCGCAAATGGCTGCAAGGTCCGGACCTTAAAAATGTTTACCCACCAGCTCCGGACTTTGCAGACAATTAAGTGCGACCCCGCCCACTTTAGCGCGACCAAACTGCACTTTTCTTGTACCCGTTTTTTGGATGTAACAAATATTTGATCCGGTGTAAGGATAGTGAGTGCGGGGCTCTCCTGGCTTCTGTTTCTGTTTTTTGCGCCCCGCCCCTTTAAGAGATCTGAATGCTGCCGGGAACAAAACGGAGGTAAGACAGCATTCTTTTCTTTCTTTTTTCTCCCTCCCTCAGGCAGCCAGCAACCAGGAAGTGTGGAGGGGGGTGGGGACAGAGGAAGAGCGAGGAACCCCTAAGATCTCTGGTCCGAATTTAATTGGCCAGCGGATCTTAGGGGTCGTGTAAAAAGGCCCCTTGTTACTCTGAGATGCTCTGAGATGCAGATCTTAAAAATGTTCCCCCACGTCCATCGCACTTTAAGCAAAATAAAGTGTGACCATGTCCCTGAAGCGCGACTCATTGCATCTTCCTATACCTGGCCTTGGGGTGGTGGAATCCTTGTTGCTGTTCCGTTGCGGTTTTTAAACCGGTACACACGCTATGGGGTACTGCTTAATCCATAGCATAACTGCTCCATCGCCATAGGGCCACCTAGTGGCGCTACTTGGAGAAGCAACTGTTCACGGAAAGAAACCAAAAAAGAAATATTTGAAGTTTGACGAATGACAAATGAAAATTAATATACTTACATACCTACCTATCTCCTTTTAATTTGCTTTTAAAAATATATATAGTGCTGCGACAAAACAAAACAAAATGCACTTCGATGCGAACCCCGTCCATGTGTCCTTGGGGATGCAGGAACAGCAACAAAACCACGTGACTGCAACAAGATATATTACACATTTTAGTTTGTTGCAGTATCAAGTGGATGTCGGATAACGGCCATGGTTGCAAGAGGCAAGGGCATGTGGCATATGGGATGTTGGAGATATGTGCCGAGCCTTAGATGCTGTAGTACAGTGGTCCCCCGCCCATTTGCGGTTCATATACTGCCGTCCTGCTATATCACGGGACCACAGTACATGAAAAAGGCCCCCTAGGGTAAGGGGGGAAAGGCCTGTTTCAGGCCTCCCTGACTTACCCCAGGACTGGTGCTGCCCCAAACAGGCCTACGAGGGCCTTCCTGGGTCTTCTGGAGGCCCCAAAAGGGCCTCCCTGCAAACCAGAAGATACTTCCGGTATGCAGCGCCAGGCTGGGGGTAAGTTACAAGAGCCCCCAGAGAGGTGCCCCAGGCCCAACCTGAACTACATCCGCGTATCACGGATTTTCAATTACCGCAGGTCGAGTTGGGTCCCTAACCCCTGCAATAGGCGGGATGGGTCACTGTATCTGTGGCAGGACTTAGGACCTGAGCCATCCTTCCCCCTTCCTTCCTGCTGAGGTTGTAATTGAGATGGCCAGGAGAGGCTGTGAGGAACACAGCCTCCATGGGGTACATGGAGGATTAGTATATCCCTTGAAGATCGCAGCATTCTGGGCCCTCGCAGAATGTTTGTTCTGAACTCAACTGGCAAAGAGGTTCATGTATCACCATTTCAACTCCTTGCATTGAATGGCTTGCTCTCCCGGACCAAAAAAAAAAACCTCTGAAAAGCCCAGAACCTTTTAGGGCAGTGGTGGCGAACCTTTGGCACTCCAGATGTTTTGGACCACAACTCCCACAATTCCGAGCCTAGATTGCCAGTGCCAAAGGATTGTGGGAGTTGTGGTCCAAAACATCTGGAGTGCCGAAGGTTCGCCATCACTGTTTTAGGGGGCTGTGAGAGTAGGAACAATAGCACCACCCAGAGCTCCCCACTCAGCTCCTGCTGCCTGCTTTTCAGCTAGACTGGGTGCAGCAAAGAGCAGCCCTCACCTGGCTGAACAGTGAGGGTTGACATCTTCCACCATTGAGAAAGCAACGTCTCCAAGGCCTGGGGGCATTTTGAATCTTTTCTATAGGACACAGGAGAAACCAACTGACCTATGCTACCTATGAAATCGCTAAGGGGGGAATAAAAGTATGCAGGCTGTACTCCCTTTCAGGGAACATGTGGTAGTCACAGATCCCAGAAGATCAACTTTTTCCAAGAGTCAGTGGTCTGCATCACCTGTGGAGGATATACAGGTACTGCCAGCTGACTGAAATATGGGAAGGACACCAGAAAAGTAGCAAAGGTGATCAGAAGACTCTACTTGATATGTTTGATTTCTGATGCCTTCTTCACGTCTGCAGATTATCATTAAATGACATTTATGTCTGTGCAAGGTTAGCCTGAATACATCCAAAGTCAAGCCAAGGGAGTGTATTTTGCTACATTTTCTCTGTGGCTTGACTTGCCTAATAAACCGAGCTGCTGCTCCTAACTCTTTTTTCGTTTCTTTTCCCAGTTGTGATCCACCCTGCGTCCCTTACCTGGGGATGTATTTGACCGATTTGGCATTCATTGAAGAGGGCACCCCAAATTACACGGAAGATGGACTGGTGAATTTCTCCAAAATGAGGATGGTGAGCAATTCTGGTTTGGGCAAATACAAAGGATAGCTTGTCAGAAAAGCCCATAAGATGTTCAGAAGACACAGTCACACAGAAGGATGTTAATTGCACAAGGCTTTGATGCTCTTGGGATAAGTGTTTTCCTCGCATCATTCATGGGAGCAGTGTTTCATCTTTTTTTCTATCTATTTCTCCCTATAGCAGGGCTGTTCAACTTTGAAAGGCCAAGGTCTACTTTTTCCGGCCCAAAGTGACTGAGGGCTACTACATTAAAACCTCTGCTTACAGATTTTATCTGTTCCGAGCACATGCTCATAAGTTTAAAAAAGATGTAAGTAGAGCAGTGGTTTCCCATAGGAATGCATTGAAAACCAATTAATCCATTCTGAAGGGAACAGATTTCAATGCACCATGGCCCTTGAACTGTCCTGCTCAGCCCCAGAACTTTGTTGGGCAGTAGTGGTCCTTGGGATGGGGGAGGGAGGGATGGAGAACTTATCCCCTCACTTTTTAAATTGATGGCCGGTGGGCTAATTGTGAACCTTTCGCGGGCTACCGGTAGCCTGTGGTCTACCTCTTGTGCAGGCCTGCCTTATAGCTTCTGCTTCTGCTTGAGGTCGCTCTTCCTTTCACGAGCAGCAGGTGTTTCCCCCAACATTCTGATACAAGCACTGATCTCTTTTCTATCGGCACAGATTTCCCACATCATTCGCGAGATCAGGCAGTTTCAGCAAACCGCATACAAAATCGAGCACCAGGCAAAGGTAAAGTTCTGTGCACTTCCTCCTTGTTGCATCCACCACCCCCAAAGTGAGGGGTGACATTCACGCTGGTGACACTTCTTTGTAAAGGTTCTTGTTTTAAAAAGTGATGGAAACATCTTGACTGAGAAAGGCACCGAAAGCTCTGCATCAAACTCCAACAGAGAATGTTCTGGGAACTGGGATAATGATTGAGACGTACAAAACAATGCAGGGCATGAGTCAAGTGGATAGAGGGACACTCTTCTGCCTGTCACAAAATACCAAAACTAGGGGACATCCACTCAAACTGTGGGTTGGGAAAGTGAGAACAGACAAAAGAAATTTTTTTAACCCAGCGTGTTGTTAGTCTGTGGAACTCCCTGCCACAAGAGGTGGTAATGGCATCTAGCCTGGATGCCTTCGAAAGGGGTTTGGACAGATTCCTGGAGGAGAAGTCCATCACGGGTTACAAACCATGATGGAGATGGGTAATTTCCAGGCTTACAACCGGGGTACGTCAAGGGCCAGATGCAGAGGAGTGGTTGCAGGAGACAGATAGGTAGTCTCATGCGCTCCCAGAGGCATTTGGTGGGGCCACTGTGAGATACAGGAAGCTGGACTAGATGGGTCTTTGGCCTGATCCAGCATGGCTCTTCTTAGGTTCTTATGATCCTCTGCACATCATCACCACATGAGGATGGCCTCTATGGGACGTTCCTTGAGCTGTAAGAAGATTAGCAATAAAAGCTGCATTTTGACTAGAGAAAATGGGCTGGTCTTTTGTACCATTTGATTTCTTGACCAGTCTTCCAAGAGCACAAAGTTTAGAACCAGCAGCCTACGTATTCTGTTTGGCAGAAGATTCTCTCACTGGCTGTGTATGTTCTCAAAATGAGGCATCCTGTGCTCTGTGTATGACTCATTCTGGAATTAACCTGCTTTGCCAAGTAGGGAGGAGTTTGGTATGTCACTTCTCCAAACTCTGTTGGCCTGCTGTTTCAGACAAGATTTCCCTTAGCGATCAGCAGTCTGAACGGGGTTTTCCAAATTGTGCTCTGTTTCTTTCAAAGGTGTTTTAGTATTGATTTTATTTTTTAATTTAATATGATACTAGTTTAACTCATTTTAAATACTTTTAAATTTAGTATATTTATTGTTTCTACCTTTTAAACACTGTCTTTTTAATATTGTAAGCTGCCTCAAGTCCTTTTAGAGATAAAGGCAGGGTGAGTAAACAAAGAAAGAACTATCAGGGAACCAGCTTTTGAAAAACCTAAAAAGGAATACATTTTTGAACAATTAAGAAACTTTAATGTTTTTTTTTTCAGTTCCAGAGCTGTTCAATGTATTTTAAATGCCTTTTTATATTGGGGGTTTGCATCTGCCAAGGAACTTATGAAACTTGGGTGGGATTTATTATTTATTTAATATTTTAAAGCAGGCATGTCCAAAGTCAGGGCCAGGAGCCAAATGCGGCCCGTTTTCAAATTTTGAGTGGCCTGCGGCCTCTTCTCCCCACCTACTCAGCCTGGCATGCATCCCCGCCAGCTGGCCACTCTCCATATTGGATGGAGACGTCAGCTTGCAGTTTTACGGTTCTGTCCATCCCCCTAGCCATCTGCCCAGCCTGCCTACCCTACCCACCCCCGGCTCCGTTGCTGCATCGTTTCCCCCCGACTCCTTGCATGTTATAGAGACTTATCCAGTGTCCGGCCCGGGGGCCAAATGTGGCTGAATAGTCGGCCCCCACACATTTTCACCTCACCAAATCTGGTCCTCCTTGCAAAAAGTTTGGACACCCTTGTTTTAAACCCTATTTTCTCTTTAAAAGGACCCAAGGCTGGAAATATTTCAAAAATTGGGCCCGGTCTAAGGCTCACAACTAGGTTGCCAGCAATTCAAAATGGAGTTTAGATTCCACACGACACAGAAGCCAGTTCCTCCTGCAGAAAGAACGTTGTGCTGGTTTTCACTAGTTGTCTTGGGTGAAGCCTCAAAGGGTGTTTATACACGACCCCTAAGCTCCGCTGCAAATGGCTGCAAGGTCCGGACCTTAAAAATGTTTACCCACCAGCTCCGGACTTTGCAGACAATTAAGTGCGACCCCGCCCACTTTAGCATGACCCAGAGCAGTTTTCTTGTACCTGCTTTTTGGATGTGACAAAAATTTGATCCGGTGTAAGGATAGTGAGTGCGGGGCTCTCCTAGCTTCCGTTTGTTCTTTTTTTGCGCCCCGCCCCTTTAAGAGATCTGAATGCTGCCCAGAACAAAATGGAGGTAAACCGGCATTCTTTTCTTTCTTTTTTTCTCCCTCCCTCAGGCAGCCAGCAACCAGGAAGTGCGGAGGGAGGTGGGGACAGAGGAAGAGTGAGGAACCCCTAAGATCTCTGGTCCGAATTTAAGTGGCCAGCGGATCTTAGGGGTCGTGTAAAAAGGCCCAAAGGCTCTTGGATAAGCTTAGAGCAGAAACAGGTGAAGCGAATCCTCAACCTTTACATCGCCAAAATAGAGGAATAAAGTTTGGTATTACACTGTGTTAAAAAGCCAGTTGCAACCAAATGTGTCGTGGGTTGGAGGAGATGGAATCCTCATGAGGTTTAGACTCATGAAAAAGTAGAGTGGTACCTTGTATAAAGGAATTAATTCGTTCCAAATGAAATTCTGTTAAGCGAATTTTCCTTTATACAAATTTCCCATAGGAATGCATTGAAAACAGAGTAATCCCTAATTGCAACCATTTTTATGTTGTACAGATTCACCCCACAGGCGATTCTGTTAAACAGATTTCCCCTATCTCCGGAATTTTTTATGTTGTACAGATTTTATGTTATACAGACGGTTTGTTATACGAGGGTCCACTGTACCTTCTCCTAGCAACAGAACTTCTCCCAGACGGTCAAGTTAGTAGTATTTCATGACATGGTATCGGCTCCTCACTTCTGAAGGAACAGAGTTTGGCTGCTTTCACACGACCACTAAAATCCGCTGCAAAGTGCTCACAGATGCAGAGCATAAAATTGTTTTCCCACGAGCAGCAGACTTTAAAAAAAAATAAGTGCGATCTAGCACATTTTACAAGTACCTGGTCTCAAGGTGGTAAAATTCTTGTTACTGTTCTGATGCGGATTTTAAACCGTTACTCGAGTCTGTGGGAAGACGGAGAATCCACACCGAAACCTTTTCGCCCCCCATATTGTGTCTTTGCTGCGGTTCTCAGTCGTGGGATCAGAACGGTTGCGGATGTTCAAAAATGCGACCATGGGAACATCCGATCCACGACATCAACCATGTGACCGCTTGTGTGTGTGTGTGTGTGTGTGTGTGTGTGTGTGTGTGTGTGTGTGTGTGTGTGTGTGTGTGTGTGTGTGTGTGTGTGTGTGTGTGTGTGTGTGTGTGATCCAGATCAAAGTTTGCTGCGGATTTTACGGGTCGTGTGAAAGCAGCGCTTGTATACAGTAACCCCCCACGTATTGTGCGGGTTAGGAACCCAACCCGATCTGCGATAATTGAAAACCCACGATATGGGGATACTGAGTCAGGTCAGGACTGGGGGGGGCTCTCTAGGGCCTCCTACACTTACCTGAGGCCTGGCACTGCCCTGAATGGGCCTCCAACAGGCTTCCCGGGCCCATCGGAGGCCCCAGAAGTGGTTTCTTGCAATCCGGAAGTCACTTCCAGTTTTTTGGAACTCACTTCCGGTTTGTCAGAAACCACTTCTGGGGCCTTTGACAGGCCTGGGAAGCCACTCAGAGGCCCATTTGGGGCAGCCTGTCAGGCTTGGGTTAAGTGCAGTAGGCCTCAAACAGGCCCAAGCCGCTTATCCCAGGGGCCCTTGCCTTTCATAGACTGTGGTCCCGCAATATACCAGGACCGCAATATATGAATCGCAAAATGGTGGGGGACCACTCTACCTTATTTCTAACTACTCCCTTTGTTGCCTTTTCCCCTTAGGTCACCCAGTACCTCCTAGACCAATCGTTTGTGATGGATGAAGAGGGTCTTTATGAAGCATCTCTCAAGATAGAGCCAAAGCTACCTACCTGAGTCCAGAGCAGCAGCCCTTGGGACCTGCTGTGTACACCGTGTATCATACTGTATATAGTAGCTGTTTGTTTCTTTGGGGGAACCCTTGGTTTACTTCTTAGTATGTGCTTCTTCCCCTTGTTCTTGGAACTTCACTAGCTCTCCTTGCCTTGTCCTGGGGAATCTGGCATAGACCATTTTGTTGATTCCTGGTTTTTAATAAGCTATTTATTTTTGTTGTCAGTTCTTTTTTGGGGGGGGATTGAGGGGGATGGCAATAGGAAAAACCACTGGAACACAGGGCATATCACCACAGAGAGCCTTTCTCCACGCCCCCTCACCCAGAGGACTGGTGTTTTCTTGGGCTTTGCAACTGAAGACACGTGCACTCACACACTCAGAATTGAAATGTCTCGATCCTGACACATTAAAAAAAGAAAGCAAATGCTGACGACTAGAGAGGGCAGAAAATCATTGTCCTTAATTGTGCTGAGTCGACTATCCATAGACCCAGGGAGGGCTGGCAGGCTTCAGTTTCCCCCACACTGATGCTTTGCGCCGCTGTATATGTCTCCATTAGGCCAGAGCCTAGGACAATGATGGCCAACCTATGGCACGGGTGCCAAAGGTGGCACTCGGAGCCCTTTCTGTGTGCACCCGACATAGTCCCTTCATAGCCACCTGTATACAGGTTAAATTACTGTATTGGCACTTTGCAAAAAAAATTAGTGTGTTCTGAATTGCAGTTTGGGCACTCGGTCTCTAAAAGGTTCGCCATCACTGGCCTAGGAGAGTAACATCCATCATGGAGAAGTATCACCCATGAGGTTGGGAAGGGCATGTAGATGGGGCGAGAGGGCAGAGGGAGAAACGATACAGGTCGATTTAATTTAATTTTTGGCATCAAGTGCAGGACAACTGCCTTGAGGTGTGTGCCTCTGATAAATGGGGAGTGGGGACACAGTCTGAATTTTCTACCTAACACCACACCATGTTTTGGAAAAAACCCTGAGATGAGGCGGGTGGGACCCATTTCTTTGGATATTCCTGCTGCATCACCATCCTGAGAGGCTTTACCCAATATGCTCTGTATTTAGGCATTAGTGACACTTCTTAGTGACATAATGTAGACTTGCAAGGGGTGGGAAATGACCGTTTGTTTTTATTACATATACTGTAATCCTGACTGGCCACTTGGTAGCAGGAATATAGTAATGTAGTGCTTATTCTGTAAATATTATCATGTATTTTTTACATTGTACAGTATATAAACCCAGGTGACTTTTTGAGTGGCAGGCATGCTCCACAGTTGTAATTGAAACCAGAAACCTTTTTTGCTGTAAGCAATACCCACTGGTATGAGAATTCTATTTCAGGATCTAAAATTATGTCAACTTACAGCTTGTTTGGGAAAAAAAAGAAATTTCCATTTTTGTAAAAATATATGTTTCCTGATTACCTCTTGCTAATAAATCTATTCTATCTCAGGGTGAACAATGACTTTGCAAATGTATAGAGAAATGCGAGTACAAGCCAAGCTGGATGTGCAAGTTGGGGGTGGATTGGAAAGATGTATAGTGCAGCCACATTTCTAAAAGTCTGACAATGGCTTGCAAATTGTGAATTATCAGAAATCAATCAAACCAGCCTGCAGCGGGGTCATGTTGGTCCATGGTTTGGCAGTCAGAAGAAACCCGGTTGCTTGGTGTAGTAAGGCCGTTACTTCACGTCCCTTTCATCACGGTTTGCGGTCCCGCTTGGTACCGGTACAAAGTAATCTTACCTCATGACCATTGTGTGACGGGAGTTCGTCCTGACCACGCTCCCTGAACTGCAATTTAAGCAAGAGGAGCGATCCCCCTTCCTGGCCTCTGAAATCTGCTCATCTCCCTTCTCGTTCCGAGACAAGAGCCCGTGAAGTAAGCCTCGTCGTGGAACGAGTGCTGATTGTAGAGCGTTGCCATCTAGTGGCAGGAGTGCGAATTCCCTATGGAGTTAGCAGTGCAGTGCTGAGATTTTAAAAGACAAATGCCTCGAAGTTTGCTCCGTTAATGCATTGAAGGCAAGGCTTCGGAGAATCGAAACATCGAAAAACGGAAGGTCGGACCGAAAAAAAAAGAGAATGAAGGCGTAGAATTTCACATCTCATCACGGAACGAGGACGTGCAGTAACAGTTGTCCCAGTACCATCAATCACGCTCATGGGGACACGGGAACAGGGACAGAAGTGGGTGAAGACCATGTGGCCGCAACCGACGTCAACACACAACGAACTTCCTCCCAGAACGAGAATGGACGTGAAGTAACCGTCTAAAAAAGTCACACTACGGAATCACTATGGATTTGATAAAATGAACTGATTCAAATGAGCCAATCTAGTACAATTTACTATATTATCACAGCCAAAACAGGCCCATTTGAATCAATGAAACTTTAAAAGGTGCTGACTCACCAAAAGCCCTGTAATGAATGGGCAGTTTACTATGCTAAGCAACAGGATTTCAGCCAATAGATCTGGCAGGGAAGCCATCTCATCAGCCATCTCAGCGAGATAATTAGGAGGTGCTCTAATGGTCCCTGGGTGAGTTTCACTAATCCAGGAGGCAAGCATAAAACAGGTAGGTGGGATCCAGGAGGAGTCAGGTGATGGAGGAACCTATCCTGGCAGCCTTCCCAAAGCAAAACAGTACAAGGAGGAGGGTTACAGTTCTCAACTTGACTTTAAATAATCAGTCAATTGATGCCATATTGAAGAGGGAACAATCACACAGTAGTTTCAGCCAGATGCCCAGGTATCGTTGCACACATATATGAAACATCGGACACGACACAGGAGGAGAGCATAAATTTGAGATCTAGGGATTCTCTCTCAACAATCCTCACAAGTTTTCTTTTCTTGATCTGCAAGTCAATACAGTGATACCTTGTATAAAAGAATTAATTCATTCCAAATGAAATTATGTTAAACAAATTTTCCTTTATAAAAATTTCCCATAGGAATGCATTGAAAACCTAATGATCTCATTTTTATGTTGTACAGATTCCCCCATAGGCGATGATGTTAAGCAAATTTCTCCTATCTCCGGAATTTGTTATGTTGTACAAATTTTATGTTATACAAACCGTTTGTTATACAAGGCTCCACTGTACATTCTGTTGCGCTCCTATTATGGAGAACTGCAGCAGAGGGAAGATATCTGCTGAAGCTTTTCCACCTGGGAGCGCCTGGCACCTGCAGTTGAAAGATAATTTGACCACGGAAGGCTCCAGGCTCTCTCTTGACCTGAAGGCTTAGAGAGGTGCTGCCAGTCAGAGCACAAAAGCCAGTGGAGGGTGATCAGACATCTCTGCCACTTCCTTAAATCTCCAGAGTCCTTAAGGGCATTTCTTTTTTTACAAAGCACTCGGATGGCCCTTGAGACCTGCTCTTCACACACCGGGCAGGGCTAATCCCTACCTAGTAATCTGATCTTTCCTGCCAGCAGTGTAAGAACCACCCGCGAGTGCACCACCGTCATCTGCCACTGCGCCCCAGAGGCACCAAACGCCTGGCACACTCATCGCTGGCAGCCTATTCCCAGCTGAAGACGTTTCGAAGCCCAGCTCCTCCCCAGGCAAGAATTCCCTCTGTGGGGAAGCAGCTCCGGCTGCTCCTTATGAAATACAGAAATGAAACCATAGCGAAGCCACCCAAAACTTCTCCAGCACCTCCGAGCCTGCAAAAACCGGCGGCCAACCCAAGGCGCACGGGCAGAGCCTGCGAGACAACCACCGGACGTCCTCCCAGGCCCTGCAACCCCCCCCCCCACCCCACCCCCGGGGGACTCGAAGGGGCCGGGCTTTGTGAGCGAGAGCTTTGCTCCTTCTTTCGGAGTGAACCCCGTGCGATCCTGCGTAACGGGAAGGATGCGTCCCACCACCGCGCTCCCGGGGCTGCTGCTGCTGCTGCTGGCGGCTTGCGTTCCCGATTTGGGTCTCTGCAGCCGCGATCAAGGTATACTTTTTAGGGAGCAGGCGCCCGGGAAGGGGGAGGAGGGGAACCAGGGCGTCTGCCGCGATTTGGAAGCGACGGTCCCGGGGAGGGGAGGAGGGAGAAGGGAAGCCCTCCCCCTCCCCTCCGGCCACCAGCCCCCGCGGAGCTCCCTCTCCGTCCGGCGTCCTCCTGGTTCTGGAGAGACCCGCGGCAGCGGCGGCTTCCTGACCCACTGAATGGAGGAAGCGGAGGGTCCGGCACTGGCCGCCCGAGGGCAGTTGCCGCCTGGGTTGGCAGGCCGACCAGAAAGGCGAAGGTCTGCGCGGGGGGGGCGGCCAGGGCCGGATTAATAAGCACTTAAAAGATTTTGGTGCCCCCCCATATATTTATTTATTTATTTATAATTTTATATATTTATATATACCCATATATCTACCGTATTTTTCGCTCTATTAGAGGCCTTTATGTAACTTCATATGGATTACCATGCATGATTGCATTGACTGATTTCATAAGAACACCAGTGATTTCCATGTTTACTTTCCACCCGCATAATGGATTTTTCTTTTCTTTTTTGCATGCTCTTCGTAGCTTTAATGTTACCTTTGGATGTTCTAAGATGCCTCTCCTAATTCCCTGTTCTTACCTTGAATCTGTATTAAATGTTCTGGGCTGTATATTGCCCCTGATTATTGTAAGCCACCTTGGTTCTTTTTCCAAGGAGAAGGGTGGAGTAAAAAGATTCTAAATCAATAAATAAGATGCACCTAGTTTTTAGAGGAGGAAAACAAGAAAAAAATGTTTACCTTAAAACAGTGGTTCTCTACCTGTGGGTGCCCAGATGTTCCTGGACTGCAACTCCCAGAAACCCTTTCCAACACAGCAAGTGGTGGAGGCTTCTGGGAGTTGCAGTCCAGGAACATCTGGGCACCCACAGGTACTCCCTGGAAGTTGAGTCATGGCTACTGGACTTCTTTTTGAGAGATAGAAATGTTTCGCTGCTCATCCAAATAGCTTCATCAGTCTGAATACAGCTAGTGCAAGTCTGTCATCTTATAGTCAGTCAGCTTTGACCTCTTGTCACCCACAGGTTGAGAACCACTGGCTTAAAAGGTTTCAAGGTGGGAGAATCCTGGCTGCAAAAGGGCAGCGGGGCAGAGGGCCCTGGGTGGCAGGGGCGACGCAGGTCGGAGGAGTTCAGCTGGCAGCCCCAAAGCCCCAGCTCGGGAGTTGAGGGGCCTGGGTTACCAGTCCCCACCCCACCCCTCGCCATGCTCTCCCCACCCGGGGTTTCAAGAGCGGCGGCTGCAGCCCTTTTGCTGCCTCTAACTGCCCACCCGAGCCTCCAGTGCCCTTTTGTGCCCTTAACATGGCGGCAGCGGTGGGACTTTCCAGCGGGCGAGGGTGGTGGGTGGTGAGGCGAGGCCGCTGGTCAGTTCAGGTGCCATCGCGCAGAACGGAGGCAGCCGTGAACGCCCAGGACCCAACTGCCTTCCTCGCCTCACCCGTTGTCTTTCTCCCTCCTGGCTTCTTCTCTCGACAGAGGAATTGCTCTTCAAACAGTGGATGGCTCAGGTAAGGCCGTGGGGCTTGTTCATCCGCGGGAAGGTGGGCGGGCTGCTCTCTGTTGTTGCCTCCCGCGACACCCAGCGGGGGAACTCCCCATCCCCTCCGCACTGGCGGGGTGGGTTTCCAGGGAGAGGGGGACTTTCCAAGGCGTCGAATAAAAGAGAACCGCAGGAGGGAGGTGGGCTTTTTAGCTGGCCCAGGAGTTCTGCAGTTGGGTCTTTCCTGGAAAGGAGCAGTGATGGAGCACCACCGCCTTATTCACTGGAAATTCAATATATCTGTAGTAGCTGCAGGAGGGCTCAATGGTTTGGGTGTGAGGTCGGAGGTTGGGCGGTTGGGTTTCTCACTCTGCCTGCTTGGCAGGAGCTGGACTTAATGACTCCCTTCCAGCTGGCAGGTCCAAGATTTCATTGCTGCTCCAGACCGAACCTCCTTCTGTTATAAGAAACAGTGGAAAGCTGTTTTCTTCCACCTTCTCCTCTGGAAACTGCAGCCTGGTTCCATACTGGCTAATTTGTACAGTACTTAGAAAAAGAATACTGTGTATACTATATATATAGGAAACTGCATGGCCCCAGAAATCAAATCACCACCCTACTATCTCACACCACTAAAAACCACTTCAAACTGCTTCAAGATGTGAATAAAATTGTGCCCACCCACCAGCGGACTTTAAAGGGGGGGAAATGTGACCACAACTACTTAAGCATGAACCAGCTAGTTTTGCAAGTACTGTACCTGGTCTCAAGGTGGTACAATGCTTGTCTCAGTTCCGATGTGGATTTTTAACTGGTACTTGAGTCCGTGGGGACTCAGAAAATCCGCATCAAAACCTTTTCCTTCCACTGTATTGCGAGTAGTTGCGGTTCCCACTCGTGGGAACACAAAAGATGTGGTTCTTTAAGCTGTGCCCATAGCCTAGATGCCCTAAACACATCCGATCTAGCCTGATTTTGGAAGCTAAGCAGGGTCAGCCCTAGTAAGTACTTGGATGGGAGACCACCAGGGAATACCAAGTGCTGTAGGCGCCTGGAGTAGGAACTGGCAAGCCACTCCAGTATTCCTGCCAAGAAAACTCCATGGACATGGTGTCACAAAGAGTCAATCATGACTGTAACAACGCAACACACACACACACAAGCTGCGTCCATGGGGACTCATGAACAATGTTTTCAACCATGTGACCATTGGGGGGAATCCGTATTTTACTTTGATCCGGATTATCTGCCCGTGGGATAGCAGCCTTACTTTTAAGGCGACAGCCAGTGGGTCTTTCAGATGATCATTTCCATCCCAAGGATGCAGTGGACTCCACACTACATAAGTTTGGGTGGAGAAAGCACAGCTCATTATAAACAGGTCCGCACAAGTAGACTTTCACTTCTGTCTTCTGCAGCTGCAGCTTTTTCCGCTCTTTTACAGAACAACAAGCATTATAGCCTGGAGGACGAATACTACCAGAGATTTCAGAACTTTGTTCGCAATAAAAGGAAGATCGATAAGCACAATGCTGGAAACCACACCTTCCAAAGTAGGCTCTTTGTTTATGAAGAACTGGCGTGTGTTTGCTTTGTTTGCATGCGTCCTTTGTTTCAGAAGGGGACCGGGAATACTTTTCTGTAATGGGGCCCTATTTCTTTTTTTGTTTTTAGTGGGTCTGAATGCCTTCTCAGACATGACATTCAGTGAATTTAAAAAAAAGTATCTCTGGAATGAACCTCAGGTAAGGGCAACCGTGTGTCTCATTTAAACATCTGAAGTCCCTAGTAAATTGTAGCACAACTTTAGACACGTGGACCCAGAAGCAAAGCTCATTATGTCCATGTGTCAAATCTGAACAAGAAGCTCCCAGAAAAGTGTCTGCTTGGAAGAATATTGTTGAGGTGGGGAACTGGGTGTATTAGGCATGCTGCAGTCCAAGGGCGTTTATACACGACCCCTAAGCTCCGCTGCAAATGGCTGCAAGGTCCGGACCTTAAAAATTTTTACCCACCAGCTCCAGACTTTGCAGACAATTAAGTGCGCCCCGCCCACTTTAGCACAACCAAACAGCAGTTTTCTTGTACCTGCTTTTTGGATGAGACAAATATTTGATCCGGTGTAAGGATAGTGAGTGCGGGGCTCTCCTGGAGTCTGTTTGTTCTTTTTTTGCGCCCTGCCCCTTTAAGAGATCAGTATTATGCTGCCGGGAACAAAACGGAGGTAAACCGGCATTCTTTTCTTTCTTTTTTCTCCGTCCCTCAGGCAGCCAGCAACCAGGAAGTGCGGAGGGGGGTGGGGACAGAGAAGAGCGAGGAACCCCTAAGATCTCTGGTCCGAATTTAAGTGGCCAGCGGATCTTAGGGGTCGTGTAAAAAGGCCCCAAGTTATTTTTATATTTTTTTACCAAAGTATTTAAAAAAGTAAATAAAAATTGATGCAAGTTTGAACAGAAATTGTGAACAGGGGAAGAATGAGGAACTCCTTCAAAACCCAAACACTGTCTGAACAAGGTCAGCTGTTGCTGACAGCAACTCTACCTCTGAGTCTATTCCCTATTTTGAAACCCTTACCCTGAAATCAAGTGCAGCAAAAGCACATGCTCTCTTCATTTGTTTATTCATAACATTTATCTTCCAGATTGATAAGGTACAAATATAGATCTTTACTACAGATGATCACAGACCATCCACTCCACCAAGGATAATAGGGTTAATGACGTGCAGGATTTAGATGACACTTTTTTTCCTGGTGCTTGGAGAGAATTACATGTATCATACAGCAGGACCCCGGTATCCGCTGGGCATTGGTTCAGGGCCTTCCCATGGATAATGAAAACTGTGGATAAGAGAGAACGCCCACTCCACCCCACTCCACCAAACTGCTGTTTCCTGACAGTAGCTTGCTTTATGACTGCTGTTTTGAGACAATAGCTTGCTTTATGGCTGCTGTTTGTGACAGTAGCTTGCTTTACAGATGCTATTTGTGAAAATAACTTGCTTTACAGCTGCTGTTTGTGACAATAGCTTGCTTTGTGGCTGCTGAATTATTTAATTTTTCTCCTCTGCCAACTGTGGATAACTGAATCAGTGGATAATGAATCAGTGGATACTGGGGTCCTGTATGAGCATGCTTTAAATGTGACATTGGAGGCACAAGGATGTATGCTGTAGCATAGCCATAATCTACCTGAGCGTGCAGTATCATGACTTAGAGCTTGTCATATCTGTAGAATGTTGCACATAGGTATTCTCTTGCTCACCTCCCATTTGAGTCAGGACTCAGTAACCCAGAGATGGCCAGTGTTATGCACCAGCTGCTAGCCATGCCGGGGCTATTGTAGATATAGCGCTGAAGCTATTCGGCTATGACCTGGGAAACTATAAAGGTTTAAATCAGGAGGCCAGACAGACTTGGAGCCCATTAATCCCAAATCAAGATTTCTCATAAACTGTTCACTTGTCAAAGAAGAGCTTGACTGCCCTTGCGGTAACAGATGGGCCTTCTGTTTTTGCTCTGTGTATGAGCAGGGGACGATCATATTTTGGAATGTGGGGTGACTGATTGTAGGTCTCTGTTGTGGCTTTCAGAACTGTTCCGCTACCGTTGGCAACTTTGTCGTCAGTGCTGGGCCGTATCCAAAAGCCATAGACTGGAGGAAGAAAGGGAAGTATGTGACGCCTGTGAAAAATCAGGTAATAAGCAGGCCTTGCCTTATTGGTAAAGGGGCAAGAAATGATCTTTATGGGGAATCTGTGGGAGGTTCACACCTCCAACGTTGCTAATAAAAATCACTCATAAAATCCTGGGATGTTAGAAATCTTGGAGACTGAAATAGTAGAAGTGAGAGAAACATGCGGCCACCTTTCTAGCTTCTTGGAGTCACACCTCCAGGACCCCTAACATTTGCTAATCGGACCAAAATCACTGCTCCTGTTGGTGTGAGGGGAGGGGAGGGGAAAAAGGACATAAAATCCTGGGATCTTAGAAATCTTGGAGACTGAAACAAGTAGAAGCCTGGCACTCTTAGCATCAAATTTTTTTTTTGCCATGAAAAACCTTTCTAAAGTGGGTGGGGTTGCACTTAATTGTCTCCAAACTCCGGAGCTGGTGGGAAAACAGTCACTGAGATATAGTCTCTCTCTGTTGCTTTGAATTCTGTTTTGCTTTCTTCTTCCTTCCCAAGGGTCCTTGTGGTAGCTGCTGGACATTTTCAACCACTGGCTGTTTGGAGTCTGCTATTGCCATTGCAACAGGAAAGTTACTGAACCTGGTAAGGCTCCTTGTGTAAACGCCATTCCTTGTTCTTTTTATAATATGTATATCTTTGTCTATTTACTGCATTTTAATTGCTTCTGTCCTCACCGAGTCCTTCAGGTCAGTCACTCTCAGACCATTATCTTTCAGCCCCCTGTTGAAAGTATGTCCAGCCACATGTGTGGGTCCTATGACATGTTAGGACAGGGCTGTCCAAACTTTTTGCAAGGAGGGCCAAATTTGTTGAGGTGAAAATGTGTGGGGGCCGACCATCCAGCTGCTTTTGGCCCCCGGGCTGGAATTAGGCAAGCCCCTAGGACATGCAAGGAGGCGGGGAGGATGCTGCAGCAATGGAGCTGGGGTCCGGTAGGCTGGGGGGTGGTTGGGGGATGGACGGAGGCAGGGAGGGCAGGTAAACCTAAATCTGCAAGCTGACTTCTCCATCCAGTATGGGGGATGCGTGACTGAGGGGGGGAGGAGAGGCCATGGGCCACTCAAAATCTGAAAACGGGCCGCATTTGGCCCCTGGGCCTGACTTTGGACATGCCTGTGTTAGGACATATCCAAGGAAGACACAGTCTCCAAGAACAGCCTTGCTGGAACAGGCCACAGCCCATCCAGTCCAGCATTCTGTCTCACACAGTGGCTCACCATTTGCTTCAGAGTATTCCCAAGCAGATGTCTTCACCTGCTTACAATTCCCTGCAAATGGTATTAAGAGATATCCTGCCTGGTTGTCCTTAGGCATCTGTCATGATAGCCATTGATACCCTTGTTCTTCATGAACTTCTCCAATCCTTTCTTACAGCTGTCAAGGCTGACAGCTGTCACCACTTCTTCTGGCAGGGAGCTCCACAGACCAGTGATTCTCTGGGTGAAAAAATACTTTCTCTTATTTGTTTGAGATCTAGCACCCAAAAGTTTTATGGAGTGCCCCCTAGTTCTAGTATTGTGTGACAGGGAAAAGAGTTTTTCCTTATCTACTTTGTCTATACCAGTGGTTCTCAAACTGGGAGTCCCCAGATGTTCCTGGACTGCAACTCCCAGAAGTCTTCATCACTAACTGAGCTGGCCAGGATTGCTGGGAGTTGCAGTCCTGGAACATCTGGGGACCCACAGGTTGAGAACCACTGGTCTATACTGTGTATGATTTTATAAACTGCAATCAGGTCACCTCTTAGTGAGAGTGACTAGGTCCAGCTGTTGCAGCCTCAGATGGTAAGGAAGGTGTTCCAGTCCCCTAATCATTCTGGTTGCCCTCCTCTGCACTTTTTCCATTTCCATAATATCCTTCTGGATGTATGGTGACCAGAAATGTACACAATACTCCAGATGGGGCCTCACCATAGATTTGTAAAGAGGCAATATGACACTTGCTGACTTATTCTCTATACCAGTGGTGTCCAAACATCGGCCCTCCAGATGTTTTGGACCACGACTCCCACAGTCCTTTGTCATTGACTATCCAGTACAGGCTTGGAATTCTGGGAGTTGTGGTCCAAAACATCTGGAGGGACGAAGTTTGGACAGCCCTGCTCTATACCCTTCCTAATGAATCCTAGCATTGAGTTTGCTTTTTTCACTGCTGCAGCACACTGGGTTGACACTTTCATTGAGCTGTCCACCAGGACACCAAGGTCCCTTTCCTGGAGTGTTCCAGAGAGCTGGACCTTTCCTGAAGTCTGACAAAGCTGAATTGTTGTCACATTAAAAAACATGAAAGTCAGTCTTTAAGACACCGCCATGTGTTTGACTGTATTTATTATTTTTATTTTCTCCTATAATGCTTGCACAGACTAACACGTCTACCTCTCCTACATGTTTGCAGTAGGAACACTTGGTCAGATTGTTTAAAACCACTGTGTAACTGTTGCGCTGTAGGAGTTTTTAAAAAGCTAAGTGATATAGGAATATACTTAAATAGTTATGGCTTTTGTATGTTACTTGCATGGACTTTTGGTTTTTTCAGATTTCTGAAAAACAGACATAGGGCTGTTGGAAAGAACAGAATTTATGCCCATTTAGTTATGTAAGTTCATTAATGAGTTGAGTAAGAAGAACCCATTAATGTGTGTACTGATTGTTCCATTTCTCTGTTGGAGACATTCCAGGTCTCATTGAGGCCAATTATACATAACTCTGCTAAGGCCAGTTGGAGGATTCCATCCTATGGCACAAAGATACAAGAACTGGAATTTTTCAAACACTGAAAAGTTTGGAAGCAGAGGGCTTGGTTCCATTTGTTGTAAAGTTATGTGGTAGAGGAAAGTCAAGCTGGGAGAGGAATTCTCCTATGTTTTTCCTGACCCTAACAAACCTTTGCTTAGGCTGAGCAGCAACTGGTAGATTGTGCTCAAGACTTCAACAACCATGGATGTAGTGGGTAAGCTGGTATCATTTGACACTGGTTCTTCCTCACGGATCCTTCCAGCCTTTCTAGTCTGTCTTAACCATGCCTCCCAATCTCTATTTTCGTTGCTCAGCATTTTCCTGTCTCTATTCATTCTCATTATGGATGCTTTTACACGACCCCTAAGATCCACTGGCAACTTAAATTCGGACCAGAGATCTTGGGGGTTTGCTCCTCTTGCTGTGTTCCCACCCCTCCACACTCCCTTGCTCCTGTCTGTGTGAGGGAAGGGAGAAAAAAAGGGAGAAAAGAATGCAGGCTCACCTCCACTCTGCCGTTAGGAGCTGCCCTGGGAAGCATTCCAGTTTCTTAAAAGGGGCGGGGGCAAAAAAACAAACAAACAGAAGGGAGGAGAGCACGGCATTCACTGCTTTGCAATCTGCATCAGAAATTTTTCACCTTCAGAGACCAGGTACTTGGAAAATGCGCCGGGATGCGCTTGGGTGGGCGTGGTCGTACTTAATTTTTTTTTTAAAGTCCGGAGCTGGTGGGAAAACAATTTTAAGCTCCGCATCTGGGAGCCCTTTGCCTCGGATTTTAGAGGTCATGTAAAAACTGGAACTCATCAGTGCATTTTGTTGCTTTTCTCCTTCCAGAGGTCTCCCCAGCCAGGCTTTTGAGTACATCCTGTACAACAAAGGGCTGATGGGAGAGGATGCGTACCCTTATCATGCTGAGGTATTCTTGTGGGGTTTACAAAACTACATGTGGTAGACTCTCTTTTATAGGGAGGTGGCATTTACATATCTTCCTTATATTTTTCACAGAATGGTACCTGCAAATTCCAGCCTCAGAAGGCCATTGCATTTGTCAAAGATGTCATCAACATTACCCTGGTGAGCAACTCTTTATTCAGCAGCAGCAGGAGCGGGTTTGGACCCTTTCCCCTGAAAAAAAAAATCAGATCAGCTGCAGAGATTTCTTGCTTGTTCCAGTTCCAGAGCCAGCTTCTTACCCCGGATGTCTAAGGATTCTGCTCACTATGAATATGCCACCTTTCCTTGGTTGCTTGTTTTATTTATTTATTGCTTTGAATTCATAGAATCATAGAGTTGGAAGAGACCTCGAGGGCCATCCAAGTCCAACCCCTTGCCATGCAGGAACCTCCATCACATTTCTCCTGACAGATCGCCCTCCAGCCTCTGCTTAAAAACCTCCAAAGAAGGAGATGCCACCACCCTCTGTGGCAGATTATTTCACTGCCGAACAGATAGCTCTTCCTAATGTTCAGATTCAACCTCTTTTCCTGCAGTTTGAAACCAAAAGGTGTACACACGCAGTTACTTCTTAGAACCTTCTAGAGCTGAAAAGTTTCTACAGAGACCTCCCCCTCCATACAAGGTCCTTCCTATTGGTTAAGATCGGATCTAAAATGGCTGTTCCTCTAGTTCAGACATGGTCCTCCCTCCTGATTGGTGAACCAAGATTCCAAGCCTGTATTTTGAATGGCAATTTAATTTGGTCTAAAACATCTGGAGGGCCAAAGTTGAACATGCCTGCTCTAGTTGCTTTGTTTTGTTTTATTTTATTTTATTTTATTTGTCTTAACTTCCTCTCAGTTCTAATCTTCTCTAACATGCTTCTTAGTGCAGTTTATTTTTCCACATATTCCCAGCAAACCTCTGATTCAGTGTACTAACTCAAAGCCCAGCTTTTCTGCCGCTCCCTAACCAAACGCAGAGAAGGTGATTCTTGTTTTCGCAAAACATGACTTAAAATCTTGTGTCATTTTTTAAAGAAAAGGCGTTGAAAGCATTCTGGGAATATCTGCTCACTCATTTCCATAGAATTTACAAAATAAGTTTCAGATTTAATGAATCCCCTGCTTTAGCTCATAAGGAGACCATTCCTTAGTCTTTTGTTGACTCATATTAAGATTCTGGACTTGTCTCCTTCCAGTATGATGAACTGGGCATGGAAGAAGCAGTGGGGAGATATAATCCAGTGAGCTTTGCCTTTGAAGTGACAGACGACTTTATGCACTATGCGCAGGGGGTTTACACCAGGTAAGTACTCTTTTTGATGCAGGAAATGGTAAGCAAGTGGTATGTGTGAATAGTGAGCCTTCAGGTACCATTCAGGTCCAAATTAGAAGGAACCATCCTGTGAGAAAAGTCCGATTTCTCTACTTTTCCTTTAAAGCATAGATTTCATTATATCCAGTATATTCTTTCTTTATGCTTGGAGGAAGCTAGTATATATAACAAAGCCTCGTTTATTAGAAACAGCAGCCGTGGGAAGCTCCCCCACCTGCTAAATGAAAGACAACAGCTTTCTTATGAAAATAAAATTCAAAAGGCACATATGTCTCCGTCATGTCCAGGAAAGGAACAAGATAAATGAAAGACATGGGAAATGAAACTTTTAGCTAAATGCCTGACATTATAAGGTAACAGCCAGAAGTGGCTACTCTATAAGTGGAATGTCTATTCTGAGAATAGATTTGTTTCCCTATTCCCTGTATCCACAAGGTTATTGGAAAGCATCTCTAGTAACATCTAATTAGAGATGTAAAAAAAAAAAAACCAGAATTTTTCAGGAAAACTGGAAAAAATGCTACATTAGCACTCTCTCCCCCTTTTACAGCTTGAAAGTCATTCTGTCTCTTTAGGAACATAAAATATGACTATGGACAATTTGACTTGGGATAAAATTATCACATCTAGCATATTAAATATAGGGTATTCAAACAATTATTACAAACAGAATTTACTTTGTAAATAATATTTATTTGTAATTGTAAATAACAAATGGATTTTACTAGTTTATGTGGAACAAAAAAAAAACCTCCATGAAAAATGTATAAAAATGCAGAATTAACAATTATTCATATTTCCTCTTCATGGTATTAAATAAAAATAAAATTAAAAAACTCATTCTCATAAAAAGAATTGAAGATTGTCACACCATTGAGGCATCAGGCACAAGCCGACACTCCGTTCACCCTGTCCATATTCGCACACCTGGGCCACTTTTGACAGGCGTGGATATTTGGGGAACTGAGAGGATAATGGGCAAAACCAGGCTTATGTATGGGAGGAGAAGTCTCTGTAGAAACTTTTCTGGGAAGTAATGGCACATGTGTACACTTACCCAATGTGTGGAATCACAGAATGACCTCTCGAAGAACCAGAGTTACAGGTAGGTAACCTCTTTTCCCCCCCTACAGCACACAGTGTAATAAAACCCCAGACAAGGTGAATCATGCTGTGCTGGCTGTTGGCTATGCTGAAGAAAATGGACTTCCTTACTGGATTGTGAAAAATTCCTGGGGCTCCCTATGGGGCATGGACGGGTAATGTATTTAAATTCTGCTTCCAATTTGGTTAGATTCATCGGCTTATTTGTGACCCTATGCTGTGGCATAATCATGTTTCAGATGTAGGCATGTCTCACATTCTCCCTGCAGGAAATTTATCCAGCCTTCCACATTTCTTTTTTAAAAGTCCAAGATTTTCTTAGCCACAATGAAATCCCCTGTACTATTATTACACTTAAGAACATGGGGCCAAATCTTTCTCAAGCACAATCACTAGAGACCTGTTTTTCAGGGGAAAGTTTTAGAAGTTAGTGGCACAAAGAAACACATACAGTATCTAAAATTCTTTATCCTTTGGGTGCGTCAGGATGTTACCCATTGTCTATGTAAGTAGCAAAGTTAAGCCCTAAGTTGTCTTGTGGGGAGAGGAAGGGTTTTTCACCCTCCTATTAGGAAGCTTCCATAATTGAAACTCTTACTTTTTTTCATTTTTAGATACTTCTATATTGAACGTGGAAAGAACATGTGTGGACTCGCTGACTGTGCCTCCTACCCAGTTCCTCTCATCTAAAGTGGGGCTGGATTTCAATATGGGGAGATAGAAGTAATGCCTGAATGTGCCAAGCTGGACAAATGAGGGGGAAAACCCTCACCTCTTGCCTTTTATTATGGAGAGCTTCACAAGAGGACATTTCATCCTCTGTACCCAAGGCAGATACAGTGGAACCTTGACTTACATCATTAATCCGTTCTGGAGGTCAAGACTTAAGTCAAACATGACTTAAGTCAAACGAACGTTTCCCATAGAAAGTAATGGGAAAGCGGATTAATCTGTTCCAGACAATGAAAAAGACCCCCCAAAACAGCAATTTAACACAAATTTGACAGGGATAGGAGATTTTTTCTGGGGATGTAAATGAAATGTCTCTCCAAAGAGAGGAGGAGGCAGTGGAATTATAGTCCACAAGTTATATGCCTCCACTTTTTAATGTTCATAGCAACAATGTCTAACATTTAAGTTTTACTGATTTTTAACCTGACGTTCCAAGTTCTGAACAACTCTATGCTTACCATTAGAGTCCCACAACTTTACAGCTCCCCAACTAAAATGCTTCCATTGTGGAACAGACTTCTGCAGCCAGATTTTTTACAAGACTGAGCCGACTGTCTAACCAGCGAGGCCAGCCCCGAGCTCCTGGCCCTTCTCCTCCTCCAGCAGCAGTGCCAGCTTCGGTGAGGCCGAGGACCAGCTCCAGGTGCTCTGAGCTCGCCTCGCCGAAGCCGCCACTGCCGGAGGAGAGAAAGAAGGCAGGAGCAGTTTGGAGGCGGCAGCCGCAATGCTGGGTTGTGGCTCCTGCCCAATTCCGGTGCCTTGCGCCGGGGCTCCAAGATGTAAGTCAAAGCCTGCGACTCAAGTCAAACAGGCCCCTTCTTGCTGCAAGTCAAATATGATGCAAGTCAAGCAGTATGTAAGTCAAGGTTCCACTGTAGTGTGTTATTTTCCTGGCAGCATTGCTCAAACGCTGCCCTTTTATTAATTTTCTGGTATAGGATCTCTGGTATACGATGTCTCTCTCACACACTGTAAGAAATTAACGGATACGCATCCCTGCACTGCATCATTTTTGTAATGGAATTTATAATTAAAGCCTGTGAAGATTCTCAGCCATCTAGGTGAGTTCATCTGGAAGTTGAGTCATGGCAACTGGACTTCTTTTTTCTTGAGAGATGGAAACGTTTCACTGCTCATCCAAATAAGCTTTGTCAGTCTGAAGAAAGCTACTTGCGATTCCTCCATTTTATAGTTCACTTTGACCTCCTTCTGAAATAGATGAACAATGGCCTGAATAGGCTCCTTAGGTAGACAACAATCTCAAAAGCTTTAAGGTGAACAACGGCCTAAGGTGCTGAAACAAAAGTATGGGTCATTAACTATGGCCTTGGTGGTGAAGGTGTGAAGTATTTTTGATTTGTCTGGGGATGGTTGAAAGTACAGCCTGATAAGTGGCAGATAGACTGTGCCTGAGCCCCCCACCTCTGTTGAGAGGGGGGGGGTTTTCAACGCTCACATGAATGGCTTCCCTCTCTCAAACGACCTATCATTTTCTCTATTGAGCCCCATGGGGCAGTGATTAAATGCCTGTACTGCAGCGAAAACTCATGACCTGGGGTTCAATCCCAGGTAGCAGGCTCAAGGTTCACTCAGCCTTCTGAAGTTTGTAAAATGAGTACCCAGCTTGCTGGGGGAGCAATGTGTAGCCTGCATCCTGTAATTAAAAACTGTAAACTGCCCAGAGACTACTTGAAGTGGTATGGGGCAGTATATAAGCAGCAGAACACTTTGCTTTTTGCTTCGCTTTAATATGTTTACAATCCTCATCTTTGAATGAGTGCCCTTTTTTGTCCTTCAAGTGGAGGTGTCCTGCTGATTCTGGCCCTGAGCTTTATAATTAAAGGGATTGAGACCTAAAGCAGGCATAGCCAAACTTCGGCCCTCCAGATGTTTTGGACTGCAACTCCCACAAGTCCTTTGCCGTTGGCAGTCTAAGCTTAGAATTCTGGGAATTGTGGTCCAAAACATCAGGAGGGCTGAAGTTTGGATATGCCTGCGCTAAAGGGTGTAAGGCAGGCCTGCCCAAAGTCCGGCCCGGGGGCCAAATCCGGCCCGCCAGGCCATTCTGAGTGGCCCGCAGCTGGCTGGCCTGCCCCTCCCTTCCCCTCCTTCGCCCCATGTTTTTTTAAACAGGCTCCCTCTGCTTCCTTTGGCCCCCATCTTCCTTCCTTCCTCCCTCCCTTGGTCCCCGCCTTCCTTCCTGTGGGTGGGGTTGCAAGGGGTCAGTGGGTGGGGCTTATGGGTCAGTGGGTGGGGCTTGCAGCAGGGGTGGCAGGGTCCGGGAGCAACCGGCCCCTGACACATTCTCAGCCACCAAATCTGGCCCTCCTTACAAAAAGTTTGGGCACCCCTGGTGTAAGGGAATCTTTTCGGTGGTCCTTTGGTTGAGGCGTGTAAGGTGGGGGGGGGAGAAGAGCTGCTCTCCCCGCCGCCTCCCCGCCCTGTGCTCCAGAGGCAGCGCCTCACGAACCGGCGGCCTACTAACGGCTCCTTGCCAGGCCTTCGGAAGCCCCTCCCGCCTCCTTCTGAAGGCTCTCAACCAGTGGTTCTCCACCTCTGGGTCCCTAGATGTTCCTGGACTGCAACTCCCAGAAACCCCTTCCAGCACAGCGAGTGGTGGAGGCTTCTGGGAGTTGCAGTCCAGGAACAACTGGGGGAATCCACAGGTTGAGAAACACACACCAAAAAAAAAAATCTCTCCAGACGTCACTTCCTGCAGAGGATGCCGGGAAGTTCCTCCCCTGGCCAATAGGAGGCCCGGAATGCTGAAAGGGCGCTCAATGCAAACAAAGGTGGAGGAGGGTGAGCCTCGGGAGCGCCAAAAGGAGCGAGGCAGGTGGGCAGGTGGGCAGGTGGGCGCCGGGTTCGTGAGGCGCGCGCCCGCGGGCGGAGCTCCCTCTGTCTCCTCTTCTCCTTTCCCGCCAAAAGCGACAGGGCTGTGGGGGGGGGGGGGAGGGGCCGCCGGGGGAATTCTTTCTCTCCCGCCGCAACCGCCGCCGGTTCGAGACCAGGCGGAGCCCTCGCTGAGCCCGCGGGGGGCGCGCGTCGTCGTCGTCGTCGCCCCTTCCTTCGGTGGCCCCCCTTTGTCGAGGGACTCGGTCCTGAGGGAGCCGCCTCGCCCTTCGACCCACGCCGACCCGCTGATTTTTATTTTTTCCCCCTTCTGGAACTAAGGGCCCGACCTTTTTTTGTTGCTCTTGACCCACCAAGTCGCCCCCTCCTCCTCGTCGGAGGTCTCCGTTGACTCGGGCTTGAGACCTGGTCTATTTTTTATTTATTTATTTATTTATTTATTTAATTTAATTTTTGTGAGGGCTTCACGGCTCCCGAACTTGTTTTGCTTCCGTGGGCTTTGGATGATGGGTCTCCTCCTCCGGGGAGGTGTTTCCAAAGGCGTTTCCATGGGTCCAGCGGGATTTCAATTTCTGCCCACGCCTCATTCAGCAGGCGATTCAGCTCAGGCTGGGCTATCGGTTGGAATCTTGCCTGAGACTTTTTTTTTAATCTAGTTCCCCCCACCACCACCACCATCACAAACCGTTTGGTTGATGAGAAAGGCTTCTCCATGCAAAGTTATGTGCACCCATCCTGTCCTCAGGTCTGGCCCTCTGAGCCAGGTCTTGTGTTGCACATACGGCTCTGGTGCGGATTTGATCCACTCTCTTTCCTGCCAACCTAGGGCCTTTATACACGACCCCTAAACTCCGCAGCAAATGGCTGCAAACTCCGGACCTTACAAGTGTTTTCCCACCAGCTCCGGAGTTTGCAGGAAATTAAGTGCCCACCTAAGCGGGACCCAGCTGCACTTTCTTGTACCTGCTTGAGGTGGGTGAAAATCCCCAGGTCCGGATTTAATCTGGTCAGTGCGGGGCTCTCCTGGCTTCTGCTTGTGTTTTTTTTTTTTGCCTCCCGCCCCTTTAAGAGAAGAGGTGGGAGGAAAAAAAGCAAGCAGAAGAGAGAAAAGGAAGAGAAAAGGAGCTCCTCCGGGAAGCTCCTCCAGGTGAGCTGCATTTTTTTCCTCTCTTTCTCTGGTGGGGAGGAAGGAAGAGCAAGGAACCCCTAAGATCTTTGGTCCGAATTTAAGGGGCCAGCGGATCTTAGGGGTCGTGTGAAAAGGCCCCTAGCAGTTCGAAAGCAGGTCAATGCAAGTAAATAGGTACCACCGTAATGCACTCTTGCTCACATCATGTGAAGACTTGTTCACTCATAGATTTTGTCAGCTTTCTTCTCGCAGATCCTTTAAAAACCTGACTGTATCGCCAATATTTCATTTTCACAGATCTGTAGCTATTGCTTGTCTTCTTTTCTGTCTCTTTATTTTTGAAAACAGAATGGCAAATATTCCCCAAAACAACCTTCAGAAGCAACTTGAACTTTATTCTGCCAAAGGAATCCAACATAGACCAACACTTTCTAAACCCAAAGCTTTGTAAGTATTGATTTGTTAGGGTTCAACATTTGAGACAGTGCTGTCAAATTATGGAAAGCAGGGATCTACTAATCTTTGGCCAGCCCGGGCGCCTTGCAAGGCAAGCACTTACCTTCAAGAAAACACTTACCTTCGCTTACCACTGGGCGGATCGCCACCACTGCTTGCCTTGCAAGGTGCCCGGGCTGGGCAAGGATCCATCGTTCCCTGGTCTGCCCAAAAAAGTGTTGGGCAGAGTAGGGATGGGCTGATCTTTGCCCAGCCCGGGTGCCTTGCAAGGCAAGTGCGTACCTCCCGGTAAACGCTTACCTTTGCTTACCAATGGGCTGGACCCGGCGGATTGCCACCACTGCTTGCCTTGCAAGGTGCCTGGGCTGGTCGAAGATCCTTCAGGCTGCCCTTGATTTAGAGGGGTTGGGACAGCCTTCCCATGGGAATGCACTGAAAATCAATTTGTTCCCTTTTTGCCTTTTTTCCAACCTCTGGAACGGATTGATTGATTTTCAATGCATTCCTATGGATTAATGTCATAAGTCGAGATACCACTGTACATACAATGGTTAGATTTAATCAAATAATTTTGATTACATATGTCAGGATTTGGGCTACTATCACTTTCTCTTCTGCAAAGACCTTTGTATTTGCACAATATTTCGTGGAACTAAATCTAAACACAGTAGTCAGGCTGCTGCTTCCAGTTCCTCCAATGGCCATCATACTGGGAATTGATAGCTTGAGGTGGGATGAGCTGTTTAGTGTGAAATCAAGACAGGCAGGATGGGTGGATGACTTCAAACAAGGCAGCATAATTTCTGGTGAGGAGTAAATTGTCTGATCAGGACAACTTTCTGGCTTTATGTTGCTTCCCTAATTTTTATTGACCTGATCTAAAATCATTCTTTTTCCATATCTAAGCAAGATGTGTGTGTTATATGAAACTAAATACTACAGTGCATTCAATGTTAATGTTAGTTTACTTTACAATATTTTCCTGCAATCCCAAATGTAAATTCAAAAGTGGAAGAATATGCTGTGCTATAAGAAATGCCAAGGGAGTAGATAACATCAACTAGTTTCAGTTGGTTCTTAAGAATTGTTCACCTTTATAAGGCCAGTGACTAAATATCTGAGTTGTTTGTTTTTTCCAGGGGTTTTACATTCCGAAAGAAAACCTCTCCCGGTATTTGTGCTCCAGGAAAAGATATAGGTGGAGCAAAATATTTTGCTTTAAAGGAAAAAGATGCTAACTCTTCCCAGCAAAAAGATGTGTCTATACCAGATATGAAAGATACAAAGACTAAAATCAGTGCTGTCTTTGAAACAAAACACAAAGATCAAGAAGAAAAACAAAATTGGCCAACTGAGCCATGTTTGAATGTTTCAGGTGGTTCCACATCTTCTATCAAAGATAAAGAAATCGAGAGCGAACAGACTGAACAGAAAGCTGGCCAAAACTGCTCATACAACTCTGTTATTAATGTCAGTGATGTCTGGGATGATATAGATGACTTTGAAATAGGAGGGCACCAAAAGACATGTTCCAGGTTGTCTATTACATTTTCAGATGTTCTATCTAAAAAAGGCACTCAGGGTTCAAACAACTTTAATCCGTTCAACACTTCATTACCAAAGCCATATGGTGCAGGAGGAACTAAACAGGTATGCAGCGATCTCTTTATTGATAAGAACAAGACACAGATGCATGACAAGAAGCAAAATGGTTCAAGGAATCAGTCTGTCATTTGCCTTGACCCGTTACCCAGCCATTGTGAAATCTTTGAAGATAAGGACCTTCAAGAAGAAGAGTGTGTAGCAAATTCATTAGGTGGCAAACAAGAGAAATCTTTGAAAGGTAAATTACTTCCTTTCTTAGTATTCATGTAACAGGAATGAATTCCAAGGGAATACTAGCTGTGTTGTCATTGCTTGAGGAAGTTATATTCTGTTTCTTAAGAACTAACATATATTCTGTGCTATAAGGTTCCACAGATGAGGTATGTTATTGGGCGCACAAAATTAGGTAGCAAAGATGTTGATGGGAAGATCTGTGTTTTGGCACACACGTTGGTCTTTTTAAATTACATCCCGCCTCTAAGGATCTCCCAGAAGTCTTCATCACTAGCTGAGCTGGCCAGGATTTCTGGGAGTTGCAGTCCAGGAACATTTGGGGACCCACAAGTTGAGAACCATTGGGGTACAGGTACTTATTCCTCTCAACAATCCTCTGAAATAAATTAGAATGATGAAAAGTGGCTGATCAAAGAAAACATGGGAAATTTGGGAGTTCAGTGAAGTTGGAATGTAGGGTTTCTACAGTCCACATTGTTGTAAAAGGAAATCTGGAAATCAATTTAAACAGTTTCTCCATTCTTCTGGCAAGGTCCTGTGAAGAAAGAAGTGTGAGGCAGACAAATAATTTGCAAAAAGAGGTTTACTGAGGAGGAATAAATGTAACAAAACCTTGCAAGACTGGAGGAGCCCTTCTCAAAGGGTAGAAAGAAAACATTCCTCTTATTTACATGGTCCTTCCCCCAGCAAGGATGGATGAGTTCTGATGTCCCCAGAACACTGAGTACCAATTACATTCTGTACCTTTTACATGTGTACAGTATTCCAAAATTGGTACATGTTGGTACCAGTGATATCAGGATCTTGTCCTTAGGACAGTTCTGGACAGTTGTGACTTGTAGAGATTACAAAGGCTTGTTGTATCAAGTAGTCTGTTTTGGGCTTTTCTCTGAGATGTTGTTTCCTCTGTTTGTTTCATGTCCTGAGTCAAGATATCCCTGATTCCTGCCAAGGTTGTAGCCTTAGCTGACCTTGCAGCAGGCTACCTGTTTATGTATGGGAGGAACAACAGTTCCTGAGACATTTACCCTTAAAGGGGAGTTTATAATTACAGAGCTACTGTACTAATGCTAAGCAAAGTAGTATGCTCTTAGAAATATGGGCAGGGGTTCAGTATATTGAATATTTCTTATTACAACATCCAGCCTTAATCATTACTGAAGTTCTCGAATGAACACTTTAAAAAAATGAAATGACCTAAAATCACTAAGAATTTAACCCCTAAATTGGTCCAGGCGCATTCAGCTCTTGATTAAACTTAGTTTTAGAACTGTGATTGAGACACGATGTAGTTTAGGTTGGTAAATATGAATCAAATTTATTTTAGTTCATTTTACTGAGTATCTAAATTATTTGGGATCCAAAGAGGTCAGGGAGGGGTGGTAAATAAGAAAGGATTTGGAAAACTGAATTATATATTTTTGAATGGTAAAAAAAGCTGCATTTAATAAAAATACTTTATTTCTGTTGAAAGCAGTGAATGACATTGGCTTTAGGCTAAATGAAAAGGAAGAACCAGAAGATGGGTGTAATGGTTCAGTGGTGTGCATTGAGTTTCCTGAAGAAGATGACATAGAGTTCATACCACCTTCCCCAGAAGAAGAGGTATCTTCATCTGCAAGCTCATTTAAAAACATTAGGTATGATAACAGTTATCAACCTGTATCTAAAGCAGGGGTGCCCAAACTTTTTGTAAGGAGGGCCAGATTTGGTGGCTGAGAATGTGTCAGAGGCCGGTTGCTCCCTGACCCTGCCACCCCACTGCAAGCCCCACCCACTGACCCATAAGCCCCACCCACTGACCCCTTGCAACCCCACCCGCAGGAAGGAAGGCGGGGACCAAGGGAGGGAGGAAGGGAGGAAGGCGGGGACCAAGGGAGGGAGGGAGGGAGGTGGAAACCAAGAGAGGAAGGAAGGAAGGTGGGAAACAAGGAAGGGAGGGAGGGAGGAAGGTGGGGACCAAAGGAAAGACAGGGAGCCGTGGCCACAGGTGCCCCTTGGAAGAGGCAATCTGTGTGACCTTGCCCACCCAAGCTCCCCAGCAGCAGACTGCCCAGCCGCCCAAGCTTCCCAGCAGTGTCAGTGTTGGCAGAAGATTTTTTTTAAAAAAAATGGGGTGAAGGAGTGAGAGGGAGGGGCGGGCCAGCCAGCTGCGGGCCACACAGAATGGCCTGACGGGCTGGATTTGGCCCCCCGGGCAGGACTTTGGGCAGGCCTGATCTAAAGTGTTCATGAAAAGGTTGCAAAAATGTTCCAAGATCTTGACCTGCTGCAGAAGTACAGTGGTACGTTAACTTAACAAAATTAAACAGTTCCGAATGCATCTTAAGAAGTTGAATTTTTCTAAGTCAAACAGCAGTTTCCCTTAGGAATGCATTGAAAATCAGTTAATCCATTCCGGAAGTTGGAAAAAAGGCAAAACACAGGTGGGAGGCGTCAGCAGCCTCCCCCCACCCCCATGCGCTCTCAATCAACAGTAGCCAAAGGTTGCTCTCTGCAGCCGTGCCAGACTGCTGATTTTGACAGGTCGGACCTGTCAAAACCAGCTGCCTGGCACGGCTGTGGAGAGCCTTCTTAAGTCGAATTTTTCATTTGTCGAAGCAGTTGTTAAGTCGAGGTACCATTGCAGGTTGGTTAAGTTAATGATGCAGATACTGTACATCAATAAATGGCAAAAAAACCCCAAAGGAAACAAGCTTAATAGCAAATACAGTTTCTAGGTGATTTTTGGAACTTTGCCATGTAGTTGGAGACCTTAATGACACTTAACCTTAATCTTAGTTGCATTTTAAAAGAGCCTGTGGCTGGGGGAACCCCTGAAGTCTCGAAACCCAACCATACAGATTTGGAAGGAGTGGAAACAGTGGAGTGCAGGAAGGTAAATAACTCCGTATAACACTATATTGGCTGTTTAATTTTGTTATATGCAGAGGCTCACAGGCTCCTCAGAAAAAGCCTTAAGTCATTTTTTTTTTACACTGGGCTGAATTACAAAGCTGGCTAGCAACATTTCTTAAATTTAACTTCTGTTTTTGCTGGAAAGTGATATGACATTTGAGGTAAGAAGCCTCTTAGAGCACCATGTTTTGGATGCTGTTGCTTTTTTCAAGAAACAGCACTGATCTTTTGCAAACACATTTGAATGGTACTGAAATCATTATGATGGACTACTAGCATATGGGTATGTTATGATTTATAAGGTCTTACAGCTTCATTAAGCAACAGGCCAACTTAAAGTTGTTGGAGTATTATGAGGCCAGTGATTCCAATAGCTGAGGTTATATTTAAGGCAATTTTCCCCCTTCAGGGCAGTCCCTCTATGATGTGATGGAGAGCATATGTAAATTGGTGGATTCCATCCCAGAACAGGAGCTGAAGTCTTTGCCATATGGGAAGGAACTAATTCAGCATAGAAATTACAGGTCTGTTATAAGACTGCATTACTTCAGTATGTACTCTTGTGTTCTTTTTGTTTTCTGTGAAGTAAATACAGTGAAGATGTTTTTCAGTTTCTTCAAATTGCAAGATGATTCATGAAGATTAGGCTCCTCAGTGGCTACTAGACAAAGTGGGTTTTATATATTCTGTGTGACCCTGTGCTGAGGGAACATGAAGTAGTGTAAGGGAGGACATTTGACTAATTATATATTTATAAATATATATGGCTGCTTTACTAACCACAGGTATGGACAAGCCCTCATGTATTCAACAACAATGTATTCTAAGCAATACATATGTATATATAGCCACACTAGTGACACGAATAATGTAGTTATATTCACTTAAGCACTCACGTATATATATACATATATACATATATGTATCACATTCACATGTATCTACATTTGTATTCTTGTAAACTTAGAATCTTTGGTCAAGCCTTTCTAGAATAGAGAAAGGAACTTCCGCTAAGTCAGCAAAAGCAATTATGAATTCAAGGATCCAATTAAGTTCCTAAGCTTTGAGGATCACACACTAGCAATTAACGTGTGTCCAAGGCGTAAGGGAGGCCTTATCTCAGCGTCTGGTGTTTGTAACTGTCAAATGTCCAAGGACATAAGGATGATCCTACCCTCCCTGCCTGATTCGTACCAGTTAGAACTTTTAGGCAAGTGTCAGAAATACGAAATAAATGACTAAAAAGTGTCAATTAGTATTTGATGTATGTAGCAGGTGTGTGTATGATGTAATTTCAGTTAAGGGAAGACAAAGAATAGAGGAACCCTATAAAATGTATCGCCTTCCAATGCTTGGGGGAGACCTCGCTTGAATTTACACGGGTCGGGTCCCCCTGATTGATCAATCAATAAATTCTTTTTTCGTCTCCTGAGACTCAGACTTGGTCTTTTGCAGCCCATGAAGCGCAGGCACGCTGGCACGGGACCCTCATAAATTTAAATTCCTTACAGTAGAAAGGCACAGTTCCTTATCTTCTGATAGGCTTCCAATTGGCAACTCAGGGAAAATGCTGGACGGGATACGTCTTTGGTCTGAGAGCCCTTTTTGTTCCTACTGCTGTTACATTTGGCCTTTGTGTGAGCAGTTGCACAGTTCTGGAATTTACACAGGAAGTATTACTAGATACTTCCTTGCACAAGTAGGATTCTACCCCTGTGTGTGTGTGTGTGTGTGTGTGTGTGTGTGTGTGTGTAAATATATAGGGGTAGAATCCTCCTTGTTTGTCCTAGATACACAGAGCAGACACACAGAAACAATAGACTAGGAATGTTCCTTTTGTGTCTACATGAAAAACCCAAGGTGAAAAACCCATGAAAAACCCACGTGCAATTCTTGTTCTTTCAGTGATTGCCAAAACAGTATCTCTAAAACATTTTTTGTGATTATAAAAGAGAGCATGAAAAATCAATGTTTCCTTTGTGTCTTCCTCTCTTGTTCAACTTTTGCTGTTCAAAAGTGTGTGTCTTTTTTCTTTTTGAATTGTGGACTCCACTGAATGCTCCACTCCACTATTCATAATGAATAACCCAAGTGGAATACAGCTATATTGCGGGACTGCAGTATATGAAAAAAGGTCCCCTTGGGGTAAGGGGGCAAAAGGCCTGTCTCAGACCTCCCATACTTACCCCAGGACTGGTGCTGCCCCAAATGGGCCTGCGAGGGCCTTCCTGCCCCTTCTGGAGGCCCCAAAAGAGCTTCCCTGCGAACTGGGAGACACTTCCAACAACTGTCAGTACAAGCATTATCATTTATAAAAAATAAAAGCATAAATGTCATTTTCAGAGAGAAGAGTAGGTGTCTGTGTGAAGCAGTGCCACAGAGGCCGGAGTGAGAGGGTCCAGGCAAATTACACAAAATTTTAGAGCAATTTTAAAGGGTAAAATTTTCATAGAGAAGAACTTGAGGGATGTGCTGACAATCCTTGTATTACTTTAATTCTAGAAGAAAGCTATTAAACAATTGTATTAATGGAAGGAGAAAAGCCGCTGAGATATCTCTGAATGCAAGCAGCAAACCTTGTCCTGGATATAAGGGATCTCCAGACAGTGGTGTTTCTTTTCAGCTGAAAGATAAAAATGGCATCTCTGCTCCAGAGGAAACTTTTACTTCACAGAAACCAGTTGCTGTTGGTAAATACCAGTACAACCTTCATTCAACTCCCTTGGTTGAACCGAATACTCAAGATTCAAGTAAGGATGATCTATTACAATTTTCAGAGAGTTGTGCTCTGCTCAGTGGAACTTCAACCCCAGAAAATACAACGCCGTCTTTATTCCAAAAAGGTGCCGGTAAAATAACTTGGTCAAAAAACTCCAAGACAGAAGAGAGTCGGAAGGATACCTTGCGTTCAGAAATTAATTTAACAACTCTAAAAGATCAAAGCAAACTCTCTGCTCTTCATAATAATTTGAGAGATGAAAGTTTCTTGACAAAAGAAAATGTGGACTTTGACAATGACGATTTTGATATTGAGGATTTCAAAGAACTGGATGATGTGCTAAGTATTTCAGAAGCTGGAAGCCCTTGTGGAAATCATTATCAGCTTGAGCGTGAAACTGAGCCTGTCAGATTGTTCCTGGAAAAAAGTTCCTTTACAGCCAAAAGAGTTAATCACCTTTCAACTGCTATTTTGCCAAATGCAAAACAAGTTGTGTCTGCCGAGACTTCTTTGGGTAAAGTATGCTAATTTTTCAAAAAGTATCACACTGAAAGTATCTCCTGCAGGTTGGGCCAAGAAGCTACACTGAAGAATGCAGTTCCTTAATTTGACATGATGCTGAGTTGCCTTCAGTTGCTTTGGGCATTCCTTCCTAGTCCCTGGTGTATCACAATGGCTTATATTTTCTCATGTCTTAGAAAAAGTTTGTGAATCTTTTGGAATTTCATGCTGTTCTGCATTAATTTGTCTGATTTAATCTGATTTTCCTCTAATTCAAGTATATTGACAAATATAAAGTGCCTAAAATAATAACACAAAAAAATTCTGACATTTCATGTCTTTGTTGAACACACTCATTCAAAGTGCTATTGGGAAAAGTAAGTGAACTCTTGAGTTGGGCTCAAAAAAGCCAGTTGGAGTCAGGTGTTAACATACCTGGAGTCATGTTAAGAAAATGAGTTTGAAGGTGTGGACTAGAGCTATGTGTGTTGACTGATAAAAACCACTCAAACCTTTTGAGTTTGCTCCGCATAAGAATACATTTACATGTGTCATGCCTCACTAAAAAGAGCTTTCAGAGGATCTACAATGAAGAATTGTGGATTTACATAGAGCTGGAAGGGGTTACAAAGTGATTTCAAAGAATGCATTCACAAAGGCTTTCATGACTGGGATCTAGTGGCTGTTGTGGGTTTTTTGGGCTGTTTGGCCGTGTTCTGGAAGTTTTTCTTCCTGCCGTTTCACCAGTCTCTGTGGCTGGCATCTTCAGAGGGCAAGGAGCTCAGGGAACTAGGAGTTCTCTTTAGCCCTGGAGTATTACTCGGCGGTGTGTGTGTCAACCAGTTATTGATTCCAAGGGTTCACTTACTTTTTCCGCTAGCATTTTGAATGTTGAATGAGTGTATTCAACAAAGTACAGATTGTTTTGTGTTATTATTTTAGGCACATTATACATTTATAATCCTTTCCAGAAGCATGCTCGTAAAGCAAAATACTTGTCCAGTATAAGCAAATTTCCCCATAGAAAATAATGGAAACCTACTGTAAATGATATGTTCTGGGGGCCCCGTTTCCATTATTTCCTATGGGGAAATTTGCTTTAATATACAGGTGCTGGTGTCCACAGCAGCCAGGATCCTAGACCTGACACCGGCTGGAGGTCCACCACTCACACCAGAAACCACCTCTGGGCCCACAATGGGGAAGGGTCTTGGTGGCAGCAGCAGGATGCTGGGGGTCCCTCTCCTTCCTCTCTCCCTCACGGCCCAGCTCACCTCTTCCTCCTCCAACCACCGCCACCACCTCGAGAGCCTGCCAGGAAACATCTGGGTGCCATCCCAAGAGGGCAGCAGTGACAGGGAGAAGGAGGAAGGAGAGGTAAGCCAGGCCGTGAGCGAGGGAGGGATGCCCCTGGCCTGTGCTGCCTTCACCCCCTTGCCAGGATGAGAGCAGCAAGGGGCTGACAGAGACACCCTCAGCATGATTTCAAAATGAGCACTTCTGGTTCTCATTTTGCAAAATACTCATAAACCAAGGTACTACTGTATTTGTCAATGCACTTGATTTAGAGGAGGATCAGGCCACATTCTATGTGACACATTAATGCAGAACACCATGAAGTTCCAGAGGTTCACCTACTTTTTCTTGCAACTCTTTATCTTCTTCACCAGGTCAAGTCATAGTGTCATGAGTTCTGTTTCATTATCTCTAATTCACTATTAGTAGAAATGAGTGTTGTAGTCCTGCCCCATTGTCGTTTTCTTTGCTGTCCTACTGATGGAGGGGGATGACTCTCTAGGGGCCACCCGCAGGAGCTGGGATCCTGATTTTCCAGATCTTAAATCATGTAGAAAGTTCTCATAGATCACAACAGCTATGCATCTCAGTTTAGACATTTGGGAGTTTGATTCCCCATTTTGCCTCCTTGACAATTGCTATGTGCTAAATGTCACTGAGACATCAAAGAACCAGAAGGGTACATTGACACTCGTCAGCCTCCACGGCCACAAGGTCATCTCAGTACCTTGTCACAGCCCGAATCCAAACTGGAATAAATCAAGGCAATCCTACTCCTCCTCTGTTTTAAGATGTCGGGCAGATCTTTGCATTTTGTTTGCCACCGAAATTGTGGGATGATATGTTGGATTAACTCCTAGGTGAGAGTTAAGAATCTATTGAACTCTGCTATTGTAAATAGTGGGAATCCGATGTCGCCTGATTTTGGAAGCTAAGCAGGGTCAGCCCTGGCTAGTACTTGGATGGGAGACCACCAGGGAATACCAGGGGCTGTAGGTGCCTGGAGTAGGAACTGGCAAACCACTCCAGTATTCCTGCCAAGAAAACTCCATGGACATGGGGTCACGGAGATTCGACACAACACACACACACACACACACACACACACACACACACACAAATGCTTCAATGTATATATTGATCATGTCCTTTGTTTTCATACCGAAGTTTGGACTTCCTTCTGAGACTTTATGAGGTTCTGTAGTGATTAAGAACTGCTTCCTGCTTTAGCCCACACAGATAAGCAATTTATAATATCATTTACAATATCCTTCCCATGAATTAAGACAATGCTCCTGGTGTATAGCATTATCCACCTGGCACCTCTTGGTTAGTGTGGGCAATTGCTGGCTGCAGTTGATGGAGCTGCATATCTGAGATTAGAGGTGTAAATCCTCGTGTGTCTGATTTCATATGAGATGATGAAGAACCACAAATATCCAGCTCTACAGAAATGTGTGATGTTTTGTGGAGCTTCCTCATGGTGGCTGGTGGTGTATTCAATTGCATGGGCTTCTAAGGATCAGAAGCATCGGGGGAAGTGTTTGTCAATCAAGCCGGCTCTTCAGTGCTTGCCTTGCATGCATCCTGGGCTTCTCAAAGGGAAGGCGCACTAGTTTCTGTATAATCTTCTAATTAGATGTGCTTTTTTGCCCCTGGTCCCACTAGTCAAAAAGCCTACTTCCAGAAATTCGTTATCAGAACACTTCGGAGGCTTAACATTTGCCCATTCGAGTGAAATGATGAAAATATTTCACAAGAAGTTTGGACTCCATCACTTTCGAACGAATCAGCTGGAGGCCATCAATGCTTCTCTGCTGGGAGAAGACTGCTTTATTTTGATGCCTACAGGTATGTGTCAAATGGGGATGTTGCAGTTGTTTATAAAAAATTCGATCCAGATAAGCAGGACCGGTGTGTTTTGGATCTTATGTCTGGGCTGTTTGCATCTGTGGGTTGGGAATATGAGCTCCCAGCTATTGTCATGGAAAGACCGCTTCCTGCTAGGATTTCATTTTGTCAGGGCGTCCCCTTGCAGGGAACATGGACCAGTTTGTATGGTCTGTCCCAGCAGGCTTCTTGATCCTACCAGGTTTCCGGAGGGCTTGGGAGGGTCACCTGTTGATATGAAATGACCCTGTCAAGGTAAGTCAGGATTGACACCTGCCGCTAGAGGAAGTCCTGAACCAATCTCACTGGTGTACATTTCCTGTTTTGAAAAAAGTGGGGGAGGCAATTGTTTTGTTAGGATGTTCTCCTTCCATCATCTAAAATGAAAATTTCAGGGAGAGTACCAAGATTGCTGTCTGGTTTTCTGGCTCTGTTTCCCCTCCCTCTGCTACAGTTTCTCCATGAATGAAAGCATAAAAACATACAAATCTAAAGTTTGTTCCACCTGGAATAGACACATTGCAATCGATGAACAAAATTGTGTAGAATCCCATCTTTGCACAAACTGTGAAAATGCACAGCTGGTTTTCCACTGGCAAACTGATACTTGATATAGGTTCTTGCCTTTAGTGTATGCCTGTATTTCAAGTACACTTTCCAGAAGCTCTTTATTTTTTATGTTCTTCATGTTGTTTTACTAGGAGGCGGGAAAAGCTTGTGCTACCAGTTGCCGGCATGTGTTTCGAAAGGAGTCACCATAGTAATCTCCCCTTTGAGATCATTAATTGTGGATCAAGTCCAGAAATTAACAGCAATGGATGTGAGTTTAAGTCCATTTTTCTTGTTTTATCTATTGGTGATATATAAAAGATTCACAATTTGTGGGCGTCTCTTCTCATTGTGGCCCTGAATTATTTGTGTGTGTGTGTGTTTGTGTGTGTGTGTGCATTGCTCTTTTTATTTAGATTTTGGATTGATCCCCCTTGGAGGGATATTTTTTTAAAAATCTGAGGAGCTTCAGATGGATCTTAGGGGGAAAACAGGGAGTTTAACTTCCTTCCATTCATAGACCATTGCATTCATAATCTGGAGTTTGGATTCAGCTGGGAATTGAAACAGATCACTAGGTCCTTCATTGGTCAGTATCTTGTCATGTTAATGCAAGGAGACTGAGTTTGGAAGGAGACAAGAGGGAAAACCCATCAGCTAGCGTATAAAATAAGCACTGATACTCTGTTGTAAGGTTCCTTCCACTTCCTTTCTGCTGATTAATTTCAGGATATAGCTATAGTGTTCAATATAGTAGTTTAACATTCCAAAAAAGTGAGTGACTTTTTCTCTCTGTTATAGATCCCAGCTACTTATCTGACTGGTGATAAGACGGATGCTGAAACATCCAGAATCTACCTGCAGTTGTCAAAGAAAGATCCCATCATTAAACTTCTCTACGTTACACCAGAAAAGGTTTGTATAATGAATTAAACAAATATTACCTGCATTAAGATACTAGGCCTATATTGCTGCATTCAAAAAGGCATTAACATCAATTAATGGTGTCCTGATCATCTGTTGTCACTTGATGCGTTCGGGTCAACATTCTGAACAGGAGAGCTTCTGTGACGCCGTGAGTCTTTCCCTGCCTTTTCAGAGCTACGTCTTGTGTGGACGCCCTCCATATGTTTCAAAGTTTCTTCTCTTCAAATTATTGTCCATATGATGGGGAAGTGGAGCAATGCTGTCTGATGACCTAATTTGCTGTCCCTCTTGGTACACTGAGTTGTAAAGTTTTTTGGGTGGCTTGTCTCTAACTAGGTTACCTTAAGTAAGGGATGGGAATGTGTGAGAAATTGATAAACTGTTTGATACACAGGTCTGCTCAAGTGGTCGACTGATGTCAGCTCTGGAGAATCTGTATGAGCGGCAGCTTTTGGCCCGCTTTGTGATTGATGAGGCACATTGTGTCAGCCAGGTGAGCTTTTCTTTCTTGGAAGGATCAGGAGTTTTCCTATCCGTTGCATTCAGCTATTTCAGTTTGGAGAGACATGACCAGTGGGGTGCCCCAGGGTTCTGTTCTGGGTCCAGCGCTATTCAAAATCTTTATTAATGACTTGGACAAAGGAATAGAGAGTAGACTGATTAAATTTGCAAATGATACCAATTTGGGAGGGGTGGATAATTCCCTAGGGCAGTGTTGGCGAACCTATGACACGGGTGTCAAAGGTGGCACTCGGAGACCTCTCAGTGGGCACCCGACATCGCCCCTTCACAGCCACCTGTATAAAGCAAAGCAAAGTGTTCTGCTTATATACCGCCCCATACCACTACAAGTAGTCTCTGGGCGGTTTACAATTTTAATTACAGTATTCAGGTTACACATTGCCCCCCAGCAAGCTGGGTACTCATTTTACCGACCTCGGAAGGATGGAAGGCTGAGTGAACCTTGAGCCTGCTACCTAGGATTGAACCCCAGGTCGTGAGCACAGTTTTACCTGCAGTACAGGCATTTAACCACTGTGCCACGTATTCACGTTAAATTATTGTATTGGCACTTTGGGGGAAAAAATAGTGGGTTTTGAATTGCAGTTTGGGCCCTCGGTCTCTAAAAGGTTTGCCATCACTGCCCTAGGGGATAGGATAATAATCCAAAATGACCTTGACAGAGAAGAGTGCTGGGCCAAAGCTAACGGAATGGGTTTTAACAGAGAAAAATGTAGGGTGCTGCATCTAGGTTTTTAAAAAAATGAATTGCATGGATATAGGATGGGAGATGCCTGGCTGGAGAATAGTACCTGTGAAAGGGATCTGGGCGTCTGGGTGGACCACAAATTAAACATGAGTCAGCACCAGTGTGACGCAACAGCCGAGAAAGCGAATGCAATTATTGGTTGCGTCAACATAAACATAGTATCTAGAGCAACAGAGGTGATAGTACCACTCTATTCTGCTCTGGTCAGACCCCACCTGGAGTACTGCGTCCATTTCTGTGCACCTCAGTTTAAAAAGGATGTTGACAACCTTGAACAGGTCCAGAGATGGCAACCAGGGCGGTTAAAGGTCTGGAATGTGTCTTACGAGAAACGGCTTAGGGAGCTGGGAATGTTTAGCCTTAAAAAAAAAAAAAAGGCTGAGAGGGGATATAATAGCCATGTTTAAATATCTGAAAGGATGTCTCATTGAAGAAGGGACTGGTTTGTTTTCCATGGTTTCAGAGACTAGGACTCAGGGCAATGGTTTCAAACTACAGGGAAAGAGATTCCATTTGAACATTAGGAAGAACTTACTGATGGCTAGAGCTGTCCGGCAGTGGAATAAGCTGCCACTGAGGGTGGTGGAATCTCCTTCATTGGAGGTTTTTAAGCAGAGGCTGGATGGCTATCAGGGGTATTTTGATGGGGTTTCTGCATGGCAGGGGGTTTGACTTGGATGGCCTTCGGGGTCTCTTTCAACTCTATGATTCAACTGGACATATGTTTTATCTTTTGAATAGTGGGGCCATGACTTTCGCCAAGACTATAAGAGGCTGAATATCCTTCGCAAGAAATTTTCATCCATTCCTATGATGGCTCTTACAGCCACTGCCAATCCGAGGGTGCAAAAGGATATCCTAAATCAGTTGGAAATGCACACGCCCCAAGTGTAAGTTTTATGTGCATCAAACAATGTTGTCCAGAAGAAAAATATTTTTGGAGGGATGTTTGAGTACTTGTTTTCTTCAAATATAACTTCAGATTGGATAGGATTAACTGTATGCATATTCTTTAAAATTCACATTTCAATTTGCTTTACTGATAATTTACCTTTTTTTTCTTTTTTAAGGTTGAGTATGAGTTTTAACCGGCACAACTTGAAATATGTTGTTTTACCTAAAAAGCCAAAAAGTGTTGCTTTGGACTGCTTAGAGTGGATCAGAAAATACCACCCATGTAAGTCAAACACTCACCGTTTTTTTTTTAAAATAAGTTTTTATTAGAAAATTTTAGTATACAAAAAAAAGTCAAGTTCAAAACATTAGCAATACAAAATCATTCTACCATTAAAATTTGGCTTCCCTCTGTTCTTCCCGTGGTTTTAGCGTTATTCATCTCCTAGCCTTCCTTTCAGACAAACCCCTTTATATACTTATAAAAAAGATTTGAAAAATAAGTAGTAATCCTTCGAGCTCTATCCTAATCCGGTAAGAGTCTTTAATTCCTTGCAATGAATCTCCATGTAGTTCTTAAATTTTTGCCAATCTTTTTGGAACTTCTGGTTGTCCAAACACTCACCGTTTTAGCAATGTAGTTTTTTGCGAATTTGGCTTTTAACAAATAATTTGGAAAATTAAAGGGAGCTTGAAATATTAGCTATTAATATACCCTTAATAATACTTAATAGTACGTAAAGAAACAAAAATTATTTGTAGGCCTCAAAGGAATCTTCTTATAAACATCTGATATAGTGCACCATGAGGCGTGGAGGCTCAGTGGACTGGCTTCCAAAAACTGTTGGCTGCAAAGTTAGCAGATCAGCAGTTTGAATCCCGGGTGCCACGCAGCAGAGCCAGCTCCTGCTGATAACCCCAGCTCCTGCCAATCTAGCAGTTAGAAAGCATGTAAATGCAAGTAGATAAATAGGTATCACTGTAAAAAGCAGGAAGGTAAAACAGTGTTTCCTTGCAGCCATGCCGGCCACGTGGCCATGGACTTGCACAACACTGGCTCTTCGGCTTGATTACAGATATGAGCACTGCCCCTAGAGTCGGACACGACAAGCACCCATGTGCAGAGGAAACCTTTACCTTTTTATAGTGCACCATAAATGCCCCATTTTGGTTAGAAAGCCAGCACACTGAAGCAAGGGGTCTATGGAAATAGGAGCGCACCGGCTATGTTTCTTTCCCACATAATTAAGAAACTCAGCGGGTGACCACAATTTCTTGAGCTTAACCTGCTTTGCAGCTCAGCTATATGGATGAAATTGAAAGTTACAAATCGAAAGGGTCAGAACCTTGCCTAGATACAGTAAGATTATTTGTTGGCTGTAGTGAGATTTTCAGGCTGTTTGGCCGTGTTCTGGAAGTTTTTCTTCCTGACATTTTGCCAGTCTCTGTGGCCGGCATCTTCAGAGGCCAAGGAACTCGGGAGCTAGGAGTTCTTTCTGTGCTCTGGGGTAGAGATTGAGATTGTGGTTTTTTTAAAAAATATAGTTGTGGGGGAGGGGGGAACTTGATTATTTGTTTGAAGGACAGAACCCAAATGTAAATAACTGAACAGTGGTTGCTTTTTGTAGCTGATGTTAAAATGTTCTAAGATTCTCCAGTGCCTTCCCATGGATAATGAAAACCGTGGATGAGAAAGAATGCTTTAAAAAAACCCTGCTGTTTTGGGAGAGTAGCTTGCTTTACGCTGCTGTTTTACATCAGTAGCTTGCTTTACATCTACTGTTTATGACAGTAGCTTGCTTTGTGGCTGCTGTTTGTGACAGTAGCTTGCTTTGCGGCTGATGAATTATTTAATTTTTCCCCTGCCACCTGTGGATAACTGAATCAGTGGATATGGGGATCCTACTGTAATTTTGTTGGGATAAGTCACTGCTACCCAAGAACAAATAATACTTTTCTAGGTATAGCAAAAGAATATTACAGTACAGTAGTTTAGTTTTATCCCACCAGGTGGTGGCAATGGAGTAAAATTCAGAGTCCATCAGACTTGTACTTGTTACAATGTTCTCTAGACTAGTTTTGGTTTTTTTTCTACATTCCTTATCTTGCACCTGCAAGTGTTCTCAAAACAATTCCCTCAGAGATTCTGCTGAGAGAATATTGCTTGTTTTCGTTTTCAAGTACTGTACTGAGAAGTTCAGTCAATTGCCTGTTAAAAAGGGCAGATTGAAGAAACCAATTTTGAAAGAGGTACACAAACCACTCTGAGCTGTATAGACGTAGAGACTTTTCTGAGAGATTTAAGTATCTCAAACTGTATTTTGCAGGTGATTCAGGAATCATATATTGCCTCTCACGGCATGAATGTGACTCAGTCGCCAGCATTTTGCAGAAAGCTGGTCTTTCTGCCCTTGCGTATCATGCTGGTCTCCCTGATGAAATCAGGGATACTGTGCAGCAGAAGTGGATTAATCAGGATGGATGTCAGGTAAGTGGATAATCTTTTGCAAACAGTGTAGGTTATTTTAAAAAGCAATTAGAAAATAACGGTGGAAACACTAATCTAAATGTATATGGCTGTAGAACAATGTAAAGAGAAATAGAGTATAATGAAAAGGTGCCAGTTCAGTTCAGAATTTTTTTAAGCAACCGTTACTGTTGGTTTATTTGTTTAACTCATATACTGCCTTAATAGTGTGATGCACTCTAAATAATTAACAACCAACAATAAAAAACCCACAAATAATACTGTACTGTAAGAAACTAGTAACAGATGGTAAACAGTTGAGGTGTCTTCAGTTCACTTTGTTTGCTTTGGTCTTTCTAAATGTTTTTGTGTGTTTGTCTTTATGTGTCTTGGAGAGCTTTGACAAGATATTTATTATTTCGTCAGGTATTGTGAGTTTGTTTTGCTGATGCTTGTTTGCTTCTAGTTCTGTGAGTACCTTGCTTTGTTCTTTTTTTCAGATTATATGTGCCACAATTGCCTTTGGAATGGGCATTGATAAACCCGATGTGCGCTTTGTGATCCATGCCTCTCTCCCTAAATCTATTGAAGGATATTACCAAGAGTCAGGCAGAGCAGGGAGAGATGGGGAAATGTCTCATTGTCTCCTTTTCTACAGCTATAGTGATGTCACCAGACTGAGAAGACTCATTATGAGTAAGCATTTATTTTTCTTTGATACCTTTAGTCTTGGGACCGGATAACATCACACTTCAGCTAGTTGGAGAGCTCTGTGTGCATCCACACCGCTCTTGTCATATGTCACATTGGTTATTGGAAGCAGCCCTATATCCAGAAATTTCCATTTGCTCTCCGATCGTTATCAGAGGCGTTATCTGGGGTATTACAGTAGTACTTAATCTTAGAGCTGTACATTTCTCAAATAATTTCTATTTTTAAAACATTAATACAATGATACCTTGAATTACGAATATCTTGAACAATAAAAAGTTTGAATTACGAAAGGAAATCCGCCAGTATAGGGTAATTTTAAATGATCAAAAAGGGATTTTTAATTAACAAAAAAAATTCAAGTAATCTTTTTCAAGGCATTCATAGGGAAAGCCTGTCCTGACTCAGAAAAGCAGGGGAAGAGCTTCCCCTGCTCTGCTGGGTTGCCGGAAAACCCCCTCAACAAACTGTCAGCATCAGCTGTGTGGTGGTGGTGAGTGGCAGCTAACTGCTTTACTCCTGCCACCTGGTCTCACTGCAGCCATTTGGCTGAAGCCAGACCGGAGGGCAGGAGTGAAGTGTTGCCCTCCCTCCCCACCACCATACAGCTGATTTTTACAGCTCTTCCTCAGACAGGCAAGGAGCAGGCAGCTGCCCCACCCAGCCAATCCTTGCCTAGCTGAGAAGGGGATAGCAGAGCAGGTTTGTTCTCAGCCAGGTGAGGGTTGGGTGGGTGGGCGCCTAACCCTGGCCTGACTGAGAACACCAGGCTGCAGCAAAGTCTGGCAGCTAGAGTAAAGCCATTGCTGTCCCCTCACCTCTGCCCCCCCAGGTGGTTTTGGCAGCTATGGTTGTGGAGGGTGGCTTTACTCTCGCCGCCTGGTCTCGCTGCTGCCCATTTCTTGAAGCGAGATCCAGCGGCTGGAGTAAAGCCACTGCCCCCCTCCCCACAGCCCGAGCTGTCAAAACCAGCTGGGGAGTGGAGGTGAGGGGGTGGCTTTACTCCAGCCACCAGATGTCGCTGCAGCCCATTGCTTGAAGCGAGGGTGCTGCTGTGGCACAAAATTGAAAAACCTGCTCCACTCTCCCATTCTGAGCCAGGCAAGGGTTGCCTGGGTGGTGCACCTGTCCGACCCTCACCTGGCTGAGAAAGAGCTGTTAAATTCAGCTGTATGGCAGTGGTGGTGGAGGCAGCGCTTCACTCCTGCCCTCTGGTCTGGGTTCAGACAAATGGCAGGAGTAAAGTGGCTGGCCGCCACTCACCACTGCCACACAGCTGATATTGGCAGCTCGTTGAGGGGGTTCTCAGTAACCCAGCAAAGCAGGGCAACCTCTTCCCCTGGTTTTCTGGATCGGAACAGGCTTCCTCTAAGAATGCATTGAAAGCCTATTGTAATTTATTCCCTTCAGAATGGATTAATTGATTTTCAATGCCTTCCTATGGGAAACCATGTTTTGAATTACGAACATTTTGAGTTATGAAAGATCCGTTGGAACAGATTAATTTTGTAAAATAAGGCATCACTACTATTTTTTATTTTAGAAAAATGAAAACAATCTATATATATTTAAATAATCCCTTATTCCTCTCTGTTTTTGTTACAAAAAACCTAATCCACAAACTTCATTTGGACTTTTGACTTCCATTTCTTTCATAACTTAAGATGTCCCTTCTCCCTATTCCTTTTAAACATGTTTTTGAAACTTATTTTCCTTCTTTTCAGTGGAAAAAGATGGTAATAGTCATACACGGCAGACTCACTTTAACAACCTCTATAGCATGGTCCATTACTGTGAAAATGTCGTAGAGTGCAGGAGAATACAACTCTTAGCCTATTTTGGGGAAACTGACTTTAATCCTAAATTTTGTAAGGAATACCCTGAAGTAAGTTGTGACAACTGCTGCAAAAAACAGGTAAGCAAGTTCTGCTCCACAGCTTTCTGAAATGCCAACTCCTACTGACAAGTCCGAGTGAAGGCGAATTTGGGCTGTTGAAACTAATGCAATTTGCCTAGAAATATTTCTATGATTTTCTCTCATACATTAGTTGCTGCCCCTTAAGTTTTATTCACATTACATTAGGATTAGATAGATAGATAGATAGATAGATAGATAGATAGATAGATAGATAGATAGATAGATAGATAGATAGATAGATAGATAGATAGATAGAGTGTTATCAATAATAATTTAAACCATCTATATGTGTATCTTGAGTTTCATATAGTATCCAAGTGGGTCTATTTAGGGAGAAAGGTGGTGTAAAAATATTTTAAATAAATACAGTTATCCTCCATTTATTATGGGGGTTAGGGACCTAATCTGACCCACGATAAGGGGAAATCTGCATTATGCAGATGCTGGATCAGGTCAGGAATTACCCCAGGCCTGGTGCTGCCCCCAAACGGGCTTCCCAGGCCTGTCAGAGGCCCCAGGCCTGGGAAGCCCACCGGAGGCCTGCTTGGGGCAGCATCAGGCCTGGGGTAAGTGCAGGAGGTTCCAAACAGGCCCATACAGCTTGCCCCAGGAGCCCTGGCCTTCGTATACTGCGGTCATAAGGACATAAGAAGAGCCCTGCTGGATCAGGCCAAAGGCCCATCTAGTCCAGCTTCCTGTATCTGACAGTGGCCCCACCAGATGCGTCTGGGAGCCCATGAGACTAGATCTCTGTCTCCCTGCATTTGGCCCTTGAAGTACCCAAGTTTTAAGCCTGGAGATGACACATCTCCATCATGGTTTGTAACCTGTGATGGACTTTTCCTCTGGGAATCTGTCCAATCCCCTTTTGAAGGCATCCAGGCCAGATGCCATCACCCCATCCTGTGGCAGGGAGTTCCACAGACTAACAACGCACTGGGTGAAAAAATATTTTCTTTTGTCTGTTCTCACTCTCCCAGCCCTCAATTTGAGTGTATGTCCCCTAGTTTTGGTATTTTGTGAGAGGGAGAAAAGCTTCAATATACCGAGACCGCAGTATATGAATCACATTATAGCGGGGGACGACTGTATTACAGCGTAAATGACCAAATATAATGAAAGGAATTAATTTCCCCTTTTTGTTAGGATTATAAACTGAGGAATGTGACTGAAGAAGTGAAGAACATCATTCGATTTGTTCAGGAGAATTGCGGGGAAAAGGGAACAAGAAGTATGAGAGGAAATAAAGGAAGATACACACTCAATATGATGATTGACATTTTTTTGGGTAAGTTCAAATGTACAGTAGTGTGTTAATATTTTAATATTTGCTTGATTTGGACTAGATCTGACTTACTATGTTTGATCTTCATCAGGTGTCCTGGCCTTGTAGAAAGTTGGCGATCTGTAGCATGATCTATTTTTTTTAAATCTCAAGTTATTCTAAATAGAGAAGTATGTTCTAAAAGAGAAATATGTTTGATCCCTGCTATAGAATAGGGATAATAAAGCTTTCTCCTCAGTACCATCTTCCATTAGGGATAGTTTGTTAAAGGCTGCAAGACAATAGAGCAGTGGTGTCCAAACTTAGGCCCTCCAGGTGTTTGGGACCACAACTCCCATAGTCCTTTGTCATTGGCAATACAGACTTGGAATTCTGGGAGTTGTGGTCCAAAACATCTGGAGGGCCTAAGTTTGAACACCCCTGCAATAGAGAGTGTTGTTGGAGATTTGTTGTCACCGTACCAGAAGTAGTCTAGTTTGAATTCAGGATTTTCATAATGTCTGGAAGTTGAGTCAGAGTGAAACTATTACATTTTCTTTTTCTTGTAAAAAGGGAAAAGATACACAAAAATGAAAAATCACCCCCTCAAATGGAATCTACAGTAAAACTGGATAAAAGCAAAGACTGCATCTTTATAGCAGGGTAAAAGGTCAGGGTGAGGAAAGAAAAACATACTCTTCACAAACCTGCCCACTCTCCAGGAACCAGAGACCATGCTATGTCAGCCAGTAATAGCCTGGCTGAATAGCTGTAGGAGGCAATAGTGCTCCAGATCACAAGATGGGAGATCCAGCCAGAGAGGTGGAAGGAGGGAAGCACAAAATGTACAAACTGTGCTGTCCTTCTTCTACACCATTCTTTGCCAAATGTAAGTAGGTTTCTGACTTCCTCCATAGTTCATTCCCTCCTTATGTAGTGTTGTTTTTCTGATGGGAAGAAAATGTGAAATGCAGTCCCTTAACTCATCTCTATTCTTCCCAAAAGCTGCAACATAACAACCATTTCTGATTTGCCAGAGTAGTCTCTGGTCTGATTTTCTAACATCATTCAGTGGGCAGGCTTTTTTCTTGAGAGAGGACCTCATGTTTCCAAACAGCTTTGTCAGTTTGAGGAAAGAAGTCCTCCATTTTATAGTTCCTTTGACCTCTTGTCATCCTTCTGGGTAAGATGGAAAGGGAGGGAGGTGGACAATTACTGTCTCTGGTCAACAATGGCCTGTGTCCCTCAGTCTGTCACGTGGTGCATCCTTGGTGGTGGAGATGTGAAATATTGTTGATTTGGAGGCTGTTTAGCTGCCTGAGGGCACTGTCAGAGGTTCTTCAATGCTCTCTGAATGGCTGGTAGACCTTCTCAAACCAAATATGATCCCTAATTTGAGAATCCTCATCTTTGAAAAAGAACTTTGAACATAGAATCTGTCCTGAACTACCCCCCAAGCTGCCTTTTATTTTATTTTATTTTATTTATTTATTTATTTATTTATTTATTTATTTATTTATTTATTTATTTATTTATTTATTTATTTAACAATGTTTGCCAAAAATCCTTTTAAGAAAGTGCATTCCATCCATGTTGGAAACAGGTACCTAAAAGTCTGTCCAAGATTCAGGCCATTGTCCATCTTTGAGCCTATTTTAGGAGCAGCCTGACACAAGGTCAAAGTGAACTATAAAATGGAGGACTGACCAACTTTTCAGGACAAAGCTGTTTGGATGGACAAGATTCTGGATGAAGACCTCCAGATAAACTCACCTGGATTGAGAACAGATGCTAATGGATCTCCACATCCACAGGGAATTGGTTCCAAGCCCCCTCCCACACCCCCATGGAATCTGAAAACTGGATAAAAGCAAAAACTGCATCTTTATAGCAGGGTAAAAGGTGGGTGAGGAAAGAAAAACATACTTTCACAAACCTGGCCACTGGAGGGAACCAGAGACCATGCTATGTACAGTAATACCGCATAAGTTATCTAGATGGGTAGGGTAAATGTGCTGTCCTCTACTATGATACAGTTATCCATAATAGATAGATACCTGTCCTCCTTCTATACCATTCTTTGCCAAAAGACTTCCTCATAGTCAGGAGCCCGCAGTTCTGAGGGAAGAAAATGTGAAATGACTTCACCTCTCTCCACGAACTTTTCTGATTGCCAGAGAGCTCTGGTCTGATCCTACATCGTTCATGGGCAGTCCTTCAGGACCTCATGTTTACATCAGCAGACTTGAACCCTCAGACCTTCCAGGTAGGAAAGGGAGCCCTCCCTAAGACAATGGAATCATGTCTCTCAGCCTGTCATGTGGTGCTACTGCTAATGTGCTAAGGAGGCTGTTTAGCTGATCATGGGCACAGCCGACTATGGCCTGTCAGAGGCCTCTCTCTAAGCTGGTAGGCCTTCTAAAGAAATATGATCCCCGAGAAACCCCTTTAAAAGAACATGAACATAGAATCTGTGCTCCCAAGCTGCCTTTTATTTTATTTTATTTTATTTTATTTTATTTTATTTATTTATTTATTCATTTATTTAACAATGTGTTTTATTATTCTAAGTTTTAGATTTGTATTTTGATGTTTTAATTGTCCATTTTGAAGCTGGTATTGGACAAGATTCTGGATGAAGACCTGTACATTACAGCTAATGACCAAGCAGTAGCCTATGTCCAGACAGGGGAGAAAGCTCATGCTGTGCTAAATGGTTTCCTCCAGGTCAGAAATAAATAAATAAATATATTGGGGGGGGGCAAAAGAAAGTATTGTGTGTGAGAGTGTCTCCCTCTAGTGGCGAGTGGTTATCTTTATCTGCTTCTTTTAGCCTCAAGTTGATGGAAGAGGCAATTACCCTTCAGGTGACACCTCCTTGTCACTTGACACGAATAAGATGTCCTTTCGCCTCCCTCAGGTCGAGTTCTGTGAGACGGAAAGTGCCAGCAGCATCCGCAAGCAAAGGGCTGCAGTGACTAAGATATCCCAGCGGGAAGAGATGGTTAAGAAATGCCTTTCAGAGCTCACGGATGTCTGCAAAAACCTTGGGAAAGCATTTGAAATCCATTACTTCAATATTTTTAACACTGCCACGCTGAAAAGAATAGCAGGTAATATGGGTACTTGTGGGAAAAGGCTAGCAGATAAGGGATAATCTATCTAAAAGAAATGCTTTAGGATGCTATCCATCTTTTTTTTTATTAACACAGATGTTACTATCTGAACATTTTCTGTTTGCATATCTCAAACATCCCAATTTAATTAGTGCTTCCTTTGTCTTCAGAGACGTTGTCTTCAGATCCAGCAGTTTTGCTTCAGATTGATGGCGTTACAGAGGACAAGTTGGAGAAGTATGGAGCAGAAATAATTAAAGTGATGCAGAAATACTCAGAAAAGATGCAGTCAGGTATTATGTGTTCAGTTTCAGTCTTCATTTTTGTTTATATCTTGAATAAGTAATAATATATATAAACAAGCCCACTGGAGAAATTTATCTGCACAACTGCTACTGAAACAAGAAACTGTGTGGGAAGTCCTTTGTACAAAAAGAACCAGGTACCCTGGTTCACGAAGCTTTTCCATTCACCGGGGCACTTCGTATACCGGAAATTACATTAACCGGAACCACACAGGCACAATGGGGATGCTATGCATTCTGGGAAATGAAGTCCTTGGGTAAAATGCATAGCGAGGGTTTTTCCCGTAAAAAATGTCTAAACGGGGTGGTTTCCCATTAAAATTCATAAATGGATGCATTTCCTTTCGTGAAGCGAAAATTACCGTATTTTTTTGCTCTATAAGATGCACCTGACCATAAGACACACCTAATTTTAAGAGGAGGAAAAGAAAAAGGCTAAAACATTTGGGGCTCTTTAGTCTGGAAAAAAGGCACCTGGGGGGATATGATTGATGCGTACAAAATAATGCAGTGCGTGAGTAAAGTAGATAGAGGGACGCTCTTCTCCCTCTCACACAATACCAGAACTAGGAGATGTCCACTCAAATTGAGGGCTGGGAGAGTGAGAACACACAAGAGGGGGGAAATTTACCCAGTATGTTGTTAGTCTGTGGAAGTCCCTGCCACAGGATGTGGTGATGGCATCTGGTCTGGATGCCTTCAAAAGGGGATTGGACAGATTCCAGGAGGAAAAGTCCATCACAGGTTACAAACCATGATGGAGATGTGTAATCTCCAGGCTTAAAACGGGGGTACTTCAAGGACCAGATGCAGGGGAATGGTATCAGGAGACAGATATCTAGTCTCGTGTGTTCCCAAACACATCTGGTGGGGCCACTGTAAGATACAGGAAGCTGGACTAGATGGGCCTTTGGCCTGATCCAGCATGGCTCTTCTTATGTTCTTATGAAGAAGAAAAATGTTTAGCTTAAGGTTTCATGGCAGGGGAATCCTGGCTGCAAAAGAGGAGGGTGGAGGCTTCATGGAGGAGACCTCCTTACAAACTAGGTAATTTTTTACTGGGGAATCCAGGTTGTAAAAGAGGAGGGTTGCAAACAAGGTTATTGGAACTGGGGAAATCCAGGCTGCAGAAGGCCAGGCTTGCAAATGAGGTGATTGGGACTGTGGAATCCAAGCTGCAAAAGGGGAGGCTTGCAAACCAGGTGATTGGGACTGGGGAATCCAGGCTTAAGAAGGGGAGGACAGAGGCTTTGTGGAGAAGGGTGATGGGGGTTCCTGCATGGCAGGGGGTTGGACTGGATGGCCCTTGAGGTCTCTTCCAACTCTGATTCTATGAGACCTCTTTGCAAATGAGGTTATTTTTTTACTGGGGAATCTTGGTTGCAGAAGGGGATGGGTGGGGAGAGGCTCCCTGGAGGACGTCTCTTTGCAAACGAGGTGATTGGAACTGCGGAATCCCAGGTGCAGCAGGGGACGGGAGAGGCTCAGTGGAATTCTGTTTGCAAACAAGGTGATTAGAACAGTGAAATCCAGGTTGCAGCAGGAGACAGGAGAGGCTCCATGCAGGTAACTTCTCTCTAAATGAAAATCTGTGATATATATATATGTAGCAGGGACTACGGTATTCGCTCTATAAGAAACTGTTCTAAAAGACTGTTCTCCCTAAGTTCTATCAGTATGTTGACTGTCCCACCAGAGGGAAAAATACCTTGGACCAAGTATATAGTAACATCATGCATGGATACAAGACTAAGCCTTTGCCCAATCTAGGACAGTCAGATCATATATCTCTGTTCATGATTCCATCATACAGACCTCTCGTCAATAGAATCAGACCATCAACCAGAGAAATACGAGTGTGGCCAGCAGGTGCATCTGAGCAACTTCAAGACTGCTTTAGGAGCACTGAATGGGCACTGTTTGAGGAGAACAATGTTGATACGTATACCTCGACAGTACTGTTTTATATCAAAAGCTGCATTGATGTTGTCACTACCATCAGACAAGTACGGGTGCTTCCTAACAACAAGCCCTGGCTAAACAGAGATGTGCGCCTTCTGTTAAAGGCCAGAAATGCTGCTTTTCACTCTGGTGATGCACTACAGTACAGAGAGGCCAGAGCTAAATTGAAAAAGGGCATCAGGGATGCCAAAGCTATGTACTGTCGGAGGATTGAACATCATTTTGAGAGCTCTGATCCTCGTCGGGTATGGCAAGGTCTGCAACAAATCACGGGGCAGAATATTAAAAATAATCTGTCTAGCAGCAGTGAGTCTTTGGCTGATCAGCTGAATCAGTTCTTCAGCCGTTTTGAGGTGGAAACCGGACCCACTATGACTACAGCATCGACCATCAATAGCACACCAATAGAATCTACTACTGATAGACAACCACTTCTACTGCAGATTTCTGATGTGCAACACGCTTTCCAGAATATTAATGCTAGGAAGGCAGCTGGACCGGATGGAATCATGGGACGAGTTGTTAGGGACTGTGCTGCAGAATTAGCTGGAGTATTTACAGACATTTTTAATCTATCTTTGTTGCAGTGCTCTGTCCCTACTTGCCTGAAGACATCTATTATAGTGCCAGTCCCTAAGCAGTCAGTAGTGGCATCTCTCAATGACTACAGACCAATAGCTTTAACATCTGTTATTATGAAGTGTTTTGAGAGATTGGTGCTAGATTATATTAAGGCTAGACTTCCATCTACTCTAGACCCGTTTCAGTTTGCATACAGGAGTAATAGATCCACTGATGATGCTATATCCATTGTTGTCCATACTGTATTGAGCCATTTAGAACAACAGGGAACATATGCAAGGCTGTTATTTGTGGATTATAGCTCTGCTTTTAATACAATTCTACCTAATAGGTTTTTCAAAATGGCCAATTTGGGTATACATCAGAAGATTTGTTTGTGGGTAAGGAATTTTCTGACTGATAGGCCACAGTCAGTAAGGATGGGATCCCACCATTCTTCTACTCTTGTATTACGTACAGGAGCTCCTCAGGGTTGTGTGCTAAGCCCCTTCCTCTACTCCTTGTACACACATGATTGCACCCCACTGTATAACTCCAACACAATCATCAAATTTGCAGATGATACAACAGTGGTGGGGCTCATTAGTAAGAACGATGAGTCTGCTTATAGGAAAGAAGTACAAGGGTTGACTCAGTGGTGTAAAGAAAACAATCTTGTACTTAACACCAAAAAAACTAAAGAACTTATAATTGATTTCAGGAGGAAGAAAGATGTACATTTACCATTGTACATAAATGGTGAGGAGGTGGAGAGGGTTGGTAGCTTTAAATATCTGGGCACTTACATCTCAGAGGACCTCTCATGGACTGCAAACACCAATATGGTTGTGAAGAAGGCACAGAAGAGGCTGTATTTCCTGAGAATGCTCAGGAAGATGAATTTATCTCAGCATCTACTTCTGTCTTACTATCACAGCACCATTGAGAGTGTCCTAACTTATGGCATGTTATCATGGTATGGGAGCAGCTCTGTAGCGGACAAAAAGCTCTACAGAGAATAATTAAAATTGCCCAGAATGCTACCGGGCTCCAGCTACCAACCCTGGATGACATCTTCACATCTCGATGTTTGAGGAAGTCACACAACATTCTGAGGGACTCTACGCATCCTGCTCACAATTTCTTTGAACTGTTGCCTTCTGGCAGAAGATACAGAACAATTAAAACTCGGACCACACGTCTTCTGAACAGTTTTTATCCCAGAGCTATAATTGCACTTAATAATGAACTCAAGAACCACCAGTAGTGAGCACTTGGACAGAATTACCTAGCCTGTTGTGTAGATGCTTGTGTTTTTAAGGGGGGGGGTTTGGTGTTTTTAAGGGGGGGTTGGTGGGTGGGGGAGTGTTCAGGGATTTTTATGTGTGTGTGTTGAAGGGTTTTTTGGTTTTTGTTTTTAATGTGTGTGAGAGTGTTTGGAGATTTGTGTGTGTGCGTGTTGAATCTGGTCTCTGGGTGTCTGAATTTCGTTGTATGTGTATACTGTGTATATACACACAATGACAATAAATTAAATTATTATTAATTATTATTATTAAAAAAAAAAGAAACCCAGACATTTCCTCTTACTTGTGTCTTGTAGAGTGAAAATATGGTACGTAAGCCAGGGCATTTGTAAACTGGGGTACCACTGTTATTGACTGCTTTGGATCATTTTATTCATGTCAGTGGTAGAGTCTGAAAAAATTCAAACGACTCAAGCAGCATAAGAAGCACTTTGCACTGATGTCACCAGGCAAATAAAGTCACGGATAAAGCAGTTCTAAAGACCTATGGCTTTGCTACAAGATGTTCATTAACTGAATGCACTGTTTTTGGGCTCTGTCCCCACAGAGGAAATAGAGCATCTCCCAGCCATGGACATGGATGTGATAAGAAATCAAAATACTGATGAGGCAGAGGATGATAATTACACAACATCTGCCTATTTTCAAAATAGAGCAAACAAGGGAAGAAAAAGAAAAAAGCCACAGTTCTTCAGACAATCCAAAAAGAAAAAATCCGTATTTGAAGGCCAGAAGGCTCATTCTAATGGGTATGTTTCCACCTCCTTCATAAAGTTTATGTTACCAGTTTGCTGGCTATTTATGGGAATAGAAATCTTGGGGAATTTGGGATCTGGCTGCAGCTACTCCATTGTTGTCAGCCTGCTCCCTGAAGACGCAGTTAGCTTCATGTATTTATTGCGGTATGAAACCATAAAAGTAGGGCCGTCTGGTTCCCAATGCTCTTATACGCTTAGAATTGTGCCAAATGAAAATAGAAGCTAGAATATGTATTGCTTCTGCATGTCAGTAGACTAAGAGGTCCTCAAACCGAACCAAGCCACTGTGTATCCCAGGAGAAGAGCCAGCCTATGTGGCCTTGGGTAAGCTGTGCAGTCCCAGGACAGCCCCAGAAGGACCTCGGAGTGCTCTCTTCCTAGAACACCCTGGAAAGGGTTGTGATTGGTCAGAATCGGTGCCTAATTCAATTAAAAGGAAATGGAGCCTTCATAAAGTGGCAATTAAGGATTCTTAGTTATCACACTCTAAAAAGGTCCTTGCATGAAGAGAGCAGATGGATTGGGATGAATGCCAGCATGAAAAACAGCACATCATCATTCAGTTTTAAATAATATCTTGAAATGGTTGTGATCAGGAATCCGCATGCCACACCTTTTTAGTGTCTTTGTGTAACAGTAATTCCTGTCTGAGCCTAGCCTGCCAAATAAAATGAATGAAATATTTGGGAGCACTTCATACATTCAGAAGAGAATGCAATGCAATGAGGGCCTGAACACAAAGTAAAACTGAACTCATTGGTCGTTATCAGTATACACATTGATGTTTTTCAGGGTACAAATAAATTTGATCAAAATGTAGAGAAACGGTCCTTTAGGAGGCACTTGAATCCCATAAAGCTTTTGAAAATGGATATATGTATATGTACATATTTATAGAAATATTGCAACCAGTGTCATTACTCAGTGCTTTCTGCTTCTCTCTTTTAGAGGTTACAAAAGCTGCAAAAAAGCATCACTGAGCTCCAGGGGTTCTACATCTTGCATTCCTCCAGTCAAGCTGGTAATTGGGAAGAGGCCTGGAATTATGGCACCCCCAAAGCCCCAAAACAGAAGCTACCTTAAACCGGCGTTCTCATTTTTGTAATGTCATTAAAACCCTTTTCCACTTCCATGAACATTACTTATTTTGAACTTCCTAGTTTTTTTTTTAACTCAAGCTGTATATGTATTATCCTTAAAGTTTTTATTAAATATGGACAATACCGGGGAGGGAGATTAAAAAAAAGACTCTTTTAGTAACCTGCCCTACAGAAGATTTGAAAGAGTGGGATATATAGTAAATCCTCTAAAACATTTTTGAATGGTGAGGAATTACAGCTTGCTGACTTTCAAATCCTGCCCTGAATGTTTTGTCTATGAATAGCGTTGGTAGTCTTCCTGCCATCTTCTCTCATTCAATCTGGTCAGTGATCCTACACGGGATAGGAGAAACATATTTTTAGTTCCTCTTTCCTCCAAATATCTTTTGAGCATAGTGTGCCTGGGATCTTCTGGCATCATTCTTCAGAAAGTTGATTACCAATTTCCTGCAAATATGCCTGCCAATCTAATTTCTATTTTGAATGAAGACCAGGTCAGCTAGAGAAAGTCCTTGTCCTTGGAGGCAAAAAGGTAGGGGCCATCCCTGCTGTTCCCTTGGCACTTCTAGCCAAAGGTAAGAAACTCAAAAACCACTGCAAGTTGCCTGTGGCCCTTGCCATGTCTTCTTTTCCCTTTGTCAGCTTTGCTTTACTGAAGAATGGTTTGCTCAAGATGGATGGAAAACCTGAAAACAAAGTAGGGAGGACATTAAATAATCCATTCCCAAGCCTGGGTCATCATGTCCCACTGGGGAGGGGTATAAAGAAATGTTGGGGAGACTTCACAAAGGAATGCTGTTTTTAAAAATCAGCTTCAACCAATTTCTATAGTTTTCTGTAACAAATTTATGCAATAAATTTTTGCAATTTATTAGGTTTTTGTATTTACTTTTAAATTGCAAGTGCAATTTTTTTTACTACAAGCTGTTGTTGTTCAGTCGTTAAGTTGTGTCCGACTCTTTGTGACCCCATGGACCAGATCACGCCGGGCCCTCCTGTACATTGTACAATTTACAAAATGATGATATGAGGGTTTCTTAAAAAATAAAATGGGGTTGCTGATCTCCCACCACCACCAAACACATCGGTCAAGATGAAGTAGAAGAGAAATTCACATATGTATACAGGATTTGCATTTATTTCTCTCCCTTGTTGACTGGGTGGGCCAACAACCCCCCAACTGGCTGTTATCACAACTTAAGTACCCTGTTTCCCCAAAATAAGACCTCCCCAAAAATAAGCCCTAGCAGGATTTCTATGCATTTGTTAAATATAAGCCCTACCCTGATAATAAAACCTAGTGATGGGCGTGGCTATGGTTGTGTGCAGGGCTGACATTCAAGCATATTATACTTAATAAAAGTAAGACATCCCCTGAAAATAAGCCCTAGTGTGTCTTCTTGAGAAAAAATAAATATAAGACAGTGTCTTATTTTTGGGGAAACACGGTACCTCTGGCAAATCTGTATGCTGAAATATGTCTTCAGAGGATGCAGAGATATTAGTGCTCTAAAATGTGGCAGAGGTGTAGAGTCAAAATCAGGAGAATACTGTACCCTCTTCCAGAAGGCCACTGAAGACAGACTCAAGAAGAGTTATTTTCTGCCCCAGCTAACATGAAGAGTGTAAGGATCTTGCTCAGAAAGAATTCCCTTGTGTCCCCTACCAGTTGGGGTGATAATTTTGCCAAGTATTTGCAGCCCCCTCAGCTGTTCATTGGGCACATTTAGTATATTTAGGTCAAAGCATTATACAGTATACATAGTATACCTGGTAAGGACCAAGTGAATAAGTTAAGCAACCCAATTTAATAATTCAGTTGTCATCTTTTATATTCCATTTCACCTGATCCCTGTCCCCACAATAATGTATATATAAATCTTTGACCTAAATTTAGTAATCCATGTGACTAAGTAGTTCTATTAGTTTTAAAGGTTCCACAGTCTTTGCTTACGTATTTGACTAGCAGAGGCACAGAAGTCAATCAGCCAGGGATAAAATGGCTTCTTACAAGTTGCTGAAGGGGAAACAGGATTCTTTGTCGAATGAAAATTAAGACAGATATTGCGGGGACAGGGTGGGTTGAGAGAGGAATGGATGTATATGTAGCTTCAAGAAGTTGCTTCCTGCTGCTTTAAGCCCAACAGCATTTGAAAGTATAATAAGGCTGAAGAACTCTCAGAGCTGCTGCCCATTATTTATTTATTTATTTTAGAGTATTTTTACCCCACCTTTCTCCTTGGAAAAGGACCCAAGGCGGCTTACAGTAATGAGGGATAATATACAGTCCAGTACAATTAAGACATACTCAAGTTTGAGAACAGAATTGAGGGACTTTACTTTCTGGAAATCATGGGAAATGGGTCAGGTGCCAGATGATTGGAGGAGGGCCAATGTCCCTATCCTCAAAACTGGCCAAAAAGAGACAACAGAAACTACAGGCCAGTCAGCCTGACATCAATCATGGCTGGAATTGGACACTCGGTGGCTCACCTGTTGGTGTTAAAACAATAATGGTTGACCAGGTGAGCTCAAAATCAGGTTACAGGTGATACATCTGATGCTTTGTAAGCTGTCATCCGTTCCTTCCCTGTGTTCTGCCAGCCTCACAAAGCCATCATGAATAAATGCAAATACTTCTGCTCTCTTTGTAGAAGTAATGAGAACATGAGTCCTGTCTCAGTGCATTAAGATACACATGTTAACCGGAACGCCACATAAACAGATTTCAATGAAGCATTAATCTGTAGAAATTTCAAAGGATGCTGGTGACAGGCTGGAAGATTTATTTTGAAGAGATGGTTCATTCAGTGAAAGTTCTAGTTCAGAATGTTAAAAACTGACTTGAAGCAGCATTAAGCTCTCAATTTTTACCTATCATAAAAATACGCTTATTTTTAGTTCAGAGCTGCAGTTAGTTTTTAGAAGTGATAGAATCACAAAGCCCTTAAGCTGGAGTCCCCTGGGTCATGAGGTCCAACCCTCAGGCAAGAAATCTGCAGGCAGAGCCTCCCTCTGTTTAAAAAACCTCAATTGGAGGTTATCATCCTCCAAAGTAATCCATTCCAAGACTGAAGAGCTTTTACTGTCAGAAGTTCTTCCTAATGTTTAGGCGAAATATACTCTCATAATTTGCATCAGTTCCTTTAGATCCTTACCTTTTGACCCGCAGAAAATGCTTATGCCATCTTCCGTCTCTGTCAAATAGATGGCTATCACTATTTCCTCTAGTTTTTCTGGTCTCCAGGCTAAACATCCAGCTTCATATTCCTTGGACTCTCGGTCTTTTACAATCCTTACCAACCTCCTTTGGGCATGATCCAGGTTGCTGATCCTTGTTAAACTGGCAAATGTAATGTGAGATCTGGTCAAAGGAGAACAGAATGGTGCTATTGCTGCCATTGATCTGGACATGTTTATGCAACCAAGAACTATATTAGCATTTTTGCCATCTGATCACATTGCTGAATCATGTTAATGCCTGTGATCTACTTAGGCCTCTATGTCTTTTTCACATATACTACTGCCAAGCTGGCTGTCACCCTTATATTGATACTGTATATGGTTTTTCCTGCCTACATGCAGAATTTTACATTTTTGCTATTGAAACTCACCGAAATTACCTTGGCTAGTTCCTTTTTTAATACTCTTGAGTGCAGTTTCTTTAGCTTAGGAGCCCTAAAATTGTTTGAAGTAGCTAAATATATGTTGACATATATCAGTTTAACTTAGGCAGCAGCCCCTTCCTCCTTTGTAAGGCAGGAATGACAAAAAAAAAACCTACAGTATGTCCTATACAGTCCTTCACTTTCCTACCCAGAACCTCATAATCACATGCAGCGTGTTGAAGGCAGCATATTTTCCCCACTTGGACTACACAAAAGGATTAGTGGTCAGCAGGAATTATGAGTTTTGGCCAATGTATTTCTTAGATCTTCACACCTAAACAACACACCTCTGTCCTGAGATATCAGGTTTGCAAACTGCTCCCTCTGACCTCCTCAGTAGGGACTCATCTGCTACCACCTATTGACAAACAGGATCCTGGAGTCCTGCTCTTGTACCCAGTGGCTGAAGACCAACTGTGAAGAAGGCCTGGGAACACTATCTATTTCTACAGAAGATGAGCTAAAAGGCGTGAATACTTGAAAAGCTCAAGGCAAAATTCAAAGCAACACAAGACAAAAACGTTGTAGCCTTTTTGCTAGGCCCACATTCCTACCAGAAATACCTCCAGATTCTTTGCCGCTTGGGGTGAGACAGGGATTCAAACGAAACCAGAATTTTGATGAAATAGAGAAAGACTTTATTTGCTAAACAGCAATGCCACTGGCGTTCAGTGGAATTATTTCACAAGGGCTGAAGCAAGAATACATTGAAATCATACATGTTAAGTAGCATTGGTTCCTCCACCCCCAATACATCATAATTGATCACGAATCTAAGCTTAGCCATACAGGAGTGGGAAAGACATGCGCAGTAATAGTTCCTGAGCATAGGCAGGCTATTGTACCCTTATCTGACATACTTTGCAACATGCTAAGGCTAAATAGACAATGGCATCCTGTGCTAGCTAGCGAGGACTAGCAACTATACTGGCGTATACTGGTGGGGAATAGAAACTAATAGCAGAATATTGCTGGATACATTTGGTGGCCTCTGGAACACATTGTTCTCATGGGAAAGAGTTATGCTTAGACTGCAGTTTGTATTCTACTAACACAGACATTTTATAAAGCATACAAGTTAGCATAAGAGACGCCATTTTGAATACCAAACCCTTCAACGTGACACCTTAAAGACTACAGCATCCTATTAAAGACTACAGTATCCTATTTTAATGTAAGCTACAGTGGGCCCTTGTATAACAAACAGCTTGTATAACATAAAATCTGTACAACGTAAAAATGGGATTACTCCGTTTTCAATGCATTCCTTTGGGAATTTGTATAAAGGAAAATTTGCTTAACATAATTTCATTTGGAACGAATTAATTCCTTTATACAAGCTACCACTGTTATTTTAATGTATTTAGTATAACCTATTTTATATGTTATTTTAATGTAAACTATTATATTTTAATGTAAATACAATAGTTAGTCTTTAAGGTGCCATGTTTTTGTCTTGTCTTGTTTTTGTTTGTTTGAATTTGGCCTGCCATTCTTACACAGACTTAACGCAGCTGTGTCTGTGTGGCGTCCTTACAGTCGTGACCGACCCTTCGTGACACCGATGTCCATGGGGTTTTCTTGGCAGGAATAGTGGACTGGTTTGTCAGTTCTTACTCCAGGTGCCTAAAGCACCTGGTATTCCCTGGTGGTTAACTCTTCCTAAACTCGAAAAGCCCCACAGCGCCACTCCGAGGAGCAAAAGCTGTTGAGCAGAGCTCTGTCTCTCTCTCCCCTGGGAGCTGAGAACGCCAAAGCATGGCTGTCCCCACTGCAACTCCCATCATCCCCCAACTCCCGGTACCGCTTTGCAGCCATAAGAACATAAGAAGAGCCATGCTGGATCATGGCTCTCTCTCTCTCCCCTGGGAGCACAGGAGACTAGATATCTGTCTCCTGATACCACTCCCCTGCATCTGGTCCTTAAGGTACCCCGGTTTTAATCTTGGAGATGATACATCTCCCTCATGGTTTGTAACCTGATTGGGATTTTTCCTCCAGGAATGTCCAATCTCCTTTTGAAGGCATCCAGGCGAGATGCCATCACCACATCCTGTGGCAGGGAGTTCCACAGACTAACAACGCGCTGGGTGAAAAAATATTTTCTTTTCTCTGTTCTTACTCTCCCAGCCCTCAATTTGAGTGGATGTCCCCTAGTTCTGGTATTTTGGGAGAGGGAGAAGAGCGTCCTTCTATCCACTTTACTCATGCCCTGCCTTATTTTGTACGTTTCAATCATATTCCCCCCCCCTCAGGCGCCTTTTTTTTCCCAGACTTAAGAGCCCCAAATGTTTAAGCCTTTCCTCACAAGGAAGGTCTCCCAGCCCAGTAATCATTTCAGTCGCAGAAGCCTACACAGTATGTAGGCTTAGCAGAAACCGTAGTCGGCTAGGAAGCGTGGTGAGGCACCCTTCAAAGTCGGAGCCTCATTTTCCCCGGAAGATTTGATCCGAAGTGGTGCCTTATTTCCCCCAACAAAGGAGGGATTGGGCGCCTGCCCTGTCCTTGCGCCCTCGCGCTCGGGGAAGGGCCAGCGGCGCTTGGAGAGGTCGAGCCGCCTTCGGTGCGCTGTCCCAGCGCGCTCGGCAAAATTATTATTTTTTAAAAAAAATATGTATTATTATTTGCTGTTGTTTTTATTTATTGCTGTTGTATTTATTGTTTTATTTTTATACCGCCCGTCTTCCGGGGAACTCCGGGCGGTTTACAGTGGGATTAAAAACAGCAATACGGCACAGAATAAAAGTCAAATACAAGTCAAATAAAACCAAAACCACAACGAGGGGAAACCTCATGATTGCCTTTATTGACAACAGCGGCTCCGTCTGCTTTTTCTGCATGCAAGGCATAAAGAATTTGAATTCTCTTCCCCTTCCTTTTGCCTTGCATAAAGAAAAAGCAAACGGAGCCGCGGCTGCTTTCCAAGCACGCCGATCAACCAGTTCCGCCGCCACTCCCCTCGCCTGGGCGGAAAGGGCTCGCCTCGGCCCGCCCTCCGCTTCCAGGCGGCGCGCGGGAAAATCCGGCCGGGTTTAGGCGAGAGTCGGGGGAAAGAAAGAAGGCGAGCATGGAAGCCGAGGCGGCGGGGAGGGCCGAAGAAGCCCTTGCGCTGAGCCGCCCAAGGACGGAGGTGAGGGGCGGCCACGCTTCTTGGTCCCCGGGGAACTGCCGCCGGACACCCCCATCCCCGACCCACGGCGTGCGCCTTCTTTACGCGCGCATCCCTCCCTCCCTCCCTTCCTCCTGGCGAGGAGGAGACCCTTCCCGCGCGGGGCTTGCGCCCGTGCGTCCCCCATCCTCTGCAGGGACCTCGTCGCAGTTTCTAGCGTCCCGCGTGGGCAAGCCTGCGGGAAAGAAAAGGAAACGCACTCTGCACGCGCCCAGAGGCACTACTGAGGCATTGGGCGTCCAGGCTTAACATAGGTCCCCCCGGGGATGTGGCCTTTGAGGGCGAACGGCCAGGTCGAAATTGGCCTTTTTAAGGCGCGCGGGACTTCCCTTTTTGGAAGCCTTACGAAAATGCCCTGCATCCGGCTTATGTAACAAAGACGGGATGCCAATGCAGTGTTAGGGAAGCTTGTCCGTTTCATAACGCCTATAAGCCAGAAAAACCTTTATATTCTCAAATAAAACAAGCTGTGCTACCGAGATTCATATTTTTCAGCTAATTTCTGCATACACGTGTGTTTTATTTACCTAGATTCATATTTTTCAACCAATTTTTGCATACACTTGTATTTGGATTACCTGTGGCAAAATGAGCCACAGGTAATCCAAATGAGTCTCAGATGAGAAATTTACCTTTGGAGTGTGCTGATAAAGTTAAAAAACACAATGTCTTGTTTCTGTTTTCAGCCTCCCTGCGTTTCCCCCAACAAACCTTGAATCTCTCTAAACAGTGCATAATAATAATACTTCACTTGCATTCTGTGTGCAATTCACTGATCTGTTTAAAATCTGGAATGTAGACAGGGTCTTTATGAGGGCACTGAGACTAGGACAGAGAGTTTGTATCTTCTCAAAGTCTTGAACTACTAGTTGAATCATCATATATATTTCAGTTCATATGCTGGCAGATTGTCAAGACATTTAGTTGAAAATCAGGCCATGATCTACTTGGGGGATTGGAATGTTTTTGAGAAACGTTTTCGGAAACACTAACATCACAGAGGATGAAAATACAAGACTATCAACTAATCCTAGTTACATCAATAGCAGTATCCAACATTATGTGAAATAGGTTTGTGAAGGAGTTAGGGCTGCCGTCTTGCTTACTCCAGGCATGGCTGAGATGTCCAGATAAAAAATTCAGAGTCACAAGGGAATGAAGACTTTTTGGCTGTGCTTTGGAGCAAATGTGTATTCCAGTAAACTTTATAGGACTGCAATGACCTAGAGTAGGAGACACTCCCAAAGAAGTGTATGCTAAAAATATTCCCACTAAAGGTTTTCGCCTTGACATAAGTGCCAGTGGCAGAGAATAGGAAATGTGTCTCTTTCAATCACTGTATCATGTTACATACCTATATTTGTCTTACATTTCTGCAGGAAAAACCCCCAAAAGAAAACCCAAATGCGTGTCAAGCAAGAGTTCTTCTCATTCCTCTGTCTTTCAGCAAGAGTGAATACACAAGGAATGTATTGCCTCAAAAACGCTTGTTGGAAGAAATTTCTAGTTCCGAAGAGTCTCCATCCAGAGACCACAAAATCAAGAAAGTCTGTAACCGTCCTTCGTCCAGCGTGGTCACGTCGGAGGTTTCTCCTAGCCCAGCTGCTGCCGTAGCCAACAAGGACTCTGGTGTCTCTGATGTACCTGCTTCTGTTGTACCAGCCAGCAGTCGTGATTCGGAGAGTGATGGAGATCTGGAGAGCGATACAAAGGATGTAAGTCTCTGTTCCATACGTACACACATGCATAGCATATTATAGTCAAAGACCAGGAATGAATATAGATAACGCAAGACAGTAACCCCCATCTATCGCCCGGGCTTTTTAAACCTTCACCTCCCTTCTCCAAGCCCCGGGCTCCAGCTGATTGGCGCTGGGGTGGAGAAATAAATGTTTTTCTCCACCACCCCAGCGCTAATCAGCTGGAGCGCTGGCATTGCAACCTGCTCCCCGTGCGGGGGTAAAATGCCTTTCGGGTTGCACTGTACTGTGGTCCCGCGATATAGTATATGAACTGCGAAAGGACGGGGGACCACTGGACAGAACACAACAAAAACGTGCAGTATGTAGTATGCAAAGCAACACAGCTTGATTTTCACACATAAGCCTGATGCTGTTGCCATCCATGAATTTTTCATGAAAATTTCACTCTCAGATTCCAAGGCGCTCTCGGGATTCTGTTCAGCTTAGAGAAGTGTTTGGGGTCGTCAGAATGGGAGGGGGAACCTTTAATGCCTCCAGATCCCCACTCTTTTTCTCCTGCTGAGATGCTTAGGAATCCTTGAAACTTGGGAAGGAAGGAGAAAAATACGAAAGTGTCATTTAACGTTGAGTCAGTTGTGTAGATTCATCAAGACTTCATTGTACGGAGGCTTGCATGTCAAATATCTAAAAAAAAATTAAAAATCATTGTTAGCAATTAATGACAAATGTTCACTTCATTTGACCATGATCAGAATGGAGAAATGAAATAAAATTCTTCTGGGAATTTTAGAAAAAGGGATAAAATGAATTATTGACAAGGGGCTGTATAGTAGGGCATAATCAACAGTTTCCACATCTTCATTGTGATAGGGATACTTAATGTTCCTGAGAGGGCAATCTATATCTCTAGGAATGCAGAATATAAAGCATGACATTGGGCTAAAATTAAAGCTTTTCTAAGCTTTGGAAATGATAAATTAGGCAGGAAGTAAGAAGGCATAAATGTCTTAGTTCTTAGACCACAATGTTCAATAACAAAGTTTAAGCACTCTTGTACTTCTGTATCCTATATTCTTTGTTTTATAATTAATTGGCTTTACAATAGCAAAGATATTAGACTATTAAAGTGGAAGAGTACCATAGAGATAATAATTTTGTCAGACAGGTGCTCTTTCCATGTTGACTGGAAGGTAAGTAAATGGTGCAAGTGTGTGTTACTTATTGAGAGAATTATCATTTAATGTAGCATGCTTAGAGCATTGTGTCAAATATATGGCTAAATAATTGGTTTTCTTTGTTGTAGGAGGATGAAGCTGCAGAGTTATCAGCTTATGAGAGGAAGAGACTAAAGAATATTGCAGAAAATGCTAATTTCTTTGCTTCTCTAAAGCTCTTTGAGGTTTGTTGAATTTCTCCTCAGGATTAGAATAACAATTGCTGTCATTTAATCTTCCTCCAATCATCCTCATTGCTTGTTTCCAAGGAGTCGGTTATAATTAGGAAATCCACATTTAACAATCTGGAAGTTGATTCATGTGAACTGGACTTCTTTTCTTGAGAGATTGAAACATTTCGCTGCTCATCCAAACAGTTTTGTCAGTCTCAGACTGATGAAGCCCTTTCAATGAGCAGCGAAATGTTTCAATCTCTCAAGAAAAGAAGTCCAGTTGCCATGATTCAACTTCCAAATAAACTCATCTGGATGACTGAGAATCTTCACAAACACATTTAACAACGCTTCCACAAACGTATATTACAGCAGCTGGAATCTCGCGTGTAATTCTAAGAGGTATTTTATTTAAAACATTTTAATAACAACTTTTAATCAAACATTTACAATAAAATAGGGAAGCACTAGAACTGCATATAACAACTATAAAAGCAATTTGAAAAACAGTTGCACCAGAAATATTAATGGTAGATTCAATCTAATTCAGTTCTGTGGCCCACTCATTGTTTCTTGAAATTTAATTATTATTTAAACTCGTGATAAATTGAAGGACAATATTAAGGTGCAGAGACCTCCTTTCTAAAAAAATCCTTACTAGAAGAGGTATTTTTCATGTATTAAACACATTATTTTGCCTTGGCTTTAAATCCCGTATCAAGACAGCTCAGTGATACCACTGCAGTCTACAAGCCTAATTACCAGAGAAATGACCTTGATGTTTCACATTTCATGTATATGAATGGTATTAAGTTGCTTGGAAACTCTTTTGATAAATTGAGTTTCTGTTAAAACTCCTTGAGCCTTGCAGTACAAATATCAAAGTGAACTTTGATGCTGATAAATGTGCTATTTTCCAACCGAAAAGTGGCAAATCCACAGAGGGTAAGAACTATGAGCTCACTAATGAACAGTTTATGCGTGCAATGCTTAGAGGAGCAGAAAAATTATAAATAACTGGCATTTATGAAAATATAGACCTCAAGAGGCATTGGTTGCTATCCAGGAGGAAGTACAGTGGTACCTTGTATAAAGGAATTAATTCGTTCCAAATGAAATTATATTAAGCAAATTTTCCTTTATACAGATTTCCCATAGGAATGCCTTGAAAACAGAGTAATCCCTAATAGCGACCATTTTTAATGTTGTACAGATTTGCCCCATAGATAATTATGTTAAGCAAATTTCCCCTATCTCTGGAATTTTTCATGTTGTACAGATTTTGTGTTATACAAACCGTTTGATATACGAGGGTCCACTGTACTTTGATAGAATAAATGTGATATACAAAACTGGGTACAAAAGGAAAAATTACTCCTAGCAAAACCTGGGCATTTGGTTAACATTATTTAGGAATTCTGGATGGGATGTGATCTTTGTGATTTAAATAGGAAATCCAGAGCCATCAAGTCAAAATACTGGCACCATCCACAATGGCCAGAGCCCGTTTGATTGGATGGGTGGGCCTAGGTCTGTCAGCCTCATAAATCTGTGGCTCAGAGAAGCTACTTCCATGCATACAGATCCACCTCACCAAATAATCGAAAACAATTATGGACTAATAGTAATACAACAAAGCCCTAAGGATATTTGGTTTGAGAAACCATTATGTGGACAGTACCAGTTACTTCCTGGATGAGGAAGTGCAGAGAATATTTATCAGATGGACAGATAACACAAATTGGGTGGAATAGCTAATATCCTTGAAGACAAGAACAAAATTCCAACAAACCTTGATATGCTTGAGGACTTTATACAAGAGAATGACATTTACATAAGAACATAAGAAGAGCCATGCTGGACCCTATCTAGTCCAGCTTCCTGTATCTCACAGTGGCCCCACCAGATGCGTTTGGGAGCACAGGAGACTAGATCTCTGTCTCCTGATACCCCTCCCCTGCATCTGGCCCTTGAAATACCCCATTTTTAAGCCTGGAGGTTACACGTCTCCATCATGGTTTGTAACCTGTGATGGACTTTTCCTCCAGGAATCTGTTCAATTCCCTTTTGAAGGCATCCAGGCCAGATGCCATCACCACATCCTGTGGCAGGGAGTTCCACAGATTAACAACAGGCTGTGTGAAAAATATTTTCTTTTGTCTGTTCTTACTCTCCCAGGCCTCAATTTGAGTGGATGTCCCCTAGTTCCGGTATTTTGTGAGAGGGAGAAGAGTGTCCTTCTATCCACTTCACTCATGCCCTGTATTTAATAGCAATAAATGCAAAGTGCTATACGTAGGGAAAATTAACCAAGTGCACATTTACAAGATGGGGGTTACTTGATTCAGTAATTCTGGGAGTGAAAATAATTATGCAACGGTGCTTCTGCAGCCGACACCTATGTTCCGAGCAGGCGCCTTTTCCACCACCAACCCCAACGTTCCGGGCGGACGGTGCAAGCACCTCATCCACTATCACCACCCATGTTCCAGGCAAGCGCATCTTCCACCGCCACCACCAATGTTCCGGGTGGGTGCCTCTTCTACCACTGCCACTGATGGTGTGGGTGACCGCTCGCAGGCTTAGCCACCTCCACTGCGGGCAGTCACTTGTGGGCCATGAGCCTCTGCTGCCCCCACTGGAGTCCTGGGCGGGCTTTCCTGGGCCACATGACCTGTGCAGCCACTGCTGCTGCTCTGCCCAGGCTGGTGCTCCTGCCCCTGCCCCTGCCCCTGACACCACCATTCGCCATCCGTGGATAACTGAATCCGTGGCTGGCGAATCAGCGGATACGGGGGTGCTGCAGTACTCAACAAAATGGAAGGAAATAAACACAGCTTGCTAAAGGAAGTAATCAAGGATATGGTGTTCTGACCAAATAATGTTGAAATTGTTTCAAAGTGGATGCAGTGTATCTTAGATAATGTACATTTAACTTCTCTCTCCCTCTCTCTTTCTTTCAAGTCAGCTGCAAGACTTCGTGAAATGACAGTCAAAGGAAAGTCACATGGAATAAAAAGGTAACATTATGCACATGCTGAAGTCTGAACATAGAGATCGGGGACCTGATTCAGGTGAAGCAACAAACAGAGCACATGTCTTGACATTTAAAGCCTAGAGACACTATGCTTCTGTTGATGCAACCAAGAATCGCATTGGCTGTCTTGGCTGCCGCATCACACTGCTGGCTCATGTTCATTTTGTGGTGCACCAAGACTCCCAGATCCCTTTCACAGGTACTATTCTCCAGCCAGGTGTCTCCCATCCTATATCTGAGCAATTCATTCTTTTTACCTAGATGCACCACCCTACATTTCCCTCTGTTGAAACCCATTCCATTAGCTTTGGCCCAGGACTCTAATCTGTCACCACATGAGTGTTGGATCTTTGGCCCTCATGGATCATAAAAGCTGCCAAGAAGGTATGGCAGGCTGGTTAGGAAGAGTAGTGAATGCCTCCTTACAACAGGGCAGGATTCTGTCATGCTTAAAGGAGGCAATAGTAAAACCACTGTCAAAAAAGCCCTCCTTAGGTCCAACAATACTGAACAAAATTCTGATCATTATCGAATAGTCCATTCTTGGGGAAAGTACTAGAGGGGGTTGTGGCCTCGCAGCTCCAGATGTTTCTGGATGAGATCCAGAACTACCTGGATCCATTTCAAACTGGCTTCAAACCTGGCTATGGAAGTGAGATGGCACTGGTTGCATTGGTAGATGACCCATGCAGGGAAATGGATAGGGCATCTGTGTCCCTTTTGATTTTACTAGACTTCTCAGCTGTTTTTGACACTACAGACCATGGCATCCTCCTGACTTGTTTCTCTGAAATAGGAATTGGGGGCACTGTGTTAAAGTGGCTCCAGTCCTTCCGGCAGGAAAGAACGCAGACAGTGGTTTAGGTAATTCATGTTTGACACCACAGCCACTGAACTATGGAGTTCCCCAGGGTTCTGTTCTGTTTCTTATGCTATTTAACATCTATATGAAACCACTGGGGAGATTATCAGGACTTTTGGAGTTAAGTGCCACCAATATGCCAATGGCACCCAGCTCTACCTCTCTTCACCTCCAGATTCTAAGGGAGCTGATATTTCAACTTTGGGCCTTTTTACACAACCCCTAAGATCCGCTGGCCACTTAAATTCAGACCAGAGATCTTAGGGGTTCGTCGCTCTTCCTGCGTTCCCACCCCCTCCGCACTTCCTGGTTGCTGGCTGCGTGAGGGAGGGAGAAAAAGAGAAAGAAAAGCATGCCGCTCACCTGGTTCTGCCTCTCATCTCTGTAAGGCCATCAAGTCCAACCCCCTCGTCTCTGTAAACGTAGCTCTTAAAGGGGCGGGAGCCAAAAAGCAGCAAACAGAAGCGAGGAGAGCCCTGCACTCACTATCGTTGCACCGCATCAAAGATTTTTCATCTCCAAAGAGAAGGTACAAGAAAAGTGCGCTGGGTTGCGCTAAAGTGGGTGGGGTCGCACTTAATTGTCTGCAAACTCCGGAGCTGGTGGGAAAACATTTTTAAACTCCGGAGCTTGCAGCCATTTGCAGCGGAGCTTAGGGGTAGTGTATAAACGCCCTTTACATGAGTGTTTAGATGCAGTAATGAACTGGATAAGGATGAACAAACTGAAACTAAACCCAGACAAGACAGAGGTGATTCTGGTTAGTCGAAAGGGAGAATAAGGGATAAGGATGCAATCTGTACTAGATGGGGTCACCCTCCAATTTAAAAAAAGAGATGTGCAGCTTGGTGGTGCTATTAGACTCATTCTTGATCCTAGATGCCCAGGTCACGGCTACAGCCAGGAGTGCATTAGCACAATTAAGGCTAGTCCGCAAATTACGCCCGTTGGTTGAGAAACCTGCTCTGGCCATGGTGACACATGCTCTAGTGATGTCCCAGCTAGACTACAGTAATGCGCTGTATGTGGGACTACCGGTGAAAAGTCTCAGAAAACTTCAGTACTAGGTCCAAAATGCAGCTGCCAGATTGCTGACTCTGGTGGGGTAAAGAGATCACATTACACCCCTATTAAAGCAGCTCCACTGGCTGCCAATCAGCTATTGGGTTTTAAGGTCATCTGGAGAGGCCTTTCTCTCCATCCCACCAACCTCACAGGTATGTCTCATGGGAACACATGAAAGGGACTTCTCGGCTGCTTTGCCCAGACTCTGGAACTACCTCCCACTAAGATGCCAGGACTGCCCACCTCTGCTGTCTATCCGGAAACAGGCAAAGATCTTTCTTTTCAGACAAGCTTTCCTAGAATGATGGACTGCCTATTATGTGTCTTTATATGAATCTGTTGTACATGATTACACAGACTTTGTGTTTATAACCACTTATATCTTTGTGCTTATTAACCAGTGACCCTATGTTTTCAATGTTAGTCTCCATCCCCATAACTTTTGGATGGTCTACCATGCATAATTACATGGAATTTTTACTCTCTCTTTTAACTGCTCTCATTCTCTTGTAGCTTTAATGTTGCCTTTCAATGCTGTAAGATATCCCTCAATTCCCTATTCTCAAACTTGAATATGTCTTAATTGTAACGGACTGTATATTGTCCCTCATTACTGTAAGCTGCCTTGGGTCCTTTTCCAAGGAGAAAGGCGGGGTAAAAATACTCTAAAATAAATAAAAAATAAATTACTGTACAATGATGCATAAAGTTGCAGGCAGAGTCTCCAAAGCTAGACATGCGTTATTCCTTTAATTTGACTCAAGGTAAGCCTGCCTGAAGAGCCTTGTTTTTAATAGCCTTTTAAATGTTTCTAGGATGGGGGCCTGTCTAATCCCAGGCAATAAGTCCTTCCATTTTGTTGGAGCGGCCACTGAGAAGAGACGAGTTCTAGTTCTTTCCTTGATTGCCTCCCTCAACATTAATGATCTTAATTGCCCGGTTTGGGATGGGTAGGTTTTAGGGATAGATCATGGTGAAAGAAGAATTGGACTGGATGGCCTATGAGGCCACTTACAACTCTGTTATTCTACGACGAGATTTAAAAACCTTACAGAGTTTTAGAGTTAAAATTATGTTTTTTTTCTTTAGAGTTAAGCCTTCAAAGGAAGAAGCTGAGAAAACACGTCGAAGATCCTTGCGCTTGCAAAGAATAGATCCCGTGGGTGTTTCCTTACAAGACACACCGTCACACACAGAACCTACAGATGAAGAGAATGTAAGATAACAAGCATAAAGGGAGAATGGTAGCTTAAAGCTCCCTTGTCTGTATTCTGCATTTTGCAATTCTCAGACTAGTTAGGTATTTAGGTAAACAAGTTTTCTCCTTTGTTCTACATTCTCTCCGAACATCCTTAGGCTTCCGTGAACTCCTTGCTGATTTAACATTTAGATCCGTGGTTCCCAACCCTTTAATACAGTTCCTCATGTGGTGGTGACCCCCTTGCCCTGCTTGGAAGAGGCCACAAGCCCCCTTTGGCAGACCACTGCTGCAGGTACCATAGAGAACTTCCCTCTACAGGCACCCTCAGCCAATCGCAGCCCTCCTGTGCCATAGACTGACATCCTTTCCAACCTATCAAGCTGTCACTCACTCTTTCTCCCCCTTCCTCCTCCAGACCCAAGCCGTTTGTCCCTTTTTCTTCACTGGCTCATGGCGACCCCCCTGTGAAATGGTCGTTTGACCCCCCAAAGGGTCCCAACCCCCAGGTTGAGAACCACTGATTTTGTCCAAGAAAGTCCTGAGAAACTGGTCTTGAACAAGAACAATGAACAAGAACAACCGCCCTGAGTCCCCTTTGGGGAAATAGGCGCGGTATATAAATGTGAAAATAAATAAATAAAATAAAAAATAAATAAGAACAAGCACAAAGTGAAAGGAGGAGGGAGCAGAAGGATTAACAGTTTGCTATTGTTCTGCAAAACATAATCAAGGTGCAAATCAAACCCACTAATTTTACTGTTCCCTCTCATGAAAGCCTTGTTTGCCACCTGGACCTCTTCAGATGATACCAGCAGACCAAGAACAAAGGATTGGGGCCATTGAGGGATTCCTGGATATGTGGGTGAAAATCAGTAAGGTATTAAAAAATAATTGTTCTGATCTTGAGCAAGTTTATTTAGTTTAGTTCCCGCATAGTAATGGTTTTTGGTTTCTTACTCATGATGCAGGTAGAACTTCAGAAGACTGAGAATACTATATCTAACCTAGAAAGGTAAGTAGAAACTAGTTTTATCTTTGGCTCTTTTTATTTGCTTGAGTTTTTGATGCTAACGTGATGACTTTTTTTGGCCCAGTTACAAGACTCGAGTGCGTGAGATGGCCCTCAAAGAAGACTGTGTAGCAAAAGTGGTCACAAGTCGAATTTATTCTGTGGCCATTCATCCATCTGAAAGCAGGACCTTGGTAGCAGCAGGAGACAAGTGGGGGCAGATTGGCCTCTGGAATTTAGTAAGCAGTTCCTCTTCTATTGCATTTGAAATATTTGTGTGTGTGTGCACTCTGGTTAAGGCCTGCAAATGGCAGATCTTTTAGCCAATTGAACTATTGAGGTCATTGCTCTGTGTGTGTGGGGGAACACGAAGCAATATGGAGGGGGATTAATTGTCTTTCAGAGGACTAGACGAGGCTACTGATTGTAACTGTTTTGTTTAGAGAATAGAATAAAGTTTTTATTGTCATTATGCGTGTGCAAAATATGCACAACGAAATTAGTGCTGTTCCACCACACACTCTAAACAAGGAACCATACAAAACACATAAAACACCATACAAGGTATTAAAAACTCTTAAAAAATCGCTTAGAAAATTTAAAACACTAATTAAAAACTGATTAAGATGGTGCTAAAACTGTCGCGTTTAACTTGGATAAAAGTTAACTTGGATAAAAAACGGAATAAAAACTGTTCTTTAGTCTATTTGTCCTTGACCTAAGAGTCCTATATCTCTTGTGAGACGGCAACAGTTCAAAAAATTGGTGGGTCTCTCAGAATTCTAGATGTCTTCTTCAAGCATCTGGAGTTGTATAGTTCTTCCAAAGGAGGAAGAGGACAGCCCACTATCCTCTCAGCAGTGTTTACTTTTTCAAATACTCTGTATTTCTCATCCACAATTGCTTGAGTCAGTGAGTAGGCCTGCAACTCTGCTTAATCTCTGATGAGGACATTAGGAAATCATTTAGATTCATGGTCTTAGTGATTCACACCAGTTGGTAGTTCTGCTCCTATGCAGACCCTTCCGGAGCCTGGAAAGGATGATTAGCCCTGCCTCATCACAACAGCATGTGTTCAACCACAGGGGGGTTCCTTGCCAGTTACCTCTAAGAGCTGCTAGAGCAGCACCTCTTTGGCCACCAGCAGGAGCCTTTGTGGAAAGCTTTTTTGTTAACTCCCCCCGCCCGTGCGCGCTCTCTTTCCTCTGTGGTGCAGTGGTTAAACTACTATACTGCAGCTATAACTGTGCTCATGACCTGAGGTTCAGTACCAGGTAGCTGGCTCATGGTTGACTCAGCCTTCTATTCTTCCAAGGTCAGTAAAATGAGTGCTTAGCTGGGCGGCAGGGGGGATGTGAAGCCTGCATAAATAAATTGTAAACTGTCCAGAGAGTGCTTTATGCACTATGGGGCAGTACATAAGCAGAACACTTTTGCTTTCCTCCTTTAAAAAATCATGTCATAGCTTTCCTCCGTTGTTCATCCTCTGACCCCACAACCGCCACCTCCAAAGGACCATCTCACCTGTTTGGGTTTGATACTGGAAGGAGGAGGAGGAACAAGGCTTAACTCATCTTAGCTGCTTTGCCACAACACTCTTCTGTTTGGAGCCAGCACTCTGAATCTGAAATCATATAGTGCTGCCCACAGATCATAGAATCAGAGATTTGGAAGAGACCTCCAGGGCCATCTAGTCCAACCCCCCTGCCCTGCAGGAACCCCATCACAGTATTTCCGACAGATGGCCGTCCAGCCTCTGCTTAAAAACCTCCAAAGAAGGAGACTCCACCACCCTTTGTGGCAGCATATTCCACTGCTGAGCAGCTCTAACTGTCATGAAGTTCTTCCTAATGTTCAAATGGAATCTCTTTTCCTGTAGTTTAAAACCATTGCCCCGAGTCCTAGTCTCTGAAGCCATGGAAAACAAAACGGTTCCATCTTCAATATGACGTCCTTTCAAATATTTAAACATAGCTATCATATTCCCCCTCAGTCCTCTTTTTGAAAGGCTAAACATTGCCAGTTCCCTAAGCTGTTCCTCATAAGACGTTTCTTCCAGACCTTCAACCATCCTGGTTGCCCTCCTCTGCATCCGCTGGAGGTTATCAACATCCTTTTTAAATTGAGGTGCACAGAACTGGACACAGTACTCCAGGTGGGGTCTGACCAGAGCAGAATAGAGTGGTACTATCACTTCCCTTGATCTAGACACTATGCTTCTGTTGATGCAATCAAGAATCGCAATGGCTTTCCTGGCCGCCGCATCATACTTGTGACTCATGTTCAATTTGTGGTCCACCAAGACTCCCAGATCCCTTTCACAGGTTCTATTCTCCAGCCAAGTATCCCCCATCCTATATCTGTGCAATTCATTTTTTTTACCTTGATGTAGCACCCTACACTTCCCTCTGTTGAAATCCATTCCGTTGGCTTCAGCCCAGCACTCTAATCTGCCCACTCTTTTCCCAACATGGTCATTTTCTGCATTCTGCAGCCAGATGCTGCCTTACCTGACGCTTGTATTATCCTCTATTTCAGCATAGGAGACATGCCAGGCCCCTTTATGCTCCAATCTTGGAAGGAGATGGAAAAACACTTTGGCATTTCCCTAGTTCCAATGCTTCTTCTGATGGCCCATCTCTTCAATGTTAGGCCAGAACATAGCAAAATGGCTGCTGGATGCCCCTCTGCTTCTGAATCTGATGCCTCCAGCCTTGAAACCTCAGCCGTCCGTCTACAACCAACACTCACTTCTGATCTGTTTGTTGGTCACAGTTCTAGCGCTCCCACCTCACCCCTTGCATCTTGGCGGCAAAATAAAACCCATTAGTACTCTACTGCCAACCCAAAATGGAAACAGATATCCAAACAATCCCACAATACTGACTGTGTTGCTGGTACACTTACCTGCCGTCATCTGCTGACCTTGAATCTCATCCATCTTATCCTTTGACTGTTCTCTCACAACCTCTCCTAAGGCAAAGCCAAAGCAAAGTGTTCTGTTTATATACCGCCCCATACCACTTCAAGTAGTCTCTGAGTGGTTTACAGTTTTAATTACAGTACGCAGGATGCACGTTGCCCCCCTTCCCCACCCGCAAGCTGGGTACTCATTTTACTGACCTCGGAAGGATGGAAGGCTGAGTGAACCTTAAACCAACTACTTGGGATTGAACTCCAGGTTGTGAGCAGAGTTTTAGCTGCAGTACAGGCATTTAACCACTGCGCCACAAGGCTGCGATCTCCCTGAGCTACTCCTAGAGAGAGAATAGTTAGATATCAATAAACCTGATTGGTTTTCAACCTCTGCCACCATTATTGTTGATTCACATGAGGAAGTAGCAGGTTTCCAGCAGTCTTTCATCCTGATCTGAAATCTCATTTTAAAATTGGGTTTGGTCGCCTCTGTAAAGGGACATAAAATGTTCTGTTTCTACATTTGGCTTGCTTTAACCCAGGCATGTCCAAACTTCGGCCCTCCTGATATTTTGGACCACAACTCCCAGAATTCTAAGCTTAGATTGCCAATGGCAAAGAATTGTGGCCGTTGTGGTCCAAAACATCTGGAGGGCCAAAGTTTGGACATGCCTGATTTATCTTTTCATTTCTTTCTTCCCTGCTGAGCCAAAGGGAACATCACTAAATTTGGTTCCTTCATAATGCTCGTAGAATTCCGCTCTCAGTTTTTGCAAAGAGAAGGAGCCATACATTTATGGTCCTCTGTCTATTTTACTTTTTAGGACAGCAGGCTGGAAGAGGGTGTTTATTCATTTGTAATCCACAGTGGACCCGTCAGCTGCATACATTTTTCTTCCTTTAACCCTGCTCACCTTTTTTCCCTGAGCCATGATGGCACACTTCGATGTGGAGATGTAACCAGAGCAGTCTTTGATGAGGTGAATATTGGACACTTTGCAAACATTTGCAGGCTCAAATAAATAAGAATTTTATGTGGTTTATTATGTAAGAGTCTATGTAGATGCAAAAAAAGTGTTTACAGAAACTTCGCCAATTCTAGAGTTTAGGAGTCCATTTAATTAGAGCATGGTGAATGGTGTGGATCTGTCCATGCTAAGTAGAATTTGGTGTGGACTCTTGTGTCATCATCCTTACGTCTTGCTTAAAATACTGTTCTAGGATGACAAAGAGATAGAAAATAACAAACTCTGTTTCCTCCATCATTTAATGCAGGGGGTCCTCAACCTAAGGCCCCGGGGCCAGATGCGGCCCCCGAAGGTCCTGAATCTGGCCCCCGGGAACAATTGCAACCCCCACCTACCCCCTGCTTTGCGAGCAAGCCAGCCTCCGCAGCTGCTTCTATTGCTGAGGCAGTTCAAAGCAATGGGCCATGTCGCCTCTGGAGATCTGGTGATCTGGAGCAGAAGGCATTGCTGGGGCCCTGGAGACACAATGATCATGGGCCAATCGTGGGGGGCTCTGCCCACGTGCCCCTCCCCCCTTTTTTTCCATGTCAGACTTTTTTTTTTTTTTTTGGACTGTGGTCCGGCCCCCAGTGGTGTCTGGAGGGTGTTGGACCGGCCCGCTGTTTGAAAACTTTGAGGACCCCTGATTTAATGTCTCCATCCCTCTTGGCCAGGGATCATAATTTAATGACTGGTACAGCCCCATCTCCAACTGAAAACAAACAAACAAACAAACAAAAATCAGATAGGAGTTGATAGAAAAGACAGCTTCCTGTGATCTCAGAGACAGTAAATCAATCAGATTACACAAGACTAAGCTAGGGGGACAAATGGTCTGACCTAGTTGAAGGCTAGTTCCAGTATTCTCACCCTGACCTACTCTCGAGTTTAAGCTTTTAAACTGGAGAATAGAGGCCTATGAGAGACGTGTCTGTTTGTATCCATACCAAACTGGACAGAGGAAAACATATTTGCTACAATATATTACCATATTAGCATTATTTTCAATTGGACACAGCATGTAATAAGCTATATTGTATATGTTGTACATATATATATTGTATATATTATATTGTTAGCTCAATTGGAGCTTTATCCCATTTTCAGGTGTACAGAAATGAGGACTCCGGTTTTTCCTCCTTTGATTTCCTGGCAGCTGATGCCTCCACCTTGATAGTAGGGATGTGGGATGGAGGAGTAGCCATAGTGGACAAAAGGACGCCTGAAAATTCAGCTGAGATTTCTGCAGATCTTAATTCTATGATAAGGACTGTCCACGTCCATCCAGTCAGCAGACATTATTTCATGACTGCTGGAGCAAGGTAGGTGCATGACTGTGATAGAAACTAGACTATGGGTGTCTCTGGCTGCTAGAGAAAAATGGCTACTGGACTTGCTTTTTGAGAGATAGAAGCCCTCTTTTTCAAAGCTGCTCATCCAAACAGCTTCATCAGTCTGAATACAGTTAGTAAAAAGTCCTCCATCTTATAGTTAGTCAGCTTTGACCTCTTGTCAGCCTGGTCTGAATTAGGCTCATAAGATGAACAATGGCCTGAATAGGCTCCTCCCTTAGGGAGACAATCAGTATCCCTAGCCTTAAGGTGAAAGCTCAGCAACTTTTTTATTTTGCTGAAACCTATCAAGAATGGGTCCTTAGTTTTGGCCTTGCTTGTTTTAATGAAGGCATTTTGATTTGTCTGGGTACTTTGGAAACCACCAGCCTGATAAGTAGCAGATAGACTATGCCTGAGGCTGGCTTGCTCACAACTGTTGAGGTGGGGGGTTGCAATGGTCCCATGAATGGCTTCACTTACTCCTCTCTCAAACTACCTATCTTCTTTGTCTAATATGTAAACCCTCATCTTTGAAAGAGTGCTAGCAGGACATTTGTCCTTCAAATGGAGATGTACTGCTGATTCTGGTCCTGAGCTGTTACCCCTCCTTTTATTAAATCCTTCTGTTTAAATTAAATTTTGTTTCTCCAATGTTAAGGTAAAAAAACTTAAATCACTGCATTAAAACATTCATATACTATATTTTCCTTTTACGGTTTGGTATCGGATCCTTTGGGTGGACAAGTCTCTGCCTTAGTGTGTTTTGTGGGTTTGAAATAAAAAGGGGGATGTGGTGTTTGCCAAAAGTCCTTTTAAGAATCCCATTCTTCCAGACACTCCAGCCATGTAAGGATAATGATAACTCACCTGGATGACTGAGAATCATCTAGACTATGGGTGATATTTTCTTTAAGGCTGCTAGTAGAAATAAAAAAAAAAAAGTTCTGAGCTTTTGAGAGCACACACACTCTTTTTCAAAGCAGGTATAAAAGTCCAAACATGGCAAGGGATGTCATTTGCCAGGAGAGAGTTCTTAAAAGTTCACTTGGCAAGATGGACGCCAGGCTTCTTCTTGGAAGGCACAGATTATGAAGATTGGTCCGAAGGGTTAAAGAAAAGGCCATTCAAACAAAGAGCTGCATGGTATGGGCACCTCCCTCTTGCACCTGCCATCACCCCTCTTTAAAAAAAGAGGGCTCTGTGCTGGAGGTAAAGCTCAGCAACTTTTTTATTTTTCTACTAGCAGGCTTTGTGAATAGGAGGAAGAAATAATCTAGTTTTGATAAGGAAATTGTTGTAATGGCTATTCAAATGTCTCTAAACCTGCTTTTTTTACTGTGATAGAAGTGAGAGGAGAAAAGGACATTATTATAATGAGGAACTGTGGAAAATATTTGCAAAGGAGGTGCAGCAGTGACTAAGTGAACAAGGAGGAATCTCTTTGATTAAATCTTAAGTTAAAAATTAAATTAAATGAAAATTAATTAAAATTAAATTAAAAAAAACTTAAATTAAAATATTAAAACATTCTGTAAACTTGATATTTTCCAGAAATGGAATATTAATGTAGTCCCAGGGGGGAAGGTGGCACAGGTGGATAAATTGTTGCTATGAGTTTAGCTGATTTAAATCAACCATTTTTTTGCATGTTCTTGTAGCAGGAAGATTTGATTAAAGACATTTAAAGGGAAGATTGGAGTTTACAAACTGTTAATCATATCCATTGGCTCAAAATCTAAATGTTTTACTTTCCAAAAATATATCCTTAACAGAGAGGATACATTTTTATTTAATATATTAAATTTCATTGCAGATTTAGATAGGACATCTCCACTTTACCTTGTAATTAATTTTCTTTAACCCTTGCTTGGACATAATCTACAATCCTATCAAAACTAGAAGTGTCACACCATACAGATCAGTTGACTTACCCATCCATGTGTGTGTTGTGTCATTACAGTCCTGACCAACTCTTTGTGACCCCATGTCCATGGCTGGGCAGGAATACTGGAGTGGCTTGCCAGTTCCTACTCCAGGCGCCTACAGCGCCTGGTATTCCCTGGTGGTCTCCCATCCAAGTACTAACCAGGGCTGACCCTGCTTAGCTTCTGAAATCAGGCGAGATCGGATGTGCTTAGGGCATCTAGGCAGCTATTACCCATCCATTGCATTTCCATTTAGTCAGGCTAAAGTTAGATTGTTTGCTCTGTCATTCATAGCCACTTCAAGACAGCTGTTAAAGAGGTCTGCAGCCTTCCTGAGATATGTAGATGGAAAAGAGAAGAAGAGCGGAATCATCTGCATATAGCTGATATTGTAATGCCTAACTCTGAAAACATTCTGACTGTAGTTTTGTAAAGATCACAGGTGCAAAATGTGTTCAGAGCCAGAACTGTATCGGATGACCAGTTAGGCTGCATCCCAAGAAATGGGACACAGTAGTCCCTGCAACTATGGTCAAATACAGTGTCTTTCCAGGTTAACTTGGGAGGTGGTGAATACTCCAATGCTGGAGGCATTCAAGGGGGAAATTAGGCATTCTTTGATTTGGATTTCTGCTTTGAGACATAGTTGGCCTTAATAGCCTTATAAGCCATTTCAACATTTTCCAACATTGTTCCATGACAATCTCCCCACAGAGGTAGAAAAACCTTCAGATTTCATGAAAGTCTAGAATACAGTAGGACCCCAGTATCCACTGGGGATTGGTTACAGGCCTTCCCATGGACAATGAAAACTGTGGATAAGGGAGAACGCCAAAAAATCCCCAAAACTGTTTTATGACAGTATCTTGCTTTACAGCTGCTGTTTTGTGACAGCAGCTTGCTTTAGGGCTGCTGTTTTATGACAGTAGCTTGCTTTCGAGCTGCTGGATTATGTATTTATGTTTTCCTTTGCCAACCGTGGATAACTGAATCAGTGGATAATGAATCAGTGGATATAGTGGTCCTACTGTATCTCTGTTCTCTTACTGAGAAAAACAAATGTTTTTAGCATTAATTCCTGTGTCCCAACTTAAATTTCAGGAATGTTAATATTTATGATGTTCGGCACCTGAAGGAGAGTGGAAACAAGCCCGTAGTTTCTCTTGCAGGACACACAAAGAGTGTTGCTTCAGCTTATTTCTCTCCCGTTACTGGAAACAGAGCAGTGACGACCTGTGCTGATGATAAACTGAGGTACGTGAGAGTTTATTGTTTCCCAACTTTGCTGTCACAGCCCAATGTTAACTTGCATAATTTGCCGCCATAATTGTCCATCAACGGAATGACTTTGCAGATGTGTTCTGGCAGATTTACAAGGTAGACCTATCAAAACTATAATGGTTGCATCTTGAGAAGCCAAATGAAAAGAATAGTTAAAATTTAGTGGGATCGAGTTGAGTAAAATGAGGGTTTGATGTTACTGTTGTTATACACCATCAAGTCAAAACCAAAAGAGTGACCCTGACAGGGCTCTCAAAGTAAGTTGTTTAAGGAATGGTCTTACCAGTTCCACTCCCCTAGTGAGTTTCCATGGCGAAGTAGGAAATTGAATCATATTCTCCAGAGACCTAGTCTGGCACTTTATCCATCATACCAAACTGGAAACCTGAGATTACTGTTAGTCAGTCAGAAATGCAGGAGAACAGGAAAAGATTAATGCTAAAAGGCAGTGGTAGAATTATAGGGTGATTCTTAGTATTCAAAAAATAGAAGGCCTACAGGTTGAGCTTGGGTGCTGATTGAGTTTGGGCTGGAGTCCATTTCCCCATATAGTAGGTGATCAATCAGAAATAATAGATTGCCCAAGATTGCTCCAAAAGGTGTCCAAATTGCAATCTGTTTCTCCATATGGTCACAACCTTACACTAACTTGATCTATTCTGTCTTCATTGATACCAGCAATAGTAACCATATTGAGGGCAGGGATGGAAAACAAGAGGGGGGGACTTTAGTGAGAGTTTGCTGAATTATACGGGTAGAGACGACTCCCCTCTCTCTGTTCCTTCCGCCACAGAGGCAATATTCATTTTTGTGCCTACATGTCTTTTCCTCCAACTCCCAGAGTTTTCTAAGAATTCCGGGAGTTCTAGCCCACAGACCCCTACCTACAGATCCCTGTATTTTACTCATCAAGATCCGGGTCTGTCTCCAAGACTTCACGGCTGACTTAAGCTTTGCATCCTGTTGAAATTCCTCCACTGTTTACTAGGAGTCCTAGTCTTGCTGCCAATAAGCCTGTATAGAAGTTACCTCCCAAAGAATTGCAATCAAGTTTCCTTTTCTGGATATAACCAATAGGAAGCTAGGCCTGAGACAGGTGTGATTAGTCTATATTGCATCAAACTCAGTACTTAAAATTTTACACCATGGATTCTTGATTTTATTTTCTTACTGGATTTGAGCTGAGTAGGCTACCATGTGTGGTTGATTCTTGATGTTATCTTGTTCTTGACTCTTTGTATTTCTCTTACAGGATCTTTGGAACCAAATGTTTAGCAACTTTAGCCCCAGTTCTCACAACTATCAAGTGAGTAAAAATAAGGCTTGCTACATAACTTAGCAAGATTGGTACCTGGTGGAAGAGATTCTCAGATGAGGCAATCAATCTATAGTGGACCGATCACAATACATCAGCACCCCCATATATGCTCAGTATTGGTTCCATACCTCCCAATGGATACTGAAAACCATTCATAATAGTGAACACTATATACAGCAGTGTTGGTGAACCTATGGCACGGGTGCCAAAGGTGGCATTCAGAGCCCTTTCTGTGGGCACCCGACATCGCCCCCTTCACAACCACCTATATTCAGGTTAAATTGCTGTATTGGCACTTTGTGAAAAATTAATGGGTTTTGAATTGCAGTTTGGGCACTCGGTCTCTAAAAGGTTCGCCATCACTGATATACATACAGCATGGAATTTTTTTAAAAAATTATATGCTTTACCAGAACTGGCCACTGGGGATGATGCTATGTATTCTTCACTAATAAGTATTCGTAGCATGATTTCTGGATTTGTTCCTTTTAATATTTTTAATATTTTCAGACCATGGATAAGTAAAACCGTGGATACTGATCCTAGAGATATGGTGGTCCTACTCTAGCGACTGAAGCTGAATAATAATGTTCCTAGAGTATGTAAGAGTAAAAGTTAAGATAATCTTGTTCTGTACAGAAGTCCCACATGTATTTTCCTTTGCTGAACAGGCATAACAACAACACGGGACGGTGGCTTACAAGGTTCAGAGCGGTATGGGACCCCAAAAGGGACGACTGCTTTGTGGTGGGGAGTATGTTGCGACCAAGACAGATCAATGCCTTTCATGCCACTGGAGAATTGGTACATTCCTTCTTCAATGAAAATCATCTTGGCTCTGTTTGTTCCATCAATGTGTGGCACCCCACCAGGTATATTCTTGTAGGTGGCAATTCCAGTGGCCGCCTCCATGTTTTCAGATAGTAAAAAAAGCCAAGATGTCAGTTTAAGAAGACATTTTTGCTCGTCTTTTGCAATTTTAGTTTAAATTCTGTCTCAGGACAATTCAAAATCAATATATTTTATTAGAAACCTTGATGTGCAGTGAGGTTCTAATAAGGGGAATAATTAAGACAGTGTTCCAATTACACAGACCTTCTTCGAGCCTTCAAGAATATGCAGAGACCTATGCAAGGATAAACCTGCATACTAGTGGAACCTTGACTTATCGTTTATAGGCATCATTGTTGTAAACAGTGCTTGATCTCTGCCACTGCAAGAAGAAGTGCCTAAACAAACCACAGACTTTCTTTAACCTTGAAATTCTGACTGGTTTCTGAAAAATAAAAATGGCTTAGTAGGAACAAAACAAGCAGGGCTTCCACTGTCAAACTATCACTAGAGAGACAAATGGGCCTTGTGTACTACGGCACTTCTTTACCCATAGTAAGTCAGATTTTTAAGATTTGCTGGGTTCAAATGAACAACAGGCACTGTAAAACGGTTTCAGCATTTCATAATGTTTAACGTGTGTGAATTATAGCAGTGTTTTAAGGTAAGATTTAGTGTTTCGAGAGTATGTGAAAGAGAATTTGCTTCTAACAACCATCATCATCTTAATAAAAAATTAATAAAATTATGAAAATTCAAACACATTGATGTCTATTGGAATCTCAGTTTCTTTTACTATGAAAATTGCTATTGCAAATGAGCCTTGGGTCTGCCCAACATGCAAATCTTTAAAGTGCATACTGTAAATGGTTGACAGGTTTACAGTAGAGATGGGCGCTCTGTGCATTCCCTGTGGCAGTGAGCCAATTGTTGCTGAAGCCCCAGATGGCTCTTCCTGCCTCCATGCAAAGCTGACCACTTGTTAGCTGTGAATGGAGATTCTTTCTCTCCTCCCTCCCCCAATAAATTAGTTGGCACTGCGTGGAAGCAGGAAGAGCCACTGGGCCTCCAGCAGTGATCGATGGATGCATCACTGCAGGGAAAGGACCCCAGTGGCGCATGGACCCCAGTGGGCAGCTGTGGGGGAGGTTGATTGGCCACAGGCCATCAAACCCCCATCTCTAATATTTAGCCTCATGTCCTGGTCTAACAAAATGTAACTGAATCCGATTACTTAGCGATGAAGTAAGTTTTTAATCAGTTATGCTTGTGTCTGAAATGAAGAAAACAAAATGTGCACTGTCCAAGTCTTCTTTTTTGGCATTTACAAATAATGTGTCCATGTCACGTGATCAAATTGTCCCCATTAACTTGCTGAACAGAGACTTTTTCATCATAATTAAATATTTATTTAAATTTAAAAATACCTTTATTATGGCACCAATGATTTTACACTAACTACAGGTTGGATATGTAGAAAAAAGGTACATTGTTTTGAAGGGAAAACATTTAAAGTACAGCATTTGGCACATGAGATGTTAACACCTATATTATGAAAACTAAAATTCACATTTGCAGGTAATATACCTTCTACTGCTTAACAATGCAGTACACTAGTCCTTGCTAAGAGTTTGTTTCCTCTGATATAGCAACCTATGGAAATCACCACAGTTTATACAAATAAGACCTAAAACAACTTAGAAATGAAATATGAGTTCTAACTTTGGGCAAAAGAGGAAAACTATTTTTTAGTTGCTGGCTGGACCGCTCTGAGGATAAAATATTTGGCAAAAAAAAGGGCACAATTCATTAAAAATTCTCCTCTGGAAATCCTATTGAAATGGCTACATAGGAGACCTTCCTTCTAGATTATACCCAATCTAGATTGTACCCAAAGTTTTACAAAGTTAACAGTTTTCTAAAATGGATTTGCCACCGTCACTATGCATACGTTGCTCATTTTAAAAATGAGATGTTCATTATACAAAATGGTTACAAATATAATTGGACAAATTTGAGGCACGATGAACAACACCAACACTTAAAACATGAAATACTGCATTATTATCTGGGATGGAAAATATTAAAGTAAGACTTTTCACCGACTGCATAGAAGCATCTTGTACTACAGACTGAGGTAGGAACACTACACTAGAAGTTAACTTTGTTGCTATGTTGCATAAAACAGTGTATGTCCTTATAAAATCTATCCCTTAAATCTTCTGGCAGGCATTCAGAAGTTTAATGTACTTATAAGTTAAAGTAAAAGCCAAAAATCTCTTTTGGCGCTGATGGTTTACTCTCCTGGCAGTTGCAGTAAATGCAATTCAGGTGAGATGCCTGTAACACTTCAATGATGTGCTCAAATATCACAGGATCATTTCTAATGGACTAGGCACACACCAGTCTGAGTCTAGTAATGATTGGCCAATACTTAACGGTATTGCTAGTATTGATATTGTGCTCTTTTCCCCAAATGATGAGTGAACAGCTGTGAGCAGAATGTATGTAACTGAACCTGGAAATAAGTGCTTAAGATCGCACATCTCGTCGCCCTCCTTCACACAAGTTCTGGCAGTGCGTTCTTTCTGCATGAACTTGGAAGGGGACGTGTGCACGCTTAAGACTGCAGTGGCGCGGTCGGAGACAAGATAATGAAACCAGCCTCTTGAAATATTTCTGATCAGATTCCCGGATGACTTGAAATCTCTCCCTGAGATGAAATAAAACGCTTGCCAATCTGATGATTGCATTCTCTTGTCCTGCTCACCTGAACTGAACTCAACACTTTTTATTGCTCCCTGTACAAATAGGTGACTGTTGTGCAGACTTTTGCATCATATTATCCACATCACAAAACAAAACAGGTCTTTTTTTTTTGCCCCTGACTTTCCTTCAGTCTGGAGGTCAGGTTATTCTGCTTGTTCATTTCAGTATTAACCACAATTTTTATTTTATTTCTATTTCATGTGAAATAGCACAATATTTTTTCCCCTTCGGAAATTATGTACAGGTTAATATGATGCTTAAATACCACTCTAAAAAAAAATAACATTCACAGTCTTGTTTGCTACCACATCTACCCAATTCATAAAGTGAAAAAGATTTGATTTACTTATTAATAAAATAGTATTTTCCCTTAAAATACAGATTGAAACAAGTTCTTTCATAGTACAAAACAATTATACCTTTCTAGAGCAAATCCAGATATGTTCACTAGTACTTAAATACCAAGACTGTGTCAGATATCAAATACAGTGCATATTCTTTTCCCGGTTTATGTGGAGACTTAACTGTTCTACGAAGAGTTCTGAAACTCGTGGATTCAAAGGGGGCTGAAATTCACACACAGAAAGCCAAAAAAGGAGGGTCTCACACAATTGCAACTTTTCATTCTAAGGAGAAGATAGACCTTGACACAACCCTCCCTGTCTCTTTGTGCCTATGTGTTACTTGGGAAGCACTGAACACGATGGGTGATAATTGTGTCAAAATCAATCTCTGTCACACCCTTTGTTCCAGGACTCTGTCTTAAGTCAGAATTCAGTAAGTAAAACAGAAAACGTTACCATATTTTCAAATTACTCTTTTTAAGGTGGTAGTGCTATGCACAGTGGCAGTTTTAATAAAATAATAATACAGAATATTGAAAATACAACTTAGTAGCACCATTAAGCTCCTGCATAAAATAAATAGCTGTCTTAACCAGTGTCCCAGTTGGAGAATGGCATTTAATGCAATTATAGTTGAAATAAAATAAATTTCCTTTAGGTTTTTTTGAAGTGAACACCTCTTTTCGAAAGCTAAAATGAAATGAAGAGTGCAGAACAATTTAAAAGTTGGAGATCAGACCTCTTGAGGTAACTTCAAGGAGGAGGACCTGTAAAGAAATGTGTATATATATATATATTTGAATCTAGCATGAGTCTATCTCTTTTCTTCTGCTTGGAAACAACTCTCCTAGGCTGCAGTGTACTTGAATTCATGAAAGGAGGATTTATTTTTATATGCCGATGGTGCCACGATGTGTCCCGTTTTTCTGGGAATGGGAAGCAGGGAATCTTCTGCAATCCACCTGGCTAGTTACTAGGAGAAGTCCTGCCTTCAGGTGTCAGTGAGCAGGCTCAGCACGGAGCGGATTTTGCAGGCAAACCATCGCCTGAGGGGACAAAAGTATTGATAATGGAATTGTTCAAACTCGGGGGTCTGGCGAATATCACGGAAAAAGGCAATGTCAAGGTCAGACTCGGTAAGGATGATCAGGAGAAGAAGCAAAACAAAAAGGAGCCCAACGGTCACAAGGAGCAAACGGAGGACACTTAAAACAAACTTATTCACCTGTTCGGCTTGTGCTCCACCAGTGCCGCCCAAACCCTGACACAAGGCGCGCAGCTCCCCTCCCAGTTCTTCGGCCTCGGCCATCATGGGCGTGTTGGCTTCGGACTCCTTTTCTTCCTCTATACTGCAAGGGGCTCCGTTGACCTGCCTGGACAGCAGCATCAGCTCGAGACTGTGCTCGGCGACGGGTGTCGGCAGCACGCTGTCGGAAGGACTGTAGATCTCGTCGGAAATGACTGCCACGCGCTCGCTGCTCTCACTGAGCCTGTTGGCCCGCGAATGGGGCACGAAGGCATCGCCGTGGGAGGACGACCGCACCGGGGTGGAGTGGGCACTGTCACGCAAAGACTCAAGGCCTGCAGAAACACAAGAGAGGCACTGGGAAGTCCTTGCACTAGCTACCCTGTTTCCCCGAAAATAAGACCTCCCCCCAAAATAAGCCCTAGCAGGATTTCTATGCATTTGTTAAATATAAGCCCTACCCTGATAATAAGACCTAGTGATGGGCGTGGCTATGGTTGTGTGCAGGGCTGACATTAAAGCATATTATACTTAATAAAAGTAAGACATCCCCTGAAAATAAGCCCTAGTGTGCCTTCTTAAGAAAAAATAAATATAAGACAGTGTCTTATTTTCGGGGAAACACGGTAGTTGTTTCCCTTGTAGAATCTTGCACGAAGGTTTTTCAACTCTGAATGTCATAAATGCAAGACAGTTCATTATTTCATTAAAAACTGAGCGTGGAACAATTGAGGGTGTGTAATACAGATTGAGCAGATACCTTGCTATAAAATGGCTGGGGTGGAACAATTAAAATTGTGCGTTGGTAACTGACACTAAACAACCTTCATATTTCTGTGCCATGACTTAAATTATTTGGAGGAGGTTGAAAAAAGAATTAAGAACATGTATAGATACAGTATATAATGCTAAGTAAGCATAACGGGGGGGAGGAGTCTAAAATGCACTAGGTAAATAGTTGTATGGTTGAAGTGGTATTGACAATTAAATACACCTAGCCATGGCAGGAGAGTATAAAAATATTTTATATACCATCACGACCGGATTTTTGGTTAAGCTAGTGGGTAGCCATATTTGGAAGGGAAATGTATTTTACAGTGATTTAAAAACTTATGTGGCAAAATAATTAGAACGTACACTCCATTCTGAAAATACAGTGATGCCTTGAATTACTAAATTAATCTGGTCCAATTAATTTTTCATAAATTCAAAAAATTGTAGTTCAAAATGTGGCTTCCCATAGGAATACATTGAAAATAAATTAATCTGTTCCAGAGGTTGCCAAAGAGGCAAAAAGGGAACAGATTAATTGCTTTTCAATGCATTCCTGTGAGAAGCCTTTTCTATGGGAAAAGCTTCCCCTGCTTTGCTAGGTTTGGAGGGGGGGGAACCCTCATATCAACGGGCACCTACCATTTTAAAATGACTAAAAATTTAATGAAGTTTCCTTTTCTCACTGTTTTCTATAAATTACTTGGAATTATTCAGACACAAGAGGACAGATTATATATATATAAAACAGGAAGATGCTGTCATTAAAAGGACATTCCTAAATATATATCTGTATTTTTCCATGTATACAACTTTATTTTTTTACTAAAACTGTTAGACTAAAATTTTAGGGTCGTCTTATACACGGAAGTAAGCCAATCAGAGAACCACACAGTAGAAAAACTGTTATTTCAGGCTGGAAAATTGGGGCCATCTTATAAATGGAAAAATACAGTACTTTTTCAGTCCCAAATTGAAAACACTATTTAATATTTTTTTCCAGAACCTAATTCAATGAAAGACTCAAATTCCAATCTAAGAAAGAAAATTAAAGAATGCTAATGACCTTGTAGACAGAATTCACCTTTCCCTTTTTGGAGGGGCTGTAAAAATTGTGCAACTAAGAGTGAGAATAGTGCGAAGAAGCAATGTACAAGATGCTGCTACAGTGTTCGAATCTCACCTTCCATAATAGAGATGTGCACAGCTCTTCTTCGGGTTCTGGGTACACTGCTTAGTCGTGGCCCATGAGTAATGGAAGGGCAGCTACGGCTAGGTACCAGTCCAGACCTACAGGAAGAAAGCACATACGGTACCAAGAGAAATGAAACAAGCAAAAGCAAGCATTGTTTTTCGATTTGCAGCTAAACAAAAAAGAAAGGGCAGAAGTGTGCTCCTGGTGGGTTTTGCAAGTTTTAGGTTTCATCCATGTCTGGAAGCCCAACATCCCAGCTTTTTATAAGTGAGCTTATGTGTCATTTCTTAAGCTACAGGCACAGACTTACCTGTGTATTTCTGGAGGTTCCCTCTTGATCTTGGCACTAGACTCCATTACTTCTTTAGCTACTCGGCCACTGAAAATGATTAAGGAACAAAACAAGTGACAAGAATGGAAAACAGAATTATCTATCTATCTATCTATCTATCTATCTATCTATCTATCTATCTATCTATCTATCTATCTATCTATCTATCTATCTAAACACTCAACTCTACCTCTCGTCACCTCCGAATTCCAAGGAAGCTATTTCGACTTTAGATCAGTGCTTAGCTTCAGTCATGAACTGGATGAGGAAGAACAAACTGAAACTAAACCCAGACAAGAATGAGCTGCTTCTGGTCAGTCAAAGGGAAGATCAAGGGATAGGGATGCAACATGTACTGGATGGGATTACCTCCCAGTTGAAAAAGGTGTGCAGCTTTGGGGTTGCTCCTGGACTCATCCTTGAGCCTAGATGACCAGGTCACAGCTATGGCCACAAGTGCATTTGCACAATTAAAACTAGTACACCAGTTACTTGAGACACCTGCTCTGGCCATGGTGACACATGCCCTACGTACCTGTATCGGAATCGGCTCCCTTTGAAAAACAAATTGCTGCTGGACACTGTGCGAACTTGGCTTGACTTTTCCAATCTAAAACAGAATGCAAAAGGCCTCTAATGAAAAATCCTATTTATTCACAGACCAAACAGTCACTTGTATTATGCAAGTATTGAGTCGGCAAAATATAACAAACATTATGCCAAGGCAACTGCTGTGAATAGGTAGAGAGATCCTTTCTCATTTTCAACCTACATAAGTTCCTTATGTTACAGTCAAGTCAAGTATAGCCAGTTTTCTATCTTCTTTCTCCTCTTTTTGTAGGAGAAAATTATCAACCACACAAGCCAGAATTTTCTTGGAGGCACCATACTAAGCAGAAGTTGCCTCCCAACAAATATCAGGATAATCGAGAGCTCCAATCACTACTACACCATATCGCTTTGAAATCTTCTGCATCCTCTCCTTAATTGGGTAATAGACTCAAACAACCATGTTCCTTTTGTTTTTCACCCAAACTACATTGATCTAGATGGTCTCTATGGGACAGCTAAATACCTTCTCCTGTATTTGTGTGCACAAATGTGTATTTCTGACATATACTACAATTCTGCCTCCCTTTCTATTCTTTCTGAACAATTTATATCCTTTAGCTGCTGTATTCAGGTCATGATAGTCATCCCACCAAATGTCAGTGACTTCTATCAAGTCAGATTTGTCCTCCTGAACTAAGATCTCCAGTTCTTCTTGTTTGTTTATCATACTCCTAGCATTCATATGTAGAGACTAAGAATTGTGAGATCTGTAGTCTGCTTTCTTTATTACATTTATACTGTTGTTTCATTGACTCCCATTAGAACTGTTTGATCAGGTCCTCTTATTGTTCAAAATATTTCATCCATCTTTCCCTCTCTGTTTGTTTCTCTCTCCCCCTTCTTATTCAGTTTATTGACCTCCTAATGAGGTTCTTTATTCTGTGGACAAACACATTCTTCTCAGTCTTTTGAAGCCCTTGCTAGTGGTCCATCTTCCAGGAAACTTAGGCCATGTTCCCAAAAAACAAATCCTTTGTGTCAAAATCACCTTTGTAACCAGTCATTCACCCAACATGTTTTTCTTGCCTTTCTATTTCTCTTTCAAGTACAGTACTCGTTGGAGAGATGAGAAAACAATCTAGGCCCCAAAGCCCTTAAGTTTCTTCCCATGGATCTTTCTGGAATACACGTGTTTCAATCACAGGCAGTCGGGAGTCTCAAATTCCAAATACTCTTCCTCTTTTTGTAAGGAGTGGTTTCGTTGCCTCTAATTGGCTGAATTACAGTCCATCTCATAGAGTCCTGCAAAGTCTCTTCTCTAACTTCATCTTTTTCCTCTCTGCCTGACTGCTCATCAAGAACCTTGAAGCGATTTTGCAGTTCCACTAGTACTGATACAGTTCCCCTTCTTTTGCTCCTATGACTCATTTATTTTATTTTTAAAATGTAACAAACATACAAACAACAACAACAAAATTGAGGCGCAGAGTTATCAAGGCACTGTATTTGCTTACATTTGATTGTTTTTCCACATCAAATATTTTTGTTGATATCTTCTTAGCTTTTTTTTAATCATTTCAACTTATTGTCTGTTTTCCATTGTCTGTTTTTTTTTACTTCCATCAGTTGTGTACTAAGGTCTTGAATTTGCTAGATAAGTGCTCTCATGTAATTGCTGAGCCTGCTGCTGCCATAACAGCAACAGTTTCTCCATATTTTGTTGCATGTTCTGTTGCCAATCTGTTGAACGTTAAGTATCCCTTGCTTTTGGGGTCTCCTAAAGTTTCCCTAATCCTGTTTTCTGGGGCATCTGTTTCTTCCCATCATTGTTTCTTCCAACCTAAATGAATTAAGTTTAAGTTATTTATGCCAATCATCAAAGAGTATTTAACATGGAAAGAGAGCCTTATTACAATAGTCAAACCTGTTCTTCATTAATCTGAATATATGTATGTAGTGCTCCTATGACCCTTTTCATGGTGCTTCTTCCACAGTGGTTACTCTCTGCTTGGCATTCTCCTCCTTTGCCTCCCCCATTGCTTTCCCATTTTAATATATATAAATGGGACATAAATAAATAAATAAATAAATAAATAAATAAATAAATTTCGAGTGCCTCCATTGACTGCTGCTGCTGCTGGAGACTTCTGTCAATATATACTTCATACTCCCTAGAAAGAAAGGTTTGATTTTGGCCAACTTCTGTTCCAACTCTCTTTCTTCTAAGAATGTAGGTCTCCGTCTCTGCCTCCTTCGTCTCCTCCTTTCTTTTGACCCTTCCGCAAGTAGACTTTTCTTTCCCATTTCTTCCCATTAAGTTTTCCCTGGTCATGAGCTCCCTGACTCGGACTCTGCTGACTCTGGCTCAGCTAAGCTCTGTTAGGAGTCAGCAATCAAAAAGAATAGGGGAAAAGAGTTAATTCTGGATTGAAAAGCCCCAATTTATTTGAAAGACGGGTTTTAGAAAAGCGTTTTCTGCCCAGCTTTTCATATCTATAAAAAACCGGAACCAAGCCCATCAGGCTATATGCAAAGGGTGGAAAACCTTCGTTCACTATAATGTAATTGCTGGATTTGTAAGCAATGCATCGTTAACTATAATGTAATTGCTGGATTTGTAAGCAATGCATCGTTTGCAGCTTCATAGACGGTTCACACTTTGCAGACTTTGCACTGAGCATAAGGATCAGCTGCTAGGGCCCTAGAGGCCAATCTGGCTCTTGTGGGGGTTGTCATCTGGAGTGGAGGTGGAAGTACTGAGGACAACACTTTTACAAACTGCCTACCGAGTGGGGAGTTCATATGTTGGGTTAGTATCTTCCGTTAGTACTTCTGACATTGGTCCTGTAGTAGCTAACTAAAATTCTACTTTGTTGCAAATCCAAACGGTAGTCTTTAAAAAGGTCTGCACTGAAACAAAAAGGAGACTGTCAAGAAATAAGGCCTCCCTTTCTCCCAATATTCATAGAATCATAGAATCATAGAGTTGGAAGAGACCCCAAGGGCCATCTAGTCCAACCCCCTGCCATGCAGGAACCCCCATCACAATATTTCCGACAGATGGCCATCCAGCCTCTGCTTAAAAGAAAGGAGACTCAACCACCCTGCGCGGCAGCATATTCCACTGCCGAATAGCTGTATTGTTCTTCTCTTCTCTGCTTTGCAGAGAAACAATGTAGATTCTAAAACTATATTTGTAAGCTGGGGGTCATTATTCTCATGGTGGGACGTAAAGTGTTTTTTTTTGGGGGGGGGAGAATCGCTTGTCACCTGATATGAGTCGTGTGTTTATGTGTTCTGTGTTGTCAAAGTCAGAACTGACTTAAAGAACTCCTTAATGGGGCTTCAAGGGGTTTAAGGCAGGCATGTCCAAACTTCGGCCCTTCTGATGTTTTGGACCACAGCTCCCAGAATTCTTAGCTTAGATTGCCAATGGCAAAGGACTGTGGGAGTTGCAGTGCAAAACATCTGGAGGGCTGAAGTTTGGACATGCCCGGTTTAAGGAATGCTTTTAACATTTCCACTCCCTCAGTGAGTTTCTATGGCCGAATGAGCATTTGAAACCTGTTCTCCAGAATCCTAGTCTCTCACTCTATCTACTATACCACAGTGGGGATCCTCTATAATATGAATTGTAGCCCTTTTAAAATAATTTCTTCCTTGACCTTTTTGGAGCAGGATGCTGAAGTGTATGTAAGAAAAACAGGACCTTTAAGGGAGAACCTTCTACTTTATGAGAAGGGATGACTTTATTAAAAATGCCTTTTTATCCAAATGTGGCTGGGAGCGCCGTGGATTACTCGGCTATTTATAAAACAGGGCCATGACTTCAGAAAGGTTGAGAACGATCTGAACTTTTCCAAACTGTTTTTTAGAATCATACCTTATATAAGCAGTGGCAGCTGTGAATTCTACCCTCCCAATGGTAAAATGAATTGTGATTTTGTAAAATACTTACTTATAAAAGGCTTGATTTTCAATTCCACATTTCCATAGGTGCTTACAAGCTTCAGGGGTTGGAGCAAAATAAGTCAGAACAATTTTCTTTTCCTATCAAAAGCCAGGAAAAAAAAACCCACACAAAGTTAGTTCACAGATTTGATGCAGCAGCATGCTTGCCATGAGAATTAAAATATGAATGACCCTAATGAATGCTCTCTGAATCAAGAACAACAGTGCAACTTCCATGGCGACAAGGTTATGAATCGACTCTACCATTAGCACCACAGGCTAACGAACCTTGGTAGGTGCCCAATAAGCATGGCCCAGATCTGGGTTTGATTTTATGTGTGCAAGATCAAGAGTCAATGCGACTGTAATACTGGGTTTAAGTCTTCTTGCATGGAGATCTTTGCCCGTTTCTTCCTACCAACAGCAGCGTTCAACTCTGCTACTGGTTGTCCCAATACCACCTCAGTTCCAAATGCTCCTGCCCATCTTTGATTTACCCTTTCTGACTATAATCCTTGTGTAGACTGAATTCCTCAGTTAACTGTGGACTGGAACATATCATCAGACATTATTAAACCATTACACATTATACAGCATACACTGTACTGTTCCGTGTGAAAAATTCAATTAGTATCCAGCCTTTATTCATTCTTATGTATTTCCACTGGATGCACCCAAACCAGAACATAAGAAGAGCCATGCTGGATCAGGCCAAAGGCCCATCTAGTCCAGCTTTCTGTATCTCACAGTGGCCCAACAGATGCATCTGGGAGTGCACGAGACTAGATATCTGTCTCCTGATACCACTCCCTTGTATCTGACTCTTGAAGTACCCCGGTTTTAAGACCGGAGATTATAGATCTCCATCATGGTTTGTAACCTGTGATGGACTTTTCCTCCAGGAATCTGTCCAATCCCCTTTCGAAGGCATCCAGGCCAGATGCCATCACCACATGCTGTAGCAGGGAGTTCCATAGACTAACAACGTGCTGGGTGAAAAAAATATTTTCTTTTGTCTGGTCTCACTCTCCCAGCCCTCAAAATGAATGGATGTCCTCTAGTTATGGTATTTCATGAGAGGGAGAACAGCAACCCTCTATCCACTTTACTCATGCGCTGCATTATTTTGTACGTCTCAATCATATCCCCCCTCAGGCGCCTTTTCTCCAGACTAAAAAGCCCCAAATGTTTTAGCCCTTCCTCATAAGGGAGGTGTTTCAGCCTTTCCTCATAATGGGGTGTTTATAGTACCTACAGAAACCCTTGTTAGAATGCTGCCACTACAGAGGCATGGATACTGTAGTACCTGTGCAGTTCAGCAGGAGGCACTCACCTCTTTCTGACTTACATATAAATAGAACGTCTTGCCTTCAAATTTCATTTTTGCCACTTCATTCCTACGAGCATACACAAAAGAAGGTTTTGTGATCCCAGGGGCCCAAGTCATCTCCTGTCACACAGCATTACAAATGCAGAGCCCACACACATAGCGTGGAATAGGTTCCAGCAAGATGCAGAAATTTAAACACCAAATTATTTGCATGAAACGCAAAGTTAAAATGTTTTTAAGGACAGCAGTTGCAGGAGCTTCAAGTCCAACATTTGCAGTTCATCCAAAGTGTAACATGGTGAGAGAAGAAGACTCCTGGCTCAACAAGAGTGGCTGAGGTGAGAAACCGATCTCAGCATAGAGAGTGCATCTTAGTGGGGGGGGGGGGGTTCCAGGAGCCACCTTGCAAACTTGGTTTATAACACATCTGGATGAGAATACCAAATGTAAGAGATAACCACATTGAGCTGATGAGGCCAAAATCTAAGATATAGCCAAGAATGAGCCACAATGCAACCACGTCCAGAGCAGAGTCTGGAAGGGTCTTTTAGGTGACTGTGCCAATAACATGGACAATGCAATCCAATGCAGACAAATGTACAAAGAAATATGTTCGGGGGCAACAAACTAAATATTGAGAGTACAGATTACATGGAACAGTCATGCAGCGTACTGACCAGGAAGGGGGTTTAGGGGTTATTGTAGAAAAATCCTTGAAGCCATCAGCCCAGTGTGTGGCTGCAGTAAGAAAGGCAAATAGGATACTGGGGTACATCAACAACGGGATACAATACAAAGCAAGAGAAGTGACACTAACTGTACATTGCAGGGACCATATCACAGCTCTGCTTCTGCCCTACAGGAAGGAGGGCACAAGAGAGGGAGCCCATCAGTCAAATCGTGAAGACAAAGGCAATTGCCTTCTGTTTTACACTGGGATTTGTGGCAGTGGACATAATGCAGAGAATCCAGGTGGACTGCGTCCACGGAGATTCCCAGATTAGGTACTAGCATTAAGCACTAACCATAATACATTGTGCTTTCTTTTTCACTAGATAAAATGTCACAGGAAGATAGTGGAAATGAGAATCATCTTGGGACTGTTTTAGTAAGTTGGGGTTGGGAGCCGAAGTAGAAACTGATTCACGAAGCCATTAGAGCTAAGAGGCAAACAAGTTGCAAGTTGCATGGATGAAGATTGCACATTGTGAAGCACTCTGCGGGGTGCTGAATAACATGGAACACCCTTCTGCCCTCTGTTAAACATTTTATGGACAGAACAAATTACAGAGGAGAGGTTTAAGAAATCTAAACTGTTAACAGCACTTCTGCTAAAAATCAAGTTTCTTCCAGAAAGACTCATTGCTCTGTTGACTATACAACTCTTCCTTTTGGACAAAGGAATCTTTTGGGACACTTTGACCTTTACAGATTCTCTGATGAGCCAGTAATTCTTGCTTTGGAAGCAACTACTTGCAACAAAGCCAGGGAAAGTGCATGGATTATAAGATGGACGGAAAGGGTTTAGAACAGGGGGTGTCCAAACTTTTTGCAAGGAGGGCCAGATTTGGTGAGGTGAAAATGTGTGGGGGCCAACCATTCAGCTGCATTTGGCCCTTGGGCTGGACTTTGGACAAGTCTCTAGGGCATGCAAGGAGGCAGGGAGGATGCTGCAGCAACAGAGCCAGGGGCAGGTAGGCTAGGCAGGTGGCTGGGGGGGATGGACAGAGGCAGGGAGGGCAGGCAAACTGTAAAACTGCAAGCTGACATCTCCATCTGGTATGGGGACGGGCCAGCTTGCAGAGATGCATGACAGGCTGAGCCGTTGGGGAGAAGAGGCCGCGGGCCACCCAAAATTTGAAAAAGGGCCGCATTTGGCCCCCGGGCCTGACTTTGGACATGCCTGGTTTAGAAGGTCCAAAATTGGCAGGAATGATCTTGGAAAATCATGGTATGCTTCTAAAAAACAGAGAGTGCACCCCAGTGTTGAGCTAGAATAGAATACATTACTAAAGTGATAATAAGAGTCAAGTGCGTATAGCGCTACAAATTGCATTTTTTATTGTCACATTAAAGACATGGAGTAAAATCCTAAACACAGCAGATTTGGCAGCCAGATACCTAAACCATGGTGTGGACGTGGACTTCTAGCCAACTTCTTTTGTGAGTTTTGGCATTTTGTGCACACAGTCTGTGGTCTATGGTATCCCAGAACGAATCATCTGAGTTTTCATTATTTCTTATGGGGAAATTTGCTTTCATATGATAGTGTTTTGGCTTACAAGTAAGAATTATGCTCATCAACCAAAGTATTACTGTATTGACAATCTATAAAGGCCCTACTAGTTCTCAATGTAATAATGCCTTGTTGACATTAATAAATCAGATTTTATACAAATACGTTCACATGCCGTATGCTGCAGAATCTTCTAGAATCTAGAGCAAGCATCTTCACTAACCTATAGCTAATATCTTCAGGACTGCTAGCATTCTCCTCCACTAACCAGCCAACTAAATGTGCTACAGGAGCAGAATGATGATAGATGAGTTTTTAGACAGCCAAATTAAGTGTTAGGACCAATTAGAGAACCACAGCAGATTTGACAATATCTAATTAATTAGCAAATATGTCAATACCCTATCCCAAGGAAAAAGGGACAGAAGGATGATCTGAACTTAGATGATGAGGACTCTGCTTTTTGTGAAAAAAGTAAGGCTACCTTGATCAGAATGCATTGTGGAGTATTTTGAATTCAAGTTCTACTGTCAGCTATCAGGTTCTTACTGCAGATCACACATATCCATACTTACTCAAAATTAAACCAAAAAAATTAAATTTAAAATATATTAATATTTTCATGTCTCAATTGTTCCAATGCTGAAATGAATGTCAAATTCTTCATACAATCAGTACAAGTCTACATATGGGATAGACACCAGTGCAAAGCAGACTCTTCTAGATGCCTTCTAGAGCTGTGGGTGGAGCCTTCTCTCAAGCGAGCAGTTAAGTATTTTTATAGACTTGGATCAAGCTTTGCTTCTGATCATTATGATCAACAGCTTCCTGAGAAGTTACTCAAGCCACGTTTCAATTTTATTTAATGTCATTGTTTTATAGCTTGCACACTACATTATACCACTACACCAGCAGTAATGGTTTCTCATTTCTCACACTCGGATTGTACAATATTTTTTTACCGTTTCTCTGCCATATTTATATGGATTCAGACAATTAGTTTTCACCTGAAAACCTTCTAGAAACATATAGCAAACGATTCTGCTACAATTTGTAAGCCTAATTAACTGGAGGGGCAGACAAAGAACAAAATCTTGTGGCACCTTAATGTTTGTGTTAATGTGAACTACTGAAATATTTTCAAATATACATATATTTATATACAATATTTGCTTTTTTCATTTTTCTGTTTCTCCCTTTCTCCCTTTAATACCGCCAACATGCTAACACAGCCACCTCTTTGGAAACTCATTATGAATACTTTTAAATGTCTTTATAAGTATCAGACACACTTAGGAAACATTCAGGGATGACAATAACATAGTATGAGTGGCTGTTAGAACAGCCCTAATTTCTTCAGAAGCTGCCACCCTCTTGTTTGAGCTCTACGTTACATACGCTGCTCTGTGCCCATAAAGATATGAACAATAAGTCACTTGCAGCTTACTGAGAAAAGGACAGGATTTTCACAGTATGTGAGATGTCTGTGAAGATTCTCAGTCATCCAGGTAAGTTTATCTGGAAGTTGAGTCATGGCTACTGGACTTCTTTTTTGAGAGATAGAAACGTTTTGCTGTTCATCCAAACAGCTTCATCGGTCCGATGAAGCTGTTTGGATGAACAATGAAACGTTTCTATCTCTCAAAAAAGAAGTCTAGTAGCCATGACTCAACTTCCAGACTATGTGAGATGTTTGAGAGGGTTAAAATTTTAAATTCAAGAGATTCCAAGGCGGTGTGAGTAGCTGAACCTAGATTTCACGACTCCTAGTCCAACGACACTGCAACACCGTACAGACTATCATGACTAGACTCTGCTTTAGCACCCCTGTGTTCTGACTGTTATTATTAACATGTTCCAGCAATAATATCTGAACCCACCTCTCTCTTCTCATACTTTCCAGGGATGAAACTAGGGTAAATAACTGTTTTGGTTTGTTTGGTTGGTTTTTGCCCCAAGGGAACTAAAATCTAGAGGTGATTCTACTGCTGAGTGTTAGGAAAACACATGGCAACACCTCCTAGATCGATTTACTTTCCTTTTTGGACTGCATATAATTATGAGGGGTGACAACGTATTATCATCCTCCTTTTTCATTGGTTGCTCACTCCTTTCCTTGCAGTTTTGCCTTAAGGTGGTGAGGATGAAAGGTTATCCCACTTGTACCAGGTCACAAAATGATTAATAGTGGCTCATTTATTTTTGTGTGAGCTTTCATCGATCCAACTTAATGTCTTCAGACACATGGAGTGCTCATACAGTACCATCTGTATACGTAACTCATGCTGGTGGGGGTCATGACCAGTGAGAATAAAGATTACAGAAAAATGGAGAGCACAATGGTAACAGAAATTGAACTACCAAGCTATTATTTACTTTAAATTACAGACATTAAATAGGATGTGCCAAGTAAGTTTGGCTTCAATCCATGAAAGCTCACATTGGATCAAATATTGTGTTAGTTAAGATGCCACAATCTTGTGCCCCTTCATTTCTTTTCCTCCCCCCCCCTCTCTTTAATTTTGCCAGCTTGCTGAAACAGGCTAACATGTTCACTTCTTTGGATGTGTTGTTGGAAGCATGTTATAAATAATTAGACTCGGGGGCTTGTCGACATGTGGCCACTGGAGCAGGGTAGAATGGTCTAAATAAATAGAGTCACTAGGACAGTGTTGGTGAACCTTTGGCACTCCAGATGTTTTGGACCACAACTCCCACAGTCCTTTGTCATTAGCAATACAGGCTTGGAATTCTGGGAGTTGTGGTCCAAAACATCTGGAATGCCAAAGGTTCACCACCACTGCACTAGGAGATTCGGTACACCCTTTGGTATGATCCACACATCCAAATGGTTTATGGACCTTAAGTGACCTTATCTTGTCCGCAGCAGCCTGCTGTCCATTTGCCAGTACTGTATGATGGCTTAAAAAGAGAACCAGCTAAGAATATTGGCAAATTAATCACTTCCTCATCCCCATGCAGGAGCTGAGGAAGTTTTTTTTTAAAGTGTATATTGGCCAACAAAATGCATTGCATCACTCAGTGGAACTGAGCTTCTTGACTGGTCTTTTAAGAGAGAAAAAAACAACCAAAATCTTCCAGCAGAAAGCATCCCATTTGTTTTATTTTTTAATATGATGCCGTGCATATGCACTACTCTAACAAACATTAAAAAATCATTTCCCTGGTCCTTCCAGGGCAGTAGCTGAAGAACGTTATTATAAAAGTGGATGCTTATATGATCTTCGGCCCCCTCTCATGGCCAGTTTTGGTAACTTAATTAGAAATACTGTATACAGTATATTTTGGGGATTTAATATTTCAAGTATTTGCAGACCATAGATAAGTGAATCAGCAGCAACTGATACCACAGATAAGAGGGTCCTAATGTATTTTTCTATCCTCATTTAGAAAGCCTTCCTTGTCCCCTCTGATAGGAAATAACTAGGACTTTTTGTCATCACACACTTATTTCCTTTTCTAATGAGAATTAGTATGCTTTAGGCAAATTTTTTCAGGAGATGCAACATTTGTGTTCCTCCGGATTGTAGTCTGGAAGACCTCACTTTGCATGGTCTTTTCACCTTAATTGCCCTAATTGACTGCGCTGCCAGATGGGTGGTATAAAAACCCAATAAATAAATAAATAAATAAATAAATAAATAAACAAACTACAGCACCTCACATTTTTACCTCTGTTGAGCTGCATCAGTCTTCCTCTCAACTTTATCCTATAGAGATCTATCTGATCTCTCCTAAGTTTATTTATTTACTGTTCAAGTTCTATTATTAATAATGTTGAAGGTTTACATAGAAGTGCGGAACAAATGTTTATTTAACTGCATGAGATTTTCTGATAAAACCTAAGTTCTCAAATCATTTCCTACAGATCCCAGTAATATGGTTGAAAGTCAAGATTTGGCTGTGAAGGCCTACAGTCCGTGACCAGAAAGGGGCTGAATCAGAAGAAGGACGCAGAGAAGCAATCGCATTGGAAATCAGACCTGGGTTGGGTTGGTGACTCTATCCTCTGTAAGGTGCAGTACATAGCTGTGTAACCACGTTTTGGAAAGCCTGTAGAAAGTGTACAACAGGAACGATAGAAACAGGGTTTTCAGCATAGAACTCACCATTTGATGAAGTGAACTCGCTTATTTCCCTGAAGGACAACAAACCCGAAAGGAGTAAATGCTAGAAAGGCAGCATTTCCAGACACATCCTGAAAAACAGCAAGTACTACTCATTACTTGGCGCAAAGTCTACAATACAGTACCAAAAAGTCTATACAGTAGTACCCCAACTTAAGAGCAACTCGATTTAAAAGCAATTTGGCTTAAGAGCGGAAAACTGTTGGCATTTTAACTGCCGCCTTACAAATTTTAGATATGGTCTGCTCAACTTACAAATATTTTTTTCCATTTTTTTATTTTTTAACTTATTTTTTTCAAATTTTTAGATAGGTACCCCGACTTAAGAGTAGTTCAACTTAAGAGCATGCATTCGGAACGGATTAAATTCGTAAGTTGAGGTACAACTGTACTGTAGTTTCCCCTTTCACCAAACATCTTTTGTCACCATTCATCTGGATTAGAAGTAACAGATGCACATATGCTTGCAAACATGGTTTCATTTTTTCCTACTTGTATATGTAACAGGAGAGCTCATGTCTCCAAGAAACCTGTGGCATGGCATCTCTCCTCCTCAACTCCCCTTCTGTAAGTCTTCCATTGCTTGGATATTACTTTTCATTTCAGAGGGATGAACTGGACCATTCATACCTGTCAAGGAAGCATCTTTAGCCCAGACCAGCTAGTCCATTGCTGACTACTATGATTGGCAGCAGGGGCCAGAGGCCTCAACAGATGGATTTCACAGCCTGATCCTTGTACCTAGCATTTTCATTTGTGGCATTTTATACAGGTACCTAAGGATATATTTTTAAACTGCTATAGAAGTTCTCTAGCCTGGAGCTGGAGGTTGAATATCTAAAAGCATTCTTCTTGATGGGAAATTAAACCCTGGAATTTTCCTGATACGGAAGGCGGGTTGGCATGTACCCATAAATAGATTTGTACCTTCCATGAGGTTCATAACAAGACAGTCCCGTTTGGTCATTCCTTACAAACCTACTGCTTTACATAAAAGTGAATGGAATTAACTCTCCACATAATGTGTTTCACCTCTCAGCTTCTGACAGTTAATCAGGGTTTCTCCTTATCAAAATCTACTTCTTTGGACATAATAATGCAAATATATGTCCCCCATATTTATTCCACGGTGGTAAGATTTACATCCAGGTGAGGCTACAGATAATAGACAAAGTGGTAGAGGTTCATTAACACAGAAGGTTGTTAACAGCAGATCCTCGCTTGCATGATAAGGTAGACTTGGCTGTCACAGAAATATTAGGAGTTGTTCATGAGACACAGATCAGTCTGCCAATGGAGTCAACTATATTCTATCCATAATATATTACAGAATATATTACAGAAAGATGAATTATTAATTATGTTGCATACAAAGAAGCCTTGATCTCTTTTTAGGCCCTTAGAGATGTGCCGGCACTTATTAAGTAGCCAAATGACAGTGCCTCTCTCTTGAGTCTCCCTTTGTAATTTCTTCTTTTCTACAATACCCTATTTGAGAGCCATCATAAAGTGTCCTGGGAATGTGAAATGCTCTGAAACTACTTTCTCTGTTGCCATTCCAGATGCCAGTTTATATCTGTTCACTTTCTGTGCAAGAATCATCCTGTTTGCCTTACACAGGGCATAAGCCTTCTAATGAGTTTTATGGATTCTTTGGCTAGCAGCACTCCCCTGCTTTCTACATAAGGCAAATGTCATCATCCCTGCACACAAGAATGAATGCACTCAAATCTGACACCAGGAATGACAATATAGAGAAACAAGTTGATGACTTGTTTATAGTAAATGTTCTGCTACTCTCCTTTATCCTAAAATAAGCTGTAAGCTACCGTCAATAGATACTTTGCCTAAAAAGGCAAGAAATAATAATAGACCAGGAACGCCACTGCCAAGATTCAACTGGTATGCCAACCATGTATCTTCCTTAGAGAAGACTATTCTGTGTCTTGCTGTTATATAATATTTTATATTATAGATATATAAAGAATAAGGATAGGATTACTGGAAAGGGGAAACTGTGAGGGTAAAGAGAGGCTTGACACAAAACTACATCCCTATTATAATATTCACTTAACCGTTGTTATATCTTCTACCCTAAATACAGTGGTACCTTGTATCAAGGAATTAATTCGTTCCAAATGAAATTATGTTAAGCAAATTTTCCTTTGTACAAATTTCCCATAGGAATGCATTGGCTCAAGACTATTGGTTCAATTGGCTCAATAGTAGTAAGCCTGGTAGCCGGATCAGTAAAAAATAAAAAAACAGGCGAAGCTCTAGGAGTGTAGGTAGTACTTTTATCAACTACTAGTGAAAATAAAAAAGAAAATTGCGAGCTTTCGAGCATTTTTCTTTATTTCTTTCAAACTGAGCAGTCAATGACTAGCACAAAATACTTCATGAACATCATAAGACAGATTGGTCCTGCTGATTTAAGATCTATTATTCATATTCAATTGTACTAGCAGAAATTATAAGGAAAATAATGTACTATATTGTGTTACAGTACGGTTGTTAATAAAAAATTATTATAAAAAAATTAATAAAAATATTCATCAGTTGCTGTTCCAAACACTCCTTTATTTAATTCTACGATCTGGCTGGATTGTTTACTCAATTGTAACTTTAAAGGATGGTTTGTTTTCCCCATCATGCCCAAAGTTCTGCATTAGTGCTGCCTCTGCATTATGCTGTGTATGTTAACCGAGCAGCTAGACTGACATTCGCATGAACGCGCAAATTCACATGAAGTGTTTTCCTCTAATCCAAGATGGCCCAAGGGAGATGACTCCAAGTGCACATTTGGAAAACAAGAGGGAACAGGTTTGTTTTCCATGGCTTCAGAGACTAGGACTTGGGGCAATGGTTTCAAACTGCAGGAAAAGAGATTCCATCTGAACATCAGGAAGAACTTCATGGCAGTTAGAGCTGTTCAGCAGTGGAATATGATGCCACGGAGGGTGGTGGAGTCTCCTTCTTTGGAGGTTTTTAAACAGAGGCTGGATGGCCATCTGCCGGGGTTACTTTGATGGGGGTTCCTGCATGGCAGGGGGTTGGAAAGAATGGCCGTTGAGGTCTCTTCCAACTCTATGATTCTATGATTCTATGCACATTGTGCCACAATTTATGCTGCCTAATTGGACTACGAAGGAAAAGCAAGCTGAGGGGTGGCCAGGAAAGACTACGGCAGGGGTGGCGAACCTTCGGCACTCCAGATGTTTTGGACCACAACTCCCAGAGTTCCAAGCCTGTGCTGCCAATGACAAAGGGCTGCGGGAGTTGTGGTCCAAAACATCTGGAGTGCCGAAGGTTCGCCACCACTGGACTAGGGGCTTGCCTTGCTGTCTTCTACATCCAAACCTCTTCACCTTGGAAGACATTATTCTATGGCAGACAAGAGAGGGAGATGTAGAATTCCTTAGTTAAATTGGCAGAACACCCAACCAGTGCTCCACCTCTGCTCATGAATATCTACCTGCAGAATGGTTAGAGACATTTGAGGGCATGGACAGAACACATAGGGGCCAAGTGGAGTCATATAGAAAGCTATATTCACTTAGACCACAAACTTATCCCAGTAGAATTTTATATTAGGCTGCAAAGACACATTCAAATACTGCAAGATCCAGTTATAAATAGGATGGATATGACTTTTTTATTTTACCGATCATACGACATAGTCCATTACTTCACTAAATCACACCAGGTGCCTCCTTCCATCTCTACAGTTCTGTGCTTCCATGCTATTAGCTTCCACTGTGTATTTTAATTCTAAAATACCCCAATTCAAATGGAATTATCATGTTTGAATGCAACAACATATACTACACATTCAGAGAAAATCTGTGGAACGCCTGATGAATGTTGTTGTTGTTGTTGTTGTTGTTGTGTACCTTGCATGGATGTGGGTCAACACCATATGTCTCCAAGGTCTGGGCTTTCTTTAAAAAGTTTAGTTCTGAAGTAGCTGGTGTCTGACCACTGAGGAAAAAGAAGAAGAGGAATAGGCATGAGCAAAGGCTCAAATGAATATACTAAATGTTCAAAACACCACTTCGCAGGGCTGACAAAACCAATAGAAAGACCCACTGCCTGTCACCTTTCCGCCTGTTGTACCGCTGTTAAAAACGATAGCCTGTGTCAAGGAATTGAACATGGTGATGCAAAAGGAAGACTGTGACAAGCCTTCTGAGGTGGGTTACTGCCATTCTGTCAAGCCATCTTATAGAATTTGGGACTGGCTGTTTCTTAATTTCTCGGGTTCATAAACAATGCACTGGAAAGGAGGCTGGGAAGTGAAACATATCAAATTCCACTGGGTTTAGATATTGGTAATGTGGGCTGATGTGCTCTCTGAAACTCTCAGGAAATTCTGAGTGCTGCAATACTCGAAGGGATAAAAGGAAGCAAGGAAGATGACCAAATATGACACTGGTCCTCTTGGCCCACTTATGCCCCTTAAATGCTGTCATGGGTATCAGAATCTGATTACTCTTTGAAGGAATAAAGAATTACAACCTAAACAGTTAACTGTATAGTATTGCAGCAGCATCTCTGAGATTACTACTTGTGTGTGTGTGTGTGTGTGTGTGTGTGTGTGTGTGTGTGTGTGTGTGTGTGTGTGTGTGTGTGTGTGTGTGTGTGTGTGTGTGTGTGTGTGTGTGCTTGGACAGACAGGCAGCTGGAGACTATAGAGATGAGCACGAACTGGTTCGTCTCAGTTTGTGCTGCGGCTCCCAACCCCTGCCTCCTCAGCTGATCTGCCACTCAAAAGACCAAATTGGCATGTCTCCTCCACCTCCTCACCTAATATCCCAGTCATGAACAAGAACACAGACTTCTCTGCCCTTCTGTCTGAGTGGGAGATCAGCCAAGAGGGCTGGCCACACAGGCCTGAGCTGTTGCTGGAGCCGGAAGATCCGTTGAGGAGGTGTAGGAAGCTAAGCATGCTGGGGCAGTGACCTGGTGAGCGGTTGACTGACCTACACGAGGTGAGGGAGGACAGCAGCAGCACCTGTGCTGAACCCATTAGGAACTGGGATGAACTGGGATAAACCAGTTTGTGCCTTTCTCTACAGGAATTCACAATGTATTTAGAGGTGTGTGTGAATTTAGTCCCATCAGTAAATGTAGAGTCAATAGACTTCTGTTTCATCCATGTTTTGTCCATGGGATGGAGAGGGTTGTTGTTGTTGTTGTTGTTGTTGTTGTTGTTGTTGCTGCTGCTGCTGCTGCTGCTGCTGTTGTTGTTAATCCAAAGGACCTTAAGCTGTCATGAGTAAAAATTTTCTGAGTATCTCCTCTTTAAGTCTGAACAATTCCAAAGTAAAAAAACATTTCCTTTTCAAGTAAGGAAGCAGCCAGCAGCAGCCCAAGCAGCAGCAGCAGGCCCTAGGTCATCAATCTGCCTAACGAGGCATTTAGGCCTGGATTTAGACTGAGGACATTTCCTAGTGCAGTGGTGGCAAACCTTCGGCACTCCAGAGGTTTTGGACCACAACCCGCAGAGTTCCAATCCTAGATTGCCAATGGCAAAGGACTGTGGGAGTTGTGGTCCAAAACATCTGGAGCGCCGAAGGTTCGCCACCACTGTCCTAGTGCATGCTTGTGAATGTTTATTGTGCAGTGACGAACAGCACATGTGCAGGCTAGACACCAAGGCAGATGTCACCTGAGCTCCATTCGGTGGATCTCTGCAATTTTCCTTTCCAGTTTCTCTGAATGTTTAGGGAAGAACTGGAACTTGGAGCTGTACCCCTCGGGGTGCTTCCCAGGGTCATAGTCACCGATCTCCGCTGACAAAAAGAGAAAGGGAGGGAGAGAGAGAAAGAGAGATCAGCAGTCACTGTCTGGCGACTTGTAAAAGCATAGGCAATGGTTTTATTTTCCTCCTTGTGTGTCTGACTCTGTCAAGTCAGACCTTTGCTCTGTCTAGACGGGTATTGCTATAATCGGGCAATGATTCTTCAAAATGCTAAGGCAGGGGAAAAGCCTGCTGAAACACAACCCTGAGAGTCAAATTAAGCCACTTCCATTGTGATCCTATACGGGCTGGAAGGAGTGAGTTATCTGGCCTCGGAAGCACAGGTTGGGAGTTTGGTTCCTCTATGTGCTCCTCCCCAGAAGAGCCAGACTGGACAGTCCCAGGATGTCCCCCCCCCCCCGAGAAAAAGGGATTGGCGAACTACTTCTGAGCACTCTGTTACAAGCAAAACCTGAAAATACGGCACAAATTACAAAATTAGTCACAAGAGAGTGGCAAACTGAGTGCACTGGTCATTATGCAAAATAGTATAACTTGCTAGCCTTCCAAAACCCAGAGGAGCATCAGTTACAGACAGCGTGCACATACACCTAGAAAGAGCCCCACATAGCAGGGCCAAAAATTAGAGAGCATATTCCTAATAATTCCGCCCTGTCTCTTCCACTAGCTGTCTGACCTGATCTAATCTGGTTTCTGTCACTTGAGGAATTTACCTCCCATTCTTAAAATTTGAGACTGGCGGGGGCCATAAAACTATACAGCTCTAGCCCACACTTCTCACCATTCAATCTTCTCACCATTTCTACTAATTAACTCTCCCTCCTCTTCTTCCCCCTCCTCCTCCCTCCCCTCCCCTATCCACCCCCCAACTCTATACACTACAGCCAATCAATATTTGGTATGATATGTATTTCTCATACTATACAGTATCTCACACCTCATTCTGCTGCTATGCCTGAAGAAGTGCCCATGTGCACGAAACGTCACATTTAAATAGGAAAGTTAGTCTTTAAGGTGCCACGTGTTTGTGTCTTTTGTTTTGTTTTTTTGTTTTTCTTTGATTTTTGCCTGAAATTCTTGAAAAGACTAACACGGCTACCCTCTCTGAAATTCCTAATAATAGTTGTTGTTGCACCCTATAAAATTGTAGAATGATGGAGGACCACAGCCAATTAATGTTAAAGGGGTGTTTTGGGGTTCTTACTGCAGAGCAGTGATAGAAGTAATGTGTCCATATGACTTAGGTGCTATCAACAGTTCTTGTGTCTGCTCTGGACAACCTGGAAACAGCAGTCCTCACACCAGCACGATATCATTTCCGTTGAGGATTCAGTGACCTTTTTAAACGTATTAGCTAGGTTACAATATAAATGTGTCTCCTTGTTTTCTAACAAATTATTTATTTATTTATTTATTTATTTATTTATTTATTTATTTATTTATTTTTCTTTTGTACCCAAGGTCTCTGGGTCAAGGAATTAAAACAGTTAAGATATCAAATATCAATAAATAATTAAAACAACAGCAAAACCTTATACTAAAATCATCACTAAAATTGCCATCAAAGGACCCCAGTCTATGTTGTATCAATTAAAAAACTTCTGGAACAGGAAGGTTTTTACCTGGCGCCGAAATGTCATCAATGTTGCGCCAGGCGGATATTGTAGATAGGAATGTAGTTCCCCTAACTTTAGAAATTAGACCTCTTCCTTTGTAACCTCATAAGCGAGATAAGTATCCATACTTCACACCCTTGACATGATTCCCTTTCAACTAATTGATGCCCTATTGTAGGACTGTAGCTCCGGGGCATAACACAGATAGGAACAACAGGAAACCTAGCAGGGAAGCTGGGGGTTGAAGGCCACACATCCAAGCCTAGCTAACAGGAATATATGGACAGAGATAAGGACCCAGAGACACACTTTCTGCCAGGTATGGTGGCACATTCAAAAGGGAGGTCACAAAGGGGAGGCAGACATCCCATAACATCCATAGGGGGAACCAATTAACTGTCCTTTTCATCTGCTCTTCCCTAAACTGCTCAGTTAGAGCCCAGATCCAAATACTTAGCAGATTCTATCTAACCAATAGGGTGATGAGAGTTTATGGCTCTTTGTCTGACATGTATAAAACCTGTATGCTTTGTATCATTTGGGATCTTATCTGCTCTTATTAGAAGTCCCGGCTGACATAATCCCAGCTGAACAATTTTTTTTTTATTCCCGCCATCTGCATCTCTGGTATTACTGTTTTGTTTGCTTATTTTATTAGTTTAATTTATTTTGCTGTTATTGTAATTGGCTGTCCTGTTAATTTGTTGTAAAGCGCCCGGAGTTCCCTTCTAGGAAGACAGCCGGTATATAAACTCCATAATAAATAAATAAATAAATAAATAAATAAATAAATAAATAAATAGCTGTATTTTCTCAATAAAATGGGAGGTTTGGTTCAGCTGATCACGTCTTTCCTGACCTCTTGCCGGAACCTAAATTATAGACATGTGATTGGCAGATAGCATGTTGACAAGGGAAGCAAATTTATCTTGTCAAGCAGTATTACCTTGAAGGATGTAGGCAGCTAACAGAGCGGCATCTGACGTCTTGCAGAGCAGGCGACCGTGGTACAGATCTCTTTTGATCTGCAAGAAGACAAGATACCTGGCAAGAGAACGACAGCAGACAGGAAAATTAGTGACTTATATGACATCCAGGCCGGAATAATGTCCATACTGAATCTATGCTTAATGACAACTCTTTCCCCACATGTTTCATTTGCAAGATTAGAGAACAGCCTCTTTTTGACAAAGATCACTACTGGTCAAGAGTGGCTAATTTTACACGACCCCTAAAATCTGCTGCAAAATGCTCGCAGATGCGGAGCATAAAATTGTTTTCCCACCAGCAGCGGACTTAAAAATAAAATATAACACGACCACGTCCACTTAAGCACGCCGCAGCGCATTTTACAAGTACCTGGTCTGGAGAAGGTAAAATCCTTGTTGCTGTTTTAAAGCATTGCATGCCTGGCCCTCCTCTGCTTTTTGTTTGTTTTTGTTGGGTTGTCCCCCTTTTAACAGGCAGGAATCCTAACGGGCTGGAACAATTAGCTGCTGCCGGAGGTGGGAACACAGGAAGCAGAACAAAAACCAGTTTGGGGGGGATCTGCATTTAAGTTGCCAGCGGATTTTAGGATTTTAGGGGTCGTGTAAAAGCAGCCAATGAGAGGATCCTGTCGCACATGGTGCTCCTTTGCTTTCTCCTCTCTTGCAAAAAATGCTAACTACACTGCCACATATAGCCCAGAGTCAGCCCTGAGGAGCTCTTCTGTCTATTCACTGCCAAGCATTTTCAGAGGTGAAGTTAAAGTCAACTGAGCTAATTGCTGAATTTCAAAGACACACAGCTTGTCCTAGTAAAACATTGCTCAATCACTGCACTTTGGAAACTTCTTTAAATGTAAAGAACTTAAATTGGTTTCCAGAAAACAAAGGATTTGCTGGAATCCTTAGTAGGCAAAAACCACTGTTTTTGTTAAGTGAAACTAAAAACTCTCTTAAGCTAAGAAACCATCAGATCTAATGTCAAGACCTCACTAAAGGTCAGCAGACAAACTGTTCTCCTGAATCCTAGTCTGACATCTATCCACTAAACCACACTGAGTATCCCCAATTAAATCAAAGGAGCTAAAATTAGGTTTGTTCCCATTTCAAATGTTCTGCCTTTAAGAAACAAAAAATGATGGGTAATGGAGAGATATTCCATATCTTCCCCACCTGTACAGCATGAGAAGGATAATATACCATGGTATACTTTCAAAGAAGATAGTAGAATGTGGGATAGATAGTGCCACTGTTAGATGGATTTGTAATTGGTTGACTGATCGCAGCGAAAGGGTAATCACTAATGGCTTCTCTTCAGCTTGGAGAGACGTGACCAGTGGGGTGCCCGAGGGTTCTGTTCTGGGTCTGGTGCTATTCAATATCTTTATTAATGATTTGGAGGAAGGAATAGAGAGTAGGCTGATCAAATTTGCAGATGATACCAAATTGGGTAGGGTTGCTACTTCCCTAAAGGATAGGATGAAAATCCAAGATGACCTTGACTGATTAGAGCGCTGGCCCAAAGCTAACGGAATGGAGTTCAACAGAGGGAAATGTAGGGTGCTGCATCTAGAAAAAAAGAATGAATTGCACAGATATAGGATGGGAGACACCTGGCTGGAAAATAGTACCTGTGAAAGGGATCTGGGAGTCTTGGTGGACCACAAATTGAACATGAGTCACCAGTGTGATGCGGTGGCCAGGAAAGCCAATGCAATTCTTGGTTGCATCAACAAAAGCATAGTTTCTAGATCAAGGGAAGTGATAGTACCACCCTATTCTGCTCTGGTCAGACCCCACCTGGAGTACTGTGTCCAATTCTGTGCATCTCAATTTAAAAAGGATGCTGACAATCCTTCCAATCCTATGATGATTCTAATGATTCTATAATGCTTTTCCTTTGCAGCTTCCATGCATTAATACAAAATAGAGATAGGGAACGTTCCTTTATTTGGACAACAACCTCCCAGTCACCACCATCATCTAGCCATCCATATTGACTGGGGGACGTTGGAAGCTCTCCGTTCTGCCCAGTCTGCTTTCACACCCACTGCTGGTTATTCCATTATTCCAGTCAGCCCCATCTTTAAATCACTTAAACTGCCCTGTCCCCCACCTCCTGAACTTTTCATGAAACCATCTCTTAGTTTCAGACCTTCAGTTTCTGGTATAGTAGGCTAGAAATCTATAGAGATACCAACGAAAGCATTTTGCTCATGACTTTTTGGATCAAATAAGACCTATCAGAAGACCCATAGTAGTTCCCTGGCTTAGACCAGAATTTGAACCAGAGGAGAGGCCAGAACTTATACCCTACCTTGAAGCTCTGCTCCTATAAGGCTGGGCATGATGTGTGAGGGAGATGCTCTTGTTCCAAGATGCCCTTATGGGGCTGGGCTTTGCCCCTCTGCCCCACCTTTCCTGGAGAAAGTCCAAAATGGATCTAAGGGAACCCAGAATTAGGCTGAATATCAGGAAAAAAATCTTAACTGTTAGAGCAGTACAACAATGGAACACATTGCCTTGGAAGGCAGTGTGTGCTCCAACACTGGAGGCAATCAAGAGAAAACTGGAAAACCACCTGTCAGATCTGCTTCAATTTAGATTCCTGCCTTGAGCAGGGGGGATTGGACTTCATGGCTTAAGAAGCTCCTTGCAGCTCAATCATCCGGTGATTTAAATGTGCCTGGAGTGAATTTGCATCCAAACTTCAAATTTTTCAAAAACGTTTTGCTGCCTGCTCTGCTTTCGATCCTAATAGTCTGCTACAACCCCTCTGCCTAGTAACACTGCTTTAAATAAAGCATTAAGTTTTCAGAAGTGCCACATTTCCGTTTCTGGAGGAAGGTCTCAAGAAACCTTAAATACTGAATGAGGCAGCATTTGAAGTAAGAGTCAAGGAAGGTCATGTGAAGAGTAACTAAATAAACAATGGAAACACATTTTCTCAAGGGACAGGCTGACAATGAAGAGTATGAGTTTGAAGGAAGGACAGCTGGATGTCACTTATTTATGAGCACCCTTGTTTACTTTCTTAACCAAGTTGGTTCCTTTTTAAATATATATTTTGAATATGAGACCAAACCAACCAGACAGGATCGTCTTACGAATTCCAGCTCAAAGGAGAATTGATTAAAGACAATGGGTTTTGGAAAATGCAGAAGTCTGGATTTCAGCTGTGAGACAGGAGTTTAACTAGATGCCCTACAATAATTGCTCAAATTATAACTCTGTTTTACTAAATACTGTAGTTGCTTTCTTCAGACATGTTGGTACTTTTGCTGCTGCAGGATCAGGAGACTATTAACAGACATGATTTGCAATATATGAAGAAATAATTCCATGCTTCATTTTCTAGCAAGTGGAGAAGAGGATCAGCAAAATAAGATCCTGTCAGGCTATCATACTGTCCTCTCTAGCAAATAGCTAAGTTTACATTTTTGCATTCAATAAAACTTATTTCCATGCCTGCCTCCTAGTTAAGTCTCATTAAATCCTCATTCTAAAAAGGAGAGTTGGATCTCTGTCTTTGGTAATATTTGCTGATGAAGTACCACTGCCACATGATGAAAACATTCACTATCATCAGTTTCTTTTTGAGGTACACAACCATGCATGCACACACACACTCTTATTAGGAACACATGGCAGGAACTATCCATGGAAGCCTGCAAGGCAGACAGGAGGAGAATAATGGCCCCACAAGAATCTTTGACACTGTGAAAAATCTTTAAGACACACCAAAAAGCTCGGCAAAACCTAGATCACATGAATCAGAGAAGCATCTGCTTCAATCTACGGATATAAGATCTAAACCCAGCACAGTTCTGTGAAGAGATCACCAGGTGCAAAAAAAGAGTCAAAGGGCTCTATCCCATGTCCCTTTAAATGCAGATTAAATCTGTAGATAAACTGTGTTCAAAAATGTCATCCCCACGGCCACTGGGCTTTTTGAAAAAAAAAGAAAAGAAAAATAAAACCTGGTAATGGCCCCTTAAGCAAGGTTTCCAAGACCTACCAGAGAGGCAGGGAATTTTTTGCCTCTGTTAAAAAATCCACCTTTTAAAGAGGCAGATGTCGAGGGACTGCATAGATGATCCAGGTTTTCTTTTCTTTTTTTCTCATAGTGCTGACCAGCTGTTCCTGGGGCCAGTTGGCGCTGTTTTTTTAAAACTTCCCCCCACCCCTAGCGCCAGTCAGCTGGTCCTCCGGTTGGTCTGGCACTTTTTAAAAAATTCCCACCCCCACCCTCCTACTGCCAGCCAGCTGGTGGATCTGCACTGTTTTTTTTTTTAATTCCCCCCACCCCACCCCTAGCGCCAGTCAACTGGTCCTCTGGCTGGTCTGGCACTTTTTTTATTAAAAAAATCTCCCCCAAAAAGCGCTGCTCAGATAGCCTTTTTTTTTTAAAAAAAAATCCTTGGACGTGGGAACTGCTACCCCACATCTTCAGTCACGTGATGGGAGGAAGAGGAACAGCCAGACCTTCCGAAGATCAGGATCTTCCCCAGGTGAGATAGCAGTCATAGTCAGGGATACCGTTACCTTTGTGGCTGGCAAAGCAAGCTCCTTCAGAACTGGTGCCAGAATACAAAGTCTGGGTGCAACCATGCTGGGTAAAAAAAAATATTGTTGGATTGAAACAAGCTGATTCACATTTCCCCCCAATGACCAAGTGATGCAAAAGGAAATGTGAATCAGCCCAGAGTTACCCTCTCATTCCATAGTTTGTACCTCTGCCGTTGGGGCTTCTAATTTTTAAAAAGGTCCATTTGCATCTGTTCAGATGTGCAACTGTGTGAACTGAGCTTGTGAAGCTGCTGCACAAATTACACACTCATAGGAAGATGCAAAATCTCTCTCCATCAGCAAGAATTTTCTTTTCTTTATTGAAGGTAGCTGCAGCCAGCCAGCCAGCCAGGAAATGAGGAGAGAAAACCCTTGTTTGCAACATTATGTAGTTTCCTTCTAACCATGCCCTGTAGGGCTACAACAAACCTTCAAACAAGCCACAAGCAAAGCTCCCTCTTTTCTTTCTGTGTGGCCCGTTAATGTGAACAGCACCAGAAAACCTGAATTGCCTCATGTGACCACAGCATGAATGTGAGTGAACTCACACATCCCTCAATGTGCAGTCATAGCCTCAGACAGTGCAGATAACTGAGGGTACTGCTGCAAGTCCTTAATCACCATAACAAATTCCTTTGGTTGGCTAGTCCAAGAAAATAGACTCTATCTTACCTGGTGATTTCCTCTTTCAGAGCAGCAGGATCTGTAGGGTAGAATTTCACCCGAAAGCACATGGTGAATGGAGGCTGTGCTGCAGAAGAGAACAACTGCATTGTCATGTTGGCTGAGGAATCAACAGCTGCTAGTTTCAGTAGCTGGTAGATCTAAGAACAGAGCATGTTTTGTCCTATCTGACTCTACCTCCAAACATGCCCCTAAGCTTATTGTCAGCCCTGGCACTGGACGGGCAGAGAGCCTAGTGACTCTGATTGCCTTTTATGAGTGTAGGCTGACATGCCATCTACAGTCCTCCCCAAACAGGGATGAACTTGCAACCGTTGTTTATACTTCGGCACCTCATTGTGTGCACTATTGCCATTTATTTATTTATTTTATTGCCATGGATTTTGTTTGAGGCAGCCTTTGAAAAGACAGACCTTCTGGTGCCCATTGAATATTTTGATCCTCCTAAAGCAAAAAATTAGCTTTAGGAGGAACTGGTTGGCGCACCTGTTGACAGTCTGCTGAAACATTGGTATACTATCTCCTCTAGGACTATTGACATGCTCACTCCCAAACAGCCCCTTTGCTGCCGGGTCCTGTCGACGCTCTGCTGAAGAATTGGTATACAGTGGTCCCCTGCCCATTCGCGGCTCATATACTGCGGTCCCACTATATTGGGGGACCGCAGTACATGAAAAAAGCCCCCCTGGGGTAAGGGGGGAAAGGCCTGTTTCAGGGCTCCCTTACTTATTGGGGCTGCCCAAAATGGGCCTGCGAGGGCCTTCCCGAGCCTTCTGGAGGCCCCCAAAAGCCCAGGAAGGCCCTCATAGGCCCGTCTGGGGCAGTGCCAGGCTGGGGTAAATACAAAGCCCCCAGCTAGGCGCCTCAGGCCTAACCCAACCTGCATCCACATATCGCGGATTTTCAATTATCATGGATTGGGTCAGGTCCCTAACTCCTGCAATAGGTGGGGAATCACTGTACTATCTCTTCTAGGGCTATTGACATGCTCACTCCCACACGGCCCCTCTGCTGCCGGATCTGTGCATCAGCTTGGTTTAAACCAGGACCTACGGACCCTGAAGCGGAATAGGAGGAGGTGAGAATGCTTGGAGGCGGGCCCCAATGGAACTGAATCTATAGCTGTCAAGATTACATCCTCTATCCGTTCAGCAAAAATTAAGCCCACTAGAAGATCTTACTTCGCGAACCGGATAAGTGAAGCTCAAAATCATCAGGCTGAACTCTTTCGTACAGTACACAATTTATCCGGGGTTGGTCAGTGATAGGTCTCCCTCTAGTATAACCTGTGACCCATCTGAAGCATTTTTTCAATCGAAAGTGGAGGCCATCCACCAGGACCTAGACTTCCAGTTGACATCAGTAGATCGAGCAGAGGCATTGAGTACATCGCCTTGCCCAGTTATCTTCCCCACTTTTCAACTATGACATCTTCTGAAGTAGACAGGGCCGTTGGTCGCTGTTGGGCCACCACCTCCTAATTAATGGGTCTCTCCAACAAGGCAGGGTCACTCATTAGTAGACACTCATTAGGCCCATTCGGGAAAAAAATAAATGGACGAGCAAACCAAATTGAGAACTACAGGCCTGTCACTTATATTCCATTTACGGTATGTGCAAGGTATTGGAGAGGGTGGTGGCTCAGGGTTCAGGCCACGCCATAGTATGGAATCAGCATTGGTCGCCCTCCATGACAACCTTTTGAGGGCAGCCAACCAGGGTAAATAATCCTTATTGGTCCTCCTTGATCTTTCATTGGCCTTTGATATTGTTGACCACAATACCCTCCTGTTGAGGCTCTCTGGGTTGGGGATTGGAGGCACTGCTTTGTGGTGGTTCTGCTTCTTCTTGGAGGACCAACCCCAGAGAGCCCAGCTGGGCAAGATGACCTCCACCCCTTGGTCCCTCAACCTTGGGGTCAGTCATCTCCCCCATGCTCTTTAACATCTATATGAGGCTGGTGGGAGAGGTTGTCAGGAGGTATGGAGTCTCATGCCATCAGTATGTTGATGACATCCAACTCTATATCTCCTTTTGTCCATCTTCTGTGGATGCCATTCCATCCTTTGAGGGCTGTCTGGGTGCTCTGCATGGATGGATGAGAGCAAACAGACTGAGATTGAACCCGGGCAAGATGGAAGTCCTTCAGGTGGGAGCTCTCGCTGTTGGGGGATTGGGAAGCTCCCTCTGTTTTGGTGGAGCAACTCTCTGCTCAGGTGGTGGTGCGCAATTTAAGTGTCCTTCTGGACTCGGCCCTTACCATGGATACCCAGGTGGTGATGGATGTCCAGTCTGCTCATTTCCAGCTGTGGTGGATTGCACAGCTGCATGCTTTCCTTGATCCAAGGGTCCTCACCACGTTGGTTCATGCACTTGTAGTCTCAATATTAGACTACTGTAGCATACTTTATGTGGGGCTGCCTTTGAAATTAATGCAGAGACTCCAGCTAGTGCAAAATACAGTGGCTAGATTAATAACTGGTATAAAAAAATATCACTCCAACTATGGCTGCATTGTACTGGCAGCTGATTATTGCCGCATTGACTTCAAGGTTATGATGACATAAACCTAAACGGTTTGGGGCCTTGTTATGTCAGAATGACTCCTGCCGCAGAGTATTGCCCGTAACACTAGTTCCTCTCAGGTGGGCAATTTGAAGGTGCCAACCTCGAGGGAAGATCAGAAGACTGTTACCAGCAACCAGACTTTCTCAGTGGTCGTATCTCATCTGTGGGACCAGCTGCCCCCGAGATTGGTTTGTTCCCCACACTACAAGGTTTTTTTAAAAAAAAAAACAACTTAAAACCTGGCTGTATAGACATGCTTTCCCTAACTACTGTGTATCACCTTGTTCAATTCGCTGATCCATTTTTAATATATTTTAATCCACCTCTATTGGTTAGCATTGTCTTATTTTAGATTTAATTGGGTTTGATTGGTTCAATTCTTGTATTTGTTTACATTGTATATTGTTCAGTTGTACTGTTTTGTGTTGCCTATGCTCTAGTTTTTGTAAACCGCCCGGAGTGACCGTTGGTCAGATGGTGCAGCATAGAAATTGAATGAATGAATGAATGAATGAATGAATGAATGAATGAATGAATAGCCTGAGCTATGTGAGATTCTGAATACCTAAGAAATAGACTGATTTCCTGTACTTAGAGTTGAAATTTACTGAAACTAATACAGAAAATTCTGTATACACATGGTGGGGAAGGGACAACTTTGTCAGCTCTTCGATATGGTACCAAAAGGAAAGGATTCTTTCTCTTGACTATTCATTGGACCTAGATTCTGCATCTTAAAAGCAAGTGTTCAAATCACAGTGCTCTAAGAATATGAGAAAGAGTGGATTCCACCTCTGGAAGTTCAAGGAATTGTCTAGACCTGGAGTCAACGTTGGCTGTATGTAATCCTCAGACCTAGGGGCATTCTTGCTTTCTTTTCAGCACTCCTCCTACCTCTCCATTTAAAAAAAAGCTCTGATAACATGTGTCTTCTAGGGAACAAAGAGCAATTTTGCCATGTCTTGAGGACTGCAGCACCCTTGGGGGATCCCCACCACCAATAACAACACTTCATTTTTTTAATTGAAAAACCTTCTAGCCCCTTTGTGGTTAAACATTTGTAAACTCATTTTCCACTAACAAAAAATTACTGTTGCAAACCTTACAGTACATAGCCACTGTATTTTAATATTTTTACAAATAAATTTATTATTGGGGGATCTGCTATGCACATTAGTCCAATCCATCGGGAATACTTCAGTTGGCCAGAAAATCTGAGTAATGACCCTCAGCCCCAGTGATATCACCCACTCCTTGTCCAGACTGGTGTTGAAACCAGTCATTCATTCATAGCAGGTGATTTAAGGCAGAGGCCTGATTCTGCTCTCAGCTTAAAGTTGCCATGCAGCTGTTCAGCCTCTTTTCTCTAACATTTAACAGATGTGCTTTAAAAAAGATAAAAGAAACAGGAAAATACAATGGGACAGTACAACAGGACTAAACAATGTTGTACAGCACTCGTGAATGAGCTTAGCCTTGCCTGAAAGCATCCATCCATTCTGGAATACCTTCATCACATTTTTCCTGTTTGGTGTACTACATTAGGACTTGGTTCAGTTCAAACAGAATGCTGCCACAACTCTTCATAATGATATATTACTTACATCGCATTTGCTTCACAATGGACTTTGTAAATTCCAACCAGTGCTAAAAAAAAAAGAATGGGTTTTTTTTTAGAAAAAAGCAAAAGGCTAGTTAAAAAAAAATAGAAATCTCCAAAGGGATCACTTTCACACAATGTACCAATAACATTTTAAATGGAGAGGTTACTCACTTGTAACTCTGGTTCATCAAGCACAACTCTGTGAATTCACAGAAAATGGTTAACTGTGCACACGCACAGAGATTCTCAAAAAGTTCCAGAGCTGTATCACATGTCTGCTACAACTGCCCCCCCTACTATATATACTCCGCCCTAGATGAGGCATGCTCATTTCTTCTTTAAAAAGTCCACTGCTGTCAAAAATACTGACAGACAGCTGTGATGGAGAGACGTGTGCATTCACAGAGTACCACTTGAAGAACCACAGGAGGCATGTCCAAAGTCAGGCCCGGGGGGGGGGGCAAATGCGGCCCGTTTTCAAATTTTGAGTGGCCCGCAGCCTCCTCTCCCCACCAGCTCAGCCTGTCATGCATCCCAGCCAGCTGGACCTCCCCATACCAGATGGAGGCGCCAGCTTGCAGTTTTACAGTTTGGCTGCCCTCCCTCCCTCTGTCCATCCCCCCAGCCACCTGTCCAGCCTACCCCCCCCCAGCTCCTCTGCTGCAGCGTCCTCCCAGCCTCTTTACATGTTATAGAGACATGTCCAAAGTCCGGCCTGGGGGCCAAATGCAGCTGAATGGTTGGCCCCCTCACATTTTCACCTTGCCAAATCTGGCCCTCCTTGCAAAAAGTTTGGACACCCCTGCTCTAACCAAACAGGCATTCAGCTCAGCTGCTGCCTGATTAGGAAGAGCACCAATCCCTGTGTTTGAGGCTCCCAGACCTTTTGCATCACAAAGTGCTGTTGTCCTGTTTAATCTTTTTTGCCCGTGGCAGTAGCTCCTCTCATCTTTCTGTTATAAAAAACAAGAACAAGGGAAAATAATCTTCGTGCTGATTCCTTTGATCTTCTAGCATGGAGTTGTGTAAAACGGAGAAAAACCCAACCAAGGCAATACTTGATGCTAGTAAAGGAGGATTTATTTGAGGAAAGAGAGACAATAATTAAAAGAAAAGAAATAGAAAATAGAAAAAGAATGACTTAAGCCTGGAGCTGACTTCTCCCAAGAAAGGGTAGAATCAAATTTTTTATCTCAATCTTAATCTTCTCGTGGTAGTCATTACATTCAAGAAATCATCTATTCTCTTTTTTTTCTTTCAAAAGTCAGTTACAAGGGTCCCAGCGTCCGCCTCCTCCTCTTCCTTCCTTGCCTTTCTCCAGGCCCATTGCGGGAGAGGCGTAAGGTGTGCATGCACACACACACACAAATGCACCCTTGCCCACCACCACACCCGTCCCATGCCCGCAGGATTGCCCCCCCCTTGCTGGATGGGTGTGATGAAGTTGGGGGGCAGGAGGGGCACACAAAAAAGGAATTTGTCCCCAGGTGCTCCAAACCCTTGCTATGCCTCTGATCCTCTGAAAACAATATTTCCCTGGGACTCACCCTCTGCTTATCTGGGTCTACAAAGCGGATTCCAAAGTAATCTTTCTCCAGGAGGTTTAAGTGATGGCAGAGGAGATCAAAGAGGTACTGGCCCTTGGCATCTTTCTGCAAAACAAAGGAATAACGTTAATCAAGACATGAGGCAACGACCACTTGATTTGGCACGAAGGGTATTTGGAACCTGAGCCTCTGGAGGCTGGTCCAAAGGGCTATTTCCAATGAAAAGAATATGCCCATTCATATGTGCAGGTGGGGATGGTAATCATAATCATCATCATCATCATCATTGAATGACCACGCAAAGTATCTGCCTAAAATCTTTGTTTGCATTTCACTTTCAGAAATCCCAAGATAACTTTCAAGATTCTCATTTTGAATTAAATACCTTTAAATATTTCCCCCTGTACTACCATTTATTTCAAAGAGACAACAAAGGATTTAGAAATAAAATCATAACATCAACGTCTCACAAAACCATTTGGAAGCACCAGAGGTATAAAATCTCTGGAAATTTTGAAGCTGGGGTGGGAGAGAAAAAGTCTCAATTTTTTTCAAGGAAAATTTGGAAATTGTAACGGAATCCCAGGACCAGTGCTCAATTACTTCCAATCCTGTTACAGAAATTATTGGGGGGGGGGTTGGAAAAAAATACAGCATGGAGTAGTTTTACAAACGGAACATCATTTTGTTACACTGGGAACATGAAACATAGTGTACAGTATTGAGAAGTAATTGACATTATTTGTGCCAGTTTGATATGGACAACTAGGCTGGATAGCCATCTGCCGGGAGTACTTTGATGGGAGTTCCAGCGTGGCAGGGGGTTGGACAGGATGGCCCTTGAGGTCTCTTCCAACTCTATGATTCTATGAACTGTGGAGTATAAGGACCACCTCAATATTTAAGCTCCATACTGAGGTTTAACTTTGGAGTGGTACGTAAATAAATTAAATTGAGAAAAAGAAACAAAGACACAATGTATGCATGCAATTTAATCAATCTCATTTTCTGAACTACTAATATCATTTCCTGTTTTTTCCTCCTCTTAATATTTTTCGTTTTTCTCATGAACTTCTAAAAATATAAGGTTTGCACAAATTGAAACAAGCTTTTCTGTTCTTTCATAGGTTAGTTTCTTTCTTGATTTTGTATGAATGTTAACAAATTAGGTCAGATTCTTTTACGTGCAGCAAAAATGAAAGAATCTGCAGTATGCAAGATGCAATAAGTGTCAGAGATTCAGACACATGGATTGTTGAAGAAATTAGTGTTAAATTTTTGTAACGAGTTTGGCAGCCATACCCAAAATACATCATCAAGCAGAGTTCCTTATATTTCTGAGAATTTTTAATATTGTTATTTATTATTGCTGCTTGAAGAGTTTCATTTTTTTTTTTGATAAACTTTAAAAGGAGATCATCACTCCACTCCAAAAGTGCTTTTTTAAAACAGAACTTCAGTGTCACTATTTTATTCTGTGCATTTTTCTTCTTGCTTCCTCTTGAAAACTGTGGTGACAACATGAGCAGCATTTACATATTTGATAATTTCTTTAGCTTTTTTATAAATCCTTTAAAGGATGTCCACTTTCATGAAGTCACCAAGAAGTAATTTTAGTCCATCAGATGTACATCTTTCTGCAGCAATATGTGGATATGTCCATCATGATTTCCCATGCAGCTTTCATGTCACCTGGATTATCAGTCAGCAAATACTTTGCCACTCTCATTTTAACCTAAAACTGCACATATTTCACTGCTGATATACTCCTCAATATATTGGTTCCCTCCAGTTTCAATGCTTCTGCAAAAAACTGGTTGAGGTGTTATCACAAAGCTGATAATTTCTGTAAATACTGCAAGACGTAGTGCTTCACTGATTTTTCCTTGTACAGATTCCATCACACACTTATATTCTGACTCTAAAAGAGGCTTGTTCAAGAAATGTCAGCTTGTTAAATGGTATGGTGCTTGTAATAATTCAAAAGCTTTCTGCCAAGATGCTGATCCAGAAGGATATACATTACTGCCCCGCCAGATCACAGTTCATGAACTGCAGTCCTGGTGTATCGTGGATATGCTGGCCACAGGTGTGCGCTTCCCCCCCCCACCTCATGTCAGAGAACTGACTTGCCAGGTTGCGTGCACACATCTGCCATTCCAGCCCCCCAGGACCTCAGGGAACTGATCTTCCGGGTCATTTCACTGAGGACCTGTGGTGTGTAGCTGCCTAGATGCTCTAAGCACATCCGATCTCACCTGATTTTGGAAACTAAGCAGGGTCGGCCCTGGTTGGTACTTGGATGAGAGACCACCAGGGAATAGCAAGTGCTGTAGGCGTCTGGAGTAGGAACAGTTGAAGTTTATGAACATGTCCTATAAATATGTAATTAGCAGTGAAATACATAGAAGTGTTATAGAATTTCTTTGTTGATAAATTCTAAAATCTATAATATGTAGAGTATTCATTATGGAGGAAACCGGTGTCCCATTGCCTCTCATTTGGATAAAAGAAAGAACTTGGGCACCACTTAGGCCCCTTTCACACGACCCCTAAGATCCGCTGGCCACTTAAATTCGGACTAGAGATCTTAGGGGTTTGTCGCTGTTCCTGTGTTCCCACCCCCTCCGCACTCCTGGCTGCTGGATGCGTGAGGGGAGGGAGAAAAAAAGGAAGAAAAGAATGCCGCTCACCTCCGTTCTGCCGGTCTCGCTCTGTTCCCGGCAGCATTTAGATCTCTTAAAGGGGCGGGGGGCAAAAAAACAACAAACAGAAGCAAGGAGAGCCGGGAAGTCACTACGTTATAACCGCATCAGCAATTTTCACCTCCAGAGAGCAGGTACCTGAAAAGTGCGCTGGGACGCGCTTAGGTGGGCGTGGTCGCACTTAATTATCTGTAAACTCCGAAGCTGGTGGGGAAACAATTTTAAGCTCTGGAGCTGGGAGCCATTTGCGGCGGAGTTTAGGGGTCATGTACAAAGGGTCTTACATACAGCTCTATCTCTGCCAGGAACATGTTTCTTATTTCAGGGCTGGATTTAGATGAAGAGAGGTCCTAGGTAGACTTCTCCACGTGTGAGGCACCTCCCAATCCCCCACCCTCATGACTAGAAGAAAATGAAAGAGTATTATAAACAAAAGTTGAGTAAAGCCAATGATGATGGCAGGTATTTAACATTCTGCAATTCACAGTTTCTCCTCTAAAGGACATAAATTAATCTATTACTATTCAAACCCATAGTGATTGGGGGGAAATGCATAGATGTTAACATTAATAAACCTTTTGTAGTATAAGCATTGATTTATGCGAAAATAAACCTTTAATGTTATTCTTTAAAAAAAACACCACTTTAGTTTACACATTATATTAATGTTGCCTTTCAATGCCGTAAGATATCCCTCAATTCCCTGTTCTCAAACTTGAATATGTCTTAATTGTACCTGACTGTATATTGTCCCGCATTACTGTAAGCTGCCTTGGGTCCTTTTCTAAGGAGAAAAGTGGGGTAAATATACTCTTTAAAAAAATAAAAAAAATATTGCCTGATAAGTGTAATATGGGCTTCTGTCACTCTTCAGTAGCTGCCACCACGCAGTGACTTTTTCAGGATGAGATTCAGTTACAGCTTGACGTCAAGCCTTCTACAGGTAGTTCTGGATCCCCCCAAAATCCCTTTCCGTTGCTGCCTTCCCTGATCCCCAAGGCCTCTCTCTGCCTGTGGGCAATCTGCAGCAAGAGCCTCCTAGCCTCTTTAAGAATGACCCCCGCCTCCCATGCTTGCTTTAAGGGAGGCAAAAATGCAGCAGCCTGGAGTGGGGGGGGGAGTATGTGTTCATTTTGAGCTCTGTTAAAAATATTCACTGCCGGAGGGGGGAAAACAAAAGGAGCAAGATCAGCTGGGGGAAAAAGCTTGCTCAGGAGGGCATTGCTAGCAATGTGTATTGCTCAGTGATTAAAAAGACATGCAAAGTGGCACATTACTTGCCCCTTCAAGAACTTTGGAGTAAGGAAAGCTCGACTCTGTGCTTGCCAGGTTTGTAGACATCTGTCATCCAATAAAGGTTTTATTTCAACCTTTTTACTGCCTTTTAAAAACTCAATTCACTGATTTAATCTGATTCACCAACTTCAATCTCAGATATCGTCCTCTCAAAACGTCACATTAAATGTTTTACTCTTGCAAAGACCAAACATTCTCCTGCCAAGCTCAGATGAAAATCACAGCTCAAATCTGAAGTTAATGAACAGATTCATTGGTACTAATTAAATTGATAATGTATTTGGCCCAGCTTCACTTCCATAAGGCCTCTTAAAAGATTATCAAGGCAGAATTTCCCATGTGTCTCAATGTGCTGATTTAATTGAAACCATATACTCCATGCATTATGATTACACTCTTGTTCATATCTTTACAGTAACTAGTTACAGGTAATGTAGTTATTTCTAACAAATTAAGGTTAACAAGAACTGAAATTGTAGCTACCGTATTTCCCCATCTATAAGATGCACCCATCTATAAGACTACTCCCACTTTTCTAATCCAAAATTACACTTTTGCAACTACAGTGTGTGGTTCTCTATTTGGCTTACTTCCATGTATAAGACAACCCTCTATTTTTAGTTTAACAATGATTAGACAAAAATATAGTATTTTTACATGTAAAAATACTGTACATTACATTGTACGATCTAAATTAGTTAGACATAACACGTAGCATGTTGCTAAAATGTTAGGTTATATCATTCCTTTTAAACCTGATTGTTTAATATTATGACAGAAATTAAAGAGGTTAATGTGAAGTGCCTGTTATTGCACATTACAACAATAGCAAGAATTGTATTTGCTAAGTATTGGAAATTGACTGGAACACCAACTCTGCAATGACTCTATGTCTCTTGGGTGCTAATCCCAGACCATTCGTGTTGTATGAAATTATACTCAAATTATCTAACATTAACTGTCTTATTTGGCTTGCTTCTTTTCTTATCTCAAAGAAGCTAAAGCTACAGTTATGATAAATGGAATAGACTCAGATAGATTTGAACTACATAGGGGAACAAGAAAAGGTGACCCTTTGTCTCCATTAATATTTGCTATGGCTATTGAACCACTTGCAACAAAGATTAGAGAAAATGGTAAAATTATGGGTATGTTTATAAATAATAAGCAACATAAAATTAACTTCTATGCAGATGGATTTTTGGAAAATCCATTGAAAAGTATAGAAATCCTAGGCAGATTCTAGATGAGTTAATCAATACACAGGATTAAGAACTAACTATCAAAAATCTAAACTGTTATGCAGAAACATATGGGAAATCTCAAAGTTAGATTTACGCTATTTCAGTTTTAAATATTTAGGGATATGATTGACAAAAAATTAAATCAATTAGTGAAGGAATTACAACTCCCTTTGGGAAAAGGTCATGACCCAGAGACCTGAGCAGGCAGGCCGGAAGTCTTGCCATATCCATTGTGTGGGGAGGCCCCAATGAGAGAGTGGTGAGATTTCCTTGCTTAAGCCTGTAAACAGGATACCATCGGGCATCCTTTCTCCCAAACTGATCAATAGGAACCTGCCTGTACGTCACACATTTTCTGGCACTCTTGATAAGCCCATAACAATGAACAAAGGGTCCACAGGAAGCCTCTTGCTGTCAATGGTCATCCATCTTCTTCTCTGTTGCTGACTGAATGAATGATCAATAAAAAGGCTGACTGCCCAGTGGATTGACAGGGCACTCCACTGAGAGAACTGTCGTATGTGTGTGTCTGCTTCATCTCTACAAATTAGTACAGTGGTACCTTGTATAAAGGAATTAATTCATTCCAAATGAAATTATGTTAAGCAAATTTTCCTTTATACAAATTACCATAGGAATGCATTGAAAACGGAGTGATCCCGTTTTTATGTTGTACGGATTTTCCCCATAGGCAATTATGTTAAGCAAATTTCTCCTATATCTGAAATTTTTATGTTGTACAAATTTTATGTTATACAAGCTGTTTGTTATACAAGGGTCCACTGTATATAGAAATTATAAAACATTAACAAATATAAAAGAAAAAACTAAAAAATGGGGAAAACTGAACCTATCATTATTAGGGAAAATAGCAACAATTAAGGCTTATATATTACCAAAATTTTTATTTTTATTTCAAAATATACCCCTGCAATTAGAAAAGAAATTATGGCAGAAAAAAATGGAAACATTCATTGCAGGAAAGGGAAGGACTATCATATTTATAAATTAAGCAAAACAATGACCAAATTCAAGAGGAGGATTAGAATCCTCTAGGGAATTAGTAACCCATGCCAATTTGGTATCATCTGCAAATTTGATCAGCCTACGCTCTATTCTTCCCTCCAAGTAATGATATTGAATATTACCGGAACCAAAATAGAACCCTGGGGCATCCCACTGATCATGTCTCTCCAAGCTGAAGAGAAGCCATTTATGATCACCCCTTAGGTGCGATCAGTCAACCAATTACAAATCCTTCTACTAACTTCTTTGCAAGTATACCATGGAGAACCTTATCGAAGGCCTTACTGAAATCTAGATAAGCAATATCCAGAGCTTCCCCCTCATCCACCAGGCCTGTAATGCTATCAAAGAAAGAGATCAAATTGGTCTGGCATGATTTTTTAAGAAACCCGTGTTGACTTCTCGTAATGACAGCATTGCTAGTTAAATAATTACAGACACTCTGCTTAATAATTTGTTCTAAGTTCTTGACAGGAATTGAAGTCAAGCTGACGGGATGGTAATTATTTGGGTCCTCTTTTCCCCCTTTTTAACAATAGGGACAACATTTGCCCTCCTCCAATCTACAGGGACTTCTCCTGTTCTCTAGGACTTCTCAAAGATTATTGCACGTGGTTATGAAATTACTTCCACCAGTTCTTTTAATATCCTTGGGTGTAGTCCAGGAGACTTAAATTCATTTAATGTTTCCAGGTATTCCTGTACTACCTCTCTACCTATTCTATGTTGCTATTCCCATTCTACCTCATCTACGCTTTGTGCCAAGGGAACTGTCCCCCCCCCCCTTTTTGGAGAAAACTGAGGCAAAGAAGATGTTGAGTAGTTCTGCCTTTTCCTTGACTCCTGTTACTAACTGGTTCTCTTCGCCACACAGAGAGCCTATCATTTCCTTATTTTTCCTTTTGCTGCAGACATAACTAAGGAAGCCTTTTTTACTATCTTTAATCTCTCTGGCAAGTCTAAGTTCATTTTGCATTTTAGCTTTTTTACTACCCCCCTGCATATATTAGCTATTTGCTTATATTCTTCTTTGGTGCATTCCCCATTTTTCCATTTCCTGTACTTGTTTTTTTATACTTAGCTGAGTTGAAAGCTCTTTAGTCAACCATTGTTGTTTCTTTAGACATCTCCCAGTTTTCTTCTTGTTGCAACAGTTTTAGATTGTACCTTTAATATCATGCTTTTAATGAACTCCCATCCATCTTGTACTCCCTTCTTTTTCAGTGTTTCGCTCCATAGAATCACAGCCAATAATTCCCTAAGTTTCCAAAAATTGGCTTTCTTAAAGTCCAGGATTCTTATCTGACTATGCTTAGCTTTACCTTCCAACTGTATAACAAATTCCAAGAGGGCATGGTCACTTTTACCTAAAGATCCCACTACTTCAACCCCATTTATGAGGTCCTCTCTATTGGTTAAGACCAGATCTAAAATACTATTTCCATCTTCTCTTTATTGTCTCCTGGTCAGACAGTGTGCTTCCCTGTTGGTCATTCAGCGTTCCTAGCCTAGACCTGAAAAATTTCCTGTTGATTTCTTGGATTTTCTGGAGGGTATCACCTACTTGTCCATTTTAAATTGCTACATGTTGTTCAGTTGTTAAGTCGTGTCCGACTCTTCATGACCTCATGGAACTGAGCACGCCAGGCCCTCCTGTCTTCCACTGCCTCCTGGAGTTTGGTCAAATCCATGTTGGTTGCATCGATAACACCATCCAACCATCTCATTTTCTGCCGTCCCCTTTTCCCTTTGCCTTCAATCTTTCCCAACATCAGGGACTTTTATGCTAATAAACCTAGTTAAAAACTAGGGAAACAAATGGTGCTGAGTTTCTTGAATCTTTAACTTCAGCTTTAAGACTGATCCTGACATATTTCAGCCATATAGAATTTCTGACTAATATCTTTTCCTTTATAATTCTCCTGCCTGTTAACTGACATTTTAATCTCTCCCTTCAAGGCTCATTATGAACGTCCATTCCCCATGTGTTTATTTAAATCCTTCAGAAGGGAACCTTACTTAGCAAAAATGAGTTTCGAGCGCCTCTTGGTTCCATAAGCTCATAATTAGAGTATCTCTTTAAAATTTAATTCATGGCCTGGTTTCTAAGTGTCTCTTTCATCTGCCTCCAGCTGTCCCAGCTTTTTGGGAGCTCAGGAAGCTTTACAGATTTCCATCCCTAAATTTTCTTCAACCCATTTGGAGGAATGTATTCATGTTCCAAAATCTTCATGGCGTTCTTGCATGCATCACATCATCTCTTCAGTCACAAAACAGGATGAATACATTGGACCAATGCCTCTACCTGATATTTAATCAGGGCTGACCCATGCTCTGTCCCATTCTTTTCCACAGTATATTCCTATTTCAATTTTCCATGTACAGTGTTTTCCCATGTAAAATACTATATTTTTATCTAATGTTGTTAGACTAAAAATTGAGGGTCATCTTATACACAGAAGTTAGCCAAGAAGAGAACCACATTGTTGCAAAACTGTCCTTTTTTGGCTGGGAAAAACTTGGGGCATCTTATACATGGGGGTGCCTTATAGACGGGGAAAATACAGGAAGTTATTAATTCGGATTGGAGAATTAATAGTTTCCTGTGCTAAGTGCTTCCACAGTGTCATACTTTCTGGGTTGAACTTCAATCCGGAAAGTATATTACAGTGATGGTAGTACTAGTAAAGTTACCAAGCACAGGAAGAAGCAATTAATTATCTGCCGGTTCAACCAGGGTGAGTAAAAATTGCTTCCTCCATGCCATCTTTCCCTGCTGTCCAGTCTGACCGAAACCTCTATTAAGCTATAAAGTGAAACCAACTTAACTAAGCAAATTGATGGCTGAAAGAAAATAACATTCCAGTTGTTTAAGAACTGGTAACATTAATTGAAGTTTCTAAATTTGCCAGTAACATCTTGTGAACTTGAAAAAACCCTCTTTTTGTTGTGAATTTTAGGTCGAAATTTAGTTGGATTCATTCATTAAACTACAGGGCAGCAGGGCTTTTTTTAATCAACTGGTGTAAGTGGCATAAGTGAAACTCAAGTGCCTGAAGGAAATACTGGTATTTGTCACATTTACGAACTAATTACACTAATTAGAAGATTTAAGCTTCCTAGCAACTATTTGAGAAAAACCTCTTGCGTGGAGTGGGCATGAATGTGGAATATCAAGTGGGCTTATGTTTTATAGGTGGATCGGCAGGAAGGAGCTTCTTAATTAAAGCATCAGCTTGTGATTACAAACCAATGTTGCAGAAGCTAAAGAGCTTGGTATAAACTTTGTTATTGATTTGACGAAGAAGCTTCCTTTTGGATGTTGGGACAACTGGATGATTCTGTTGGCTCGTAATATAAATGAGCAATTGGAGAATTGAAAGTCTTGGTTGATTATTGTTGTGTGGTTTGGAAAAGACCCCCTCCCAATGGTGGCTGAGTGTCTGATAAAAGAAGAGAAATATTGCGCTTTATGAAAATAAAATCGCTCTGTGAAAAAGCTCTAACCCCATCCATTACTTCAGCTCCATTTGCTGGATAGATAAGAACTGATCTTAAATAAAGCTGAGTTTCATCTGATGAATAAGAATTGATTGAAAGTAAAGCTTTGAGCTCCACCTGCTGGATATTAAGAGAGATTCCTCTAACAACAAGAAAAATATAATTTGTGGTTTATTGTGGTTCATGTTCATCAATACTGTATTGTGGTTCATGTTCAACAACAAATCCCCCATCAATGAACTGTTTCTTAGCCAGTTCCTGCTCCATGTTGGATGCCTGCCTCTTAATAATATGGGACTTGTTTTATAACTTGACAGGCAGCTTCCAGCATTTTTGGACCTGCACATGGGCATATCTAGGAGGAAAGAACATGTCAAAATCGCCCCTATATCCCTTTCTTTTCTGTATGTATGAAACATTAAAACATCTACCTGCATCTCCTTCCTTCCTTCCTTAGTGTAGAACCCTAAGCAATTCCCATAAAAGAGCAATAACCCAAAATATCAACTAACACTAATAGAACCATCAAGTTATACTAAAAATAACTTACTGAAAGATTCCCTTGAAAGCTTTCTGGCACAGTAAAGTCATAAGGATACTCTTAAAAGATGGGAGGAACTTCCACCAGGAGACAAAGGTAGAGAGGTGAGTGTTTTTAAAATAACACCAGGGATGCAGCCAGAATGACCCTCGCAATTCCCCATTCAGAAGGCACCATGTGCTCATTTTTAAGAGGAAGGGGTGTGTCCTGATTACTGTTGAGAGATACAAATAGAAGATGTGATTTCTGGGAGGGCCTTATGATTGCTGACTCCTAGAAGAGCACACCTGAGGAATAAAGCCAAAGCAGACTCAGGGAGCTCTTTGTTTTATTTTATACAATTTTATTTAATTAAAAAAAACATTTTAAAAAAAATCTAGGGAGCTCTCCTGTTAGCTCTTGACCAGGGAGAGCTAACGGGGAAGAGATAAGAAGGAAAGAGGGAAGGGTCAAAAGAAAAGGGGAGACAAAGGCGGAGAGCTGTACTCAAGGTAACAAAATAATGAAAGAGCATCCATATGCAAACAAATTAAAGCCAAAAGCTCACAGGGATCATGGAAGGATGAGATGTGGTGACCTGCAAAGTCTGTGCACTGTTTGTCTTTAAGCCTGAGTGTAACACATTGTATACATGCAGCAAGTGCAAACAGGTGGCACAGTTTGAAGAGAGAGAAAATGAAAGAACTGGAGCAGTGAGTAGCCACAATTAAAGCTTTCTGGGAGGATGAAGTATACACTCATGGAACTCTTGAGTAGCAGCAGCAGTCAACTGAGGCATTGGAAATGGGAAAGCAACAGTGGAAGGTGGAAGAGGAGAAGGCCAAGCAGAGAGTAACAACTGTGGAAGAAGCGCTGTAGAAAATGTTCACAGTTAGGAGCAAAAGAAGGAGAAAGTTTTGAAAAACAAATTGTAAGGATTTCCAAGCCACCATGTGCTACTAGAATTCTTGATTTCAAAGGGACCCAAAGCAGAGTGGAGCCAGATATATATGCTGGATTTTTTTAAAACCCAGTTTTAATAAACTGTGAACAAAGATTAGTATTGCCCCATGGAAGGAGGTCCTAACAAGAAAAGGGGTTTAAGAAGGGTGGGGATTTCTCAGAAATGAAATTCTAAAAGCACAAGAATACAAATTCCAAGAACAACAGCAAAGATGGGAGAGAGTAAAAAAAGACCAGTATGGCTTCACAAAAAGCTCAGAAAGGACTGGAAAACATAAAGAGCATGTATAAAGTGGAAAGAAGGAAAGACCACAGAAAAAGAGGATGTTGAGGGCAGGCTCTAACAAGAGTTACAGCTTGCCTAAGGAATGTTATGGCACAGTGGTTAAACTGCTGTACTGCAGCTAAAACTGCTCAGTCCCAGGTAGCAGGCTCATGATTGACTCAGCCTTCCATCCTTCCGAGGTCAGTAAAATGAGTACCCAGCTTGCAGGGGGGAGGAGGAGGAGTGGCAATGTGTAGCCTGCATAATTAAATTGTAAACCAACCAGAGAGTGCTTTAAGCACTATGGAGTGGTATATAAGCAGAATACTTTGCTTTTGCTTTTTGTTAATTGGTGAGGGACGTAAATTTTGTTTCACACTTTCTGTACTTAAAAGTGTACCCTGCCTTTGTCGGGCATGATTCTTTCCTTCTACTTCAGTGGGGGAGGTTGCCCCTTCCTTGATTTCAGCTGCAAATAAACAAAATATTATTGGATCTCTACTTGTATCAGAGCTATTGGCTAAATTATTCTGATACAAGAAAAGTTTGGGATTAGCCTGGACTCAACTAGGACAGGCAGTTAGCAAGGATTTTTAGGGATGGCATTAAGGAGGCAAAAGAAGTGAATTAGCTGTAGTTAGCTATAGACACTAGAGGCAACAAAAGAGGTATATAAATAGCAAGCGAAAAAGAAAAGAATCAGCTATTCAGGGGAGATGGAAAAGGTGTAACAGATGACAAAGGAAAGGCAGAACTGCTGAAATTCCTATTTTAGCTCATTCCCTTCCCAAACGAGAGACCATCACCCTCCAGAAAAATGTGAAGTGCAGGCAGAGGGGACAGGATTGCATCTTGAGATTAATAAACAAATAGTGAAGGAATACCTTACCAACCTGAACACGTTCAAATCACCTGGGCTGGATGAACTGCATCTAAGAGTACTGAAGTAACTGGGTTAAGAACTCTCAGAATCACTGCCCATTATTTTCTTGAAATCAAGGTACCAGATGATCTGAGGAGAGCTAATTTTGTATCTATCTTCAAAAAGGCCAAAAAAAAGGAACCTGGGAACAGCAGGCTAGTCAACCTGACATCAATCCCAGGGAAGAATTTGAAACAGATTATTAAACTGTCACTATGCAAGCTCATAGAAAACAATGCAGTAATAAGTAGAAGCCTACACGGATTTGTCAAGAAGAAATCCTGCCAGTCTAACCTGATCTCGTTTTTTTGTCCAAATGACCTCCCTGGTACCTAAAAGAAATGATGCAGACATAATATAGCTTGACTTCAGCAAATAGTTTGATAAAGTGCCCCATGATGTTCTGATTAAAGCTAACTAGGTGTGGGATGAGCTGCCTAGATGCCCTAAGCACATCCAATCTCACCCGATCTCGGAAGTTAAGCAGGGTCGGCCCTGGTTAGTACCTGGCTAGGAGACCACCAGGTAATACCAGGTGCTGTAGGTGCCTGGAGTAGGAACTGGCAAACTACTCCAGTATTCCTGCCAAGAAAACTCCATGGACATGGAGTCACAAAGAGTCGATCACGACTGTAACGACACAACACATACACACACAGGTGTGGGATGGATGGAACAACTGTCAGGTAGATACCCAACGGACTACAAAATTGTACTAAGAGGGTAGTGATTAATGGCTCCTTCTCAAATTGGGAGAAGGCTACAAATAGGGTACCCCAGGGCTCAGTTTTAGGCCCAATGTTCTTCCACATTTTTATTAATGACCTGGATGAGAGGGCACAGGGACAGCCAATAAGATTTTTTGATAACACAAAATTCACTGGACTGAAAATAACAGAATGAAATTCCACAGGGATTCACAGTAGCGCACCAAGGGAAATAAACCAAACACGTAGCTACAAGCTGAATATGAGCCATCAATGTTATGTGGCTACAATTCGTTTACTGTATTTTTCCCTCTACAAGACCTGACCATGTACAAGACTTCCCCCAAATTTCTGAACCCCAAATTAAGAAAATGAATAAATCTTGGTGGAAAGGAAGGGAAATAGTGCAGGGAGGGGGGAGAACCCAAACTGAGACCAGCAAATTTGCTGAGCAGAGTCCCTGCCCCACTCCCTTCCAAAAAGTGTTCTGCTTGTATACCGCCCCATACCACTCCAAGTAGTCTCTGGGTGGTTTACAGTTTTAATTACAGTATGCAGGCTACACATTGCCCCCCCCCCAGCAAGCTGGGTACTCATTTAACCGACCTCGGAAGGATGGAAGGCTGAGTCAACCATGAGCCTGCTACCTGGGATTGAACCCCAGGTCGTGAGCACAGTTTTACTTGCAATGCAGGTATTTAACCACTGCACCACAAGGCTTTCCACATACACACAACCCACTATTTCCCTTTCCTCTCCACCTTTCCAAAATGCCTCTCTGCTTTTTTGTTTGTTTGTTTTTGCAGAAATCCGAGCTGTCTTTCTGCAGAAATCCGACTGGGGAGAGCACTTCTTAATGGGCTCCTCAAACCCCTAATCATATGTCGTTCGATCATAATCCTGGCACAAGACCTGAGTGGAAAAGCTCCTTGTCTTCTCCGTTTCCCGTTAGTCACATATAAAATGACTTCGCTAATAAAGTAGGTTCGCTGCAATAACTGGATCATGGCTTCTCACTCTCCCGTCTGGAAAGAACAATAAATTCCAGTTAGTATAGCTTTAGTTTCCAGTATAATTTCTGGATGCTTTTTGGTGTGAGCCTTTTGCTCGTTTGCTTCCTTACTATATAAATCCTACCTCAATCAACAATTTTGTTGTTGGTTCTTGGAAAGACAACAATGGCCAGGTGCATAAGGAAATGGAATCTGCTCCTGATCAGCAATCAGGCCATGCTGGTGAGATTTTCAGAGCAAATCTACCACCCAATGCAGCCAATTGAGGTTTCTGGCACAAGCAGCCTCAGTGTATGGGCTATTTTGAACTACTTCTCAGGGCGTTTATACACGACCCCTAAGCTCCGCTGCAAATGGCTGCAAGCTCCGCAGCTTAAAAATGTTTCCCCACCAGCTCCGGAGTTTGCAGACAATTAAGTGCGACCCCGCCCACTTTAGCGCGACCCAGCGCACTTTTCTTGTACCTTCTCTTTGGAGGTGAAACATCTTTGATGCGGTGCAACGATAGTGAGTGCGGGGCTCTCCTCGCTTCTGTTGGCTACTTTTTGGCTCCCGCCCCTTTAAGAGCTACTTTTACAGAGACGAGGGGGTTGGACTTGATGGCCTTACAGAGACAAGAGGCAGAACGAGGTGAGCAGCATGCTTTTCTTTCTTTTTTTCTCCCTCCCTCACGCAGCCAGCAACCAGGAAGTGCGGAGGGGGTGGGGACACAGGAAGAGCGACGAAACCCTAAGATCTCTGGTCCGAATTTAAGTGGCCAGCGGATCTTAGGGGTCGTGTAAAAAGGTTTTAAGTTAACAGAAGGGTCCAAACACAGCACACTCAGACATGCAAAATAAAATATTTGCAATTTCCCTTTCATTGGCAATAGAAGTCCAAGTAGTTTCCTAAGGAAGCACAGAGGCCATTATATTTTAACCGAGGATCGCTTTGGCTCCAGACCCTGCTGCTAATTCCGATGTGGGAAAATCCAGAACATTTCCACAGAAGGACCTTAGCAGAACGCATGTAAAATGAACTTGGTGGAGGCATATCTACTCTGCCAAACTGTGGCTGTACTTTTATTTATTTTATATAGACTATTTTTTACCCCACCTTTCTCCTTGGAAAAAGACCAAAGGCAACTTACAGTGACGAAGGGCAATATACAGTCCAGTACAGTGGTACTTTGTATAAAGGAATTAATTTGTTCCAAATGAAATTATGTTAAGCAAATTTTCCTTTATACAAATTTCCCATAAGAATGCATTGAAAACAGAAATACCTAATCGCGACCATTTTATGTTGTATGGATTTGCCCCATAGACCATTCTGTTAAGCAAATTTCCCCTATCTCTGGAATGTTTTATGTTGTACAGGTTTTATGTTATACAAACTGTTTGTTATACGAGGGTCCACTGTACAATTAAGACATATTTAAGTTGAGAACAGGGAATTGAGGGGCATCTTATACCACTAAAAGGCAACTTTAAAGCTGCAAAAGAACACGGAACAATTAAAGAGAAGAATAAAAATTCCATGTAATCATGTATGGTAGACCATCTAAAAGTTATGAGGGGTGGAAAGTAACATTGGAAACAGAGTGGCAATGCAGTCACAAAGGGAGATACAAACACAAAGTTATAGGTGGTTATAAACACAAAGTCTGTGTCGATTCATATAAAAGACACATACAGGGAAAGCTTGCCTGAAGAGAAAGGTCTTTTGCATCCTCCTAAGTGGGACACCTCTCTCTCTCTTGCCTGGCTTCTCTGCTTTGATATCCCAAACATTATGAAGCTGAAAAAGTTATAATAGCCATTTCTAAAGCCATAAAGACTTACCCAGTGCCACAGAAGCACTTTAAATCATTCAGCTGACAGCTTAGATAGAAGAAGGAAGAATTTTGTGATGATTGCATATTTCCTTCTGAGGTACAGGAGCAAGCTGTACATTGTTACACTGTGGAAGCTTTGCCTTCACTTTATGGCACTTTGCAAGTACAAATCTTTTGTTTGTTTGTTTACTGCACTTCTATGCTGCCTGTCTTCCAGGAACCGGGGCATTTTGCAGCCTTTCATTTCCTCCATAAAAATATGTTTTCACTTTGCAGAGTTTATTGAGCCTTCCTTGTATCTCTGATACTGGTACTTTCATTCCTCATGCTATAGGGTTGAAACTGATAATGCGCGCACGCACGCACGCACGCACGCACACACACACACACACACACAAACAAACCACACACACTCTTATCTTTGGGCTCTATTACATGATAAAAATACCATCCTTAATGCCCCGGTTTGATTTTAAATATTTTCCATCAACCACGTGATGCAAAACTAAGCACAAGGGAGCCTGGTCTTTTTCCGTGGAAATTCAAAGCAATTCCCCTGATTGAAAAAATATACAGTGGTACCTCGACTTACAAAGTTATTTCACACTGCCCTAATGTCACACTCAAAGTTGTTTCTGCTTCCTCTGTGAGCGTGTTCTGTAAGCTAACCCGCACCAGATTTGGGATAAATACAGTCGTGTCTTCACCAAACCAAGCACAATTGTGCTGCGAGAACTCTGCTTTGCCATTCCACATTGGAAACAAGTGTTGCATTCTGCTCAACCCTCTTTTTGCTCATGTAGTACCCAACCCGGCTTTTTCACTCAAAGTTCAGCCAAAATTTTTAATGGCAGTGCCTTCCCACGTTGCTCCTTTTCCTGCCTATCTTCAGAGTATCAGTGAAGTTAATTGGCAAGGAGTAGGACACCCACTGCGGGTGAATGTATCTTCCCATTAAAGGAACAAGAACAACCAATGAAAAGAGTAAATGGAAATACATGTACTGGTGGAGTAGGAATGGCTTATTCCATTACAATAATACCTCGGATAACGAATGCCCCTGATAACAATTTTTTCAGATAACGAATCGCAATTCCCAGGTATAGGGCTGCCTTGGATAATGAATTTTCCCTATGGGCTGCCTCGGATGACGAATTTTCCTATGGGCTGCCTCGGATAACAAATTTTCCCTATGAGCTGCCTTGGATAACGAATTCCCAGCATGCAAGAGTTATCCGGGGCTGCATCACATCTGTACATTTAAAGTGCCCTTTATAAAAAGTTTTGAGCAAAAAACCAGGTGTCTGTGTCATTTTCCTAGGCTATGGAACGGATTAATTGGTTTCCCGTTCATTCCTGTGGGAAACTGTGTTTCGGATAACAAATTTTTTCAGATAACGAATTGCCTGAGAGAATGAATTAAATTCGTTATCCAAGGTACCACTGTATTGTGTAGCAGTATGAAATGCTACACAAGGATGCATTATATGATGGTTAAACTTTCTGCCTTCTTTTTCCTAATATTTTTCTGTTTCAAGGACTATTGACTGATGGCACCAGTCTGCCATGAAACATGGGCACCAGAAAATCAATGTACTTGCATCATATTCTCTGTGGTAACATTTAAAATTGCAGGACTGCTTTCTCTGTGTTATTTCTGTATTGCCTGGCATGAAAATTTCCACCCAAGAGAACAACACAAATGCGTACTGCATACTCCTGACCTTTTGCATGACAGCCAAAAGGGTGGAATGAACTAGCTTCAAAAATCTGCTTTAAGAATGGTTATATGAATTGACATATTCTGTTTTCATGGGGAACAAAATAACTAGGCAGACAGAAGAAAAGAGAAATTTAAAAATAAGGGGGAAGCTTTGTTCCCAGAAAACAGAAGCAAGTCACTTACCATGCAGAGCTAAAAACATTATTGACCCCCTTTCAAATGATTGATTATTGCCATGGAATTTGCTGCCCATAAAGTGGAGGCAGCATGGGAGTTGGAGAGTACCAAATATTTTATTGAGGAAGATCTTCATAGTAAGTCGGGAGATTGGGTCCATTTAGTCACTGGAAATCTCAGGAGATTGGTAACAATCTTCCACTCCCAATTTTGAATCCAGTTGCTGTACCAGAATAGGGACTTATGTTCACATATCAGCTAACTGATTGTCTCTGGGGAGCCTGTGAGTAGGACAAGAAAACAACAGGACTGTCTTCCTTGCCTGAAACAATGAAGAAACCTAAGGCATAATCACCTGTGATTGGATTTCAGCATGGAAGGATTCATGATTCAGTGATACTGAATGAAACATGGTAAAACCAATTTACATTATACTCTATGCCCTTCATTTCACAGTTGACAAAGAAAGAGAATTATATGTAGGAAATGGATAGATCCAATGAGCCCAAAACCATGAGAAATACATTTCATAGAATCATAGAATAATGACATTGGAAGGGGCCTATATGGACATCAAGTCCAACCCCTTGATCATGGCAGGGATATAAATCAATGGAAACCTGCCAGGTGGTTGTCCAAATTTATTTTGAACGTCTTCATGGTCAGAGACTCACCCTACTTGAGGTAACAAGTTCCACTGTTGTACTGTTCTAACGTATTCAGTTTGTGATTCATGACAATTCCAACATTCTTCTCGTTTATATTACTGCTGAGCCAAGTATACCCCATCTTATAACTGTGTGCTTGGTTTCTTTTTCCTAGGTGCAGTACTTCACATTTATTCCTGCTGAATTTTATTCTGTTGTTTTCAGCCCAGTTCTCAATCCTTTTTCATCCTTTTGAATTTTGCATCTCCAGAATATTCATTGCTTCTCCAGAATATTCACTGTTCTGATTAACATTCTAATTAACATTCCCCATACCGCCTGATTCAGATCATTAATAAAAATGTGGATAAGCACTGTGCTGAGGACTGAGCCCTGAAATATCCCACTTATTATCATCTCCCAGTTTGACAGCCATTAATCATTGCCCTCTAAGTACAATTCTGTAGCCAGCTGTATATCCACCAGTTATTCCATCCATTCCACTCCTAGTTAGATTGCTAATCATAATATAATAATGAACTCTGCCAAAAGCTTTGTTGAAGTCAAGATGCAGGATACTTTTTTTCTATCAGGGAGATTACCTGATCAAACAATGAAATCAGATTAGTCAGGGAGGATTTTTTCTTGATGAATTCATGCTGACTTCTAGTTATTGCTACATTGTTTTCTAGATGTTTGCAGTTCCTTAGGTACTCTTGGATTCAATTCATCAGGCCCTGGATATCTGAACTTGTTCAAGGTGATATTGTATTCATTACAGCTGTTGTGCGTTTTCCAGGCTGTTTGGCCGTGTTCTGCAAGTTTTTCTTCCTGATATTTCATCAGACTCTGTGGCTAGCATCTTCAGAGGGCAAGGAGCTCAGGGAACTAGGAGTTCTCTTTGTGCTCTGGAATATCAGATGGCCTGGCCTCCTTTCCACTTCCTATATGTCTTCTTTTTTGTTTTCAGGTCCTCTCTGAATTTTTTGTAGAGCTGCACTTTTCTTTATTTAGTCTCCTTAAGTCTTCAAAACCCATCCCCCCTTTCAAACAGGGACGTTGGCAATTCTTTGGGTCTGAGTCCCCATTTGAATCCGAATCTTTGGTACCAAGTACCAAGTCCAAATCCCTGTTAAAAACAAGCTTTTTTCCCCAGAAAAAGGGAGAGGTGGGTGGATTCCTAGTCACAATTTGAGTTCAAGTCATAAAAAATAACTAAGTCAAGTCTGAGTTGAATCATTGGTGTAACGTAAGTACATTGGTACCTTGTATAAAGGAATTAATTCGATCAAAATGAAATTATGTTAAGCACATTTTCCTTTATACAAATTTCCCATAGGAATGCATTGAAAACAGAGTAATCCCTAATCGCGACCATTTTTATGTTGTACGGATTCGCCCCATAGACAATTCTGTTAAGCAACTTTCCCCTATCTCCAGAATGTTTTATGTTGTACAGATTTTATGTTCTATAAACTGTTTGTTATACGAGGGTCCACTGTATGACTTGATAGTGAGTCATGTGACTAGAGTCTCCATCGCTGCTTTCAGGAGAAGCTTTCCCTCTCGGCTTACACTTTCTGGAATGAAGCCCCATCTAGCATTAAGGCTTTTCACATTCCCAATAAATTTCTCTTCCTTCCCACACTTCCACCCCCTTTTTATTTTTTTAAATTCTATCTAGACGAGACAGACGCTGTCTTCATTCTCTTCCAGCTGTTTTGTCACAAGGCTCTGGCCTATACTGATTAATAGTCAGCCTCATTAGAAGCTCTCACGGTATTACTTCACCTTCTCCTTTGTGAAAGTTTAATTTTTCTGATTTAATAGAGTTCTGTTCTCCTCAAGAAGATGACACACACATTCTCTATAGTCTCACACATTTGGTGGGAGGGAGGTGGATGGATTCATAAATCATTTGAGTTCATTAAAGACAGTCAGTATTCAGGACACCTACTGGTTTTGTTGTATGGGTTTATTTATGTGTGCTATATTTCAATGAAGCTTTGCATATTCACTTTATTTTCTTTTTTGTTGTTCTGCTAAATTGCGGGTATTATTTATTTATTTATTTATTTATTTATTCAACTTATATGCCGCCCACTACCCAAAGGTCTCTTCAGTTGCAATTTGAAGAGTTGGTCAGGCGTTACTCATCAAAAACTGAGTGGCCCTTCTCAGGGATTATTGTCTAGGTATGCTATATGCAAACAGAAACTGCAGCTGCATTGCCTTCCCCAAGGAGAACGTGACGAGCTCAGCACTCCCCGTTGTGTGTGCAGATATTATTCATGTAAATAATACCTGAATTAGGTTTACATCTCTTTGACTCAGCAGTCTGGTGGAGATGTGCACTGTTTTTAAATAAATGTGCAAGGACAAAGGGAGGAGGGCTGCAGAGAACTCCGAAGAGCCACTGGTCACCCATGGGGCAGAGCAACAACCCCATACATGCTTTATGTTCCATCTGGCATTGTTGTCGTGTGCTGTCAATTTGGAACCAATTTATAGCGACTTCAGTAAGGCCTTCACGGCAAGTGAGGCATTTAAGGAATGGGTTTACCAATTCCACTCCTCCAGTGAGTTTCCATGGGTGAGCAGGGATTCCAATCCTAGTTCTAGAGTCTAATACAGTGGTTCTCAACCTGTGGGTCCCCACATGTTCCTGGACTGCAACTCCCAGAAATCTCTTCCAGGACCTCAAGTGGTAGAGGACTCTGGGAATTGCAGTCCAGGAGCATCTGGGGACCCACAGGTTGAGAACCACTGGTCTAATCCATCACTCTATCCACTCCACTACAATGTATACGTGGCATGCCTCTGGCACACGTTGAGTTAAAAAGCTTTTACTTCAAGAGGGACAGTGAATTGAACAGAGACATTAAACAGGAAGGACTGAGCTGATGGCAGCAAAGAATATGATGAGTGACAGACAAGCCCCCCACCCCACCCCAGTAAGGTCCAAGATCTATTTCTGGATATTCCAGCCGCTGAGACAGCAGGGAGGGCTCAGACTGACGTTATTGCACATTACAGTAATACCTTGGTTCATGATGTGGAGGAATGCCTGCATTTCTCTTGGGAGGGCTATGACTGGCTATGACAGAATTAGCTCAAAATACTGCCTTTCCTCTCCACACCCCCACCTTCACCTTTTTTTCTTCCTTGTGAGATGCAAATCCCATGGCCGGTTGGCCTTTGTCCACTTGCTAGAAGGGTGCCTGTGAGCAGAACTGAAATGCTCATGTCTTCTCTGTATGAACGTTTTGTGTGTTGTGTCATTACAGTTGTGACCGGCTCTTCATGACCCCATGTCCATAGAGTTTTCTTGGCAGTTGCAGCTAACTGATGAGAGGCTAGCATGCATCTCCTGTACATACTGTAATTGATTGTGTGATCAAGATGCATGCTGTTACCTCATCAATGAGCCATAGCAGGCAACATAAACCCGCAATAGTACTCCAACCAGTGCTGTTGTTGCTATGTGCCATCAGTCACAACTGTTGACCCTGACTGAATATTCAAGCAGCGGGTTATCATTGCTACCCTTTGTGAGCTTCCCTCGTTGGCAGGGATTTGAGTACCACATTCCTAAGTCTTGTTCTGAAACTATCCACTACCCCACACTACTTCTTAGCAGTATGAACGTTTTGATGGTAATGAGATAATGCTCCTTCCCAAACACATACAGTGGTACCTTGGTTTACGAGCCTAATCCATTCCGGAAACATGCTCGTAAACCAAAATACTTGTATATATATCCAAACAAATTTCCCCATAGGTGATCATGGAAACTTACCTAATCTGTTCTGGAATCCCAGTTTCCATGATTTGCTACGGGGGGAATCTGCTTTAGCCGGGAGCCGTAGTGGCCTCCAGAGCTCGCCCTGTGCACAGTGCTGCCTGGGGAGTGTTGCGGAGGCTGTGACCAGGCAGCGCTGGGCTTAGGGAGCTCTGCAGAGGCTGTGGCTGGGCGGCACCAGGCCCAAGGAGCACTCCAGAGGCCCAGCTTAGGCCTACATTGTGGCCCGGAAATCACTTCTGGTCAGTGCCAGACCCAGCAGTCACCCCAGAGGCTCATTCCCAGCATTGCTGCGTCCATGGAGAGCCCCAGAGGCCACTTCTGTTCCACTGAAAGTCACTTCCGGTCCGCCAGAAGTCACTTCCAATTTGTTGGAAGTGACTTCTGGTCTGTGCCAAGGCCCAGAAAGTCCGGTGAAGGCCCACTGCATGGCCCAGAGGCCCATTCTGGATAGCACCAGGCCTGGGGCTAGTTCCAGAGGCCCCACAGAGGCCCACCATGTGTCTTGGAATGAGCTCCAGAGGCCTGTTCCAGGCAGCACAGGGCCCGTGTTGAGGTGAACCTTGCTCACAAACCGAGGCAACATTTGAATTAAAACTTTGCTCAGTTTGCAAAATACTCGCAATCAAAGCTACTCATAAACCAAGATACCACTGTACATGAAAAACATGTACCACCACTAGCATCCAAGTTTCCTTTCTGCTGACACAATGGGTTATGTACATGAGCCATCTTCTACCAAGTTCAAAAGTACCAAGACTCCACAAGCTGTTTCATTAAAGAAAGAACATATCCTATACATCTGGGATTCAAACTTTTATCTGAAGGATTTGCCTTCTGTTCATTTCACTAAGGCAGGCATGTCCAAAGTCAGGCCCGGGGGCCAAATGTGACGCATTTTCAAATTATGAGTGGCCCGCAACCTCTTCTCCCCACCAGCTCAGCCTGTCACACATCCCTGCCAGCTGCCCCCTCCCCATACTGGATGGAGATGTCAGCTTGCAGTTTTACGGCTTGCCTGCCCTCCCTGTCTCTGTCTGTGCCCCCAGCCACCTGCCCAGCCTACCCACCCCCGGCTCTGTTGCTGCAGCATCCTCTCCGCCTCCTTGCATGTCCTAGAGGCATGTCCAGAGTCTGGCCTGGGGGCCAAATGTGACTGAATGTTTGGCCCCCACACATTTTCACCTCACCAAATCTGCCCCTTCTTGCAAAAAGTTTGGACACCCATGCACTAAGGTGACCAAATGAGTTATAAAGAATTCTTTCTGGAAGTTGAGTCATGGCAACTGGACTTCTTTTTCTTGTCCAGTTGCCATGACTCAACTTGCAGATAAACTAACCCGGATGGCTGAGAATCTTCTCAGACATAGAGTTATAAAGAGGACAGTTCTAGACTGGCATTTAATCAAGAAGGACAGAAGAAGACAAATTGCCCATTGACCTGGTCAATACCTGGTCAATCCAGCAGACAAGTCAGGCCAGTTTTCCCACTCAGATGAGATATTTCATATTATTATTTAAAATAATAACAACTATATTTCAATTTGTCCCTGTACTTATGAACTGAAATAGCAAAATGGCAGACACACTTGTATCCTCACACAACTCAAGTCTGTCTGTCACCACCTGCATTTTAATGACTTTAAAAGTTGGCAGTATAATGCAAAAAATAAAAGTATTGATTCATAAGATCAAATCTGGGTGGAGGGAAGGCTGCCCTTCCCCACTTATAGACTGCAGTTTTTAAAAAAATATTAGCCAGAGACCTCATTGTGACAATAATGATTTATTTTTGTAACATCAGTATATGTACTGCTTTCCAAAGCAAGAGGCAAGTGTCTTCTTCAATATATGTGTTCATTCAGTGAGGGAGAAAATAACGGCCGGGGGCGAGGGGACAACAGCATGGAAAGGAAATCCAGGCATAAGGGAAAGAAAGGTGATTAACCCAAATTAATTTTGCAGAAACCAGCAAAAGTTATGTTTAATAACTTTTTTAGAAAGTAGTTACACCTGAATTCCTTCAGCAAATTAAAAGTGACGTCAGAGAAAGAAAGAAAGAAAGAAAGAAAGAAAGAAAGAAAGAAAGAAAGAAAGAAAGAAAGAAAGAAAGAAAGATTTTGGACCCCAAGGAAACTGTCCTATCCAATAAAAGTCAGCTCTATCAAGTCCCAGAATTGCCTCAACAATTTTCTGGCTTTTCCAGAGAGATGCCAGATTGGCCAACTCAAAGAGAGCTATTTTTATCTCCTTCGTTATGATCTAGGCATTAGGAAGATTTTGCTCTGCTCTGTGCTCTGAACTTAGGTGTCGGACTCAATTTTATTTGCCTGGGAAAAGGTGATATAATGTGCTGAAATGGGATGAAAAAAATGTCACACCAATCTCAGTTGAAAGGCGGCAAGCTCTGCCACCTTTCATGGCATCAGACGTTCGATTCCTCTGAGCCTCTGGGCCATTTCAGAATGGCTGGCCATTCATCTGCCCTGGCACCCAGCTCAAAGAGCCACTGCTTTACCATCTCCAGAAGGCAACCCTGTGTTCTTGTTTGCAATTGGGTATACTCTTCCTTCTTCCAGTTTTCACAAAAATCCCTCAAGCATTTCCATTTGCCCAACTAGAAAAGACACCCTGACTCATCTGTTTTCCTGTTAAAAGAAGAAGAGTCAGAGCAGCACACTCAAAGCAGCCCAGAGTTTGGAATTTTTTTTTTAAAAAAAGTAATTAGGTATAATTCCTTTGCCTAGTTTACTGGCACTACATAGTTTATTTTATTTTATTTTATTTTTACAACTTATATGCGGCCCACTACCCAAAGGTCTCTGGGTGGCTTACAACCAAAAAATCAAAACAGTTAAAACATAGAATATCAATAAATAATTAAAACAATAATAAAAACCTTACACTAAAATCATTACACTAAAATTGCCATCAGAGGACCCACAATCTATATTGTGTCAATTAAAAAACTTCTGGAACAGGAAGGTTTTTACTTGGCGCAATTACTGGCATAATTGTTAACAAGGTAGCCTTACCGTTACAACTTTCAAAGTAACTACTAATTTTAAAAGCGGATTTTTAAAATGTTGTCTTGATTGATTGATTGAGTGATTGATTGATTGTACATATTATAGCCGTATGACCCATACATAAAACAAGATGAAACAATAAAGGGAGATGAAAGTAAAGAGTAATTAGGAGCCTGAACCTAGCATCACTGTCCTCTAAATTGCTGCCAAAAAGAACTGTGGAACATGTCCTGGAGTGTGAGTATTCTGGTTAGACAAGCAATGCCAGACCAGTTATCTAACTGCATTGCTTGAAACTTGTTCAGCAAACTTGTTATTTTAAATTTAAAATAAGAAAAAAATAAAAAAGGAACTTATTCAACAGAGGGAAACTTGGATATTTCAGAAAAATTAAATGAGTTCTATGCACCTGTCTTCATGATGGAAGATCTTGGGCAGAGTCTGGTACCAGAACAGCTCCTGACTAAAGAATTAAATAAAATACAAGGTAAAAGAGAGGATGTTTTAGACCTAACTGATAATTTGAAGATCAATACGTCACCGGCCCCAGGTGGTGATCTCTTTACTAAAATATGCAACATGTCCCTAACAATGGCCACAGTCCCAGAGCAGTAGAATATAGCAGATGTCACACTAATCCTATGGATTAAGAATTGGTTGATAGCCAGGAAACAGAAAGTAGGTGTCAATGGTTAATTTTCCCAATAGAGAGAGGTGAAAAGCAGTGTGCCCCAGGAATCCATCTTGGAGAATGGGATAAGCAGTGAGGCTGGCCAAGTTTGCAGATCACACGAAACTCTTCTGGGTGGTAAAGACCAAAAGTGATTGTGAAGAGCTCCAAAAGGACTTCCCAAATACCCTGCATGGAGCAGTTGATCTAGGAAGTTCTTCTTGGTAGGAGCCACTCTGACAGATACTGAGGTCCCAAGCTGTCTAGGGCAGTGGTGGCGAACCTTCAGCTCTCCAGATGTTTTTGGACCACAACTCCCAGTTCTTTATCATTGGCAATACAGGCTTGGAATTCTTGGAGTTGTGGTCCAAGACATCTGGAGTACAGAAGGTTCGCCACCACTGGTTTAGGGCTTTGTTTGTTAACATTAGAACCTTGAAGTCAATGCAGTAGCATAGCAGAAGCTAGTGCAGAGCAGCCAGTACAGGGGTAAAATGGACTTTCCAAGTCCAAATCGCTCAGCAAACATGTTCAGAATGGCTCCAAAACGCCATAAAAATTCCAACTCCACCCTCCCCTACACAAACTACAGGGGCTGCAATGCATCCTGGGTGCACTTTTTTACAAGGCAGTTTGATGCATTTGTTATCCGAGGCAGCCCATAGGGAACATTTGTTATCTGAGGCAACCCTATACCCGGAAATTTCCATTTGTTATACAAATAATTCGTTATCAGGAGCATTCAGTATTCGAGGTATTACTGTAATGTCAAGTGACTTGTATGGACCAAAGTAATGGGCAAAAGACTATTAATTACATTCAATAATAATTTAGTGGAGGATCATATTATACAAATTAAATATATATTAATTTGATCATTTATTTATATGAATTAGTTTAGTTTAATCACTAATCAATTTAACAGTTTAAATAATGCCTAATAAATTTATTAAAAAATGATTAAAGGGTAACAAATAATGTGTTTAAGATATGATTGGTTAACCACCCAATTAGGCGAGAACAGACTTTGCAGGAGGTAAATGGACAATAAATACCCTGAGGCAATCGAGGTGTGGATCAAAATATGATACATTTATAAAGATTAAAGACAATCTAATTATGTAAGAACCTCAGATTTGATGTTGCTTCAGTGGAAGAACTTCTGTGTGAGCATCAAGGTGCCCATGGAAGGCAGAGGTGGCTCCTACATCCCTGGGGCTCCATGGGAAGGAGAGAAGGCTCTGGTTAAACTATTGAATAGAGATGGATGTTTCATTTCAGAAGGGGACTGGTTCCAACATGAAACATGCCAGCACAGCTGGCGCTAGGAAACCAGTCCCACCCTCCGGAACAAAATCAACCACTGTCTTACCTTGCTGTAGTTTTGCACTGAGTGAAATTCCCAACCAGGAAGCAATCTTTAATGCATCTTCTTTCCCTCTCCCTAGTGCTGGCCAATCAGGAGCTGTGCAAGGACATGCATCATCCCATTTCCCTGTCTGATTGGCCAGTGCCAGGGAGAGCAGAAAGACGATGCATTGGAAGCTGCTTCATGGTTGGAATTTCACCCAGCATGAACTACAGCAAGGTAAGACGGTGTTTGATTTTGTTCCAGGGGGTGGGACTGGGTTCCTAGCACCAGCTGTGCTGGCATGTTTCATTTTGGAACTAGTCCCCTTCTGAAACGAAACACCCGTCTCTACTATTTAACCATGCAGCTGTAGCCTCAGCTAGACCTAGGTAACTGTCCTGCTTAAATGTTATCAAAATTACTTTACGTTTCCCTAATATTCTGTTTGTTCATGTTGTGGCTTAAACTGTTAATTCTAATTTGTGTTATGATTGATTCCTGTCTAAGATGCACATAAGAATGCCAGACAAACTTGTGGTCTGTTTCAGGCTCATTTAATGTGAATTGCCTGTATTGTACTTAGGCTCTTGGTGGTCCTGAAAGAAAAAAATCAGCAGGAAAAAAAAAAACCCAGAGCCAGCACATGCTTCAAATGCTTTCCCCCAACAGGAGAAATGAAAATCTGTTTAAACGAGAAATTCTTAACCAAACAATAATGTAGAAACACTTTCTTTCTGAAAAGCATTTTACAGTAATGACATTTTACAATTAGAGCTTTGTACTACATGAATTTCACATCTTCAGCTGTCTCTCACCAGGCTTATTATATGAATAACAATGTCCCAAACCATGTGAGGGAACAAGCCAGAAAGAACTGCTGGTGCTCAGGTGCTTCATAATGCAGGTACTGCATGTCAGCTCTGCTTCAACCTCCCATCTTCTTCTTTTGAAGAAAGATACAGACTGTTTTTCTTATTGAAGCTTTGTAGCAGGCACCTGGGATTCAGATCCAGGCTATAAAATCAAACGCTTTGGAGCTCCAAGGGTTTATTTTTGTTATCTCTGTGCTCTTAAGTGTTGGAAAAAACTATTTCACATAATAATAAAAATTGTTACAATCCTTTGTGTTAGGCTAATAACACCAGATTTACTCTTGTTAAGGCAAAAAAAAATCTTGAACAGTGGGGGCACACATACATCCAAAGTGAAACTGTCTTACATCTCAGTAAATGCACATAAAAAGTTATGTATTTGTAGTTTTTAAGGAGTCCTATTCACTACAACAATAAAAGCAAGAGCAGGAAAACAAAATAGTCATGCATGGGATGTGTGGGGAGGGGCTGAATCAAGGTTTCGGTCAGAGGTAGTTAGTGGTGGAAGATTAGTCAGAAATCAATCTGGCAAACTACCATTTTGTGGCTACATTTCTGCACCAATTTAAGTGCCTGGGTCACCTCACATAAAATATAGTATAATCATCCAGTCAAAAGGTTAGATGCTCATGCATTTGTAGGTGACGTACTTACTCCACAACTAAGGCCCTTTGTACATGACCCCTAAACTCCGCCGCAAATGGCTCCCAGCTCCGGAGCTTAAAAATGTTTCCCCACCAGCTCCGGAGTTTACAGGAAATTAAGTGTGACCACGCCCACTTTAGCACGTCCCAGCGCACCTTTCAAGTACCTGCTCTCTGGAGGTGAAAATTCTTTGATGCGGTGTAACGATAGTGAGTGCGGGGCTCTCCTCGCTTCTGTTTGTTGTTTTTTGGCTCCCGCCCCTTTAAGAGCTACTTAAGAGACTGGAATGTTGCCGCGGCAAGAGCGAGAGGCAGAAAGGAGGTGAGCCACGTCTCTTTTCTTCCTGTTTTTTCTCCCTCCCCTCAAACAGCCAGCAGTCAGGAGTGCGGAGGGGGTGGGAACACAGGAACAGTGACAAACCCCTAAGATCTCTGGTCCGAATTTAAGTGGCCAGTGGATCTTAGGGGTTGTGTGAAAAGGCCCTAAGCTACCACCTTCCCTTAGGCTTCCATCACTCATGAATATTGTACTTTGTACCTTTCCTGTGAAAACAAGAAACGAATACTTTTATCATGGATGCAAGCAGCTAGCAAAGTCACACAGATTACTAGCTGGAAATATTAACAGGCCATCATCTGACATGGCAATATATCAACATGCCAGCAGATGCTTCAGGCTGAACTCCCATGTCCTTGCTCTCCTTCTTTATTTTAGGTCTTTTTATTCAGCCAAGTTCATCCCCTAGATATCTAGATAAGTGCTTAGCATTTGAACACAAGAGAGACACTGCTGAATGTATGCTCCTTCCTCTAAAATTACAGAGCAAGTGGGTGGATTGCATTTTGTTTGTGCATAAAAAGATGATTTAAGCTGTTAATTATTGCATGAACTCCATAAAAATAATTAGAGTAAACCGAACTGATGGAAATAGGCCACAAGAGGCTGGGAGACTCCAGTATGACTCAGTGTCACGCCAATGTGCATTCAGAATAGTCCTGAAACATAGAGCAACCTGCAGCAGAAATGGAGGTCAATTTTTCATTGCTTTTTTCCTTCCTTGGTGTTCTTCCATCATATTATCTATCTTGCCTCACAGGGCTTGACTTCTTATGAAGCATGATCTCAAACATCAGCTGTGAATCCATTCTGCACCACCAGCACCTCAAAGGGAGAGAAGCAAGGAATATATACCTCCATTTCCTTGGATTTCTCGTCTGGTTATTTTTGTGTATAAAGTCAGATAAGATGTGCCAAGGCGATGCAGACAACTACACAGGGAAACAGTGTTATCTTGGGAATGCAACCGCTGCTGCCATTAGGGCTCTTTGACTTTATAAGACAATTTTTCTTTCTCTTCCTTACACTCCCATGAAAAGACAGGTTCATCTAGTCACACGTACATATAGGATTTTCATGTGTGTATTTCTGTTTTGTAAAAAAAAAAAATGTAACTTAAAGGAAAAGGAAAAGAAAAAGCAGGAAAAGCGGACAAGGTGAGAAGAGTACAATCACATTCTTTGTTACATCTCTGCTTAAATTTGCTGCTTATATACTATACAATGTATATACTAATACTGTGTATTAGCCCTATTCAATTGCCTGTTGCACCTTTAACTTTCCAACAATACACTGTATCCATTTCTGCAACTTCTAAACATTATTCTATCAATTCTTCCTGTTTGGGTGTCTCTGTCTTCTTCCTGTATAAAACATGTAAAATTCTAGCTACATACATTGCTGCATACTATCTCTGGCCTAATATTCACTAGAAAAATGGTTTAAGTAATAAATTGCAAGCCAAATGTTTATCAACATTCATGTAACACTCCAATATGTTCTCCCTTCTTTACATGCCTCACTACATATGGTATAAACTCCCCATCTGTCTCATACATTTCCAACGTTTGTTCAATACTTTTGAATACATTTTGCCTATTTCTGAGGACATACCATCTGTGGCACATCTACTATATATCTATATTAGGGCTTCCATCTTTGATACTCCATATACTAACTTTTCAGGTCTGTGCCTAATGGTCAGTATCCAACATTTGTTTGACACTTTTGTATACATTTTAACTATTTTTGAGGGTGGCATGTGCCATATTTGCACACCTATCTATCTATTTATCTATCTATCTATCTATCTATCTATCTATCTATCTATCTATCTATCTATCTATCTATCTATCTATCTATCTATCTATCTATCTAAACTTTCCATATTTAGTCATCTGTATATTACCTTTCTGGTCTGTGCCTACTGGTCAATATCAATATTCTATCCTATATTTTATGGCTATCCCCACTTACTTTCTTTCTTCTTATTATCTTATATTTTTTTATGCTTGACTCCTCTGATTTCATTGTCTGTGCCTTTGAAGCACTGGTATCCCCTTCTTCCTCATCATCCATTTGGGTTGATGCACTGTTCTTCCTTTTTTGGGGGGCGTCTTCTATTTCTTCTTTTCATTCAGATTTCTTCCCCATTTCCCACTATTTTGTCAAAGATAGTCTACTTGCATTTCCAAAGCTGGTACTAGCATTGCACTCACCATCAAGGCTGAGCCCTCATCTATTTCTTCTTGAGTATTCTGAAAGTGTAGCATGTAAGGCTGCTGCTTCCATTTCAAATCTTGGAAAGGATCTTCAGTTCTTTTCTGCTCTGTTTTCCATGTTTCCAATTCTTCATCAATTTTCTTGATTTTTGCCATATTTCCTTCTAGTTGTGCAATTTCCTTCCAAGCCTGTTCAAGTGCCATCCTGAAGGCAGTTTGCAAATTTGATTGAAGGCAGTTTGCAAATTCAATTGAAGTATTTTCATGTTTTAACAGAAGGGAAACATGTGTTATATTCATATTATTGAAAGAGGGGAACATGGAAGTCTTGGTATCACTGTTCCTTAAACATATGTTTTAGTCTTCTATTGCCTGATAATATTTTCCCACTTTCAAGTATTAAATTCATGCTAAATTCTTTGTTCCTTCGGAGCTTATGTCAGGTTTTTGGCATAGTCTTATGCTACTTTTTTATTTATTTTGTTGTTTAATGTAAACCACCCAGAATAGTGTTGTGCTCTAATAGGGCAGTGTGGAAGTTTGTAAACAAATTGAAAGTTGAGTCATGGCAACTGGACTTCTCTTTCTTGAGAGACAGAAATGTTTTGCTGCTCATCCAAACTGCTTCATGAGTCTGAATAAAGCTAGTGTGAGTCATCCATCTTATAGTCCTATATAAGATGGACTATCAGATGGAGGACTTGAACTAGCTTTCTTCAGAGTGACGAAGCTGTTTGGATGAGCAGTGAAACATTTTTATCTCTTAAGAAAGAGAAGTCCAGTTGCCATGACTCAACTTCCAGATAAACTCACCTGGATGACTGAGAATCTTCACAGACATTTTGTAAACAAAAAACAAATAAATGTTTCCCATTTATTTGCTTACTTGTCTTTTTAGAGTTTTTGGAGAGAGGGCTATGTGTATGTGTGTAGTTTTTTTAATTCTGTCCCCGGATCTGTATGGGGTCCTTTCTGTGTTCAGCTGATGTTTTTAAAAATGTGATTTGGTTAATTTACTATATGGATACATTCTGTTAAAAGTGTATTTTTGGTGTTTTGGAAGGGACTGTATTGTGTGGTGGTGACTGTACTGTTGCCTGGTTCTCTACTCTTCAGGAGTAGTTTTTAATTGACTGCTTGTGGGTGTGGGCTAGAACAAGAAAACATGAATGCAGAAAACCAAAATGAAATGACCTAAAAAGGTGCTCCTTCTTGTGATAAATGAAAGAACCAAGGCATGAAAAACATTGAAACAAGAGAAGCACCTCCCAAAGAACCCAAAGTGGAAAAATGAAAGTTTTTGTCATGCATATATCCCTTATCACCTATTCCACTTTAATGATTTAAAGCACTAAAGAACTTGTGAAGAGTGAAGGAAGCCGTATAGAGCTGTCTGAGAGACGTGCATGAAACAGAGCCAAGAGTTTCACCATGGATTGGATGCTGCAGTTCAGCAAATAATTGCCAGGTTCAGCATGAAGTAGAAAGCAGAGATTGCAGAACCAACATTGTAAGGACTCAAAACTAGTCATGAGCAAGACTTTTATGTGGTTGGTTGGTTTTGATATAACTACAATTTTTTTTTCATAAATAAGAAAAAAGTGAGATTTTAGAAAAAGGTGGGAGAGAGCATAATTGACATAAAAATCAAGGAGACTAAGAAGCAATTAGATGGACATTTAGCATACTATTTGGAATGCTACAGGGAGGAGTCTTTTTTAGCAGCGATCACACTGGAGCAAACCAGATTGTTCCCCACAGCATTACTACCTGAACCTTTATGGTCTCAATAAGGGTCATGACCTTTTTGGGTGCTGCTAAGTTTGCTCTAGTTTGGTCCATTTTTAGCACATGTGATTGCTAGAGAGGGACAAAAAGAAAGCCTTCCTCTAATTTGTCAATACTGTTGTACACCGCCCAGAGTTCCCGTGAGAAAACCGGGTGGTTAACAAGCATAAAAATAAATAAATAAATAAATAAATAAATAAATAAATAAATAAATAAATAAATAAAACTATTCTGACTTAAGGAAAGAGACATTTCATGATACTGCCATATTAATCACTTTCTTGGCTTTACTGAAGCACATTTTATAGAAGGGTTTAGGAAGTGATTTTTTTAAACAAAAATGTTTATTAGGGCAGTGAATATGCACTGCATCACTTTATAGACCTAAAAGACTAATGGAAATCAAATGTGAATTAGGAAAGCAAAAGGGCCTTTTCACACGACCCCTAAGATCCGCTGGCCCCTTAAATTCGGACCAAAGATCTTAGGGGTTCATTGCTCTTCCTTCCTCCCCACCAGAGAAAGAGAGGAAAAAATGCAGCTCACCTGGAGGAGCTTCCTGGAGCTCTGTTCCGTTTCTCTTCTGCTTGCTTTTTTTCCTCCCACCTCTTCTCTTAAAGGGGCGGGAGGCAAAAAAAACACAAACAGAAGCCAGGAGAGCCCCGCACTGACCAGATTAAATCCGGACCTGGGGATTTTCACCCACCTCAAGCAGGTACAAGAAAGTGCAGCTGGGTCGCGCTTAGGTGGGCGGGGTCGCACTTAATTTCCTGCAAACTCCGGAGCTGGTGGGGAAACATTTTTAAGCTCCGGAGCTGGGAGCCATTTGCTGCGGAGTTTAGGGGTCGTGTATAAAGGCCCCTAGTGTCAGGAAAACTGACAGCAGGCTGTGTTGTATTGCATCTGTGAGTTCCATTGCAATTCACATTTTCTTTCCATTCGTCTTTTAGATCTTTAAAATGATGCAGTGCACATATGCTACTCTAATGCACACTTACATTTTCCCCACTTCCTTGGCACTTCCACAAAGCTGAAGAAGTGATGACTTTGCCAATATCAAAGTGGCTCTCTTCTTAAACCACTTCATTATACTGGCAAATTGACAGCAGGCTGCTGCGGACAATACAGGATTGCTTGAATCTGTATGCTATTTGGATGCAAGGATCGCTCCAAATAGCAGACCAGATCGCATAGCAATCCTACTTAGTGTGCTCCAGCCCAATCATAATACTACACAATGACATGCCCTAAATTCATTCAATCATAGAGAAATTGAGTTGGGGCTTATAAAACCATCCAGTCCAACTCCTTGCTTAATGCAGGAATCCACGTCAAAACCGTTCCGACAGATGGTTTATTCGCTGCATTTCTATCATCTTGCCTTCCTGCTCATAAGCTCAAGATGGCACATGAGGCTCTCCTGTCCCAACTTAATTCTCACAACCACCCTATAAGTTATGTTATACTAAGAGATTGTGACTGGCCCAAATCAACCTGCAAACTTTATGACTCAGTGAGGATTTGAATCCATTTCTCCTTAGTCCAGCAGACTATTTAGTACAACAAAAACCAATCCTCCAACTTCAAAGTATACTGCCTCTCATAATACTGCTTTTTTCCATTCAGGAGAATAGTTAAAAATATATAGTTAGTCACTTTAAACCTAATTTTGCAGATACCATCCTTCCTTTGTACATGAAAGAAACAATTCATTCCTTGTCTTTGTAAAATTATGAACATTGTTACTTGTCTGCCTTTACAATAATTTAAATGACATCTCTAAAGTATCTACCATTTTCAGCCTTTTTTTCTAGAGTGCTTAATCTTATTGCACAAATACAAATCTCTCTCTCTCTCTCTATCCATCCATCCATCCATCCATCCATCCATCCATCCATCCATCCATCCATCCACCCACCCACCCTCTGTGCCTCTTGAATTTAATTAGCATACTCTCTATTCCTTCCTCCAAGTCATTAATAAAAATATTGAACAGCACTAGACCCAGAACAGAACACAGGGGCACCTCACTGGTCATGTCTCTCCAAGCTGAAGAGAGGCCATTTATGATCACCCTTTGGGTGCAATCAGTCAACCAATTGCAAATCCACCTAACAGTAGCGCTATCTGTTCCATCTATACCACCAGGTCTGTAATTCTATCAAAGAAAGAGATCAAATTAGTCTGGCCTGAGTTGTTTTTAAGAAACCCATGTTTCTTAAAAACAAGTCTTTCTCCTTGGAATCAAATCTGACAGTATGAACCAGCTCAGGTGTTAAGGTTATCAGGAGAGGCCTTTCTCTCCATACCACTACCCTCACAGGGTGTCTCATGGGAACACATGAAAGGATCTTCTCGACTGCTGTGCTCAGACTCTGGAACTCCCTCCCACTAGACACCAGGACTGCCCCATCTCTGCTGTCTTGCTGGAAACAAGCAAAGACCTTTCTCTTCAGACAAGCTTTCCCTGAAGGATGGATTATCTATTATGTGTCTTTATACGAACCTATCATACATGACTACACAGAATGGGTGTTCATAAACACTTATAACTTTGTGTTTACATCTCCCTTGTGTGATCGTATTGACGCTATGATTTCAATGTTCGTCTCCATCCCCCATAACTTTTAGATGGTTTTATCGTGCATGATTACATGTTAGTTTTACTCTCTCTTTAACTGCTCACATACTCTTGTAGCTTTAATGCATGGTGGCTCAGCAGACTAAGGCGCCGAAAACTGTTGGCTGCAAAGTCAGCAGCTTGGCGGTTCAAATCCCGGGTGCCACACAGCAGAGCGAGCTCCTGCTGATAACCCCAGCTCCTGCCAATCTAGCAGTTCGAAAGCATGTAAATGCAAGTAGATTAATAGGTACCGCCATAAAAAGTGGGAAGGTAAAACAGTGTTTCCTTACAGCCATGCCGGCCACATGGCCATGGACTTGCACAACACTGGATCTTCAGCTTGAATACGGAGATGAGCACAGCCCCTAGAGTCGGACACAACTAGCATACATGTGCAGTGGGAACCTTTACCCTTACCTTTTTAATACTGTAAGATGTCCCTCAATTCCCTGTACTCAAACCTGAATATGTATTAATCGTACTGGACTGTATATTGTCCCTCATTACTGTAAGCCGCCTTGGGTCCTTTCCAAGGAGAAAGATGGGGTAAAAATGCTCTAAATAAATAACAAATAAACACATTTTTGGAGGGGAAAAAGAGGTGATAGAAAGGGTTGGTCCAGGTGGAGATTGTCAATCTAATTTCGTAGCCCACTTACTGTCTCTTCTGCTGACTCTTGCAGCACAATAATTTGTATTCATCTGGAGTGCTACAGTGATTTCACTCCCAGAAATCAGTAGGGACCTGATTAGAAAAACTTATAATCCATCCCGGGTTTTCCCAGCTGTCATACCCTCAGCTAAACATGTTACTTGTTCATCTCTTTCATCTGTGCCAAACTGGACTCAAACCTATTCTCTACAAGGCAAACTGAATAATGTAGCTTTTTGTCTCTAGAGGTCTACAAACTGGATCTAGTATAAAGTAGGTCCTGCTTCTCTCAGCCGTCTGCATTATTGAAAGGGCCTCTCTTCTTTCTGCTTTTCTGAAGTTGTCCCTTTCCAACCAGCAGCAACTGCTCCATTCTTCTTTTATTTAACCTGTTGCCCTCTGAAGGTCACACAGTTAAAAACATTTTCTTTCACAGCCTTTGGCTCACTCGTATAAAACACTTCCTCTTATTTCTTAACTCTGATTTTGAACGTTGTTTGTATTTCACCATACCCATTACTTTCTCAGTATACTTGAATACTGCTAGAAACCCCAGGGTGCAAAGACCAGGATTTATTGCTATATAGATGTTTAATCATCATCTCAAAACTTCAGAGCTGGAAGGGATAATCAAATCCGGCTCCTGTCAAGGAGGCAGAGTGGGGGGGATCAAACTGAGCTACGCAGTGGTTAAGTTTGCAAAACACAGTTTTAACTCTCTCAAAAGCTATAATTTTACCGGTTTCCTTGTAACGAACATCACAATACTGCTTTGTTCCCCCCATGTCTGCTTACTTGAACTAAAATCTCAAAACAAGTAAAAATATACATTTGAAGTGTACAAATGTGGGGGAATTCAGATTGTGAACAAGTGTCTTCCTTTCATCTCCCTACTTTTTTCAGTGGAAGGCAAATACCTCTGCCCGGATGCTGGAATGATGAGCGCACGAAAGAAAGGAGGATCACTGCAGGCCTCCTGTCATGTTGTCTACAGGCAAAGCCAAGCAGCCTTCATGGATTTTTAATGAATCTTTTTCAACCAACAATAAAGATTTGTTCTAGTCAGCGCCTCTGGCTTGACATCACAAATTCAATAAATTGGGCAACCCCACCTTGAGTGAAAAGAAGTGAAACAGTGTGGTTTATACTAGGCCTGTAATTGTTATGTCTTCTGCCTCCTCATATGACAGCCACACTTGGGGAGCAGTGTAATCACATGCAGAGAGAAACCATGCTACAGAACACCTGGCAGAATGGCCACCAGTATCAAACTCCAAGATAACTGATCTTATAAACCAGCTTAAGCCATGTAAGGCACCTGACATTGATGGCATTCCACCCTGATCTGCTCAAGGAGAATATAGATTGGTGGACTCCAATACTAGCTAAGCTCTTCACATACAGTATGTTGATCAGAATGCCCACATACCCACAGACTGGAACATGGCCATGGTCATTCCTATTTATAAGAAGTGTCAAAGGCTGATCCCACCAATTACCACCCAGTCAGCATATTGTCAGAAATCAGTAAATTGTATGCTAGACACCTTTACTGGAAATTAATAGACTGGATGGATAATGAAAACATGCATTAGAACCCAAGGCTCCTTAGCAGAACACTGCCCAAAGCTTAACACTGTCACCACTGACCTGTCCATAGTGCATCCTGCTGCATCTCATCTCCAGGAAAATGATGCATATGCATCCAGATGATCTAAAAGAAAACATGATTCATCAGACCAAGCAACCTTTTTCCATTGCTCTGTGGTCCAGTTCTGATGCTAGGGGTCATCAGGGGCACTTGGATTGGCCTGCAGCTGCACAGCCCCATACATGGCAAAATGCAATGCACTGTGTGTTCTTACACCTTTCTGTCGTGGCCAGCATTAAGTCTTTCAGCAATTTGAGCTATGGATTGCTCTTCTGTGTGATTGGACCAGACAGGCTAGCCTTCACTCCCGACATACATCAATGAGACTTCAGTGCCTGCGACCCGATGCTAATTCACTTGTTGTTCCTCCCTGCATCGCTTTTGGTAGGTACTAACCACGGCACACTGAGAACACCCCAGAAGACTTGCCATTTGGGAGATGCTCGGATCTAGTCATCTAACCATCATTATTTGGCCTATTTGAAAATCACTCAGATCTTTTCACTTGCCCATATCTTCAGCATCCAACACATGAAATTCAAGAACTGACTGTTCACTTTTTGCCTAATATACCCCACCCCTTGACAGGGGCCATTGCAACAAGATACCATATTTTTCTACGCATACAGTACCACACTATTTTTTTCTAAAATCATGATGCCAAAAATTAAGGTGTGTGGTGTACATGGAAGTAAGCCTTTTGGGGTGGGTGGGTGGAGGGGAACCCAAACTCACCTTGGTTTTTCCCCTCTGTGGCTTGTTTTTTGCATGATTGGCTCTGTCTTTCCTTGAGTTCTCCATCCCTACCCTGTTCTAAACACTCATCTCGGCTTTGGTGAGTTTGTTTTTGGCAGGATCAGGCTCCGTCGGGCCTGAGCAGCCTAATAAGAAATACACTCTGAAAAGAAAAAAGCCATACCTTTTTTTTTTTTAGCATGAAAAGGCATTTCTTGGTGGGCTGCTCAAGACCAACTGATCCTGCGGAAAAAAAACTCACCAAAGCTGAGAGGAGTGTTTAGAAGGGAAAATGAAAGAAAACTCAAGGAAAGACAGAGCCAAATCATGGAAAAACATACCCACCAAAGCAGAGAGGAGTGTTTAGAATGGGGAAATTAAAGGTAATAGTGTGGGTGGTGGGGGTGGAGGAGACCTCAAGGAGGATTTATTAATTTTATTTATTTGGGGTTCTAAAAAGTGGGGGGCATCTAATAAAAGACATTGTCTTATAGATGGAAAACTACCGTAATCAGTGCTATTCACTTCACCTGTTGGCGTTTTTAATGTGGCTGATCAGTATACGCACACCAGGCAAAAACCCTTCAAGTTGCTTTTTCCTGAAGCAGTTCTTCAGGCCACATTCAGTGCGGTCTGCATTATCAATATAATTTTGGCACAACGAGCCCCTACAGAGTGTTTCACAGCCCACTCCTTGGGAGATGCTCATTCTTTGCACTGAGGTTCATAGCTTGCTGCTTCTCCTTCAGTGCTAACATGCTTTGTCAGATAAGGTGACCTTGAAAGAGCTTTATGCAGGCATTGGAACAGCAGCACACAGGCAAGACAAGGTCACTGTGCTCTACAAGTTTTTGCCATATTTTTTGCCAAGGAGAACTTGGAAGCTCTGGGAAAAGAAGCTAACTCACTTTCAAGGGAAGCCTCTATTTAGAAGGAATCTACGAAGCCAGAAAACAACACACTATACAACACACCCAGAGCAGAATTTTCTGGTTTGAGCCTCTTCTCACTAAACAGCACTCAAAAGATTTGTCTGCAGCAAAACTGTTGGTTTTTGTTACGGTTTACTTAAGTACCTTCTCCCACTGGCTAGTCTGCTAACACATATTCGCGATGAGGAAAGAAAGGGCGCTTTTACACGACCTCTAAAATCCGCTGACAACTTAAATTCGGACCAGAGATCGTGGGGTTTGCTCCTCTTCCCGTGTTCCCACTCTTCTGCACTCCTTTGCTCCTGTCTGCCTTGAGGGGAGGGAGAAAAAAAGGGAGAAAAGAATGCAGGCTCACTTCCTCTCAACTCCATCTGCAGTCCAGAGCAGCCCTGTAGGGATTCCTGTCTTTTAAAGGGGCGGCGGGGACAAAAAAAACAAACAGAAGGCGAGGGGAGCCCGGCACCCACAGCTTTACAATCCGCATCGGATTTTTTTTTTTACCTCCGGAGACCAGGTACTTCTAAAGTGCCCTGGGGCACGCTTAGGTGGGTGTGGTCGTACTTTATTTTGTTTAAAGTCCGCAGCTGGTGGGAAAACAATTTTAAGCTCCGCATCTGGGAGCCCTTTGCATTGGATTTTAGGGGTCGTGAAAAAGCAAGAAAATACCTAACTAGAACAAGCAACCAAGCATGTGCCAAATGGAACAAACAGTGGTCTATGTGCAGCAAAAGCTTGCGATTTCTCTGTTTGAGATATTGCCAGCATAGGGCAGAAAATATGGAAAACTGGAATTGCCTTTCTGAGTCATGGGAGAATGACTGAGCTAAAGGAAGAAAGCCTGAGCTATTCTAGCTGGCATTTAGCCAAACATGTTCACACATGTGCAATGTTCAATTTGCTGACTAAGTGTTGCATCATACACTACTATATAATGAAGGTGGCAACTTGCCTCAGTGTGAGGGTGTATCATGAAGGAGCAACATGTCACTTGGACTGTCAGCATTTTGGACTACTAAACTGGGCTGTGACTATGATATTTTGCCTGCCGATTCTGCTGTGGTGCTTGTATGTACTGTGTATATATATAACTTGTAAATATAGCTCTGATGAAGGGAAAACACCTGAGCCTTGTGTCATTTTTTTTCTACCTCTGCACTGCTCCTGGCAGTGCAGTCCTGCATATTTTGTTAGAAACATACTGAGGAAGTACTTTGCTCAGCTGGAATTTTTCCATCTTGGATCTGCCAAACCAGAATCAAAGCATAACTATGATTCAAGAATAAACAAGACAATTATTCTCATCTAAACAGTTACTCCCACAAACTGCACTCACTGTGGTGTCACTGGTCCTTTCAGAAGGATTTCCAAGAGTCACATCCCATAGAGTTATACTGAATTGGGGGGGTGCGGTATTCATATTATACAGCATTCATACAGAAGTGTTCTAGTGAACAACTCTTATGGATGCGACAAAGGGCAGAAGGAATGGAAGAAGTGAAGGGACGACAGACCAGGTCAACTGGGCACATGGGTAGATTTTGATGACATAGTAGGCCTTTCTATGGCTCCAAGTGATTGTGAAAGGGTTCTGTTGTTACCTGAGGCAGTTCCACTTCTTCTGACCCAGGTGTGACAGGAGATGTGTGGAGAGCACAGTAATTTATTAAACTTCTTAGGAGGTCTATGTACAACTATCTCTGTGGGCTCAGTAAAGCATTGAACCATTAACGTTTCAACATCAAATGTCTTTAGTTCATCATTCCAGGTGTTAATACTGGGGCTTCCTGAAAACCTGTTGGTTCCCTCAGTGGACCAGTCCCTCCTGTTCACATGGTCCTATAGCAGGGATGTCTTGCCCATTCTGGCTCTGACCTTCTCCTCTGTGCCTCTGTGAGTTCCTGGCCGCTGTCTCTCCAGCTCCACCTGTATTCCAACTGCGCTCTCCTTTCACTCCTCACCCTTCTTGTACTCCTCCCCCGACTCAGCTTACTCAGTGACCAAGAACCCTCCGCTATTGGTGGACAATATATTTGGACACATTAATTATTTTTCATGTCATGCAAATGACCCTTGCTGGCCCCCATCAACATCTGTTAAATTCTGTGCACTCAGATGAGTAACTGGTTTACAGCGGTCATAAGAAAGCACAATATTTAGACATCCTGGTTCCTGGTAATTGAAATGAGTTCCTAAACCATTCTAAACTAATTCAGGATCGTAAATTATTTTCCAGAATACTAGCATTGAAAAAATGATTCTCATTTTTATATATTGCTTTAATAAGATCAGTGGTTGCATTATATTATTCTTGTATATTTCATATTACAATTCAACGATCCAATTAAAAATCTTAATTTTCATGCATTGTGTTTCCTCTCAAAAGGCAAGACTTGATTTTAACTATACAGAGGCATTACGTTCCACCTGCTTATATTCACAATCTCACAATTGTTTTTGCTAATGCAATTTGAAAATGTGAAAAAATAAGTCATAACAAATAAAAATAAATACATCTGTCTAAAGAGAAGCAGCTGTTCCAATGCAGAAGGGAGCATACAAGGATACCCCTGTGCCTTTGGGAAGAGAAAACAAGACGTCCATGTATGCTTCCTATTTTTAACTTTCTGATGTTCCTAACTGTCAGGACCAGCTCAAAAATCATCTTGGTGAAACAGCATCTCAAACCAGATGCTAACCTTTGCAAGATATAAAAAAATAGCTGAGTCTGAAGCATTGATGGATACCCCGCTGCAGAATCTGTTCAAACCAATTCTTCTCCATCTCATCCAACTTGTGGTTTTGTTATTCCAGGTTACATCAAACAGAATCAGTATGAAGGCTGCTTAAAAACTTTCCTTTTATTTCTGCCAGAGCAACTTGCATCGGGCAGGCATGCTATCTGGATCTTTACAAACAGCTTCAAAAAGAAGAGCTGACAAGCACTCAGCTGTGAGGTAGCCACCTCCTAGGGTGTTTTTTTATCCAAATGGGAGAGTTTTCCCGGAATGCAAAAGCATGATTCCATAACTCCCATGTGTAGTTTTTCCTAACAGGACACACTATAAATGCCTATTGTAAGACAGTAAAGATAACAAGTTACACTGCCATATCAGGATTTTCAGGTGACCCACAGGACTCCCACCAACATTTCTGGAAGACCTTCCACACAACAGTCCAGACATCACATGCACTGTGCAGTACCTGCAGTGCAATATAACCCTCTAGAAATGGCTAGCCAAATTTCCATAAATATGTTACTTGCTGCGTGAGGGACAGTATCTACTGAGTTCTTGCTGTGCCATTTTAATGCTGAAGCATGCCAGGAAGAAAGAGACTTCTGTTGCATGCCAGAGAAAAACGTTTAAAAGCTAACATTGAGTAGAAGCAGGAATCTGACACCCTTCAATGGAGCAAATAATTTGTCACCCGCTTTGTTAACGGATCATAAAAATCAAATGAGTTAAAAGGAGATTATTATCTTCCTCTTCAGTCCAGAATTTGCAGCATAGGATCCAGGCAGAGCATCTTTGAGAAATGCTCTCTAGACTCTGCTCTTCTGTAAAGGAGGGATTACTGCCTGTTTTTGGTTCTGTGGTTGTCTGATCTACTACCAAAAGCTCATACCATTAAGAAGTTATTCCTAATGTCTACCAGCAATCCGCATTTCTATTTATTCTAACCCAGTCTTCTGAAGCAATAGAAAACTTGCTCTGTTCTCTACATCAGTAGTTCTCAACCGGTGGGTCCCCAGATGTTCCTGGACTGCAACTCCCAGAATTCCTGGCCAGCTCTGCTAGTGAGGAAGACTTCTGGGAGTTGCAGTCCAGGAACATCTGGGGACCCACCGGTTGAGAACCTCTGCTCTACATGACAGCCTTTCGAAAACTGTAAGATTATGCTTACATCTCTTTGTAATCTGCTGCAAGCAAGCCAAGGTGTCACTAGATAACTGGACTGAGATTTGAGAGACACAGGTTGTACCCTTAACTTCACTGGATGATCTTGGGCTAATCATTGCCTCACCCTGACCTTATCACTAGGGTTGTTATGAGGGTAAAGTAGGGTGCAGAAAAACTACTGTATATGCGGTACCTGTTATACATGTGAGGGAAAGTAGAATATGAATGCAACAAATAAATATCCTCCACTATATATTGCATTCCTAGCTCCTTCAATTATTCCTTATAGGATTTAGGCTTTCAGACTTTTTACTAAGGTTAACCTTCCATGGATGTGATACAGTTTCAATATCCCTTTAAAAATGTGGCATGTAGATAGTCCAGACAAAGTACAGGCAGACCTCGGTTGGCGAATACCTCCATTTAAGTAATCTTCGGTTCACGAAAAGAAATCCATTGGAAATACAGTAATGCCTCTGCCTTCAGAACACAGAAAGGAAAGGAAACAGTGTGGGGCGGGGAGGTAGAGGAAAACTCATAGGAGGATTTATTAATTTTTTAAATTGTAGGTCTTAAAAGTGGGGGGGGGCGTCTAATATATGGCAGAATGGAATGGACCGCCTATGGAACAGCATCAAGAAAATCTTTGGTTTGTTTCATACATAGCACAACAGACTGCTTCCTGGTGGCAAAAAGGGCTGAGGATTCATTGCAGCCTGGATATTTGCATGGTGAAAGGAAAGGAAAAGGATACATCATTGCTGTGACAAGGCTCTGGTTGAATTGGAAGACAATGGAACAGTAAGGAAAGGCTACAAGGTCGAATACTTTCAGTGGCTCCAGGTTCAGAGTGTACCCTGATAAGATGCTCCAGTCACATCATATGCTACAGGACAAAGGGATGCTTGACCTTCTAGGAATAAAGAAAAGTGGTGCAATGCACTTTGGCTCCCAGCTTGCCATCTACCAATACAGAACTGGGTTTCTGCTCTGGGGCCTTTAGGCCTTAGCTTGCCTTGATCGCTACTCTATTTTAGATGTTTCCTTCTGATTTTCCCATCTGGATCAATTCTAATGCACACTGTCCTGAATCTTCAGGAACCTTTTCCTTGGGATAGGTAGCTATGCATCTTTCTTTCTCAATCTTTAAGTCAAACAGCTGGAACATAAGTTTCAACTACAAGGCTGGTGAACATAAGAACATAACATAAGAACATAGGAACAGCCATGCTGGATCAGGCCAAAGGCCCATCTAGTCCAACTTCCTGTATCTCACAGTGGCCCCACCAGATGTGTCTGGGGGTGCAGGAAACTAGATCTCTGTCTCCTGATACCACTCCCCTGCATCTGGCCCTTGAAGTACCCTGGTTTCAAGCCTAGAGATTACACATCTCCATCACTGTTTGTAACCTGTGATAGACTTTTCCTCCAGGAATCTATCCAATCACCTTTTAAAGGCATCCAGGCCAGATGCCATCACCACATCCTATGGCAGGGAGTTCCACAGACTAAGAACACACTGGGTAAAAAAAAGAGGTTAGGTGCTTTATAGTGGCTATGGTTGATCATAACTGTTATTTCATCTGATACTCAAAGACAGATTGTTCTGCTTTTCACTTTTAATTTTATCATTGCATTGCATTGTCTTAGAAATTCATTGGTTTTCATTTGATTTCTTTTACATTGTGTCTTCATTTTGTGAATCTTTTTTTCTGTTCATCTGTTATGATTTAAATAAATATTTCCATTATTTATACCTACAAGTGGTCTAGTATCATTTCTGGTTATACAGTACTCTCCTATCCACTGGGGTAAAAAAGGACCTCATTTTCAAAGGTTTGAATCTCCACTTGGCCATGGAAACTCACTGGGAGACTGGAAAAGATAAAAACACTCCTTATATACTGGATATCTCACATCAAAATACCTGTTAGGGTCAATATAGGTCAATTTGACAGCACAGAACATATCCAGTAAGAGGTAGGTACACTGCTATTTTGAATATGCTATTTCTTATGTCAGCTATAAGAAATTGTGTGAGCTTTAGAATTAATTATTTTGCAATTATTTCAAAGTTCAACCTAATTTTTACTGAACCAATATACCAATTTTCAATATTAAGAGCAAAGCTGTAGATTACAAAAGAGCAGAAAGAAAGTCAAAACCACGTCTGCCGGACATTACTGGGAACTACATGGAAATGCAGACTACTGTCAGGTTTGTCAGAAACACACTTGAGACATATAACTAGTCTACTTCCCATCATGTAAGGCTAATGAGACAGATTTTGTAGCCAGTATGGAATCTGCACACCACAAGTTCACCAAACCGCCTTGTGCCTATTGAAGGCGCTCTGCATAACTGAGGATTGTGAACTCTTTTCCTTATCACTAATCTAATCTAATCTAATCTAATCTAATCTAATCTAATCTAATCTAATCTAACTAGCTGTCTCCCACACCTTTTGGCAATGAGAGACTAGACCAGCCATCCCAATAGTTAGTTCTTTCGTAAATCCCATCAAGGTTATGTCCACCTCAACTATCTCCTTTATTATAGAAATACTTGCAAGAGGACTTTTGTTGGATGTTTGGGAAAGCAAGAATTAACTCTAGCATCAGCTGCCTTCCGGTGAAGAAGCAACGGCAGGGACTGCATACAGTATGTCTCCAGCTTTACAGTCCTTTTGTCACAGTTTCCATTCTGTTGATGCATTTGCTCTGAATGATTCATGCTGTGTTTTCTTCTCATTTGAATGTACACCTTGAGCCAACTGAACAAATGAAAAAAAAAAGATTACTTTCTAAAAGCGTCTGCAATGCAAAGCATTTGTCAATCCCATCACAGCTGAAATTCCAGCGGGGCTGCTGTGTCAAAAGAAATGCTGTAAAACTTTAAATCAATTGCTCCATTTAGAGAAAGATCAAGCAAAGATAGCAGCACTCTGAAAACAACAAATCCCCTGCTGGGAGTCAAATCTAGGCTTCCTGTTATGCAATACAAACGGAAATCCAAAAGCTAGTTTGTACCAAAGAGCTGTCAGCTGCACATCCCTTTCTCTTCAAGTGTTCCCCATTGTGCTAGGGCTCCCAGTTACCTGTTCGACCACTTGCAAATTATGAGGGAAATCCAGGGGCAATATTTGATCACTAGGGTTGAATCGGATTATCTAGCTAGCTAGTTAGACAAATTTCCTGTTCCTCCCTCACTACTCTATGTATGTGGCTCCCAAAGCTGCATGCTCAGTGAAAACGGACAACTATTATAGGCAAAAAAGATATAAGATCTGCTTTTGTCAGTGAGCACACTGATTCTCAGGAGTGTGGTAGCTCAGCAGACTAAGGCGCTGAAATGGTTGGCTGCAAAGTCGGCAGCTCAGCAGTTTGAATCCCAGGTGACACGCAGCGGAGCGAGCTCCGGCTGTTAACTCTAGCTCCTGCCAACCTAGCAGTTTGAAAGCATATACTGTAAATGCAAGTAATGTAGATAAATAGGGGGGAAGGTAAGCGGGAAGGTAAACAGTGTTTCCTTGCAGGCATGCCGGCCACATAGCCATGGACTTGCAAAACACTGGCTCTATGGCTTGAAAACGGATATTTGAGCACCGCCCCTAGAGTCGGACATGACTAGCATGCATGTGCGGGGGTAAGCTTTTTTTTTACCCGATTCTCAAAAGGATTCATTTCTTCATGCTACTTTATTTATCTTGGTGGCTCTTAAAAAACACACCACAGATTTGTTTTGATAAAATTGAGGAGTAAGTCTTAAATAAAGCCTAAACTTGGAAATAATTGATTTGTACCAACTAATTGATGTACAGTATAAAACACATTTATACATTGTTTCATGAATGGCATTTCATCATGGGAAACACAAGGTTAGAAAAAAAAGTACCTGTATGTACTATCCTAATGTTGCAAACCTATTAATCTAAGAGCAGCTTATAAAATTGATAACACGCTGCAGTGAAGGAGTTTGTCCCTCTTGACACATATTAGTTTCCCAAGCAAAGGGAGACTATAAAGACCTTTTTGTAGTTCTGCCATGAGAGGGAATGCTGGCCATCCAGCAGCACTTATTATTTATTATTTATTTATTATTTACATTTAAAAACCACACCGACTTTCCCATAGGGAAATCTGGGCGGTTAACAACAAAAGCAGAATAAACAAAGCAGATAAAAACAATAAACAGAATGAGTTTTAAAAAATATATAGCCGACAAAGGCAAGGGGGCAGCAAACAACCAAACAAGGGTAACTAAAGATAACTATACCAGATGTATTAGCGGTTGCCAAAATGTTATCTAAATAGCCAATTGTTTAAGGCTCTCTTAAATGCTGGCAAAGACTCAGCTAGCCGAAGCTCACTTGGCAGTTTATTCCAGAACACTGGGCCAATCACAGATAAGGTCCTACTACGTGTAGATACTTTGCGGGCTTCCCTAAGGCTGGCCACCCAGAGCGAGAAGGTCAGCAAGGCTCTGGGTTAATAGTTCTCCCTAGCTTATGAAGGTCCTTATGTGTTTTCCCTTGTTATACTGCATTGTACTAGATTAGAGCTGTCCAAAAGTGGAATATGCTGCCACGAAGGGTGGAGGAGTCTCCTTCTTTGGAGGTTTTTAAGCACAGGCTGGATGGCCATCTGTCAGGAATACTTTCATGGGGGTTCCTGCATGGCGGGGGGTTGAACTCGATGGCCCTTGAGGTCTCTTTCAACTCTATGATTCTATTATTCCTGTCCAACATCTGTACAACATATTTAAGGCCACAGTGGTTTTCCCCACGAATAAAAGTTCACTGGGGTTCTGGTTGGTCCAAAATGTTGAATTAGCACATATGCACACATGTTTGAAGACATACAGTTATTATTTATTTATTTATTTATTTATACAGCTTATATACCGCCCGTCTTCCTGAGGGAACTCCGGGCGGTTTACAACAACTGTGCAACACAGCAAAATTACAAAAACAGCAATGTAAATAGTAACTAAACTAATAAAAGCAAACAGGAGCAACAACAGCAGATGACGGGACTGAAGAGAAAGAAAAAAAAAACATTGATTGGGTCACCCAAACGCCTCCCGGAAGAGAAGGGTTTTCAGCGCCTTCCGGAAGGCAGGCAGGGACTTTGCTAGGTGCACTTCTGCTGGAAGATGATTCCAAAGGGTCGGGCCCGCCACAGAGAAGGCTCGGGCACGGGTGGAGGTTTTCCGAGCCTCCCTGGGCGTGGCCACGCGCAGCATGTGCGCCCGCGACAACCTAGTCGGACGGGCCGAGGTTGATCGCTGGTCGATCCGCTCCATCAGGTAGCCAGGTCCTAGGCCATGGAGTTAGATAAATATGGACAAGTTTCTCGTGACCTTGCAAATGTTTCAGCAACAGTCCTTTATCCTTGTCAGAATGTGCATCTCTTCTTCATTGCCAGTGTTAACAGGTAACATTACAGATCTGGATGATGTTATGGTTTGGGAGAGGAAGAGCTTTTCTTCTTGCTGGTTTGGGTTACATAGCCTCTCCGTATGATGCAAAAGTTCTGCAACAAAAGCATGCCCATCGGCATGACGATGTCCTTAGGAGTGGACATTCTTAGTACTGAATCAGTAGCCAAGGCCTGAACCAGGGAGTTCAACTACAAGACAGTTTTGAGACTATAATGCAAGGGCCATTTTGCCGTCATCAATTAATCACCTGCCCTACAAAGCAACTCCACACAGGCAAATGAAAGGGGCTTCCTGCTTACCTGCACTATGTTAAAAACAAAAATAAATATTAACATCCAATAGATCCAGTTCCAGTTATGAAAGAGAGACCCAAGTCTCCTGAAGTATTAAAAATATAGATGTGTTACAGTTTAATATCTACCCTCATCAATTTATTCAGCCCAATGACTGGGCCAACATTATGCCCAGTCATTACTTATATAGACGGTCTCCATTTCATCCCAAAGAACAGATGATAAGAAGGGAAGCAGCATTCCTATCCAGTGTTACTGGGTAACATTCAGTTCTTACAGCCTAAGGACATGGACAGGACTCTAAGAATGTGGACAAGAGAGGTAAGAATTACCAAATGTGTATTTAACCCTTGTCCTTCATGGTTTACAAAAGCTTCCAGGGGGAGAAGCTGTCCAAGTAGGTAGGAAGAGTGGTGAATGTCTATTTTCTTGTTTGATTTGCTGGTTGTGTCTTTAATATTTTAAGTTGCCTCCAGTCTTATTGAGGAGAAAGGTGGGATATAAATAGTTTAAATACAAAAAACAATAATTGATTACATTATAATTACCAAGAGAGACTCACAAAGCAGCATCAAATTGGCCCCAACACAGAGCACCCTTGTACCCATCAAAGTTCGAGCCACAATAGATGTGCTATGCTGTAGGTTCTTTGTTGCTAAGCAAAATAATGGATCAGAAAGACGACCTAAGGGGGTCACAGAATTAATTTCACATATTTTATTTATATTAAATAAAAAGTTTAAAAAACTGTGTTTCACAAGCAGCAGCCTCTACCACTGCTGCTAAAACAAATCCTTCCACAGCCCACAGAAGCCTGGAATTTTGACTAGGATCACGCATTTACTGGAGGTAAACATTTGCTTTTGAGAAAGAGTAGGCAGAGGTACAGCAACTCCATACTAATCGCCACAGGTCTGTGCTTTTGTTTCAGAGGGAGAGGGTAAACAAAGCCTGAGGCAACTATGACTAATATATATATAGTATCTTCCTAAGGCAACTGTGCTGGGATTCCTGATCATGTGTCAAAAAGCTTTTGTGCTTCTTCAGAAAAGCAGCTGTGTCATTTTAAGCCATACTAGGTTTAAACTGACACACAGGACTGTAGCACCCCTCTCACACTTATGCTCCATCCTCTCAACTTTGCAATGGTGCGACTATGTCCTCTCACAGCATCAGCTATTTATCTGGCAAGACAGACATACTAAGATTTATCTGCAGAAATCAAACATGGCCACAGGGAAATATCCCCCTCTCCTGCAACTACACTTAGCAGCTGGAGTTTACACTGAGTCACATTCAATAAACATGACAGCAGCCTTGGTCTGAGGTAGAAAAACAGCAAAGGAATGAAATTCATGGCTTTGCATTGCAGAACTATGTTTACGCTTCTGGAATTCAAAGGGAACACAGATCCAAAAAAAGAAAACCAGAAACCAGTTACCCAAACAGCAAAGACAAAAGGTGAAGAAATCTAAATCAAAGTCACCGGGAACAAAACCCAGTATCGTTCCTTTCCAGTTTTGAACAATCACCTGTCTTGAGACTTAAGGTGACTAGATTGGAAACTTAAGATCTAGTTTCTGTGTAGTCTATTTCAAGTTCTGTCATCTTTACATGGGACTATGAAAAGCCAGCAATGCTGTGGAACTAGGACTTACGGGGCAAACTAACAAGTCTTTTACGACCCCTAAACTCCACCGCAAATGGCTGCCAGCTCTGGAGCTTAAAATTGTTTCCCCACCAGCTCCGGAGTTTGCAGAAAATTAAGTGCGACCACGCCCACCTAAGCGCGTCCCAGCGCACTTTTCATGTACCTGCTCTTGGAGGGTGAAAATCCCTGATGCGGATTTAAGGGAGTGAGTGCTGGGCTCTCCTCGCTTCTGTTTGTTGTTGTTTTTGCCTCCCGCCCCTTTAAGAGAAGGAATCAGGACGACGGCGGGGCTCTGGGCAGCTTCGGAGTTGAGCCTGCATTTTTTCCTCTCCTTTTTTCTCCCTCCCCTCATGCAGACAGGAGCAAGGAAGTGCGGAGGGGTGGGGACGTAGGAAGAGCAACGAACCCCCAAGATCTCTGGTCCGAATTTAAGTGGCCAGCGGATCTTAGGGGTCGTGTGAAAAGGCCCTAAGAGGGACTGTCATTTCCTTTGGCACTATCATTCTGCCACTAGTTCAGGCTTTCCATTTTGTCTCAGCTCAGCTGTATGGGAAAAGGATTTCCCAGTAATACTGAAATGTAGCGATGGGCACTCCAGGCTTTGTACAAATTTGTACGAAGCACAGCCATGGCGCCACAGGTGGTGCAGAGGCCCAGCCCCACCCTGTCCCAGTGATTCTAATTACTGAGCCCTATGAGCTGCTGGGGTCGTTCTTCAGAGCCAGCATTCAGTCCAGGCAGGATCCCAGCCTGCCCTTCCCTGCCTCCTCAGGCAACCAACCATTCTAGCAAGGAGGCAAGATGGGGTGGTGGTCTCCTTATGTCGTTGGTTCAATGGTTGGCTGCATGGGGAGGAGGGGAAGGGACAGCCAGACTCCTGCCCTCATTGGAGCGCTGGCCTTGAACAAGGAAATGGCACTGCACAGAGCCTGGTAATTCGACCAGCCAGATTGGGTTCCGATGGGGGATGGGCCTCCACAGCACCTGTGGTGCTGCCGTCATGCTTCATATGAATTTGCACAAAGTACCCACCTCTACAAATAATGTGATCAAATTCTACTGTAACCCAAAGTGTTTTGGATTGGAATGGCCTCCAGTAGGCTATCCCATTCATTTTATCGAATGCCCCCTCCTGTGGAAATGGGAAGTGCTAGATTTATTGCTAAGGATCAGCATCACTATCTGGATTTGGGGGACTCTTCTTGGTGGGCAATTCGGCAATAGAGACTGCCATGGTAAATCGCTCCACTTCCAAATTTACCACTACTGGAAAGATTTACCACTACATACTGCAATAAAAATCCATGCAACTTCTGAACAACCTATTCTGCCTCCTCTCAACAAGCAAGTTTCTCTATTAAGTTTGCATTTCCTCGTCAAGCTGCCATTGTTGGGTAGCAGTTAATGCTATAAAACAGCATTAACGGAAAACTCCTTTCTTTGCATTTCAAAGATTATTGTCTGGAGGGAATACTAGCAGTGTTGTACTTTTCTGCCATATTCTTTTTTCAGCTGGCAATGGAAGGACGAAGCATCATCGTCTTAAGGCATTGCCCAAACAAACAACAAACTCTTAGCAGATCTAAATATCTTGAAGGAGTTTTTTCTGTGTCTTCAGGTCTGAAATGCTAGCATGTTATCTGGGCACATTCCTACCCTAGTTAGGTTGTCATGTGTGTAACTCTACTAGCAGTCATCAGCTGAGTTTCCAGAAAGGGCCCTGAAACACTAGCTAATTCAACCTCAGAAACAATTTAAGAAAGACATAGATATACGTGGGCCCTGATTGTTATACTTGAAATCTCAGGAGACAGGATATTAATAGCTGATGAAATCTATTCATTATTTCTTCATTGTCTCTTTAATGAGCTCTCAAAGGGATCCCTGAAGTACATTTCCAAAGAGAATCAAGCTTTGGCTTGCCAGATATTCTCTCAGATGCCACATACTCTTGCAGACTCATGCCAGCCCAATTAGCAATTGCTAACCACAGAATTTAGAAACAGCACACTTGTAGTCCATTTCTGTGACATTTCTTTAATGCAATTTATCTGCTGGGGTAAACGAGTATGTTAACTTGATGGTTTTTGGCAAGTTGTAAACCATGTGGCAAAATGCTCTCGGGACCCCAACGGCTAGGGGTGCTGGGGTGCTGGGGAGTGAAAGCTGCGTCACGCAGCCCATCCTGTGAAGTGAGGCAAGCTGGGCAGTGTAGCAATGCACCTTCACACCACCTGGTGCCCCACACTGCTGCACCGCTGCATGGCTTGGCCCTTCAGACTGCCCCAAAAGGGGGTTGGGGGGCAAAAGCTTTCACCCCCAGCATACCACCACCACTGTTGCCACCATCACCCTCGGATAAGTGTGTTTGCTCTTATCTGTGGATTTCAGTATCTGTAGGGCGGCCCAGAACCTATTCCCCATGGACACGGGGGTCCTACTGTATTTTTATGGGGAAATTTGCCTTGATATAAGAGTGTTTTGGTTTACAAGCATGTTACTGGAACATATGCTTGTGAACCAAGGTATTACTGTATATACTCTTGTAATCTAACACTTGTCCTTTCTCCCACCACTTAACGCATTTAAAACAATAATCTTGACAAAGATACAATATTCTTTATAACACAACACAACACTGTAAATTGTTTACACCTCAAGTCCAGGTTATTCCAAATATGAGATTCCATCTCTCTCTCTCTCTCTCTCTCTCTCTCTCTCTAAGTCTCTAGAGAAGTCTTTTAATCTAGTCAGCTCCACTTAATTAGATCTGGCACAGCAAATTCCTTTGTACTCCCACAGAGGATGTGTTGCCCTTCAAAATAAACCATTCAGGTGTAAGTCTTTCTTATCTCCTTGTAGTCACTTAAAGGCATAAACACAATTTCTTAAGTAAGGGTCCAGTGGGGAAAAAAATATGCCAAATGTCTATGAGAAGTTTGAAAATGTTGCTCCTTTATCAAGCCACTAAGGTCCAAATTAGTAGCGTGGTGGCTCACTGGGCAAGAGCATTGAAACTGTCAGCTGCAAAGTCGGCACCTCAGTGGTTTAAATCCTGGGTGCCCCGCAGCGGAGTGAGCTTCCACTGTTAACCCCAGCTCCTGTCAACCTAGCAGTTCGAAAGCATGTCAATGCAAGTAGATAAATAAGTGCTGCCGTAAAAAGCGGGAAGGTAAACAATGTTCCATGTGCCGAAATGCATTCAGCCATGCCAACCACATAGCCACTGACTTGCACAACACTGAGTCTTTGGCTTGAAAATGGAGATGAGCGCCGCCCGTAGAGTCAGATATGACTAGCATGCAAGTGCGGGAGGAAGCTTTACCTTTTACCTAATGTCCACATTAAGTCCAATTTAATGTAGTTCCAATTCAGGAGTCACCTTGTGTCTTGTTTTTTTCTCATAATGACTTGAAGGCAAGTACAGTACTCCCTTCATTATACTCATATAAAGTTCCACTGAAGAACTTGTACTGCACCTCTAGATAAAACTTAGGGAGTTGAGGCTATCAATCTATTATCAGCCCTTTGTTGTTTGAATTGGATCCAGATCCAATTCCTTTCAGTCATACATAGATTTCATAGATCTCTATAATCCTGTCGCTTTATAGTCAGTAAAGTCTTTTATTCCTCTTTAAACCCTGTCTCCCCCTTTCCTTCCTTTGCAATCATTGTCATTTAAAATATCCATTTAGGGAGGGAAGGAGGGGTTGTTATTAAAGTTTCTCTTCCTTATTTCACCCATTTAATCTTATTCCAGTACTTAACCACTATTGTTAGATACTTGAATTTGCCTCTTATTTTTCACCAGTGTTCTACAGTTCAGGCCACTCTTTTCCTCCTTTTATGTGTCTTTTTCCTTCTTAACTGCAAATCACGGACTGTGGTTAGCGCCATTAGCATTCCCTCTTGGCATTCTCAGCCATCCTCTCGGCCAATATAACTGGCTCCCTCTGCCCCTCTCCTCTTCAGGTTCAGGGCTGACTTTGCCTTGCAATTTGTTGAGCCCAGCTCCCACGTTCGAGTCTTGCTGCCTTTTGCAGGCTATACCCACTGGGAAAAGGAAAGAATTAGAAAAGTGATGGAGAATATAGGACTCTCTCTGAACAAAAGAATCTTAGGGCGTTTATACACGACCGCTAAGCTCCGCTGCAAATGGCTCCCAGCTCCGGAGCTTAAAAATGTTTCCCCACCAGCTCCGGAGCTAATAGAAAATTAAGTGTGACCCCGCCCACCTAAGCGCGACCCAGCGCACCTTTCAAGTACCTGCTCTGGGAGAGTGAAAAATTTTGATGCGGAGAGTGCCGGGCTCTCCTAGCTTCTTTTTGTAGTAGTAGTTGTTGTTGTTGTTGTTTGCCTCCCGCCCCTTTAAGAGGAACCAGGAAGTGACGGGAGGTCGGAGCAACTTCCACCGGCACTCCGGAGGTAAGAGTGCATTCTTTTCTCCCTTTTTTTTCTCCCTCCCCTCACGCAGACAGAACAAGGAAGTGCGGAGGGGGTGGGAACGCAGGGAGAGCGACAAACCCTCAAGATCTCTGGTCCGAATTTAAGGGACCAGCGGATCTTAGGGGTCGTGTAAAAAGGCCCTTAGAAACGGAGAAGAAAAAAGAAAGTACCTAAAACAACAAGATATTCCAAGACTTCATACAGATCAAAAATATCTTTGAATGTGCAAGTGTCCTTAATGCAGTGGTTCCCAACCTGGGGGTCAGGGACCCCTTTGGGGGTTGAATGACCATTTCACAGGGGTCGCCATGAGCCAGTGAAGAAAAAGGCACCAATGGCAAGGGTCTGGAAGAGGAGGGGAGGAAGGAGGGGAAAGAGTGAGTTACAGCTTGATAGGTAGGAGGGGATGTCAGTCAATGGCACCAAAGGCTGAGATTGGCTGAAGGTGCCCGTGGCGGGAAGTTCTCTGTGGCACCTGCGGCAGTGGCCTGCCAAAGGGGGCTTGTGGCCTCTTCCAAGCAGGGCAAGGGGGTCACCACAACATGAGGGACTGTATTAAAGGGTTGCGGCATTAGGAAGATTGAGAACCACCAGCTTAATGGAAGTGACAGAAGTGGTACCGATTCCAGCAGATTGAAACAAAAAGATCTTATTAAAATGGGTTGAAGATAACCAAACAGGTCTTGCAAATGAGGCAAAATTTAAGAATTGTCAGAGAACTATTGGAATACTACGAACAATGCCTCATTTAAAAAACAGGCATGGCATTTTTGGATGGAGAAAAATCCTATGACAGCACGGTGGTCCCCCGCCCATTTGCGGTTCATATACTGCGGTCCCGCTATATCGTGGGACCGCAGTACAGAGCAACCTGCATGGGGAGCAGCACCCGATGCTGGGGCTCCAGCTGATTAGTGCTGGGTGGGGGAGAAAACCTTTATTTCCCCACCCCAGCACCAATGAGCTGGAGCTCAGGGCGTGGGGAAGGGAGGGAAGGTTTGAAAAGCCCAGGCAGTACCTATTTATCTACTTGCATTTACATGCTTTTGAACTGCTAAATTGGCAGGAGCTGGGGCTAACAGTGGGAGGTCACTCCACTGTGTGGCACCCAGGATTCGAACCGCCGAGCTGTTGACTTTGCAGCTGACAGTTTCAGTGCTCTAGAGCAGTGTTTTTCAACTACTGTTCCGCGGCACACTAGTGTGCCGTGAGATGTTGCCTGGTGTGCCGTTGGAAAAGCTGAAGAATATCAGCTTTGTGTTCAGCCAAACAGGCCCAGGTTGCGCACTGAATAAAGTATTTTATAATTTTTCATATTTCTGTTTACTATTTCATAATAAAGTAATTATAAAATACTTTCTTTGTGTTTATTTGATTCCTATTCAAGAGAATTACTTTATATATAGTCAATATAGGCACAGAGTTAAATTTTTTAACATTTTCTAACCATGAAACAAGTGTGCCTTTGCCCAAAAAAGGTTGAAAAACACTGCTCTAGAGCCACCATGAGCCACCATGAGCCACCATGCCCCTAAAGAAGCAAAAGGAAGACAGGTGTTGGAGACTTAAAAAAAGGATGTGATGCACATATAATACATGTGATGGCAATATAAAGTAGTTAGAGGGTTTGGGGGAGAGATACATAAAGTTATTACACAGAGCCTCCAGACTTGAAACCAGGGATGTTTTATAAAATATGACAAAGCTCAGAACAAAATAAGAAATTGTTCTATTTATGATATCATAAATAGTTCTATTTATTTATAACATAAATTGTTCTACTTATGATTACAGGAGCAAGAATTTCTGGCAAAATATGGGATGAATAACTGAATACAGTATTTTTCCATGTATACAATGCTATTCCCCCCCCAAATGTTACTAAAAATTAAGGGGCATCGTATATGCAGAAGTAAGCCTTTCCCGTGGGGTGGGGAGAAGCCAAAATGGAAGGGAAACTGCTCAGCAGGGCAGGGAGTCCAGTCCCCTGCCCCCACCCACTGTTTCCCTTCCTTTCTGGCAGTATTGGTTCATTTTGTTAATTTGGGATTCAAGAAGTGGGTGGGTGGGTGTGTAATGTACATGGCAGCGTCTTATAGACGAAAAAATACAGTAAGTTGCAAGAATTTATTTGGATGGATAAATTAACACTCCTATTAAATGGGGGCTTCTTATCGGAGTTTGAAAGACAGAGGGGTATTCTAAAGACTAATTTGGAGTAAAGGTGGAAATTGAATATGAAGATTTGATTAGAAGGTGCATAAGACAAAATGTTGTTTCTTGTATTAGGAGGTATTAGGAGATCCAACTGATAGACAGTTTATTTTAACAAGAAGAAACTAAGATGGTAGGACAAAGGTAGACACACACACACACACACACACACACACACACACACACACACACACACACACACACACACACACACACACACACACACACACACACACACACACACACACACACACACACACACACTTTTATACTGGGGGATTAGGTATAGAGCTTTCTATTCACAAAAAAAGAAGAATATGAGCCAGGTTCTGGAAAGTGACCTTGGAGGAAGAATCATCTTTGTGGGAGGAACTAATGGATTATTAGGGCACTTTTGCCTCAAAGCAGTTTTGGCATTGGTGCAGGCCTGGCCTTGCGTGTGTCAGATGGGTTGTCTCTTCCTTGAGTGTGGAAGCCAGGACTGTATTCCCTCCAGGATATAATGATTGTCAGTCAAATCATGAGGCTTAAGGAATGACATGAAAACATTATTATAGCTTAGCTGATGTCCCATGTGAAACTATTGTACAGATTACCAAAATGCTTTGACAAATGCCACTTCAAATCACATTGCTGAGCTCAATTTGCAGACATGCCACCCATCTCTCAAGGGACTTTTTTCCCAACTGGCCACTGAAGGCAGCAACAGGAGGAAAGTGGGGTGTGTGAACCTACACAAACTCACTTGTTTTCTAGTATCAGCTGCAAGAATCTGTTCTTTCAAAGAGGTGACGACAGAAGGAGTGAAGTGAAGTGGTCCTGAGAGTGTTCTTCCTCCATGTCTGAATGAGCAATGAAGCTTGTTAACCAGTTAATCTCAGTGATGTAACAAGTTAGGATTTTTACACAATATAATGCTTGTGTTTTGCCTATGAAGAACTCTAAGTAAATAGAAACATGTTATTCTTTCTCATTGTCACAGTCTTTGAGTGACTGTATTGAGACAGTAATTGCCAGCTGAGGTAAACCAGGGGTGGGGAACCTTCCCTCTTCCAGATGTTTTGGACTACAACACCCACTGTCCTTTATCATTGGCAATATAGGTTCAGAAATCTGGGAGTTGCAGTCCAACCCCTGAGGGAAACTAACAAATAAGGGGTGGTCTACTAAAGAAGATGTTAAGCCTGTCTGCGTTGCATGGTCCTGACAGAACCATCCAGCCGCGTGGCGCAGTGGTTAAATGCCTGTACTGCAGGTAAAACTGTGCTCACGACCTGGGTTCAATCCCTGGTAGCAGGCTCAAGGTTCACTCAGCCTTCCAGCCTTCCGAGGTTGGTAAAATGAGTGCCCAGCTTGCTTGGGGGGCAATGTGTAGCCTGCACACTGTAAATAAAAAAAATTGTAAACCGCCCAGTGACTACTTGTAGTGGTATGGGGCGGTATATAAGCAGAACACTTTGCACTGTGTAATTAGAGGAAGTCTGTTTATTTTTTATTAAAGCCATACACGACCCCTAAAATCCGCTGGCAACTTAAATACAGATCCCCCAACGTGGTTTTTGTTCTGCTTCCTGTGTTCCCCCCTCCCGCACTCTTGATTCTATTGCTTCTGTCTGTGGTGAGGGGAGAGAGAAAAAAATGCAGGCTCACCTCCGCCTGCATCGGCAGCAGCTAAGCAGCTAATTGTTCCAGCCCGTTAGGATTCCTGTGTGTTAAAAGGGAGGGCCACAACAAAAACAAACAAAAAGCAGAGGAGGGCCAGGCATGCAATGCTTTAAAAGAGCAACAAGGATTTTACCTCCTCCAGACCTGGTACTTGTAAAATGTGCTGGGGCGCGTTTAAGTGGGCGTGGTCGTACTTTTTTTTTTAAGTCCGCTGCTGGTGGGGAAACAAATTTATGCTCCACATCTGCAAGCATTTTGCAGCTGATTTTAGGGGTCGCGTAAAAGCAGCCTCAGTTTCCTCAGACTCTACCTCCACACAGATCAGTTTCCTATAATTATCTTAGATCCTGCCCTTTCAGCCTTGGCAATTTCATGGAGTGTTTGCAAACTGATATATGGCAGTTTCTGTTGCCCTGGCCTCTGACCTCCAGGCAGTGCTTTCCTACTGGACACAACTACTAACATTTTTAGTCTTGTTTTTGTAGGATCAGAGCAAGCCTTCCCTTTTACCGCTGCACCTTGGGCGACAACAACATCCACTTCTTCCTGATGGAATTCCTGCCTGGAATTCTTGCATAGACTAACTAGAATACCTCTCACAAATCTCCTTTCTGCTCTCTGTGGCTCATGGAATGCAGTTGCGTTTCCCATATTCTGCCTTAACAATTATTTGGGGGCGGTAGGGGCATGTATTGCAAACTTAGGACAGGCACATACTGTATTTCCCCATGTATAAGACTATATTTTAAAACTAGAATTGCTAGACTAAAAATTCAGGGTCTTCTTATACATGGAAGTAAGCCAATGAGAGAAACTGATATTTTGGGCTGGAAATTTGGAGGTACAATCCTCCTCTTCCTTTGCAGAAGAAAGATGTCTTCAGGAGAGACATGTCCTCCATTGAATTGTAAAGAAATGAGAGAAGGCTCAGACATCTCTATTGAACTGCAGATTATCACTTTTCGTTGGATCATGGAGCTGGAAGAGGCCTATCAAGCTATCAAGTCCAGCCCCCTGTTCCATTGACATACAGCTTTAACATGAAGTCTTTCCTGATACTAAAGCGAAATCTGGCTTCCTGTAACTTGAGTCCATTGTTGCATTCCTACATTCTGGGATAATTGAGAACACATCCTATTTCTCCTGTATATGACACTCTTTCAAGTATTTGAAAAGTGCTATTGCATCTTATCAGAGTCTTCTTTTCTTGAAAAAAACAGCTGAAGACCCGCCTTAGAGGGAGAGATCTCTTAGGGCCATATTTACTGATGAAGTGGCTAATGCCGAGGAAGGACTAGGAAGGACCAGGAAAAGATTCCCCGTGATTTTACATTACACGGCTCCACATCTGTTAATTCTGCACACATAGGAGAGGCGCATCACCATTCACCAGTATCTTGGATGGCTAAATTGGTAAGAACTGTAACAGGAATAGCCCAACTCAAAGACAGAAGAGTTAGCATTGCACAGATGGGCATGTGAAAATATGGAGAAAAGTATGCCTAGATCTTGCTGAATTTCAGAAGCTAAGTGATCTCGCCTGATTTCAGAAGCTAAGCAGGGATGGCCCTGGTTAGTACTTGGAAGGGAGACCACCAGGGAATACCAGGTGCTGTAGGTGCTTGGAGTAGAAAATGGCAAGCCACTCCAGTATTCCTCCATGGACATGGGGTCACAAAGAGTCAGTCACAACTGTAACAATGCAACACACACACACATTAACACAAGACTTATTAATAATGTTTTTCATGCAGATACTGTATATATTTGAATTCACGTCAAAGCACAAAATGTCTTATTCCATCCCCCCCCCCTGCAATTCTCTGCCCAATTCATATCTTGTTTGCCAGGATCTAAAACTCTGTTTCAGGCTTATTCTCTCATCATCACCTATTATTCACTGATGCAACTAAATTACAATGCAAAGAAAAACAAAGAGTCAGTTATGAGGAGGAATAACTACCTATCCCTCCCACAACGTGAATCTCTCAGAATAAATTGCCTTCTCAATTGCACTTGTAAATTAAGCCCTTCTTTCCATTCTCAAGGCCAATTAGAAAACAAAGTGCGGAAATGTAAGATGTGTAAGTGAGGAATATATAACATACAATGACAGAAATTTATTTTTAGAGTATTTTCTCTCAACACTTAAGGGGGCAGCTTTTCTATAAATGAGATGAACGTATTACAGTGGCACCTTGGTTTACAAGCATAATCCATTCCAGAAGCATGCTCATCAACCAATTTCCCTATAGAAAATAATGAAAACTAACCTGATCTATTCTGGGGGAATCAGTTTCCATTATTTCCTATGGGGAAATTTGCTTGGGCCAGGACCCGGAGGCCCGGTGCCACCTGTCCCAGCCACAAGGGCTGCAGGGGGAGGGAACGTGGTGGTGGCTTTGCTGCTTCCCTCCACTGGACTTCTCAGGCTCCATAGACTTGGTGTGAGTACATGCACACACACACGCGCGCACACACAAACACATACACACACACATCCTCCTTCTTTTCCACTTCCCCAAATCCTCCATACCTGAGCCTGGGAAGAGTGGTGGTTCTTCCACACAAACACACCTCAATCACACTGGGGTGCATGAGGGGCAGAGGTGGCGGCGGCGGTAGCAAGCCTCCCTTAGTTTCATGGGACCACTTTGCCAGCCTTGGTGGGTCGAAGAATGAAGGAGAAGTCCAGCGCCCAGCACCGGCTCCTGGAGCCGGGGATCTGCCACTTCAATCCTGGCACTGTAGCAGCCTTGGTCAGGAGCCAGGGCCCTCCTTCCTTCTCTCTCCACCAAATCCTCCATGCCTGAGCTTGGGAAGAGAGCAAATGCCATGGTGGGTCTTCACACACACACACATCCCAGGCTCCCTGGTGTGAGTGCATGGTGGTGGTGGTGGTGGCCACGGCAATAGTGAGCCTCCTTTGATTCCTTGGGACAACTTTGCCAGCCAGTGGCTATTAGCCAGTGGCCCCAACCTGGCAAGTGGGCCTGTGGTGGTTCCTTTCCACCCGGCCAGCTCCTGGAACAGTGGAGCTGCCGCTTCAATATTGGGGCTGCAGCGGCCAGGAGCTGGTGGCCCCAACCTGGCGAGGAGGTGAGCAGCAACGGTGGAGGAGTGATGGCAAAATGAGCACCTCTGGTGCTCGTTCTGCAAGACACTGCTCGTTGATCAAGGCAAAAACCATCTGAAATGTTTGCAAAATGCTTGTAAACCAAGGTACCACTGTTTTTGATAAGAATATCTATACATTCTTATGTATAGATGTAGTGGAGATGGGACAATGCTGCCATCTTTTGGCAGAGATAGCAGAGGTAGCTTTTTAAAGCCAAGAGGATTGACACAACTCTCACATACAAAACTGACATGCACATTTGGATGAGACCCTTTGAACAATAGGTCACCACCCCATCTTCCGTAACAGCACGCTCTTGTCTTCCTTGTTACTTCTATATAACCCCACATGAGTTCAACCAGCATTTCAGGCTGGCTGCCTTAACGTGTAAGCAGAAAATGAATTCTGTGATTTCTGGCATCAGTTGTAAAAGAGCAGATGGCAGGCACTGCAAAATGCCCTGCAACAGCACGCAACAAAACCTATACTCAGAGTCGCCATTTCAAGCAACATGAAAAAAATAAGTGAGTTCATGTATGTAGCTGCCTCAATACAAAAATCACCATGTATGTGGAAAACTGACAAATAACAACCAAGTGAGTAAATTAAGCCAGGACCTTGCCCATTTCATTGGTACTATTAAGTACTGCATTACTAAATATGCATACAGAAATATTAATTATCAAGACAATGGAAAATCAGGGATGGGCAAATTCTCTCTAGATTTGTCTTTTTGCTTGGCAAGCTGAGGATTGGTGGTCTCTTTTTTGTTTTTCTTTTGATAGACTTTCCCGTTCAACAATGCAGAGCAAGAGAGAAAGGGTTCTCACCACTATTGATTTTTCATCCCATGAAATACTATGTGTATTGAGTTTTAGAGGTCCTTATGACCTCCTGATTTAGAAGCAGAGTAAGAAATTTTAGGGTTTTTTTGGGGGTGGAGACCACTTTTATATATAGCAGAAGACCTTCTCAACTCAAATTGAACAAGAGTCAGCAGTGTGATGCGGTGGCCAGGAAAGCCAATGCAATTCTTGGTTGCATCAACAGAACCATAGTATCTAGATCAAGGGAAGTGATAGTACCACTCTATCTGATCTGCTCTGATCAGACCCCACTTGGAGTACTGTGTCCAGATCTGTGCAGCTGAATTTGAAAAGGATGTTGACAACCTCGAGTGGGTACAGAGGAGGGCGACAAGGATGACTGAGGGTATGGAAGAAATGTCTTACGAGGAACGGCTTAGGGAACTGGAAATGTTTACCCTTTCAAAAAGAAGGCTGGGGGATATACGTTAGCTATACTGTATTTAAATATCTGAAATGATGTCATATTGAAGTCAGAATAGGTTTGTTTTCCATGGCTTTAGAGAATAGAACTCAGGGCAATGGTTTCAAACTACAGGAAAAGAGATTCCATTTGAACATTCGGAAGAACTTCCTGGCGGTTAGAGCTTTCTGGCAGTGGAATATGCTGCCACGGAGGGTGGTGGAGTCTCCTTCTTTGGAGGTTTTTAAGCAGAAGTCTGGAAGGCGATCTGTCAGGAGTCTTGTGATGGGGGTTCCTGCATGGCAGGGGGTTGGACAGGATGACCCTTGAGGTCTCTTCCAACTCTACGATTCTATGATTCTCTATTGCCCTGGAGGCCATAATGTTTCAAAACATGTGATTTCTTATTTCACATGTGTTCCATTTATTATTCCACACAGAGACTGGCCTATGATGACTGCTGTTAAGCACTGTTTGCACATTATAACTTAGAAACAGATACATCAACTGGACTGTTCTGGACTGGGAAAAGTGGCAGGAATGAGGTAAGAAAAACTAACAATAGATGGAGTAGAGAAGGAATTAATTTGGGTGGGAATAATGAGGAAGAACTATTTAGAAGAGTAAATCAGGTGACAAAATGGATGAGGGTTCATTAAATGAATGAGGTTTCATTAAAAGTGATGGAGGAGATATTGAGGTACCTGTGATGAAAATTAATATTTAATATTAATTAATATTTTGACAGAAACCCATTTTTGGCCGCAAAGCCATATGCAACAACAAGGCAGTGATGGAGAGGGGGGAAGAAAAATTCTTAAGTAGGAGGGCAGATGATTCAATGTTTGGCTTTTATACTTAGATCACCCCCATGGCAGTCAAAAACCAGCCCAAAGGGCCACTGAGACCAGCATCCTATTTCTTATGGCAGCGTGGAAGCTGTCTGCAGGAAAAACTCAAACAATGGAAGCATGAAGACAGTTTTACAACAATGTAATAATGATGCTACTGTTACCACTGCAAGTTCTACATTCATGCGCCCCAAAACTGCTGCAGGAGCACTTATTTTACGGAAGGAAAAGCAGTGATAATGAAGGACAAGTGACTTGCCCAAGGCCACAAATGAGAACAAGAGAGCTTTGTATTTGCTGTCTCATGGAAGAATCCACAGTCTCTCTACTATGGATGCTGGAGATGGTCTTAACAATATGGGTGGGTCTTGCTGCACCCCCTTCAGTGCTCATGTGTCCCAACCACAAATGCATACTGGACAGAAACATCTAGTCTACGACTGTGTTTATCATCATAAACACAGAGATAATGATAGACAAAGGATTATGCTCAGTACGACGGACAGATTGAACAGTCCTAATTTCGGGGGGAGGGGGGTCCAATAACATCAATATAAATGATACTATTCATAAAAAGTACAAAGAAAATCAGGCCATAAATCACATAGTTTCCAGTGTCTATATACGAATGCCAGGAGTATGAGAAACAAATAAAAAGAATTTGGAAATCTTAATTCAGGAAGGTAAACATGATTTAATAGGAATAACTGAAACCTGGTGGGATGACGCCAATGACTGAATACTGAAATCGAGGGATATAAATTGTTCAAAAAGCACAGAAAGAATAAAAAGGGAAGAGGAGTTGCAACACATGTTACAAATAAATATTCCTGAACAGAAATACAGGAGACTGACTGTCCCATTGAGAGGATCTGGATTAATCTAGTTGGTGCAAAAGGAACATGGTAATTGGAGTCTACTACAAACTGCCCAATCAAGGAGAGGAAGCAGATGCAACTTCTGAAAATGAAGTTCCAAGGGTTTCCAAAACAAAACAAAACACCATGATGTAATAGTAATGGGAGATTTCAATTATCTGGATATCTGTTGGGAGGCTAATTCTGCTAAGTATGGCCCTTCCAATAAATTCCTGATTTGTGTGGCTGATAATTTTATCCTACAAAGAATGGAGAATAAACTAAAGGACTAGTTATACTTGACTTATTCTAACCAACAGAGATGATTTGATGGAGGATGTGCCAGTAAGGGGAACTCTGGATGAGAACGACCATGCTCTACTTACTAGAATTTCTAAAAAGGAAAATTCTAAAGGCACAAGTACAAATAATTACAACAACAAAAAGGTGGAGAAAAGCAAAAAAAAAAAAAAAAAGGGCCCAGTGATGCTTCCAAAAAGATCAGGAAGGACCTGAAAACAAAAAAGGAGATGTATAGAAAGTGGAAAAAATCCGGGCCATAAGAGACGAGGATATACTGGTAGCAAGGAATTGCAGGGATGGCATTAGGAAGACAAAAGAGGATAGTGAGCTAAGGTTAACTGAAGACACTAAAAGTAACAAAAAAGCATTCTTCCGATATCTGGAAGATGAGTAATGGCAACTGGACTTCTTTTCTTGAGAGACTGAAACGTTTCGCTGTTCATTCAAGCAGCTTCGTCAGTCTGAGGAAAGTTAATGGCAAGTTCTCTAATTTATAGTTCACCTTGATTTCACATCACCCTGGTTTAAAATCAAGGTGAACTATAAATTGGAGGACTCGCCACTAGCTCTCCTCAGTCTGACAAAGCTGTTTGGATGAGGAGCGAAACATTTCGATCTCTCAAGAAAAGAAGTCCAGTTGCCATGACTCCACTTCCAGATAAACTCACCTGGATGACTGAGAATCTTCATATACATTCTTCAGGTATGTACATAGCAAGAGAAAAAGAAAAGAAACAGTGGCTCAGCTACTCAGTGGAGATGGAAAAATTATAAAATGGGACAAAGAAAAGGCAGAAGCGCTAAGCATAAAAGTGCTATGCTTCCTATTTTAGCTCAGTCTTTTCCCCAAAGAATGGGACATCCTTTCAACTATTTATTGAAAGAAAGATATCGCCTTAAGAAAGGTAAGATTCAATGCTAGACAACATGGTAATCTACTATCAATGTCAAGCCATGTAGGCAAAAAAGGTGATAACGAAATAATGAGAGAAATCCTGTCTCCTCTGTATGCCATTCATTGAGTTCAACCTCTGCTGGTCCTTAGGGCTCTGGGGAAGTAAGTAGCTTAAGGGAAAATGCTGGAGCTGGCTACATCCATTTCACACAAAAATTAAAAGAGGCATTCTCAGCCGCCTACTGGCTTTCTCATTCTGCTGGGGGCTCTTCCCAGGCCACCAGATGACTGGCAAAGACTGCTAAAATCACAGCATGGCAAGGGCCCTTCCAAAGTATGACCGCCTGTTAGGGCTGGTCTGGCCCTCTTCCCAATCCTAAATATTAGGTCACCTTAACTGAGAGCCGAGCGGCATTTCCTTCCGACTCCCTTTTATTAGACGAAAACAAGGCGGGCATTCCCGTTCCAGCTGGTAAGCCTCCGAGCCCCATAATAAGGGCTTCTTCCCCCGGTCAAGAAAGAAGCTTCTCCAAAGGGTAGCTTCCACCACACATCACGAACCGCCCCTGCTCCGACCGACACTTCCTAGCTGGGGAAAGCCACGCTTAAGTAGCCCATTTCACGGCGGGAGGCGAGCCAGGAAAGGCACTTTTTTCTCTTTTCCACCGGGGACGCCTAAGGCTTCTCTGCGCCACCGGGAAATCGCAGCGCCCGACTTCGCCAACGGAGCAGACCCGCAAGCGATCCTGGCTCTCCCGATCCCGATCTCCAGGGACGCCCCGAAGCCCCTCCGGGCGAGGACCGCAGAAGCAGAGCCGAGGAGAAGATTGATTGATTCGAGGCAGGACGGCTCACGGCCCAGGGTTCGCTCCTGGCCACAATCCTCTTCCGCCCAGCGTTCCCAGCGCTTCTCCCAATGGAGAGCGGGGCGCGGGGGAAACAGGGCTCCCCCTTCCCCCACCCCCACCCCACCGTCTCTTCCCCCATCCTCTGCGCAAGAGCTACAGGTTACGCCTCCCTTGGATACAGCGCCGACCCTCGCAAACTTGGCGGCGCCCGCGGGGAAGTTCTGGGCCAAAATGGGGGAGGGAGGGAGAGACCGGGAGGGTGCACACACACACACACACACACACACACACACACACACACACACACACACACACACACACACACACACACACACACACACACACACACGCCGCCAGAGCTGCCTCCCGTATCCGCGCACCGTGCCTTGTCTTCTGCATCGGCTCCTGCGAACGGGCGCCGCGGCTTCTTCCAGGGCCTGATCCATCCATCCCTCGCCTGCGCGCCTCGCCTCCCGAGGCAGCAGAGGGGCGCAAGTTTCAGCCGCTTTAACGCGGCGTTCTCGTGGCTTCCCCCCCCCCTTCCCCTCCCCTTCCCCTCCCCGACCGCTTAAGGAGGCTCCCCCCCCCGGAGGCGAGGCACGAACCTGAATGGTGCAAGAGTACTCGCTGTCGTCCAGGAGACGGACGGTGCAGCTGTAATCGCGGTCCAGGTTCCTGCTGCTGCCGCTCATCCATCGGCTCAGCATCTTGGCCGCCGGAGAAGGGGGCGGAGGAGGAGGAGGAGGAGGAGGAGGGGGGGGCGATAAGATCCGGAGCTCCCCGGCTCTTCACATGGTGGGCGGCTGCTCCTGCTGCTCCCTAGCTCGGCTCACACAAAGCCCGGCGAGGAAGAGGAGGAGGAGGAGGAGGAAGAAGAAGAAGAAGAAAGCAGCGCGATTGAGAACTGCTGCCTCCGGTCCTGGATGGGGCGGGCGGGGAGGGGGATGCGCCAAGGCGAGCCCGACCCCGCCGCTCGAGCCGTCACCGCCGAGGCCAATCGGGGCCCGGCGCCGCCTTTGACGGGCGGAGGTGCGAACCAATGCTGGGAGAGAAGGAGGAGGAGGAGGCGGTCCCTTCGCAATCCGCGGCAAGAGAGCTACAGTGGCTGCAGGTGACCGACGCCGCCGCCGCCGCCGCCGCCATACCCGCAGCTCTTCTGGCAATCGCCGTGGAGGAGAAGGACGCGAGTCTTTCCTCGGCGGCGACGTCAAGGCTGCCCCCCTCCTCCTGTACGGGTGTGTGACGGTAGCGGGCAAGGAAAAGGGGGACTGTTATAGGGCGACGAGTGCCCAGGGGGCCGGCGGCTGCCAGAACCTTTCTGCCAAGCTCCCTTGCCTTGGGAGTCCAGCCTTCGTTTGCTGCCCATCAGGAGGACAAAAAAAGGAGAACTTGGGCGACGACAGCGCAGCCTATTTGCTGAGCAAGGTACAATAGAGACGGATTGAGCGCCAGCCAACCCCTACCTTACCCCCCCCACACACACACCCCACACCCCCGCCGCGCCGAAAGACATGGGTGGAGGGGCAAGGATTCACGAAAGGGCAAATAATCAGGAAGGGAAATCAGTGGGGTTGGAATGTCTTCGGAACCCGTAGGCCTCCTATGAAATCGAGAAGGGATCCTAGTGATTACATGCAATTCTTAGGTGGCATTCTTGCAAAACCACCATCAAATCATACCGTAGATCAGTGTTTTTCAACCTTTTTTGGGCAAAGGCACACTTGTTTCATGAAAAAAATCACGAGGCACACCACCATTAGAAAATGTTAAAAAATTTAACTCTGTGCCTATATTGACTATATATAAAGTAATTTTTTAATTTTTCCCACGGCACACCAGGCAACATCTTGCGGCACACTAGTGTGCTGCGGAACAGTGGTTGAAAAACACTGCCGTAGATCCTATCGATGTTCACAGACTACAGCACAACACAAAAATCGTGGATCCTTTGGTGTATGACTCTGTAGTGGCACGAAAACTTGGATCCAACGTGCAGATCCACAAGATTTTATATTATTTTTACATGTAATCCTCCCTAAACCACTGTCGGATCATATAGATCCCGTTTACACCCACAGACCGCACCATAGAAATCATGGGTCCCTGAGCACATGCCTTTGCAGCGGCACAAAAATACCAGTCCGGAGACAGACCGGAAACTTTAAAAGGAATGCAATCAGAAAAAAGCCAGGACCCTTTTGTGCAAACCTCAGCTCAGCTCAGCACTTGGAATGGAAAATAATGCAAAGAGAAACAAGGGAGCATGCTCCTCTGCAAACCCCAGTTCATCTCAGCACTCATTTTAAACTTGAAAGGAATGCAAACAGAAAAAAAAGCCAGGACCTTTGTGTGCAAACCTCAGCTCAGCTCAGCATTCAGAATGGAAAGGAATGCAAACAGAAACAAGCCAGTACACTCCTCTACAAACCCCAGCTCAGCTCAACACTCTGTTATAAAATGGAAAGGAATGGAAACGGACACGAAAAAGCAAAGAAACCTCAGCTTCCTACCTTTCAAAGTTCAAAAGGTTCAAATCCCTCCACAAAACATGCCCCAAATGGCTCCTAAACACCATGAAAAAAAAACCACTCCAACTCCTCACTCCTCCTCCAGGGGACTGCAATGCATCCTAGGTACATTTTGATTAAAGGCATGATAAAACATTCGTTATCCGAGGCAGACCATAGGGAACATTTTTATCAGAGGTAGCCCTGTACCTGGAAATTTCCCTTAATTATCCAAAAAAATTAGTTATTAGGGGCATTTGTTATCCGAGGTATTGCTGTATGTTCAGACCTCAGTTTGTGTTATAAGGGAAATGGAAAGATAAACATTACGGTAAAGAAGACAACTGATCACAACCACTCCTGAGAAATACTAAACAGCATTTAAATATGCCCCACCTCAGGGAAGAACGTAGTGCCCCCATAGGTACCAATCCAGCCTGTCTGTGCCACTAAACAGCACAGTAGATAACAAATGGGCATATGATTATTCCAAATCTGTAAACATTGACATGGTTAGGCTAATTGATGCTGGATTCTATTCTTGCCCCCAATCACATTGGGAATGGCGAAGTTATTCTTGAACTGACACATGCTTAGTAGGCAAAATGTTTGTGGGGTTTTTCAGCACCTCCCTCCAATATACCACACAGTTCAGACACAATAAAAAAGGCACGGTCTGCATGCTATGGCTGGTATTGTGTGTCTCCCCATTCCCAGAAGTGCCCATATGTAGTGTCCAATGCAGATAGAGGTCATCAAACATTCCCAAGTGCAGCACCAGTTACAAGCTCTATCAAGTGAGTCCCTAATCAACAAATACAATGAATTATATCCATCAATTCCCTATTTTCAATACTTGAACATGTCTTAATTGTCCCTCATTACTGTAAGCTGCCTTGGGTCCTTTTTCAAGAAGAAAGGCAGGGTAAAAATCCTTTTAAATAAATGAATGAATGAATGAATGAATGAATATTAAGGGAAGGGTGACATCAGAACTCATTTCTATAGTTGATTGATAATGTGTCCAAAGGCTTAACCAAGGACAGTTATGTCTGTACCAAACTACCACTACATCACCAGGATCGCCCTCCTAATGCTGGAATACCAGTTTCTATGAATTAAACCCTAGGTCAAAACTTGACCACTGTACCTACAGGAACCGTAGGTGACTGGGCAACACATAACTGCATTCTGATGCAAATTATCTGAAGGGTTCCAAATACTGGGGAAATGAGGTCGCATATGGACTATGTCACGAAATGGTTCTTGTTGGCAAATTCCACATGGTAGTAACACACTAACAGGCAACTTAACTCATCTTGCAACTTTGGTCACCAAGAGGCGACACCAGGAGAATGCTCAGTGGCAGATGTTGGAAGGTAAGAAGGTCTTAACTAGGAAGTAGGGTAGCGTGGGTCTGCAGCCACAAGGCTATTCAGATAATTCCTAGTGGTCATCAGGTAATCAGTTAACTAAGCTACACTTGGCTGCTGCAACCAACATGCTTGAGTTACTTACGAAGTATGCTCAAAGTTGCAGATATGTGTTTCAAGACATGGAAAAACAGCTGAAACTATCCTGCCTGATAGTGAGCATGAAAGCTGTAACAGAAAGCTCAAAACTTTCATAAATTGTCTGCATGAAAGAGAGGAACAATATTCTTCAATAAACAGCAAGTTTGGCATTTTGGAATACTTGGTTTTCATATCAGTGGAACAATTAAGAAAACATGCATTTACAATAAGCTTATCAGGATAATTTGGAAACATGTTTACAGACTAAGTTGTTGCTTTCCTAAGTTTAGTACAATGCTGCCTTCCGAGGAGAAGCAATGAGAATGAAAATTATTTTTCACTTTACTGCAGGTTTTTCTCTGGATACCCTTTTTGTTTTCTAGTACTGAATGCTTGCTTATGCTTAAGCTAGACTTTCTTTTCATTGCTATGAAGGGTTAAGTATGTCATGTATGTTTTAATTATAAAAAAGCAGCGCAAGATATGTTTCAGCTTCCAGAAGAAACACACTAGATATTGCTTATTGCCTCAGGACCCAGTGTGAGGCATTAATTCAAAGCGGTAACTGTTTAACAGGGTGAGATTGTGGTAGCCACTTAACAGGATTAGTATGTAGTCACCATTTAACAAGATTAGATTGTGGTAACCGCTTGACCAGATTAGAGCGGAAATGCTAACAAGAAGAAGGGATGCAATCTCTGGCGAGCACTCTGCGGGAAATTGGACTCTCCAGGTGGGCTGATTAGGTTAGCACGGACAATAGAAACCATGCATCCCATGTAAACTAATACCAGAAATTGTATAACATTGACAAAATAAACAATGTATTCTGTGTAAACAGACTGCAGAAATTATTTAAATAGTTCAGTGTATAAAAATGTCTGGAAATTGTATTCACGGTGGTGTGGACTTGCTTTATGAGAGAGATTCTGTCATAGCATACTTTTTCTCAGCTGATTAAACGGAAGCTAATTTTAACTCTTTCTTGTCAGATTACTTGGCTGTTTATTTCTGACTCAGAAAATTCAGGGAATAGCCCCGGACTCAACATTTTGGCATTCTGGGTGGGCTGAGAAGGGGCTAACCCTTCTAAATCCCACAGGGTTACCCCTAAATGTATGAACTCTGTGTTTGGGTGTCCCTTCCAGTGGACTCTGGAGGAAAACTGAAGGGTGGCTCTGGGCAACCCTCAGCATGCACTAATATACTTTTATAGAGTAGACGACCTGAGCTGACCTTCAGCAGACCCTGTGATGCTGAGAACAAACACCTATGAGGGAATTCTTTGAGGGATCTCTGTTACAGTAACACCTAATATCTTGGAAGTATTGGTAGGTATAAAGGAATAAGCACTTGTGAGTGAAAGAATTGTTGATATTCCCCTGTTGTAAAAGAAGTCTAGGATGCATGGGTATGGATCGGGGTGGTGGGAGGATTTGGCCAGCGGATGGCATCCCTGTGTAGGGAGCAGCCAGGCAACATCCGCACAGGTGAGAGAGTGGTTAGGGAACCCAGATTGAAGTCCCTGGATGCAAGGGTGACGACTGGGGTGACGGCCCCCAGCAGGAGGGCTGGCAGCAGTACTGTGTCCCTGAAGGACCGGCCAAACAATGCCTGCACAGGTGAGAGAGTGTGTGGGAATCCTGTGCCAATAAAGTGTGAGGGGGAGGAGAGGTCATCCCTGACATGCAATTTTCAGACACTTGGATGTGACCCACACCAAAAAACTCGCTGGACCAGGGGTAGTTTTAGAATCATCGAATCATTGAGTTGGAAGAGACCTCAAGGGCCATCTAGTCCAACTCTCTGCCATGCAGGAGCCCCCATCACAGTGCTCCTGACATATGGCCATGTTTTAGTTAAGTGGTAGGTCAATTGGCAAGCCAGTCATCATGGGAAACAACACCTTAACAAGGGCGGCATCTAAGACACCTCTTCAGTATGCACTAGATAACTTCAGTAACTTACTTGACCCTGGGGATAAGTGAACAAAGCGCCAACTCATAAAATTCTGCAGAGATATTTGGCCAAATGATTACCCAGTGCAAGACTTTCTGAGATGGCTATCAGAAGGCACAGTTGGCATTACCATCCAATACATGAGCAATTAATCAACTTTGAAATCCCGTACCTTTCCATTTTTATTAATCTCAGTTCCAAAACTGGCATGTGCTACCAATGTGGCTCTGAACCTCCACATGTGGGTCTAACAGGACTCCAAAAAGAAGTCCCAAAGGTTGTTAACTTCCAAAAGGTATATGGCACTGTTCAGGAACCAGGGGGGAGCCTCAAAAATTTTCTCACTCATTTAAAGGATGCATATCATCAGTTCACTAATGTGGACCTTGACGATAAAGACGATATTGTGGCCATCCGTACCACTTTTCTCTCTCAATCCTCCCCTGTAATATGTACAGTATTTTGGTTTGATTCTTGCTTTGAGGAGGTGGCTAAATCTATCATAGAAGAGCGGATTAGGGATATTGACTTTCAGCACTCTATCACAAGTGCACAGAAAACTTGCTCTATTCTGCATTTTGGACTAAACTTTAATTTCTCACAAAGTGCTCTATACCTGGAAAACCTGACTGTGCCCAAATATCGGCATGTTTTCTCAAGAGCTCGATTTAACTGCCTTCAATCTGCATTTTTAGATGGGCGTTACTCTGGTGTCCCTTATGAAAACCGATTGTGTCCTTGTAATAACAAAGAAATTGAAACACTGAATCATGTCCTTTTTGTATGTGATTTTTATAGAAATGAGCGTACTAAATTACTCAAGCCCATAATGAGTGTCTTCCCAGGTAGGATGCTGAACTGGTATTTAAAATATTTATTAAGTGACACAAACAAGGGTACCACTGAATCTGTGGCCAAGTTTCTTTTCTTTGCCCAAAGAATACAGAAGACAACCTTGGCCTCTGTTAGCTCTTAACACAATTATGAATTGCACAATGTTTGTATAATTCACTTTTACTACCTAAACTGTTTTAACTATCTTAAAAATTTTGTAATGGTTTTACTCTTTTATGCTTTTAAAACTTCATGTATGTATTTTTACCTTATTGGTTGGGCCTGTGGCCGCAAATAAAGATTGTTGTTGTTGTTGAGGAGGTGGCTGATCTCAGTGGCCTTATAATTTTTATTTTTATTTATTTATTTTGAATATTTTTACCCCACTTTTCCCCTTGGAAAAGGACCCAAGGGGGCTTACAGTAATGAGGGACAATATACAGACCAGAACATATAAGACATATTCAAGGTAAAAACAGGGAATTAGAAGGGGCATCTTAGAACATTAAAAGGTAACAGTAGAGCTACAAAGAGCACACAAAAATAAAAGGAAAAGGAAAGTAACATGGAAAACATGAAATCAATCCATGCAATCATTTATGGTAATCAATATAGAGTTATATAGTAGGAAGTCCCTTTCAACTCTATTATTATGATTTTATGATCCATACTGCACCACATGATAACTGTAAGGAGGCTTTAAAATGTATTTAAATATATGCCTGCCCTAGAGCAATGTTCCCTTCATTTTTTTTCTCCATTGTATAGGAGCCTCATCTGGGATGCACGGTGGGGAACTGAAGGTCCAGCCTCAAACTTCATAACCAGTCAGCTCATTCACTGAGCCACGTACATTTAGCAAATGCCACATTTAAGTGGTGGCTGCCTCGAATCATTCATTGTTGTGTTCCACCATTAGCATCCTTTGACAGAGAAAGGATTTAATATTTCTGTTCATGAATTATTTCAGCCAAACTTCAAAAAGTGTACAGTACAATTATTTTTTAAAAAATATATAATTTAAACTGCTAGGGTAGAACAGGATATATTAAAATAAATGCCTTTTTTCAAGCTGCATTTTAAAATCCGTCTTCTTCTTATATAGAGCTATTATGCCAGTTTGGGTAAGGGGTTAGCCATCTCATTCTGGAACCGAATGCTGACAGCCCCCCCCCCGGGTAGTTTCTTTCTCATTTCTGCTTAGGGTTATTGCCTATATCAGTGTTGGAGAACCTGTGGCACGGGTGCCAAAGGTGGCACTTGGAGCCCTTTCTGCAGGCACCCGACATCACCCCTTCACAACCACCTGTATACAGGTTAAATAGTTGTATTGGCACTTTGAAAAGAGTTAGTGGATTTTGAATCGCAGTTTGGGCACTCAGTCTCTAAAAGGTTCGCCATCACTGGCCTATATAATCTTCCACTGGACCAGTGGTGGTGAACCTTCGACACTCCAGATGTTTTGGACCGCAACTCCCACAGTCCTTTGCCATTGGCAATACAAGCTTGGGATTCTGGGAGTTGTGGTCCAAAACATCTGGAGTGCCGATGGTTTGCTACCACTGCACTTACACTACTCACCATAGACTGTCACTAACTTTCCTTGAAGTAGGTCTGTGAAGCTTCTCAGTCATCCAGGTATGTTTATCCAAACAGCTTTGTCGGTCTCAGGTCATGAGAAGCTGTTTTGGATGAGCAGCAAAACATTTTAATCTCTCAAGAAAAAGAAGTCCAGTTGCCTTGACTCAGCTTCCAGATTTCATCGAATTGCCAACTTTCCTTGGTATCAACAGAGAAGTTTTTGTTAGGTTTTGTGGCTGAGTGAGGGCCAGCTCAGTTCTGGTAGAAATACTTCAGCATGTCCGCTTATAACTTGTTTGACTGAAATTACAGTATCAGTAATGGGCATGGTATTTACAGCATTTTTGGCTGCCTGAGATGGAATGGCAAACCGCTCTGGGCCTTATTAAATAAATTAACACCAAACCAAGCCCCATGAGATGGAGGGGTCTTTCCTCCACTGAATAGGTGGGTTTCAGGTTGGATGTTCTCCAGTTTCCATGATCTGCACACCACCATCAAGTGATTTTGGCACCTGAGGCAGAAAGATTCCACGCCCACCTCTTCCTTCTTCCTCTGCTTGGGTGGTTCAAAGGTAGAGCAAAAAAGGGGAGAGCCATAAATTAATAACTATTGGCTTCCTTTTGATGGACAAGGACGCCCAACACCTGCTGCCTCATATACTGTACTTGCTTCAGTCTGCCTAATGGTGGGGCCGCTGAGGAGAAAAACTTGGTTCACAAAAGCTTGGCAACGGCGCCCTCTAGTGCTCGAAGGCCAGTAACGCGTATCCCTTTCCCGCTCGTTCTTCACATCACAGGCAGGCAGCCTCCATATTTTGAATTGTTTTAAAAAGGCTTCCTCCCGCTCTCGGTGCTACCGGCGGCGCCCTGAGGGATGCCCTCGGCACGCGCTGTTGGTAAAGGGGTAAAAGCTAAAGGCATCTGTTTTCCCCCATACATGCGTTGCTAGTCGTGTCCGGACTCTAGGGGCGGTGCTCATCTCCGTATTCAAGCCGAAGAGCCAGTGTTGTGCCAGTCCGTGGCCACGTGGCCGGCATGGATGCACAGAAACACTGTTTTACCTCCCCGCTTTTTAAGGCGGTACCCATTTAATTAGTTTGCATTTGACGTGCTTTTGAAATGCTAGCGTTGGCAGGAGCTGGGGGTTAACAGTGGGAGTTCACTCCGCTGCGTGTGCACCCGGGATTCGAACCCCCGACTTTGCAGCCGACAGTTTTGGCGCCTCAGTCCCCCCCCGCCCCAGCCACCACGGCGGCTCTGTTCATAAAGGGGAGTAGCCGTCAAGACGGCGGGAGGTTGGTTTCCCCTTTCCTCCTCAAGTCTCCTCATTCTGCTGCTCTTATGCCTGAAGAAATACCTGTCCACGAAACGTTACATTTAAAACAGTAAACTCTTTAAGCTGCCACATGTGCATTTACATGTTTTATTGCATTTACATGTTTTATTGTTCTAATCTTACTGTATCTTGATGTTTTAATTGTTCATTCTGATTGTGAGCCGCCCAGAGACCTTTGGGTAGTGGGCGGCATACAAGCTATATCAATAAATAAATAAATAAATAAATAAATAAATAAATGTGTTGTTGTGTCAGATGGATTTTTTTTTTTGCTTTATTTTTCTTTGATTTTTGCCTGGCATTCTTGGAAAAAAAAGACTCAAAACACGGGGGACCTTCTGGGAAAACCCACCCCGAAAGAGGGTCCTCGCCAACGACGCGACCACCAACTGAGACCCCTCACTCACGCCCTGAGGGGGGAGAGAAAAAAATTCCTCTCACAGACCAGCCCGCCTTCGAGGCGGGGGGGGGAATTATATATCGCGAGATCTGGAAATCTCGAAGGGGGAGGAAGAAAAAAAGGGGGCGGTGCAGAAAGAGAAAAAACCCCTGAAGCGAGGAGAAAGGGGGGGGGCAGCGCGTGCAGATGACAGTTGGACGGGGCGGGGCGGGGTGGGACGGGGCGGGGCGAGGGGGGGGAGAAGAGGAGGAAGTCTCGCGAGAGGCGGGGCTATCGCGACGTTTCCCGCGAAAAGGCGGAAGTGGCCCCGTCCGCGGCCGTGGAAGACGGTTCTGTGGGAGGAGGAGGAGGAGGAGGAGGAGGAGAAAAAAGGCGGGACGGCTGGCGCTCCCTCGCGCTGAGGCGTGTTTCGGTACTTTGCTTGAGGGGGTGATCGTGGGGGGGGTGGTGGGTGGTGGGAAGGCGACCTCGCCAACCCCCGTCGCTCGTGTGAAGGCGCCGCCGCTGGTGCTCCTGGCGCTGAGGGCGGAGGCGGCGGCGGCAGGTACCGAGTGGAGCCTGGGCGGTTTCTGAGAGAGGCTTTTTTGGGGGGGGGGTCTCTCCTCACCCATCCCCGGCTTGCGGTTCCGCCTCGTCTTCATCCCCCCTGATCCCCCCCCCACACCCTTGCTGGGGGCTCCTCAGCGGCCTCCACAGAGTTCCCGGGCCAACAAAGCCCAGCATCCACAGACGGAGACGGCCGACCGCTTGCAAGCCAGCTTGACGCCTCCTGAAACCCGCGGCTCCGGCTTGCTTGCTTCTTCAGGGTGGTTAGATGCGTGGCTCGACCTGTCTGTCCTAAGGGGGCCAGAGCCACGGTTTTAGGCAGTGGTGTCCAAGCTTCGGCCCTCCAGATGTTTTGGACTACAACTACCATAGTCCTTTGTCGTTGGCAATACAGGCTTGGAATTGTGGGAGTTGTGGTCCAAAACATCTGGAGGGCTGGAGTTTGGACACCCCTGGTTTCAGGTCTTCCTGCATGATTTGGGCACAGTGGAGACAGATGCTCTTTTTGTTTCTGTTTTTTTTTCCTCCTCTAATCTGCCCCTTTTTCGTGCCCTCCTGTTCTTTGTTCTTTTTATTTTTTATTTATTTATTTATTTATTTATTTATTTATTTATTTATTTATTTAACTTATATGCCACCCACTACCCAACAGTCTCTGGACGGCTTACAGTCCAAAGAATAAAACAATTTAAAATAATTAAAAGTAAAATATCAATAAATCATCCATAAAAACCTTACACTAAAATCATTATCCTAAAATTGTCATCAGCGGACCCACAGTCTATATTATATCAATTAAAAACCTTCTGGAACAGGAAGGTTTTTACCTGGCGCTGGAATGTCATCAGTGTTGGCGCCAGGCTGATCTCGATTGAGAGGGCATTCCATAGCTTGGGAGTAGCTGCTGAGAAGGCCCTATGTCTACAAGCCATCCCTCTAACCTCCTTGAGGGATGGCTCTTTCAAAAGGGCCCCCTGGCTCGATCTTAATTGCCAGGTAGGGTTTTTTTGTACTCCTCTTGTTGGCAGAGGCTTGGTCTCTTCGCCTTCAATTTAGTTTTGCTTTATCCTCAGATTATACCTTTTATTTACAGTAAGTAAATAAATTTAATTGATTAGTTCTATGTCCATTTGTTGTTCAGTCGTTCAGTCGTGTCCGACTCTTCGTGACCCCATGGACCAGAGCTCGCCAGGCCTTCCTATCCTCCACTGCCTCCCGGAGTTTTGTCAAATTCATATTGGTTGCATCGATGACATCGTATCAACCAATAAAAAACACAGAATATAAAATACATTGAATTACATGCAATTCATTTAATTTGGAATGAATTCATTCCTTTATACAAGGTATCACTGTTTTATTTACAGTGATACCTTTATAAAGGAATGAATTTGTTCCAAATGAAATTATTTTAAACAAATTTTCCTTAATACAAATTTCCCATAGGAATGCACTGAAAAAGGGGTCATTCCTAATCATGACCATTTTTATGTTGTACGGATTCGCCCCACAGGTGATTCTGTTAAGCAAATTTCCCCTATCTCCTGAATTTTTTATGTTGTACAGATTTTATGTTATACAAACCATTTGTTATAGGAGGGTCCACTGTATTTGTTTAAGATTTCTGGTATGATGAGGCAGCTCTTGCCTACAAGCTACACCTGGTTTAGTCGGCTAAATAGATTTTCTTGGTCATTAAAAAAATGCACAACTTTTTTTTTAGCATCCGGGTTGTAAATAAACCCAGGATGTTTATTTTACAAATACATTTCACATCCAGATCCAGCTGACAGCAGTAATTGGTTTTGGATCCTTTTTTCATACCTTTAGTTAGTACCGTATTGCAGTTATTTATTTCCCTGTATATAGATACCTCACACAGTTTGGGCTGCTTGTACAGATGATACTATTCTGATATTCTCAAGAACATGCTAACCTTTTTGTCATCTCTGTCCTCCCAGTTGCAGTAAGAAGCTGAGGTGCCACCTTCCCCGGCCTCCCCCATGGTGGGGTTTGGGGCCAACCGAAGGGGTGGCCGTCTTCCTTCCTTTCTCTTTGTGGCATTGCTGATAGTTATTGCCATTCTTGCCTTCAATTACTGGAGCACCTCAACTCGGCAGTCTGTGCTACAGGAAGAGGTGGCTGAGTTGCAGGGCCAGGCCAAGCGCAGTGATGTTGCTCGCGGGCGATTGGAGAAAAGAAACTCTGAGCTCTTGCTTCAGGTGGAGTCACACAAGAAATACTTGGAACAGAAGGAAGTAGACCAGAGTCACTTGAACAGCTTGCTACAAGCTAAGGATGGTCAAATCAGGAAGTGTGATGATAGCAAGGTGAGGGATGTTTGTCTGTTTCACCTGGTATGTAATTTTGGTGAATATCTGCATTGTATACTGTATTGGTTTTAACAAAATTTGACTTGCCATGTTCACTAGCGTTTGAATCAATCAAGAGAAGTTATCCTGGTGAGATAATGTTCCAGAGACATTAGAATATCTTGTGTCCAGAAAGTTTTGGTGGGATGATGATGTGCAACCACTTCTGTTATTCTATGGAATTCGTTCAGATTTTTAATCATTTGCATGCCAATGGCACTTCTCATGGCTACTTCTAGAAAGAGAAGGGTGACCAATCAGAATTCAAAGGCATTGTGCAAATATTCCATTTTTCTTTAGCTGATTGTGTTTAGCAGGAAAAGATATATCCAGAAAGATATCATAGCAGTACTGCAAACTGAAAACGTCCACAGATTAGGCCGTATGATTAAAGTCTCATCTGGAACATTCTTTGACAGCTTGCTTTGTAACTGACAGAAGGAAGACGAGGCTAATAGATCCTTCTGTGTTGTCTGAGTGCAGGCAGCAAGAGTTTAAACCCTTTTTTGTATGTCAGACACTATTGTGTAGTACCTTTGAATGTTTTAGTATGGGTTTTAGTCAGAATGGATTTGATTTAAATTACTTATCAGTAGTGCTTGATTTAAATCATGGCTTTCTATATTAAAGACTAATTCTTGCTGGTATTATCTTAATAGGTTTAATTTTTAGAATAACAGCTCTTCAGATTAATTTTACAGTTATATAAAGATTACTGATTTGGTTATGCTACTAAAACACCTCATAATAAGTTCAGTATTATTCATTGGATTTAATAGGTTAATCCAGTGGTTCCCAATCTTAGGTCAATAGATGGTCTTGGACTACAACTCCCAGAGATCCCAGCCAGCACAACCAGTGGTGACGGCTTCTGGGAGTTGCAGTCCAACATCATCTGAGGACCCACCCTTGGGAACCACTGGTAAAACTATCAGCCTGGTACACAAGTGAAAAATTTAAAATACAGTCCTATGTAGCTCATTGATGTACTTCTTGCTTGTTCATAATCTGGAAAAAGAAAAAACAAAGCTTTATTGGACTCCAAACAGTTTCTCAGTTTTGATGAAGGCATTCAAAGGAAGAAAATATCCTTTCTGTGGCAGCAGAAGAAGCTACTGTTGTCAAAGGTGATATTGCTTCAGCAGTCTCTAAATCCTAGCGCTTAAGTGTCTTCCACCAGTTCAGTGGTGTGACTTGCGTTTCAAACATCAGCAGCACACACACATTTTTGAATGATTCCTCTTAGCTCTGAAGCTTATTGTAGTTGGCACTACTGATAGAAGACACTTAGGTACACATGCCATAGCTGAGTCCTCTCCCTTAGTACTTGTTTTGACCTTGGTACTGAATACTGGTGATAGAAAATGTGCTGGAGACAGTGTTTGTCCCATGTTAAATAAATGGTTGTCATTTAATTTTGCCATTTTAGTTCTGTTTTTAAGCGCTTACTCAGTTCCTTCCTAATTTCAACAGCATCAGCAATAAAACCGCTATTTTTCTGCATTTTGTTTCAAGCCTCAGAAACGGGGTTCAGAATGTTTAACATGTGTTCAATGTTTTTTTAGGTTCAATGTTGAGAATTTTGACCATGACAGTGCCATCTGTTTTCTGTCCACAGTCTGTCATCAGAATAGGCCTACACTGCTTCAAACAGTGCACTACAGAGTTCAGTCTAACATTTTGTGGGTGTGTTAACTTGGTTCCAGCCATTCTTTTCAGAGCTGCTGCTGCAAAATCATTGTTATAGAAATATCTAGCGATTTCAATGGTGTTGTTCTTTATTTCTGGAATGCTGAAGTCTTTGGCTAGGAAGTGCAGCAAATAAGCACTACAACCATACAATAGCCATAGTAGCTTTGTATAATAATCATAATAGCTTTGTATTCCCCTCCTACTCTTTTAAATTTCTTCTCCTGTTGGATACATTTGCGGCATTGTCTGTGACCAACTTGCGTACTAGACATTTGAATTTTTTGTTCATGTGTTGTAATAGTGTTGCCACTTATTGTAAGTATTCTATATGTGCATTTCCTGCCATATCAGCTGTTTCTGCAAGGAAGATATTCCCTTCTTCTGTTACAAAAGCAAATACAGCAGTATCATTGCGTATGTTACTCCACCCAACAAGACTTAGGATACCATATTTTTCGCTCTTTAAGACGCATTCCCCTCCAAAAAAGTAAGGGGAAATGTCTGTGTGTCTTAGAGAGCAAATACAGTAGTCCACGCTACATATGTATCACAGGTTTTCATGTAGAGAGACGTTCCCTGCACGGCGCCTCTCCCGCTCCTGCTGCAGTGGGGTTCCACAGTTCCAGTCACCTTGTTTGCAAAGAGGCTTCCTCCAGAGAGCCTCTCCCCACCCCTTCCCTTCTGCAGCTAAGATTCCCCAGTCAAAAATTACCTCGTTTGCAAAGAAGTCGTCTCCACAGAGCCTCCGCCCTCCCCCTTTGTAGCCTGGATTCCAAAGTCCTAATCGCCTCGTTTGCAAGCCTCCCCTTTTGCAGCTTGTATGCCACAGTTTCAATCACTTTGTTTGCAAGCCTTCCCTTTTTGCAGCCAGGATTCCTTGGCCGTCAAACATTAAGCTAAACATTTTTGGGGAGATATCACTCCCCTGGATTTCCATTCTGCCTGTCTTGAAGAGTGGTTCTATGGTCTCATCTCTATGGTCTCCAGTGCTCTCCCTCTTCTATGGGAAAAGATCAATCATGCAAGGGATATTTTTAAAAAAAAAAACAACTGGATCAGAAAGCCACCACCGGGGCTGGGATCTCCACCAGGTCTGGAGGTCTCCATATTATCAGGCTCCCGCCAGGGGTGCATTTGCCCTATAAGGTGCAAAGAAATTTCTCCTTACTATTCTTATAGAGGGAAAATACCTTACTGTCTTATAGAGGGAAAAATATGGTAAATAAATATAAATAAATAAATAAATAAATAAAACATATCCATGTTTCACAACCAATAATCTTTGGTCTATAATGTATCAAAAATAGAAAACTATCCTTAGATAGATTTTTCTTCAAAAAAAACATTTTATTTTTAAAAATCCTATTTAAATTTAAAAAGTGATTCAAATTTTTAACATCTGAATTTTCTACCCTGGTTTCAGTTCCATATGAAAAATGCAGACATCCCACCAGTTGTGCTCACTTTGTTAAGCAAGGAATGGAAGAATAAATGGTAGTTATAGCTTAGAGTCAAATTATAATTCATTTCATAACTATGATCGTTAACATCTTTTTCAGGTAAAGCTTCAGAACAACATATCATACCAAATGGCAGACATACACTGGTTAAAGGGTAAGAAATGATGGCCCATTGAGCAGTCCTAATCAACAGTAAGCTCTAGAAATCTTTAGGCCTATTAGAACAAAGGTATTTGATAGCCTCTTGCTCAGAGCTGGAATTTTTTTATATGTTTGTCTGATGTGGCAAGTAACTACTTAACTATTTATTTAAATTATCATCACCCTGCCTTTCTCCTAAAATAGGACCCAAGGAGCCTTACAACACTGTAGGACAATATACAGTACTACCTTGGTTTACGAATACAAGTGTTTTGCAAGACAAGCAAACATTTTGATCAATTTTTTCTTGACCAACTAACAGTGTCTTGCAATATGAGCACTGGAGCAGGTTACAAGATCACAAGTTAGCTGATTGTGGCTTTCTCTCTCCCTGGTGGATTGTGGGTGATTGTCTGGAACGTTCTGTCTCAGGCAAGCCTCCAAAGCCGAGGGAGGAGAGAGGTACCGATGTCTCTCTTGCATCCCCCAGGAAGGTTTTCAAAGGAGAATGCAGGTTAGGGTTTCATTTTTCTTTACATTTTACTTCATTTGTTTTCAACATTCTTATTTTTAAACCATTTCTAGTCATGGGGTAGCTAGTCAAGCATGTAACAAATTGCACTTTATTATTGTCGCATTAAAAACACAGCAAAATCCTGTTGTTAGTCCCAAGCAGAGCAGATTCCACAGCCAGATACCTAAAACCATGGTGGGAGTGTGGACTTCTAGCTAACTTGTTTGGTGAGCTTTGACATTTTGTGCGTAGACTATGCAGTCTATGGAGCCCCATATGAATCATCTGAGTTGCCATTATTTTTATTGGGAAATTTGCTTTGCTATATGAGTGCTTTGGTTTACAAGCATGTGTCTGGAACAAATTATGCTTATAAATCAAGGTCTTACTGTACAGGGTTAGAGTCAATGAGCGTAGAGCACTTGTCATAAACATTAAAAACAAATTTCAAGGCTATTGCGAGGAGACATCTTAAATCATTAAGAAGCCATACTGAAGCTAACAACAATAGGTAAACAAATAGAAGGCTGCTGGCCTTCTATCATTGTGCACTTGAGAGTGTGCTTACTTATGGACTATGTGTATGGTATGGAAGTTGTACCCATCGGGATAGGACAGTGTTGCATAGAATCATAAGAATTGTGGAGAGTATTGTGGGCTGTTCACTCCCCACACTAGAACAAATTTATACTACCAGGTGCCACTGTAAAGCATTAGATATATTAAGAGATCCATCACATCCTGGTCATATCCTTTTCGAGTTGCTGCCTTTGGGACGGAGATATAGAGTACTGAGAGCAAGAACAAACCGTCTCAAAAATAGCTTCTTTTTTAGAGCAATATTGGCCTTAAATGGAAATTCTGGACTTTGAAGTCAGCTTATTTTATATGTCATATTTTATGTGTTATAGCTGTTCTTAAATCTATGTGGAATGTTTTATATGAGTTGAATATAGCAACCGTGAAATTTCATTGTTCCTGCAAGGGGGCAATGACAATAAAGATTCCTATTCCTATTCCTAAATAACAGGGGAGGGATGATAATCTGAGAGATCAAAGAATCAGAATAGCAAAGGGTCCTGTGAGGCCATCAGGTTCAAAAGACCACACCCCCACAGGAATAAAGATCCAAGGATATCTGCCAGTTAGTTGTCCAAATTTCTCTTGAATGCCTCCAGTGTTGGAGCACCTCTTAACATAATTAGTTCAATTTCCATTCTGCTCTAACAGTTAAGATGCTTTTCCTGATATGCAGCTGAAATCTGGGTTCTCTTAACTTGAACCCATTGTTGCACATCCTGCATTCTGGGATAATTGAGAACAGATCCTGCTTCTCCTCTGTATGACAGCCCTTCAAATATTTGAAAAGTGCTATCACATCAGTCCTTAGTCTTTTGGGCTGTTTGGCCATGTTCTGGACGTTTTTTTTTCTTCCTAACATTTTGCCAGTTTCTGTGGCTAGCACCTTCAGAGGGCAGGAGCACAGGGAGCTAAAGTTCTGTCTGTGATCTGGTGTAGAGTGTAGATCAGAATCAAAGAAAATGGAAGACTGCAGACTAAAACAACCAGAAAAATCAGAAGCAGCTGAGCACACCCTGAAACAAACTGGACATAAAATCCTATTTCAAGACACATAAATACTGGACACCAGCAATCACTTTGTTAGACTATACAGGAAAGCCGTTGGAATCCACAAACACCAGCATAGTTTCAGCAACAAATCTGGAAATCTGAAAGTATTACTACAAATTTAGTCCATCTACATAATTATGTTATGCACATAACAGTCCCTCTAAAAGTCACGTAATGGTAGTCAGTCACTCAAGGAAAGCTTGCCTGAAGAGGAAGGTCCTTGGACAGCAAAGATGGTGCAAGTCTGACTTCCTGTGGGAGGGAGTTCCAAAGTCTGGGAGCAGCCACAGAGAAGGCTCTCTACTGTGTTCTAATCAGACCCTCCTGTGAAGGTGACAGGACAGAGAGAAAGGCTCTCCTGAAGACCTTAGCTGCACCCAAGCTGGCTCATGCTGGGATATATGCTGTTTGAAGTAATTTGAACCCAGACTATTTAGGGCTTTGTAGGTTAAAATTAGCATTTTCAATTGCGCCTGGAAGCTGATTGGCAGTCATTGGAGCTGCTGTAACAAGAGTGTTATGTAATCCCTGTAACCATCCCCAGTCAGCAATCTAGTTTGCTGCATTTTGGACCCTGAATTTTGGAAAAGTGGGGGTCATCTTATACTTGGAAGCGTCTCATAGACGGAAAATACATTAAGTCACTTATTCATGCCTCAAAGGCAAGAGAATGCATACTGGATTGTTATAGAATCTAGATTTATGTTTCTTTGTTTCCTGAAATAGTATTAGCTGCAAGTAATGTCTTAAAATCAAATAAATTTAACGTTGTTTTCTTAAGACCAGGTTAGGAGAGAAGGGAAGTTTAGAATTACTGTATAGTCCTGGGAACATGCTTGCCACCATTATGAATTATACAAATAATCACTAGCACTTCAATAATTAAAACTCTTAGAAACAGTGGTATGGAATTTTGCATCCTGACTGGGAAAATAGTATCTCGGTTTCTGAAACCATAACCCTTTGTAAGACCTCTACTCTATTAACTCTAGTAATGAATATGACTAGCGTGTAAATTTAGTTTTCTTCCACTGGTATTCATACTGTAGAAGTTATAATTCCCCACATTTAAGCAAATATATATATAAGTAATGTGAAATAAATAACAAAGTTGAATATTGTCTATTAGTGGTATTTACTAGTATGTAAGGATATTAGAATTGTTTCCCAGTGTGGTGTACTACTAAATAGAGAGATGGAACAAGGCTCTAGGGAACAGGGTTTGAATCCCCACAAATGCAAGAGTTGCATCGAAAATCACACACATGCACACCAAAATTGCATTGAAAATTACACCAGAGACATCTAGAGGGGCAACTCTTGGTCAGCTGCGAAATTTATTTTTCATACCTATTTCCCAGATTTATAAATATAAAAGAAGGGGAGAGAAAATCATATCAGAGTTGAACAACATACATCACTTTTTCCATTCCCACCCGTCTTTGGTCTCTTGTCATTGTTGCTGCCACTAAATTTCTTACTAAAGGGGCAATAGGAATAGATGAAAGCACTTTTTAATTTTAAAACAAAGTGTTTCTATTCATCCAGTTTTACAAATGGAATCATGTTTAGGAACAATGTACAGTATTTTAAAGATTTCTATAATTTACTTCAAGAGCTGAAGCAGGTTCATCAGCAAGAGGTGAGGCATGGTCTCCAAGTCCTTGGAAATTGTTCACCTTTTAAGTGTATTGCGTTGATGTTACTATGGGAATTGTGGAATATAAATACAGTATAATATTTATTATTATTTGTTTGTTTCATTTCTATACCGCCCATCTTCCTACAGGAACTCTGGGTGGTTTACAACAAGTTAAAAGTTAAACAAGTTAATTAATAAAACTGAAGTGCTGTGACTCTTAAAGATATGAGCTATTAAAATTGGGCATACAGCATCACTTAGAGAAAACCAAGTGATATGCTGTGAAAGAGTTTCATGGGTTGATGTAAAGATGGATCCAAAGGAATACATTATGTTCTGGTGTCACTTAGCAATGCAGAAGTCATTTCATAAAAAAGAAAAGTGTTCTGCTTATATACCGCCCCATACAACTTCAAGTAATCTTTGGGTGGTTTACAGTTTTAATTACTGTATCCAGGCTACACATTGCTCTCCCAGCAACCTGGGTACTCATTTTACTAACCTCGGAAGGATGGAAGACTGAGTCAACCATGAGCCTGCTACTTGGGATTGAACCCCAGGTCGTGAGCACAGTTTTACCTGCCGTACAGGCATTTAACCACTGTGCCACTGGGCTTTTATCCTTACTATTGGGTGGAGAGTGAACGGGCGAATACCAGATCCCCGAATACCAGATAGTTCCACCTACCGTTGCTTCCCTGCCTTCACTGTCAGCAGATCACCATGAAGGAGTCCTCAACTTCCTAACTGCTTTAAATGTTATGCTTTGGCTTAGAACAACTTGCAGAATTGCGGCAAGAGTTCATACGTCAAGAAGATCAGCTTCATGAATACAAGAAGAACAATACCCAGCTTCTTAAAAGGTTAGAGTATGAAAGGTAAGTGTAGAAATAAAAGTCTTAATGAATGCTTTAGTTTTACACTGATTCTCCTACTGGTAAACTGTTCAGATGTGAGCTGAATGGTCAAGGTGGGTGGTAGCGGAAAGACATCTCCTTGCATTTTAGAACCACTCTAACTCTACTCGTTAACCATGCTGGTGCCCCCTTGGGCTTAAATGAGCTCTTCTTTCTTTGTGGTATGCGCTTGTGCTGGGCCTCTACTACCATTGTTTTAAACAGGCCCCATGCACTCTGTAGAGATTGGAATCTTTTAACCTTCCCTTTCAATTTCTTTCTAACTAGTTTCCTCATCTGAGTCATTCAGCATGTCAAGAAAACTGGTTTCTCTTTCTTACCCCAAGCTTGCATTGGGGAAGTAATTGGAAGTCCCCCATTATTCCTATCCTGTCCCTCTTAGACACCTCCATGATTTATCTCCTCATTTCAAGGTCCCCCTCAAGTTTTTGATCTGGTGGCAATAGCACACACCCCACTATCACATTGCTCCTTGGACCTGGTAGTGTAACCCACAGTGATTCTATGGTGGAGTCATTCTGCTGGTGTTGATTGATCCTGACTCATTCATGTTAAGGTTGGCTGCATCCTTTATATCCAAGGTACATTCCAACATTGAACATGTTCCTGGAATTCATTGTGTTGTCCTTTTCCACAATCTGTCCAGACCTTTATAGAGTGGCATGCTCTAGATCAGTGGTCCCCAACCCCCGGGCCGCGGACCGGTGCCGGTCCGTGGACCGGTCGGCACCGGGCCGCCTGGGGAGGCCGGGGAGGCTCCTCCCCTTTTCCTCCGCCGCCCTCCTCCTCCTCCTCTTCTCTCCCGCGGGCGGCCAGTGGAGGAGGAAGGCTGGAGGAGCACAGGAGGAGCCGCCGCCGCCGCCTTTGCCTCCCTCCTCTGCCCGCCGGCGGCGGCGGCGCCTCCTCCTCCGCCGCCGCCCTCCTCCTCCTCGCCCTCCACCACCACCACCACCAGCAGCAGCCACGGCGGCAGCGGCGCATCCTCCTCCTCCGCCCTCCTCCTCCTCACCCTCCACCAGCAGCAGCAGCAGGAAGCTGGGGGCCGGGCGCGCGGGGGCGGGCGGGGAGGAGGGGGCGTCGCGGGAGGCACTCAGCCCCCCACGCGCACGCACCGCCGCCGCAGCGTGGGGGCCCCCTCGGTCAGAAGAGGAGGTGGGTGCCCCTCCTCCTCCTCCTCCTCCTCCTCCTCCCCCGGGCGCGCGCCCTTTGGCCCCTCCCTGCAGCCGCGCTCCAGGGCGGGCGCCGCCGCCGCCGCCGGACCGCACCTGTGTTGGGGAGGGTGGGGGCGGCGCGCGGGCCGGCCTGGGTGTTTCGCCACCGCCGCGACCCCCCGCGGTCGCCGCCGCCCTGCGACCCCCGCCGCAATCGCCCCAGCTGCTGCTGCTCCTCCGGCGGCGGCGGCGGCGGCGGGAGGAGGAGGAGGAGGAGGAACCGCCTCGTTGAGCCCCTTCGGGGCGGGGCGGGTTCCGCCAGTCCCCAGCGGCCGCCCGCCGCCTCCCGGGAAAGCGGACAAGTTCCAGCAGCAGGTGAGAGAGGCGGCGGCGGGAGGCGCTGGGCTCCCCTTCTCGGCCCGGAGACCCGGCGGGAGGGGGCAAGTCTTGGTGGCGGGGAGGCGCGCGGCGTGGGATGAGCTTTGCCCGCCTCCCTGAGAGGTGGCCAGGTGTGTGTGTGTGTGTGTGTGTGTGTGTGTGTGTGTGTGTGTGTGTGTGTGTGTGTGTGTGTGTGTGTGTGTCGGGGAGGGCTGAAGAAAGGACACTGGCCTCTCCAGGGGTGCGCGGGACGCGCCACCCCCACCAGCCTCCTCCCCTCCCCCTCCCACTCGCCCGCCCGAAGGCCGAAGCCGGAGGTGGGCGCGGCGGCGGCGGCCGAACCCGGGCGGCTGCCGTGGGCCGCGGCCGCCGACAGGAGGAGGAGGCGGGGGCCCGCCCGCCCAGGAGCCCCAGGCTCCCCCCACCCCACCCGTGCACGCGGGGTGAGCGGCACGCCCGATGCCCCCAGCCGGGCGAGCGCCGCCGCCGCCGCTCCCGTGGCCCCCGCAAGGCACACGCTCCAAGCCCCCCACACCCCCTCCTCCCCTCCTCCCTCCCCCCTCTCCCCACACCCCCACACCCTCCCCTTCCCCCGCCCGACCCCCCGCACCCCCATCTCCCCTCCGCACCCCCAGCCCCGGGCCACGGAAAATCATCAAACATTTACCGGTCCGTGGGGACAAAAAGGTTGGGGAGCACTGCTCTAGATGTACATTAAAAAAAATCAAAATTCACCTGAAGAAGGACCAGGGACCTCAAGGCTTCAGACTTCTTTCTCATTGCCACGAGATACTATGGGTGGGAGAGTATCTAGGTCTTTCTGGCTAGGTGGATCACATTTTGCATAATCTCCTGCTGTGGAAATTATGATAAAGTAGCACCTGAGATATTTCCTCATCTGAGTCATTCAGCATGTCAAGAAAACTGGTTTCTCTTTCTTACCCCAAGCTTGCATTGGGGAGGTAATTGGAAGTCCCCCATTATTCCTATCCTGTCCCTCTTAGACACCTCCATGATTTGTCTCCTCATTTCAAGGTCCCCTCAAGTTTTTGATCTGGTGGCGATAGCAAACCCCCCACTATCACATTGCTCCTTGGACCTGGTAGTGTAACCTACAGTGATTCTGTGGTGGAGTCAGACCCACTGTCAATCTCCATTCTGCTGGGTACGCAGCAGATATCTGCTAGGTACACTATCAATTCAACAGCCTTTGGGAGAAGCCCCCCCCCCCCAGTTCTGACTGTTTGGTCACTGGCACATTGGCATGTTTTTCAAAAATCCTACCCTTGCTGTTTAATTCTTTTCATGTCCATGTATTCTATTCATTTCTATGGGATGGAGATGAGACTGGAGTTTAGAGCTGGGCTCCCATTCTAAAGTTAGCCTAGACATCAGGTTTTTAGCTGGGGGGGGGAACGGGGGAGGACCTTCCAGCTGAAATAAAGGGGGACACTCCATTCTGGTAATATTCTTTTGCCCCTTTGTATTACAGCAGGTTCTAACATACTTGCTTATCAAAATGCGTGAGAGGAACAATGAGTTCCAATGATGTCTCGTTATTCCTGCATGAAAGGAATACATTACTGTTAAGTTCTGGTGTTCCTTTAAATACTGGGCTTAATAGAGGCTTAAGACAACTCATAAAAAGTGCCCATATCTCTGCAGTGGAGCACACCTTTTTCATGCAGAAGATCCCTAATTTAATCTCTAGTATCTCCAGATTTAAAAAGGAGCAGGGTTGGGTAAAGAATCCGCTGCCTGAAACTTTGGATAGGTGTGGCCAGTTTGTGCGGGTGGATGGAAGCTGAACTCTGTGTAAGAGCATGCTTCTTTTTAGTGCCTTATAGGCTTGAAAGAGCAACTTGTACTTTAAAAATTAGAACCATGGTTCAAGGTTCTGGTTTTGGTTTACAAAACCCTCCATGGCTTGGCCCCTGATTATCTGGCAGAGCGCCTCTCCCGACAATTAGATCCGGCCCGACCCACCCACGCATCCTTGGCCCTGTCGCTCCGGACTGTCCCCCCAGGCTAGCCCGCAAGACGAGCACGCGCGGGCGCGCCTTCTCAGTGGTGGGGCCGTCTGCCTGGAACAGTCTACAAAGCGACTTGCGGCAGGCCCCTTCCCTGGCGTCATTTAAGCAAGGGTTGAAGATGTTGCTCTTCAGGGAAGCTTTTAACATCAACTAGTCTCCCCCCCCCCTTTCCCAATGCAAGTTTGGATTGCTGCTGTCCTTGTCCGCCTTTTAACTTTTTAACTTTTTTTAACCTTTTAACTACTTATGTTAACCGCCCTGAGTTCCCAGTCCGGGAAGAAGGTGCGGTATATAAATATAAATATAAATAAATAAACAAACCATACTTAGGAGAAAGACACAGTAGGTACTGTAGTATTTACATAGTGATTTCTTGGTCTGTTTATTAAGTCTGTAATATGTGTCGATACTACCAGTTTTCAGTGTGGACAACAGATAAAAGAATTGAAGGTGCAACATGAAGAAGATTTGAAAAAAATAGATGGCCAAATTAAACAAGAACAAAAGGTATGTCTAATGTAAAATTTTAATTCAAGTAAAAAAAAAATCATGGGCACTTAGGAGTAATTTGAAAAACATTTCCGTTTGTGAGCACTTTTTACTTGACGAATGCATGAGAAAATAGCAAGATTGAGGATTGAATTTTGTCCTGCTGCTGTACTGTATAATTCTATAATGAATATTTAAGAACCAAATTGGTATGAATTTTTCGGTTGCTCTGTTCATTTACATAATAGCTTTTTTTAAAAAAATAAATGGCTTTAAAAAAAGCAATTTGACAGCTCTGAGCTGTCAAAATCAGTTGTCTGTCAGGCTGCAGAGCAGCCTTTGGCTGCCAGTTGATTGAGAGGGTTTACCTCTAACTCAGCAATGCGGGGAGGCTTTCCCCCTGCTTTACTGGGTTGGGGCAGCTCTGCTTTCCTCCCCTGAATCCCCGCTTTCCTCTCCGCCCTCCCCACTTTCGTCTCCACCTGCTTTCCTCCCTACTTTTTTTCTCCTAGAAGTTGAACACATGAGTGGAGCCTTGGCTTCCAGGGCTAAGTGGTGAGTTAGATATAGATCAAGTAGAAGGGAGTCTGAATGCAAATTCTGCAAATTCTCTCTCCCCCTCTCTGTGTGTGTGTGTGTGTGTGTGTGTGTGTGTGTGTGTGTGTGTGTGTGTGTGTGTGTGTGTGTGTGTGTGTGTGTGTGGCGAGTTAGATATAGATCAAGTAGAAGGGAGTCTGAATGCAAATTCTGCAAATTCTCTCCCCCTCTGTCTCTCTCTCTCTCTCTCTCTCTCTCTCTCTCTCTCTCTCTCTCTCTCTCTCTCTGTGTGTGTGTGTGTGTGTGTGTGTGTGTGTGTGTGTGTGTGTGTGTGTGTGTGTGTGTGGCGAGTTAGATATAGATCAAGTAGAGGGAGTCTGAAGAGAGTGTGAGAGAGAGAGAGAGCTTGATCTTGATCTCCACTATTGTAAGGCATTACAAATTAGAGACATCTGCCAGAGAGCCTTTTCTGTGTGAAGCTCTGGAACAACAGATGATGTCCAGATCCCTCTCCTTCACTAGGGGCATTGTGGCATATCCTCAGTTGGTTAATAATTCCTTCCTTTCAGAAGAAGGAAGGAAGAGTATCCCAGGATATTATCCTACCATTATATAAAAGGAATGGCAAAACCCAATTTCTTTGTATAATTTCTTTTGGCAGTGAGGCTAATTGCCATGCCAATTAAGAGAAAAAAATTGGTAGGTGACTGACTTAAAGATAAATTAATTTGTTCTGTTCTGAGATTCTTCTTGATGTTTACACAGCAGGCTGGACAGAGCAGCCAATCTAGTAAAGATGTCGATGCACGCCTGAACAGTAATCCCACAACAGTGAAGGCAACTGAAGAACTGGTTGAAAGGAATGTAATTACAAATGAAGTACCTTCAGTCAACAATATCTCAGATGGCAAAGGTCTGTGGTAAGACATGGGTAAAATCACTGTCCCTGTTAACATCTTTCAGGAGCATAGAATCGTTAGCAGGCTACAAACATCTTAGTTATGCGGCATGGAGCCGTATACCTTGATCAGCAGATTTTTGGAGAGGGACCTACCTCTGCAGTGGATCCATGTAGCGAGATGAAGAACTTTGTATTGTGTTGATCCAACACCTCTAGTCCTCACCATGTAATAATTCTGAATGCACTTTAAACTTGAATGTAAGGTGCAGTAAGGAGAAATATCATATTGTTTTGACAGAGAAAATTAAACCAGGAGATGATGCAGGAATGCCTGGGATAGAAGAGAATGATCCTGCTAAAGCTGAAGATGTACTCACTGGTTAGCAATACTATATATTCATTATTTTCTGTAGCACTTCAAATCCTTCTGACTAATCCTCTAGCATTTATTATGCATCAGGTCTGGGAAGCCCTGTCCGTACCTTTAAAACTAGCTATGAGGGTTGAGAAGAGGTGTAGATCATTGACACTGAAGGACCCACCCACTCACCCTAGCCTAGTTTTATATCCTATGCCCCTGGGGAAGAGTATTCTGAGATGGGTTAGTCTTATTTGTTCCTTAGGGAAACTGTCAGATGTCAATTTGTCAGCAACATGAACCTGGGTGTCTAAAAGATAATACAGTGGTGCCTCTATTTACGAGCAGCTCGACTTAAGAGCAATTCGACTTAAGAGCGAAAAACCGTTGGCATTTTAACTGCTGCCTTATCTGGAAGTTGAGTCATGGCAACTGGACTTCTTTTTCTTGAGAGATAGAAATGTTTTGCTGCTCATCCAAACAGCCTCATTAGTCTGAATACAGCTAGTGCAAGTCCTCCACCTTATTACTTTTTTCTTCTAATTGCTGATTTTTTCTTGTAATTGTAAGAGCTGCTGCCTTGCAAATTTTAGATGTAATCTGCTCGACTTACAATATTTTTTTTATTTTTTAGATAGGGTTGCTCTACTTAAGAGTTGTTCGACTTAAGAACATGCATTCAGAGCGGATTAAACTCACAAGTAGAGGTACCACTGTATTCCGGGAAATGAATATACTCTAAATAAATATGATTGGATGAACTGATTTTTATATATGCAGCATAAAGATTTGTGCTTCCAGAATTTCTGGATTCCTTGTCACTTTGCTTCTTAGTTGCCATTTTTCATTCTTTATAAAATTGTAAAAGAGTATAAGAAGAGCTTTCCACCAGCCATCTTGGCAGGTGAGTCTTTGGCAGAGGTGAAGCTGCTGATAGGGCAAAGATAGAGAAATGTTGGTCTGCCAGAGGTTTTAGATTACTATTGCCACAATCCTTTTATCTTGTTACTTGGAGCTTTTTGGATACAGAGTTCAAAGCATCTGGAAGGCCAGTAGTTCCTTATATGTATATTAAGAGTGTACTGAATTCTCCCTTCAACAGGGAAGTCTCTTTTCTGCAGGCTTATGGTGTAAAGGCAGAGAATGTGACAACTGCTGTATTTTTATCTGTCTTGGTTCAGTTGAAAGAAATTGCTTCTTAGTAAAGGCAATTAGCTATTTGTTCTTTGTCTCTTCAAACTGAGTGTTAAATTCTCTTACAGGATGTCTAATTAGCGTTAGTCATAATGTTAACTTATTTTGTTTAGCTTTAAAGAAGCCACTAGTTTCAGCTTCTCAAGATCACCATCATCTGAATGGAAACCTTCCCATAGAAAATGCCCATGCTTCGCACCTGGATCAAGGTAAGTTGCTCAGAATTAGGCGTTCCTATTCAGCTGAAAAGAACAATGTACAGCAAATTTCTTCCTATTTGTGTGAATTCAGAAAATGTAAACAATTTTTCCTTGATCTTTCTGATAGAAGGAAGCTTCCAAATTCATGTTCTGTTTGTTCAGCGTACAAATATTAAGTACAATTAAGACATATTCACTTTGAGAAACAGAGAACTGAGGGGTATCTTACAGCATTAGAAGTCAACATTAAAGCTAATAATTGATAACATAATGTAATGCAAAGGAGAGATACAAACACAAAGTTATAAGTGGTTATAAACACAAAGTCTGTGTAGCCATGTACGGTAGATTCATATAAAGACACATAATGGATAGTCCATCATTCAGGGAAAGCTTGCCTGAAGAGAAAGGTCTTTGCCTGTTTCTGGAAAGACAGCAGAGATGGAGCAGTCCTGGCCTCCCGTAGCACTGGCCATGAGAAGCAACCAGAGACCACACAATATATAGCATTTCTTAGAATCATAGAATCATAGAATGATAGAGTTGGAAGAGACCTCAAGGGCCATCTAGTCCAACCCCCTGCCATGCAGGAACCCCCATCACAATATTTCCGACAGATGGCCATCCAGCCTCTTTTTAAAAACCTCCAAAGAAGGAGACTCAACCACCCTCCGCGGCAGCATATTCCACTGCCGAATAGCTCTAACTGTCATGAAGTTCTTCCCAATGTTCAAATGGAATCTCTTTTCCTGTAGTTTGAAACCATTGCCCCGAGTCCTAGTCTCTGAAGCCATGGAAAACAAACCTGTTCCCTCTTCAATATGACATCCTTTCAAATGTTTAAACATAGCTATCATATCCCCTCTCAGTCTTCTTTTTGAAAGGCTAAACATTCCCAGTTCCCGAAGCCGTTCCTCATAAGACATTTCCTCCAGACCCTCAACCATCCTGGTAGCCCTCCTCTGCACCCGCTCGAGGTTGTCAACATCCTTTTTAAATTTTCATGTCATCACCAGAACTGACTAATAGAGGAAACGAGAGACCATGCAATGTATAAAAATTGCTATTATCCACATTCTTCACCATCCGCAGTGTGGTTTATCCCTAAAAATACAGCCAAGAACGGTTTAGATCAAAGAGCATGTCATGTTCAGTGATCTGAGGTGAGCAGGGGTGGTCAATCCGTAGCAGCAACTAGGGTTTTCTCGTTTCAGTTTTTCGACCTATAAAACACACAGGGGTTGCTTGGAGCTGCCCCGGCTAGAATTCTTTACGCTCCAGCTGCCCTTGAAAATGCCCGGTGCGGCTTCCAAAACCTTAGAGGGGTTGTCATTTTTCAGAGAAGCATAACAGGCAGGGAGACTACAACACTGATGTCTTTGCAGAGCCAAAACGCTGAGCTCCATCCAGACAGTTCCTCTGCTTAAAGACTCAAAGACTTGGAAGGGGTCAGGTCCAGGTCAGGTCACAGCCTCTGCTCTGGCTGTGGCTAGGGCCAGAGTCCTGCAGGGCCAGGACCTCCACTGGGTCCGGAGGCCTCCGCTGGGGCTGGGGCTGGGTTGGGAGACACCATGAGGGCCGTGGCTGGGTCAGGAGGCCTCCGGGAGGGCAGATCCCACGATATAGCAGGACTGCGATATTTGGGGCACAATGTGGTGGGAAACTACCGTACCTTCACTGGTTTTGTATGTTGCAGGTGTCAAGAGCAATGATGGAAATGCTGATTTGATGAAGCAGATACCTCCAAATACTCTTCAGCAGTTGATGCCTGTTCACATCCTAGATAATCATAAAGCTGAAAAGGAACTTGTGAAACAGACTTCAAAGGACAGAGTCAACGACTTCCAGAGGATGAAACAAAGTAAGTTAACCAAGCTATCAGTCAGTAATTGTTGCAGTACATTTTTGTGATGCTAAGAGGTAAAGTTCTTGCGGATGAAATTCCAGTTTAATAATAAGAGAATAAAACTAGAGCATGGAAGGAGTTGGCTTACGTGCAGATTCAGCAGGGTGAAAATCTAATGGGCCAAACCAAGCCTCTCTTAGTTTCACTAGCCCATCATAACAACTGAATTCATAATCACATCATACCTCCAAAATTCACTAACAATTGAATAAAATCTCATGTAAAGCAAATGAAATGAGGCTAATGTTAAAAACACCCACCTGCAAGTTTGCAACAGTTTAACACTGGTTTACTTGCTTATATGCAGGTATTTTTGAAAATTAATTAATGCTAAATTGCCATTGGATTATTACTGAGTTGTTTTGGGTGGCAGAGACATATGATATCAACAAAGTTATTTCCTTTGAAAATATAGTAACGGATTTATTGCTGATAATTTTACCGGGGGGCAATAATGTTGTAAGCGTAATTGTATAAATCATGTTAGCAAATTGCCACTAATTAAACTGCTATTTGTATTCCTGCTCATCAGCCAAGGGACTGTTCACCATCAGGATTTATATAATTGTACACAATTACCAATTACATTTTCTGGAAGTGAATTCTGGTCATTGCTTAGATCAGTTGTTCTCAACCTGGGGGTCGGGACCCCTTTGTGGATCAAACAACCATTTCACAGGGGTCGCCATGAGCCAGTGAAGAAAAAGGCACCCACGGCTTTGGTCTGGAGGAAGTGGGGTAGAAAGGGAGGAAAGAGTGAGTTACAGCTTGATAGGTTGGATGGGATGTCAGTCAATGACACTGGAGGCTGCGATTGGCTGAGGGTGCCTGTAGAGGGAAGTTCTCTCTGGCACCTGCAGCAGTGGCCTGCCAAAGGGGGCTTGTGGCCTCTTCCAAGCAGGGCAAGGGGACACCACAACATGAGGAACTGTATTAAAGGGTTGTGGCATTAGGAAGGTTGGGAACCACTGGTTTAGATCATGATTTAAAGACATTTACTATGAAATATAATCTGTAAATACTGATTCACCCTGAGGAACAAGATACAGCCTGAGGAACTACTGTAATCTGGCATGAGTATCACAATAATAAACATGTTAATTAAAAAAGAATTCAGATTCTTTGCACAGATAGTGACCCTATGCTTCAGAAAGAACTTGGTACATGTCTTCATGTATAGGGGCAATTTGCTAACCTGATCAGAACATAAGTTCAGATGAACAGCTAACTTGTTTACCAAGTGCCATTTAAGGGGAACTAATTGTGCTTGGCTTTTAAATCTCTCTTAAGGCAGTGTTCAGCACACAATGTAAGGACTGCAGAAGGCGCTGAAATCTTTTCAGTGTTCATTAATCATAGAATTAAAGAGCTGGAAGAGGCACAAGGGTCATCCATTCCAACACCTTGCTGAAGCAGGAAGTTCAAGATTAATCCTCCTGAGATGTGAACCTCAAACTCTGTTGATAAACCTCCAGTGAAGTCAAGTCCACCACTTTCTATTCTGAGATAGTCTTTTCTACTGTTTACGAGTTTTAACTATTTAGAAATTCTACCAAAATTTTAGTTCAGAGCAACTCCGTTATAAATTTGAAACATTTGAAGCTATGTTAATCTGTTGCTGCAAAACCAACAATCGTTTAGAACTCGAAAGAGTAATACATTTGATTTGGTGCAACGACTTATAAACAATTGGTTCTTCATTATATTTATGCATTCACATTCATGGGTTTGTGCATGCAAACCTTTTGGAACCCTGTTGACAATGTTGACTGTGGTTCCTCTTCTATTTTAATGCAAGTTTGATCTCTTTAATACAGCTTTGATCATGTCCTTTCTTTACAAATGTTTCATCTGTCAGAGTGGTCCCACTAAAATAGAATCCTTCTGAAATAATAAAATAATTTTAAACATTTCGTTTTTAATAGGCTTTGCTTTTTTGGTTAGAAAGGAATACCTCAGTTTATAAGCGTTTTGCAAGACAAGCAAACATTTCGAAACAGTTTTGTTCTGGTTGAGGAGCTCTGTCTTTCATAATGAGCACCGGAGCCCTTGCCTCTGAGGCTACTGGTCTGGGCCTCTGGCCCTCACCACCACCACCCCACACACACACAGCCACCGGTCCCAGAGGAGGAGAAGGAAACGATCTCCAGACTGGTGTTGGCTTCTGGATCCTTGCTGCAGCTCTTGATCCCGGAGGAGGAGGTGAGCTGCAGCCAGGCCCTGGCCTCCAGCTTCTTGCTGCGGGCGCTGGCCCTGGCCCTGGCCTTTGGCTCCTTGCCATGGCCCCCAGCCCCAGAGGAGGCAACGGCATGCTGTGACCTGGCCATGGCCTCTGTCTCCTTGCCATGGCCGCTGGTCCTGGAGGAGGAGGCAAGCCATGGTCCAGTCCTAGTCTCCGGTTTGTTGCCACGGCTGCTGGCCCTGGAAGGAGGCGGCAGCAGCCAACCAGGCCTGTGCTGCTGAGCCACAAGATTTTGAGGCGTTGCTACGAGGCGGTACCCTCCGGCACAGCCCGCAAGAGCTGGATGCCCGAGCAGTCCAGCTCTTCCAGGGCGCCCAGTGCCAGCAGGACCGGGAGCAAGGCACCCAGCTGGTGGTTGCTCAGGCAGAGCTTCTGCAGGCCACGCAGCAGTACCAGCACCTGCCGGTCTTTGCACAAGCCGTGCAAGCGGTTGCGGCTCAGGTCGAACTTGACCAGGCGTCCCAGGGGCCAGAGGGCGGAGGCCGAAAGGAGCTGCGAGAGCCAGTTCCAGCAGAACGAGAGCGTGCTGAAGATGCCACCCAGGAGCCCTCAGGGAAGCTCCTCCAGGCCGTATCTGCTCAGGTTCAACAGCTCCAGCAGTGGCAGCTGGGAGGTTAACTTAGGCTGTGCTTCCCGATCCAAAAGGCAGTGTCTTGCCCTAGCTGATCCACCTCTTCAGGACACTCCATCTTGGCCACGGCGCCCCCGCCAAATTGATCCTAAAGGCCTCCGTGTCTGGAGCTCCGATTGGCCCATGGATCACCGCTACCACCACCACCACCCAGGCATCCTTCTTGATGCCGGGATGCTCCGCTCAAACTGAGTGGGGAGGCACTGCTGCTGTGCCTGCCGTCACCACACTCACCTTGGAAGAAGAGGAGGAAGTGGTGAGCCTGGGGGCGGTGAGAGAGGGGAAAAGGAGATGAACCCTTGCCTTGCTGCCCCTGGGCAGACACCTCTGGCCTGCGTAGCTGGCAGCCTTTTACTGTAGCTGCGGCCCTGGCAGCCGCTGGGTCCTGGCCAAGGTAGATTTCCCCACAGGAAATAATGGAAACTGGAGCCCCAGAACGAATCGGGTAAGTTTCAATGGTTTCCTAGTGGGAAATTTGCTTTCATGCCCTAAGTACATCCGATCTCACCTGATTTCAGAAGCTAAGCAGGGTCAGCCCTGGTTAGTACTTGGATGGGAGACCGCCAGGGAATACCAGGTGCTGTAGGCGCCTGGAGTAGGAACTGGCAAGCCACTCCAGTATTCCTGCCAAGAAAACGCCATGGACATGGGGTCACGAAGAGTCGGTCACGACTGTAACGACACAACACACACACACACACACACACACACACACACACACACACACACACACACACACACGAGTACAGTGGTACCTTGAGATACGAATGCCTTGAGACACAAGAAACTTGAGATACAAAAGGGAAGTCTGTCCAGGGTGCAATGCACCCTGGGAATAGAAGTCTTCTGCAGTGCCTCAAGAGGCGAAAAGTTCCTATGGAGTACATTGAGATATTAAAATGTTACAGGAGACTTCAGTTCCCAGGGTGTATTGCGCCCCACTCGGATCTGTGATATGAAAAATGGTAAGCTACGAAGCGTCCCGAGGAATAAATTGATTTTGTATTTCAAGGTACCGCTGAATTTGGGGTTATGAGCATGTTTCCAGAACATACATATATGTAAATTTTATTGCATGGCACACAGACCATTGCAGGATACATCAAATAAAAACAGTAAAATACATTACAATAGAGGAAAAAACAAAGCAAAATAATTTCTAATACGACTATAATTTCTGAAATGTCTAGCCTCTTGGAGAAAGACCGAGGCAAATAATAATCAGTAGTCAATTAACCAATACCAGTAACGAGCCCCATGGGTACAAAAACCTATTCGCTTGATTGGGGAACAGACTTCATTTTTATAAGTATGGAAGAGAATCTTGCCATTCAAAATGTGATGAATTTATCACGATCAGAAAGTAGAATCCTGAGCTTTTCTTGGTCAGGTGTTCCAGGATATTTTTCCAGAATAGAGTTCAGAAGTCTTTCATGGGGGGTCACAATTGGGGGCAATAGAACACAACGTGAGCTAAGTTGTCAACTGATTTTGGATTGGAAGAGCAAACTCCTGATACGGGGTTGGCGTATAGTGACCTAATTTTAGCCTGACCAGTAGCAACATATGCCGTGCCCAAGTGAAGGCTTTTCTGTAGTCGAAGCTCATTAAATCGACAAGATAAGATGGAATCTTTAGAGGTGAAGGTGAAATATTCTTGTAAAAAGAGGCCATTTTAGGGTGCCTAGTGGACCTGTAGAACGCAGAGATCAGATGATCTCTGCTTTAGTAGGTGTTTTGCTGCCAGGAATCCAAGTTGCCTCACATACTCTGGAACAGTGTTTTTCAACCTTTTTTGGGCAAAGGCACACTTGTTTCATGAAAAAAATCACCAGGCACACCACCATTAGAAAATGTTAAAAAAATTAACTCTGTGCCTATATTGACTATATAAAAAGTAATTTTTCAATTTTTCCCACGGCACACCAGGCAACATCTTGCGGCACACTAGTGTGCCGCGGAACAGTGGTTGAAAAACACTGCTCTGGAAGATAGAACAACTGTCAGGTGGAAGTTAGGCCTGGTTAGTTCACACTGGTTAGGCATCCTGTTGCGTACCATATCCAGTTTTGGACACCACGCTTCAGGAAGGATGCTGGCAAACTGGAACAAATTCAGAGGAGGGGAATGAACCAGTTACCCCAAGGTGGTGAGTGCACTAACACAATGAAGAGAAATTGAGACAATCCCTGGCAGATATCCTTTGATTTGTACACCTGCAGTGATCAGGGGATTGGACTCAGTGGCTTTATAGAACCCTTTCAACTCCATGATTCTATGATTCCATGACATTCTCATATTCAAACAGATCTGGAACTTTTGGCTGATAAGAATGGTACAGTACTTAAGAGTTTTCCTATATTGCTAAATAGTGGTAGTCTAAATTTGGGTAAGTAAATTTTGGATGAGTTAAATATAAGTCAATATTTAGGTCACTTAGGGATTTTTCCATGCTCTTATTATATTAGGAGAAATGAACCCACCGACCTACCCACCCACCTAGCTAGCTACCCGCCTACCTACAAAATTCTGATTGACAACTAGTAGAACTTAATTTAATTGCTTAATAAGTAAAGATCTCTCAAATTTATACCTGTCTAGATCAGCTCTAGTAGGGGCGTGGTGGTTCAGCGGACTAAGACTCCGAAAACTGTCGGCTGCAAAGTGGGCAGCTCTGCAGTTCGAATCCTGGGTGCCGTGCAGCGGAGCAAGGTCCCACTGATCACCCCAGCTCCTGCCAACCTAGCAGTTCGAAAGCATGTCAATGCAAGTAGATAAATAGATACTGCCGTAAAAAGCAGGAAGGTAAAACAGTGTTTCCTTGCAGCCATGCTGGCCACGTGGCCATGGACTTGCACAACACTGGCTCTTCAGCTTGAATATGGAGATGAGCACCGCCTCTAGAGTCGGATACGACTAGCACACATGTGCGGGGGGAACCTTTACCTTTTAGATCAGCTCTTGATCTAGCAGAAAACGTAGTGAATTTTCATTTTTGGAGTGATAATATTGGACAAGCATTGCAGAACCTTTGATGATTTTCCTTTAATGAAAGCTGCATTTTTCCTTAACTGTGACACAGCGCAAATGATGTGTGAAAGTATAGACAATGTACAGTACTCTTGGAAATAATTATAAAAACAATTTAATTACCAGTCCTGTTTCATGTACTAAAAGATTTTATTAATGAATGTACTTTGTTCAAACATTACTGTAAAATATATAATGTAGCCCATATTTTCGTGTGTGTGTGTGTGTGTGTGTGTGTGTGTGTGTGTTTGCATGAGAGAAAGAGATGATAATAACTCACTTCTTTCATGAATTCAGTTCCTATAAAATTGTTTTGGGGGGCAAAACATTAAAACTTTTCAAGCTTCCTTCTAGAAATGTCACTAATCCTCCTTTGCAGACACTTTCGTAGATGACCCATGACCCATTGCATTAAATCCCAGCTTCAGACTAAATGTTCATTTGTTATTTTAATGCAGTACTGAAGAGAATATGTGTGTTAAAAACTAATTTAAAGACAAAATTAAAATCTTCCCCAAGCAACTGGAATCTTTCGGTAATATTTGATAAATAGAAATACATGTGTGCTTAAAAGAGCAGTTTTTAGGTGTCAAGGTACTCTTGAGTTAGACACTTGCATCCTTTCAACTTAAGCATAAATGAAGTGCTAAATGAATAAAGGTTGGCTTTGCTAAACTAATGAACTATAAGAACTATTAGGCTTACATTTGAAGTTCATCCAGTATCTCCCTTTAGATAACTGAAGGGCAAACCAAAGGCTGCAAAATTTAGCTTTTTGATATTCTTACAGATACCGTGGTACCTCGGACAACAAATTTAATTTGTTCTCCGAGGCAATTTGTTATCCGAAAAAATTAATTATCCGAAACACGGTTTTCCATAGGAATGAATTGGAAACCAATTAATCCGTTCCAGAGCCTAGGAAAATGACAGACACCTTTTTTTGGCTCAAAACTCTTTATAAAGTGCTCTTTAAAGGTACAGATGTGATGCAGCCCGGGATAACTCTTTTTTACCGATGCATGCTGGAAATTTGTTATCCGAGGCAGCCCACAGAGAAAATATCCGAGACAGCCCATAGGGAAAATTTGTTATCCGAGGGAGCCCATGGGAAAATTTGTTATCTGAGGCAGCCCATAGAGAAAATTCATTACCTGAGGAAGACCTATACCTAGAATTTGCGATTTGTTATTCGAGGCAGCCCATAGGGAAAATTCGTTATCCGAGGCAGCCCTAGACCTGAAAATTGTGATTTGTTATCCGAAAAATTCGTTATCAGGGGCATTCGTTATCCGAGGTATTACCTAACTTCTCAATTGAGCTTTCTTCATCATTTCCTTTTTCCCACCTTCTTTTCCCCCTGCCCTTCCTTTCCTCCTTCCTTCTGACTACACGTCCTTTGCGTACTTTGCAGGCCGCTTCTTTGATGAAAATGAATCCCCCGTTGATCCGCAGCATGGGTCTAAACTGGCGGATTATAACGGGGATGATGGTAACGTGGGTGAGTATGAAGCAGACAAGCAGGCAGAGCTGGCCTACAATGAGGAAGAGGATGGTGATGGTGGTGAAGAAGACGTCCAAGGTGAGCTTGGGCCCGGTCTCCATCCCATTTGAGCACCGCATTTAATTGGTTTGTAAAGTGCTGCTCTTTGGATGTTTGGAAATGTACTATGAAGGAACAGCTGAATGAATGAATTTTCAGAATATTACAACTCTTTTCTTTTTTGCTGCAAGCGTGGTAGCTTTTCTGGGACTCAGGAGGGATATGATTGAGACATACAAAATAATGCAGGGCATGAGTAAAGTGGATAGAGGGATGCTCTTCTCCCTCTTACAAAATACCAGAACTAGGGGACATACACTCAAATTGAGGGCTGGGAGAGTAAGAACAGACAAAAGAAAATATTTTTTCACCCAGCCCGTAGTTAGTCTGTGGAACTCCCCGCCACAGGAGGTGGTGATGGCATCTGGCCTGGATGCCTTCAAAAGGGGATTGGACAGATTCCTGGAGGAAAAGTCCATCACAGGTTACAAACCATGATGGAGAGGTGTAATCTCCAGGCTTAAAACTGGGGTACTTCAAAGGGCCAGATGCAAGGGAGTGGTATCAAGAGACAGAGATCTAGTCTCGTGCGCTCCCAGACGCATCTGGTGGGGCCACTGTGAGATACAGGAAGCTGGACTAGATGGGCCTTTGGCTTGATCCAGCATGGCTCTTCTTATGTTCTTATAATAGTGTATTGTCACCTGTATTTCGTTTTTTATTATTAATACAGGTGTTGTTGTTAGAATCATAAGGTTTTTAGAATCAGAAGGGACCACAGAGATAATCAAACGCTGCTCCCTGCAGAAACAAGAAATTCACCAGGAAGGCAACCCTGAGAGGTGGCCATGCAATGTCTCCTACCAATGGGAAACCATCATATCACAAGGCAGTTTGTTCCACTGTTGAACAGCTGTTTTTCCTAACGCTTTATCAAAATCCGCTCTTTGGTGATTTAGATCCATTAAGTTGGAGTCCTGTACCTCTGGAGTGGGAAAACCAATCTTGCTTCACCTTCCACATGATAGCTGTTAAATATTTGAACATGGCTCTCATGTCACCCTCAAGTCTTTTCTAGCATTAACATGCACACTTCCCTCCACTGTTCTTCATGGGCCATGGTTTCCAGACCTTTTATCCTCCTGGTCACTGTCCTCTGGATACCTTCTAGTTTCTCAATATCCTTTTTTAACTATGGTTATAACTAGGCACAGTATACCAGGTGAGGTCTTAGTAAAGGTGGAAAAAATGATACTACTATCTGGACACTATACTTTTGTTAATGCAGCCCAGTACATTCAGTTTGCTTTTTTGCGGGCACATCACTCTGTTGTCTCCTGTTTATCTTGTGTTCTACTAAGACAGGCATGTCCAAACTTCGGCCCTCCAGATGTTTTGGACCACAACTCCCACAGTCCTTTGTTATTGGCAATCTAAGCTTAGAATTCTGGGAGCTGTAGTCCAAAACATCAGGAGGGCTGAAGTTTGGACATGAAGCATTTCACAAATACTACTGCCAAGCCATTTATCATTTATCTCCTGCAACTGTGTATTTTATTTTTTATGTTTCTCCCTCCCTTTTTTAACAAGTTCATGCACAGTGATACTACGAACAAGAAATAATATTAAGGGTTGTATTGGTGACGGGGCTAAAGCTGGTATTTGTGTCCATATCAAATAAATCTTTTTTCTCTTTTCCCACCCCTCAGAACAATGGATTGTTCTTTAAAATCTTGTGATGCTTATCCCAAGGGGCTCATTCTCAACTTTATTTTATCCGCACACAATTAATAGACATACACCTGTGAAATGACATGCACACTTATCTCTTTCCAGGGTAATATTTCATGATTTTCCAAAGCCTCATTCTGATCTGTTATGTCATGTGAAATTTCATTGATTTCCTACCTTGTTTGGGAGTAATGACAAAGTTTTGCATTGAACTTTAGAAGGTTTTATAAGTCATTTTAAAAAGCAGAGTACTGTTGATATCGTTCAGGAAATGGAAAATATTTTTTCTCCAGCCTGAACAGAAAATGAAACATATGCTGGAGAGCCATTGAGAATGTGATCATGACAGTAATTAATATGCGTGTACTTAATTTGAATTTCTTACATGTCAGGTCTTGAGGGATACTGAGGTTTAAACCACAGAATAGCTCTTAAAAACACAGAATATTCCATATCTAGCCCATGAGTTTACAGTTTATTTTGTAGTCTATAACCAGGGTTTCTTCATTGAGATCATGTTTCATCTTATTTAGCTGGATTTACTCATTTTGCATGCACGTGTTGGCATGTGGTGACAATAGGATATTAAAAATGTGTTAGTCTGTCAGTTTCCTAAAGGAAGATTACTACTGAGTCTAGTTATTATTTGGAAAATTCTAAGTGGGATATGTAGGCCCCTGACACAGAACAAACATAGCTAAAGGCATTTGACCCATTCCCACAAAGTAAATGTGAAAAAGTATGCGGAAACAGTTGATAGGTTCACAAGACCTTGTGAAATTAAAAAGTGAATTGTCGGAGCTTGCATTCTATATCAAATAAAAATTAGATGAGGAAAAAGAGAACTAGCAAATAAGAAAATATGAACTGGTTGTAAATAGAAACCCTTCTGAAATCAAAGCTCTAAAACGTGTATGTTTAGCTTTTTGGAAGTTTCTTTTACATTGAAATACAGTAGGACCCCCCCGTATCCACTAATTCATTATCCACTGATTCAGTTATCCACGGTTGGCAGCCACAAAGCAAGCTATTGTCATAAACAAGCTGTAAAGCAACCTGTTATCACAAATAACATCTGTAAAGTGAGCTACTGTCACAAACAGAAGCCATAAAGCAAGCTACTGTCAGGAAAAAGCAGTTTGGAGATGGGTGGGCAGGCCTTCTCTCTTATCCACGGTTTTCATTATCCACGGGAAAGCCTGGAACCAATCCCCAGCGGATACCAGGGTCCGACTATATCAGTTATAAAATTCTGGAAATGCACTCTTTTCTATCCCCCTCCCTGCTCCCCTGGTGTGTATGTTAAGGTGTAGAGTAATGGTATGAGTGTCCGGACAGTGCACAATGAACTTCACTTTGGCATGTTCCCTTTGATTGCAGATGATGAAGAGAGGGAGCTTCAAATGGATCTTGCGGATTATGGAAAGCCACACTTCAGTGATATACTCTAAATCCTAAACTGCCTTTATGTGAGAAATCATGCAATAGGAGGGTAAAAAAACCAAACCACCTTTTCAGCAGTTATCAAAAGGAAATATTGGGCCGAGAACGGATGACAAAATACATGAAATACAACTATTTAATATTGAACAGTGGAAGGAAAAAAATGAAATGTGGTACAGGTGTACAACTGGTTTCTACTGTTTGTAAATAATACATAGAGGTGTTTTATTGTTTTGCAAGATGCCAAAACAACCTGAATTTTATAGAACTAGACACAACTAACTCAGGCTGTGAGACTGTTCACTTGTAACCTCTGACAGTGCAGAATAATTTAGGTTAATATATTTCTAAAATGAAGCCACTGTAAACCAGAGAACCTATACCACTTGAATCATATATATATATGATTTCTACACGGATTTCTACACGGGAAGAAACCCGAATCCACCCTAACATGCATATTTCTACACGGGAAGAAACCCCAGATTTCTACACGGGAAGAAACCCGAATCCACCCTAACATGCATATATATATATATATATATATATATATATATATATATATATATATATATATATATATATATATATATATATATATATATATATGTTTTTGTAGATTTTCACGGGTATAGGTATGCATGTTAGGGTGGATTCGGTTTCTTCCGTGTAGAAATCTGGTTGTTTTTAACGAGGTCTCACTGTCATCTTCAGGCTGGTGTTCTGGCTTCTTTCTTCTTGAAGCAAAGTGTGGTCTCAGTTGAAGTCCTTCTATAAATACTGCTGGGGGTGTGGTTTGCTTGCTCTGTTGCTGATTGTAGGTTCCTTTGTTCCTTTGTTCTTTTGTGATCTGCTGTGTGGCTGAGGCGATCGTTAAGGGATTAACTGCTGATGGCTGTTTAGATGGCTGTTTACATGCTGGTGGGTTAGATGGCTGGTAGGTTCTGGCAGTATCCTGGGCTTTGGTGGAGTGGGGTCCTGTGTCTTGTGAATTCATTTTGGTCTGGCTACGTGTCTGTGGTCTCCCAATGTTTTTTTGGGGTGTGTGAGTGTGCTCCATGTGGTGACTGGAGTGGGGTGCCGCAGTAGATGGTGCAGTCGTGGTTTTGTTATTGGATGGTGGTTTCGTTTCATCTGTGGGAAGGGTCTGGGTTTGTGTTTGGTGTGGATGGAAGGTGGTGGCATCTTGTGTCCTTTTGGACCTGGTGTCAGTCTTTGTGACAGAGGCTCATCTGTTGACCAGGGCTAGTTTCCAGATGTCAGGCAAGCGGGAGGTGTCATCTCGTTTATTCATGTTGTTTGGGTGTTTCTCTATTTCAATGGCTTCCATGATTATTCGACTGTTGAAGTGTTCAGTTTTGGAGATGAGTTTGGTTCTTTCAAAGTCAATTTCATGACCTGTTGTTTTTATGTGCTGGAAGAGAGAGGAAGATTTTTCTTCTTTTTGACTGCGTTCTTGTGTTCTGCGATGCGTGCGCTTATTCTCCTGTTTGTTTGTCCGATGTATGTGGCTGGACAGACTTTGCATGGTATTTCGTAGACTCCTTGGTTTTCTAGCTCAATCTTGTCTTTGGGGTTTCTTAAGATGTTGGCTATTTTTTGGTCGGTGCAAAAGGCTGTCTTGATATTGTGTTTGTGGAGAATTTTGCTGATTTTGTCTGTGGTGCCTTTGATGTAAGGGAGGAGGGCGGTGCCGTTGTTCTCTTCTGTTTCTTGGTTCTTGGGGGTGTTTCCTTTTGGATTAGTTTGGTGATGGTGTTTTTTTGGAATCCGTTATCAATTAAAACATTTGAGAGAGTGTGTAATTCAGTTTTTAGGTGGTCTTTGTCACCAGGCGTTTGGTTCTGGAGATGAGGGTTTTTGCTACTTAACGGATTAATTGAACGGATTTAATTATTTAACGGATTAATTCGATTAATTATGAACGGATTCCAAAAAAACACCATCACCAAACTAATCCAAAAGGAAACACCCCCAAGAACCAAGAAACAGAAGAGAACAACGGCACCGCCCTCCTCCCTTACATCAAAGGCACCACAGACAAAATCAGCAAAATTCTCCACAAACACAATATCAAGAGAGCCTTTGCACCGACCAAAAAATAGCCAACATCTTAAGAAACCCCAAAGACAAGATTGAGCTAGAAAACCAAGGAGTCTACGAAATACCATGCAAAGTCTGTCCAGCCACATACATCGGACAAACAAACAGGAGAATAAGCGCACGCATCGCAGAACACAAGAACGCAGTCAAAAAGAAGAAAAATCTTCCTCTCTCTTCCAGCACATAAAAACAACAGGTCATGAAATTGACTTTGAAAGAACCAAACTCATCTCCAAAACTGAACACTTCAACAGTCGAATAATCATGGAAGCCATTGAAATAGAGAAACACCCAAACAACATGAATAAACGAGATGACACCTCCCGCTTGCCTGACATCTGAAACTAGCCCTGGTAGCCTCTGTCACAAAGACTGACACCAGGTCCAAAAGGACACAAGATGCCACCACCTTCCATCCACACCAAACACAAACCCAGACCCTTCCCACAGATGAAACGAAACCACCATCCAATAACAAAACCACGACTGCACCATCTACTGCGGCACCCCACTCCAGTCACCACATGGAGCACACTCACACACCCCAAAAAAACATTGGGAGACCACAGACACGTAGCCAGACCAAAATGAATTCACAAGACACAGGACCCCACTCCACCAAAGCCCAGGATACTGCCAGAACCTACCAGCCATCTAACCCACCAGCATGTAAACAGCCATCTAAACAGCCATCAGCAGTTAATCCCTTAACGATCGCCTCAGCCACACAGCAGATCACAAAAGAACAAAGGAACAAAGGAACCTACAATCAGCAACAGAGCAAGCAAACCACACCCCCCCAGCAGTATTTATAGAAGGACTTCAACTGAGACCACACTTTGCTTCAAGAAGAAAGAAGCCAGAACACCAGCCTGAAGATGACGAGTGAGACCTATCCGCCAAAACAACCAGATTTCTACACGGGAAGAAACCCGAATCCACCCTAACATGCATATATATATATATATATATATATATATATTGCATTGCAGAAATAAATGTACAGTTGGGACATGCTTTAACACATGAATTTATTTATTCCATGCAAATTCTTTTCTTTTACTACTGTGAATTGTTTATTACAGGTAATGTTACATTTTGAGAAAGCTGGCCAAACAGGTGAACTATATGAAGGAACCTTTCTTGTAAGGAAGGTCTGAGTGACAGTGAAATATATTAATCCTGTATGAAACAACATGCTTAACTGTAGGAGACTGAAAGCTGCTGCCCGTAATGAAAATTTGGTAAGAGTATGGTCTCATTATGTAGGGTATCTACTAGAATTTGAACCAGTAAAAACTTCAACTTTTATTTGCTTATGTTGTTATAGTAATGGTTTTAATCATATGCAATAATAGATCACCTCTAATAGAAAGTGGTTAAAAGTACAATTTTGGGAGATTATACATTCATTCCAGTCAGAACCTCTGATATCTTTCGAGTATCGGATAATGCTCAGTTTCATCTGAAATTCAGTGCCGATTGCTCAAAACCTTGTGGTTTATGGTTTTATATGTGCTTTAAGTGTAAGATGTCTTTGGGTTTTGTTTTGCAGTTTAAAGAAGTGGTCATCCCCTCTAAGGTATTTCTCTGTGTATAAGACTACTGTATATTTTCACTCTATATGACACACTTCATCCCTCAAAAATAAGGGGAAATGTCTGTGCGTCTTATAGAGCAAATACAGTAGTCCCCACTACATATATACAGTATCACAGGGCTTTTTTAAGAGAGAAGTTACCTGCACAGAGCCTCTCACGTCCCCTGCTGCAGCCAGGATTCCGCAGTTCCAATCACCTTCTTTGCAAAGAGGCTTCCTCCAGGGAGCCTCTCCCCTCCCCTCCCCTTATGCAGCCAAGATTCCCCAGTCAAAAATCACCTCGTTTGCAAAGAGGTCTCCTCCACAGAACCTCTGCCTTCCCCTTTTGCAGCTTGGATTTCCCAGTCCCAATCACCTCATTTGCATGCCTCTCCTTTTGCAGCTTGGATTCCCTAGTCCCAATCACCTCGTTTGCAAGCCTCCCCTTTTGCAGCTTAGATACCACAGTCCCAATCACCTTGTTTGCAAGCCTCCCCTTCTGCACCCTGGATTCTCCAGTCCCAATCACCTTGTTTGCAACCCTCCCCTTTTGCAGCTTGATTCTCCAGTCCCAATCATCTTGTTTGCAAGCCTCCCATTTTGCAACCTAAATTCCCCCGCCATGAAACCTTAGGCTAAACATTTTTCCTTGTTTTCCTCCTCTAAAAACTAGGTGTGTCTTATGGTCAGGTGCGTCTTATAGAGTGAAAAATATGATATATTTTTGTCTAAAATTAAGGGTTGTCTTATACACAGATGTAAGATGAGAGAACTGTACAGTTGTGAAACTAATTTTGGGTTAGAAAAGTGGGGGTTGTCTTATACACAGGGGTGTTGGGGAAATGTGGTCTTTCCTGAAATGACAAATGATTAACCCTAAAGAATTAGCGACAAGGGCTATTGTGAATAAAATATGAAGGTCCTATATGACAGGGTTGATGGTATTTCACAATTCTGTACTCAGGCTCAAGTTCACAGCTCATTCATGGCAACCTAATGGCAATGAATGCCATGTATTGAATAAAAAGGAGAGGGTTTTTTCAGATTTTCTTTAGAAAATTGTTGACTTACAGGAACAAAAATGGAAGTTTGTGCTTTAAAAACCTTTTGATGGCACTTCTCAAGCAGCCAGTTGACAGACCTTGGGACTCTTCAAGGAGTGACTGTTATTCTTACAGTTTTATTTCCTGGTCATAAAACAAGCAGTTTTATACACAATTTCCAGAGTAAGCCTCTTTCGTAGTCCCCATTAGACTCTACCGGTCTCCATCAGTCTTCAGTGTTGTGCTTCAGTGATTCAACCAAAATGTGTTTGTGACCTAAATTAGGTGTAATTTTATTCAGATTTTGCTGTTGTTCTCATACATTTAGTTGGCTCTAATAAAAGGCTAATGGTTTTAATTTCTGCCTTTGTGTACTTTCTCAAACAACTAGTTGAGCAAGTATAGTGTGGATAATCTGGCCTGGATGCCTTCAAAAGGGGATTGGACAGATTCCTGGAGAAAAAGTCCATCACAGGTTATAAACCATGAGGGAGATGTATCATCTCCAAGCTTAAAACCAGGGTACTTCATGGGCCAGATGCAGGGGAGGGGTATCAGGAGACAGATATCTAGTCTCGTGTGCTCCCAGAAGATGGGAAGATGGGCGGGATATAAATTCAACAATAAATAAAATAAATAAATAAATCTGGTGGGGCCACTGTGAGATACAGGAAGTTGGACTAGATGGGCCTTTGGCCTGATTCAGCATGGCTCTTCTTATGTTCTTATGATAATGCAGTGTTGGTCTTCTACAGGGACCTCCATCTACCCTTGGATGTTCTGAATACACTTTAGAATGGATGAAGCTTGCTCAGAATATTTCATCATTAAAACTTTACAGTATAAGTATTCTGCTCCTTTAAACATAGAAATTAAATCTAAGAAATGGTGTTTAGCAGTGTTTGCAAACTATATATAAAGAGATTGAAACAGAATGCTGCAAATAAATGATAATAATTGGTCCATTTATTATGTGGTTTCACAGATGAAGGATGCTGCTCTTGTTCTGGTGCACTACATCGCCATTCATGTTCCTTAACAAATAATTATTCAGTACAGTACACATTATATGGGGGGAAAAACTATTCAGTACTAATTCTTTATTTTATTGTGTATAGCCTCAGAAGCTCTTGCTTTGGAGCAAAAATCATGCACACTTTCCCAGATGTTATCAACATACCTTTTTTACAGTAAGGGACAATACTTTCGAAGTGGTAAAATAATCTGCAAGGGTGGGAACAGAAGAATTTCTAACTGTCCCTGGAAATGGACCTAGATTTTCTAAAGCCACTGATGTTGCAGTGTGTGTGGTGTGCTAAATAATGATGAACTGGAGACTGGGGTTCAAATTTCCACTCAGCCATCACAAGTCATGGGAATGAGTAAAAAGCACTTCAAAATTTTCTCTTACCTAGAAATCCCTCTTTGTGTCACTGTAAATTGGTTCTGATTTGACAGTACACAATGCACAGAATTGCATCTGTATCTGGAGAAATGTGGACCAAACACCACTTGCTGCACACAGAGCTGGGCTAATACAGTAAAACCTTGGGAGTGTTCTGCAAGACGAGCAAAAAAAATCATATAAGTCTGCCTTGATTAACAAGCAATGCCTTGCATTATGAGCACTGTAGTGAGGAGGAGAGGGAGGCAATCGCCCAAGGGGGATTCACTTGTGATTTTGTGATTTTCGGATTGCTGCAGCCTTCTACCCCCACGCACACCCTTCAAGGGATTGCTAAGATGGTGGATCAGCTGCCTGGGCATTTCCTCTACTCTCCCTTCCCCGCCCCCCATCCCAGACACAACAGTACCCCTGTTCCCATCTTGTTCAGTGGTGTCTCAGGTCTCTTTCTTCCTTTCCTTCATATTTCCTCTCCTTTTAAAAGAAAGAGAATGTAGGGTCTTGTTTCTCTTTTGTTCCTCCCCTTGTGCTGAAAAAAAGGTTTTTATGGATCCTTGCATGGGAAGATTGCATGTTTGTACGTGATAATTCTGTAGCAACAAGTGGTTTTCAAAGGTTAATTTGTTTGAGTTTTCTTTATATTTTGTATCATCATTATTATTTTGTATTATAGTACAGTATTGTAAGCACTTTAATATATTTTTGGCTTATGGAACCAATCATCTGAGTTTCCATTATTTCTTATGTGGAAATTTGATTTGCTATACAAGTGCTTTGGATTACAAGCATGTTTCCAGAACCAATTATGCTCGCAATCCAAGGTTTTACTGTAAATACAACATAAGCAACTAGGCTGGTTTGGGGCTCAAGTGTAATGGTCATTTTTTGTTTACAAGCTCCTTAAGGATGTTAAGGGACAGAGACATACCCATTCTAAAACTGTGACATTTAGTGGGTTTATTGTTTTTTTTTCCAGGATAGATTGGAATGAATTTAAGGGATGTGTAATAGATTCTAAATCATCAAGGTTCTGTCAAGTTTTATAGAAGGTTCTACTTATTTCTTTTTTCACAAGTAAAAACTGTTCATGTTGTGGTTTTAAATGGGGGAGAGCTACACATTCATCAAGTGTGATGCTGTTGCCATGGAAACTGGCACAAGTTCACCATTATCAATGCTCCACAGCTGAGACATATCCAGTGTACAAGTAGTCTTGCCTCTAGAGACATTAATACAAAACTCAGAACTCTGAAATACTGGAATTAAAAATTAGCATTTTTCCCTTCTACAAAAAGCTATGTTTGCAAAGGACTATGAAAGATTTTCCTTCTAATACCTTCTGTTTTGGCTGGTTTTGCTCACTTTGAGCAATTAAAAGCAGTTTGTTGTTTGTCCAAGCAGCTGTGTTATCCCCTAGCTTTGTAGTTCAAAGGTTAACAATAGAGTCCTTCTAATTAAATGGTTTCAGTTGGCATTTGAGTAGCCAACACCTACTCCACAGTGCTAGATGATTTTGGATCTTTGCCGGCTGATTAATAAGGTCTATGTGAGCAGCTGGAAAATTGTGATATAAAAGTAGAACTAGATGTGTACTTTATTGGCTTCACACCACCTTCCTAATCGAACTGTCCCATGAAACACACTTTTATGGTTTGATGTATCATTTCATGTCTCTTGCAACCAGTGATACTCCAGACTTCATGCTGATTTTGGTCTTGGACTGTACTCTATATGCCATGGAATGGTCCTTCCTTGATTCTTTATCATAGAATGCATTTGCCCTCAGTTGACTATCTGAATCCTGAATGGTTATTTTTATATTGATTATAGCTTTCTTATTTTAAGCCAAGGGGAATAGCAATGATATTCTATCTGTTGCACAAAAACAGACACAATCGTAACAAGGTTTGTATATCCTAAGCTTTTGTGGACTTCAGCCAAGTTCTTCAGATCTACAGAAGTGGACTAGCTGTCACAAGTATATTCCAAATAAGTTTGCCTTCATGCCACAAAACTCCTTATGTTATCTCTGTGACCAAATTGCCAAATGTGTTGCTCCTGTCATTCTGTATGTTTCACTGTTCTTTTTCCCTTGAAAATAAACCCACCTCATTTTATAATTATGTGTGCTCATGTTAGATTTCCGTTTGAATACATGCTACCTGGAATGTTAGTAAGTCTTTGGGTCAAAGTCCCAAGCCAAAGTCTTTGGTATCAAGACATGAGTCGAGTCTCAAGTCCCTATCAAAAATAAGCCTTTTTCCCTGGAAAAAAAAAAGTAGTATATGGTGTGCGGGGAGGTCTGAAGCTTGTGACCACCCATTCTTCATCCCATCTTCCCTTTCCCTGAGCATCTGAGCATCATTATAAATTTGGCTTGAAAAGCATACTTGCATTAAACCCCAAACCACTGAATGATTCAAAGCTCAACTATACCAAAACTGCATATCAGATAAACAAGTAATTTATTAAAACATATTAAAAACTGTATAAGAACTGAATTTAAAATCTATGTTCTCCAAGCATATGCTTAAACTATATTAGTCTCAAGTTATGCGAGATAGTGCTCCATCTTATATACAGTGTGTGTGTGTGTGTGTTGTGTCATTACAGTTGTGACTGACTCTTCGTGACTCCACATCCATGGAGTTTTCTTGGCAGGAATACCAGAGTGGCTTGCCAGTTCCTACTCCAGGTGCCTACAACACCTGGTATTCCCTGGTGGTCTCCCATCCAAGTACTAACCAGGGCCGCCCCTGCTTAGCTTCCAAAATCAAGCGTGATTGGATGTGCTCAGGGCATCTAGGCTGGCTCCTTTGCTCAGTGTGTGCGTGTGTTGTGTCGTTACAGTCATGACCGACTCTTCATGAACCCATGTCCATGGAGTTTTCTTGGCAAGAATACTGGAGTGGTTTGCCTGTTCCTACTCCAGGCGCCTACAACACCTGGTATTCCCTGGTGGTCTCCCACCCAAGTACTAACCAGGAACAATCCTGCTTAGCTTCCGAAATCAGGCAAGATCGGATGTGCATTCCAGGAGAGCCAACCTATGTGGGTTTGGCCATGTTGCAAGCTCCCATGACACCTCCAAAAGAAGGTTCTGATAAACCACATCTGAGTATGATATTTCATACCTAGAAATCCTGAAAAGGCTTGCCACAAATCAGAATTGACTTGGTGACACAATGCTTATTTGATGCTCGCAAGTCTGTGAGGTCACATTGAGCATATAGCTGGCCCTGTTAGTTGTAAGGCTGATGGAACAATCAGGTAGAGAAATAGCTTACATTTTGGACCATTTGTGATTCAGTCCACTATGAGCTATTTCCCAGGATCGCACAATGCACAGGAGACAGCAAACCAGGCTGACCATGTTCCATGTTCCCACTGGATTTTTTGCCAGTAGAAGGATACTCTTTTGGGGGGATGGGAGAGAACAATTCCTGTACGAGTGGAAGGGTTGTTTCAAGGGAGAATTCTACCAGCAAAGGAACCCTTTCCATTTGTTCAGAACAGATGTGATCCTTTTTACTGTCCGATCACACCCTGAATGAGGGATTTCAAAATAGGTCTCCAGAGTTTTAACTCAATAGTCTACCTGCTGTGCCACATGAGTGTCATGTTTAGAAAAATATTTTTAACTTAACACAAAAGTTTTAACGATTAAATCTGACCACCTTACTACTCTCATATGAACAGCAGAATCCAAGTTACAAAATCAATGCACTCAGCCTACTTGAAGGCTGATAAATGGGCTCTTCAGCTCTAAGACATGATAAGGCTTGCAGAGTATTTGGGCAGAACCTTGGCTGGATTTCTTGAATCACATGCATGCAAAAAAATATAAGATAAGCTTCTTCCACTCTGATGCTTTACAATTATGCTGTCAAGGAGAATCTCTATCATTAGTAACTTTTACATCCACTATTGAAATACAGAGCGATGGCCTCCAATCACAGCAAACTCCACCCTGCTCTGTTACACGGCTGTTCACATTTGCAAGTTCCTCAAGTCTAATCATAAGGCCTTACCCTCAAAGCTGCCGTTTCCCTTTGTGCATCAACAAAAGAGCTAATGGATTACAATAAAACCATTGTCTAACCATGTAGCACTTCTGGCACTGGTTACACCACAAAATGAAACAGTCCGTGTTGTCCTTCCCTGAATCTTGTATAAAGGAAAATTTGCTTAACATAATTTCATTTGGAACGAATTAATTCCTTGATACAAGGTACCACTGTGCTCCGTTTTCAATGCATTCCTATGGGAAATCTGTATAAAGGAAAATTTGCTTAACATAATTTCATTTGGAACGAATTAATTCCTTGATACAAGGTACCACTAGTACTCCGTTTTCAATGCATTCCTATGGGAAATCTGTATAAAGGAAACTTTGCTTAACATAATTTCATTGGGAACGAATTAATTCCTTGATACAAGGTACCACTGTGCTCCGTTTTCAATGCATTCCTAAGGGAAATCTGTATAAAGGAACATTTGCTTAACCTAATTTCATTGGGAACGAATTCATTCCTTGATACAAGGTCCCACTTGTATAAGCAGAACACTTTGCTTTGGCTTTCCAAAGAAACCACCACAGGATCCCCGCATTCCGGACGCCTCAAGAAGGAGGACGGGCGGGCGGCTGGGCAAAGGCTTCCCTTCCCCTTCCTGGAGGCTCCAAATTTCCCTCCACTCCGCCGCCGCCGCGCCTCTCCCGAAAGCCCCTCCCTTCCCGGGCGCACGCGCATGCGCACCGCTTCCCACCACCACCTCTCGGCCCAGGCGGCCCAGGGCTCCCTCGCCTCCCCCCCTTCCCTTCTCCCTCTCGTCATCATCCGGGTCCTTCCGTGCGGTGCAGCAGGTCGGTAGGCGGGAAATGGCGACTGGCCGCTGCCGGGGTTGCTGAGCGCCTTCAGAGCCCCCGGCGGCGGCGGCGGCGGCGGCGGCGGCCCGTTCGACCGACGCCAGGAGGGGGGTGGCTGGGGAGGCCCTCTTGGGTCCGGCCCTGTCCGCCTGGAAGCCGGTTCCTTCCCCCACACACCCCGACAGACGGAGAGACGGACGGACGGACGGAAGGGGAGAGTGACGTCCTTCGCCGCCTCACCTCCGCCTTCGCCTCGGCGCCTCACAGGTAAACCGACGCCCCCCACCCCCTTCGCCCGCGTGTGGTGTGAAGAAAATAAGGGGGAGGGGGGAGGCGGTGGCCCACCGGCCGGCCTCCTTTCCGCCTCAGCCGCGCGCGGGGGGTAGGGGGAAGGCGGGCTTCGAACCCTTGTCTCCCCTTCTTTTCTCTTTCTCTCGCCCGCCCCCACCCCCGGACCCCTCTTCTGGGCCTAGGCCGGGGGGGTGGGGGTGGGGGAGAAAAGGGATCGAGTGGGCTGCCCAGCGCGTTTCTTGGCTCTCCCTGCCGGGTTCGCTCTTGGCGGGCACTAAGCCCCTCCTCCTGTTGGGACGCTCGTGGGAATGGGGGTGGGTGTGGGTGTGGGTGGGGGGACAGAACACGCGTGTTTAGCCCGCCATCTGCTGCTGCGCGGGGTGGGGGTCGGGGTGGGGGTAGGCCCAGGGAGAGAGAGAGAGGGGGGGGCTTGTGAACGTGGGCAGAGTCGCTTCGCCGACAACCCCCACCCCAAAACAAACAAACAAACAGCAGAGTCTCGGTAGGTCTAACTTGAAGGTGGTTTTGTCCCTGCGTTGCGTGGGGATGTTTGGGGGCTGGGCTAAAAAAAGGACGCGATCGTGTCCAAATGGACAGTCGTGGAAATGCTTCTCCCCCCCCCCCCCGGGGTCTCTCCTCAAGGGGCTAAGGGGGAAACAGGAGTCCTCTTGGCCGCTTGGAATTTGGCGCTGGAGGTTAAGGCGTTTTAACCTGTTTGCAAAATCTCTGTGCAGCATCTGGAGGCGGCCGCGCTTGATGCTGCTGCTGAGCTGCCCAGAGCCATGAGGAGCTTCCTGTTGTGAAGCATGGGACTGTTTGCCTCTTTTTTTTTTTTTTGGAAAGAGGTATTTATTGTTGTTATATATATTTTTTTAACTTACACTTTTTTTATTGCGTCATCTAGAAATCCTTGGGTGGCATCCGCCGTACGCTTGTCTTCTCAAAAAGTGCTTTTGGTTTTTCTCTGACAGTAAAAAAGGAGCTTTGAGCCGTGCGGCCATTAAAACAAACAAAATTAAAACTAGACTATGGGTGATACCTTCATAGGCTGCTGGTAGGGAAAAAAGGTATCACCCCATGAAGGTATCACCCATAGTCCAGTTTTTCTCTGAGGATCCCTGTGCATTAGGCTAAGTTGAGACAGGATGAGTGTCCCAAGGTCACCCAAGGAGCTAAGAATTTGTACTCAAGTCTTCCTAGTTGAGATTTGGTTTTGTTGTTGTTGTTAAATTGAATAAATTGGAATTTGTTTGGACTTTTGGCTTATTACTCCTTCAAGATATATAGTTGAGCTCCTTATCTGTGACTACCTTTCTTCTCCGCTAATGTATTAGAAACATATGTTGATCTTCTGTTATTTTTTTTCTATGTATTGCTTGAGAAAGATGTTTTACACTGTGGAAAGGGCTTCAGATGGACAGGCACATCAGTTTCTAACAAGTCATTTCTGGTTTTGGAGGTGAACTTAAGTGGTACTGAATAAGGTTACCATAGATCTGATTTGGGTTTGTACAGGGACACTTCTTCGGTTGTGTATTTGTTTACTGAATGTGTGGCAATAATAAAGCAATGGTTGATACTTTGGGTATACTTTGATAGGTATTTTGGGGATGGAGGAAGTAATCAGCACTCACTACAATGATACAACTTTTGAGTAAATTGTGTGTCATGTACATGATATTCATTCATCATTTTCCACATACAGCATATATTACCTGATTGCGTTAGTGAACAAGCTTACATGAAAATCTAATATTAGTGTGCTGATAATGCTTGTTGCCCAGAGAATTTGAATGAATGAAACAGTGCTTGGATTAACATGAGCAATATTTCCTAGCAGAGTGGAAATTGTAATAAAAACATACTGGTTTAAATATGTATGCTGAATTGTAGGCCAACAGTAGTTTTATTCAGACACCAAAGTTTGCAACTGTGTTTTATAGTCTGATTTATTCATTCATTTATTTACATGACACCACCAGTGTCCTTGCAAACTACTCCATAAATGGTACTAAATGATGTGTTGGTTAAAACTTAGGGTTTAAAATTTGCCACAGGAAACAATAGGATCATGGGAGTGACAGGTGAAAAGGATTCTGGTTGTTTTTGTTGTTTGGGGTTAGCTTTAGAGTTATTTGCAGTCACATACTGTATCCGGAATCAGGATTTCATGAAAGTACTAGAAGGAAGTGAGGGAATGACTTCTTGTGTCTATATAATAGTACTTTTTCAGTGTGGACATGTGAGTTTAGTTGAGTATATTTATTTATTTATTTATTTATTTATTTATTTATTTATTTATTTATTTATTTCTGGATTTATATCCCGCCCATCTTCCCTGGCGGGAACTCTGGGCGGCTCACAATATTAAAAACGTATAAAATAAGCGAGGAAACCTCCGAGCAGAAAGGCGAACAGGAGGGCAGATGGCGGCAAGTAAAAAAGGAGGGGGGAAGGGAAAAAAACTAATTAATGAAGTCGCCAAAGGCCTCTTTGAAGAGGAAAGTCTTCAAGGCCTTCTTAAAGGCAGGCAGGGACTCCAGCAGGCGCAGCTCACTGGGGAGGTGGTTCCATAGAGAAGGACCAACCACAGAGAAGGCGTTAAGTACAGTATGTTAAGAACAGTATATGTAGTCCTGTAAAGTAAATATATGGGCCCCTTAAAATGTGGCCACTGCTACCCCACAGGGGCCATATGGCCCCCTTTAGGAGTACTAGTCTAAGAGACATTTCACAAAAATATATATATAGATACATTTTCTCTTGAGTGGAGGCTTCTGAGAAGGAGGGTCATTTGGCTCTAAACTTCACTCTTCGTTTACTTGATCCCGAGTTATGTGAGAGATTCCTAGTTCTATGGCATGCATGGACCTCTTCTAATTGCAAATTATGCCTGGGTATAACAGTCAATTCAAAATGTGTAAACCCATTATTATAAGAAACATTTCTTGAGATCATCCTTCTCCTAAGATACGGCTTTGGTCTTGGTCTAATTTTATAAGTCACCCCTTACGCAGTACAGTTGACCTAACAGAATGGGGTTGCTTAACCCTCTGAACTTCATTTTCAGCAGGCTGAACAGACTGCCACAGAATGGCAAGTGTGAGGAAATACACTTCTGTGCCATATGTTCTGTTCAGTTTATTATGTTCTCTTTCTCCCTCGCGCCCCCACCCCAGAACAAAAGATAAACCTTTACAAAATTCCAAATACTTATATGAACATTTAACATTAAAAGACAAATTGAAATCTAACATTGAAATCTAATATCTAGTTACTCTAGAACAGTGATGGCGAACCTTTTAGAGACCGAGTGCCCAAACTGCAATTCAAAACCCACTAATTTTTTTTGCAAAGTGCCAACACAGTAATTTAACCTGTATACAGGTGGCTATGAAGGCGTGATGTCGGGTGCCCACAGAAAGGGCTCTGAGTGCCACCTTTGGCACCCATGCCATAGGTTCGCCATCACTGCTCTAGAATTTCAGAGACCTGAGCAACAGCATACAGAATCTGGCTATTTCATATGTGATATTGGGGTTTGCATCAGAGAGAAGAACCTTGTTTATTATTTTCTCAGCTGCCAGGAATTTTTTAAATCAGTGGGGTGACCATCTTCTTATGTGCCCTTGCATGTTGTGGGCAAATGAATAACATGTGATCTGTAGCCTTGACCTCCCTTAATGGACAGGTACAAAGCTTTTCAGCAGTGCCACATATGTAATACTGTGCTTTACTGTGTTTTGCTGTATGTGCCTAATTTTGGATTCATCATAAATTTCTTGTACTGTGTGTCTTCTAGGCAGAATCAGAGAGCTCCTAATAATCTGCAATTAATGCCTGAGTTTTCACAGAGATTCTACCATCTTAAACCAGAGAGAAGGGCAGAAATATTTCCTTGAGAGGGAAGTTAGGTGGTTTCAAGGGTTTTGAGAGGACAGAATGAAGGTAAGAAGGAGAGTTTGGTGGTTGTGATTGGAGTTTGATGGTTTTTCTAGGGCAGTGTTTCCCAAAGTCATGTGGTTTGGTCCATGGACCGAAGGTTTCCTAGCAGAATATTGCCCAGAGCATCACACTACCTCCTCTGGTCTGCCTTCTTTCCATAGGGCATACTGCTGCCTTTCTTCCCCAGGTGAAGGGTGCACACACATCCATCTATCCACCTGATCTAAAAGAGAGCATGATTCATCAGACCAGCCAACCTTCCGTTGCTTCATGGTCAATATCTGACGTTCACATCTCCATTGTAGATGCTTTCGGCTATAGGGATCATCATGGGTGCTCTGACTGGCCTGTGGCTACACCTGTACACAGCAAACTGCGATGTATGGTGTGTTATGACACCTTTCTGATATCTCTGATTCTGCCCCCCTCACAGTTTGAGCTATAGAAGCTGTTCTGTGTGATTGGATCAGACAAGTTAGCATTGGTTCCCCACATGCATCAGGGAGTTTTATGTGCCCTCAGCCCTGACACTAGTTCTCTCATTGTACTTCCTTGCACCACTTTGGGAAGGCACTAACCATTGCATATTGGGTATACCAAGAGACCTGCGGTTTTGGAGATGTTCTGACCTAGTTGTCTAACCATCATAGTTTGGCCCTTGTGCAAGTCACTCAGATCTTTTTCCTTGTCTGTATATTCTTCTTCCTCGTCTTGACAAGTGAGTGCCATGGTGAAAATATAATCAATGTTATTCACTTCACCTGCCAGTGGTTTTAATGTTGTGGGTAATCAGTATATATGTGTTGTATCTATTGTTATATAATTTCTTCCTTGATCTTTCAGGGGAAGGATATTAAAGTTAATGTGTGTTTGTATTTATGAGAAACAGGCTCTTTGAGGGAAAAAGAAAACTCCAGGTTGGGAAATACTGTTCCAATTGATATGTTAAATTTAAATGGGAAAATAATAATAGGAGGTCTTTGCTGTGAAAACAGTTGTTTTATAACAGGATAGAATAGCTAGGGTAACAGACGTTATAACTGATAATACTGTTGTGATATCATGGCTTCAATATACCTTTGGAATAGTGGGTTTCTGTCTGCACAGAAAATGCATTGGCTGAAGTCCTGTTGAACTGCTGCACAAAACGCATATTTTGGGAGATAAATTGTCTCAAGTTAAGACGGCTTTCTGTCTATTCTCCCAGTAAAAACACTCAAAGATACATTTCAAATCACGCTAAATTAGAAACTTAGTAATAAAGTACAGTTAAGTTTGTAACATGAAATCATAAGTTTAAAACACATTTAAATTCACAGGATAAAAACATAATGTGCTGCATCCCCTAGTAAACACTCACATCCTAACAGGGCATTCACACATAAAATGCCAATTAAAACAGGAAAGCCTTCACCTACTGGTAGACAGGCAGCAAGGAGCATCAATTTAACTTGAGAGCCAGGGATAAATCTAGGAGTACAGTAATCTTCCACCTATTGCGGGGGTTAGGCACCTGAACTGATCCGCGATAATGGAAAATCCGTGATATGCAGATGCTGGGTCAGGTCGGGACTGGGGGACCTCTCTGGGGTGTCTCCTGCATTTACATGAGGCCTGGTGCTGCCCCAAACGGGCCTCTGACGGGCTTCTCAGTCCTGTCAGAGGCCCCAGAAGTGGTTTCTGGTGATCCGGAAGTCAGTTCCGGTTTGCCGGAAACCATTTCTAGGGAATCCGCAGGCCCGGGAAGTGTGTTGGAGGTCCGTTCGGGCCAGCGCCAGGCCTCAGGTAAATGCAGGAGGCCTCAAACAGATCCATGCATCTTGCCCCAGGGGGTCTTGACTTTCATATACTGTGGTCCCGCGATATACCAGGACCACAGTATATGAACTGCAAAATTGTGGGGACCACTGTACTCTAAATCGGAAAATCTGAGTGTCAGGGGGAATCTAATACAGTTTGAATCCCTAATCCCTTATTTGCTTTATGATTAACTAAAAGCACTTGTGTATTTCCAGAATTAAGCTTGAAATTGCTCGTCCTCATCCAGTGCATTACAGATATCTGACACTAGTTTAGAGTTCAGACAGCTTCCTCTCAGTTAGATTGAAAGGAGAAATAGAACTGGGTATCATCAGTCTAGTGATGGCACTAAGCCCCCAAACTCTGGACACCCTTCTCCAGCAAATTCCTAGAAGGTGTTACATCATATCTTGGTGAAATCAGAACCCAACAGGGGTACAGAGTCTATCCAGTTCCAGGTATAGATCATCTACTAAGGCAATGATGCTTAAACTGTCCACAATGGCTCAGTGGCTGGTGTGAATCCAACCCAGAGCCACAACAGAATCCTCAGATCTCTCCCCCCTCCGCCAAGTTTCCTACAGCACTTACTTGCAGTTTCTGTTGTGTCTGTACATGGTGCAGAAAAATAATTCTTTGGGTTTTTAGTCATCCTGTTCACAACGGAGCATTCCCTGCCAGCCCCCACCAAAAAAATGAACCCCCTCCATTTTACTGGGAAGCTGCCTTCTTCAGAGAAGTCAGGCTACAAGGGTGTCCCATTAAGCCACCTTTATATAGCATGATCTTTGGTTTCGTCTTGTGACGAGTCCTCATAATACAGTTTGGGTAGATGTATCTATATGTTTTTTATTATTATTATTATTATTATTATTATTATTATTATTATTATTATTATTATTATTATTATTATCATCATCATCATCATCATCATCATCATCATCATCATCATCATCATCATCTGGCGAACACAGCTGCCAGGTGTTAAGCTGGAGTTGGCCTTCTCCAGTGATCAAGCTCTTTCCAAGAGCCTGGGATGACTGGAGATATCTTCGTAGAATATATGTTGTTCTTAATAATGTTGATCTTGTCAGTGCCAAGGTTTTTCAGATGTTGATCCAGGTCTTTTGGGATTGCACCTAATACACCTATTATTATTGGTATTGTTCTTTGTTTCTTATTCCATAGCTTTTCAATTTCTATTTCGGAGTCCTGTTATTTGGTTATCTTTTCTAACTCTTCGCCGCTGACTCTTGTGTCTCCTGGTATTGCCACGTCGACAATTTGAACTTTGTTTTCTTGCTTGTATACTATCATGATGTCTGGAGTATTGTGGACAAGGTGTCTCTTATATTGGATTGTTGTTGTTGTTGTTGTTGTTGTTGTTGTTATTATTTTATTATTATTATTATTATTATTATTATTATTATTATTATTATTATTATTATTATTATTATTGGCCATGGATAAGAAAAACAACAGGTACTGATGTCCTGGATACAGAAGCCCTAGGGTACTGAGGAGTTGCAGCCAGTGGCCAGTAAGTGAAAGTGTAAAATGTTTGGGAATCACTGCCCTAAGGCAACCAAATCTATTTCAATCCCATAACCAGGTCTGAAGGCAGTCACAAATGGATCTAGATCAGTGCTTAATCAGCTTCATGCAGAACCCCCTGGATCTGAGAGATCGCTACATGCTTCAGCACTTTGCTCAGAAAAGGAACGTTGGAGACTGGCCATTAGTTGTCTCTATAGGGAGGTTTGGATATATTTTTTTTTTTCAAAAGAGGTTTTATAACTCCTTTTTAAAGGCAAGATCTAATGATGTCCTTGAACTAGATAGGCATTCACAGTCTCTTGCCTACTAATCCATTCCTCCCTTAGTTGCTTTTATAAGCCAGGAAGGGCAGGAGTGGATCTCAATCCTCCAGAGATGCTGTTCATATACTTGGACAGCATGAGTTAGAATGAATCCATTAATGCTGGACAAGAAGTTACCAGGCTTACACCAGTAGAATTGCATGACTAGGCAGGCAGCAGATAATGACTGTAGATATTATTTTAACTTGAGGCAGTTCACTTCCTAATGTTATCCCTTTCATATAGCAGCACAACAGGATTTGATTTCAACCAATATGTGACTCAGCCATACATGATTCCTTCTTCAAAACTAAGATGTGCATACAGTATCAGTTAATAAACTGGGCCAATTGCTGTTAGGTGTTTTTGGAAAGAGTATGAACTGGCAAGCCACTCCAGTATTCCTGCCAAGAAAACTCCATGGACATGGAGTCACAGAGAGTCAGTCACGACTGTAAAGACACAACACACATTTTTGGAAAAGGCTCTGTCCTGCCATTTTCAGGAGCTTCAAACACTATATTTTCATGATCCAAACTACGTGATTTGGGGTTTCTTTGGGGTTGATCTGGAAAAGCTATCTCAATATGCCAGAAACCTTAATAAACATTTCAGAAGAAAGCGTCAGAGTCTGACATATAACATGAAATGATTCAGCATCTGAGTGGCCAAGGCTTTTGGACATTTCCAGCTCAGGATTGAGAAATGGGCCCCCACATTTTTCCAGTTCTACCACTTAAGTGTAGAAAATTTTCCAGTACTAAAAAGATGAATGTGGTATGACTGAGGCAACCATTGCATTTCCTAAGTTGTTTTATCCAGGAGTCTTAACCAGCAGCACCTCGGCTTCTTAAACCTCTGCCATTTTCTCTGTAGTTGTCTTCCTATGTCATCTTTTGTCAATTTGAGCCAGTGGGAGTTGAAAATTCACTCTTATAATATGCATGTATATTCATTTTCAGATTGTTCCTACAAAATATGTTTTGCTTATTTGTAAATGGGACAGAATAAAACTACAAAGATGCATAGTAATCAATGTATGCTCTAATTTGTGCAAGGCTCTTTTCCATTCACATGTGTGGAACTCCCCCACGCCCCACAGGTGCCATTGCAACTATAACAAGAATGGTTGTGACAGATGTGCAGCAGTGAGAAAGCCCCACATGGAGGGGGTGGGAGCATGTGCATATGCGCACCTTAGAGGGAACCTTGGTAGTAAAGAAAATCATTATTAAGTTCTGAATTTACTTTTGGGTTTTGGAGGTCAAATGAAAACTAAAGCTATAACCACTGTTCCACTTTCTACAAATGAACCACACGACAGTACAGTAACCCCCCCCATCGCGGGGGTTAGGGACCTGACCCAACCCATGATAATTGAAAATCCGCAATAAGTGGATGCTAGATCGGGTCGGGACTGGGGGGCCTGTTTGGGGGCTCTTACACTTACCTGAGGCCTGCCGCTGTCCCAAATCGGCCTCCGATGGCTTTTACAGGCCTCAAAAGTGATCCAGAAGTGACTTCCGGTTTACCAAAAACCACTTCCGGGGCTTCTGACAGGTCTAAGAAGCCTGTCAGAGGACCTCAAAAGTGGTTTTCAGGGATCTGGAAGTCACTTCCGGTTTGCCGGAAAGCACTTCTGATGCCTGTAATAGGCCCAGGAAGGCCTTCAGAGGCCCGTTCAGGGCAGTGCCAGGCCTGGAGTAAGTACAGGAGGCCTGAAACAGGCCCATTCACCTTACCCCGTCGGGCCTTTGTTTCATATACTGTGGTCCTGCGATATACCGGGACCACATTATATGAACTGTGAAAGGGGGTGGGGTTACTGTAAGTTCTTTTCTTGTGCTTGAGAACTTTTTGTGAGTCTCTAGCCATTGGCTCTCCAATGTTGATTTTTTGTGATCAACCAATTTGTTTACAAGATTTACAAGAGAGAAAAATATAGGAATACTATGACTCGAGAGAGAGGTATGACATAATGACAGGAAGACTGGGAATTTGAATCCAGGTCTTCTACTTGTAGTTGTTTTACTTGTAGTTTGATACTGTAACCGTTATGTCATATATTTTAATTCAAATACTTTTGGAGACATATAGAGAGCCACTGTATGTTGTGGACAGGGTGACAGATTAGGACATGGGAGACGTAAGTTCCGATTTGTGCTTAGCTATGGAAACGTGCTGGAGAATGGTGCTGCTAATATCTCACATACCTCGAAAGCACTGTTACAGCCACCATAATTTGAATGCAACTTTAAAGCACATGGAGCAGACAAATCAATATATAGCATATTTGGACTTCATCTCCTGGCCAGTGGTGAAGGGTTCTGGGAGTTTTAGTCCAAGAACAGTGTATAGTGCTATTTTTAAGTGCTCACTCAGTTCCTGCCAAATTTTAACAGTAAAGCAGCTATTTTATTTTACAGTAAAACCTTGGTTTTCAAGCATAATTTGTTCCGGAAACATGCTTGTAATCCAAAACACTTTTACATCAAAGCAAATTTCTGCATAAGAAATAAGGCAGACTCAGATGATTTGTTCTACAACCCAAAAATGATAAAGACAATTCAAAGTATAAAGAAAAATAAAACAATATATCAATAAACTTGTCATGTCCTATATTTAATGTAATTGGTAATAAGGCAACAGAGGAAAGGATCTGTATCTGTAGCCAGCATGACCTAGAATGAAGCAAACATTCATTCTTATAAGATTACTCTTATATGAAAAAGCAAAGTTTTGTCCATAGGTGTTTTGAAGGGACAAAAGCACACTAGTGCCAATTATAGGTACCTTCCAGTGTTCTGGAAAAAATGATTTCTGCCAAACACTGAAGCCTGAGACCAAGCTTGGGAGATGATCACCTACAATCCCTCAGTGAGAGAGAGATAAGAACCATTGGTTCAGTTGTGATCATGTGATGTACAGCATCACATATTACTTGTTTTGTAAGACATTGCTCAGTTATCAAGTTAAAATTTATAAGAAATGTTTCCTCATATAGCAGAACACCTGCAAAACAAGGTACTCACAATTTAAGGTTTTACTCAGTTTTATTTTTTGTATTTTGTTTATTATGATTACAGTATTTATTATTTGTTGGATTTCTATACCGCACCTTCTAGCAACAAGGCCATTCTGGGCGGTTGCATCATAACAAAACAGGATAATATATAATATAAAATAGCATAACAAATAAAAATACACATAACTAAACAGTCAGTAAAATCACAAATACATATTTGAAAAACAAAGATAAGCAAAGACGGCATAAGATTGAAAATCCGGATCGTGAGAAGAGTAATTAATGACCAGGGAAAGCAGATCTATATAGCCATGTCTTCAGTTGTTTTTTAAAGATGAAACCAAAAGGCAAAAGAACTGGAGCATCCAAAGGAACCGATTCAGAAGAGACAAAGTCTCAGGATGCTAAACAAAAAGGTGTTTTATTGAAAAAAAAACCCCTTATAGTCTTGAAACAACGTTCCTGCTTCAGCAGTATTTCTAGAAGCAGGGACGTTGTTTCAAGACTATAAGTGATCTCTCTGTGTTTAACATAGCCCCTGAAGAAGGCTTCCCAAGCCGAAACGCGTTGGGCTTTTTGTTTCAATAAAACACCTTTTTATTTAGCATCCTGAGACTTTGTCTCTTCTGACTCGTTGGTTTTTTAAAGATGGACAGCATGGGAGCCAGTTGAATCCCAGACAGAAGTTGGTTCCAAAAATGAGGGCCCACTACCAAAAAGGCCAGGTTCCTAGTTGTCAATTTACGGGTGGGGAATCTTTGGCCCTCCAGGAACGACTGGGGCCATTGTAAATAAGGACCTCTGGTACCAACCCAGAAGGATACTATGATTGATGATTCCAAAAACTGCTGATAAGTCCAGCAGAATTAACAAGGGTTCACCCCGCTATATGTTTCCAGTGTTGATAATCTACAAAGGTGACCACTGTGCGCTCTACTCCCACTCCCAACCCACTGGCTTGTTCCAAGAAGGTACTGTGCTCAGTAGGTCTATCAGTAGCACTCCCCTCAACTATCCAGCAAAGAAGGACCGACTCTGGCTGTTTCAAATCTTGCTCCTAGGCCTAAAGCCAGACCAAATTGATCTACATACAGTAATTCATTTCATCCAAGAATACCAGCTCCATCCTTAGTCACCTTGCCTAGGAATGGGATATTTGAGCTATAATCTAAAACAGTGGTTCCCAGATGTTCCTGGACTGCAACTCCCAGAAATCCTCGCCAGCTCAGCTAGTGATGAAGACTTCTGGGAGTTGGTCCAGGAGCATCTGGGGGCCCACCAGTTGAGAACCACTGATCTAAGACCACTGGGTCCAGGTAGGACTTCTTCACCAGATCTCCCTTTCAGGATGACAGGTTTAAGTTTTGACTGCCTCTGAAACCAAGATTTTCCCACTTCCTGCATGAATCTCCAAGGACGTCTATGGAAGCACTAAATATTGGTCTATGAACATGTTTGGGATGAGCACTGAAATTGTTACTTGCCCCAGTAGACCAGGTAGCCAGTGTGGTATAGATCAGTGTTTTTCAACCACTGTTCCGCGGCACACTAGTGTGCCGCGAGATGTTGCCTGGTGTGCCGTTGGAAAAATTGAAAAATTCGAAAGATTTTTTTTAAAAAAATGTCGAATTGTCGCCCACTAGGCGGGCGCTGGACTGTGTCCTGGGTATGAAGGAGTGGGGTTTTTGACCCCACCCTCGGCCAGCAGGGGCGCCAATTGGCGCTCCTCAGGGGGATACCCGGGCTGTAATTGGTCAAGACCCCAGCCTGGACCTATCACAGAGGACATCACAGTACACCAGAAGAAGCCAGTGCAGGAGGAGACGGACGGAGACCAGGACTCTAATGGTGGTGTGCCTCGTGATTTTTTTCATGAAACAAGTGTGCCTTTGCCCAAAAAAGGTTGAAAAACACTGGTATAGATAACAGAGTACCAGACAAAGAATCAGGAGATTTGGGTTCCAATTCCTATTCAGACAGTGCAATTCACTTGGTAAACCTTGAACATCTTATAATACATTGAAAAGTCGGTTAGGTTATTATAATTTAGGAATGGCTGGCCAGCACTTAAGAACATTACCCTTGGTAAAATATCAAGGGTAGAGGACAGGTCTCACTTTCATCAGTTATATTACACGTGCTTCATTATACAATTGTTCATGTTTTGTTAGGTCAAATATCATGGAAAGTCACATTAATGTTCTTTAACTAACTATAATATATTTTCTCAGGTTCCTATATGCCAGTTGGGGCTTTTGTGGAAAGGACACTATGTATTTTAAAATAAAGTGCATATTGATTTTTATTTGAATTAAGTGTTACATAACTATTGTGTAGTTCTATAGTAGTAGTATTACTTAGTGTATTTCAGCTCAGTACTTGTTCTGCTGTTTTTCTCTTACAGTTTTATATGTAATACGAATAAACATGAGGCTGAGAACACGGAAAGCTTCTCAGCAGTCAAATCAAAACCACACACAGCGTGCTTTGAGGGTAAAGAGGAAATATTCAGAGGTGGAAGAGAGCTTACCCATTGGTGGTGGAAAGCCTCAGAAGAATGAAACTGGCTTGTTGTCTTCAATTAAAAAGTTCATTAAAGGGAGTACCCCAAAGGTGAGTGGTCAGCAACTGCTGCTGATGTTATAACAGCTTCATGTTAATTTTTGTATCCCTTTTAAGGTAAAGCCTTCCTTATGTTGTTTATAAAAATACCTGTACATCCAGAATACAGCATAATAAATATGTTTAAAAACATATAAATTGATCAGTGAAGAATATGAGTAGGAATGATTTCTTTATGAACTTTTTGCAAGAATTGGATTGTCCTCTGAAATGTATAAGCTGCGTAAGCAGGTTTGATGCAACAGACTTGATGTGTTCTTATAGTTGACAGCAAATAAGCATAAAATCATTCATGAAAGGTGTTACAAAACCAAGTCTTAAATGTCAGTCTGATGGAGACAAGAAAAAAGACTTGGCAAAATTCACTAGAAAGGAGTTGCTACGGTACATGGACCATGCTGGAAAGGTTGTGTTGATCAGATTTCCGCTAATGAACGGTGGTAAGTCAAACTGCCTGAAGTTTAGGTATGTCCCTTTGAGTGCAATCTGTCCTTGAAATAACAAGTTCAAAATCAACCAGGGTTTTAATTTCAGTAATAGAGATCAGCAGGAATCGATTTGTACCATTTCATTGACATTCAACAGGTGCCACATGTTACCTCCCAACTCCAACTAGTCAGCTACCTCACTCACAACCCAATATGTACCATCTGGTCCCCCTCCTCAGGTGGTAGACCACTCTGGGCAGGAACTCGAGCTTCTTTTCCCCCTCCTCCTCCAATAGTCAAACACTCCCTGCTCCACGTCCTTGGCTGAATGGTTGTCTGCTAGAGGGAGCAAGGAAGGGATGCTGGAGCTACCCAGACTGGAACACCACCTGAGAATGAGGACCTGGGCAGTGCATGTTTGATGGTAGGTGGGACAGCTGGCCATGGGTGGCAGGAAGGACACACATGAATTTCAACAAAGTGACCACGAATAAATCCTTTAATTTACAGGCAGTCCCTTTAAATAAAAAAGAGCATTCAGGTATCCCTGTTTGGATGTAACCATTATATTGAGATTAGGTCCCCTTTTTTCTAGGTAGGAGGCACATGAAAATAATACTGAGCCCACCAGCACCAGCTGCACCTCGAGAAATAGTATTGGGTTCATGATTCTTTGGGGGCATGCAATGCCATTCAAAGGAGTTGCACATCACTCTTCAGATAGGCACGCTCTATGCCTCTTATGTTTCAGTTTGATTTTTCCCATTCACATGATGTCTGTTTCTAGGTTCATCTAGCACAGGTCCAGTGGTTCTACCACCTCCCTTCCATTGTTGATTAGAAACAGGAGTGAGCTGCACTTCACACACATGACGTCTCAGCCCAAAGTCTGCAGTGACTCTTCAGATCAATTTAGATATTCAGGAAAACTAATGATAGAATGTTGATTAATTCTAGTATCAAATCTATTCCAGAAATAGTTTAGTCTGGATTTCCAGACAGACCATGTGACATAGTTTACTAGAAAGGCACATACTGTTTAAGAGGCATTGGCTTGCAGAGACTTTTCTCTTAAATAGAGAACTAAGTCTTACAAAAAAAGGTATGAAAATAAAAATGAAATGGATGGTGGCAGTTTAACAGTTTATGGGAAATAGTAATAATAGGCATGAATAATTTGATGGTACAAATTATTACATAGCTGCCTAGATGTCCTAAGCACATCCGATCTCGCCTGATTTCGGAAGCTAAGCAGGGTCGGCCCTGGTTAGTACTTGGATGGGAGACCACCAGGGAATACCAGGTGCTGTAGGCGCCTGGAGTAGGAACTGGCAAATACACTCCAGTATTCCTGCCAAGAAAATACGCTCCAGTAAATACACTCCAGTATTCCTGCCAAGAAAACTCCATGGACATGGGGTCACGAAGGGTCAGTCACGACTGTAACGACGCAACACACACACACAAATTATTACATACTTTTACATAAATGTATAATATTTATATAAGTAACTTACATAAGTATCTGATTAAAATTTGGTTGTCCTCTCCTTTTTTTAAGGATGAAAAAGAACATCCTGCAAAGAGAAGTAGAATTGAGCGCGATATAGATGACAACTTGATTACATCTACCCCTCAAACAGGAGAAAAGCCTAATAAACCACTCTCTCGAATTAGGAGAAAAAGTCAAGTGAATGGAGGTTTGTAAATATTCTACTGCTGTTATTCAGACAAGGCCTTTAGCCTTTCTGCATCACTGAATTAATTATGACTTGGTACAGGAGTCATGCAAGAAAAGGACTGAGCCTGTATTGGCTGGAGTACACTTTGATTTGCGTACATAGTGCATTTGTTTTGCTTTGCTTTGGTGTGTTTGTTTTTTTCTTGATGCTTGCAGTATTTATCTGAGGTAGTTTATTATACCTGTTTTAGATACAGAAAACTGAAACTAAGGTAAGTGCATTGTGGTGGGTACAGAGTGAAATGTATACTAGGTTTTTAAAGTTGCTGTTTCCATTATTTCAACATGTCAAATTTTAGAGTCGAATGCTAATAGACAAACTCTTCATGAAAATGTGTACGTTACGTATTTACAAACAGCTATGCTTAATATATGTACCTGCACTTTTATTTCAGTAAATTTAATTTTTACTTAAATCCTTTTTTTTTTTTTTTTGCCGCCCGCGTCGCCTTTTGTGGAGGGTCTCCCCCTCCTTATTTTACTAGTTTTCTCTCTCGCTTTTTCTTTATTTGTTATATATTGTTGGTTTTTTTAATTGTAAACCACCCAGAGTTCCGCTCGGAAGATGGGTGGTATAGAAATGCTGTGTTTTGTGTGTGTGTGTGTGTGTGTGTGTGTGTGTGTGTGTGTGTGTGTGTGTGTGTGTGTGTGTGTGTGTGTGTGTGTGTGTGTTGTGTCATTACAGTCATGACCGACTTTATGTGACTCCATGTCCATGGAAAAAATGCTACAAATAAATTAATAAATAATAAATAAAGTCCTTATTTTTATTTGTCAGCTATCTCATATTCCAGCTTTTATCGTAACTCTTTATTGATTGTGATGTCATTAGATTTAAAGAATAGAATGAACATAGAATGGCAGAGTTTAAAGGGAGTTCAACAGTCATTCGGCCTAATGGTTTTCAACCAGTGATACACATACTACTGGTGGGGCACAGAGATAGCTGATATAGCACACAATTACTAAAAATTCACTCTCCTCCAACCTTGGTGTCCTCTTGCCCCCCCCATTTCCTACCACCCCCATCTATACTGTCGGTGAAGGATCTCATCTGACATTTTCGTATGCCAGTAATAAATCAAGACACTCACTGTTTCGGTTAATCACAACCTATGCTAAATGATAAATGTACAGTAGTAAGAGGATGCCTGTAAATATATTAATCTTAATCTCCTTTTTGGAAAAAGCTGAGCTTTTGTATATTTCGTGGTGGAACTTAAGATTCTTTAATAAAGTGAGTGGTGGAACATAAGATGAGTAAAAGTTTGAGAACCACTGATCTAGTCCATCCCCTACCATTACAGGAGTCCACCGCAAAAGTATCTCTGCAGATGGCCAACCAGCCTCTATTTAAAGGTCTCCAACACAGGAGAGTCCACCATTTCCCAAGGTAACCTGTTCTACTGTTGAACAGCTCTTACCAGTTCTTTTTTGTTGAGGGCCAACTGTTTCTGCCCTTAATGGGTGTTTGACAAAGTTAGAAGTTGCCAAGTATGATGTGTCTTGCTTTGCTCCATTGGAAACTATAAGTCATAACATCTGCCCTAGTAGGCTTGCCAGATGGTCTTCCTCATATTTACCTGCTGCCATTTACTGTGAAATAAGCTCATTGAATTTTATTTTTCTAGTAAGAACAATTACTAACTACTTAGGTATGATTTTATTGATCCAAGTGTGAATTTGTTTGGGTGACATCTTTGTAACAGACAAAATATTCCTACTACATATAAATACTGGCTGCTTTTGCATGTAGTGCTGAAGTATGATGGATTATTGTTATGTGAATAAAATCTCAGGCTTCTCAGCTCCCGCTGCCTAGAATAGCTACAAGGAGGTGATAGTTTTGAATGGGCTGAGCCTCAAAAGACTATGATTAATGAGATTTTCTTTGACTAGCTTGCTGAGATGGAACAAATGAATAATATGAACCTCAGCAAACCATGGTCTGTTGAAATAAGGCAGATTCATGGCATGTTGCATGAAGGTGGCTGGATTACACTATAGTTTAAATTAACTACAGTTTAGGATTTTGAGAAAACTAAACAGAACAGCTCAACAGAATAGCATGTTGAGCAAAAGCTTCCAAACTGTCAGCTGCACCAGAAGACATGGGCAGGAAGTACGCAGGTCTCAGGCTTATGCACATTATGAAACACTGAACTGTAATTAAACATTATAGCTGATTCAAACCATGATGCTTTGGCATGTGTTTGTATTTTCCCTTATAGGGATTATCCTTCAATATTTGAAGTCATATTTATTTTAATCTGTATCTCTCTTAAATTTGTGTTATAAAAATAACTAGCAGTAAATATGACTGTCGAAAATTGCAAGTGGTTTTTCTGTTTTCTGTGTGTACCTGTGTCTTCTAGAAGCTGGAAATTATGAAGTGACGAACCAGCATGTTCGGCAAAATGGAAAATTGGAAGATAATCCCAACACTGGCAGCCCCCCACGGACAACGTTACTGGGGACTATATTTTCTCCTGTCTTCAATTTCTTCTCACCAGCAAATAAAAATGGCAAGTATAATGCAAAATGTCATTTATCTTGTTATCCATATCTAAGTATAAACATGGTTAGTAATTGTATTCTGTCAGGATCCACAGCGTAATGGAGCTGGAAGAGGCCTATAAGGTGATTGATTGATTGATTTGATTTGATTTAACTTGATTTATACCCCGCTCCATCTAGCAACAAGACTACTCTGGGCGGTTTACAAACGTTCATCAACACCAGGCATAGACAAATAAAACTTATAAGCAACACGACATAATAAAACATAATGGGCATGGCCAAGTCAGCAATAAAAAAATTATAAAATTGAAAACAACGAGCAAAGATAGGTTAAGGATGGAACACAACAAACAGATAGGAAAATCAGTAGTTAAAGGAGAAATGATTAATAACCAGGGAAATCCTTTCTGTATAGCCAAGTCTTCAGATGTTTTTTGAAGATTGACAGTGTTGGAGCCAGGCAGATCTCAGGAGGAAGCTGGTTCCAAAGGTGAGGGGCTGCCATTCAGAAAGCCCGGTTCCTCGTCACTGACTTAGGGGCTTCCTTCAGGGACGACACCCTCAAATGACCTGCCTGAGAAGATTTGAGTGCAATGGGTGAAATTCTGCAGTAGGAACTATTCTGATAAGTAAGAGTCCAAGCCTCCTGCTCAGTACAGGGGTCCAAGTTATACTGGAGGGGAGATGTTAGATAGGATATGTTTGGGTAATTTATCCTTCTAACAATTTGGGAAGTGAAAATCAGAGTGTACAGCATATTAATTTAACCTAAGTAGAATAGCTGTTTATAAACTGTTAAAAATCATTTCAGGCACAGCTGGCTCAGACTCTCCAGGGCAAGCTGTTGAAGCTGAAGAAATAGTGAAACAGCTCGATATGGAACAGGTGGATGAAATCATCACCAGCACTGCAGCCTCAGCCAATGGAGCCTCTTACACTAGCCAAGCCGTGCAAGTCAAATCATCAATCAACAATGGGTTGGGAGAAGTAGATGTGGCTGATCGTGATCTACCACCTCTCACGGGTAAGGGCCAGTTGTGTTTCTTTTTTGTTTGAGGTACATATAATCTTAGAAGAATTGAGTTGGAAGGGGTGTATAAATCCATAAAGTCCAGCCCCCCCCGAATGCAGTAATCCAAATGAAAACAGATCTGACAATGTTTCCCAGTTTTCTCTTGAATGCCTCCAGTATTGGAGAGTTCACGATCTCATGAGGTAATTGGTTCCATTGTTATGCTGCTCTAACAGTTAATATATTTCTCTGATATTCCTGATGATCTGGTTTAGTTTAGTTTAGTATGTCCATTATTATGTGTTTTGCATTCAGGGATGACCGAGAACAGATCTGCCCCTCCTCTGTATTTGAAAAACAACTTACTATATGCCCACAGTCTCCTTTTCTCAAGGCTAAACATACCCAGTTCTTTTACTCTTTTCTCATGTGTTTTGATTTCCAATCCCTTGATCATCCTTTTTGCCCTCCTCTGAACTTGCTCCAGTTTCTTGACATCCTTCTTAAGGAAAGCTTGTCTGAAGAGAAAGATCTTTCTTTGCCTGTTTCCAGAAAGATAGCAGAGATGGGGCAGTCCTGGCCTCTAGGGGGAAGGAGTTCCAGAGTCTGGGCACAGCATCCGAGAAGGCCCTTTCATGTGTTTTCATGCAACGTACCTGTGAGAGTGGCAGGATGGCGAGAGAAAACTTTCTCGATGACCTTAACGCTCATATATCAAAGCAAATTTCCCCATAGAAAATAATGGAAACTTAGATGCTGTAGAATTTTTTCAAGGCTCTAATAAATAGTTCTCCCTTCAAACAAACCAATTCGGAGCATTTGTGTTTTATTAGCACCAGTATCTCCAGACAGTGGTTATTCATCAGCTCACGCAGAAGCCACTTATGAAGAAGACTGGGAAGTCTTTGATCCGTATGTATTCATATTGAATTCTTTTTCTACTTTTAGATACTCGTTTTAAAAAAACTATCTCTGAATTAGCTATGTAATGATAAGCCAGTGTTGAACTTGCTGCACTTAGCATTCACTTTATGCATATTGCTATATAGTTCTGCAGGATGCAGTTAGGGGAACATATTAGTAGGATCAAGTTTATTTTGTTTATTTGTAATCTTATGGGCATACCCTTAAATATAATTTCAGAGTGGCCTATGATATTTAAAAACAATACAAATACATATATATTATTTCTTGTAAACGGCAAACACATAATTTCTTGCAGACATCAATCTACATAGGAAGTATTTTATTAGCATGAACAGATTAAAATGGTTTTTAAATTTTAAATCTTCTTCACTCAGTTCCAAAATATTCAGTATACTACTTCCCAAGGGAAAAATTTAGACACTACCCTCTTTTTTGTTGTATTTTCCATCCAGTTATGACATGGGTCATAACTAGATGGAAATTAGCCACTTTCAAACCTGGTACATTTTCTTTGCATGCTGATGCCTACTGAGAACCTTAATGTACATCTTTCAGTGTCCCAGCTGTACTGTTAAACTGTAATTGGAACTAATTGTCAAACATAGCGTTGATTTGTTTATCTTCTAGGTACTACTTCATCAAACATGTTCCGCCACTAACAGAAGAACAGCTTAGCCGGAAGCCTGCTCTTCCACTGAAAACAAGAAGCACACCAGAATTCTCTTTAGTTCTAGATTTGGTGAGGAGAACATGCAGCAAACTACCCATTCATTTAGTATAGCATTTATGTGTAATGCCAATTGCATTTACACTTCAGACGGTATATTTTTCTCTGCTAAGTCTTATCTTTTATTAATCCCTTTTAGGATGAAACTCTAGTCCATTGTAGTCTAAATGAACTGGAAGATGCTGCACTCACATTTCCAGTCCTTTTCCAAGATGTCATTTACCAGGTAATCAAACCCATGTATAAGACCTGCTCTTGTGTGTTAAATGGGCAAACCCTGATCATGTTCTTAATGTCTTCCTCCCCTCGCAAATTGTGGCAAACCAGCGGGTATTGGTTACTTTACATGAAATATTGTCAGGGCAGTCATGAAGTATTTATAAGGTACATTTTGCACATAGCTTATTCATAAGTTGTAACGCTATTCCTTTTTAAAAAAATCTCAACTATTAGGAAGCTGCAAGGATTTCTCCTACCTTACATTATTACCAAGTAGGTTTCCTCTTTTCCTGCATATCGAGGAAGAATCACTGGAGGTTTACATTGTTAAATGTAATAATTGCTTCAGAGTTGGTTATTCTGTGCATTATAAACCCAATTTATTCTAGATAAACACTCCATTCCAATGAGAATAAATGCATTCAGAACTAGAGAAAAATTGCTAAGAGAAGCAAGTTTATTTCTTTATTCCTAGCAAGTTGCTATTTTTGTAGCAAGAGTTGCCTTTTAATTGGAGACTGTTGGCGTGCTTCACAAAGTATTCTTAGCTTCCATCCATGTGCATTCAACAATTCTGTCGCTGAAGATGATGGGAAGGCGGAGTAGAAGGAGGTGTGTTCCAGCAACTGCCAAAGATGCTGCACTGACCCCAGCTGTTGTTCTCAGGTCCCTATTGTGTGATGTACCTGGGAGTAGCAACAGCTTTCCTCCATGTAGTTCGCACGATATTGGACCCCTCTGTAGTATCTTTGGAGAATGACATCAGGCACCTTAAACAGACACTTGTCCAGGTATTTCACCCTAATTTTAAAACTTGTCTTTTGTCTTTTGTTTTATTTAAAATACTTTCAAAATTCTAAAGCTTAAAATGAAATTTTCCAAAACTAAACTTGGGTTTCTTTTCTCCTATTTGGTGTTAGGTTCCTCTCTAATCTCATCAGTTAGAACAACACAGATTTTTTTGGAGTGGAAACAGTTTTTAAAAAATGATCCCCTCTCCCCCTATCTTTGTGGGGTGATTTGTAACTGCAAAGCTTTGTGACTCTTTACCTGTGAAACAGCTTCCTTTTTAGCTGATTAAAAGTTGTTCAATTAAAGTTGTCATAAAATAATGTTTGTGCATATATGTCTGAGATGAATGCTGAGGTGAGCAATAAAAGTACAGAACAGGGACAGGGGAGGAGAGGCCTGTTAGTCCACCTTTGACTCCATGGGGCTCAAATGAATTCCCCAGGAGTTCTGATCATCCCACACCTAAACCCTGTATATCCCCCTTGATTTTTTTTAAAAAATGCTCAAAATTATCCTTTCTTACAAGATGTAGGGGAATTTTGCCCTGTTTGGGGGTTCTAGCACCCCTGACCATTGCTCACATTCTTCAGAAAAATTGTACTTCTTTTTTAAATTGCCAGTTAGACAATACAATGAGGATTTTCCATTTTTATTAAAGCCAATGTAGAATAGAAATATTTTATGGATGTCTGACACATGGGAGTTGGTATAGTCATCCATAGTTACAGAGGTGCGCATGTGTAGACCTTAAACTTTTGAAAGTTTCCCACTCCTGGGTGAGAGCATTAAATGTTTAGTTTGTATTTTCAAGTCTCCAGATCTTGGCTGAAGTATGTTCTTGATTTTAGTGCTGCTATTTTCTCTCCTGCTGGCTACAGTCATCCCCCGCTATATTGCAGTTCATATACTGCAGTCCCAGTATATCACGGGGCCACAGTATACGAAAGGCAAGCCCCCTGGGGCAAGCTGTGTGGGCCTCAATCGGCTTCCCGGGAAAATGGAAGTGTCTTCTGGTGCTGCCACTTCTGGAGCCTCCAATGGGCTTCCTGGGCCTATCGGAGGCCCCAAACATGCCCCCCCATTCCCGACCCACATAATGCCAATTTCCCTTTGTCATAGGTCAGATCCGGTCCCTAACCCCCACGATAAATGGGGGATTACTGTATAAAGTTTGCATCCGATAATGTAACTCTTTCAGAATGTTTAGGAGGGAACGTGGTAATCTGCAGCTCATTAATATTTCTACCAGTGGAAGCAGGTGAACAGCTGCAGTAATAAATGTTACACAGTCATTTCCAGAAGCATCTAAGAAATACACTTCACTGTTTTCAGTGAAGGCTGTCTCCAAGTAGATGGGATTCAGAGGCCATAGGTAGAAAAGGTTGCCTCTTAAAGATTAAGATTTTTTCAAGAGGTCCTGCTAGAGGAGGGGAGCACTGTGGTTTTGCATTTTGCATTTTTGTATTTTTTTTTAGTTTGTATTTTGTTCTGTTGTTTTTGTGTTAAAATAAATAAATTAAAAAGGTTGCCTCTCAGGAAGCTCACTTCAGTCCAACAGCAGTATTTTATTTCTTTGAACAGTGGCACACCAGAATTTCAGATCTTCAGTGCACACATACAATACTCTTCAAAATATCTTTTACTTTTCTTGTTTTGTTTTCTCTTGGCAGACAGAGAGAAAAAGGTTGAGGCACAAGAATAATTTATCTGTAGAAGTACCTTCTTAGCATTTGTCCAACTTGCTGGTGGTGTCTGCTATTTTTGTTTTGGCCTTCCACTTGGCATGGCCGTGGGCTATTTCTGGGTGAATCCAAGGCAACTTCATGTCATTCTCAAGGATTGTCATTGTTTTGGTTGTCCCCTTGATCAGGGTCAGTTATCTCCAGGATGAGACCCTTTTTGGCCAGAGTTTCCTCATTGCCATGCAAGACATGTCCAAACCCAAGCAGCTGGGCTTCGCGCATCTTGTCAGCAATAGGTGCAATGCCATATTTTGCTTGGATGTCATTGTGCACATGATCCTTTCGTGTGAGGCCAGAGGTCCATCACAGCATCTTTGTCTCCATGACACCATGCGGCGTTCAGGTTCTTTAGTGACCGGCCAGCAGTCTGCACCATAGAGCACAATGGGTCATACAATGGTGCAATATATCTTTGAATGAATGAATGAATACTTCATTGCAGTCAATGACCAAATCTTTGATTTTAAATGGGTGCTGATCTTTTTGTTGCACATGATGATTGATGTTGTACACAATTTTAGCCAGGCACTGTTGATCCTCATAAGTCACCTCATAACTCAAACTCCCATTGGCTGTGATCACGGAACCAAGGCATTTGAACTTCTCAGTTCTTGGTAGGTCAATACCATTGACCTGGATCATACCACATTCATTTGGGTCGGTTGTTAGATCTTCCATCTTCCCCACATTCAGGCGCAGGCCAAATCTTGTCAGACGGTCACTCCATACTTGGGCTTGACGCTCAAGATTGTCCCTCTCTGATGCAATCATTACAGCATCAGTGTAAAGGAGTTTCCAGGACACTGGATTCTGCAGATCTCGAGGGACTGCATTCATAACTAGAATGAAAAGCAGGGAGAGTGCCGATCCTTGGTGGACCCCAACTGTGGTATGAAAATCCTTTAATGTGCCATCAGCAGCCTATACACAGTGCTTCAGCAACCCATAGAGCAGTTTGACCCAACTGACAAGTTTGTCTGGGACTCCATGATGTCGCAGTGCATACCAGATGACATCAAGTGGGACTCAATCAAATGCTTCCTCGAGGTCAAGGAAATCTGCATGCACTGGTTTCTGTTTCTCCCTGTGTTTTTCAAATAAAAGCTGTGCCACATGGATTGTATCTATCATTCCACAGTTCTTGACGAAGCCAGCTTGATTGACACTTCGTTGGACTACGGTGCAGATTCATGCATCAATGACCAGCTCACAGATTCTAAGAGTGTGAAAGTAATCTAATCGGTCTATTGTTGTTGCATTCAGCAGGGTTCTCCATCTTCTCCCAGACTGGCACTGTTGTGCTACGTTGCTAGTCATTGAGTAACTTCTTCGCCACCACAATCTGCTTAAAGGGTTCCATCATCCAGTTGCAAGGGTTCCAGCGTTGCTTCCACACTTCTATCACCACATCATCTGACCCTGTGGCTTTCCTCGTTTTCATCTGTTCAATCACTACAGCAACTTAATCAGATGTGATAGGTTGCACAGGCCCTAGAACTGGGGGAACATATGGGATGGGAGGTGCGGGAGCTCTTCCATGGTAATTTTCTCAAAGTAATCCCACCAGTGCTTTGTTGCCTTGACATGATCATAGATCAGCTTTCCATTCTTATCATTGACACCGTGGAATCTCTCAATATCCTCAGTCCTTTTGTGGCGGGCTATCACTAACAGGTAGATGCCACATTCATCTTCGTGCATATCTAGGTTTCTGTACAGTTCCCTCAAAGTGCATGGACTTTGTTGCAGCTACTGCTTTCTTTGCACTGTGTTGAGCGTCATGGTATTTCTGCCAGTGGTCAGCTCTCTTTTCAGCTTGGAAGACAGCTGTATTTGCAAGATGATTCTTGCCACTTTTGTTGTAGTTTTCATTAGTTGATTCTTGCTGGACCCTTATATTCAGCTCTGCTTTCCCTGGGTGGGTTAGCGCCGAGGTCACAGAAAACTAGCCAGTGCTGGGGAGCAATTGTTTCATATGGGATGACTTTGTTTTGAGGTCTTGTCTCCAGACGAGTATAAAGTCAAGCGGGGATGAAGTGTTGCCACTGTAGAAGGACAAGGTTTTGAGCAAAGTCAAGGACTCATTTGCCGTCTTTGTTATGAGTGTTAAAACCATGCCCACCATGACAACTGAATCCATCCACCCTTTCCCCAATATGGCCATTTAAATATCCTGCAATGTCATAGTCCTCAACTGGGGACAGTGATAGATTTCTCCTTGAGAAGGTTCCAGAAGAACTCTTTGTTGCTGTCACATCAGCCAGTCTGTGGTGCATTTGCACTGAAGCAGTGGATGCACCACTTTGTTGTTACAATGACAATCCTCATCATTTGGTCTTCAAATCACTCAACTTCTGCCACAGCATCAGGAAACCATTGTGACAAAGCAATACTGACCCCATTTTGTGTCTTTAGTTCGCCAGAATAGATGACCGTGTACCCATGGCCAATGTCATGTGATTTCCTTCCACTCCATCTTAGTCTCCTGAAGGGCGCAGATGTCAACTCGCTGCTGTTAGAGTACAGCTGCGAGCTCAGTAGCTCTTCTGGCCAGTGTGCCACTATTGATGGTAGCAAAATGGATTTGGACTCATTCACTTGCATCTCGACGCTGTCCTTGCATTGAGAACCCTGGCCCATTTTTCACCCGGGCCTGAAGCACTCTCTATCAGTGGACAGATCCATTGTTTCATGTGACTTTGGATAGATCAGCTGGCCTGTTGCAGGGGCCTACCACCTATTTTGTCTGAGTTCAGCTCGCCCTGTTTGGGACAGGGAGTTTCCAGTGGCACCACAAGGAGGCTCAGACTTCACCACCTATCTGTAGAAGTACCTTGTAATCATTGAATTGATGCATGGTGCATCAGATGTGTCAAACTTTTTCAAATCTTTCAAAACTCCCAATTTTCCTGAAATTCTGTACAAGAAGTTGTAGTAGCCCTTCTAGAATCGACAACCTAGAATCCTGTGACACCTTGAAAACCAATGCATTTATTGCAGTAGGGAGGTTTGTATACTTAGGTCCACTTTGTTAGCTGCCTGATATATTTAGATTAGAACTAACTTGATAGTGAATAGTATAGCTAATGATAAAATATAGTGCATCGTTGTTCCACTAGTATAGCAAGCATAACAAGTGGTATATTGTGTCGGGAAACTAAAGGGCAGTCTAACCCGGGCACAGTCTTCTTAGGAGACACAGTTTGCCCTCCGTCCCTCGCTGGGCAGTGACAGGTGCCTGTCTGCCTACTTCCGTGTTCCCTTCCTCACTTGCTTGGCCTTGGCTCAAGAGCCCATCATCAAGGTCCTATCAGTTCTGCTGTCAGACGAGTTCTGGACTAGCGTTGCCTGTTCTGCACTGGTGTGCCCAGAGTCTGAATCAGGTTGGCTACCATGGCCACAGAGTGCACCCACTGGACCAAGAAGCAGCTGACCACTGGGTGAGGTGGGGGAGGCTATGGTGGGAGAAGATTGGCCCAGGTTGTGCGGGGACTCAGCCCTCCCCCCCCCCAAAAAAGCATCTTTTGAGCCCCTTTTTACAACTCCCTCAAGCTGGCTCACCTATCCCTCCTGTTCCACACACACCCCGAGCCCTACCTTGGCAAGGCAGAGAAGACATGTCAATTTTTATATACTGCCCTTCACCCACCTGCCTCTGGAGCCTCTAGTACAGTGGTTCTCAACTTGTGAGTCTCCAGATGTTCCTGGACCACAACTCCCAGAAATCCTGGCCAGCTCAGCTAATGATGAAGACTTCTGGGAGTTGCAGTCCGGGAACACCTGGGGACCCACAGGTTGAGAACCACTGCTCTAGCACATGAACTGCTTGGTTGAAGGTTGGTTGTTGTAGACATGGCAGTCTATGGGAACCTCAGGAAGCCAGTGTACTGATGGGAAGCCACCACCCCCTAGTGGCTTGGCCTCTGGCTGGTTACCCCAAGCACACACGCTTGTGTGACAACATGCCCCACTCACCTATGCTTTAGAGGGCCGAATACTTTCCTTGCTCCCAGGTGCTGGCAACCTATGCTAGCACCACCAAGCATAACCAATAAGAGTAGAATCAGAGCCATACAAACTATGGTAAGTGTGTTTGGACAGTGTATCAGCCCCACCCCACCCCAATTTTCTTTTTCTGAAATATTGACTTCACTGTGTTATTATGGCTCTACTGAGTACCAGTTTCAATATAGAGTATGTCAGTCTTAAATGCTTGTCTCTGAAGTTCATTCAGTAGTCTTTTGCCAATGTCAATGTGATGTCTTACTTCTCATGTTGATGTGTGAAGCCAGATGAGAAGATTTAAAGGAGAAGCCCTGTAAATATCCTTGTTTTGGCAGAAGCTAGTACACTGGTGTTATATGCATTCATTTACTATTGTTTTACCTGGAGCTAACAATTACATATCTTATGTACAGAAATACATCAGGACATTAATTTTGACATGAAAGGACTGAAAGTTTTAGTATCGTAATAATATAATAGGCATCTGTCTAGAGCTAAAATTTAAAGTTCTTTAAATGTATTCTTGGCTTTTTTCTCATTTCTTCTTCCTTAATCATGCATGGTAATCCATCTCAAAGTCACATAATAGTCAGTGCAGCTTCCCTGACTACCTATTACTGTATGTGACTTTTAGATGGATTACCATGCATGATTGCATTGACTGATCTCATAAGAACACCAGTGTTTCCATGCTAGTTTCCGTTCCTAATAATGGATTTCTTTTTCTTTTTGCATGTTCTTGGTAGCTGTAATGTTACCTTTTAATGTTGTAAGATGCTGCTTCTAATTCCCTGTTCTTAACTTGAATATGTTTTGAATGTTCTGGGCTGTATATTGTCCCTCATCATTGTAAACCACCTTGGGTCCTTTTCCAAGCAGAAAGGTGGGGTAAAAATATTCAAAATAAATAAATAAATAATACTTAAAGTTACAAGTATAAAAATTAGAAACAATTAAATGTTGCACAAAATGTATACTGTACTATTATTTGCTTTAGCTGTTAGATTGTGGTATCAGCTTTAACATGATATGTTTTCTTAAAGAAAAGATATGTTTTCTTAAACAAAAAAGACGTTTTTGTTGGGCTTTAGCTGCCTAGATGCCCTAAGCACATCCGATCTCGCCTGATTTCAAAAGCTAAGCAGGGTCGGCCCCGGTTAGTACTTAGATGGGAGACCATCAAGGAATACCAGCTTCTGTAGGCGCCTGGACTAGGAATTGGCAATCCACTCCAGAATTCCTGCCAAGAAAACTCCATGGAGATGGGGTCACGAAGAGTTGTTCATGACTGTAACGACACAACACACACACACAGAACCAAATAACACATTATTATTCTACGTGGATGTCAAGTTGTACTGAATAACAGTAAAACAACAAGTGGAATGGGTGCTAGTGCATATCTAATAGTAGGTTAGATTTTCATCCCTCCTGCTAGATTCCTTCAGCACCATGCTTGAAGATTGGGTTTGAGAAGAAGAGTACAGTCTAGAATCTGAGGAAGACGCTTTTAACATGCAATGTTTTATTGTGCATTCTAACATCTGGCAGTTATTTCAGAGAGGTTTTCTATTTTCCCTTCAAAAAAAAACTTTTCTCCCAAAGAATACATGTTTTTAGGATGTGGAACTCGATGTGAAAAGAAACACACTTGAATTGATGGCATACAGAAAATGCCATTCTAGAGGCAGAAGAGTTAAGAGTATAATCTTATTGGTTTCTGATAAAGAAAGGAATTATAGTGCTAACTTTTTGGATGATTTGTGCAGGAATTGTTCAGAAGATTCTAGATTGCAAAAAAATAAAAATAAAAAAATCCTCTCCTAAAGCGCTAAGGCTTGCATTACACAATTTTTACCAGATCCGCCTTAGTTTCTGTTATGGAACTCTAACAGATTAGTCAGCCATAGCAAATAATGTACAATATACTGCATTGCATAATTTGCTAACTGTAATGAATTTGCTGCAAATTTATACCAAGAGTAGTCAGACATTTACATATCCTGCACTGCAGTTTCTTGTATATGCAATTCTAAAACTACATACTGGTATAAATTTATTATTAATGGATTATATTGAATCCTTTCCGTTTAAAGCACATGCTTTTATTTGTGTGCAGTTTATTTAAATCACATTTTCCTCTCATTCTAGGTCTATGTGCGATTAAGACCATTCTTCAGAGAATTCTTAGAACGCATGTCACAAATCTATGAGGTAATAATAACTTGTCTAGATTTTGGATTCTTTAGTTTTTCAGGCAAAAATCAAAGAAAAACAAAAGAAAAGAAAGGATATAAAACATGTGGCACCTTAAAGACTAACTTTCATATTTTAATGTAACGTTTCGTGGACACGTCCACTTCTTCAGACATATAGCAGTAGAATGAGGTGTGCAATATAATACGGTGGTACCTTGTATAAAGGAATTAATTCGTTCCAAATGAAATTATAAGCAAATTTTCCTGTATACAAATTACCTATAAGAATGCATTGAAAACGGAGTAATCCCATTTTTATGTTGTACAGATTCGCCCCATAGGCGGTTCTGTTAAGCAAATTTCCCCTATCTCTAGAATTTTTATGTTGTACAGATTTTATGTTATGCAAACCATTTGTTATACAAGGGTCCACTGTATGTGATGGGATATACATTTCATGCTAGATATTCATTGGCTGTAGTGTATAGAGTTGGGGGTGAATCTGTTTTGTAGAGCATATATTAATAATGCTTTATCTTCATTTTCAGATCATTCTTTTTACAGCTTCTAAGAAAGTGTATGCAGACAAGTTGCTAAATATACTAGATCCAAAAAAGCAACTAGTCAGGTAAGGTGACCGCAAAATATTGTATATTATTTCCTGTTTAATCAGAACACACACTTTGTAAATAGGCAAAAATGTCAAAATTGTAACACCCTGAAAAGACAAATACTGTATACAGATATTTGTGTGGTAGGGTTAAAAAAACTGATCACTCACCTGCTTTGAAACTCATAAAACCTTGGAACATTAAACATGGGTGTGTGAAGTGGGTGTATAATTAAATCACATTTTCACCAACAGTGTAACTCTTTAAGTGACGCCTGTAATATATTCTATTCTTCACCCTCATTCAAGTGTTCCCACTTACAGTTCCCATTGACTAACTATACTGTCCTCCTTTATAAGGGTCATTTCACTTGTCCAACAAATTTAAACATTCAGTTGTTTCTGGGGAGCCACTGTACAGTCACACTCATTGGATTGTGCTCTGGAGCTTGTAAATTTGTTATAATTTTTTTAACTCTATAGAGAAATGATAAGTAATTTATGTAAATAACTTAGTTATCATCCCCCCCCAAAAAAAACACCCAGTAACTAGCCTTGAGAAGACTGCATATTCAGTGTTTTAGAAAGCCATGGAACACTGACTGTCAGATGTAAAAGGAAAACTGAAAATATTGGTATGGTAGAGTCTGCTTGAGTCCCTAACATCCTGTAGAATTTCAGAAGAGAACAGGGGTGGCTGGCACCAGAAATGAGAGCAGGCTATTAGGATGCAATGCAAGAGGATACAATTAGCTTTGGGTAATCCATGAATTGTTTTAATTTGATACCTTAAAAAGTGCTGTTCTTTATTACAGTGGTACCTTGTAGAAAGGAATTAATTTGTTCCAAATGAAATTATGTTAAGCAAATTTTCCTTTATACAAATTTCCCATAGGAATGCATTGAAAACGGAGTAATCCCTAATCATGACCATTTTTATGTTGTATGAATTCGCCCCACAGGCGATTCTGTTAACCAAATTTCCCCTATCCAGAATTTTTTAATGTTGTACAGATTTTATGTTATACAAACTGTTTGTTATATGGGGGTCCACTGTATTTTGTTCCAGAATAAGAATGCATTACTCCACTTCATAGTGGACTTAACCATTACATAAGTCTTTTTCCAGTTTGTGTGAAACATTCATTTTTAAATGCTTTATTAGAAAAAGCCCAAATGCAGCATCTAGCCTATTTTTTGTGGGGTAAAATACACAAATAACTTTATTATTAGTCAAATGTTAACCTTTAATTCAGAGTACAGTAGGATCCCTTTATCCACAAAATCCGTATCCATTGAGTTACTTTCCAGTTTAAAAATATATTTAAAATATTTAAAACTCAGGGGGACTGTTCTGACATGTATTACCAGAACTGGCTATAGAGGGAGTGAGAGACTGTGCTATCAATACATATTAGTGAATAATACATAGCATGGTCTCTTTCACCCTCTGGTAACCAGTTCTTATAATGCATGTGAAAAAAAAATTATTTTCCTCTAACATGTTATGTATAGTGTTTGTTCTTATCCCTAGTTTTCATTATCCACGGAGGTGGGTGCTTGGTACCAATCCCTAGGTCAGTGTTGGCGAACCTATGGCACGGGTGCCAAAGGTGGCACTCAGAGCCCTTTCAGTGGGCACCCGACATCGCCCCTTCACAGCCACCTGTATACAGGTTAAATTGCTGTATTGGCATCTTGTGAAAAATTAGTGGGCTTTGAATCATAGTTTGGGCACTCGGTCTCTAAAAGGCTCGCCATCACTGCCCTAGGTGATCATAGAATCATGAAGTTGGAAGGGGGCCTACAAGGGCATCAACCTGCTCAAGGCAGGAATAAAAATCATAGGATACCTGCCAGATGGTTATCTAAATTTCTCACGAATGCCTCCACTGTTGGAGCACTCGCCACTTCTCAAGACAATTGGTTCCATTGCTGTGCTGCTCTAACAGGACTTTCCCCCCTCATATTCAACCAAAATCTGGCTTCCTGCAACTTGAATGCATGGGTGTGTGTCCTTGATTCTGAGTTGATTAACAACAGATGCATGGGGTCCTACTGCATTTACTTGTCATTTTGAAGAAATGTGCAAAAATCCTTGTGTTGTTTTAGATCATGGCTGTTCAACTTTGAACAGGCCAAGGTCTAATTTTTCCGGCCCAAAGTGCCAGAGGGCTACTACACTAAAACCTCTACTTAGGAATTTTATCCATTCTGAGCACATGCTCATAAGTAAAAACTTTTGTAAGTAGAGCAGTGGTTTCCGATAGGAATGCATTGAAAATCAATTAATCTGTTCTGGAGGGAACAGATTTCAATGCACCATGGCCCTCGAACTGCCCCGCTCGGCTGAGACAGTGGGCTGGCAGACCCAGAACTTTGCTGGGTCAGTGGTGGTCCTTGGGATGGGGGAAGGAGGGGTGGAGAACTTATCTCCTCACTTTTTTTATTGATGGCCGGCGGGCTACTTTTGAACCCTTCATGGGCTACCAGTATCCCGCGGTTTACCTGTTGGGCAGGCCTGTTTTAGATAGTTGATTGGGTTGCAAGGCAAAACCAAACATAAGACTGTATTTGAAATTTATTCTTGCAAGTCAGCTTAACAAAATAAAATATTTGGGAAAAAACATTTTTATCATACATATTTTTCTACATGGTAATCTGAATATGCTTTGAACTAACTGCAGGCATCGACTTTTCCGCGAGCATTGTGTTTGTGTACAAGGAAACTACATAAAAGATTTAAATATCCTTGGTAGAGATCTCTCAAAAACAATCATTATTGACAACTCACCACAAGCCTTTGCCTATCAGGTGAGTGTATTTTCTGTAGTTCATTTTTAAAATTTCCCAAGAATTACAAAGGAAAATGAAAACAAAATGTATGTTGACCATCAGATGAGTTAAACAGTACTAAATCCATTGTAAATTTTACTGTGAATTTATGTTTAGAAGCAGGGTGGATTTGATTTAAATCAAATTGATTTAAATTATGATATAAAATTGTAATAGGATTCTCCCCAATGATTTAAATCCAAAAAGCATTTAAACAATGATTTAAATTGTGAATTAAATCAATTTGATTTTTTTAAAAAAATAATTGATTTTTATCCATGCTGTTTTTTTACTTGGATATTTTAGGTAAGTGCTGATGAATATGTTATAATAAAATTATGCAGTTAAATCAAAGTTGTATGACACTTGTGGTTATGAAGTTGTTTTAGTTCTGTATTGTGGTCAGATTCATAGATTTGCCCCTACATGTGTCTTGATTAGGTATCACTATGTTTTGAATTTTCTTTTTAAAAAATGAGTATCGGTAATGCATTTTGTTTGCACACTTATGGAAAGGCACATAATACTTCTTAGGGGAAATAAGTCCTCTTCTTCATAGTTGCTGTGACCTCACACAATGGGGTATTCTGCACCCTTGGTGGGAGTTCACAGATGACCCCAGCAAGTGCCACAATTACATGTAAACAGCCTGTCCTATTATGTGGTCTGTCTCTATGAACCATAAACAAATGGGCATACAGTGGTACCCCGTTTTACAAACACCTCAGTTAACGTGATTTTCAGTTTAAGAATGAAAATCCATTGAAAATAATGTCTCTGTTTACCAACAACAACAAAAAAGCAATATGAAGCAAGTTTCCCCAGGATGCATTGTGCCTGGGAGGTTTATAGTAGCACTCACATGCATGCTTGGGTTTATGAATTTTTCACAATACGAAACATCCCGGAGAACGTATTAAATTCGTAAACCAAGGTACCACTATAGAATTGCTCACGGCATGAGTTTGCAATTGACCACTCAAAGAACCACAGGTAAGAAACTATCCTTCTGAGACAGAAATAGACCTTGGGTAAGTTCACTGTGGCAGCAACCTGTGGTGAAGCAATATGTGCAGCGGAAATCTTCAGTTGATCTCCCCACCCCAACTTAAAAGCAGTAAGGCTGGAGTAGGAGTGGCTGAAAAGAAAACACAGACTTGAACATATCACTACCACTAGTTCCCTGAGTTCCTTGCCCTCTGAAGATCCTGGCCACAGAGTCTGGCAAAACATCAGGAAGAAAAACTTCCAGAACACGGCCAAACAACCCGAAAAACTCACAACAGCTATCACTACCTTGCCGATTATTCTTGAAACAAGTCTAACACTAACTTTAACTTCTTTTCTATCCCTATACCCCCTTTTAAATTATAGCTTTCAAATGGAATTCCCATAGAGAGCTGGTTCATGGATAAAAATGACAATGAACTCTTAAAATTGATTCCTTTTCTGGAGAAACTTGTGGAGCTGGTACGTATTTCCATGACTGTATTTCGGACATACAGTTTTTTCTCCTGATTCTATTTATATATTTACTTATTGTATTTCCTAGTTGCTTAGGAGCCTTGTGGCGCAGTGGTTAAATGCCTGAACTGCAGCTAAAATTGTGCTCACGACCTGGGGTTCTATCCCAGGTAGCTGGCTCATGGTTGACTCGGCCTTCTATCCTTCCAAGGTCGGTAAAATGAGTACCCAGCTTGCTGTGGGGGCAATGTGTAGCCTGCATAATTAAATTGTAAACCGCCCAGAAATTGCTTGAAGTGCTATGGGATGGTATATAAGCAGAACACTTTGCTTTGCTTCTAATATTGTCAGGTTAAGGGTGTCTGATGCCTTTAACATCTCACTAAAAAAACCAACAGAATTTTACAGAACTCTATGGAAAAATCAAAAATCTATGTTCATGATAATAAAGGGTTAATTCCAGAATGAAATTAGACAACAATTTCCAATCATGTCAAAATTCATCTGAGTATCAAGGTCTTTTCATTGTTGCAATTATTCCAGGAAACATCAACTTCTCTATCTGGAAGTTGAGTCATGGCTACTGGACTTCCTTTTGAGAGATAGAAACGTTTCGCTGCTCATCCAAACAGCTTCATCAGTCTAAATACAGCTAGTGCAAGTCCTCCATCTTATTTGTCTTCTTGTCACCCTGGTCTGAATTAGGCTCATAAGATGAACAATGGCCTGAATAGGCTCGTTAGAAAGACAATAGTATCCATAGCCTTAAGGTGAACCATGGCCTAAGGTGCTGAAACCTATCAAGAATGGGTCATTAGCTATGGCCTTGGTGGTGAAGGCTTTTTGATTTGTCTGAGTGCTTTGGAAAGCACACCCTGATAAGAAGCAGATAGACTATGCCTGAGGCCGCCACCTCTGTTGAGGGAGGGGTTTTCAATGCTCACATGAATGGCTTCCCTCCTTACTCCTCTCTCATTCATGTGAGCATTGAAAACCCCTCCCTCAACAGAGGTGGCGGCCTCAGGCATAGTCTATCTGCTACTTATCAGGCTGTGCTTTCAACAGTAAAGGCAAAACAAAACTCTAAAACATTTACCGTACTTCTTTAAAGTATACATAAAGTAAAATTAATCATATAAAAATGCAAACAGGTTTTCTACTTCTGACCCAAGACTCTTTGAATCTATGAAGGAAAATCCATTTTGTCCTCATCTGCTGCTACAGTACTCTTTCTGTTGCTGTTGTATGAGTTGTTGATATCCTCTGGGTGTAGTTCAGTGTCATGTGGCCCAGTGTGCTGTATTCTTGTGCTGAAGAGCTGAAAGTACTGTACATGTGTTTTACTTCCCTGCATTTAGGAAGTAGAACCTATATTTAGGTCTGAAGCATTAAGGAAAAAAATGTTGCTGCGCCTATTCTAACTCTAAAGGGCTTGGCACTATGATAAACATAATTATTCTGAATAAAATGTTGCAAAGCTTAGCAAAAACACCTGTAACATAAAAGATGCACCAGGGTCCTGTCAAACCAAAGTGCTGTAATTACAGAGGATGTAAGATACAGTACTTGCAAACATCATCTCTAGTCTTATTAAGACACTGCATCATAGATATATTCTACTTAATACAACACATTTTGAATTCTCTCTTTTGTTTGCATTTCATCATTTGTAAAACATGTTTAGCAGTCAGGAATGTTATTACCTTGCTAGACTGGAAGCCTAGCAATTTGTTCCTAATGACTTTAGTAGTAAATTGTTGTTCAAGGCTCATTTTTAAAACCATTTTCATTTTCATGCTTTTTCTACACCCCCTTTAATTGTTCCAATAAACTAACTATACACACAAAATTTCACATATTGACAAGATCACAGGAATAAACATGCTGGATCAGATAGTGGCCAGAATTCTGCTGGTGTTTGCATAGGAGTTTTATAATTTTCCATGTCAAATTGATGAGTTGCCAGGATACCTCTCAGATGTGCAATGAATGTATGACCAGGGATATGGTTGAGACATGGCCTGACACTTCATCGGTTACTCACAATTATCCATGGCAAATTACTAACACCTTATATACACTCAGTAGCCATGTCTCATTTTACAGGGCTATTATTGGGCAGATACATCAGGAAGCAGCCCCTCTAAAAATTTAGTGAAGTAGGATCCCATCAATGTTGCTTATTCCCCCTTTCAAAATATCTTCCCTATTGAAGCTGTACTTCCCCAGTCTCTATGTTTCGTGTGCTTGTTGGCATTGCAGCTGCTCCTCATCACTGCTGTGTGCAGTGGCTCAAAACAGGAATAGGAAAAGGTGCTCCTTCAAATATCTAGGCCCCAAACAGTCTATTATTTGAAATTGCACTGTGTGAATATGTACTTCATACTGCCCAGAAATGTCCTATCATTCTGCTTTCATGAGCAACTCGGGGTTCTAGTATTTTGAAAGAAGCAGAACAACTTTTCCCTGCTGGCCTTATCCACATGATGCTTCCTTTTATACACCTTTGCCATATGTCTCCAGTAACATAAATAGTTAAATGTCATCAAGAAGGTGGTCATGTCAGTCTATTGCAGGAAAACCTACAGAGTCCTTTGAGACTAATAAGGCCTATTTCTTCGTGGTCTTCTGGGAATGCACACATACGTGTTCTTCTGCACCTGCAGAGCCACTTGAAACTTTTCAGAGCTTATTGCTCATTCGCCTAAGGACTTCCTCCTCATATGCACATACTCCACCCGCGTTCTCAGGTGGTTGTTATTGTTGTTTTGGCTGCCACTAGAGCTACTCAGAGCTGTTTGCTCAAAGCTATATTTATCTGAAAAATATATTATAAATCTACCATCATTTCTACTTTTCTTTCCCTTGGACCTCCATCCTTGTGAGTTTTAAAAGAGACTTTAAAAAAAAACTGCCTATGTGCCATTGTCCATTCCCACCATTTTGTGGCCTCCTCTAGTCCGTTTCAGCCTGCAATAATAAAATTCCATTGACGGATGGAGATTCCCAGTGCCTCTTCTCTTTGTGAATCTCATCATTTTACCTGGACTGTAAACATTTAACTATGCAGGGTTTAAGACTTAGATTACCTTCTATTATTTGGGAGAAATTGCATTACCCTCAAATCGAACCAACATTGGCTCCTCAGTCTTACAACTTGTCTCTTATACCATCTTCTCAAACAAAAATTCGACACCATCATCTGCATCAAAAAGCCTCTCCCAATATAAATTGACCTCAAAGCCAAAGTCAACTTTGAAATCCAGCTCTAAATCTTCCATTGATAAGAAAAGGAAAAAATCCTCTTCAACAACACTGTACTCTCGCCATCAAGGTTGAGACCAAAAGAGGGGCCAGCTTTATCTGGAACTTATCTACTATGAAGACTGCTATTATCTAGACGTTCCACCTCAGCATTGATACCGACGTCACAATTGATAGCAGTATTATTAATGTGTTCAGTTCTTCTCCTTCTCCATCATCTCCCCAATATTGACAGAGACTTGAGCATTGGTCTCTCCAACATGTTGATACCACCTCTCCCCAAGAAGCTAACACTAACTCATCAACTTTGCAAGAGACCACTGGCATCTCAATCTGCCTCAATACCAAAGTTGAAGCATCCACACAAATTGTCTTCAGTACCAACTGTTCCACCTGCAACTCTTCTCTTGCACCTCTTCACTTCAAGTGACTACTTAGAAAGGACCCCCACCTGGACCAGTTGATATCAATCCCACCTCAGAACTGCCTCTACCACACAAACAACATGGTACAGCTCCTAAACAGCATGGAATACTGTTAACCCAAGAGTCTGTCAGACTATCTAGATCTTCCACCTCAGAAGATCAGACAATGCAAACGCAGCAGCAATACTCCTATTCTGACTCTGAATCACCTGACACTTGTCTGTTGACCACTCACTTTCTAATCTTCCCACTCTGGACTTGGATGTTGCAAAAGTGTGCCCACTATCTCCTTCAGAGGATCTCAAGTCATATTCCCAACCAGTCCTTCAAATTGCTAAAGTCATGGAGCTGGCAGTAGAACAACCTCCTCCACTGGAATCTGATAATGTATGAAGATATCAATCAGGACCAATCTGTTCCAGTAGCCCTTATCCCTTCTCTTACGAAGATTATTAAAGAGTAATGGAATAAGATACCCTCGTCTGCTGAAATTCAAAGATAGGTTGAAAACCTTTATAAGACTCATGGAGAGCCTTCCTTCCTATCAAAGTATCCCCTTCCAAATTCTGTTCTAGTTGATGTGACCCAGAACCAAGTGAGAAACAACAAAGGTAAAAAATTGAAATTTCCAGCCACCGGTATTACTCTTTGGCCTCCTTTGTTCCTCTAGCTGCAAATTAAATGAACATCACTGGCATTTATGGAATAAAGTAGTCCCCTTTATAAACCTGTTGCCAGATGAATACCATTCACAAGTGCACTCTTATCAACAGGAAGCAATGACTCTCCCTCGCCAGGATTGGATTGCAGCCCAGCAATGGTCAATGTGGTGTCCACTATAGCCCTCCGCAGATACACTTGGCTTAGATTGGCAAACATCCGTGATGATTCTTGAAATACGATTGAGGATTTACCTTTTGACGGCTCTGGGTTCTTTGATTGCAAGACAAATGAGATCCTGTACATCCTGCTGAAAACAGCACAATCTTACAACACTCAGAATTATTATAGACCTCTTCGACAACCCTCGCATCGAGAATACATTTACCAGCCTTATAAGGCTCTGGGGGACCAGCCTAAATATCACCCTCCTTTGGCCTCCTTATTACCTCACCAACAGTGCAACCACAAACAGCCATGTACATCCACTCGCTCCTTGGACAAGAAATCCAAGCAGAATCTTTGACTTCCCCTCCAATCCAATCTGCAGACACCTTTCTACAGATTACCCCACACATCTCACTTGTTCATACAATCCTGGAAAAGAATAACATCAGACAAATGGGTCCTCCAAATAATTGCCACAGGTTTGTTTCTGGGATCAGCTGTTACAGAATTTGACATCAATCCCCCCCCACACACACACAAATGTTCTCATCTCCATACCTATATCCCAAGTTCTTAGAGGAGAAGTGCTGTCACTCCTCCGAAAAGATGTTATAGAAAGGATTCATCCTACGGCCAACAACATGGACTTCTATTCCCATGGGCTCAGGTGTATCTCCTAATTAGGACCTTCGGGACCTCTATTTGTTCATCAATCTAAAACATATGACCACTTGGGACAGTATTATCCATCTGCTTCAAAAGAACAGTTGGCATGTGGTAACTGGTGTAAAAGGATGCACATGTCCACATTTTGATCAGACAGGAAAGATCATTGCAAATTTCTCCAAGGAATCACAATTTTTTCTTATCTCGACAACTGGCTTTTGGTAGTGCCCTCACAAAATCAAACCATTCAAGATACTCAATGTACCTTTACTCTTCTTGCAGATCTGGGTCAAATAATGAATCTACCATACATGATCAAATAGACTTTGTGTTTATAACCCATTATAACCTTGTGTGATTGCACCGAAACTATGTTTTCACTGTTTTCAATTTTACAGGGAATTTTTATCCTCTCTTTAACTGCTTGTACTCTTTTGTAGCTTTAATGTTGTCCCTCAATTCCCTGTTCTCAAACTTGATAAGAATTAATGCCGCCTTGGGCAAGGAGAAAATTGGGGTAAGATAATAAACAAACAAACAAACTCTTTTCCAAGTCATTCTCTACACGGGGGTAATTCTGGACTCTGTCAAGATTAGATAGATAGATAGATAGATAGATAGATAGATAGATAGATAGATAGATAGATAGATAGATAGATAGATAGATAGATAGATAGATAGATAGATAGATAGATAGATAGATGTCAGACAAAAATCACTTGAGTCATACTCCACTTCCATCCTGATTCTTTGGTAACAGCACTTCCTGGGCCTCTTAGCATCATGTGAGATTCAAAATATGCTCACTCTAGGCCTGGTTTCTTTCACTATTCAGCCCTCTACCAGACTTTCCTCAAAAGTCACTAGCTGTTACAGAGGAACTGGAACAAAAACATGTCTGGTGGACTACCCCTTACTATCTCAACATGAGGCATTCCTTCCAACTAATCAGATTGCAAATCCAAGTCACTACAGACACCAGCTCAATGCAATAATACCCACATTCATAGCAGACGACCACCCCAAGAAAGATGTCTTTACATAAACCACTTCGAGGTCCTAGCAGTTACCAAAGCTTTCCAATTCATTCAAATCCATAACTGTGAGTCACGGCGTACAAGTCACAATGGATAACACCACTACAATCTTCTATTTAAACAAACAAGGGGCCCACTTGTTATCCCTTCTTCACCTTGCCATTCAGCTATGGAAGTGGTGCTATGTCAGACACATCTTTCCCATAGCAGTCCATATTTCCACAAAGGATTGGCTTTTAGCAGATCAGATCAGTAGGCTTCACACCTACAGCCACAATGGTATTTAGACAGCAACATCTTCAACCACTTAGGTTGCAGATGGGTTTGCATCAGCAACAAAAGCAATGAGCTGTCTTTAGTGCTCCAAGGCAGGATTAGGAAGCTAATTTCTGGGGGATCCCTTCATGACCACCTAGTCTACAAGCCTGTTATACCTATCTCCACCAATGCTTCTCTTCCAGAGAACTATCATCAAACTGCATCAGGATCGCTCCAACGCAGTGTCGCCAGGCATGGTTCACAACATTGGGAATTCTGGCCTGCTACTTTCTTCGCCTCCCAATGCTTCCCCATCTGCTAACCCAAGATAAGTTGATGAGTCCATTCGGACTCTCCACTTCACTGTGTGAAGGATACCCATCAACAGCTAAAATATTACAGAATTCCACAAGAGTTTTATTACTGCATTATTTTCTTACAAATGTGGGGTTTTTTTGTAAATTTGTGGAAGAACATATTCTAGTCACCCCAACCTCATTAGAGGGCCTCCTTGCCTTCTCCATATTTTTCATCGTGGCCTTTCCCACTCTGCTCTGAAAGTCTAAATAGCTGTGATAGAGGCTAAACAGCCCCCAGAATCTGCATCTGCCCTATTTTTTCATTACCTCTTTCTAAAAATCCAGCCTGAGAAATATTCACCCTTGATCATCACAAATTGCTTCTCAATGGCCACTCCAGCTAGTTCTGCAGCGACTGGCTCGAAAACCAATTGAACCGCTTGCATCTGTTTCTCTCTCAAAACCATCTTTCTGGTGGCCATCACCTCTGCCTGTTGGGCCAGTGAAATTGCTGCCCTTAAGGTTGACTCTCCTTTCTTCCAATTTCATTCTAATAAAGTAACGCTTTATCCAGATGTCTAGTTCTTGTCTAAGACAGTAACGGACGTCCACATTAAGCAACCCATATCCTTACCTACTTTCTTTCTGGCTGACTTGGACTGATCTCTCCTTTCCCTAGATGTTAGACGAACTTTGGCCTTCTATGTGTCTAGAATGACTTATTTCAAGAAATCCAACAGATTGTCAGCTCTCATGGCAGCTATAAGGTTGGCTTATAATTTAGCCCTTGTTCCTCTCCCTGCTGTACCAGAGCACTCGCCACCTCCATTGCCTTCCTAAGAGGTGTTAGCTTACTAGATATAGACGTAAGGCTCGGATGTGGTCCACACCTTCCACATTCTCCTCACATTACAGACTTGATGCCCATGCCAGGTCGGATGATGTATTTGGTCGAGCCGTCCTCACCTATGTTTTGCTGTGATGGCCCACCATTTGGTAAGTCAGCATTCATATGTGTGTATTCACAGAAGACCATGAAGAGAAAAGAGAGGTTACCTACCTGTAACTCAAGTTCTTTAAGTGGTCATTCTGTTAATTCACACTTCCCACCTGACGTCCCCTCTAATGTCATGTTGTAGTTTTTTTGTCTTCTGCTTCCATTGAGAGTGGCAGGCATGTTGGGGAACAGAGGAGAATATGGGTGGAACATGTGCGTATGAGGAGATCCTTAGGGGAACGAGCAATAAGCTCTGGAAATTTCCAAGTGCCTCTGCACAGTCGCAGAAGAATCCATGTGTGTGAATTCACAGAATGACCATTTGAAGAACTCACGTTACAGGCAGGTAACCTCTCTTTCTTTACTTGGATGGACTATGCTACTGTAGCCACACTTCTTACACCCACAAATAAATGTTGTCAATACCATTTCATTATCAGCACCTTTAATCTGAATGATTTAATCAGATAAAATACAATAAAACAAAAGCTTCTTAGAAGCTGCAACAGAAGGAGAGAGGGAATTCCACTGAAACTACCTACCAGTTTTAATTATCCCAAAGGTGTACCAGAGAGTAATTACTCTGAAGACAATGTTGAAGTACAAATATGTTTATATAGGTATAGGCTGCCTTAAATAATCTGGATCCACACTGTTGGGCTGTGAAAGGTACCCTAAACACTTCCAATTGGGCTTATAAAAACCCATTGGCAGTGCGTAGCTGGTACAGAATTTGACTATCTCAACATGAGGAGATCCTTTCTGGACCACATACGTCTAATACTTCTCCAAAAGAAATCTGATACTTCTAGTACTTCTCCAAAAGAAGTCCCGTATAAGCTGCATATTATGCGAATCTTCTCATGGTCTATTTTGCCAAAGTCCCAAGTTGAATACATTAAGGAAACAAAATAAGATGGCAGTTAGCAGAGGTTTATGGCATAATGGGTTTTATTGACTGTACATACTCAAGTTGTGAATAACTGAATATATGACCCTGTGTACTAAAATTAGAGATAAAATCTAAATACTTCCCTGAATGTTTTAGGGAAAAAGTCTACTGTGTACAAAACATTCTGCATAGAAATAGTTAAGCATATCACAAAATGAGCCAGAATTCTGGGGAGTCAGGGTTTCTCCTTCACTAGCAGAACTTGACTGCTTTTGCTTGTTTCCTTTCAGCAGCAGAAACATATGGAACATAATTCATGGCTTGTTCCTCACCAAAAAAGCAAGACATTATATGCTAGATTTTAAAACTTGGCATTAAATTCCAGTGTGCTGGGAGAATTAACAATCCAAAAATGGGGATTTGGGCATAATGCTATTTTTCCCTCTAGCTATTGTAAACTCATTTACTAGTAGGAAGGAAACAAGCAAGAGTAATTGGTCAATATGTGCTAGCATGCTTGCTTCAGAATTCTCCAGAATTTTGTCTAATCATTTTGCACAAATCCAGTCAATGACCAGAATCCTATTGGCTATTGATGTAATGTCAGGCCTGAAGTATATATATATATCATTTCACCTCTTTATTCCAGGTCTATCCTATGCAATGACTGTAAACCCCTTTGGTTTCTTCCATTATAAAGTTTGTTGCAAACACTGCTTGTCATAAATAGTGAAAGTTATTATTTCCCCCCCTACCTCTAGAATGAAGATGTTCGGCCTCACATCAGAGATAGATTTCGCTTGCACGACCTACTACCCCCAGATTAAGTACAAAGCCTATATCAGTTAGCTCAAAAGGACGAAAATGCAGGACCTTTTTGTTTGTTTGTTTTGGACTAAAACAAAAACATTGCCATTACTGTTGAAATTTTGCATTTTTGTACATTGTCTCGCTTTTCTTATATCTGGTGCCCAACAATAATAAAAGGGTTACGGAAGAACTTTGTATATCGCCAAATGGAATACATACAATACAGTAGGTAGGCTAGAACAGAAGCGTCTTTAGAACTAGTGCAACTCCCATTTTTTTAATGTACAGGACATCTGCCTGTTTTTAAAGAATTCTGTTTCTGCCACCAGCAGTGTGATCTATAAAACACAGAATTTTATGAAGTAACAGAGATTGAAAACGGACTCTTCTTTTCTCTCTGTTTGGTGCTCTCTAAGTGGGCTTGTAGCCACTTTGTGTTACTTTCAAGAGTCTCATTTCAACAGGAATGGCCAGTAAATATTTTTTTCCTGTTAAGGTTTATAACCTTTTTACATTTTTGACCTGTATTAGATTTTAGAATTTCATTATGCATTCCTTTTAGTTGAGGCGGCGTCATAGTTTTCTGGGAATAGCCAAATGCTATTAGGTTTTTTTTTTTTTAATTATATGATTGAATGGCCATTTTCCCACTTGGTCTGCCTGCATACTGTATATTTGTTTAAAAAACTTTACCTAGTTTTATTCCATGTAAGTTTCAGTTAGATATATTTGTTTATAAAATATATATATATATATATATTTGTTTCTGTAATATTCTACTGTAGTGGAATTTTTTTTCAAAAATATCAAGAGACTGGCTAGATGAAAAGAATTTTAAGAATTACTAATATACAGAATATTAAAACCATTATGATGGCATGATCCCCTATGGTGGTACTTATGGCTCATGGACAAGGATCAGCTCCCTTGGAATCATCTGGGCATACAGGTCCTTGAAGAAAGTTTGCTTGGTTTGATGCAATCCAGTTACTGCTGCCTTTCGTGTCCTCCAAGAATGAAGTATCGTAGAGAGCAGTACAGTATTTGAAACTGTTTTGTACAGGTTGGTCTCTCTGCTACACAGTCTATTGCAATCATTTTTAAACTTTTATGTGTAGCAGGGAGAGTACCATGACAGTAACTATGCATAACTCAGTCCAGTACACTCCTTCGCCGCCAGTGCAGCTGATATGCTATCATAGTGGTTTTCTATGCTATATGGAAATGGTTTTCAAGCCGTGGTTCTCTAATGCAGCTTGTACAAGAGGCTGATATTTTTTTAATGGAGTGTAATCTCCTTTTTAGGAGGCTTTTTATGGAAGGGAAAAATTTGTAAACGTTAGTAAGCTTTGCCTCTAAACTGCATTAATATGCCACAGGCTCGGGCTGTTTTTGTGTAAAGGATGTTGCAGAATGGCACTTTTTCTAAAGAGAAGTTTGATATTTTGTATGCTTGTTAAAGAAAGTACAGTATTGGAAATTAAAGGTGGACAACTGATAATTGAGAAGTATGTCAATTAATTTTTTATGTATATTACCTGTTGTACAATTTTATTGTACAAATTACACACAGCTTCATTTTCAAATGAGTCCTTAAAATAAGGAAAATCTTTTTAGGAAAACATTTAATTTTTGTATTTTTTGATTTTAAAAAGGCATGAGTTATGTCAATTTTTTCCAATGTATTAATGAAGATTTTAACTTTTCATCAGGTTGAGTGTTTTCTTACTATATTCTCTGTTGTATATGTAGCTAGCACATTGTGTCACAGAATCGTTTTAAAAGGTTAGCATGTAGAGCAAGCCTGCTTCTTTGTGGCGAATCATTATCCATTTGAAACAAAATTATGGTGAATTTCTGCACCAACAAATAAGAAAAGCCTCTCCTATTCAGAATGTTGACTTTGTATTTAAAGGAAGGTATTTGTTTGCAGGAAAATGCTTACACAGGTTCATTTCAATGAAAACCCTTTAATTGTGTTTATCTTTAATTTAAGGCATCTCAGCATCTTTATACCCGTTGTCTTGACTGAAATACAATGTACATAATGTGGCCATTTTTGTGCATGAGCACATGTGTGTGTGTGTGTATACATACATACATGTGTGTGTGTATGTGTGTGTATACATACATAAGAGAGAGAGAGAGAGAGAGAGAGAGAGAGAGAGAGAGTTTGCATAGAAGTGATCCCTGTAACTCCTTTCCTGTTTTGCTAATAACTGATTTTGAAATGCTACGTTTGGGCATTTCCTTCATATGCCTTTGGGGAAAAAAAGAGCTCCATTACCATTATTGAGAGGAATAGGTCCCAGTTCTTGACTACCTGTTGTTAAATGGCACAAGTCCCGTTTTGAACCACCTTAAATTCAAGGGCCGTGTTCCACCCCACCATCTCCAAGTCTGCAATAGACAGTCAGCAGGATTGTATATACTGCTTGTTTGATTTCTGGTTTACCATGTATGATGCCACCAAGATTCTGACCAAGTATCATTTCCTTTTTGTTTTGAAAAGATAAAATTAGTCAATAATATTTCTTGATTCCTAATTAAATCACTGCCATCATTTCAGAACTGCAGTGCTGGAAGGGACCCTATGGATCAGGCATGTCCAAACGTCGGCCCTCCAGATGTTTTTGGAGCACAGCTCCCACAGTCCTTTGCCATTAGAAATACAGGCTTGGAATTCTGGGAGTTGTGGTCCAAAACATCAGGAGGGCCAAAGTTTGGACATGCCTGCTATGGATCATCAAGATCAAAGGAGGTCCAGGGAGGAGTCACTCTCTCAAACTCTGGCCCCACAGCCAGATTTCAGAACCACAGAGTAACCGACAGCATACATTTTGAGTAGAAAAGCTAGTATTACGGGATATATAAATCCACCCCCTTGTGCTGAGTTTCTTCAGCTTGGCAGAATAATGAAGTCAGAAGGGGTCTGACTTCAGAGGCCATCAAATCCAACCCCCTGCTCAATGCCGGAATACAAATCAAAGGATATCTGCCAGGTGGTTATCTAGATTTCTCTTGAAATTCCATAATACCATGGACCTTTGTTAATGCTGCGTTTAAGTGATTATTTTCTGGTCCCCAGAAAAATAAACCAAACATAGTATCCCTTAAATAAAACGATGGACGTTTTTCTGCAACTCAAAGGAAAACTACAGGGCCTTTTTTGAGTACCTTTTTAAACCATTCATGTATTTTCATAGAAAAAAACATTGCAGAGTTGATACAGTGCATATTAACAACATATGTATATGAAGGAAACACAAGAATGTGGCCTTTTATGTTCTTGGATTTTGGGTTACTCCTGGATTATTAGAAATGTGTGGAAAGTTACAGAAATATCTAGGACAACCAAATCAACCTTTGCAGGCTGCTCTGTAAATACATATTAAAGTATCATTTTGTAATTTGGTGCAAGTCTGATTCTTATTACGCATTTTCCATGGAAATGTAAAAAAATGCATGTTTGATGGCTGCAAATGTCCTATGATTCTAAGATGTCAGGGTTTGGAGTGGAGGGTTGCATGGAAAGAAGTCAAGTGAATGAGGGGTCTTTTTAACATTAGTGAAAATCAGTCATTCTGTGAAGAATCACATATGGATTTTATACATAATGTAACTTATTTGTATAATAAAATACCTCCAGTTATCCAGGGTTTCTACAACTTGTTTGTCTAGAAAATCATAATACTTTCTTCCCTTTATCAAGTGCAGTGGCTTGTAAGACACATTATGTAGTGTTTTTCCTGTTAAAGTAAAAGAACAGCTTCCCAGAAAAGCTGAGATCCAGAGATGGATCAAATATCGGTCTCTACCACACAGAAGGACTCTTTCCATCTGTGGGATATTTTGCAACCCGTAGAGCAGGGGTCCTCAACCTAAGGCCCCAGGGACCAATTGCAACCCCCCACCTACCCCCTGCTTTTCAAGCAAGCCAGCCTCAGCAGCTGCTTCTATTGCTGAGGTAGTTCAAAGCAATGGGCCATGTCGCCTCTGGAGATCTGGTGATCTGGAGCAGGAGGCATTGCTGGGGCCCTGGAGAAACAATGATCATGGGCCAATTGTGGGGGGCTCTGCCCACCTGCCCCCCCTTTTTTTTCCACGTCAGACTTTTTTGTTTTTTTGGACTGTGATCCGGCCCCCAGTGGTGTCTGGAGGGTGTTGGACCGGCCCACTGTTTGAAAACTTTGAGGACCCCTGCCGTAGAGCATCTGCACTGGCAGAATGGAGCAAAACACATTTTTTGTTTTTTCACTTCTCACTTTGCCAACACTTATAATCACTGCTGAAAGGTATCTCTGTGGAGGGCTTAGTGCAGGGGTCCTCAACCTAAGGCCCGGGGGCTGGATGCGCCCCCCCAGGGTCCTGAATCCGGCCCCCAGGACCAATTGCAGACCCCCCCACCTACCCCAGGCTTTGCAAGCAAGCCAGCCTCCGCAGCTGCTTCTATTGCTGAGGTGGGCTGTGTCGCTTCCCCCACTCCCTCCACCCACCGCCCAGATGATCAGCATGCTAGCTACTGGGACAGTTCAAAGTGGGAGGGCCACGGCAAGGTCTCCCGCTCCGCCTCCACCTGCTGCCCAGATGGTCGAGGCACCAGATGCAGCCAAGTGGGGCAATTTAAAATGTCGGCCTTTTGGGGGACTGTGTTCCGGCCCCCAGTGGTGTCTGGGGGGGGTAGCGGACTGGCCCGCTGTTTGAAAACTTTGAGGACCCCTGGGTTAGACTATGGCCCTCTCCGTAATTCCCAGCTATCACAGCCATAGAGAATGGATTATTAGAGTGATGGTTCATCAGCATCCTGGAGCAGCCACAAGCTCGCTATCCCTGTCGCAGTTAGTATATTGCTCCTTTATACTTTTGTTTCAGTATGCAGTTTGATTGGCATTCTCACCAGTGAGTTACAACAAAAATATAATGGAATGCTTCCTCTCTGGGTTGAATCCAAATCAGTCAGTGTTAGATCAGTTGAGATCTATACATGCATTTTAAATATGACTGGTCTGAATCAGAACCCTTCTACTCACATTTTTTATTTTTAGTAACTGTTCCATTATTTTGAAGTATCTTTATATGCCATGGTCATGAAAGGCAACAACTTGAATAAAATTACTACTGATAATTACTACTGCTCCTTTAACAGAATTCTGTCCATTGTTGTATGCTTGGAATACTTTCTATATGCACCACTCTAGTTTCAGCTGTTTAAATGGCTTACTAAACATTCATCTGCACAGCAAGCTTTTGCCAGAGGATATGTCAGTAACTTTAGGATTAAGGAAGGAATCTGTCTTATTGAAAATGCTGTTATTTTTGACCTGCATGTGTAAATTACATGAGATGAGCACTGCTATGAACTCTCTCATTAGGCCCAACACTTAACTTGGAAGGCTCTGAACCATGGAATGAGAGTTGTCCCTAATTAAGATTCTCCAGGCATGCATAATCTCCATCACCCCTCTCCGCACAGGGTGGGAAAGTCCCCTGCTATCATTGTGCTGAAACCTGCACATAGGGAGGAGGGGTTATGTACACACACACACACACACACATACAGAAAAGAGCCCTGCACGTTGGGGATGAAAATTATAAATTTGTTAAATGACGAAGTTGCTGAGCTAGTGGTGGATCTAATTAGTCATTTCATAGAATAGTGAAGTTAGAAGGGGCCTACAAGTGCATCAAGAACAACCCCCTGCTCCATTCACGAATACACTACACTACTACAGTGTAAGTGTTCTTGATGTACATGTTTGCATGTACTGTACATATTTCCACATCACCTGACCAGACAAAATCTGTTTAACTTTCTTGAAAGAGTGCATGCATTTAAACAATACATCTTTATCACTAAAGACAATGCAGAGCTACGTTCAGGGCAGTAGGGGCAAGAAAAGGACATAGCTCTTCTGTAATAAGTGAGACTACTATTTATTTATTTATTTATTTATTAATTGAGACCATCTTCCCAACGGGAGCCCTCCCAGCAAAGCAAATGTCATTAGGTTTGGTGAAACATAATTCAACATAAATTAATGTCATTATTTGGTGGTTTGCCATTAATGCCCCTGACCAGCCTAGCTTCAGAAATCAGATGAACCTGATTTTGTCTGACCAGGTGATGTGGAAATATGTACAGGCAAACATAAGGGTACCATAAAAGGTGCAGTAGCTGTGACAACAACTGATATGAAAAAAATATACTGTGCAGGCACGTCCAAACTTCGGCCCTCCTGATGTTTTGGACCACAACTCCCAGAATTCTAAGCTTAGATTGCCAATGACACAGGACTGTGGGAGTTGTGGTCCAAAACACCTGGAGGGCCGGAGTTTGGACATACATACTGCACTGCAAAGATTGAAAGAGTGCAGAAGAGGAAAACCAAAATGGTCAATGAAAGGTTGCACTTGGGGTGGAGAGTTATTTAGCTTAGGAAAAAGTATGTAAGGGGAGACATGGAGGTGTATACAATTTTGCATGTGCAGAGAATGTTCAGAACTTCTCTCTCACTCAGAACTCTGACTCATGCACTGACGTTGATTCAGAGCAACTGTGAAACTTAATTCCTGCAGGATGTAGCAGTGACTGCCAGTGTGGGCTCCAGAGCAATCCTGTGTACCACTTGACAGCCGATGAAGATGTGCCCCTGGAGGTTTGTCACAAAACAGCTAATAAGAACTATATATATGTTCAGTCCAGGACAAGTGAGAATACATACACTTTTGGGAAGGGGATCTCCCAGTTTACACCAGTATCCCCATATTATGTCCTTGCTAGTGGCTGTTATGATAAGAGGCTGTCACACATCTTGCCTGGCAGCTGCTTCCAGATGGGAAAATTCTAGATTTTGTAAACAAGGAGAAACTTAAGTGATTGCTTTTGCTTCTTATATTTTACCACAGGCAACGATTGGTTAATTGGGTTGGGAAATGACTTAAAATATGGAATAGACTTAGGGTCACGCACCGCTCCTTCATATTACAAACATTGGGGTTCGTCCTGGAGGCTTGAAAACAATATTACGGGTAGTATCAGGACTGTTCTTAATCATGGACAACAGCATGAAATAGCCTATAATGCCTTAAAAATGCAATGACACAGAGTTCATGTTCCCATAACTGTTCTAAATGGCATTGCCCACAACTACCAAGGTAATCCACTAAAGAAGAAATCCTGCCCCGTCCGTGTGGAGAGCGCAAAAGGAAACGGGGCCAGTCCGCCCAGCCTTCCTGGGAAAGCGCCCAGGGGTCTCTTGCAAACAGCCCCCCCCCCGGGCCGTGGCATCCCAGCAGAAGAGGCGATTCTGCCTGGGAGCTACGAGCGCCTTTCTCTCCCTCCCTCGATATATGTACTTTGAATTTTTTTTTTTTAAAAAAAATGTCTTACTTTGTTATTTTGCTATTCTATGTTGCAAATTAGTGGGTTTTGAATCACAGTTTGGGCACTGGGTCTCTTAAAAAGTTCGCCACCACTGCCCTAGGGCTAGATGGGCGGTATAAAAGTCAAATAAACAAAATAAACAAACATGCCCACAAGCCGTGACGGCCAAGTTCCTGCCAGCCGCGACGGGCACGGAAAATGCTCCTTTCCCCCTTTCGCTTCGGCCGTGGGATGGATAGATGGATGGATGGATGGATGGATGGCTGCCGGGTCCGGTCTTTCCGCTCCACCGACCAGGGGGTGCGGGCAGGCAGGGAACCGGCGACGGAAAGCTTTCCAAGACCGGCATGGGCTGGGAGAGATCTCAGCAGCAGCCATCAAGGGGACGGAGGCAGCTTTCGGTCCGGCGCCAGGAGGGACCCCCCCCCATCGCCGCTCTCCTGGGGGGGGGCTCCCCCGAAACCAACCAACACCCCACACACACCACCACCACCCACCCGAAAGCCCCACCAGCCGCCTTATTTTGTTGAGCGCAAGGAAAAACCCGCTCCGTTTTGGCTCCGGTTCGGCTGAAGACAAGCAGCCGGGACAACCGCCCGTGCGCCCCCAAGAGCCGCTGGCTGGCGTGGAGCCCCACGGCGAATCCCACCCGTGCCGGCACGGAATGGCTTTTCTTGCAACGCTTCCACGACCCCCTTTAACGTGCGCCTGGGTCGCGGCGGCAAACGAAAGAACCAACCGCGGGGCCGGGACCTGGACCTGTTCCGGGAACATCCGCCAGGGGCCGGCAGGTGGCGCCCGCGGGCACGGCCCGTCCAAACTTCCTTCCTGGACGCTCGCGATTTGGAAAAAAAAAAAAAAACAACAACAGGAAAGGCATCAAGCCCCGCCCCGCCCCCGTGACGTCTGCCCCGCACATTCCCCGGCATGCCCCGCGCGGCTCCCCTTTCCCCCTCCCTTTTTCTCTCTCTCTCTCTCTGCCTGCTCGACTGGCCTGAGGGGACGGCGAGCCAAGATGGCGGCCGAGGCGGACTCTTGGGGTAAGGCCTGGTCTCTCCTTCCTCCCTCCCTCCTTCTCTCCTCCTCTCTTTCTCTCTCTCTCCGCGCTCCGGACCTCCACCGCTGACTCCCCGCTTTCTTCTCCTTCTCCTCCTCTTCCTCCTCCGCAGACGTGGACACTTTCGAGGCGGCCGACGACCCTCTGGCCAGGCGCCTCCATCTCCTGCCCACCGCCACGCCGGCGGGGGTGGCCGCGGACCGCTGGGCCGGAGAGGACCAGGAAGAGGAAGGCGACGTCAAGGTGGGCGCGCGGGCGAAGCCAGGGCCGAGGGGAGGGCCGGAGGGCCGGAGGGCGAGCAGGCAAGGCGGTGTGTGTACGTGTGTGTGTGTACGTGTGTGTGTGTACGTGTGTGTGTACGTGTGTACGTGTGTGTGTGTATGTGTACGTGTACGTGTGTGTGTACGTACATGTACGTGTGTGTACGTGTGTGTGTACGTGTGCGTGTACGTGTGTGTGTGTGTGTGTGTGTGCGTGTGTGTGTGTGTGTGTGTGTGTCCGTCCGTCCGTCCTCACGCGCCAGGCACGAGCGGGCGGGCGGGCGGGGGCTTTCCTTCGTGGGCGCCGGCGGCCCCTTTGGGAAAGCGGGAGGGGGTTAGGGAGAGAGAGGGGTGTGTGTCTCGGTGAGTTCCACTATGGAAAAAAAGGAGCGGTATAAAAGTGTGCCAAATAAATAAATAAATAAATAATCCTGGCGGGGTGGGGTGGGGTGGGGTGGGGTGGGGGGTGGCGCCGCTGCCGCCATGGTTTTTGAGGGGGGTGGGGAGAGTCCTCGTGCCGCCTCCCTTGGCCCAGCCGTGGCGTGTCTGCTTCGGATTCGCTTCCCCACCCCCACCCCCACTTCGAAGGGAGGCCCAGCAGGCACCCGGTGGAGGGGTAGGGGGTGGGGTTTGGGCTAGGGGGTGGTTGCGCCTTGGACACACACACACACACACACACACACACACACACACACACACACACACACACACACACACACACTTGTCAACCGCTCGCCTCCGCGCCCTAGAGATGCCTGTATGCCATACCGTCGACCCTCGTATCTTTAAATATTTTTATTTGTCATTTAGCAGCAGCAGTAGTTTTTATTGTAGCCAATGGCCATTATATCTATAGACAAATACAAATACAATAGAAGCAGTATGGCAATCAGTCCTATCCGAATATCTATATTCAAGGGCAACACGTAATCATAGAGCAGTGATGGCGAACCTATGGCACGGGTGCCAAAGGTGGCACTCGGAGCCCTTTCTCTGGGCACCCGACATCACCCCTTCGTAGCCACCTGTATACAGATTCAACTACTGTATTGGCACTTGAAAAAAAAATTAGTGGGTTTTGAATTGCAGTTTGGGTACTCGGTCTCCAAAAGGTTCGCCATCACTGTCATAGAGGATTACAGTACAAGCTGACTGTATTTATACCTTGACCTTCATATAATAAACAGTTTGTATAACATAAAATCTGTACAGCATAAAAAAATTCCAGACATATGGGGAATTTGCTTAACAGAATCGCCTATGGGGTGAATCCGTACAACATAAAAATGGTCCCGATTAGGGATGACTCCGTTTTCAATGCATTCCTGTGGGGAATGTGTATAAAGGAAAATTTGCTTAGCAGGATTTCATTTGGAACGAATTAATTCCTTTATACCAGGCACCACTGTAGTTTCATTTAATGTGGCGGCCCTTTTCGCAGATCCTGCCTGGTTCAACCGCGCCGTTTGCAGTATTGCACCATATGACCCATGGACCCTGGTAAATTCGGCTATATAGGACATTTCCTGTGGTGGCCCCTCTTCCCTTGATGCCCTTAAGCACGTGCTTATTGTGCTTAATGGTTGATCCACCCCTGTCCGGGACGCTGATTTGTTGGTCTGGGTGGTGTGGTGGAGATGACTTCCCATAGAAGCGCCTCTTCCACTTGACAGACTCGGGGCAGGAGAGCGAGTGGACGAGTCGAGGGCCCGTCCTTGTGGGTCCCTGCGCCCTCCTTTGACAAGTCCCTTGTTTTCTCAGAGGAACAGGTGGGAGAGCAGGCAGTGCAATCATAGCACAGGGACCCTGCTCCCCATTAGTGGTTCTGGGGGGACAGGACACCTGATCAGGGAGTGAGGCTTCTATTTTTATTTATTTATGTGCATTTTTATCCCACCTTTCTCCTTGGAAAAGGACCCAAGGCGGCTTACAGTAATGATGGACAATATACATTCTAGTATACTTCTACAGAAATACAGTATATTTCTACAGAAATACAGTTCAGTATATTTCTAGAGAAACCTGAATTCTGCCCCTGACTGTTTTGCTATTATCTGTTACCCCTGTTTGTTTCACCTGCGGTGTCCAGCTCCTTCACTTTTGTGGGTAAGGATGTAGCTGCCTATGTGAGAATCAGTATAAAGGAAGGCAGGAGACATTGTTATCCAATGACTTGTTGGTAGCCATTTGCTGTCTGATTTTAAAAAAACCTAGGCAACCAGCACTTTGGGATTGGGGGTGGGGGGACAGCCACACCAGGTACCATCAGTGTGTAACTTAAGTAAGCGAAGCAGGCATCTTTGAACATAGTTTGGGCCTGTAAATTGATTCTGGCATGAGATTCTGACAGACTTAATTCAAGTTGATAAATAGGGTTATTTATTTCTTTCAGAAAGAAGGACAGACTAACCCTTGTGGGTTTATCTTTTAGGTATATTTTTCAGAAGCAAACGGTATAAAGTGAATACTTTGTGTAGCGCTGTTTTTGTGATTGGGGCTTGGTAAGGAGAATTTACAGGGAATGTGTAATGGCTGAGAGGAATGGCAAAGAATATACTTCAACTTCAAAGAGCTGAATGGAGGATGTTCATGGGTTCCCTCCTGAAATCTTGCTATTCTGTGACTGTTGACGCAGTCTGGAACTATTTTCAGGGTGTAGTCGAATAGTCAATTTCTGTTACTGGAGCTCTTTTTTGAGAACTGTTATTTGTGATGAAAGATGAGTAAAGTTAAATTCAGTATTCCTCTTATGCTTCATTCAAAAGCTCACATCTTGTTGAATTTTTTTTTTAGAATGAGAGTATAATTGTCAGCAGTCCAATTTTTCAGCTGTTGAATTGTGCCTTTTTCTTTGAGTGACAAGAATACAAATGAACAAGGAATTGGAGTTTGAGCACGGGTTCTGCCATGGTCTTATAAATCCTGGACACTGATGTCTCTCACGTAGCGTTTGGCTGTTTGTAGGATTCTGAACCAACAGAAAAAATGTACTCTTCCCTCATGACAATTTATTTTAGATCAAGTGTGGGCAGGAATTCCATATGTCCCTAGACTCCAGTTCCTGTTAGTCCTGGTTGACAGGTTGTATGCCTTTCTCTTCTACTGATGTTAAATGTGTGATACAAGAAGTCTTTATTCAGTTTGTGTGCTTCATACTGGGCATCTCTGGAGAAAATTATGTGTATTCTTTCAGGCATGAATGAGCAAGAGGCAATATTCGTGAAGCTTATTATTCAGAGAAAGATGCTACCCAGTCAGCTGAGTCTTATATGATTGCTGGTCTTACAGTGGTTTGTGTATCCTTGACTTTCTGGATTTATGATGATGATGATGATGATAAAAATAAGTTTGGTTTAGATCATGGGAGATAGCTTGCTAGACAGGTTCTGTGAGGGTTTCTGAGCCTCCAGCATCCCAGCCATCAAGGGAAGTAAAACAACGCTTCCATAAAAACTCATGCTGTGGTAAATCTGTCTCAAAAGTGTCATAGAATTTGTGGCTGTTTTAAAAACCAGGTTTGTAATAGCCATTTCTTCATCTCCAGTAGATGAAAACTTCTTGGAGGAAGTCTAAAAACTAGAAGAACTTCAAGATGCTTAGAGCTGTCCTACATTGAAATATGCTGCCACGAAGGGTAGTGGAGTCTCCTTTGGAGGTTTTTAAGCAGAGGCTGGATGGCCGTCTGTTGGGAGTACTTTGATGGGGGTTCCTGCATGGCAGGAGGTTGGACTGGATGGCCCTTGAGGTCTCTTCCAACTCTTATGATTCTAGTTTGTTTGTTCTTCCTGGCCACAAATGCCTAACTATGGTGCATAAGGGCAGGCTGTGATAGGGTAGAAAGAGGTAGCTGCAGTATGATGGAGGTGTGCCTACAGGTGATCTTCCTGGGTGTTCAAAGTGCTTTTGACCTGATAATTCCAGTTCCTCTCTTCCGGTGATTTTTGTGGTGGTTTGTATAGTCTGGAAGTTAAAAGGATTATTAACCTTTAAGTTTCATACCTGTGGTGTCTCAGGGCAGAAAAGGTATATACTGTATAATATAGAGCAGTATTGGTGAACCTATGGCATGGGTGCCAAAGGTTGCACTCGGAGCCCATTCTGTGGGCATCCAACATCGCCCCTTCACAGCCACCTATATTCAAGTTAAATTGCTGTATTGGCACTTTGCGAAAAATTATTGGGTTTTGAATCACAGTTTGGGCACTCAGTCTCTAAAAGGTTCGCCATCACTGATATAGAGTCTATTTGCAGCCACTACAGTAATACCTGAGCTGCCTAGATGCCCTAAGCACATCCAATCTCACCTGATTTCCGAAGCTAAGCAGGGTCGGCCCTGGTTGGTACTTGGATGAGAGACCACCAGGGAATACCAGGTACTATAGGTGCCTGGAGTATGAACTGGCAAACCACTCCAGTATTCCTGTCAAGCAAACTTTATGCACATGGGGTCACAAAGAGTCGGTCAAGACTGTAATGGCGCAACACAGACAGACACAGTGATACCTTGGTTTACAAGCATACAGTGGTGCCTCTACTTACGAGCAGCTTGACTTAAGAGCAAAAAACCATTGGCGTTTTAACTGCTGCCTTACAAATTTTAGATGCGGTCCGCTCTACTTACATATTTTTTTATTTTTTCAATGTTTTATTTACAGTATTTATTTTTCAATTTTTTAGATAGGGCTGCTCTACTTAAGAGTTGTTCAACTTAAGAGCATGGATTTGGAACAGATTAAACTCATAAGTAGAGGCACCACTGCAATCCATTTTGGAAACATGCTTATAAACCAGAACATTTGACTATCAAAGCAAATTTTCCCATAAGAAATAATGGTAACTCAGATGATTTGTTCTGGGACCCCCAAAACCACATACTGTTGACACAAAATGCCAAAACTCATAAAAGAAATTGGCTAGAAGTCCATGTCCATACCATGGTTTATGTACGTCACTGTGGAATCTACTCTTCTTGGGACTAACAACTGGATTTTACTCTTTGTTTTTAATGTGACAATAATAACATGCAATGTGTAGCCATATACACACTTGACTAGCTGCCCCATAACTAGAACTGGTTTGAAAAATAAGGATGTTGAAAACAAATTAAAGAAAAATACAAGTATCAAGAAAAATATCCAGATAATCACCCACAATCCAGTAGGGCGGGGAGAGAAGCACCATTGGCTCACTTGTGATCATGTGACTTGCTCCAGTGCTTTATTGCAAGACGTTGCTTGTTCAAAAGTTAATTAGAAATGTTTGCTCGTCTTGCAAAACATTTTAGACCAAGGTACTCGTAATCTAAGGTTTTACTGTATACAGTGTTATCATGGGTTATGAAATTAATTCATTCCCAGTGATGCTTCATAAACTGGAAATTTTTGTAACCCAGATCTGAATGGGGCACAGTGCATCCTGGGAATGAAAGCCTTTCAGAATATTTTCATAACCTGGGGTTTTCGATAGGAAAAAAAATGGTAACTTGGGTTTTTTTAACCTACAAACCCTCATCAACTCAGTGAACGTTTGAGTTGATTTACTCAGCTTGCTGGATATAGTCATAACTGGGAATCCCTTTTAAGGTGAATAGTAGTAAGACAAATTGCATGCAAAAATTCCGTCTTCCCGCTTTTCTTGCAAAAGCTACAGTAATCTGAAATAGATTAAATGCAATTGTCTACTTTTAAGTGTCATGAACTCTAATTCATTTCATTTGCAAAGATCAGACATGAAGGGCAGCCCATGGTTTTTGCCACTGAACTGATTGCCGGGCGTGTGTTACATTTTTTTACTTACACTGCTTGCTTTTGTGTGCCAGGATAACTGGGATGATGAAGAGGAGGAAGAAGAAAAGGAAGCTGAGGTAAACCCAGGTATGGGAAACCTACGCCTCTTTTTATTCAACAGTTGAATGTTGGTTGTGGCTTGGGTAATCTAATGCCACTTGCAGGGGGAGGGCCAAAGGTTCTAAGGCCTGTGTTACATCTGAAAAAAAAGGCTAGAGTCCAAGAAAGCTTTGTTTTTAAGGCGATACACAACTCTTTATGCAGTAGCTGTTCTCAAGTTCTCAAAATATTTATTTTAAAAGTAACAATATGCACTATTCACAGAACCCAAAGTTTCAGAAAAGAAGAAAATAGCAGAAAAAATCAAAGAGAGGGAAAAAATTCAGAAGAAAAAGCAAGAAGAGATTAAAAAAAGGGTAAGGCTTTTTTGAGTAGAGATGGAAGAACTGCTTCTGTTTTGTGTGCTAAGAAACACTAGGCATCTTACAGAATCAGGCATGTAGTTTTCCTGATCACAACTTGCTAAGGGATGAGTGTACACAGCTGGTTACAGGTGTCCTATTTGGGGTATCAGGTGGAGATCCTTTTTCTAGTGTTCAAAGTTAGCTTAAACTGCACAGCATGCTGTCTGGATGTTTTGGGACTATAACATGCTGTCCTGCAGGGTTTTTTCACTTGTTGCAGATTTAAATCAATTGCAACATGGAGCAGCTGCCTCTAGCCATATAGAGATGGTTGTGTAAAGTTAGATAGGAATCAGTTACCGACTTCTCTAAGAAAGGCTGTCACAGTGATCCCCCGTTGATCACGGGTTAGTTTTTCGACCCACCCATAATAAAAGGAAAACTGGCGATATGCTGATATCTTTATCTGAGAGTCGGCCTGGGACCAGCAGGCCTGTGTGGGGCCTCCTGTACTCACCCCAGGCCTGTGCTGCCTGGAACGGGCCTCCGCTGGTCTTCCCAGACCTGTACAGGGCACAGAAGGGGCTTCCGGAAAACCAGAAGTGACTTCTGGCAAACAGGAAGTGATTTCCAGGTCACGCAGGGGGTCTGCACTGGGCCTCTGGAGGTTGCCCCGGGCCCAGCGCTGCCCGCTGCCAACCACACCTGTGACCTGGTAAATCTGCGACATACCAGGACTGCAATATATGAAGTGCGATGTGGCATGGGACTACTGTAGTACTTTTGCTTCCACTGTCGTTGCATCGATTTAGTATCAAGTAAGGCGTTCTTTATCTCATTTGTGGAAGTTGTGCGTGCTCTTTCACAGTCATGAAATTTCCATCAAGACATTACTATTTATGTATGAACATTAGAACGAGACACGTTAATATCTTGTTGGGTGGCTCTTGTGTTGGAATTTCTGTTAGCTATTTATTACCTCCGTTGTAGTTTAGTATTGAAATAAGAGTGAATGTTGGTTGTTGTCACTGAACCTGATTTTATATTTTAAGCTAGAGGCATCAGAAGAATCTAAAGAACTTACACCAGAAGAACAGTTAGCAGATAAACTACGACTTCAGAAATTACAAGAAGAAGCAGACCTTGAGTTAGCCAAAGAAACCTTTGGTAAGAGTGAAGGCCCTTGAGTTTTATTTATTCATTATTTATTTTATTGTATTTTTATCCTGCCTTGGACCCAAGGCAGCTTACGGTAATGAGGGCCTCATTAATCCCTTTAATAAGGGATAATATAGAGTCCAGTACAATTAAGACCTGTTTAAGTATTGAGAACAGTGAATTGAGGGATATCTTACAGCATTAAAAGACAACATTACATCAAACATACAAGAGAACATAAGCAGTTAAAAAGAGCAAAATTCCATGTAAATGTTATGAACGATGGAAACTAACAAAGTGTCAAAGTAATTGCACAAGTTTATGAGTGGTTAGAAACACAAAGTCTATGTGATCATATAGATTCACATGAAAGACACATAACAGGTAGTCCACCATTCAGGGAAAGCTCGCCTGAAGAGAAAGGTCTTTGCCTGTTTCTGGAAAGACATCAGAGATTGGGCAGTCCTGGCCTCCACTGGGAGGGAATTCCAGAGTCTGGGTGCAGAAGTCGAGAAGGCCCTTTCATGGGTTCCCACGAGATGTACCTGTGAGGGTGGTGGGATGGAGAGAAAGGCCTCTCCTGATGACCTTAACACCTGAGTGGGTTCATACTGTGAGATTTGATCTTTGAGGTAGCTAGGACCCAGGTCATACAGTTGCTTTGTAGGTTAAGGTCAGCACTTTGAATTGTGCTGAATAGCTGATTGGTAGCTATTGGAGCTGCCTTAATAGGGGTGCAATGTGATCTCTGTACCCTGCCCCAGTCAGCAGTCTGGCTGCTGCATTTTGGACCTGTTGAAGTTTCCCACATAGAGCGCATTACAGTAGTCCAGCCAGGACATCACTAGGACATGTGTCACCACGGCCAGAGCAGGTTTCTCAAGGAATGGGCGTAACTTGCATACTAGTTTTAATTGTGCAAATGCACACCTGGCCACTTCTGTGACCTGGACATCTAGGCTCAAGGATGAGTCCAAGAGCACCACCAAGCTGCGCTCCTCTTTTTTCAATTGGAGGGTGACCCCATCCGGTACAGGTTGCATCCCTATCCCTTGTTCTCCCTTTTAACCAACCAGCAGCACCTCTGTCTTGTCTGGGGTCAGTTTCATTTTGTTCATAATTGTAAAATTTTTACATTCTTACCATACCAGGGTGTAAGCAGAAATGTCAACAAGTGGGTAGCCTGCATTTCTCTAAACGTTCTCTTCCCCAAATGAAGCCTGAACATTGCAAGTGTATACTAGTTCTTCAGCCAATCAAACTGTTCCTACTATTTGCTCTCCCGTTTCAGGTGTAAATAACACATGTGGAATAGATGCCATGAATCCATCTTCAAAAGAAGACTTTACGGAATTTGGCAAATTATTAAAAGAAAAAATAACACAGTATGAGAAATCGTTATATTATGCCGGGTTTTTGGAAATGTTAGTTCGAGATGTATGTATTTCATGTAAGTATATCATAATAAGAAGTCGTGCATTTTGTTTCCATTGCATAGATCAGGGATGGCGAATTTTTTTGCCACCGAGTGCCCAAACTTGGCGATGGCAATGGGGACGGGGGCGGTGGGGGTGGGTGGGATCGGTGGCAGCGGGGGGTCAGGAGTGGGGTGAGGTCGAGGGCAGCAAGGGCGACAGGGTCAGGGTTGGCGGCGGCGGCGGGAGGGGCAGGGATGGGGCTGGTCTTGGCGGTGGGGTTGGCGGAGGCGGGATCAGGGGTGGAAGGGGGCAGCAGCAAGGGCGGCGATGGCAATGGCGACAGCAGGGTTGGCCTGGCACCCGACATGCTCCCTGCCCCCCCCACTTCCCCCTCCACAAATTCCTCATGGCTGGTCCAGCAGAGGGGGAAGTGGGGGCAAGGAGCATGTCGGGTGCCAGGCAAAAGCTCTTTCCGTGCCACATTTGGCACGTGTGCCATAGGTTCGCCATCCCTAGCATAGATGATACTAATGTATTAATGTTTAAAATGAAATATCTCTTAACATGTTAGATTGGGATAAGTAACTCACCAATATTAGTGTTAGATTATTTTATTTATTTAAAATATTTCCATCCCAGCATTCTCCTTTAAAATACGCCGGAGTCTTGCATAATTAAAAACACAAAGTTTAAAAGCAATCATATTGTAAATCATATTGCTGTGCTTTTATTCCCAATTTAGTGGAAGTTGATGACTTGAAAAAAATCACCAATTCCTTGACAGTGCTATGCAGTGAGAAGCAGAAACAAGAGAAGGTGGGTCTTGGGTCCCCACCCTCTGAGTTGACATTGGGCTGGTAATTTTCTGAATTATCCTGGGTTTGATTTTAATTATCAGATGGATCTCTTCTGAAGGAGCTTGGTGGTGAATTCCAAGCTGGCTGTAGAAACCTGCTGTTCCTTTGGCAACAGTAAGGTTAATTAATAAAACTTGAGGTATGTATTGTGCTCCTTGAAGACAAGTCCAAGTCTCACTTAAGTTTTTAATAAAGCTTTTGTTCTAATACTCTGATTATATTGTTAACAGGCTATTAGTTCATGTCTCAAGTGTTATGGGTAATTTGTTTACCCCAAATAACAGATGGCACTTTGTAGAGAAACTCAAAGGTTTATTTTTGAAGCTGCAGCAACGGGGAGAAACGCCAACCAAAGTGCCATTAAATTTTGGAACACTGTATTTATTCCCAACACAGGGGTCCCTCTCCTTCCCTCTGGTCCAATCCTGGGCCACAGAAGGCTCACAATCTACCTACCTATCACAACGCGACAACACAACATCCCCCCAAATATGCACATGCATTATGTAACATGCCCATGCCCCCATTAATTACTTCTTTATACACTTTGAATTAAACCATCCTGAAATTAAACATGAGCCTCCATTTTCTGGTCATTACACAACCCAAACACAACTTATAAATTTTAACAAGCTCCTTTATCTGTAACATCAAGGGCGTTTATACACGACCCCTAAACTCTGGGGCAAATGGCTCCCAGCTCCGGAGCTTAAAAATGTTTACCCACCAGCTCCGGAGTTAACAGGAAATTAAGTGTGACCACGCCCACTTTAGCATGTCCCAGCGCACCTTTCAAGTACCCGCTCTTTGGAGGTGAAAATTATTTGATCCGGTGTAACGATAGTGAGTGCGGGGCTCTCCTTGCTTCTGTTTGTTGTTTTTTGGCTCCCGCCCCTTTAAGAGCTACTTTTACAGAGACTGGAATGTTGCTGGCAGGAGCGAGAGGTAGAATGGAGGTGAGCGGCATGCTTTTCTTTCTCTTTTTCTCCCTCCCCTCACGCAGCCAGCAGCCAGGAAGTGTGGAGGGGGTGGGAACACAGGAAGAGCGACAAACCCCTAAGATCTCTGGTCCGAATTTAAGTGGCCAGCAGATCTTAGGGGTTGTGTGAAAAGGCCCCAAGTATCATGTATCATATGATGTTCATGGTAGAAATTGTTGAATTACATAATGAATGGTAATTGAATTTCCTTCGTGGGACCCTCTGGTGGTGGTAGATTTGCTTTGTATATAAATTGATGTTTTTATTTTCCATTTGTAATTACAATTTAGGAAAGAGAATTTATTTTAGGGATCAGTCTCCAAACCTGACCCAAGCTGCTTCTGTCTTTTCTTCAGCAAAATAAAGCCAAGAAGAAGAAAAAAGGTGTAGTGCCCGGTGGGGGTTTAAAAGCAACGATGAAAGATGACCTGGCAGATTATGGTGGTTATGACGGTGGCTATGTACAAGATTTCGAAGACTTCATGTGACATTTCTCCTTTCTCTTGTCTTTCTGTTGCCCACAATTCCTTAACGTGTAGAATAATTGCTTTCCTTTTAAATTCTGCCAAATGCTACAGTAAAAAAACTGCAGTATATTTGTGCTGTTTATTACCTCTCCACATTTAGCTGCTGGAGCACTGAGATGCCTTTCTTGATGCCAAGAGAATAAAATTATGTGGCTGAATTGTTCATTCAATCATAGGAGATTCTGAAATTTCTACAATGTGACTTCCTAGCAGCAGAGACAGCACTTAATTGGGAATAACTCAGCAAGGCCAAAAATGTATTATTACCAGTGTGATTTAATAGCAGCAGTCTTAACTGGACCTCTTCCACTGAGTCTACCCAGAGAAAAGAAAATATTTGCAGCAAGGGTGTGGTGTGCATATAGTATTAAAGGCAGCTTTGTCTATTAATTTAAGGCTTGAGTTTTTTCAATAGGTTGGCAAATAGCCTAGACCTAGAGAGAGGATTCTACTCGTAGGATCCGACTGTGAAATTTCCAAGCTTTCTAAGTTAAGAGCAGCAGATAAAACTCAACTGGGTTATTAAGGGGCTGGGTCAATTGTATTTGGGGGAAAACCTTGTAACTGAAATCTAAGCAGTCTAGTTCACACTTTTTGGACTTCTTGGGGAATTCTTTGTTGCGGGGTTTCAGTGTCTATAATGAAGATCTCGGAAGATTTGATGATTTTCATTTACAGGAATCCTGCTTAACAAACTGCAACAGTTACAACAGTTGAAAAATTGTTACGTTAACAATTATGACATCTGCAATTGTTTTATAAAAGCAACTAATTTAATAAAATCACTGTTGTGAGGTTCAGACGTCTTGATCTAAAGCACATTTTTACACAGAAGGAAGTTCATGATATTCAGCACATGACTGGTTTTCTGCCCTTTAATGGAGTTGGTCTTTTACTTCTCTGTGTCAGTCTCAGTTGAAGGAGGTTAAAATATAAAAACTCTTCAGGTGCCCAATGGTTCAACAGCCCTTCTACTATAGTTGAAGCATATTAATGACAACATGCTGCAAAGGATACCATTGGAGTAGGCCTGTTAAGTCAGGAACTCCATAAGTTCCATTGATTTAAATGGGATTTTCTTGAGTACTAGAGTAGCCTCTTTCAAAAAGTGGAGGTTATGCAGGGGGTTGACTTGCCATTAAAGATGGGTGCTTCATATTCATGTCTTCAGGGATACAACTGGGAAATATGGCATAACAGGCCCCAGTGAGATCTGTTCCCTCTCCCCAGAACTGGTCAGCCTACTCCTCACCATTCATCAGGATTGCTCCACCTGGTGCTTCGCTTCCCATACAGCCAGCTGAGCAGGGAGACTTGCCCTCTTGCCTTCTCAGCAGAGAGGTTGGCCGGACAATGAGGCGAGGAAGTGACCTTTGTGGTGGCCTAGCTCCTGCGGATGACTGGTGAGTAGACAGACGGGCTGTTTCTGGGAGTAGGAATAACTATTTTGGGGCAACCTTGTATGCTCTGCAACAGGAGTTCAGCCAGTGCTTCAAGCCCAGTGACGTCTAGAGGAAGTAAATCATATAGTTAAGGGTTCCCCCCCTTCCATTATTGGTTTGCAGAAGACTCTTCAGGCATTAGACATTCATTGGTTTTGTCAGGGACTGAAGAAATTCCGTGGTAAAGCTCAGGAAGTAAGTCCTTGGCCTGTTGAATGCTTTCTTGTAAGTAGGACCAGAGTCTGAACTAAATCTCCAGATTTTGCGGCATTTTGCATGTTCCCTTCACCTGTGGTACACAGAGGGATGTTTCCTGCACCAACATCAGTGAGTCTTCCTCTCATAAGAGAGATGTGTGCGCATGCGCGCATGCACACACACACACACACACACACACACACACACACAAGCTCCAACCTGTACTTCTTGAAACAAAAGGGGGGCTCTCCCCCCCGCCCCTTGGAAAGGTGTGCTCAGTTTTGAAATGCGGAAAAATGTAAAGAAATACTGAGGAAATAAATTGTTGACCAACATGGTAAGGAAATTCCCATCCATCTTTTTTTACAAAGTTGTAAATAAAAAAATTGCATCATCATAACAATATATTATCTTTAACTATTTCAATTATTCAAACTGGGAACTTAATTTGACTTATCCATCATCTTGAGGAGTTTAGGGTCTTGTATACGTCCAGCTCTTGGCATGCAGCATTTGCTTGCTTTAAGTGGCTGCGACTGTTCTGCCTCATTTAAAATGGCTGCTAGTCGTCCAGAAAATACAGCATCTTAGAGGTCTTCACTTGTAATGCATATTCCTCAAAAGATGATGTGCAGCTCAAAGCCCCTGTTCTACACTTGTAGCAGGAAATATTCTGAAAGACTATGCATATATTACTGGATATGGTTTATGTACTTTCTGTTTTAGCAAGTCTGCTGCCTAAGGGTCTCTAGCTGTTAAACTTGAAATCCAGCATTTGAGCAGATGCACCTGTGGAACAGTCATGATCTGACATTGCCCTTATGCTTTATTGGAACGGTATATAGCAAAAAGAGTTCCAACACTGATACTTCTGTTGGTTCTCGCTCGAAATACAGTAGTACCTTGGTTTACAAATGTTTCGCAGGAGAGCAAAAAAATTTAATACAATTTTGCTTCACTACGAGCACTATCTGGCGAAATGAGCACCAGAGATGCTCGTTTTGCAGTCACGACCTGGCTATCCTCTTCCTCCTCGCTGTCTTCACCCCTATCTTGGAATGGCACCTGGCCCGGATCAGAAGTCGCCTCTGGGCCCGGCAATGCCCGGAACAGGTCTCTAGGGGGCACTGGGGGCCCATGGCAGGCCTGGCGCGGATCAGAAATGGCCTCTGGCCCTTATTGCGGGCCTGGCCACCAAATCCTGGACGCTGTGGTCAGTGACTCCCATTTATCAAAGCAAATTTCCCCATAAGAATCAAAACAGAGACCCTCATCGCTAATCAGGCAAGTTTCCATTATTTCCTATGAGGAAGTTTGTTTTGATATACGAGTACTTTGGTTTACGACAATACTTCCGGAACGGAGTACCGTATACTCGTAAACCAAGATACCACTGTACTTCTGTCCAGAATGAATATGTAGAAAGGACTTATTTCACTAGTTTTTCCAACATATAGATGTATGGTAAACTTACCACTGATGGGCTATTTTTAAATTATATTCTCTACTTGCTGTGCTGGAGTTAAATAGGTTTACTTTTTAAATTTGTTTTGTTTCCAAATTGCTTGCCAACTGGTGGAACAAACAGACTACAGAGCCCCAACCCCTTGCTCAATGCAGGAATCCATTTATTTTTACTTATTTTATTTTATCCAAGACATATGGAGAGTAGAGGCAGATACAAAAGAGAAAGAAAGTATATCATTAGAGGAACAATTTATGGAACAACCCAGAAACTATGAGTAACAGAATGGCAGACATCACTGAGAGAAAAATAATAACTCATATTAGTCCATATGGTTTGGTTATGCCCAGAGAAGCAGCTTTGTGTTCACTCTGCCTCTGGCATTAACCTCTTTTTGAAACAATATGTCGGTAGTTTCTTCTCTTGAATGTGCAAAAAAACTTAACTTCTTACATAAAACTGAGCTTGCCCAGTAGATAAGCATGACCTTCCATCATCTAGTCCAATGGATTATCCATATTTTCTCTGTGTATAAGATGCCCCCATGTATGAGATGCCTTCCACAGGGAAACTAGGAATTATAAGTTTTATTTTAATAGTTCTGGGGAAAAAGTTATGTTTGTGTAACAAATGGTTCCCTAACATTCATACCATTCAGTCTATTTGCGCTGCAGAGGGGGGAAAGTTGCAGAAGAGAAAACACAATCCAGTTGTCAAGCTTAATTTTTCAATCCAGTTGTGGAGCTTCAAGATTAAATGAAGTCATTAGTCACGGAAATAATTTTAGGTAACCAATGGCTTCAGCAGAAGGAACAGAAGGAGGTCAGACGCCTATGTGAAGTTCTTGCAGGCAGACACCATTTTGGCTCTGACCTTAAAAGTCATTACTAACATAAGTTCATTCCATTTTTTCTGTTGTATGCAAATGATGCAATTGGCAACCATGCTTGGCTGATATGTGTACTGATATTTTTTTCTCCAAATGCAGCTTTCTAGTACAATTTAAACTCGTCACAAATGTTCCAGCATTTCCCCCAGATGGTCTAATTCACCAGCAGATCACTCAAACAACAACCTATCTGGGGATCCTTTAGAAGCTTATTCACTACATCATAAAAGTGATTATCATATGCTAGTTTGTAATGTATGCATATATCATCACAATAGGTCAACAGCCTCTTCAGGTTTTTCAGAGCAGGCTCATTTCCTCTATGCTGTTTGCATCTGGAACAAAAGGTTTCAGTGTTAACAGAGAACCGATCCAACTTAACCCAATCCCTGCCTCTAACAGGATTTGGCTTTTACCATTCAGCCCTCCATGATAATTTAACCCAGTGCTTAAACTTCAACAGAAAAGAGATACTGTATATACTCGAGTATAAGTCAACCTGAGTATAAGTTGAGGCCCCTAATTTAACCCCCCAGAACTGGGGAAACTTATTGACTCCAATATCAATCTAGGGTGGGAAATGCAGCAGGGCCTGGCAGCTCCTCCTTTGTGAGCTGGGGGAGTGGTGTGTGATGTTTAAAATGACTTTTAGCCACTGATGCACGTGCTTGGATCAGTGGCTAAAAGTCATTTTAAACATTGAACGCCACTCCCCTGCAACATGGGGGGGGTCATGAGAAGCGGCACGCAATGTTTAAAATGACTTTTAGCCACCGACCCAAGCACTTGCCTCAGTGGCTAAAAGTATTGACCCACATATAAGTCGAGGGCCCCTTTTTTCAGCCCAAAATTAGGGCTGAAAAACTAGGCTTATATTCGAGTATATACAGTATGTGGTGCCCTTGAGATAATCCCAGTAATATGTCACTGAAATAAGAGCTACCTCCTATCAGTGTATCTATACCGAAGGACCTGAAAACATGGCACCAACATCCCAATTCTATTTAGAGAATGCCCCCATCTTAGAAAATGGATGAAAATAGTCCTATGAGTGCCAAGAAAACTCACTTATGGGCAATTTCTTCAATGGTGGTGGCCTTGAGAAGACCACGACTCTTATATTCCTCCAGGTAGCGGAAGTCACCCTTCACAATCACTTGGTGATACAGAACTTCAGACCAATCTGGGATAAAGTCATAGGCTTCAGACACAAGTACAGCCTGAAGAGAGGAAGAACAAGGACGAAAGCAAAAGGAATTCCAGCTGACATGAGGAGAATGAAAATATACATTCCTTCCTCCCCCAAGCAGGGGGGCTGGGAACCAAACCCTATAAGGGAAAACTGAATGAACTGGACATGTTTAGCCTAGAGAAAAGAAGACCGAGGGGAGATAATGATAGCACAATATTTGAACGGCTGTCATACAGAGGAGGGGCAGGATCTGTTCTCGATCAGTCCAGAGTGTAGGACCCAAAACATTGGGCTCACGTTAAGAGAACCCAACTTTTGGCTGAATATCAGGAAAAAATTCCTAACTGTTAGAGCAGCACAGCAATGGAACCAATTATCTTGACAGGTGGTGAGTGCTCCAGCTCTGGAGGCATTCAAGAAAAAATTGGATAATCACCTGGCAGATATTCTTTGATTTGAATTCCTGCATGGAGCAGGGGGGGTTGTACTTGATGGCCTTCTAGGACCCTTTCAACTTCACTCGTCTATGATTTTATGATTCTATGAAATGTAGAGATCAGTTTCCAATAGATCAAATGTCAGGGTGTTTCCAATGGCTTGCATAATCTCTGATCTCTGGTTCCATCTAGTGGTCAGTCCAATTATACACTAAAGCAGGCATGTCCAAACTTCAGCCCTCCAGATGTTTTGGACTGCAACTCCCATAGTACTTTGCCATTGGCAATCTAAGCTTAGAATTCTGGGAGTTGTGGTCCAAAACATCAGGAGGGCCGAAGTTTGGACATGCCTGCACTAAAGGATTATTTGTTATATTTTTTTCAAGCAGTGGTTAAGTAAAATTGTGAGTACTGGTCCTGTAGATACTGTACTGCGTAGTGATTGCCAATGGCCAATAAGTAAAGGGAGCTGTAAATCAAAAAAGTTATGAGGAATAGCAATTTGCTGGGCCTACATTGTGGGCCTTGATATAAGGTATAAAGGCTGTGAGACATTTGTCATCCAGGAATTTATTGAGGGCAAGGGCACTTGCTCCCAAATAAAATGTTGATATGTGTGGAGAGGCACAAGAGGTTTGCTGCTGGAATACCTGGTTGCTTATCCATAACTGTTCTTCTTCAGGTGGTCATATGTGGATCCATGTAAATGGGTCTGCACATTCCACAGCTAATTATTTTGGAAGGGGTATCATTGGACGATTAAAGAAGGTGCTGCATATACATATCTAAATCTATCCCTGGCCTTGACATCCAACTGATGCCAATAATAGTTGCGAGCCATTAAACCATACATTAGGATAGTGTGAATCTTACTGACCTGGTAGAATCTGGGCAAGGACTTGATACAGTCCAGCAGGTTTTTTCTCTTCAGGTTGATCAATTTAATGCTATTGTTGATGTTCAGAAAGTGGATCTGCAAAGTAATCAGCTTTGTCATCCTCTTGCAGCGCAAGGACTGGTGCACACAGAAGTCCTTCAGGAAGGATAAAATGAAAGAAATTAAAATAAATTAAAAATTAAAAAATCAACTCAGCAACATCAGCTCTTGTCTCTTTCTAAGCAGAATTCAGTCTGCAGATATCAGAGTTATAATGAAGATTGGTCCCTAAGTCTCAGTTATATTAGGGTGATTTCTCTGCTGAGTTCAAACAGCAATGAATCAGAGGCATGTTGCCACTCAAACACTATTCCAAACTGTCCTCCGCTGAAGATTAGGGTTTGCTCATCATAGAACCAGACAGATATCACATAATGAGGAAAAAGATTAAAAGCCTCAATCATACCCTCATACAGTGCTCCCCCGTTTATCATGGGAGTTAGCTGCCTGACCCACCTGCTCCTGCTGGCGTGCACTTCCAAAGAGAGGCTTTTAACCCCCTCCTGACACCTCAGCAAACTGACCTTGGGCTGCTCCTGCTGGCATGCACTTCCAAAGAGAGGCTTTTAATCCCCTCCTGACACCTCTGCAAACAGATCTGGGGCTGCTGCTGCTGGCAGGTGTCAGGAGATGGTTAAAAGCTATTCTTTTAAAAATATTCATAAATATATAAATAAAAATATTTTTATAAATATTCATAAATAAAAACTATCCATGTTTCTCTAAAGAAAAAAATCTGCAATATACTGGGACCGTAATATATGAACTGCGTTGTGGCAGGGGACTACTGTATAATATACCTCAACTTCAGCAAAGCTCACAATGTTCCCCATGATTTCCTGATTAGCAAGCTAACTAGGTGTGGGCTGGATAAATGAAGTGTAACATTTGACTACAGAACTGTACTCAGGGAGTGATGATTAATGGTGCCTTCTCTAATTTCAGATAACTGGTGGCTCACAAAATATATTATTTAATACTGTCTGCTAAGTGCTGTGTTGTTCTCCTATCGGACTTATGATCCTAATAAAGCTTTAATATGTTAGTGAGGTATTTAAGGAGTGGTTTTACTAGTGCCATTACATGCCATGAATTTCCACGACCGAGCAGGAATTCAAATCTGAGTCCTAAACTGTCTTTTTATGCACTATACTGCATTGATGTAATTGTTAGTGCTCTATTTTAGGTACTAGTGAGGTGCAGCTTATACAAATCCCGTGCCACAGCTATGGTGGGAAGGAACACAGTTTCATATGTAACAAATGAAACAATTTCTTTTGTCTCCGGAGTTCACTTTTTAAATTGCTCCCAGCACCAGCGACATTCTCTGCCCAGTTTTACCTTGGAATAGCTTTCTGCAGCATCTATAAAAAGGGTCAGGGCTTTCATGAGAAGTTTTTTCAGGCTTGAAACATTCTGAAGGTATTCCTCTGGAAGTAGGAGAGAGACTTATCATAGGTTATGGAGTGAACGGATGCTGCTGGCATTATGACAAAGGCTCCAATCCAAAGAGATAACCAATTCCTTCGGACTGAAGACATCTATCCAATGTTTTTTGCCCTTTTGTAACCTATTTTGCTATCACCTAGTAGCAAACCCAATAGTTTCAAACCCTCATTCATAAATTGGGGGTAGAATAAAGTGGAGGAAACAAAGAGAGAAAGATGTACAGGTTCAGCTTTGCTTTTCCTTTGTTTTGTGCTTCCTTGGTTGCGGACAAGAAGGCAACACTCCACAGTAGGTGTGAAGCTTCTACATGTACTGCCTCATTGGGAAACAAGCCCCCCTCCCTGGACAGCTTCTTCCAACTGAGGCAGAGAACTCTTCAAATCTTCCACAAATTCTTGCTCTAGGTCAGGGATCCTCAAACTATGGCCCGCGGCCCAAATGCGGCCCACCAGAGTCCTCCATCCGGCCCGCCGACCAATGCAGAGCTCCCCACTTGAGCCGAAAACTCAACATGCAGCGGCAGCGGCAGCTACTGCCGCAGCAGCCACAAACATGAGGGCAAAGCCTGCCATTATTTATTTATTATTTATAGATATTTACACTTATTAACTGCCAGACTTTCCCACGGGAACTCTGGGGGGGTGTATAACAAATTATAACATAAACAACCTATCCAAAAAGAAAACGAAAAGAAAATACAGACCAACACTGGTCTTGCAGGGGTGAGCAGGACAGGCCTTCCCCTACCGCCCTTGGAACCACGGGAGAAGTGGGGCCACCATGAGGGCTGGCAGGCAAGGAGAGTGGCGTTGGACTGGGGGCGGGGGGCAAAGCAGGTCGGGCCTTCCTTCTCCCCCCTCGGAGCCACGCTGGGAGCTGCAGGGTCCGGCCCCCCAACAGTGTCTGAGGGACAGTGAACTGGCACCCTGTTTAAAAAGTTTGGGGACCCCTGCTCTAGGTGGTTCTTCACGGCTGCTCCCCCTCGGCAGATGCTAGCTTACCCCATGGCTGAGATTCAATGAGCTTCAGTTGAATGTTTGCTGCTGCTTCGTGGTTCTCCCCTATCTCTCGGCACATGCTGAAGCACAATGCAATCATGTTATGCTTCTCACTGTCCCCTGGGCGACAGCGCTTGATGTAGTCCAGCAGCGCTGTCTTGAGGGTCCCACTCTGCCAAACAGTGATAAATCAATTTAGAAAAAGGTCCGGTCTGTAGCTAACGAACCAAATCAAACTGGATTCTGTGCAAGTGAGATTTGATAATAGTAGGAGCTATTATTCAGAAATACCAAAGAGTACAAAATGGTTGAACAAGTTAGCAAGTTAGCATTGATATTGAACAATAAAGTTAAGAAGGTTTTTATGTGTTTGAGGTATGAGGAGCCTCATGACACAGCAGTATAGCAGCCAAAATTGAGCTCATGACCAGGATTGACTCTCAGATAGCTGGCTACTGGTTGAATAAACTTTTCATTCTCCCAATATCAGTTAAATGTTTGCCCACCCTGAACTGTAAACTGCCCAGAAAGTTCTTTAAGCACTATGGGGTAGTATATACGCAGCTGTAAACACAGGGAGACTGGGATGAAAATTATTTTCTAATAGGGTAAGTGGCATGGTGGCTCAGTGGACTAAGGGCTTGAAAACTGTCAGCTGCAAAGTCAGCAGCTCGCCAATTTGAATCCCGGGTGCCACGCAGTGGAGTGAGCTCCCGCTGTTCACCCCAGCTCCTGCCAACCTAGCAGTTTGAAAGCATTAAAAGCAAGTAGATAAATAGGTACCACCGTAAAAAACAGGAAGGCAAAACTGTTTCCTTGCAGCCATGCTGGCCACATGGCCATGGAATTGCACAACACTGGCTCTTGGGCTTGAATATGGAGATGAGGACTGCCCCTAGAGTCGGACACGACTAGCACACATGTGCGGGGGGAACCTTTACCTTTACTCTTAAGAGCAGAACAAATATATTCATGGGCAGTCTACAACTTAAGTCTGAGTCTTTATGGAAAGAAATTTCAGGTCTATAAAGCAACATCCTATTGACAGAGTGTGTCAGAAGGATGTTAGCATCATTTGCCTTAAAAATCCAGTTTAGATTTCCAGTGATAACACCTGAATCCTAACTGCAGCCCTTTTCATGTAATCATTAGAAGGTCTGCACTTTGGAAGAGTTCTCCGCACTCACCGTATCCAGCTTCTTCCTCATTAGCACCTCAAAGTAATGCTTCTCATGGAGCAAGTCGAAGATGTATGTCATCTCATTGTATCTGCCAATGCCAGTAAGGAGCCGTACCTTTGGGAAAAAACAGCTTCTGCATTAGTGGAGGCTTCAAACAATGAGGTGGGGGTAGCAGTGTGGTTGGTACAGACCTCTTTCACGTATGGATTAATTGGGTACTGTGGAATCCTACTGGTCAGTACTGCCTTGAGTTTCAGGTGGGCTTCAGAAAGAGCCTGCAGGGGTCTCTCATTTGAGGCCAAGAGCTCAAATAGCATGAGCAGTTTAGTGTCACAGCTACCATGAAATCATTCTTCTGGTCTAATATAATGCTCATAATTATATCATGTATGGGGGCGTGGTGACTCCACGGACTAAGGCGCCGAAACAACAGCTACAAAGTCGGCAGCTCGGCGGTTCAAATCCAGGGTGCCACGCAGCGGAGCGGGCTCCCACTGATAACTCCAGCTGTTCAAAAGCATGTAAAATGCAAGTAGATAAATAGGTGCCGCCGTAAAAAGCAGGAAGGTAAAGCAGTGTTTAGGTGCAGCCATGCTGGCCACGTGGCCACGGACTTGCACAACACTGGCTTTTCAGCTTGAATACGGAGATGAGCACCGCCCCTAGAGACGTACACAACTCGCATGCTTGTGCGGCGGAAACCTTTGCTTTTTACTAATTATATCATGTAGAGGTGTTGGTTTTTCCTGCTCTCTCTCTCTCTCTCTCTCTCTCTCTCTCTCTCTCTCTGTGTGTGTGTGTGTGTGTGTGTGTGTGTGTGTGTGTGTGTGTGAGAGAGAGAGAGAGAGAGAGAGAGAGAGAGATGGAAAACATTAATCAATGACCAAGATGAAACAAAATCAGGTATCCTCCCACATCTCGGGAAAGATGCCCACTGCCACTCTTTTGCCACATTAACCTGCACTTTGTGTGGATGCTTCCTGCAATAACATAAACTAAACATGACATAATTATATGAATAAAACAAACAACATATCCAATAATATTTGTCATGGAATATCTGCTCTACCCCCTTCAGGTTTGTGAGCAAAGAAGCGTTCTGGAATTGGTACGGCCAATTTTGGGTATGCAAAGTAGGGGAGAAATCATCTGGGACGGTTACTTACCACAAGACCATATTCTCCACTGGGTGCCAAATGTTCATCTGTGAGCAGCCGAGCAGCTTGGAGGACACGAGTAATTCCTTCCATGTGGCAAGTCAAACTGAAACAGTTATGGGCTAATATCAGCAGCTCTGTAGCTGAAGGGAGGAGAGGAGAGGTCTATCAAAACACTTTCTTTATAGATCCTGTTAAATGAAGCTAATATGATGCAGCATTCAGACTTTGATCTGGATCATCCAGATTCTGCCCCCTCTCTTGCTATCGACAGTGTGGCTGTCAATTATCTGTCCACGTTCAGGGGAACAACAAAGATCAGTCTCTCCGTCTCACTCCTATGATCACAGTGGCACCGTTTCCAGATACGGACCACAAAACACAAACCGAAAGGCAGCAGGACAATTCCTATAGTCCAATCATGTCCATATTGACTTGGGAAGGAAAGTTCCGTGGATTTAGATGAAATTTGTGCTCAAGTAAATATGGCTTGGACAACAGCTTTAATGCCAAGATTCAACCACTTACTACTGGCATTAATGAGCCAGTAGTAATGGGTTCAATAGACAATACGGATCCATAAGAATAATTCACTTACTGCATGCAAGAGCCTCATGTGGCATAGTTGAAATTTTATCGAGTAACTTCATGCCAACCAGAGTGTGATCATGGCAAAGTTTGGCCAGCTGCAGAAATACATGTCTATCTTCTGCTAGATTTGGGATATGCTGTTGCCCTGCATATACAAATAAACATGAATAAATGACATCCTACTCAAAGAACCCTCCCCAACAAATTACAGAGGAAGGTAATGCACAATTTCCTCAAATATCTATCCCCTCTTCTAGGAACCTTCCGCTCACATTACCTGACTTGTTTCATCAGTCAAAGGAAGTAAGTTACATTTCTACTGGTACTAGTAGTGCTCAAAAAAACTTGGAGTGGTTGTCATAGTGGATAGCAGAATAAACACTAACTTTAAAAAATAAAATAACGAAAAGTGCTACTTATATTTGTGCTGCTTATACCACTCTATATGGTTTAAAGCAGCGTTTTTCAACCGCTGTTCCGCGGCACACTGCTGTGCCGTTGGACCTTGGCTGGTGTGCCGTGGAAAAATTCTTCCCACACCAGCAAGGCAAGTTCCTCCCAGGTCCTGGGGAGGAGACACACCTTTCCCGGCGTGCTTTGCTTTGCGCGCCAAGGAAAGGCTGGCCGTGGGCGGGAAAGGAAAAAAAAGGAGGAGGAGGAGGCTGACTGGAGAGCGAGAGAGAGCCGGGAGACCCACGAGGCCGAGCCAGGTAGGATCCCCCCGCCCCAGGCACACAGCACCCCCAGCCACCCCCACCCAGCACCTGCGGCCGCACGGGGAAAGAGTGGAGGGAGCGGCGGCACGTTGTGCCCTCCTGCCTGCTGGCCACCTCCGGGGTTCCTCTCACCTCGCCCGCGTGGAGGAGGAGGAGCTGCGGGGCAGCGATGCGGACCGGCTGCCTCCTCTTGCGGGGCCTGGAGGGTGGGCTGGGAAGCAAGTAGCAGATGGCGCTGGCTCCCGGTGTGTGCGTGTGTTTCTGTGGCTATGCGCGGCCAACCCTGTTCCTGTTTTCGTTGCGCCTCCGCGCGGAGGGAAGTCCGCCTGCTGCTCCCCTCGGCGCTCCCTGCCTGCACAGCCATCGTGTGTGTGTGTGTGTGTGTGTGTGTGTGTGTGCGCGTGTGTGCGTGCGTGCGTGCGTGTGTGTGTGGCGGCGGTGGTAAAGCCCTCCACAAAACCACCCGCAGCAGCAGCACCGACGAACCGGCCCTTTCCTGTCCGCCCCCTCCCCCGTTCCCCGCACTCTCCTCGGTGGGAAGCGCCTGAGCGCCTCGGAACCGCCGCCGCCGCCGAGGACGGAGGGTTCTGTTTTGCTTTGGGAAACAGCGGTGGGGGAATTGGTACAAATTCGGTGCCGGGGGAAGGGGGAGGAATTTTTTAAACATTTTCTAATGGTGGTGTGCCTCGTGATTTTTTTCATGAGCCAAGTGTGCCTTGGCCCAAAAAAGGTTGAAAAACACTGGTTTAAAGCACTCTGGGTGGTTTAAGATACACATCCCCCTGCAAACGAGGCACTCAATTTACTGACCTCAGAAAGATGGAAGGCTAATTCGACCTCCAGCTGTGTTACAAAGATCTCCAACTAATTATAAAGTCAAATTACAAAGTCTGATACAGCGGAACCTTGGTTTACAAGTACCTTGGTTTATGAGCATTTTGATCAATGTGCAAAAATCTGATATTTTGCCTTGATCAATGAGCAATGTCTTGATATACGAGCATCAGGGCCGCTGGCAGCTGGCCACTAGGTTGGGCAGCCAGCTTCCCGCCGCTGCCGCCTCAGGATTGTAGCGGAAGACCCACTGCTCCAGAACCCACTGCTCGTCCCCTCACTACGATGGGGCCACCACTGGGCACAAGGGAGGAGCTGGACTTGGATAGCAAAAAGCCATGGCTACCAAAGCTCCTCCAGGTTGCCCAGCGGGGAAAAGGTGGTGTTGGGGCAGGCACCCAAAAGCTTTGGTACCAAGCAGCCCAACACCACCTTTTCCCTGCTGGGCACACTGGAGGAAATAGATGTGGATGGCAAAAAGCCTCCAGCCCTCGTGGCGGATCCTGGCTGTTGCAGCCACTGGGGCTCCCTGCCAAAGCAAATTTCTCCACAGGAAATAATGGAAACTGGGACCCCAGAAGGAATAACCTAAGTTTCCATTATTTGCTATGAGGAAATTTGCTTTGATTTATGCTTCTGGAACAAATTATGCTCGTAACGTAAACCAAGGTACTCCTGTACAGAGTCAAAAGAAGTTTCTATACAGCATCTAAAAACACAATGCAAGCAAGCAGATCTCTAGGAGTAAAAGACTGCATGGAGCTGAACAGACTCATAACATGAAAATAAGATGTAAACCTATCAGCCTTTCCTTGCAAAGATGCCAAAAGCTCCTGTGTGATTTCATCCGCCACAATTTCTGCCACGATCTCTGGATCCAGTTCTTGGGTGTTGATAAAAGCCTGGGCCTTTTTGCACCTGTCTGGCTGCTGAGATGACAGGATCACTCGGAGAAGTTCTTCAGAATCATGGGCACGGATCTCACTGAAGGAACAGTCTATCTCCTGCAGGATATCATAAAAAATAGGGAGGGGTGCTTTCCATATGTTACACAGGAAGGAAAGAAGCCTGTCAGAGCCTCCCCAGGGTGAAACTGGTAGGAAGATCCTTGACTAAACTCCAGTGCCTTGGGTACACAGTCTTTGCCCCGTTTCAAACATGTACGTACCTTAGACAATTCGTACAGACACAGCACCTGTCGGCAGTAGTTCCGCCCATGGACACATTCTGCTATCAAGGTCTGCAAGCTGCCGACAACTTCATTGTTGGTGGAAATATCCCCAACAAAGGAAAAATGCTCCATACCAGAGTCTGTTTTGAAAACAAAATCAGGAGAACAAGAAACAAAGATCCTGAGCAGACTGATATATAAAAACAATGGAGAAGAGCCTGCTTGCGGAAGTTTGGCAGTGGTTTTGGATGGGAGAGATGGCATCCCCCTCCCCACAAACCCATGCTGGACCACAGTACAATGTGGGAAGGAGAGGGGGAGGGAAGGAGGATAGTTGTTAGGTGGCTGGGTAGGGATAGGGGTTTGATTTGTTTAGTCTGTGTTAATTTTTTTATGTATGGTTTTTTTAATGCGTATCACAACGAGAGCAAAAAGGATATGGAATATAAAGCGGGCATGGGGAAAAATATAAAAGGAGTTACTTTAAATGTGAAAGTGCTAGGGTCAGCTATAAAGAGAAGAAGAATAGAAACTTTATTAAAGAAGAGCAAAGCAGACATTATTTTCCTGAAAGAGACCCATCAATCAAAAAACAGGGTTAATGAATTGAAGCTGCAGAATATTGACATTTATGAAAAAGGGTATGGAACTTCAAAATCTAAAGGAGTGGCAATATTAATCTTCAAATACTGTGAATTTGTGGTGAAATAAGTGGTAAAGGATATTAATGATAGATACATAATAACACAAGGTTTAACGGGGATAAAAATTATACTTTCGTAAATGTTTATGCACCTAATGTAAAACAAGAAGCTTATGAATCTGTTTTTAAAGAAAAGGAGAAGGTGAAAAACGGTTATGTGATTATGGCAGAAGATTTTAATATGGTTTTGGATAAGGTAAAAGATAAATCTGCCTATAAAAAGATGGCATGAGTAAAAGAGATACTATTTTGAGTAAGATGTTGAAAGCTGTTGGTTTGAAGGATATTTGAAGACAATTGAAGGGGGATGAAAGAAGATACACTTACAATTCTTCTGTATATAATAGTTATTCTAAAATAGATTTTATAGTCCTATCTCATAATTTACTTTCTAAAATAGAAGACATGGATATTAACATAATAGAAGTAACAGACCATGCACTGATTACGATGGAGATGAAGGTTAAAACAGTTTACAGAGAGGCAAAAAGATGGAGAATAGATTCCAGCATTTTATAATAAATGGATGTAATTGACAGAGTAAAAATATTGTCAATAAATAAAGCAGGTAGGAGTAAAATGGGAGTGATATGGGATACAATGAAAGCAATCATGAGAGGAATTGCTATAAGAGAATGTGTAGAATAAAAAAACCAGAGAAAAGAAAATACAATTTAAAACAATTAGAGGTAACAAAATATTTAGAAAGTAGATATTATTTTAGATAGAGATAACAGGAAATTATGAGAGATTCAAGCTAAACAGAAAGAATTAGAAAGTATAGAATTAGATAAAAGTCCAGAGAGATTTGATGTATTTGAAGATAATTTTTTAAATATAGTAATAAAAACTCTTAGGTTTTTTAGTGACACTACCTCAAGTTAGATGAGCAAAAAATACAATACGGGCGATTAAAGATAAAACAGGAAAGAAATGCACTGCTGCCTGGCATAGAATAATGAGCAAAGAACAATGACAAAAGAATTATTCTAAAAAGTATTTTTATTTACATGTGTACGGGAAATGAATTAGGCAACACTCCCTATGTGATCCTGAACCTTCCTGGCACTCTGGTCATAGTGGAACCTTTTCACATATCTGTTCTAGAACAGAATTGCTTTTTCTAAACAAAATGGCAAGCAAAAAGGTAGTCATTGTAAAGAAAGGTGCATGGAGATGTTGCTGTCAAAATCATATGCTGCACGGTTACTGCTACTTACTGCTTTGCAGTCGTTTCTTAGATCCCTCTTCTCCATTCTTCTTAGCTTTGTTTTCTTCTCTTTTTTGTGCTGCTACAAGAGCTTGGATCTCTGGGTGAAATGAGTTTTGAGAGGTTTCCCCCGCAGCAAGTGCTCTGCAATGCAAGACCAACGACACATCTCTGCTGTAAACTCTAAAATACCGGCAAACACGGCTGGCCTCATGCACACTTCCTTCATCCAGAAGGTGTCCAATCAAAATATTCAGCGATTCCATTTCATCATCAGAAAGTGTGGTTTGAAGTGCATCTTGGGAAGGCAAGCCCTCCAGCTCCAAGTACTTGGGCATGTTTAAAGCAGTGATCTTAGAAAAGGAGAACTCCTTTATTAAGGAATCAAAGGAGAGCTCCCCACTCACGGCAACATGGTGAGACAATCCATGCTTGGCCTGCCCTGTGCTGTGGCTCAAAGTCTGTTGTATGATGCGGCAAAGCCAGATTTTTTTCTCTATTTGTTCTAGATCATGTAGTGAGACAGGATCAGCTCTCGCTAGCCAGTGACCAGCCAAGGTAAGAAGAAATTGTCTCTCCACAATGCTTGATGTTCTGGTTTCATCCAGTGACTCAGAGACAGAGTCTGCCTGAGTGGCGAAGAAATTGGAGGCTGCTTGGCTTGAAACGCCATTTCTCACAAAACTGTCATGGCATTTTTTCCAGAACTCAATCCTTGTTCGCTTTTGAGACCAGTGGCCAATCTGCTTCAACAGGTGTATATTTTGGAGTACCTGCAAAAGGTAAAGACATTTGAAAAGTACTAAAAACTGCAGGGTGCAAAACGGTCAAAGCTCAATGATTCCCATCCAGCCACAAGCAAAGGTGATCCGTTCACACAACAGAACAACTAACGATACCCATCAGCTACATATTAGGATCGTTGCTACCCTTGATTACGTAGAAACTTCTTAATCCCTCCATCACAATACAATGACTAACACCTATTGTCCTGCATAGGACAAGCTTCCTCTTTCCCACAACTTTAAGAACCCCAGGCTCGCTCACTCTATACCAGGGATGGCGAACCATTTTGGCACCGAGTGCCCAAACTCGGTGATGGGGATGGCGGTGGTGGTGGCGGTGGCAGCGGGGGGTCGGGCTCAGTGGCAGCGGGGGGCAGGGGGCAAGGAAGCAAGGGCGACGGGAATGGTGGGGTCAGGCTAATTGGCGGTGGCAGTGGGAGGGGCAGAGATGGCGGTGCAGGCAGGGACAACAAGGGTGATGGCAGGTTTGGACGGTGACGGTGTGGGGGGGGATTGGCGGCAGTGGGGGGCAGGGGTGGGGGCAAGGGTGAGGGCAGCAAGGGCAACGGGGGCAGCGGGGGTCAGTGTCATCGGCGGCGGCAGTGGGAGGGGCAGGGATGGCGGCAGTGATGGCAGCGGAGATGGGGTCGGCGGCGGCAGGGGCGAGGGCGATGGCAACGGCAACGGCAGGGTCAACCTGATACCTGACATGCACCCTGTTCCCCCCACTTCCCCCTCCGCAAATTCCTCATGGCTGGTCCAGTGGAGGGGGAAGTGGGGGGGGTCAGGGAGCATGTTGCGTGCCAGGCAAAAGCTCTTTGCGTGCCACCTTTGGCACGCGTGCCATAGGTTCGTCATCCCTGCTCTATACCCCAGAGCACAGAGAGAAACTCCTTGTTCCATGAGCTCCTTGCCCTTCCAGAACACGGCAAACAGCCCGAAAAACTCACAACAACTAACATATGAAAATATTGGCAGTATTTTCTCAGTTACAATGAGAACTGAAAGAAAGGGTAACTACTCATTAATGGAGGAGTGTTTGCATATAGAAAGGAGGAAATATCTTGAGTTTATTCTTCCAAGAGGTGGGTTGCAAGTTATATGGCACCTCTGACCTCACTAGTCCCTTTCTTTTCCCACTTCCCACTGCTCCCACAAGACAGTTGCAGCCACTTCTGGTCAGACATTTCCCTCACAATATGCATGCATTCACTTGTGTACATGAACTTTAGCCTACGATTGGAAGCGATCTTTGATTACGGGGGCAACAGCCACCAATAAGTGGCAAATATGCGCTATTCACATTATTTAGAGATGGAACACAGCAAAAACATAAGATAAAAATACTAAGCACATGCAAATGGGTACAGCACACCTCTTGAATAACAACATCGTCCACAGGTAATTCTGCCAGTTCTGCCACAGCCCTGGCCATGGAAAAACAGCATCTTTCCTGTAGCTGCTTCAGAATTCTCCTGCATTCTGTCTGGAAATTCTCATCAGTGTAACTTCTTAGAAGGGCAGGATCAACTGAAATGGAAGAGTCCTTCAAGATGCAACTGAGGGCACTCATCTTCTTCATATTTGGTCCTATATGCAAAAACAGCACAGGAGAAAAACAACCATCACCCCTTAAAACAGTGTAAACGGTATTATAAAGATGAGAGCCTTTTTAAAAGAAGCAGATACCAGGATAAACATTATTAACGTATCTTACTCTGCTGAAGGCCTTCTTCAAAACACAAAGGCTGCCAACAGGCTGGTGGCATGAAGTGAGAGGATATTTTTAGCTGTGGCACCTTGATGGAGGACTCGCACTAGCTGTATTCAGACTGATGAAGCTGTTTGGATGAGCAGCGAAACGTTTCTATCTCTCAAAAAAGAAGTCCAGTAGCCATGACTCAACTTCCAGATCACCTGGATGACTGAGAATCTTCACAGACACCTTTATAGACGGAGATGCACTCTGTAGCATTGACACGCTATTTACTGGAACCTGTAGTTTATTGAGTGGCCACCTGTGAATCCCACATATGGATGTTTCTGCACCTGTACTAAACCATGGACCATTCTACTTCTTAAACAGAGAAGTGTTAGCATACCCCACCCTCACTGTATATGTGCCCTTGCGTCTAATGATCATGGTTATCCCTCAGTTTTCCTCATCTGCCATAGTAGATGAATAGCTAGTATATGTACAAGTATGGTAGACTGAGGGGAGGATGGATGGTGTGAATTCACAGGTGATCACTTGAAGAACTACAGCTGTGGGACTACACAAGAACAGCACAACCTGTCTTTCTGCTTTATGGTCAATGTGAATCACACAAATGGATGACTGACAAGCTCACTTGCCAGCTGGATGGCCACCTGTAGAGATTACTGCTGTGCCAAAACCAGTGTCAAGTTGCTTCCTATCTGGTCTGTAATATCGGATGGATGTCGAGGCTTACAGCTTTATAGATGTCTTTTAGCTACAGTAATCCCCTGCCTATCGCAGGCTTTAGGGACCCGGCCCGCAATAATGGAAAATCTGTAAGATGCAGATGCTGGGGCGGACTGAGACTGAGGGGGGGGGCTCTCTGGGGCCTCCTACACTTACTTAAGGCCTGGCACTGCTCCAAATGGGCTTCCTGGGCCTGTTGGAGGCCCCAGAAGTGGTTTTGGGTGATCCGGAAGTCACTTCTGGGTTCACCAGAAACAACTTCTGGAGTCACAGACAGGCAAGGCCCAGGAAGCCCCTCAGAGGCCCTTTCGGGGCAGCGCCAGGCCTGGGGTAAGTGCAGGAGGCCCCAAACGGGCCCACGCAGCTTGCCCCAGGAGCCCTTTGTTTCATATACTGTGGTCCATGATATACCGGGACCGCAGTAGATGACACGAAATGGCAGGGGATGACTGTATATCCGTTTAAGGAAGGCCACTGAGGTAGCAACAGCTTTAGTTGTGTGACCCTTCAGACGTCCAAAGATTAGTCTCTTTGTCAGTTGATAAAATAGCTTGCTTGCATTGACAAGCCACTTTGATAAATACCGGGTGTTATTTGAGACCTGATAACTAATAAAAAGTCAGTTCTCCGAATGTGCTTAGTCCTTGATATATCGAATGCTGGGGCTTGAATGAGTCTGCTTATAGGGATGAGGTGGAGCGGTTGATTGAGTGGTGCAGAGAGAATAACTTGCTTCTGAACACATTAAAAACTAAGGAGCTCATAATAGATTACAGGAAGAAGAAAACAGATCTTCAACCACTATTCATTAGTGGAGACTGTGTAGAAAGGGTGACCGACTTCCGTTTGTTGGGAGTCCATATTGAGGAGAATTTAACCTGGAGTGTAAACACCTCTGAGCTGCTGAAAAAGGCCCAACAGAGACTGTACTTTCTGAGAGTGCTCAGAAAGAATAACATCACTCAGAGACTATTGGTGTCTTTTTATCATTGTGTAATAGAAAGTGTACTGACATACTGCATATGTGTGTGGTATGCCAGTTGTACGGTGGCTCAGAGGAAATCACTCCAGCGGGTTATCAATATGGCACAGAAGATCATCGGATGCCCACTCCTCACATTGGAGGAATTACACAGCTCCCGCTGTCTTAAGAAAGCTCAGAATATTGTAGGAGATATTTCTCATCCTGGTCACTCTCTGTTTGTACCACTACCATCAGGCAGAAGGTATAGATCAGGGGTCTGCAACCTTTAAGATATAAAGAGCCACTTGGACCCGTTTTCGACGGGAAAAAAAACCCTGGGAGCCGCAAAACCATTGCAACATTTAAAACAAATATAACACTGCATATATTGTTTCTTACCTTAATGCTAACACTCTTCTGAACCTACTGTCTTCTCTGTGGAGCCATGACTGCTTATTTATATACAGTGGACCCTTGTATAACAAACAGTTTGTATAATATAAAATCTGTACAACATAAAATATTCTGGAGATAGGGGAAATTTGCTTAACATAATCACCTCTACAACATAAAAATGGGATCACTCCATTTTCAATGCAGTCCTATGGGAAATTTGTATAAAGGAAAATTTGCTGAACATAATTTCATTTGGAGCGAATTAATTCCTTTATAGAGGTACCACTGTATTTCTGCAGGGGGGGCGTGTCCGGAGAAGACCAGAGCACCCCCACTAAATCAAAATGTGTGTGTGTGTGTGTGTGTGTGTGTGTGTGTGTGTGTGTGTGTGTGTGTGTGTGTGTGTGTGTGTGTGTGTGTGTAAATCACCAACATTGCAATCTACAGAAACAAGTGGCTCCAGATTCCCTCGCTCTTCCTTTCTCCCTTTCCTTGCACTCAGCGTGAGGCACAGAGGGGGCCCTCTGGATCTTGGGGTAGCAGCAGCACCACTTCCATCTGCCACAGCCAAGGAGGCTGGGGTGGAAGGCTCGTGGGCTTTGTAGTCCCACCGCCCCTGGAGGCCCCCCCCCTGAGCAGGACCATGAGAGTGGAGTATGGGGGCCTCTTTGTGAGCGGGTGGATGGGGGTGGGGTGTGGGCACCGCTGCCCCCCCACTCCAAAGGAAGGGCCCTGCCAAGGGCGCATCTTGTGGCAGGGAGTTCCACTCGCCCTCGCCGCCGCCCCGGAAGTCCTCACCTCGCCCCACCCGTCCTTAGCGGGTCCTTCCGGAAGTGGATGCCGTGGACGTCGACGTGGGCCTCCCCGCCAGCGTTCACGGCCCAGACCACGTTGTCGGCCAGGCTGGCCCCTCGGGCCACCCCGTGAGGGGGACGAGCCACCACCAGCAGCAGCGCCAACAGGCGCCAACCCAGAGCCAAGCTGCCGGAGCCGTCCAGCAGCAGCAGCAGCAGCGCTCCCGAAGCCGCCGCCGCCGCCATCTCGGGGGTTCCTTCCCGGCGCCTCGCCGCGGTCCTGCCCCGCCACCGCCGCCGCCGCTGCCGCTCCTCTTGCTGCTGGTGGTGCGGCGGCTGCTTTTCTCACTCGCCCGGGACCTCCGGGGGCGCCGTCTGTGGCTGCTGCTGCTGCTGCCGCCGCAGGTGCCGCCGCGCTCCCGTCCTCCCTTCCAAGAGGGATGGCGCTGGCGCTGGCTTCTCCCGCTCCACGCCCTCGGCGGGCAGACACACTCGGCGGGCGGCAGCAGCAGCTCCTCGGTGGAGCCCATCGCGGCCGCTCCGCCGGCCACGGCCCATGGGTGGGTGGGGGTGGGGTGGGCGCCGTGGGTTCCTTCCCGGTGCCTCAGTTCGGCCGCGCTCCTGCCCCGCCGCCGCCGCCGCCGCCGCCACTCCTGAGGCACATCCCGCCCGCCCGCCAGCCTCCGCTCTCTCAGGCCGACGCCTCAGCCGCGAGGGGGCACCCGAACCCGCTCGCTTTGCCGGCTCCCCGCCTCACCGGCCAATCGCCGTGCCGCTCCCAGGCCCCGCGCCTCCCCATTGGCTGCCCCGGGGCCGCTATTTGCATGCCGGCCAGCCGGCCAGCCCGCCACCTCCCGGAGCCGCTGGGTTGCCGAAAGTATAGATCTATTAGAACAAGGACGGAAAGATTCAAAAATAGTTTTTACCCAATAGCATTATCCATGCTAAACTCTGTTAAAAATTAAGTTGACGGGTAATATTGGTGTTGAATGTGTTACATATATATCGTATAGGGGTATGGCTGTTGTTGTTTTTTTTAATTGTAGTTTTTATGGATTGTGTAGGAACGTTGCTAGGTGAAAGAGTGTAGGGATGTGGGTATGTTTGGATTTTATGTCAGTTTTAAATGAGTGTAAGTGATGTTTTGGCATGTGAATGTTGGAGTATGTGTATGGATGGTTTGTTTTTAAATTGTAGATTTTACGTCTTGGATTTTTATGCTGGGTTGTGTGAATGACTGACTGGATGGCACTTTTAATCTCGTTGTATTTATACAACGACAATAAATTGCATTCCTATTCCTATTCCTATTCCTATTCCTTGAAGAACATCCAGTGTGTGAAGTGACCCCCCCCCAGGACTGAAGTTAGAAGATTTCCTGGGTTCGTTCATTATCCTCAGTAATGCTGGATAATTCTTTACGCAGTCAACCTCAGTGTGGCAAAATCAAGATGATTGATCGAACCTTTGCTCTGAGAAAGTGACAGATCACTGTCTCCTGACGTCAGTTTCAGTGTTGCAAACCAGGCTTGACATAGCCACCACAGGGCTATCAGAATGACCTTTGATCTCTCATGTTTTTTCACTACCATCTTGTGTAGTAGAGGTATTGTTGGAAAGAAATAGAAAAAGATTTCTCAACCACTGAATCTTAAGTGACTAACAAACTGTTTCGTAAGCTCTAGAACGGTGGTGGCAAACCTTTGGCACTCCAGATGTTTTGGACAACAGACTTGGAATTCTGGGAGTTGTGGTTCAAAACATCTGGAGTGCAAAGGTTTGCCACCACTGCTCTAGCATGTTCTGAAGCTTCCACACATGCAGCTGAATATCCATATGTGTATGACATAAAGGTGTATAGCTAAAGATGACAAATGTAAATCCAAGTCATGAACCTGTGTGAGCAACTAAGGAACAAAACAATTTTCCTTACCGTACGGAAGAACAGTGTCTGTATCTGCAAAAACCTGAAAAAGTTTTCCCAGTTCATACTGTGTTCTGCACTGCTGTAGCATCTGTTCAAGAAGAAATGAAGCCTGTGATTCCAGCCAGGGCACAGACAGGATGGATTGTGGCACTTCATAGGAGGCTTGAAGCTGTGTAAACACCATCTACAATGAGAATCTTGGGACTCCAAAGATTCCAAAGTACTCACCTTCACCACCCCTACAGTTCTTGTCTAAGACAATTACTACCAACAATTTAAGACACTTAAAAACTGTCTTCACATAAAAAAGGACTATTTGTGGCTATACGTTATATATTAGGGGCATAGTGGCTCAGCAGGCTAGAGTGCTGAAACTGTCATCTGCAAAGTTGGCAGCTTAGTGGTTCGGATCCTGGTTACCATGCTAATAACCCCAGCTCCTGCCAACCTAGGAGTTCGAAAACACGTAAATGCAAGTAGATAAATAGGTACCGCCATAAGAAGCAGGAAGGTAACAGTGTTCCATATGCAGAAATGCATTCAGCAATGCTGGGCACATGGCCTGGGAGTTGCACAACATTGGCTCTTTGGCTTGGAAACAGAGATGACCCCTGCCCCTAGTCAGACATCAGTGGTTGCTGATGGGTTATGCTTATTTTTATTTTTTGTTCCTATTTGTGTTTTATTTTATTATTATTATTGTTTTCTTTATTACTCGTATTTTGTTTTGATACGTTGGGGCTTGTATGTCTGGGCAAGATGTTTTTGCAACGTGTTGTACACTGCCTTCAGTTCCCATGGGAAAATCGGGCAGTCAACAAGTACAAAGGTAAATAAAAAAATAAAAAAATAAACCTTTACCATTATGTCTAAATTAACTGCTCTTCGCCAAGTAACATGAAATTTTAGTTTACAAAGCCAAAAGCAACATAGCTATAGAAAAAGCTTTGCAATGTCTTCTATCATTACAGTGGTCCCTTGTATAACAAACAGCTTGTATAACATAAAATTTGTACAACATAAAAATTCAGAGATAGGGGAAACACATAATCGCCTATGGGGAGCAACATAAAATGGGATCAAAATGCTATGGGAATTTGTATAAAGGAAAATGTCTTCAACGAATTAATTACTTTATGGTTTTCTTAGCAGACCCCCCCCCCAACCCCCCCCAATTTCATAAAATACATCCGGTTTTGCTTACTTTTAAAAGACTAGCTTGGAAGGCAAGGAGCTTGATCTGGGCTTCACTGTAATTTTTGTAGGTCATGCATAATTCATACACTTCCAGCATCATCTTCAGTGGGGAATCCTTAATGCAATGACACACAAGCACACTTTTCTGTTAGGTATTTCCCCCAAAGAAGGCGGCATGATTCATTAAAGAAATATATTACTATTGAAAATCCCACCCCATCTCAGTTTAATACTTGAAATTCTTAAAGCATAATGAGGTATTTACATTATGATTTCTGGTTTGTTTGTTAAGTTATAGGACATGTGATTAAGTTTGGTCAATGCTTTCAAAGGCTGTTTATAATTTCTTATATGTTGTCTTACAGAGTGCGTGATTTAACATATGGAGTTTGTTTCAATTTTGTGTATTTGTATTCCATACTCCCTCTTTTGATATGTTTTTGTCGGGACAGCTCAGCTTCAGAATTCTCTTGGAATTGACTCTGTGGAAGTGTAACCCACAATTGTATGATCCATACAGATATTGACGAAGAACTCGTTTTGACATCTGGAAGAACTGTATCAGGAACACCAAGAATTGCAGAAGGCTACCATGACTCAGATGATATGCAACACATGGAGTGGGCTGACAACTGAGCTACAGATCTAAATATCTAGCCAAGGATTCAAATCTTTAATTTCACTTTCTGATGCACCTATCCAAACCTTCTCTATGTCAGCATGCCCACAGCATCTTTGGGGGTGCATAACATGGACCTAGAAATCCAGTCTTCCCCAGAAGGGTTGAAGAGAAGAGAAAGGGGAACCCTCCCTGCAAATTTGGTTTCTCTGGGTGTTTTGGGGGCCATTTTATAACCCAAACAAACTGACAAATCAAAAATCGCTGAAAACCTGTCAGTTCATATTCATTGGGGGGAATCAATCCATATGTATACAAATTGACAAATTAATAATATTTGAACAATTTTTACAATTCGTTTTAATTAATGCTCATCTCTAGTTCAACCATAGTCCTTTACGTCTCGCTAGATTTCTGATCAACCGAGCATATTGGTATAGAAAAAGATCCAGAAAAACAGTACTGCAGATGCCTCTACTGAAGTTGTGGTGGAGGTCAAATTTAACAGAAACAACAGGCACCAGAGGATTGTCCACCAGATTCGTAGGATGAGGTGAGAGGAGACCCCATGAAGAAATGGAAGAAAAGAGTCATCACAGTTGAGTTGGGAGGCCTACGTGTTGAAAGGTTTAATCATGCTCAGTTTCCTTGGTAAAAAATTTCCAAATTTTTACAGATTTAAATGCTTTAACATTTCCCTAGATGTAGCAGCAAAGGAGGAGCTTGTCTATAGCTCTGTATGCACAAAGTTCCAGCTGCAACTGCAGCCAAATCAGCAGCAACACTAATACAGTGCTGCACAGCTGCAGAGCCATGCAGCCCAGATGGCACAGCGCTTCAGAGGGATTTTAGAATAATATGAAGAAACACACACAAATAAAGATTTCAGTCTGGGCTGCTTAAAGAAATGTGTGTGTGTTGTGTTATTACAATCATGACTGACTCTTTATGACTCCATATCCATGGAGTTTTCTTGGCAGGAATACTGGAGTGGTTTGCCAGTTCCTACTCCAGGCGCCTACAGCACCTGGTATTCCCTGGTGGTCTACCATCCAAGTACTAACCAGGGCCGACCCTGCTTAGCTTCCGAAATCAGGCAAGATCGGATGTGCTTAGGGCATCTAGGCAGCTTGCTTAAAGAAATCGGGTCTGCGTATTTCCACTCCACTATTAGCAGCTATCCAGCTGAGTCTAAGTTATACTAGGGCATGATTACCTTTAGAAACAACTGAAAACCATGAAGTAGTGTTCTGTTTTTCTGCTTCCTTAGAAGCATCTCCCAGAGGGCGGTCAAGTCCTGGAGATTCCACTCATGGGTTTGAAGTGAGTCTTCAATGTAGTTTTTCATTTCAGCAGTGGTGGAGATATCCAAGGAAGTTATTATCCAAACACAGAGACAGTGGATAATGTGCACATCCTGCCAAATGCATGATATAGAGAGAGGATTTTTTCCCAAATAAAGCTTGTGTCAACTTACTGGTCTAATAAAAATGACTCACCCTTCTTCAAACTGTGTATAACAGGGGTGCCCAAACTTTTTGTAAGGAGGGCCAGATTTGGTGGCTGAGAATGTGTCAGGGGCCGGTTGCTCCCTGACCCTGCCACCCCACTGCAAGCCCCACCCACTGACCCCTTGCAACCCCACCTGCAGGAAGGAAGGCAGGGACCAAGGGAGGGAGGGAGGGAGGTGGAAACCAAGAGAGGAAGGAAGGAAGGTGGGGAACAAGGAAGGGAAGGAGGGAGGGAGGTGGAGATCAAAGGAAGGAGGGAGGGAGGAAGGAAGGGAGGTGGGGACCAAAGGAAGCACAGGGAGCCGTGGCCACAGGTCGCCCCTTGGAAGAGGTGATCTGTGCAACCTTGCACCCCCCCAAGCTCCCCAGCGGTGGCGACGGCTCACCCGCTGGCCCACCCCAAAGCAGCTTGGCGGTGGCAGAGCCCCGCTGGCCTGCCCACCCCCACACATTCCCCTGCGGTGCCGGTGGCGGCAGACCGCCCGTCTGCCCAAGCTTCCCAGCAGTGTCAGTGTTGGCAGAAGATTTTTAAAAAAAACATGGGGCAAAGGAGGGGTGGGCCAGCCAGTCGCGGGCCACTCAGAATGGCCTGACGGGCTGGATTTGGCCCCCGGGCGGACTTTGGGCAGGCCTGGTGTATAATAACCACACGGCCTTTTCAACCTAACCGAAGGTGTACCTGAAAGCATGCAGCCAGAACGCTCAGAACTGGAGCATGGTGCTTGACGGTTTCACCCAGAAGGTAACACCAAGGATGTGGTTGCTGCTGACACTGAAGCAGAATGTGGAACACATTATACATGGTCTGCCCATGCTCATTATGCCCCGGCAGGTGGACAGTGCTATGCTGCTCTTCCAGCTGAACGTCTGGAGCCTGGAAGGCCAGCCTCAAGTGATCCTGCAAAGGATGGCGGAAGTCTTGGAAGATGAGGGTGATCTGGAAACAAGTGAGGGAAAAAAATGAAGTAAAAATTCTCATACACACAGATAATAACAAAGAAATTGAAACATTGAATCGTGTCCTTTTTGTATGTGATTGTTATAGAAATGAACGTATTAAATTAATTACTCAAGCCCATAATGAGTGTCTTCCCAGGTAGGACGCTGAACTGGAATTTAAAATATTTATTAAGTGATACAAACAAGGGGACCACTGAATCTGTGGCCAAGTTTCTTTTCTTTTTTTTTGCCCAAAGAATACCGAAGACAACCTTGGCCTCTGTTAGCTCTTAATATAATCATGAATGGCACAATGTTTGTATAATTCACTTTTACTACCCAAACTGTTTTAGCCTATCTTAAAATTTTGTAATGGTTTTACTCCTTTTTTCCTTTTAAAACTACATGTATGTATTTTTATCTTATTGGTTGGGTCTGTGGCCGCATATATTGTTGTTGTAATACACACATACTCAACAGTTCCACGGAACTCCCTCCTCCCCAAGGGCCAGTAATCCTGGTGAGGTTGAGGGAGAAAGCATAACATGCCGAACAGAAAAAGAAATATGGCTGACAATACCAAGGCAACCTAATAATTAAAAAGCAAAACGAAACCAGGACTTTATAGACCAGGAGTGTATAACTGGACTAGCTCAAAGAGACTTTCGTGCCCTTTTGTGTGGTGCAGTGGTTAAACTGCTCTACTGCAGCTATAACTGTGCTCATGACCTGGGGTTCAATTCCAGGTTGCAGGCTCAAGGTTCACCCAGTCTTCCATCCTTCTGACGTTGGTAACATGAGTACCCAGCTAGTTGGGGTGGGGAGTGGGGGGGAGCAATGTGTAGCCTGCATAATCACTTGTAAGCCACCCAGAGAGTGCCTTAGGCACTACGGGGCTGTGTATAAGCAGGACACTTTGCTCTTCTTGCTTTTCATGTCCAAAGATGTTCTTCCAGCCTCTTGCAAATCCAACACATAGCACAAAGAACCTCCCGAAAAGGTTGAGCTGCAGCCAAGAGAGAAAGGCAGAGGAACTGTCTCCATGACAATCCCTTTTCCTAGCCAAAGGGAGATGTGGACCTGGCCCATGACATTTGTTTTAAAAAATTATAACATGAGTAATCCAGCGCTCTTCCTCTTTACCAAATGAATCAATATAGATTTGCTTCAATCTTTTTTGCACAAATTAGTAAATATAGTCACTGTGAAGATTCGCAGTCATCCAGGTGAGTTTATCTGAAAGTTGAGTCATGGCAACTGGACTTCTTTTCTTGAGGGATTCAAATGTTTCGCTATTCATCCAAGCAGCTTCATCAGACTGACGAAGCTGCTTGGATGAGTAGCAAAACGTTTCAATCTCTCAAGAAAAGAAGACCAGTTGCCATGACTCAACTTCCAGATAAATACGGTCCCCTTCTACTGATCTGCCCACCCTTAATATTATCAATTATTATCAATGTCTTCTATAGATAGCAACAACATCAAAAACTGAAACTCTACATTCATCACCTCTGCCATCTTACCTCAGTTGGTTGGTAGCTGAACATTTGGGCTTCAGTGACAAATTGCAGCCACTCGTTGGCTCTAGCACACATTTTCAGATATGACGTGCTTAGTTTGATGTTATGAAGCCTACAAAAATGAACTACCAAAGACCACTGCTTTCTTGCATCACCTGATGACCTATGAAGAAAAGTTACATTTCACACTTAGCTAGCAAATGATCAAAACAGCAGTCTATGCACACACTCAAATTGTCATATTCCCTTTTCTGCTTTTTCCTCTATTCTGACATGAGTGAATGAATGTAGGGGAAAAAATAAGCTAAACGAGTTATGCTGAAAAATCATTTGCCTGAAGAGCTATCCAAACACCTCCTCTTTGCAAAGAGAAGATGGCAGGGACTATTTAGATTAAAAACAAATGAGGTTAAGCTTTGATGATCCTTGAGAAATAACTTCAGTTCTAACATTTTAAATAATCAACTGAAAATGAACATGAGGAAGAAAAACAGAGTTAATCTCTATCCGTTGTATATCAGAAATGTAAAAGTATATTGAGAGAGAGAAAGAGAAAGAACAACAATCTTTAAAACTTATACAGTAGTACTAAATAATAATTTAATAGTGAAGGTTTCTGGGAGTCCAAGAACAGCTGGGGAACCGACGTTGGGAAACGCTGCATTATAGCCATCACTAATGTTACGGCGTTTGCAAAAAGACCAAAGCTCTATAAATGGTCAATCAATCGCTACACAGACAAGGGTCTTTAAGTAGGTTAGAGCCTTGTCTAACCTACTTAAAGCAGACAAAGGTCTTTAAGTATGTTGTGGGTTAACGGGCCTCAAATAGCCAGTTTGTAACGCTGCCATTATCAGCAAGCCTGCCTGTCACGTTCGCCATGGCAAGAAGCTTAGTCATGCTTGGAATCCAGTACGCATGCTCCAGGCATAACAGCACTTCTATTGTTTAACTTATCACTGCCTAGGCCAATCATAACAGATGCTTGTGGCTCCATGTAACACGTATGCTCAGGGCCAGCGCTAGGGTTTTCTGCGCCCTAGGCGAGGGGCGGGGGGGCGGGGGCAGGGGCGGGGCAGAGGCGGACGGGCAAGCGGGGGGGGGCAGGCGGAACACCCTCTGGACCATGAAATGCTGACCGTGCAAAGCCGAGAGCGCCCAAGGAACATCTAAGCACAGGGAAGTCTCAGAAGACCAAGGAGATCCATCGAACCTTTTGGGTCACGGTTGCCACACACACACAAAAATCAAACGCCTCATCCAGATCCCCCAAGCTTTCCTCTCACTGGCAGCGGCGGGGGCAGGGCGGGCGGCGGATGGGCGGCGGGGGCTGATGACACCCAACTCTACCTTTCATCGCCTCCAGTTTCTAAGGGAGCTACACCCAAAGTGGCCTTTGTTGCTAGGTGGCACAGTATAGAAATCTAATGAATAAATAAATAAATACCGTATATACTCAAGTATAAGTTGACCCTAGTATAAGTTGGGGCCCCTAATTTAACCCCAAAAAACTGGGAAAATTTATTGACTCAAGTATAAGTATAAGCCTAGGGTGGGAAATGCAGCAGGGCCTGGCAACTCCTCCTTTGTGAGCTGGGGGGCGGGGCGGTGTGTGATGTTTAAAATGACTTTTAGCCACTGAGGCAAATGCTTGGGTTGGTGGCTAAAAGTCATTTTAAACATTGTACACCACTCCCCTGCAACATGGGTGGATGGGGGTCAGGAGAAGTGGCGCACAATGTTTAAAATGACTTTTAGCCACCGACCCAAGCACTTGCCTCAGTGGCTACAAGTACTGACCCGTATATAAATCGAGGGCCCCTTTTTTCAGCCCAAAATTAGGGCTGAAAAACTAGGCTTATATTCGAGTATATACAGTATATAAATACAGCACTTTGCCACACTGTATAAGCAATTCATACAACTAAATTACTAAGGTAACTCACTAAACCCAGAAAAAGGATGAAGTATTAAATCTATAGCATATGATTTAGGAGTTGGCCTTTCTGGTGATCAGACAGAACCAACTCATATTGTCAACTTACTTCTTTATCCCTTGATGCTCAATTTTCTCCCAGACTGCTTCCTCCAAGCAGACAAGAAGCTCTGTTGCTGCTGCTTTCTCTCCATAAGCTAGTTCTGTTAACTTGTCAACTGAAAAAAGAACAGGCAATGCATTTTTGCTACTATAATATGTTCATTTCGATAAGCAACCTTCTTAAAAGATAGACATGAAAAGATGGTTAGACACCAATGACGTCACTTTGGATGTTCTGAAAAGGTTCCACATATAAAAACAAGAACAGAATTTCCTGTCCTTATGCACCAGCCCTCCTGATAAAATATGATACTTTCCCAATATTAAAAAAGATATGCCACTATAAAAGGCAAAAAGAAAGAAAAATTACCCAAAGACTGTCGGATAGAGTTATGCTGAGGCTCGTCTCTTCTAGACATGAAGCTCAAAATTATATTTGCTGCTTTGAGATCCACGCGGAGTTTCAGACTATCCAAGCCCAGCAATTCCAAAAAGCAGACACAGGCTGCAGCAACAGAAGGCTTGTGAAAGAATGAGAGGGCCAAAAAATAAGCACTGTTGCCTGCCTGCTGAATCCTAAAAGAGAAAGAAGCAACAATCAGCCTAATACATTTCACACAACAGAGTTTGGATTTAAGAATTCAGTTAAAATCAATGAGATTGCATGGATACAGAGAAAACTCTGTATCCCCAAGTCATTATGCTCTTAGTCTTGGCTTAGGATACTCCAATTTTTTCTTTTTTAAAAAATAGTGACACCAGTCACTGTGACAGTCCACAGAGAAGACAGAAGGTGTTGAAATGGAAGGAAACGGGACAGAAGTTAAATCTCGAGGGACAGATGTCAACAATCAAGGGGAAGTTGCGGCGAAGTGTCACAAGGGAGCAGATGGGGAGTAGATGACAGGCAGGCAGAATATTTCTTTGTGAGAGTTAAAATAGGGATGCAGGTGGAAAGGAACGGAACAGTGAGGGAGCACAAGACAGGCGAGGGGGTGGGCGAGGAGGAGAGAGCAGTTGAAAAACGGCAGTTGAGGAGAGGAGTCCTGAGAGTTGAAGGACCAGGAAACCCAGACAGAAGGAGAGTCGGTGGAAAAGAGGGAAACAAACGGGGTTGCCTTTACCCACATCGGGAACTCAGCGCTTCGTCTTCACCCCATCTGGGAGAGCTGTAAGACTGCCTGGCAAAGCCCAGCCCAAGGGACCTCCAGGATGGATCCCGGGTTGGGGATGGGAACCACGGGGTGTGGTTTGCCACCACTGCTGTGGTACCCAGTGCGCGGATCCTATAGTGCAGTGGTTCTCAACCTGTGGGTCCCCAGATGTTCCTGGACTGCAACTCCCAGAAACCCCTTCTAGCACAGCGAGTGGTGGAGGCTCCTGGGAGTTGCAGTCCAGGAACATCTGGGGACCCAGAGGTTGAGAACCACTGCTAGAGTGAATCTGGTACCACCACTCCGCAAATAAACAACAACCCGTTTGTGCAAGATATTTTGTTAGACAGTTTAATGTTGCCAAACATCAGTTATCACCCGTTGAATTCCTCTAATGTTATTGAACTCCCAAGAGAAGTACAAGAGCCGGTCATTTTTAAAGAGTTTAATAAAAGTTCGTTTAATTTTGGAGAAAATGCCGTCATCTGTCATCAAGGGAACCCAGGTTGGCTGGCACTGAACTCTTACAGTCACTTAGGTTAATTCCTTGAAACCCACCTCACAAATTGTTCAAACAATTAACAGGATCTTATTGTAACACAAAAAACATTTGTCCTGGAAATAATAGCCGTATTTATTGAGTTTTAATGACAACAATGCTTGTCTCCTTGGAATAGTTGATACATTCCCAAACTCTCTGCCCCTTTTAAATACTCACAATTGCTTTGGGTTTTTGCTTTTTGCTAGCTGGTGGACTAAAAATGTCCCAAAGGCACATGAGGGGCGCTGGTGATGCAAGTAATAGCAGAAATCAAGATGCTCGATTTCTGCGTATTTGCTGACGACAGCTGAGCGTGAAAAGTGAGGAAGATCACTGCAAGCATCTAGACAGAATAGAAAAATGGCACGATTTTATTTATTTATTTATTTATTTATTTATTTATTTATTTTTACATTTTTATACCGCTCCCATTTCCCTGAGGGATCTCTGGGCGGTTCACATAAAAAACAAGTTAAAAACATGTACATCAATGAGAGGAGATATTAGGCAAGAGGCGTAAAAATTGACAATAAAAATGGTAAAAGTGACAATTAAAAAAAACGACACAAAAATTAGCAGGGGGAAAAAAAACACTTTGGTACATCCTATCAATCGCCAAAGGCATCCCTGAACAGCCAGGTCTTAAGCGATTTCTTAAAGGCTGCCAATGAGGGAGCCTGGCGAATCTCGCTGGGGAGTTTGTTCCATAGTTCTGGGCCAGCCACTGAGAAGGCCCGCTTGTGGGTAGCTACCCTACGGGCCTCTCTAGGCGTGGGCACCCGAAGCGAGAGAGCCACAGACGCTCGGGTTGGTCGGGACAGCTCTGATCGTAGGGATTGTGAGCAAACTTAAAAAAGAGAAGGCTCAACAGCTTGCAGGGGACAGATCTAGCTCTGTCTTGTTCTCTGATGTTCACTTTTGTCCAAGGATAACTTTCCCTGGATCAACTCCATAGAGCAGGCATGTCCAAACATTGGCCCCCTGATGTTTTGGACCACAACTCCCAGAATTCCAAGCTTGTATTTCCAATGGCAAAGGCCTGCGGAGGTTGTGGTCCAAAACATCTGGAGGGCCGAAGTTTGGACATGCCTGCCAAAGAGAGAACACTTCTGTGCTTCTTGCAAGCCCCATCCATTTCAGAGGGACTGGTGCAAAAGATGAATTTGATGGGCTCCTCAGCAGCTTGGTCCTTAGCTGTTCAACAAATTTCTGAGTTATAATGGGATATAGCAAGAAAAGATCACAGCCTATTTATTGCAGCCTAGGGATATGCCACCATACAAAAAATGGATTTTCCCCATAATATATTATTTCTATGCAGTAGCACCCCATCAGTGGATGACTTGTCCCCTCTTACACACTTTAATAGGCAAGATATTCTAAAACAATTAGAGGGCTCCATGAATACAGAAAGCCAACCAGAGTAAACTCTCCAGTTTCATCTCTAAGTTGAAAGACATGTAGAGGTCTGAAACAAGAGCTGGAAAACACAAAACACCTTCCACTGTAACAGTACACAGGATGAAGTTTGCCCAATGCACAAAAAGAATACAGTAATAGCTTGGGTTAAGAGTAAGTTGGCTTAAGAGCATTTTGCAAGACAAGCAAACATTTCTTCTCAATTTTGCCTTGATTAACAAGCAATGTCTTGATATACAAGCACTGGGGCAGGTCACATGATCACAAGTGAGACAGTGCAGCCTCCAAAGCAAAGGGGTGAGAGAATAGAGGTCTCCCTTGCACCAGGCAGGAATGTGCAGGTTAGGGTTTTAGGGTTTTATTTTTCTTCTTATTTTTTTCAAACCATTTCTAGTCATGGGGCAGCTAGTCAAGTGTGTTTGGGCTACAAATTGCACTTTATTATTGTCACATTAAAAATACAGAGCTATAAATCCAGTTGTTAGTCCAAAGCAGAGCAGATTCCACAGCCAGATACACAAACTATGGTGTGGACGTAGACTTCTAGCCAACTTCTTTTGTGAGTTTTGGCATTTTGTGTGTGCAATGTGTGGTCTATGGCACCCAAGAATGAATAATCTGGAGTTTCCATTATTTTTTATAGGGAAATTTGCTTTGATATAAGAGTGTTTTGGTTTACAAGCTTGTTTCCAGAATGGATTATGCTCGTAAACCAGGGTATTAATGTAAGTAAATCTACCAAACAAAAACCATCTATGGAAGTTGGAGAGCTTTCCTGGGATTGCCTTTCTTATATGAGTGAGTAGTTGGGAGGCATATCTTTCACTGCTGTATGGGAAATTTAAATTTCTCAATACTTTATTTCCTATTTTTAATAAACATTACTATAGGTTCAACTTGCCTTTTTTCTAGTAAAAAACTGACACTTTTTAAGAAGGTAATCCCACTGGTACTAATATTTAACTAAATTAATATGCTTCTTGGGAAAGGGATATTTCTTCTTACATTGAGCACAACCTTACACCAGATGAACTTTCATGAGAGAACATTCATGCTACTCCACATAAATACAATTTTATTTCCAGTATTATGTTTTATTCAGACTGCACTTACCGGGAAAAGCAAGTGCATTTGTTGAATGCCAGCCAAACAATTTTGTGGGATCAAATGGAGCTAATGACTGCAAAATTAGAAACCAACATTAATTTCATTGCTTAAAACACAACAAAAATATTAAACTAAATCAAGATTTCATGGGGCTTCCCGGACATATAGTTAAGGTTGCAAACATATTCTATACAGTATTGGCCCTAAATAGTAAGAACAGCTGACCTTGGTGCTGGGGCCTCGTGCACTCCTCTGCTACCTGGAAGTTGGTTACTATTAGAGGAGTCACTGATGAAAACAATGTTCTACTAGAACCAAAACAACTTTCTCTTTTTCTATGTCCTCTACCCAGCTACTTTCCACTCAGATCTCCTTACTTTAAGGGCTTCCAATCAGAAGGGAAGCAATGGGATCTTTGGTCACAACGCTCCCTAAGGACTGAGCATTCGTATCTAGTCTACAGCCTTGCTAATAGACTGAGAGAGCAGCATGTGTGTCAGGTCAGAGAGAATGGCACGCCCTCCAAACTTGATAAATCAAGCCAAGGAGGACGTTGGATGGAGAGGTTATCAAACCCATGTCTCCCTCTCTGCTGCAACCTTCATTTCTATTACAGTGATGTACTGTAAGTATGATAGCAGCAGTCTTAACTAGATAATTTATTTAAAATATAGTACCCCGCTTTTCCCCTTGAAAAGTGCCAATGTGGCTAACAAAATTGAAAGATAATATTTCAAGTTAAGAACAATGGGTAAAGAGGCATCTTGCAGCACCAAAAGACAATATTAAAGCTAAGAACAGTAAGTACAGTGGTACCCCGACTTACGAGGCGCCTGACATACAAAAATCCCAACTTACGAGCGGTCTTCAGCGCTCTCCCACCACCAGCAGCTGCTAGCAAGCAAGCTTCTCCTGACACACACACCCCGGGGGGAGAAACTGCACACGCAAATTTTAAAGTGCTTTCCCCATAGGAATGCATTGAAATCCATTCCCTCTGGAACAGATTAATTGAATTTCAATGCATTCATATGGGAAACCGCTCCCTGACTTATGCAAAAAGTTTGGACACCCCTGTAGTAAGGCATATAAAATCCATTAAAAAACCACAAAGGAATACAGGGGGGGGAGATACCTAGTTAATGAGGGAAGGGTTCCCTGAAGAGAAAGGTCTGCTTGCAGAAGGCCAACCAAGTTGACAATAGAGAAGGCGTTCTGTCAAGCCCCACACACAGAGCACACACACAAACAGGGTTCAGTTCTTTGCCACGATCTTTAGTGGAAAGCCAGGCAAGTTCAAGTCCTTTGCCAACAATCAAGAGCCAGAAAAATAACAGAATCCAACTCCCAGCAATTAACAGTCCAAGTCAAAAGCAGAATATATCACGGAAACCAGATGCCAAACCCAAGGGAACAGATTAAGCCGTTGCCAGTCCAAAATCAGGAAACAGAGCCAAGGTCACAGACAGGAACGTGGTTGCAAGTTCAAATGACGCGTTGCTCCCACAGAGAGCTCAAGGTGAGCTTACCAGCTTTATCTCAAAACAGGGAACACACCCTTACTTCTGGAAAGGCTCCTGCTAGTACTCAGGGCTTCCCGACCTGATTCCCCGTCTAGCATCAAAGACCCTTTCCCTAGCTCTCCTGGTAGCACGTCTTTGCAGAATCCTGCTCATAGCTCTTCTAGGGGGAGAAGATATGTTTTCATCTGAGTCATCAGACCCAGCTGCCTGCTGACTTGAGCTGCAAGGCTCCTCCAGCAGCTCTTCACCATTTAACCCTTCAGAGTCAGGTTCTGTGACAGGCAGGGTCCTGGCACGTTCTCTTGTGTCCCCATCAGACACACCTGTGCAGCCTCTCCCCTTAACACCCGAGCCTAATAATGGGCTAATAATGGGAGGTACGGTCTTTGAGACAGCTTGGATCCCCAACATTTAGGGCTTCACAGGTTAAAACCAGTGCTTTGAATTGTCCCTTGAAACCGTCTGGCAGCTAATAGAACTACTGTAACAGAGAGGTTATGTGATCCCTGTAACCAGTCCCAGTCAGCAATCCGTCTGCTGCATTTTGGACCTGCTGAAATTTCCTGACACTTTCCATTGGCATCCCCACATAGTAACTAGGCTGGTGTGGTGCAGTAGCCAGATCAGCTCTCAAGAAACTGATGTAGTTGATGCATTAGTTTTAACTGTGCAAATGCATTCCTGGCCACCACTGAGACCTAAGCATCCATGCTCAGGGATGAGTCCAGGAGCACCCCAAGCAACAGATATATTCCAGTGGCAGCCATACCTGAACAAGATGGTAGAGAGAGATGTCAGAAGGTAAGATGCCATGAGAGGCATACTGCGGGAAGAGAACTGCTTTGAGTTTAGGGTAAGGAGCAAGAGCCATTCTGTAGAGCTGGGCATCCACCCTCTTTCCTCCATTTCCATTATTAACAACCTACAATGAATAAATAATTAGGTACATAGGCATAGAGATGGGAACAGAACAGCTCACAAGTACTTGTAACAGAGTATCACTGCATCTAGGATGGCATGTTATCTGCACCTAAAGAGAAGATAACATTTTTGAAGCCATTCTCTTGAATATTTCACAAAAGCCCTAATCTAACTTCAGGGATCTTCTCAAAAAAGTTTAAACACTTTTGCTAGTTGGAAAGGGAAAAAATACAGTGGTACTTTGGTTTATGAGCATAATCCGTTCCGAAGCATACTCGTAAACCAAAATACTCGTATATCAAAGCAAACTTCCCCAGAGGAAATAATGGAAATGCAGATGATTCGTTCTGGGGCCCAAGTTTCCATTATGTCCGATGGGGAAATTTGCTTTGCCCAGGGGCCGGTGGCTACAGTGGCTAGGACCTGTGGTGAGAGCCAAAGGCCGGGACTGCGGATGAGGTTTAGGCCAGAGGCCACCAGTACTGCGGCCACAGAGAAGGGCTGCTAGCCATGCAGGTCAAGTGCATCTGCCCAGGGCCTCAGCAGCAGCAGTGGTGAGGTGCCAGAGGTCCCTCTCCTCCCTTCCTCATCCCCTGGTTCATCTCTTAATCCTCCTATTCCATGTTGAGCGCAGCAGTGGTGGCACCTCCCACTAGGTTTGAGAGGAGTGGCTTAGCATTGAGAAGGATGCCCGGAGGCGGCACCACGGCAATCCCCAGGCCCATCTGAGCTCCAGTCCCAGTGCCCTTTAAGAATGATGCAGCTGAGGCACCACGGCTGAAAGGAAGCATCCCAAACAGGACGCCCACCTATAGCAAGACACGGCCTTGAGCACCAGGGAGCTGGGGAGCAGCTTTCACCTGCGTGGCAACGATGGGTCTGTGTGGGAAGAGAGTGGCCCACAGGTAGCCGAGTCAGAGCACAAGTCCTCATGCCAGCCACCGCCACAGCTGAAGACATTGAGCCTGAGTGGGTGCAGCCTGGAGGAGCTTCCAGAGGGCTTGTGCCCACCCCAACACAGGCTTTCCCCTCTTTGGTGGCAGTGGCTTTTCCCCAACTGATCCTGAAGTTCCCACCCCAACAGAGGCTTTCCCCCTCTTTGGTTGTGGTGGCTTTTCCCCAACTGATCCTGAGGTGCCCACCCCAGCAGAGGCTTTCCCCTCTTTGGTGGTGGTGGCTTTTCCCCAGCTGATCCTGAAGTTCCCACCCCAACAGAGGCTTTCCCCCTCTTTGGTTGTGGTGGCTTTTTCGCAGCTCATCCCTGGGCGCCCACCCCAACACAGGTTTTTCCCCTTTGGTGGTGGTGGCTTTTCCCCAGCTCATCCCTGGGCACCCACCCCAACAAAGGCTTTCCCCCTCTTTGGTGCTGGTGGCTTTTCCTCAGCTCATCCCTGGGCACCCACCCCAACACAGGTCTTTCCCCTCTTTGGTGGCGGTGGCTTTTCCCCAGTTGATCCTGAGGTGCCCACCCCAACACAGGCTTTCCCCTTTTTGGTTGAGGTGGCTTTTCCCCCAACTGATCCTGAGGTGCCCACCCCAACACAGGCTTTCCCCTCTTAGGTTGAGGTGGCGTTCCCCCAGCTGATCCTGAAGTGCCCACCCCAACACAGGTTTTTCCCCTTTGGTGGTGGCGGCTTTTCCCCAGCTCATCCCTGGGCACCCACCCCAACAAAGGCTTTCCCCCTCTTTGGTGCTGGTGGCTTTTCCTCAGCTCATCCCTGGGCACCCACCCCAACAAAGACTTTTTCCCCACCACAGGGAAAGCGGCTCATCTGGGGGAAAGCCGCTGCAACTAAAGAGGGGAAAAGCTTGTGTTGGGATGGCCACCTGAAGCTCAGCTGGTGTAAATCTGGCAGCCAGACCTGGTGAGTGGGCAAGCAGAGACTCCTGGAGCAGCGAAGCTGTCGCTTCAATCCTTGGACCACAGCGGCCAGAAGCCAGCAGCTCCAATGCTTGTTTTGCAAGACATTGCTTGTTGATCAAGGCAAAAATCAGCAGACGTTTTTGCTCGTTGATCAAAATACTCGTAAACCAAGCTACTCGTAAACTGTACACTCTTCAACAGCTTCCAAATATTTTTCAGCATACCTGGTCAATACCTCCAGGAGCAAACATAGTAGTGGCAAGGGCAAGCAGCGTCCGTCCCTCCAAGAGCATAGTACTCACACTTGCCTGGTTGCTTGGAATTAATACCTGGGCATTTGCTAGGCTGGCTTGAAAAATCCTCTTTACATCTGAAAAGGAAAAGGAAGAGGAGTGAAAAACAAGCATAGCATGAACATGAGAAACTGCCATGCAACAAACTTATTATAGAAAAAAATCTAAAAAGGCCTACCAATTACCAATGTGTGCTTCTCGAATTGTCTCTACTTATTAACAAGATTTTGTTCCTGAGCTGCATGCAAGAGAGGGTGAGTGTTGACACAGCAGGGCAACAGTGGAAACAAACTCAGATCACCAACTCTGTTAACCTCAGGGAACGACACACTTACAGGGATGACCAGAAGGAGTCTGGCCCCTTTGGGGAGTTAAGCAGCCCCATAACTGACCTACCAGATGGTGTCACTGACCCCCCCTCAAGTGCTGGACATTAGTTATTTATCTAGTAAACTGGATGAGGACTTTGGTCATATGGGACCGCTGGATTTAACTCCTCCATCAGATGTTTTGCCTAGTGGAAGAGAACTACTGGACATGCCAGAGTCTGAGGAACACTGATAAAAATCACTCTTAGGAAGAAGCTATTGATGTGGGGAAAGATCAGTCTATTCCAGTGAGAAGTCTAAGTCTTGGGCAAAGGACTCTCCCTTTAGCAAAACTGCCTTGAAGCATGGCTGTGGAGCACCAGCAAATCTGAAAACAGGGAAGATCCACTATCTGGGATGACAGCATACTAGATTCTGGACTAGTTGTCGTATTCAAACACATTTCAGTGGCAAGCCAATAAAAAGAGCACTACATAAGCTCCAATCCAGATGTCAACAGAGTGCAATTGATAGTGGCTGGGTCTCTACTCTGAAATAGATGCCGGAATGCCAGATGATCATACAGCAGGCCTGCCCAACAGGTAGACCGCGGGCTACCAGTAGCCCGCGAAGAGTTCAAAAGTAGCCCACCGGCCATCAATAAAAAAAGTGAGGGGATAAGTTCCCCACCCCTCCCTCCCCCATCCCAAGGACCACCACTGCCCCAGCAAAGTTCTGGGTCTGCCAGCCCCCTGTCTCAGCTGAGCGGGGCAGATCAATGGCCGTAGCACAGTCCCCTGATCCCCCTGCTGGCCAGATGATTGGCATGCCACTGTCTCGTGACCAGCCGAGTCGCTAGTGCGGAGCAGAGGGAGGGGAGGACACAGAGAGAGGCGGGGTCGCAGGTGTGTCCACCTCCTTTGCATGGTGATGTCTCCCCTCTTCTCCCCTGGAGAATTTCTTCCTCCCCCTTCCCTCCCCCCCTCCTCCTCCCCCTCCATGACTGCCTCACAGAGACCATGACCCCCGCCACCACTGCTCCTCCTGCTCCCCTTCTGAGCCATTCCCTCCTTGTTGTGCTGCCATGGCGATGTGATTGCCACGCTGCTAGCTCAGGCCACCCCAGCTGTGCAGCGAACATGGCAGAAGTGAGTGAGAGCTGCGGGCGGCAGCGGCAGTGGCAGCAAGGGGGCCGGAAGGGAGAAGGGGAAAAGAGGAGGAGGAGGAGGAGGCCAGAGGGGGAGGAGAGTCAAGTCAAGCCCTAGACAGGTTGGGAGGGAAAGTGCAGCTTTAAAAAAAAAGTCTTCCAGCAGTCTGGGCAAGCATGCACACATCTCCCTTGCACCTGCCCACACCAGCTCGAGTGGGTGCAAAGGAAGCATGTGAATGGTCAGCCTTCCCATAGGAAAGCATTGAACTATGTTCCCTCCAGAACGGATTAATTGATTTTCAATGCATTTCTATGGGAAACCGCTGCTCTACTTACATTTTTTTTTTTTTACTTATGAGCATGTGCTCAGAAGGGATAAAATTCTAAGTAGAGGTTTTAGTGTAGTAGCCCTCAGGCACTTTGGGCCAGAAAAAGTAGACCTTGGCCTGTTCAAAGTTGAACAGCCCAGTCATACAGTATGCTGTCATCTTTCCACTAGCAATATGTGAGTATCCAGATGCAAGAACATGTCCTGTAAGTGTAACCCTGAAGACAGAATTCAACTTTGGAATTGTTACAGGTTCTCCATATTTGCTTTGAGGCACATTAACTTTTGTCTGGAAGAAAGGAATGAGCAGCCTCCTACCTCCAGGATTACTGGCAATGTTTCGACATCGCACTAAAAATTCAAACCAAGGATGAGCTTCATGCACTGCTTTGTCATTCAAAATGGGGCTATCTGAAGAATGCAGACTGAAAAATGAAGAGCAAAATAGGATTGGTGTAGGATACAATGCTGCTGGAGGGAGGTGAGAGTCAGAGGAAAAGCCAAAATACCTGCATATGAATGTGCTAACCCAAAGAAATCTTGTAGCTCAACAATTTTTTAAAAATCCAGTAACAATCTCAAAATTAGTTTTGAGTTCAATATGCAAGTTCAATATGCAAGCAGAAAAATACACTCTTCACATACTTCACAAATCTTGCTTTCCTGGTTTGCTACAATTTTTTATTTTCTGCACACTTGCACAAAAAGAAACCTTGGATATATATCCTACCTATAGTAGTCCAAATACATGTAGAGAAGATAGTCTAGGCCATGTTCTAAACAGTAAAGGATAAAGCAGTTGTGGATATCTAAGTCACAAATGGACTGTGGTTTCGGGAGGGGCTGTGGATTCTGCATCACTCCTCCAATGAGATTCAATCTCTGGAGAAGGCATTCAAATTCTTCCAGTTCTGCTGGCATAAAAATCCCATTCCTACCAAGAAAAATAGAATATCAATTGTATACCAAACAGGTAGTAATCTCTTTTCATAGAATCATAGAGTTGGAAGAGACCTCAATGGCCATCTAGCCCATTCCCTGACATGTGAACCCCCATCACAGTACTCCTGACAGATGGCCATCCAGTCCCTTTTTAAAGACCTCCAAAGGAGACTACACCACCCACCAGGGTAGCATATTCCTCTGCCAAACAGCTCTAACCATAAGGAAGTTCTTCCTAACATTTAAATTGAATCTCTTTTCCTGTAGTTTGAAACCACTGCCCCGCGTCCATGGGGAATCTTGTTGAAGGCCTTACTGAAATCTAAATAAGCAATATCCACAGTGTTCCCCTCACCCACCAGACCTGTAATTCAATCAAAGAAAGAGATCAAATTAGTCTGGCATGAGTTGTTTTCAAGAAACCCGTGTTGACTTCTTGTAATGACAGCATTGCTAGTTAAATAATTACAGACTGTCTGCTTAATAATCTGCTCTAGGATCTTTCCAGGAATTGAAGTCAAGCTGACAGGGCAGTAATTTGGGTCCTCTTTTTCCCTTCTTGAAAATGGGGACAACATTCAGCCTCTTCCAATCTATGAGGACTTCCCCTGTTCTGCACTACTTCCAAAGATTAGTGCCACTGGTTCTGAAATTACTTCTGCCAGTTCTTTTAATATCCTTGGGTGCAATTCATTAAATTAACTTAAATTAATTCATTTAATGTTTTCAGGAGTTCCTGTACTACCTCTCTACCTATTATATGTTGTAATTTCCATTCTACCTCATCTACGCTTTGTGCCAAGGGAACTGTTTTTTCCTTTTTGGAGAAAACTGAGGCAAAGAAGGTGTTGAGTATTTCTGCCTTGTCCCTGTCTCCTGTTACTAATTGGTTATCATCACCACACAGAGCCTATAGTTTCCTTATTTTTCCTTGAGCTGCGGACATAACTAAAGAAACCCTTTTTAGTATCTTTAATCTCTCTGGCAAGTTTAAGTTCACTCTGTGCTTTAGCTTTTTTTTTACCATCCCCCTGCATATAGTAGCTACAATATTTGCTTATATTCCTCTTTGGTGCATTCCCCATTTTTCCATTTCTTGTACTTGTTTTTCTTTATACCTAGCTGAGTTGATAGTTGTTTAGTCAACCATTGCAGTTTCTTTAGACATCTCCCATTTCTTCTTCTTGTTGGAACAGTTTTAGATTGTTCTTTTAATATCTCGCTTTTAAGGAACTCCCATCTATCATGGACTCCCTTCTCTTTCAGTGTTTCAGTCCATGGAATCACAGCGAATAAATCTCTAAGTTTACAAAAATTATCTTTCTTAAAATCCAGGATTTCCTAAAAGTCTGGTTATGATTAGCTTCACCATTCCATTGTATAAGAAATTTGAAAATAACTTTTCAAAATTACTAAGGAGATGCACACTAGTAAATTACACTAGGAAAGGTTCACAAAAGTTGGTAATAATGAGAAGGAACATACCTAGCCAAGTTATCCAGTATTTCATTTTGCATGTAATAGCTACACAATATATTTTCATAAATGGTCTCTAAAGTTAGTTGTGGCCAACTTGTGCTTCTTCCCTGGGGATGACATTCTTCAATCCATGAACTAATATTTCCCCATTCATGCCAAGATGACAGATACATCCAAACAACCAATGGATTGCATGACTTGAATTCTGTATTTTAAAAAATCAACACAAAATAGTTAGTATGGAGGCTTAGACCAATTCAGATGTAAAGCATCACTTTGTTAGTCCTTACTATCGGTATAAAATCAAGTATTTCATATTTGGAATTGAGTATGAACAGTATAAGAGGAAAGTGTAAAGATATGAGCACATTTCAAAGTTACTGTGGTTATATTTCAAAGACCTAACAACCTGTTTCATATTCACTCCATACATACTATCCTGTTCACACCTTAAATATCTGTTTTAAAGGTACCTGGTGTGCCTGGTGGCTACAATTAATTAGCATGAAGAAAAATACCTCTGTAGTGACTTCTTCACTATTTTGCCATATAAAAGTTGCTCAGTCCTGACTCTTACTGCTTTATCCCAAGTAATTACAATTTCCTTGCTTTGGCAGATACATATTCTTCCAGCTAAGTGACTTTTTTTATCTAGGGATCCTCATTTTTAGAATAATTTAATTTCTAAACCTGTTTCAGTTTGTATTCTTCTTATCGGTCTATTTTATCTCATATGATTCAATCATTTTGTTATGGGCTACTCTGAGCAGATCAAATGCACTAGAATAGAAAAGAAGTATTTTTTAAATAAATAGGTATCTATAGCAGAACTACAAGTGAAAGTTCAGTAGAAAACAGTACGTGTGTTTCTCCAAAGCATCTGAAAGCCTTTTTTCCTGATTCAAAAGCTACCAATCTTTATCCTGAAGACCCCATCCTGTGGGAAACTACTTTTCCTTAGCACATTCCTCACTGACTGTTATTCAGACCCTCAAGACATAAACCACCTGGCAACAAGACATTTATGCAAGAATATATTTGCCACCTTGAGGATGTCGTGTTGGGAGGAGAATCATCTCTCGTGCAACTTGATCCCATTGCTGAGCCCAGTTTAACATAATTCTCTTCTCTCTGTTATGAATTCTGTCTCCTTCCCAATGAAAAAATGCATCCAAAGGAGCCTTGTGGCTAGAAGGATCTTGTTTTTTGACCCAGTGCCTGAAAATGAGATCAGAACTTCTCTATGGAGCATATTCAATTCACTCTTTCTAAATGAATCTCAATGTGTAAGTGAAGTAGTTTGTAAGGAAACATTTCCAAGTTAGAAAACACCTCCCACATGCACACATCCAGATACACAAGAAAGCAAGAGAAAAGCACAACTGATCCATCAAAGTTTTCAGTGGAGGTCAGCTTGATACCAAAAGCCAGGGAAAATGTTTCATCTCTTCTACAGGCTTAAGCTGTTTATTATCCCATAAACTTGTTCCCAGGAATGGTCATTTTAAACATAAATATCAATACTTGATTGCTTCATAGCCAATCGGGCTGTATGCATGAAAAGAGATTAAACTAGTCTTAAAAAATAATATTGTATATCTAATGAAAGTATGTATAAACAATAAAAAAGACTAATTAATTAGTTAATCTAATCATTAATTAAATCATTAAATCATTCATTCATTCAGGTCTAGTGGGTTTTGTTTGTGTTGTTTTATGTTCTTTGTACTTTATGGAGACACATGTCTGCCCTTTTACTGAGGGGATTTCATCTATTTTGGTCATTGTGGACCGTGGGAGATAAGGCGTTGGCATGGCGACACCTAAACATGGTAGAATGGCCGATAGATGGTTGAATGCTATCTGTCACTCTGGCCCAGTTGCCAATTGTCATGTGTGAGGCAAGCAGTTCAGGCAGCCTTCCACTCTATCCCTGCTGTTGTTAAATGCCAGGTCTGCCTTGAATAAAGCCCAACTCATTCAGGACCTGTTCCTGGATGAAGAGGCAGACCTGGCGTGTGTAACTGAGACCTGCGTGGGAAGAGAGAGAGAGATCTGTCTCTCTCATTCATTTGTCTGACTCAGTATTCCATCCAACACCAGTGCTGCGTGTGGGGGCTCCTAGTGTCAGTGGGTGGGAAAGCTCCCTCTCCTTTGGGGTTGCAACTCTCCCCACTCAAAGTGAGGTCCACAGCTTGGCCATCCTTTTGGACCCAATGCTATCTATGGAGTCTCAGGTAGCATCACTGGTCTGTTCTGTCCATTTCCACCTGTGGCATATTGCCCAGCTGCACCCCTATCTGGACACCAGGCCTCTTACTATGCTGGCCCATGTGCTGATAGTCTCAAGACTGGACTACTGCAATGCTCTTTACTTGGGGCTGCCCTTGAATCTTATGCAGAGGTTTTAGCTGTTCCAGAGCACTGTGGCCAGACCGTGAACTAAGAACTAAGAAACATCAGCATATAACCCCCATCCTGGCCTCCCTGCACTGGTTGCCAGTCCAATTCTGCATCAATTTCAAGGTATTAACAATACTGAAAGCCCTAAACAGTTTAGGACCTCAGTACATGGCAGAGTGCTTTCTTCCAATGAGGTCAGAGCACAATACCAAGACATCTCAGGCCAGGTGGCTGAGGGTATTAACGCCGAGAAAATCCCAAAAGGATAAAACATGAAACTGGGCTTTCTTGGTGACTGCCCCCCGCCTATAGAATAATTTGCCACCTGATAGCTGCCTGGCCCCTTCTGTGAGTTCTTTTAAACCTGCATTGGAAACCTGATTGATCCTGCAGGCATTCCTGCAGGTTGGAGCATAACTACAGTGTATACCCACCATAATTTTATTCCACCCATCCATATTGTTTTTAGTTTCACATTTTAATTGTCTCTAATTGTATTGTGATGTTATATTTACTGATTTATTTTTATTTTGTTCATTGGTAATGATATTGTGTGTGTGTGTGTGTGTACACACACACACACACACACACACACACACACACACACACACACAAGAGGGACCTTGTTGTCAGAAGTCAAAGAAACAAACAAATAAGCATTTTCAAATAAGTAGCAAGTTGTGAAATTAATTTGAAGATTATGTAGCAGGCAATGAGTACCACCTTTCCATGGCTCATTTAACGATTTTAGCAGTCTTCTAGGATATATAGTAGTCTGTGTGGTTATTATTAAAAACATGACGAAACATATATTACCTGGACTGGGCTGTGTTATTTTCATCCTCCGGAATGGTTTGTGAATAAACCTTTTCCACGTGATGCACAAAGTCTATCATTTCCCTCTCTGTTTCAGAAAAGTAATTTTTCTCTTGAAGCACATTCACCTTCACAATAAAATAACAACAAAAAACCCGTTGTATCAAGCCAAATGGCAAATTTTAAAGAGAGGCTTTTAAGAAATCACATGTGAATAAAAAAACAGTGGTACCTCTTAAGACAAATGCCTCGTAAGACGAGTGAAATTTCCGGGAATAGGCAACTCATAAGATAGATTTTACCTATGGGATACCTTGCAAGAGGAATTTATCAGTTTTCATTGCATTATTATGGGAAACCGCATTAAACTGCATTTCGTAGGACAAATTTTTCGTAAAACAAATTGGCCCGCAGAACAAATTAAATTCGTCTTACGAGGTACCACTGTAAAGGCAAATGATTAGAAGCAATCTAGACTAACATACTCAATGTGGACTCTTCTCCACATACCATTATAGCAGGCAAGTACTGTATATACTCGAATATAAGCCTAGTTTTTCAGCCCTAATTTTGGGCTGAAAAAATGGGTCCTTGGCTTATATTCGGGTCAATACTTTTAGCCACTGAGGCAAGTTTGGGTCGGTTCCTAAAAGTCATTTTAAACATTGTGAGCCACTTCTCCTGCCCCCCCCATGTTTAAAATGACTTTTAGCCACCAACTCAAGCACTTGCCTTGGTGGCTAAAAGTCACTTTAAACATCACACACACACCCAGCTCACAAAGGAGGACTTGCCAGGCCCTGCTGCATTTCCCACCATAGGCTTATACAGTTTTTTTGGTTTAAATTAGGGGCCCCGACTTATACTCGAGTCAACTTATACTCGAGTACATACGGTATATCATCAGAACATGATGATATGTGTGAATACTCACCAGAACGTCGCAGAGGTGTTTATCGGTTACATAAAAACAGATCCTGTGCAGTTGCTCCATCACGCTTAATCCCTAAAAAAGATAGAAAGAATATCCAGTCTTAAAATGTTTGCACACAATCATGTTTGCACAAAAGGCTTAGGAGCAAGGGTTAATAACTTCCAAGAGCCAAAAGGCAACAATGGCATCCACCTGAACTCCACAAGAGGCAGCATCCCCCCCTCCCGGCTATCATTACTACTGGATCTGCTGCAGCAATGTAAGTTGAAAAGGTGCATTTCCCCCATACCTTATTTATAATCATGTTTCCAGAAAGTTGTTTGTAAATAGTGTAAAAGGGGCACCTTGTTTTAACGGGAAGATGGCACTTTTCACTGCTTACTATAGTGAATAGGGAGGAGATGGGGGGTCCCAATCTGGAGTCTGTGTTTACATTAATGTGTTAACATTCTTTAAAATGTGTACATGAACACACACATACACAACACACTGGGATTCTCTCCACCACAATTCACACATCGTAAGAGGTCAAAAATAGCATCATCGCTTCATCCCCTCCTTTTCTTGGCTCTAGTTTTCTCACACAGAATCATAAAAGTGTGGGACCAGAGGGAGAAAGGGTGGTAATAGTTGGAACCAGAGGAAAGAAAGAGGGGTGTGAGCTCAAATGTTACTCACATTACATTGTATATGAATATAGTAGCACCCCCGTATCTGTTTAGTTGCCATGCGTGGATTCAATTATACACGGTTGGCAAGCAATGGGTGGTGGGGGTACTGGGGTGCTAGGGGCAAAAGCTGAGCCGTCTACTTTCACCCTCGTTGCCCCCCCCCCGGCTGGGCAGCACTAAGGGCCGAGCCATGCAGTGTAGCTTTTGTCCCTGGCACCCCACCATCTCCATTGAGCAGTATGTAGGGCCAAGTCATGCAGTGCAGTTTTTGGCCTGGCACCCCACCAGCACCGCCGGGCAGTGCAAAGGGCTGAAGCACGCAGCTCAGAGAGGGGGTGGGAGTGCTGGGGCAAAAGCTGTGTTGCATGGCTTGTCCTCTCACCCTGCACAGTATGGGTGGTGGGGTACGGGAGCAAAAGCTATGCCATGCTGCACAGCCCTTTGCGTCGCCCAGGTGGCATGGTGCCACCACTTTTGCTGCTGGCACCCCACCACTCCACTGCTGTTGCCGCCATCAGATTTCAGTATCCACAGGGTAGCCTGGAACTAATTCCCGCAGATATGGGGGTCCTACTGTAGTGAACACAGAAATCAATCTGCATCCTTTTGTGTAAGAACTCATTGTGATTTCAGATATAATACAAGCTGCATATAAAATTGCAGAAAAGCCAAATCATACTGATTCAACGCAAATGCCCTTGTAACTCAGGCTCAATAGAAACTGCAACCCATGTTCTCCTGTCTTGCCAATTTTATTCTGATATCTGAAGAAGTCTCATTGAACCCCACTTAAAATTATTCCTGGCTGCTCTGAGACATTTTATGCCCTTTTACTTTTATCAGGACAAAATTTAGACACTGCATAATGTGGAAAAATTCCTAGCAGCTGCTATTGAAATCCGGGAGTGGAAAGTTTTAATGAAATAAGGGTAGACCCTTAATTGTCAGTGGGATCTTTCTTCCTCTTTTTTCGTTTTAAATTAAGATGTGAGTGATAGATGTTTACTAATTCTGTTGGGCTATTTTAACTTTGTATCTACTTTTTATAGGAGTGTGGCATGTTGTAACTTGTCTTTGTATATTTGGATGTTGGTCTATGGCTGTATTAAAGAGTCAATTACCGTATATACTCGAGTATAAGTCAACCCGGGTATAAGTCGGGGGCCCTAATTTAAACACAAAAAACTGGGAAAATGTATTGACTCAAGTATAAGCCTAGGGTGGGAAATGCAGGAGGGCCTGGCAACTCCTCCTTTGTGAGCTGTGTGTGTGTGTGATGTTTAAAATGGCATTTAGCCACCGAGGCAAGTGCTTGAGTTGGTGGCTAAAAGTCATTTTAAACATGGGGGGATAAGGAGAAGTAGTGCACAATGTTTAAAATGACTTTTAGCCACTGACCCAAACTTGCCTCAGTGGCTAAAAGTATTGACCCGAATATAAGCCGAGGACCCCTTTTTTCAGCCCAAAATTAGGGCTGAAAAACTAGGCTTATATTTGAGTATATACAGTAGTTACAAACTGATCCAATCTTTTTATACATATTACTCACCAAGTTTCTTAAGAGTTTGGAGGCTTCTTTGATGTCATCTTTCAAAAGACTTTTGTAAACCAGGTCCAGTCCTATCTGGGTCAGTTCCTCAAGAGTTGCACCAGGTTTGCCAGCCAGCCGGCAAAAAGTCTGAGCCTCTGGCAGCTTGTTGTTTAAAATGGCTTCAGAAATTACCTGCTAAAAGGGGGGGAAAGACATTTACCATTCAGTTAGTTAATTCTGGAGAACCCACACAATTCATTTTCCTTTCCTATAGAATCGGAAAAACTGGGGGAAACAGTGAGGAAAGATAGCAGTACCAGTTAAATCAACAAGGGCACAATACAATTGCAGCATTTCTTAGTGTCAAAATGTATTAGAAAGCTGAGAACTTCACCTGGTTCAGCATCCTCTTTTCACTATAAAGAAAAAAATCTGTGACTGGAATACCCCAGCAAGGCATAAAGAAAATCTCCTCCAGCCACAAATGTTCAATGGTTTACCAACTCTAAACAACAAAGGTCTATACAGCTACTGTAATTAAATCAACAACAAGTCTTATTGTGAGAGTGGACAAGAGGCAAGGCGTGTGCCCACCTTTATAAGGAGGCATTTGGCGACCTTTTTACTTAATTTTTTTTCCTTTTTCCACCTGTCTCGTCTCTGAAGCTTTTATTGGATCATTCTAAAAACATCACCCAGTTCCGATCTGGAAGATGGATGGGATATAAATACAACAAATAAATAATAAATAAATAAATTCTACTCCTCTAAAATCCCAAGACATCACCCAGGCTAAAATGAAAGAGCTGATGGATGGAATCCTGTCCTGGCTACAACAACATCTAGCCATGGATTTTAAGATCATCATCTAAATAAAGACTTTAAAAGTAACCTCCTGGTGAAGAACATCTTTCACCATGTCTGAACTTCTGGGACCTGCTTTGAAGAAGGGTGATGGACAGCACTTGAAAGCTTGCAATGTTCCTTTTTTTATTTTTAATAGTGGCCTATGAAGGTATCGCCTGTAACCTATTTTTGCAATTGTGTTTGTGATGACCACGGGGCTCAACTCCTTTTTGCCTTGATGGAATGGTCAGGAATTTCAGGTTTAAAGAAGATTTAGTAAGGCTAGAGGACCCTGTTCCACCACAGGGTGCTGTTTGGCGGGAAGAGAGGTGACTGAGGGGCAGGAAAGAGGAGTGAAAGTTCTGCTAATCTGCTTATATACCGCCCCATACCATTTTAAGTCGTCTCTGGGGGTTTACAATTTTAATTACAGTGTGCAGGCTACACATTGCCCCCCCCAGCAAGCTGGGTACTCATTTTACTGACCTTAGAAGGATGGAAGGCTGAGTGAACCTTGAGCCTGCTACCTGGGATTGAACCCCAGGTCATGAGCAGTTTCACCTGCAGTGCAGGCATTTAACCACTGCGCCACGAGGCTCTTGCTCAAGTGGCAGCTGAGGGAAGAGACAGGGTTGTGGGAAGTAGTGAGGGAGCAGAGGAGGAAAGAAAGAGAGAGATGAATGAGAGAAGCCAGTTACCAGGACATGAGACCATGTATCAACCCTCTTGGGATGAATTGTGGAAGTTCCAGTTTCCACCAAAACCTAGCAAGAACCTGGGCTGTCGAGTCTGGAAGACAAATGGGGGATGGATCTAGGCATAGGCATTTCGTTTCAGAAATGGTCCGGTTCCGAAACAAAATGCAGGAGCCCAGCTGGCATTCAGAACCGGTCTAACCCTCCGGAAGAAACTCAGTCAATCCTTTACCTTGTGTTGGGCTCTTGTGGGATTAAACTCCAACAAGGAATAAGCCTCCAGGGTCATCATTCCTTCTCCTTGGAACTGGCCAATCAGGAACTGTGCAGGGAAATGCATCATCCCGTCTCCCTGTCTGATTGGCCAGCACAAGGGAGAAGGAATGTGCAAGCCCAACACAAGGTAAGGGATTGGCTGAATTCGTTCCAGAGGGTTGAGCCAGTCCCGAACGTCAGCTGGGCTCTTGCATTTTGTTTCGGAACCAGACCACTTCCAAAATGAAATGCCCATGCCTAGATGGACCTATTACAAGCCAGCCTACCCTCTGATGTTAAAGCTTCCACTTCATCCATGTTTGGGGAGTTGTGGTTTGATGCTGAATTGCTGTTACCTAGTTCTGGGGCTTTACTGAAGGAAGACAATAAGGAACTGAAAGACTCTAAGCTGCTTAGCAGGAAGAATCGTTTTATTCAAAATAAGGACCAGTTTGTTAAAGTTCAAACAAATAAACCCTTACTTGTTTTGCAAGGGTCACTATCTGATGTTGCTTTACTAGAAGGGGGAGTTAATGTTAACACAGGCTTACCTGAGCCTCACACCTATCTTCTGGAATTTTATTAAGCCCACTATTATGTGTTGGTGGTGTGGTCATCAACCTATTATGCTGCAGTAAATTCCGAGAAATGTTTGTTTATTCTCTGTGAAAGTTCTTGTTTGTCTGATTTTTTTGCAGACCGGTTTCACTGGATGCCTCCGAAGGTTTTTTAATTATGAGTGGAAGACAAAATTTCTCTGTCCACTTTCTTTCCATATTACAGTAGTTTTCTTCTGCATCTTTACAGTTTCAAAAATATCCCCTCACAAAATACGTTAACGAGGCAGAAAATTACAAATATAGACTTCTACATGGTATTGCAATACTACCAGTCTTATTTGCAAGTTTTCCTAATAATCCCTGACACAGAATTTGACTTTTTCAGTTTCTACATGCAAATTTCACCCTACAATCCAACAGTGTTTAGATCTGTTACACTGCTGTTAAAAAGGACTTCCAAGTACTGTACTTAACTCTGGTTAGATTGTGCCCCAAATATGGCTACAAAATATCATTTGCAATTTAGAAATCTGACATGAGGTCTCTGATAGCATGTGCACAACCACATCTCAGGAAACAAATGCTCTTAATTACCTCGACTTCAAGCTCCTCCCACATCTGGCTTTGTTCTATTTGTGGCACTTCTTCCTCAAAAACGCAACGTGGGCTCGTAAAACAGGACAGCTTGACAGGAAATTTTATCATAAACATCCTAAGTTTAGAGGTATAGCTGGTTAAAATGTCAACACATGTCTCCAGATTTTCATCCAGTTCTGTAAAGTATAATAGAGAAACAGACAACTGAAAGGATGACAAAAACAGCTTCTAGACAGAGTATCAAACCAAGGAAAGATCTGTTACCTATTAAGGCAGACAAGATGAAATTCACTCCTTTGCTGTTTGCATTGAAAACATTCCAACTATAGCTAATACCAACAAAAGTAGTAAAGAATAGCTTTGGGCCACAGACACTGGGATTCGGATCCCTGCATAATTATACACAAGTCATGATCTCACTTATCTCACTTCTCAATAGAGTAGTATATTGGTTTACGAGCATAATCAGAGCCTCGTGGCACATAAATCATTACTGCAGGGAAACAAGTTTAATCCCAGGTAGCAGACTCCAAAATCCTTAGGTCGGTAAAATGAGTACCCAGCTTATCAAAGCAAATTAGCCTGCACCATAGGAAATAAATGTACATTTAAGCAGAACATTGCTTTTGCTTTAATCTCGGGAAACTGGGGTATATCCAAATTTTCCAGAAATAATTCATTTACATTATTATTTCAGTTTCCATTATTTCTTATGGGGAAATTTGCTTTGTCCAGGAGCTGGCATCCACAGCGGTGGCTGGTACTGCGACCACAGTGGTGTGAAATCAAGGTGAACTATAAAATGGAGGACTCGCCACTAACTTCCCTCAGACTGACGGAGCTGCTTGGATGAGTAGCAAAATGTTTCAATCTCCCAAGAAAAGAAGTCCAGTTGCCATGACTCCACTTCCAGATTCATGAGTTGTTGTTGTTACTTGTTCTTAAGGCACTACAGACATATGGCAATTGTAATAGGATTTTTGAAGCAGGCATTTAACCATTGACATTTCCAAAAAAAGGTTTCATGGTTTCATTTGAGCCCAGATACCATATTTTTGTCTATATGGCACTATTTATTTCCTAAAATCATGACAGTAAAAATTAAGGGGGGCTGTATACACAGATGTAAGCCTTCCCGAGGGGTGGGGAGAGGGGCGAAAAGAATCCCAAATGACCTTGTTGTTTCCCTTCCTTTTGGTAGCCTTTGTTTACTCTCTGTGCTTTGGTTTTTCTCAGACTTGCTGGGGTCTTTTCGGAGGGGAAAGGCTTGGAGGTTTAAGAAATGCCTTTCCTCGCTGAAAAGCAAAGCTGCCAGAGAGAAAGTGAAACTCAGTTTGAGTTCTTCTCACCCCATCCCCTGTTGTTTTCTTTTCTTTTCCAGCTTGATTGCCCTCCTCTTGCAAAAGCAAAGCAGACGGGCAATCGATTGGAGGAATGTGGAAAGGAAAGAACAGTGGGGGTGGGTAGAGGAGACTCAAGTAGGATTTATTAATTTTATTAATGTTGGGTCTTAAAAGTGTGGAGGTCTAATATATGGGAGGGTCTTTATAGATGGAAAATACGGTAGTTTGCTAACGCACTACACCACAAGGAGTCTGAAATATATGAATACTCACCTAACTCAGCTGTGAAGAACAGCTTTACAATATATACAATTAACATGACTCTACATGTCTACTTAGAGGGTCCTGCCCCACTTAATCCAGGTGGATTTACTTCCAAATAAATACACACAGGATTCTCATGTAAGATACAGTAATACCTTGGTTTATGAGTAATGTATATTGCAAGACTAGCAAACATTTCTTCTAAATCTTTCTTGATCAACAAGCAATGTCTTGCAATACAAGCACTGCAAACAGTTCACATGATCGCAAGTGAACCAATGGTGGCTCTCGAGATCTCCCCCTGCTGGATTGTGGATGATTGTGAGCCTCCAAAGCAGAGGGAGGAGAGAGGATGGAGGTCTCCCTTATACCAGCCACAAACATTTTAAAAGGTGAGTGCAAGTTAGGGTTTTATTTCTCTTTATATTTTGTTTTTATTTAATTTGTTTTTAACATCCTTTCTTATTTTTCAAACCATTTCTAGTCATGAAGCAGCTAGTCAAGTGTATATAGAGTAAGTGTACAAAGAGTAAAATCCATTTTGTAAGTCCCAAGTGGAGCAGATTCCATAGCCAGGAACCTAAACTATGGTGTGGAAGTGGACTGGAAGTAGACTTTGTGACATTTTGCCAACAGTATGTTTTGTGACATTTTTCTCAACCAGTGGGTCTCCAGATAGGATGTGGTCCAGAAGGGGACCACTCACTGTGCTGGAAGGGGTTTCTGGGAGTTGCAGTCCAGGAATATCAGGGGACCCACAGGTTGAGAACCACTGGTCTAAGGGACCCCAGAATGAATCATCTGTGTTTCCATTATTTTTTATCAGGAAATTTGCTTTGATATAAGAGTGTTTTAGTTTATGAGCTTGTTTCCAGAATGGATGATGCTCATAAAACAAGATATTACTGTACAAAATTTCAGATATGACTTGATGGATTAGTGCAGATGCCTCTCTTCTTTGTTCATCAAATATTATTATAGATGACTCTTAGTTTTGGACTTCCAGTTTGACGTTGTGATGATACAGTCCAAGGGAAACAGCCCTGTTCCCCCAAGACTATTTTTGGCCTGCTAGAGAACAGAAACCAAAATGATCATGGCGACATCTTATAAAGAGAATGTATATAAAATCTTTCATAGACGGCATCTACCACCTGCTAGTTTAGCCAAAATATTTCCTTATCTACCTAGTAAATTTTAGAAAAGTGGGTACTTATTATTATGTATGGTGAATTTGCAATAAAGTTTAAAAATTGGATTAACATGCATGCATGGCTTGATAAAATGTTTAAAAATATATAGATTTTAAATCAGAACTATTTTTATTATAGATTATATATATACATTTTAAATCAGAACTATTTTTATAGAAAACTTTGATAAACAGAATATATATTTAACATTGCATATTTTGACAGCATCTAAGATCATAGTGGCCCAACAGTGGAAAAATGAAGGAATACCTATAGATGAAGAAATAATCAAGAAGGTTTTGGACGGTGAGAAAATGGACAGATTACTTTGAAACTTAAAGAGAATGAAGATGCAGCATATTTTCAAATGTGGAATCTGTTCTATCAATGGTTAGAAAAGAGAAATAGAGACTAGGGCCCCAATTTGTATTAACAAAGGAATATAAGTAGAACCCATGTAAAATGATGTTTAATGAGCATGCATTGATTGATTTATAGAAAAATAACACCCCGAAAGAGGCCCGAAAGTCCGTCACCCATAACCGGGCCTTTTCGGTGGCTGCCCCTTCCCTTTGGAACAGCTTACCACCTGATGTGCGCTCAGCAGAGTCCCTGTTAGGCTTTCGCCGAGCATTAAAAACTTTGCTCTTTAGTGAGGCTTTTGGTGGCGCAATTTAATTTCCCCCATCGCCATCTACTTGTTCGCCAACTATTATTGCTGCTGAGCTGTGATTGTTATGCCAAGATGTCAAGATGCCTCAGATGTTTTAGAATGTTGTTTTATATTGATGTTATTGTCTACTATTGCATTGTCATTGAAATTGTTTGTCTTATATTGTATTGTTCTCTGACTTGTTCAGTTTTTTTGGAAGCCGCCCAGAGTTCCGTCTCGGAAGATGGGCGGGGTAAAAAAACCAATAAATAAATAAATAAATAAATAAATAAATAAATAAATAAAAAACACTAAAAGGTTTGTCGTTATGAGCCCAAAACATAATGCCAACTCACTCAGCTTTACCTTCACTGTTGATAAAAAACCCACAAAGTAGTCTATTAAGAAAAGATAGAGTGAGGTTCAGCAGTCGCTCAGAAAAGTGTTTGGTCTGTACTTCCAAATCATTTTCTTGGATTGCCTTGTACAGCAAGTCCAAAGCTGGCCTCAATTCTTCCACACCTGTGAGATGACATTTAAAAGAAGGAAAGAATGGATTTGCAAAAGTACAAATTACTTTTATCTTTCTTATGGCGCCGTACTTCAATTATTCCCGTTCGAGAAGGGACACAATCCAACCATGATCGTTTCATCTCAACGTGTTCCACTGTGCTAATCTATATACAGTGGCACCTTGTAGAAAGGAATTAATTCAGGGGTGCCCAAACTTTTTGTAAGGAGGGCCAGATTTGGTGGCTGAGAATGTGTCAGGGGCCGGTTGCTCCCCGACCCTGCCACCCCACTGCAAGCCCCACCCACTTTCTTTTTAAAAAAATGGGGTGAAGGAGGGGAGGGAGGGGTGGGCCAGCCAGCTGCGGGCCACTCAGAATGGCCTGGCGGCCCAGATTTGGCCCCTGGGCCGGACTTTGGGCAGGCCTGAATTAATTCGTTCCAAATGAAATTATGTTAAGCAAATTTTCCTTTATACAAATTTCCCATAGGAATGCATTGAAAACAGAGTGATCCCATTTTTATGTGGTACAGATTCGCCCCATAGGCGATTACGTTAAGCAAATTTCCTCTATCTCCGGAATTTTTATGTTGTACAAATTTTATGTTATACAAACCGTTTGTCATACAAGGGCCCACTGTAACTTTCAAAAAACTTATGTATATTTTTTAATCTGACTCTTGCAGCATTAACTCCAAGTCCACTGCACCTTAAGTATAGTTCTTAATGTTCACTCTGTTTTTATAAAGCTTTGTACTATAGCAATGATCATCTAAGCATTCAAATAGGTTTACTTACTCTTTAAATAAAAATCAGATATGTTACTTGCAGGATGATCTTGTAATGAGCAAGCTGAGTGACTGAAAAGATTCTCTTTGTTCTTTAAAAAGAAATCCACAGTGTCCAACTGGTGATTCTCTAAACCTGCCTAAAAAATGAAATTATTGCTGAAGGATATATATAAACATACTCACTTTGAAATAAGACATTTTAGCCAACTCCCCCCCTTGTCTTTTTTGTGTGAATAGGACACTGTTTTCAGGATTAGTATGAAAGAGGGCATTCCCTCAAAGATCTTAATGCCAAGGTAGGCCCATACAGAATCTCTTAGCCTAGACTCAGACCTTTATACATTGTAACCAGAATATAGACCATTACCTAAAACGTGCATAATAGCCAGTGAAAATTGTAGTCAGTCAACTTCAACATTTCGGAAACAGCACTTTAAAACAGTTTAAAGTTTTAGAACACTTTCAAAAGCAGTACCATATGTAATATATTACAGTAATGCAAACAAAGGTCTCAAAAGAGGTGTCATTGTGGAGAGATCAAACATCTACATTAACAACTGAAGCTTGTCACAGGAGCTTTAACTATAGAAATGCACCACAGCTACCCAAACAACTTGGGCATCCAGGTTCAGGGCTGAATCCTAGAAAGTCCTCTTGTGCTGACCAATCTTTTAACTAATCAAGAACCACAAAACAATATAATGGCTGTCTAGTTTGGTCTTGGAATTTATTTATTTATTTATTTATTTCTATACCGCCCGTCTACCCAAAGGATTTTTCTTTGCAATTGGTTCAATTGTCAAACTGCTCTAACATTGAGGACACTTTTCTTGGTACAGTAACACCTTGGTTTACGAGTACAATGTGTTCCAGAACCATGCTTGTAAACCAAAACACTCTTATATCAAAGCAAAGTTCTCCATATGAAATAATAGAAACACAGATGACTTGTTTTACGGTCCCACAGACCAGATACTGTACATACAAAATGTCAAAACTCACAAAAGAGGTTGGCTACAAGTTCAAGTCCATACCATGGTTTAGTGTTACTCAAGTTGCTCAATGCATTTCACATTTAGAAGAAGATAAAAAATCACCAAGACATCTCAACAAACTCCTAGGACTTCCAGAACCATCCTAGAACAGTTCCGGTAATACAGTATATGCATGGCTGAACAGGAGTATCCTCAGTAGCTGCACTAACATCCTCTGTGGCAATAAATGAAAAAAAGCAAACCAAAGCAGCTTATCTATCTATCTATCTATCTATCTATCTATCTATCTATCTATCTATCTATCTATCTATCTATCTATCTATCTATCTATCTCGTCCCATAGCACTTAAAGGACTCTCTGGGAAGTTTACAAGTACAGTAATTATGTAGGCTACACACTGCCCCACCAGCAAGCTGGGTACTCATTTTACCAACCGCGGAAGGATGGAAGGCTCAGTGAACCCTGAGCCTGGTGCCTGGAAGTGAACTCCAAGTCCTGCACATAATTACAGCTGCAATACAGGAGTTTAACCACGGTGCCACAAAGCATGTGAATGAAGTAAGTGAATCCAATGTATAATCAATTCTTCTTTCACATTTTGTTACAAGACCAATCTGTAATCAATTGAGCATTGTTACTTTTGCACATCTTACTAGAAAGTAGGAAGTGTTGTGGGGTACAGTCATTTCTTGCCCTCTCAAGCTGGGCTGTCAATCCTACTGTGACTAGATGAGAGGGGACACCACTTAATTTGGAGACAAAAATGGCACAGAAGAGCTAGCCATGTTGCCAGAGGATCTAGGGAGAAATCTGGGACAGCAAAAAAGAAAAATACGGGAAGCTAAAGAATATCAAAAGATCCACAGCAAATTTCTTTACCTCCAAAGCGTGTACAGGAATAGAGCACCTTCCCCATCCATTGAGGCGACAAAGAGAATCAACAGCTCCAGCACTTCCATGGATTATTAATCTATTCAAGAATTCCTCTTGGGACAAGCCAAACAGAAGCAAGGAAATGCCATGTTCTAAGACACACCATAAAAAAGAGAAATGACTCATATAGGGTATCAGGAAGTGTAAGCACGTACAACTTCATTGAAGTACTTCTACAAACTGCTAGCAGTTATTAAAAGCATTCTTCAGCTTTCCACATTTCCTACAACTGGAAAAGGTGCAAAGGAGAGTGACTAAAATGATTACTGGGCTGGGGGACCTCCCTTATGAGGAAAGGCTAAAACATTTGGAGCTCTTTAGTCTGGAAAAAAGGTGCCTGGGGGATATGACTGAGACGTACAAAATATGCAGGGCATAATTAAAGTGGATAGAGGGACGCTCTTCTCCCTCTCACAAAATACCAGAACTAGGGGACATCCACTCAAATTGAGGGCTGGGAGAGTAAGAACAGACAAAAGAAAATATTTTTTTACCCAGCCTGTTGTTAGTCTGTGGAACTCTGTGCCACAGGATGTGGTGATTGCATCTAGCCTGGATGCTTTCAAAAGGGGATTGGACAGATGCCTGGAGGAGAAGTCCATCACAGGTTACAAACCATGATGGAGATGTGTAATCTCCAGGCTTAAAACCAGCGTACTTCAAGGGCCAGATGCTGGGGAGGGGTATCAGGAGACAGATATCTAGTCTCGTGCACTCCCAGACACATTTGGTGGGGCCACTGTGACATACAGGAAGCTGGACTCGATGGGCCTTTGGCCTGATCCAGCATGGCTCTTCTTATGTACATTGCTGACACAAGTTTTCAATTGTAGTTATTACCTGAAAAGATGACACTTAATTGTTCTTCATTACTGCATTCCAAAACAAAGGAATTTTTGCCTATGCATGAACATATTATATCTTGTGTCTCGAAGGTCCATAGAACAATAACCAGTCCTTTGCTCTGACTTAATATAGTGAATAATGCACTAAAACCTGTCACAGATTTACACTCAAATTTCATGCAGTCTTTTAGGTACTCTGAATGTATGAACCTCCATTTTCTGTCTCTTTTGCTTTTACTTCCTTTGTCTTTTGAGCTTGAAAGAACATAAGCAGCATCTTGGATAAGGGAGCTCTTAGAAGCTTCATGAGTTTTACATTCAGGATGTTCTAGATGTAGAACAGACTGATACCAAGGGAAGTAAACATAATTTATTAAATTTGGAGAACAACATATTTTTGTTGTATTTTGCAAAGTAGACAAGTATTCCTTCCATGACCTGGGGAAAAGAAGAAAATCATGTCAATTTTATTGATCAATGTTTTGAATTCCTAACAGAAACATTTAAATATTCTAATATTAAAATTATTACAAACTAACCCAAGCAATTTTGCCATTGAAAATAGCTAGGCATAAGCCCTACTAAGGCTTATGTCTTGAACAAACATGCAAGGAGCCATATCTCCTAGCCATGTCTCCTGTATCATCATTTCTTATCACAAAGACTCCAAGGGGACAGCCATGACCATAACTTCCATAGTTACAAAAGTAAGTTCTGGAAGTTAGGAGAGAGCTAACAAAAAGGCTTCACTAACATTCTGAACCAACGTCAAGTGTTTTCCCTTCGGCACAGTGAATCTAGGGGTAAATCCCTGCACTTGGCAGGACTGTAGGGAGAAAATACGGCATTTCTCACTTAGAGAAAGATTAGCGATCATGAGGCTTGTCAGCCTGCTAGAGCCTCCTCTTCCTTCGGGGTCCAAATGTTTTTGTGTCTGCTAGCTGGTAAATAACGCACCAATGCATAATGCTATTCCGAAGATGTTCCTGCAGGTTCTGCCAGGCCTTCACAATTGTCTAGGCCAGTGTTGGCGAACCTATGGCACGGGTGCCAAAGGTGGTACTCGGAGCCCTTTCTGTGGGCACCTGAGATCTCCCGTTCGCAGCCACCTGTATTCAGGTAAAATTGCTATATTGGCACTTTGCGAAAAATTAGTGGGTTTTGAATCACAGTTTGGGCACTCGGTCTCTAAAAGGTTCACCATCACTGGTCTAGGCACAGCACCTGTGCTATACCCTGTTTTAGCAAGTAACATGCCACGTTCTCTTTTTAGTCGCTCTAGTCTAGGTGGCATGTTATTTGCTAAAACAGGGTATAGCACAGGTGACTCAAGACTGAAGGATTCCTATGCGATAGGTGGCTGGCATTCTTACTTCCCATTTGTTCTCCGGCTCCTTTGGGGAAATAAGCTCAAGCATCTGCCACTTGGCAGATACCCAGTTTGTTTTCCTCACTTAACGGCCTTGCACACCCCTTCCCACTTCATAACTCTACGATTCTATGATGGGCAGCTTCCCCCCCAGCAAATTCCTCTTCAAAGGAGCAGAATGATTTGCCTCTCATGGAGAAAGCCAAAGCAGCAGGGTGCGGTGGTTCAGGGCCCAACTGGCAGCACCATCAGAGAAGGTCAGTAGGGGACAGCAGAGGCCAATCCTGCCAGGAAGAATTCAGGATGAAGAGAGCCTAACGGGTGAACTGGCCATTTGCAAAAAGGATTAGGCTTTTAGAGCAGAAGCAATGTTCTCGTCAAATATACACCTGAAAACTGACTGGGAACAGCTGAAGTCTGGAAGGAGCTAATTGAGAGTCATAAATCCTACTCTTAGCCAGGACCCAATGTGACTGCAGAAAAATTTATCCGACCCACAGATGTGGGAATATGCCAGGTAAAGCTAGGTCAAAGATGGCACTGGGTATGTCAAGCAACAAGCTTGAATGAGAAGGCAGCAACAGCAGGCTTCCAGACCCGGCACCGGACCTCTGCTACGCTGGCTAAATTCCTGAGCTCCAACATTCCTGACCTGTAAGCATTCCTGAATGTCTAAGAGTCAGCAAGTTAACCATTCCTTGTTATCCTGGAATTTGTAACTTGTAACCAAATAAGGTAAATAAAAGGCAGCCCGGGGAGAGGGGAGGAATATTCTTCTTATCCCCGCTGTTCCGGACAGCTGTGTGTGTGTGTGTGAGTGTTTTTCTTCCAGGCACCTCCCTTATTCCCTCAACTTCCAGGTGCCTCCCTTACTCCCTCAAGCTATCCCGTCAACATCTAATGCTGCTTCTGTTTGCTTAGATTCTTCCGAACTCCCTGTGACCTACCGTCGATCTTACTTATGATAGGGCTTGTCCTGTTCCCTTTTGACTTGTGAATGGTTTGTTGGCCTGCACTCTCGGTTTCAAGCATGGAAACCTGCATGGTCCCCAGGATTTGGAACCAGATTAGCCTTAGCGATGCAGCCTCCTGCACTTGCTCCCTGACAGTATTACAAAAGTCATGCGAAGTTATGAGGATGCATGAGGCTCTCCCTTTCAGATATCACCTAGCAAACAAAAAAGGGTCAGGCCTGCACGACCCCTCTCGGAGAAAACTCTGAACACAAAAAGGAACAGCTAAATAGCAGTATAGTAGTACTGGACCCGAGAACTGCATTTCTTAGAAGCTTCCACAAATATAATTTTCCTTTAAAACAAATTTTGTGTTTGGGAGGCATTATAAAGGACTTCCAGTATTGTATTGAATTTTGGCAGCACTGTACTTAAATTGGTGGGGGGGGGGTCTGGAGCTTTAAAAAAGAGGCCAACAACTAAACCCTTCAAAGAGATACACATAAGCCTACTTACCTCCTCCGTTATAACTTACAAAACACAATCCAGTAACTGTTCTGAAATAAAGCACATACCTGTCTGTCCGAAATGTATGTTGCAGAAGTGCCACGTTGCAGTCTGAACTTCTGAGATCCTCCTCCTCGGTCCCCTCCCACTCTTCTATGGGATACGTGTTAAATTTTTTCTTGCAAAATAAATGTTCAGGATATTGTCTGTGGATGAATAAGTGCTTATTTACTTTCACATTTCTCATAATTTCTTATTTTTCTCATTGCTGGTACCGCCATTAGGCACTAAGAAACAGAATCAAGAGCATGCCCTCAAGTCATTGCCATCAGAAACACTGGCACATGCTGTATCACAGGGCTGTTCAACTTTGAACAGGCCAAGGTCTACTTTTTCTGGCCCAAAGTGCCTGAGGGCTACTCCACTAAAACCTCTACTTACGGATTTTATCCGTTGTGAACACATGCTCATAAGTAAAAACTTTTGTAAGTAGAGCAGCAGTTTCCCATAGGAATGCATTGAAAACCAATTAATCTGTTCTGGAGGGAACGGATTTCAATACGCCATGGCCCTTGAATTGCCCCTCTAGTCTGAGACAGGGAGGGGTGGAGAACATATCCCCTCATTTTTTTCATTGATGGCTGGCGGGCAACTTTTGAACCCTTCGCGGGCTACTGGTAGCCCGCGGTCTACCTGTTGGACAGGCCTGCTGTATCAGATACCCGCATTTCCCACTGTTGAACCCATCCTGTTAGCTACTTTAAAAAAGTAGCAAACAGGCAACAAGGCACGGATACTCGTAATACAATAGAAAGCCATGACAAAGTAGACCAACAATGCTGTTCCCAGGTACTGAATGTCCCTCATCTTGATTCAAACCATTGATCAAACAGAGGCTAAGCTGTAAACAAGAACAATTTACCACATTCACAAACTTCATTCCTGATGATAGTGTACATCCGGTAAAGCATCAGCCTTATCTTTTCTTGGTACTGCACAGTATTCGTCAAAATGAGATAGTCCTCACCTCTGGTTTTAAACCAGGAACTGAATTTCCCTGATTTTTAAAAGGAAATTTATCACTCTTTATCTCCATTGAGTCTGAATCTGTGGTTCATGGTAGTTTAGACCACTGATTTCATCCAATGAGTATGATTCCCCCTTTCCCCAGGTGTTCTAACTTTTCAGTAACTTTAAAAAAAATCAAAATGGTTTCAAAAATGGTGCACAAAAACAGACGTCAGTTTTTTTGGAACAACTCCCTCCCCCCCAAAAAAAAAAAACTGTAAAGGCTTCTTTGGCACAATGTTCCCTGTTACCTGATCAGATTCTGCCAAGAAATAATACAGTTCCACTCCATATAATAAATCAAAATTTAAATGTACATATTACATTTCCAAAGAGAATCCTCGGAAGACATAATTCCCTTTAAAACTGTAGTGGTAATACTCTAGCTCCAGAAGTTAAAAAGCAGTGTATAAAGTAAACACAGTGTTGAATTACAATATTGATATCATATTTTTTTAAAAAAACTACACCTATATTACGATTAAAAATAAAATAAAAAATAATAATTTTTAAAGCATTTGAACTTTAAGATTTACATTTCAGGGTGCTAATGCAGAACTTCAATAGAGTTTTGCCCCAAGGCCCCATGAAATGGTTATCCCTGGCTGTACACAGAGGGGGGGAAGTGGCTGCCAGTGGCATTCTGACCTAGTCATTATGCTGTATCGATTGATTCAGACAATCGGTTTACACCTCTCACAATCGGTTTGTAATTATCATACAGTACTTATTGGAGGAAGTGAGAGCTGGACTATAAAGAAGGCTGATTGCCGCAGAATTGATGCTTTTGAGCTGTGGTGCTGGAGGAGAGTCTTGAGAGTCCCCTGGACTGCAAGGAGATCAAACCTATCCATTCTGAAAGAAATCAACCCCGAATGTTCACTGGAAGGACAGATTTTGAAGCTGAGGCTCCAGTACTTTGGCCACCTCATGAGAAGAGAGGACTCCCTGGAAAAGTCCCTGATGCTGGGAAAAATCGAAGGCAAAAGGAAAAGAGGACGACAGAGAATGAGATGGTTGGACGGTGTCATCGATGCAACCAAAATGAATTTGACAAAACTCCGGGAGGCAGTGGAGGATAGGAAGGCCTGGCGAGCTCTGGTCCATGGGGTCACGAAGAGTCGGACACGATTGAACGACTGAACAACAACACTTATTGGGGGATTTATTACTTGTTCAGGGGCCTTGTGCTAGCAACACGAAGCCAAATCGCTATTTTACTTTTAATAAAAAGTTAAAACTGAAAATTTTCTTGCCCAGTGCCATCTTTCTTCACAGGGCTAGGAAACCTTCCTCCTTTGACTGATGTACAAGAAGATGTGTCAGGTTATGGCCAGTTTGGGACAGAACAAAGCCTCAGCAGGCAGGTTTCAGTGATTTACACAGCTATTTGTTTCTCTGCCACTACCTTAATTCTCAATTTCCTCCAGCACACAGAAGTAACTCCCAGAGGAGTAGTTTGGACTGCAAGAATGGGCATGCAGTCTGGAGAGCCAGATGAGGCTGAGGGCGGCTTGAAGTCAGGCTGAATGCCGCACAAGCCTCTTGATGTCAATTCTGCTTCTGAATGCCTACCTGAAGTATAAGTTGAGATCGACGGCGGCAATCCAATTGGAACTGTTGGCAATCACAGCAATGCTGAGATCATGTGACACCTTCAACAAAGCAAGGGGAGAATGGGTGTCTACGTTCTTCGTTTCTTCCTCCTCAGCTAGATACGAGGATACATGAACACATGCCAGATACGCACCATCCACAGCATTGAAGACATCTTTGCAGAAGTGTCAAAGAAAGTCACTGGTCAGCAATGGAACAGGCCAAACAAAAAACATGCTATCCTGAAAATTCAACTGTACGTGTGTTTTCCTAGAAGTAAGCCTCTCGGGTTTAAATAAGCTTTACTCTTAAGCAAAGACACCTGGCTTGCAGCCTTGACATATTTACATACTTTGAAACAAAACATGATTACAGTAAAACCTAAGTTTTATAGTAAAGCCTAAGTTCAAGAAAGGATGCATAGCAGCTCCCCAGTGCCGGCAACACTCATGCAGCCCCAGACCACGACGCTCCCACCACCATGCTTGACTGTAGGCATGGCACACTTGTCTTTGTACTCCTCACCCGGTTGCCGCCACCCGTGCTTGACACCATCTACACCAAATGAGTTTATCTTGGTCTCATTGTACCACTGGACATGGTTCCAGAAATCAATGTCCTTAGTCCGCTTGTCTGCAGTAAACCTTATGCAGGCTTTCTTGTGCATCATCTTTAGAAGAGGCTTCCTTCTGGGACGACAGCCCTGCAGACCAATTTGATGCAGTGTGCGGCGTATGCTCTGAGCACTGATAGGCTGACCCCCCCACCCTCCTTTCAACCTCCACAGCAATGCTGGCAGCCCTCATATGTCTATTTCCTAAAGTCAACATCTGGATATGACGCTGGGCATGGGCACTCAACTTCTTTGGTCAACCATGGTGAGGACTGTTCTGAGTGGAACCTGTCCTTTTAAACCACTGTATGGTCTTGGCCACTGGGGAAGGGACTGGAAAGGCCCTCGCAGCCCCATTCGGGGCAGGCCCAGTCCTGGGGTAAGTATGGGAGTTCTTTGCCCCTTACCCCAGGGGGGGCTTTTTTCATATACTGGGGGACCACAGTATATGAGCCACGAAAGGGCGGTGGACCACTGTGCATCTGTTTTTGTATTACTGTCCATATCCATAGTATGGATTTCCTTATCAAATGGTTATTAACTTGTTTACAATCATTTGCTTTTTTGTACCATAGGAAAACATGCCAGCCCAAGGTTTTTGTGTGATATTTGTTTGATCCTTTTTAAATTGTATACTCACCATTGTTAATGCTGAATACTGTCTTCTAATTAGGTAAACTACCTTAGGATTTTTGTATTGCGAAAGGTGGAGCAAAAATAGCTTAAATAAAATAAGAAATACAAATAAAAAGGTGTTGCTGATTCTAATCAAAGACAGGACACAGATAAGGAACTGTAAGCTTATATTTTGTGTATCAAGGAAGAACCAGAAGGGACCCTAACACCTGACTAGGAATTAGCCTTAAAACCCAGAAGGAAGCAGAAGCTTGACACATAGATTTCCCAATTTCCCTATTAAACAGAATGCTTACAATTTACCATATCTCCACCTGTGGCTTAAAAGGATACATATCCACCCAGATTTATCTAATATGAAGAGGACACCTCTGCAAAAGGTGGCATCTACTACTCTTTCCAGAGTTTCTGGTGACAGATCAAGGAGAAAATAGTCCTTGAGTTCTTCTGCCTCTAGTTCTGCTCCCCAAAAAGCAAGATGTGCAATGATAACGTTGTTGAGCAACAACACAGCTTTGCCATTCTTAAAGGATAGCACCCTCATAGAGGAGATTGAACATAAACCTGCATAAGTAGGAGAAAAAGAAGATTCACATGGCACATTTAAAGTACATGCCGATAGTGCAACATAGTATGCAGAAAAACAATAAATAACTACAGCCCCAATTACAAAAGCATAATTTCAATTTCCACGATGCAGGTGCGATAAATTGGTGTCTGCAACAACTCCACCAGTTTTTATTAATAACATCTGCATACAACAAGTCTTAATTTATCCCCATGAGCATGAGTACTACTGAATTACTATAAAAGGCAGGACAAGCATACTAGTTTATTCTAACAATTACTGCAGACAGCTACTTACTAATATTTTTGGATGTGATCAACTTCTTGAGTCTGTCTTCACTGCAGCTTTGCAAGAGAGTGGCGTTACATTTTCCGGCATCTAAAATAACTTCATACACGAAAAGTTCATGGGTTCTGCTGACAGCAAGCAGTTTAAGATTGTCCACAGCAGGATCATCCAACTCCACGCTCTCCCACATGAAACTAAAATAACAATTTTTCAGAAATATACTTGATGTGTGTGAATATGTAAACATATATAAATGTTTCTACAACCAGAATATTCAACCATACCATAGCAACAACAATATGGCTGCAATGTTACTCTTCAACTACAAAAATGATCACAAACCAGAATATAACAACTGAACAGGGCAACTAATTCACAACCAGTGGGCCTGGTATTTTACAGAGGGAAACAAACACAATCTCCTTGATGCATGGGTATAATTGGAAAATTTAAAAAGTAGTACTTGCCTTTGTTTCCAAAAAGGCAAGCAAAAACATGTACAACAGCTTTAGAATGCATTAGAAAGCAATCCTTTGCCAGTCTTTAAACCTGGGAGGCCATGCATTCTAACAACTCATTATGGATGAATGAACCAGAGTTTCTCTACAAAAGTGGGCTGCTCACATCTAAATGGCATAAGCACATTTTGTTGGGAGTAGGGAAAGAAAGAAAAAGGTGGAACACTTAGCCCCATGGGTTGCCAACTCATCTTTAAATTAAAGATGGAGATGCATACTGACTAGAGAAACGTCACATATTAGTTTCGACTTATCTCTAGTTGTATTTGCTGTGATCCATTATTAATAGCTTATGTCTTCCTCCAGAGAAAGACCAAAAGTTCATTCCAGCAAAGATGTGTCATCTGATTGCAGCTTTTAGGAGCGAACCAAACAGCACATTAAATGCCGATGTAATCAAATCAAATTAGTTTTTATTATAGCCAATGGCCATTATATACCAATGTAATCAGCCCCCTCACTTTCACACTTGCCCCTGCATCCAAACCAATGGAAGAATCACACTGAGAATGCAACTGTTTTTAAACCATGACCAAACAAGCCTTTCCTTTTTAAAATCCCTCCTGATGCAACACGACCGGGGCCAGAAGGAATCCAAAGTCGCTCTTGGGCCATAGGCAACGGACCCCACTCAGACGCAGTTGTATGCTATTCTTTGTTAACCGCCCTGAGTTCCCTGTCTGGGAAAATCTGGCTGTATATAAATATAAATATAAATAAATAAATGGGGTGCTACTCTTCAGGAAAGCAAGGACTGAAGAGCAGGTTTTTGAATTTCTCATGGCCACAGCAAGGCTGCTGTGGCTGCTGGAAATTCAAAAGCCTGTTCTTAGAGCCTCGCTTTCCAGAAGGGTAGCACCCAAAGCATTTGTAACCCGGGGCACCACTGTATTCAGATTAAATTGCCGTATTGGCATTTTGCAAAAAAAATAAGTGGGTTTTGAATCACAGTTTGGGCACTCGGTCTCTAAAAGTTTCGCCATCACTGTCATACATCTTAGCTGGATGTTTAGGAAGTCCACTCCCATAATCTTGCCTTTGAGAAGACATGCAAAGATTTTCACCAAAATAAGCACGTGTGGCACTATCAGGACACAAACATACACAAACTTCCTATCTACATTAGCATGTACGCATATGTATCTGCATGCAAACAGATTATGGTAACTAAACAGCACTTCAGTCAACATTTGTCTAGATCTCTCTGAACTCCAATTTATTCATATAGATTTCCCAGAGCAACCTAAGAATTCCAGATAGATAGATAGATAGATAGATAGATAGATAGATAGATAGATAGATAGATAGATAGATAGATAGATAGATAGATAGATAGATAGATAGATGATAGATAGATAGATAGAAGCAAGCCGGTCACTCTGCCCATATCCCTTCCAGGTCTCCTTGAGCTCACTCTGTACAACCAGAAAGAACTGGACTGAGGGGGCAAACAGGCAGAGGAGCAAATAAAGAGACTTCTTGGACGGAGCACTTCTTGATCGGAGTACTTACTCTTCCCAAGCGCCGGGCAGCGAGACGCCGCCGAGGGGCTCCTGCAGCGCCGGAGCCAACCCTGTCAGCACAAGCTCCGTCTCGCTGGCAAACGCCAGCGCTCGCTGGCCGCGGCTGAGCTTGGCCCCGACGACCCCTCCCTGGGGGCTCCGCGGGCCAAGCAGGAACACCCTCAGGGCTTCTGCCATGCCCTCGGCTTCTGAGACAATCCGCCGCCGCTTCCCAGTCCCCTCACGCCGCCCTCGCGGCCGCCATCTTAGGCGGCGCCTCGGCCGCTTGGCGGTGCCTCGCAGGAGTCCCTTCGCGTCCCGAGCAGCGCGCGGGGGGTGTCGGGAAGTGTAGTCTTTTCGGAAGGCGGCCATTTCGCAGCTGGACGAGGAGGAAGAGCCCGGCTGTCAACGCCTTCTTTCCTTCGCGCGGGAGGGAAGCGGCGGCGGTTCCCCCGCGCCCGCCATCTTAAGGCGGAAGCGAGTACCCCGCCGGAGGCCGATGGAAGGCTCGTCGTCGTCCTGGCCGCGGGGAGCTGCTGGGCCGGGCGAGGGGAAAGATGCTCTCGCTGGGGCTGCTGTGGCAGGCGCTCACCAGCGGCAGCAGCGGCGGCAGCGGCGGTCATGACCAGGCGGAGGCCCGGCGGGAACCCCCGTGCAGGACCAGCCGCCGCCGCCGCCTCTTCCTCCTCCGGCAAAGCCGCGATGGACCACGGCCGGGCCCTGGAAGTCTACGGTCAGTGCCTTCCCCACCATCACCGCCACCACCAACCCGCGTGCTGCTGCTGCTGCTGCTGTACGGGTCCTTCGGCCCTTTCTTGTGTTGGTTTTGATTTTTTAATTTATTATTTATTTATTATTAAATTTATACCCCGCCCATCTTCCCAAAGGGAACTCTGGTCGGCTTACAAAGCTGAGCAAGTCAGCGAATACACAATTCCATATAATACAATACAACAAACACACGGACAATCAATACATATAAGTTAAAAAGAGAACAGCGGCAGGAGGGCACCCTTTAGATCACAACCTCACTGCTACTATAATAGATCCCAAAAGTGGTAGTCAGTGGCGGCAAAAAAAAAAAAAAAATTGCATATGTATTGTTTTCTATGTAAATCGCCCAGAGTTCCCATTGGGAAAATCGGTTGCGCTATAGAAATAATAAATAAATAAATAAATAAATAAATAAATAAATAAATAAATAAATAAATAAATAAGCAAGCAAGCAAGCAAGCAAGCAAGCAAGCAAGCAAGCAAGCAAGCAAGCACATAATAAGAGCCATGCTGGTTGTGTGGAACTGATACAGTATTTTATTTATTTTATTTATCTATATAGCTTGTATACCGCCCACTACCCAAAGGTCTCTGGGCGGCCCACAATCGAAACAGACAATTCAAACATCAAAATTACAATAAGATTAGAACAGTGAAAACATGTAAATACAATAAGTATAATACATTAAAAGCAACAAATGATACAGCCAAACTGTTGACCCATTTAGATGACTTTGACACTCTCTTGTGTGGAACAAGCATTGAAAAAAGTGTATGTAAACTTCAGAATAGCCAAAAAAGCGTTGTTCCGAGTGTTGATTGAGCCTTACAGACAGACAACAAGTTCCTTGTTATGTTCGTTCGACCATTTATTTGTCCATTCCCAGGCAAAGTTTAAAATTTGATTAAAGTATAAAAGTTGAATCCATCCTTTCCAGTATATCATGTGCGGAAGCTTGGGGTTTAAGATCTGCTTACCAATCATAGAACTTGCCAGCCAGAGGCAGTTTTTTTTACAATTGACAGCTACTTGAACAAAAGGATTTTTATGGAACATGTGGTGTGACCCCCCCACATGTTATATTAAAAGTACCATACATTTTAAAATTCTTTGAATTTGAATTTAATTTGAATATAATCTTAATTATCTTTATTAATTTATCTATATGATATATAGTATTGTTGTTTTACTTGTCTTTAGTTTTTAAGATAATTGTGTAAACTGGCTTGACTTCCTGACTCGGACAGGAGGTCAAGGTATAAACAAAATTAATCTTTTAGTCATGGACAATGAATGTTTGTTTTTGCTTAGATATAATTCGAACTATCAGAGATCCAGAAAAGCCCAATACTTTAGAGGAACTGGATGTGGTAACAGAAACTTGTGTTGAAGTACATGAAATAACCGAAGAGGAGTATTTGGTTACAATCAAGTTTACACCAACCGTACCTCATTGCTCTTTGGCTACTCTAATTGGTAAGATTTATTTGTTTCTTTAACTCGCCAATGTTAGTGTACAGTTGAAAATAGTTCATTTTAATTTAAACAATGCTTCCCTGAAGATTATTGTGTCGATTGTACATTGCTGACCAAGTTTCATTTGGTGTGTTCATCCCAGCCTGTTTTTAAACATGGCAAGGATAGGCTGGAGTCCTGTCGCACAAATGTGTGCCACAGAACTTTCCTAACGTCTTTAGCTATGGCCATTTCCTTCTAATTTGGGAGTTTTAAAAACTCCATTCCTCAGTTCTATTTTTTCCACCAGGATGATAGCATTCTCCAGGAACCCCTGGAACGTGGTGGGCTGGAAATAGGAAACTTGTAATTCCTCTTGAAACCTCTGTGGCAGATGACATCATCATAATTGTGTGACACAAAATTCCTCAATAGAGTCTTGGACGTAGTATCAGGGTTGTGGAGTCTGAGTCGAGGAGTCTGAGTCGGAGGAAATTTTGGGTACCTGGAGTCGGAGTTGGCAAACAACGACTCCGACTCCAACTCCTACTAAATTTAGGTTGGAATTTTTAAAAAAGCAAGTTTAAATGTCCCAATTCACAAAAAGTTATAATTAATGACTTCTCTACTGTAAGAATAAGGGCCAATGCATGCAGTGCCTCACGTAACCACAAAACGAACACGTTAAGTGACTGTGAAGAAGCATGCTTTTCATGTGCTTCACTATATGGCAAGCAGCTCACAATGAGGAGCGGCAATACTTATACTTTCCATAGTGTTGTGTTCTGCTGTTACGCAGCGCCCATGGGTAACCTAGCCTCTCACTGATAAAGGATTAAGTAAATACGTTTTTTGCAGGACTAGAGACAGTTGTATAAGTGAAGGGAACGGAGGGTCAATAGTTCAAGACTGAAGCTGCAAACCATTGGAAAAACTGCTGTATAAAAATGTATAAAATACATTCGCATATTAAGACAGAGGAGTCGGGAGTCGGAGTCGGAAGTACAAAAAAACTTAGGAGTCGGAGTCGGAACATTTATCAACCGACTCCTCAGCCCTGCATAGTATCCTGTTTTCAGTTAATTTTAAATTCTGGTTTAATCAGCATTGCCACCTAAACTTGCGATCTTAAACATTACCTAGGGGTTGGCTTAATTATCTGTTTGGGGAGCCAGAGATTTGGAGTCAATACTTCACTGTGCCTCCTTGCCAGGAAGTTCTAAAATGATGATGAGGTTTTGATACAGATAATTATGGAAGATTTCTGAGTAAATAAGCATAGGTCTGCTTTGTAGTATGCCTTGACTTATTCCTCTGAAATTCACTAGCCAGATAAAGGACTGTGGCCATTCTAAAGAGACCTAACATTAAAGGACAGTTTCTTTTCTGTTTATATTTGAAAGCTGCTGCATTGAAAGTGAGTGATTCCTGCCTATTTCATTTCTTAGACTTTTCCAAATGTTAAATTTGCCTTAAATGAACAAAATTAACCCTTTGAAGGGAAACCATTAATTGAATAAGTTGACAATTCTCTGTGGCATGTTTGTAAAACCTCCGGTAATACCCATCTGCCCATAGGTGCTTTGGAAAAATGTGAGGGGGCAGTTTATAATAGGGTTTATGAGGAGAAAGAAAACTCATGTGTTTTTCATTCAAATTTAGGGCTGTGCTTGAGAATAAAACTTCAGAGATGTTTACCTTTTAAGCACAAGGTATGTAATTTGTGCACTCACAATGGTGTCATTTATGAACTCTTTTTAAATGTTAAAAGTCACGGTGTATTTAATTGCAGAAACTGCCAATAAGAGTGTGCTTTCACAATTGATAGGGGTATATTTCAGTCATGTTGTGCAGTGTAGCTGACTACTGGAATTTAGGGGGTCTTATTGTGTTCTGTATTTTATATGCAAAATCAGGCATTTTAAAAGGCAGTGAAAGATGAAGACAAGTTTGGTACTATTAGGAAACATTCTATTTGTATTCATTGGGAGACATGTACCTATTGCAAAACAGCAAGATGCAGCTTCTGTAGAGACTATTTCCAAATGAAACAATTTCATTCTAGAGGAGGATTAAAAATAGAGATGGTTCACATTGCGCATATATTGGAGACCTAAGTATTCTGGCAGTGGTATACATTTTGTGCAGATGTAGTGCTGTAGAAGTGAAACATCTCAAAGAAACCTTTTCTGTCTCATCTAGCTGGAAATCTATATATCTGAGGGAACACATTTCACTGAGGAGGACAGTAAGTATGTTTTCAGATTTGTTTGAGAATATAGTTGGTTGTTGTATAGTGAATGCAACAGGTTGCAACCCAGAAGCTGGACCGTGTTCCATTTTTTGTGAGACTTAAGTGGCTATATGCAAAACAATACAATCGTTATTTATGATCACACACCCAACAAGTGCCTATTGATTTCTGGCATGTTGAATGTGTAATAAATAAAAATCAGATCCCCCCCCCCCAAAATTACAATGATAAAAAGCAGGAATCTGGGCACAGCCTCTCTGATATGTTTCTTGCTATGTTGTAAACTACAGGTGTGGTGGCTCAGTGGACTAGAGCTCTGACACTGTCAGCTGCAGTCAGCAGCTTGGCAGTTTTAATCACAGGTGCCACGCAGCAGAGTGGGCTCCTGTTGTTAACCCCAGCCCTTGCCAACCCAGCCCTTTGAAAGCATGTAAATGCAAGTACAGTGGTACCTTGTATAAAGGAATTAATTCGTTCCAAATGAAATTATGTTAAGCAAATTTTCCTTTATACAAATGCCCATAGGAATGCATTGAAAATGGAGTAATCCCATTTTTATGTTGTATGGATTTTCCCCATAGGCGATTTTGTTAAGCAAATTTCCCCTATCTCCGGAATTTTTTTATGTTGTACATATTTTATGTTATACAAGCTGTTTGTTATACAAGTGTCCACTGTAGATAAATAGGTACCACTGTAAAAAGCGGGAAGGTAAACAATGTTCTGTGCGCAGAAATGCGTTCAGCCCTGCTGACCACATGGCCATGGACTTGCACAACACTGGTTGTTTGGCTTAGAAACAGATGAGCACCGCCCCTAGAGTCGGACACGACTAGCACGCATTTGCGGGTGGAGCCTTTACCTTTTAATGTTGTAAACTGCCTAATGAGAGCTGTAGCACTGTGGGGCAGTATAAAGAGAGAGGGAGGAGGGAGGGAGGAAGGAAGGAAGGGAAAGTAAATTATTCCAGATTCTCACAGGTTGTAGTATCTCTTGCAGTCTCAGTGTTGTATTATATCATACATCAGTGTTGGCGAATCTGTGGCACAGGTGCCAGAGGTGGCACGCAGAGCCCTTTCTGTGGGCATGCACCCTCACAGCCACGGCGCTTCCCCCTCCGCTTAGAGCACACCACTGTGCTCTGTGCAGAGAGCTGGGCAAAGGGGAGGCAGCGGCTTGTGGGTTTGTTTGTAGCCTCAGTTTACTCTTCACCCACACCACTCTGGGCATCCCAAAAGCAGCGTGGCTGGAGAGTAAATTGGGGCTATGAATGAGCCCACAAGCTGCCATCACTCCCCCCATGTTTTTTTTTCTGCCCTGGGCAGAGAGTCAGATGAGGTGCTACTCTTTGGGAAAGCAAAGAGTGAAGAGCAGGTTTTTGAATTTCTCATGGCCACAGGAAGGCTGCTGTGGCTTCTGGAAATTCAAAAGCCTGTTCTTAGAGCCTCGCTTTCCAGAAGGGTAGCACTCAAAGCATTTGTAACCCGGGGTACCACTGTATTCAGGTTAAATTGCCATATTGGCATTTTGCAAAAAATAAGCGGGTTTTGAATCACAGTTTGGGCACTCGGTCTCTAAAAGTTTCGCCATCACTGTCATACATCTTAGTTGGATGTTTAGGAAGTCCACTCCCATAATCTTGCCTTTGAGAAGACATGCAAAGATTTTCAGCAAAATATCAAGACACAAACATACACAAACTTCCTGTCTACATTAGCATGTACGCATATGTATCTGCATGCAAACAGATTATGGTAACTAAAGAGCACTTCAGTCAAAATTTTTCTAGATCTGTCTGAACTACAATTTATTCATACAGATTTCCCAGAGCAACCTAAGAAGATGGCAGCCAAAATGTTTTGCTTAAATACTTCTGCTTATGTGTTTGTATATCAAGGCCTCCACTGGGGTCTGCTTCCAAATACATTTATTTTAATATCAATTATGATTTGTATCGCCTATATTTCTGCTTAAGTCTCATAAAAGGTAAAGGTTCCTCCGTACATGTGTGCTAGTCGTGTCCGACTCTAGGGGCGGTGCTCATCTCTGTATTCAAGCTGGAAGAGCCAGTGTTGTGCAAGTCCATGGCCATGTGGCCGGCATGGCTGCAAGGAAACACTGTTTTTACCTTCCTGCCTTTTTATGGCGATACCTATTTATCTACTTGCATTTTACATGCTTTCGAACTGCTAGGTTGGCAGGAGCTGGGGTGAACAGAGGGAGCTCACTCCACGGCGTGGCACCTGGGATTCGAACCGCCGAGCTGCTGACTTTGAAGTAACAGTTTTCGGAGCCTTAGTCCACTGAGCCACCACACCCCACACATAAGTCTCATATGGCCTTGCAATAAATAAATAAACAAGGATAAGACATGTTACTCATTAGTAAAAGCCTTCTTCGTTATGTTTCTCCTGTGTTGCAGTCAACAAGCAAATCAATGATAAAGAAAGAGTGGCAGCTGCAATGGAGAATCCCAATTTGCGGGACATTGTGGAACAATGTGTTCTGGAACCTGACTAGTAACTGGGACGATCTTACCTCTGGCTAAATATATTTGTAAAAATGTGAAGGCCTTGAGTTTAGTACAGTACTGGAGAGTTCTTTATATCTGCAATTTTTTAAAGAAATGTTTTATAAAAATACAATAAATTGTAAAGAAATGCAAGAATTAATAGATTGATAAGGATGTTGAAGATTAATTATATTTGTTGAAAGTTCATTTTTAAGTGTATGAACAAATTCTGGTAATGTCTCATGAATTTGCATGTAATTTTTAAAAAATCAGATTGTTTACATTTTACTGTAATAGAGCTTATAGTAGCTACACTATGAAATTTGAATAAAATACATAGTTCTTGAAATAATAGTTGTGTTTTCCTTGCTGATTCTGGGTAAACGGTATTATTCAAATTCAAATATAAGTGGCTGTAGTGGTTTTGGAATTGGCAGAATCCTCTTGTGCCTACACATCTGGTTTTGAATTCCTAATACTGTACTGTGCTGGCTGAGTTGTTGGCAGAAAACTGAAAAATGGGGAAAAGAAAGGGTGGATCTGGGCTACATGAGATCTAAATACCTTTAATGCAGCTATTGTGGCCACACAAAGAGAGGCCAGGATAAATGTAGTCGTAAAGCATTTGCAATATACCTAGGTAAGAGAGACTTGGATTCAGCACAGCTTTAGCTGGCTTAGTATCAGCTTACCTTCTAACCTTGGCTAAATACCAGTACAGTGGTACCTTGTATAAAGAAATTAATTCATTCCAAATGAAATTATGTTCAGCAAATTTTCCTTTATACAAATTTCCCATAGGAATGCATTGAAAACGGAGTGATCCCATTTTTATGTTGTACAGATTCGCCCTATAGGCGATTATGTTAAGGAAATTTCCCCTATCCGGAATTTTTTATGTTGTACAAATGTTGTGTTATACAAATGATTTGTTATACAAGGGTCCACTGTACTGGTATTTGCCTACATTATACATGCATGTTGAAGAATTATAAGCAATAACTAAGATTTTGATTCACAGCCTCACATCCAAAGGGGAAAAGATAGGATTGACCATATATGCCAGAAAATATTGGAATCCAAAATTAGTAGATATGTCAGAAAAAGCTAGAATTTTAGTAGACACAAAGAGAGGGAAAGAAAATCCTGAAAATATATAAAAAGGGAGAGCCGTGCAGCCATTGCAAAACATAAACACAAGACTCGGCTATAGGTGATTATATAGGCCACTAATCAAATAACAAAAAAATCATTGCAAGCTTCCGAGGACAATGCCCTATTTTTCAAATAATGTACTGTATATACTCGAGTATAAGCCTAGTTTTTCAGCCCTAATTTTGGGCTGAAAAAAGGGGTCCTCAGCTTATATTCGGGTCAATACTTTTAGCCACTGAGGCAAGTTTGGGTCAGTGGCTAAAAGTCATTTTAAACATTGTGTGCCACTTCTCCTGACCCCCCCATGTTTAAAATGACTTTTTTAAAAAGTCATTTTAAAACAGTGTTTAAAATTACTTTTAGCCACCAACTCAAGCACTTGCCTCGGTGGCTAAAAGTCATTTTAAACATCACATACACACACCCAGCTCACAAAGGAGGAGTTGCCAGGCCCTGCTGCATTTCCTACCCTAGGCTTATACTTGAGTCAATAAATTTTCCCAGTTTTGGGGCTTTAAATTAAGGGTCCCGGCTTATACTCGGGTCGACTTATACTCGAGTATATACGGTACCCAAAATCCAAACGTGGCAAAAGATGTGGTTTATCAGGAGATCATTCTTATAAATATAAAATTATTGGCAAAATAATATTTGTCAGGCAGTCTTCTGGCCAAACAGTGACTTGTATGTTTCAAAGAGATAAAAGGAGAGGAGGGTAGTGTTGTGTGTGTGCGCGTGACCTACGGTATGTCCCTTTGTTTGAAGGTCTGTGTTGTGAAATCCAAACCTTGACTTCAGATGCAGCTTTAACAGCCCTGCTGCTTCCAACCTCATCTAAGAAGACTGCCTGCTGAAGAAGAGGGTATTGCTCTCAAAAGCTTGCAGTGATATTTTTATTTTATTAGTAGGCTATAAAGGTGTCACCTAAAGCCTAGTCTTGCATCTGAAAATATAAACAATCCTGAGAATGATACAGCACTACTTGAATATGGGAGGAGGAAATGGCAAAAAAAAAAATCCAGAAGCGAACTTTTTTGAAAATGCCAGGAAAGGCTGATAAAGGGGGGGGGGAGAGAATATTTTGTTTCTGTCTACCAGGGTCTTGGCTGATTTTATGTCATCTGCAAATTTGATTCGCATTCACTGCTAAACTATTCACTTAGAAATAACAGAGAAGCCATGTCTAATGAGCTCATTGCATATTAATATTTTGCCAAAGATCCAGATACAGTAGATTTCTTTCAGAGACGTAGCGGCTAGAAGAAGATGAAGTCTGCAGGAGAAGAATAAATATGTAGTGGTATAGTGATCTTAAGCCTTGAAGTAGGAAAATGAACAACAGAACATTTTAAGAGGTTACTTATCCAGAGGGTCTCAAAAAATCAAAAATTACTGAGCAGCACATAATAAGCCATGTTTGTTTATTTCTGCAAAAGCAAAAAGGTCATATTGAAGTAAATTTGTCTGAGGTACTCAGAATGTTATTGTTTCCAAATAAAATTTGTGTATCAGAATGTCATTCCCATATTGGCTAGAAGAATGGGCCAGGTTAATGCAAAATGATCTCCAGTCATCTTGCATTGCATTGGTTTCCCATGATGTTCAGAAAATAATGGACAGCGGTTCTGAGAGTTCTTACGTCAGTTCCTTCAGTACTGTCAGATGCACTTTCAGGATTCCTTGACTACTTGCTGATCAATCTCCAGCTACAATCAGCTCATTCTTAGATTTTGCTTGCTACTTCTCTGTACTCTTACTTACTTACTTACAAATGTTCTATTTGTCTATTTTCTTTAAACAAAGTTGCAGTCTGTCTGGATGTTTGGTTTCATCTTTGTCCATGCTTGAGGACTGCTCTTTTGGAAAGGGAATGTACAGCTCCTCAAAGAGATATATATTGCAGTTGTTCCAAGGTGATCTCTCTCTCGTCTGCCACGCGCATATTAAATGGGAAACTCCAGCTATCCTGAAGAATTTGTGTATACTGCCTCCATTGTTTGCGTTTTTTCTAGTGTCTCTAAGGCAAGATCTTGATACAACTTCACTTTTCCCCCATATTGCAAATGTAGCTTATTCACCTCTTACACATCCTTGTTGTTTAAGTCAGTGTTTTTCAACCACTGTTCCGTGGCACACTAGTGTGCCGCGAGATGTTGCCTGGTGTGCCGTTGGAAAAGCTGAAGAATATCAGCTTTGTGTTCAGCCAAACAGGCCCAGGTTGCGCACTGAATAAAGTATTTTATAATTTTTCATATTTCTGTTTACTTACTATTTCATGATAAAGTAATTATAAAATACTTTCTTTGTGTTTATTTGATTCCTATTCAAGAGAATTACTTTATATATAGTCAATATAGGCACAGAGTTAATTTTTTTAACATTTTCTAATGGTGGCGTGCCTCGTGATTTTTTTCATGAAACAAGTGTGCCTTTGCCCAAAAAAGGTTGAAAAACACTGGTTTAAGTGGTAAATCTCACTAATGTGGAAATCTCACTGTTTGTCTGTTCTCCACATTTACCCCCCTACACGGTGGACAATGTCCAAATCCTTATCTGTAATGTCATAAATAGGACAAAGTTCTTGAATCCACTATTTGTTTTGAATCCTACTTCTCAGACTCAGTCTCCTTAAAAAAAACAACTCAACTGCATGTTATAATGCCTCTGTGTTTTTCTGGTCAGTAACTTATTTCTTAACTGCAGTATCTCTTTTTCCAGCTCTTTATTTTTAATCTCTACTGTGCCGTCTCAAATGCAGTCAGCAATTTGTTGTAGTTGAATAATATTTACTTTATTCTAGAGGTGTGATTGCCCTATTCATATTTATTTATTTATTTATTTATTTATTGGATTTTTATACCGCCTATCTGGCAGCAAGGTCACTCTGGGTGGTTTACAACAATTAACAAATTCAAACAATTCATACAATAAAACCATAAAGTAGTAACACAATAAAATAAAAATTAAAACAAAATTAATATTAAAGCTACAGTAAACATTCTGCAAATTCCCCCTTAATTGTTAAATTGTGTCATTTCGTCATTTTTTAAAAGATTTTTCTCGCCCTCGCCCTTGTCTTACTCATTGCTTCAGCCTCAGTCAAACTCTGACCCACTCGAGACTTCTCTGATCCTCCTCATCTGAGGAGAAAGCGACTTCCAAAGGGTTTTCTTTTTATGTCTTCTTTTTTGGATTACTCATACTTATGCTGCTTGGGACATTTTTGCCAATATTAACACTTTTGCATTTTATTTCAGGGCTTTGAGCAGAGCTGGTCGATGTGCCCTTCGTTGGCTGCAGACCACAGCCCTGGACTCCTTAGCTTTTTAGCATCTTTTTTCCTGATAATTTATGCATCACTGGTTCTCTTTGAACAATGTATATCCCTCAATTTCTGTATTCCAGTCATGGGAGCCACCCCATGAAGTTTCAGTTATTCCTACTGTCCTATTAAGCCCGAGATTACCCTAAGATTTTCAGTTCTTCTTTGTTCCCTGCCATTTGTATATAGACACCAGAGATAATGTTATTTTTGGATTGCAGGGGCAAAAACAACTCCAGTTTATGAATATTCAGGATTGTCACAAGTCTGGAAATCCTGGAAAAGTCAGGGAGAAGAAAAACGGTTTGGAAATCCTGGAAAAGTCAGGGGGAAATGTAGATAGTCATGGGGGAAAATTAGATTTTTACTAGAAGTGGGCATTATCATTAATCTTGGAAATCATTAATCGCCTGCTAACCAAAATTACCATATTTTACGCTCTATAAGATGCACTTTTTCCCCTCTCAAAAGTAAGGGGAAATGTGTGTGTGTCATATACAGGGGGGCAATTGATGTCCCTGCAAAGTTTTCTTAATTATTATTTCTTGATTAATATTTATAATGGACAGATATGTTTGTTTTATAATGTTTGAGTGATATTTTACTGATGTCTGTGATGTTACGGATGCTGCCCTTAGCGTGTGCAGTTTATAAATGCTGTTCATTGTTCTCTTTTCATTCAACTGTTTTGCAAGTTCATGCATTTTAGTTTCTTATTTATAATTTTTACCATCCACACATTTATTTCATCTCTATAATATCAGTGGTTTGTTTCAAATGTTCAGAAAAGTCAATCTGCCGGTGCTTTAATTAATGAAATGGGGGAGAGGGGAGTCAGGGGAAATCTAAAATTTTGGCCTGGAAATCCTGGAAAAGATAGGGAATTTTATGAATAGAAATTTGTGGCACCCCTGATATTGCATTATGCTTCTTATTTGTAGAACTGTAGAGTTTAAAAGGACCATATCATGTATACAAAACAGACACAAAACCATTTTTGTTTCTAATCTAGAAACACTGGACTGAAGATTTTTCTTCTCCAAAGATTGTGCAAGGGGAGATAGGGAAATTATGGAGTAAAAATGATGACAGGGGAGCCAAATCTTACTTTACTATATCAATTTAATTTTTTTTGTGCTACAGAGCTTTCTTAAACAGTAAACCACAGTCTTACACTGTATCGCCTTAGAAAAATTAGTTTTATATTCTCCTTTGTATCTGTGATGAATTACATGATACAGAATCCACAGACAGCCAAAAAGGGCCAATGAGTGTGCATGTAGAGATGTAGGTCCATCTAAGGAAAAAGGTCTCACACTAGCTAGAGATGAAAGACACATACATCTGATGTATAACTTGCTGTAGTGCTTGTCTTCCATGCTGGAAGCTTTATTATGCACTAACATTAAGTCAGAGAAGCTAAGAAGTACAATCTCTAGAATTTCACAAGGAAGGATTGCAGCCATAGACACACTTTTCACTGTCTGAAGAGTAAATTTAGCAAGAAAATTACTCGAATGTTTAGATTCAAAGGGAGACCAAAGTTTCAACAGCATCCTTGGGGCATTCCTCCATTAGCAAATATAGGTTAGAAAGAGAACAGGGGACAATTATTTGAATCTTGACAATGTGCATTGCTATGAATTACCAATGCAGGAAATATAGCCTCAGTATTAAGTCACAAAGACAGATTTAAATCAGTTTTGGTCATTTTGGATGTTCACTGTACCAGTTCCTGCAGACCAGAGAAAAGAGACTACTGTCTGTATAAGGCATCATTAAGAGATGGGTAGGAGGAATCGCAGACTAGAGTACGTGGTCCAATGCTGGTTAAAACCAAACCTCTCATGTGTTTCAAATCCCATCAGCCTTGGCCAGCGAAACCAGTTATGAGGTATTACTGGAGTTGCACTGTAGCAATGTTTCGAGGGCCATACACGAACCAGACCTACATTAACAAAACCAGCTCATTCACTTTGAAATGAGGGCCTGGCTTCAGCTGATCTGAGGTCCTCACATCAGCAATACAGGATATTATTAAAGTAATGCAGTAAATAAAACCTTTACTGAAATTACACTTTAAAATGTTAGATAGTGGTTTTCATAACATATAAAAATAATGTTTTGTTTAAAAAAATCAGGCGTTTTGTGCTGGCCTGCCAACACCAAATGAAACCTGAATATTGTCAAATGATAGCACCAGAAGCACTGCTGAAATTACCGTAGAATCATTGCTTTTCCATGGCCATGCTCCTTTCCAACTCAAATATCAAATGCATGATATGTTGCAGTCTTCCACATAGCAAATCATGTTTTCCTTTGTACTGTATTAGGATCAGGAGATGCCACTGTGGTGGTCTTCAGTGCAGTTTGATGAGATGGCCGGAGTTCAGCATAATGAATAGGGAGCTGTTAGAGGACCACACAGGATCCTTGTGGGGGAAGGACAACGTAGTAAATAGCCATGTTTAAAGTGCTTTTGAAGTGATGCTCCTTAAGGTCCTTCACCTTCCAAGAAGTCCTTAAAAACAGAAGGATTTACTTTCTGGAGGCATGCTCATTTCCATGATCCCATTGGCTATGGTGGCGGCAGGTCTTACAGCATTGCCTGTTAACTGTTGGGAGATAGCACCTTCCTAATAGCAGTAGAGTCCGGCAAAAGTGGAAGGAGAGTTGGTTGTGCTGGCAGACAAAACCTAAGGAAAAAACATGGTGGTGAACTGTAGATCCAGAATCTGAATTTATTTTCTCCAGTGTACCCAGAGTGGATTTTCTTTTCTTAGCCAGCCTGCTCCTCCCTCTCTCCCCCTCCATCCCCTCTCTTTTCTTCCTTCTTGGCCCATAATCAGAAGTCTTATTTCTCTTCATTCCATCATGTAGCCCAGGCATATCCAAACTTCGGCCCTCCTGATGTTTTGGACCACAACTCCCAGAATTCTAAGCTTAGATTGCCAATGGCAAAGGACTGTGGGAGTTGCGGTCCAAAACATCTGGAGGGCTGAAGTTTGGACATGCCTGATGTAGCCTTTCTCTTTTGCACACGAACACAGGTTGGTGCTTGTGTGTGTACAATCAGTATTGGTGTCAGTCAGTTGTGGTCCCTAAGATAAAATGTCGTTCAGAGCTAGAGTTTTCATAGCAGAGGGATCAATCAACTCCACTTTCTGTATATTGTACTCCTAACCCTAACCCCCATTCTTCTGTGTATTTCATTCCATACATAGTTTGCCACAGTTACTTTCTATTTCTGCAGCCCCAATTTTTCAGCTATGTATACCACACCCAAATGTCAAAACCATGCCCAAATCACAAAAAAAGTCTCCATGTACAACCCCCCATGTCCATTCTTCTGTGTCAAGTTCAGCACACAAGCCTTTCATTATTTTAACATTTCACAACAGGGAAAAACTTATCAAATCCTGGGTGAAAAGAATGATGCAGCACTACTTCCTATTCCTAGTTTCAGAGGCCACATATTATCAAGATATAAAGAGGATCTAGACCAGTGTTGGCGAACCTATGGCACGGATGCCAAAGGTGGCACTTGGAGCCCTTTCTGTGGGCACCCAACATCACCCCTTCACAGCCACCTGTATGCAGGTTAAATTGCGGTATTGGCACATTGTGGAAAATTAGTGGGTTTTGAATCGCAGTTTGGGCACTCGGTCTCTACAAGGTTCGCCATCACTGATCTAGACCATAAAGAGGATCCAGATGCTGCTAGGGACGCAGATCAGAAAATGTCAATGAATGGAACCTTCCACTTAATTGATTGGCATCTCCAGTGTTCTCAAATCATGTCAACAACAAAGGAATCTGTGTCATTTTAAAAACTAAAAAGGGTTGCTGGATGGAATCAAGTTTGTTTAACAATATTTACAGTCAGAGGAACTGGAGCCAATTTCAAATACTGAAAAATGGCAAGACAACTGGTTTAGACCAGATATCAGCAGAGCTCCTGAAACATGCAAGAGATAAGAAGTTCTTCCACCAACCTATTAAACAAGTGTTGGCAACATAAATGCACGTCAGAAGACTGGAGACAAGGAGCGTCTCAGGAGTTAAAGTACCAAAGAAGGGAAATCCTACCAATTGTAACATCTGTGGAGGAATAACGTTACTATCAACTCCCCAAACGGTTCTATGCCTTGTACTACTCAAACAATTACAGTGTCAAGAGGATACATATATGTGGGAAGAGCAAGCAGGATTCAGAAAAGGATGCTCTTACAATGACCACATCCTGACTCTAAGAAACATTATTAAGCAAAGCATAGAATTCCAGAAACCACTGATCATCATCAATTTTTAAAAGGTGTTTGACTTGATTCATTGCAAATCATTACACAGTTTATTAAAATCTTCAACAGCCTGTATTTCAATTCCAGCTGCTATGTGCAAATGGAATCTGGTGACACAGACTCTATTAACATTAATACAGGAGTAAGAAATTGTGTAGCTTATCCTTTAGAGTTGTGGGTCTTATTTTACCCTAACGGATCAACTTGAATTCAGACAGCACTTCTAGAGGGAAAAGCACAGCTTATCATTGGTCTCCCTGCACAAACTTCCACCACAGTGACTTCTTGGCTTGCTTCTATAGTCAAGATGCCTTTCCACAAGCACACACGTGGGGCTAAGTACTCTGCAGTAGTCGCTCAAAAACATGCCACATGCCATGGTCCCCACTTACTTGACTCTTGAATACTGCAGTCCTGAAGGTTACATTTCTGGGTCGTCTCTGGCCGTTGTTCATGGTCGCATAGGCTGTCGTCTTTTTCTGCTTCTCCGGTTTTTGTGTTTATGCATTTCACTTGCCTTCTCTGGAGGCCACTGCCACACGGGGCGCTGCACTGCAAAAAGTGCAGAAGCTTCCATCACTAAACCAGGGCTGTCCAACTTTGAACAGGCCGAGGTCTACTTTTTCCACCCCAAAGTCCCTGAGGGGCTACTACATTAAAACCTCTACTTACAAATTTTATCCATTCCTTCCGAGCACATGGTCATAAGTAAAAAAATTGTAAGTAGAGCAGCGGTTTCCCATAGGAATGCATTGAAAATCAATTAATCTGTTATGGAGGGAATTCTCCAGGGGGAAAGGAGAAGGGAGATGTCACTGCACAAAGGAGCTTGGCACACCTGCAACCCCACCTCTCACCCCTCTCCTCCCTCCACTCTGCACCAGCGACTCAGCTGGTCACAAGACAGTGGCACACCCATCATCTGGCCGGTAGGGGAAACAGGGGACTGCGCTATGGCCTTGAACTGCCCCACTCAGCTAAGACAGTGGGCTGGCAGACCCACAACTTTGTTGGGGCAGTGGTGGTCCTTGGGGTGGGGGAGGGAGGGGTAGAGAACTTATCCCCTCACTTTTTTTTATTGATGGCTGGTGGGCTACTTTTGAACCCTTTGCGGGCTACCGGTAGCCCACGGTCTACCTGTTGGGCAGGCCTGCACTAAACCACAGTCTGCTTTGTTCTGAACCATAGACGGAAAGCCGTCCAAAGGCAAAAAAATGCAATGTAACATGTTCTAGAGGGGACTGCCTTTGGCCTTTTTCACAGAGAGACTGTTTTCATGAGATGAGTGAGGGAAGTCAGAGAGTTGGCCATCTGAACGAGACAAGGCAGCACAGGGATATTGTTGGTATGGTGCCTGGTATTCTTCAGGAGTCGTCAAGTTCATGTCCTTCATGACAACCATAATGGTGGTAGATGGCTGCAACTATGTCACAGGACATATTTTAGACCTGATTTTCTGTGCTGAGGTACATGTTAATAATATACAGCGGACCCTTGTATAACAAATGGTTTGTATAACATAAAATCTTTACAGCATAAAAAAATCCAGAGACAGAGGAAATCTGCTGAACAGAGTTGCCTCTGGGGTGAATTTGTACAACATAAAAATGGGATCACTCCATTTTCAATGCATTCCTATGGGAAATTTGTATAAAGGAAAATTTGCTTAACATAATTTCATTTGGAACGAATTAATTCCTTTATACAAAGTACCACTTGTAGATGTACAGAAATTCTCTGTCCACCGTCATGGACAGATCATTGCTTGGTGGAATTTAGAAATGGGACTTGAGAATTCAGAGCCTTTGCAAGGGTGGAGGGCCAATTACAATGGCCCACCCTAGAAGACTGATGGATCCTGATGTCTCGTGGGAAATTCTCTGCCATATTGGCAGGTGATTCAGTTGAGTCCTGGAATGGGGAAATAGCTGAGGGCGTTGAGACATAAGTGTCCTCTCCCACAAAGTAGAGTCAAGGTGATCTCCTGGTTTACTGGAGAGCTGGTAGTGATGAGACAAATGGGATGGAGACTATAGCAACTATAGCAGAAGGTCTGGTTAAATTGAGTCCAACCGAACATGAACTAGGGCCCAGTGGAAAGCCACTAACCTGGTGATGAGGTAGTCATTCTTCTCTGCCACCATTGCATCTGCACAAAGTCATCTGGTAGACCACTTTCAAACGGTCAAGGGCCACAGGAAGAGAATGCAAACCACACTGTAGCCCCGGAGAAGATTTTTGCAGAATACTTTGGAGGCAAAACTGCATAGATTGGTTCCGACATGAATGTTGCTACAGGCACTGTGAATGAATCTAAAGCCCCTGCTTGTCCTGTCTTCATGTGCTTCGATTTTTGCAGCCTGATGATGTGTATTGGCTACCTCATGTTTTTGGATACTTGCCCTTCCTGACCATGGAGAAAAACTGGCTGAGTGGGTAGGAGGTGAAGGCCTCTGTGTGGCAGGATCCCAGCATGCTTCAAGGAGGTAACAAAAAGACCACTGCTGAAAAAGAAGTGGATTGCACTGGGGTAATTATTGACCAGTAATTATCTAATTTCCCATTTATGGCCAAGATATTGGAGGATGTGGTGGCTTCGTAGTTCCAGAGGTTCCTGGATAAGACCGTTTTTATCTAGAAGCATTTCAATCTGGCTTCAGGTATGTAAGAGATGAAGCCTGCTTTAGCTGCTTTGGTGGATGACCTATGACTGAAACTGGCCATGGGGAGTATATCCTTGTGGGTTCTGAGGATCTATCTGTGTTTTTTTATACCACTTGACTATGGCATCTTTCTGGGCTATCGCTCTGGAATGGGACTTGGGGGCACTGTTTGAGGTGGTTCCAGTCCTTCTTGAGGGAGAGAACTAGAAGGGAACCCCTGTTCAGTGCTTTGGCTTTCCCCGAGGTTCTGTTTTTTCATCTACATGAAACTGAGAAGAAAGGTTGTCTGGACAAGTTTGGGGTCCAGTGTAATCAGTATGGCGATGACATCCGGCTCTTTCTGTCCTGTCCATCTAACTCCAACAAAGTTGTTCAGTACTGGAACAGAGTCTGGTGTCAGTAACAGACTAGATAAAGGTAAACCAACTGTAACATAATCCAGATAAGATAGAGGCTGCTTTTACACGACCCCTAAAATCTGATGCAAAGGCTCCCAGGTGTGGAGCTTAAAACTGTTTTCCCATCAGCTGCGGACTTTAAAAAAATTAAGTACAACCACGCCCACCTAAGCGCCCCCCAGAGCATTTTACAAGTACCTGGTCTCTGGAGGTAAAAAAAAAATTTCTGATGCGGATTGCAAAGCAGTGAGTGCCGGGCTGTCCTTGCCTTCTGTTTGTTTGGTTTTTTGCCCCCCGCCCCTTTAAAAGACTGGAATGCTTCCCGGGGCAGCTCCCGACGGCAGAGCAGAGGTAAGCCTGCATTCTTTTCTCGTTTTTTTTCTCCCTCCCCTCACGCAGACAGGATCAAGGGAGTGCGGAGGGGTGGGAACACAGGAAGCAGGACAAAACCCCATGAGCTCTGGTCCGAATTTAAGTTGTCGGTGGATCTTAGGGGTCATGTAAAAGTGCCCTAGGTCTCCCTTTATTAGCCTGCCTAGGTTCTGAGAGATTAGTGGAGGCTTTTCTCTTGGTCCCACTGTTCTCACAGGGGCATTTGATGGAGACATGACAGAGGGCCTTTTCTGTTGCTGCTCCCAAATTCTGGACCTCCCTCCCACAGGAGGCCAGCCTGGCCCCATCTTTGTCTTTCCTCAAACAGGTAAAGACCTTTCTTTTCAGGCAGGCTTTCTTTTTATAACTGGCTGACTAAGGGGGTGGCTCTTAAAGGTACTGCTGTATTTCTTTTGTTTTTAATATTGCTGTACTATATCTATGTTTTTAATAAAGTGTTTAATTCTTTATTAATATTGTAATAATTTATTATTTTAGCTTTTAATGCTTTTTTAATACTGTCACCTAATTTGGATTGTTTTTAGGAGAAAGGTTATTTATAAATATTTTAAATAAACATTTTAAATAAATAAAGACAATAATCAAAGCAGTTCAGAAAGGGACACGGGAACGGGATTCTTCCCCGAGGAAATTCAATGCAATCATCCTCCTTAAGGTTTGCTTACCTGTCCCCAGGAACTCACTGTCCACTTAGTGCATGGGTGGACGTTGCAAGGTCTTGTATTATTTGGTTGGAGTGCTTCATCACATCTTCCAAAATCTGGGCAGGTAACCAGACGTTCTTGTTCTCCGCCACCACACAACTCAGAGCACTAGTCAGAACGAAACAGATCATCAAACCAGTTCTGAATCTGCCTGGCAATTATGATTTGACCCCCTAGTGCAGTGTTGGCGAACCTACGGCACGGGTGCCAAAGGGGGCACTCGGAGCCCTTTCAGTGGGCACCCGACATTGGCCCTTCACCGCCACCTGGATTCAGGTTAAATGGCTGTATTGCCACTTTGTGAAAAAATAGTGGGCTTCGAATCGCAGTTTGGGCACTCGGTCTCTAAAAGGTTCACCATCACTGCCCGAGTGTATGGTTCATGTCAAGCTATGGCGGCTGGGTGTCATTATGTTCCAGTTTTGAGTTAAGACAGAAACTGGATAGCTAAAACCCAGATTGCTATGTACATGCAGGTTTGATCACCTGGGAGTTTCCTGAGGGAAAACAAGGTAACCTTCATTTGGGGTAAAATGTAGCATCCAGCTTTTTCTTTTACATTGTATATCCCCTCTTGTCTTCCAGAGAGCTTGTGTACAATAAACAGATTCAGCATAACACAGCATCCTAACCCACCCTCTTTTTCTTCAAAGGTGCAGGAGATTGAAAAGGGCAAGTTTCTGTCTAAACAACAGCCAAACAATCTTGTCATAAACAAATTTTAGAACTAGAAGGGATCCAGTGTCGTTTAGTCCAATCCTCTACTATTCAGAAAACTCACGTCGTAAGACAAGATGTGATTTGGCAAATTGAATTTTTATCATCTTAAAATTAATTTTATCCCTTTAAAGGGAATCTCTGATTCTGTGGGAAGCTATGGAAGCTGATGGCGGTGGTAACTGCTTAACTTCGCAGTTATTTCTGTAATTCAGTGTGAAAATAAAAACGAAGGAAAGCTATACAGTGGAATTCTTTTTTACATGTTGCAACCCACTCAAGCTGGAGATCACAATCAAGTAGAGTGGAGTGTGTGTGTGTGTGTGTGTGTGTGTGTGTGTGTGTGTGTGTGTGTGTGAGGGGGTGAGGGGGTGTGAGAAGTGATGAAACAAGACACAACCCAGCAGTTGGTGGACTCACAGCCTATCCCCATCTCTGCTTATCCTTGCCCCACCTCTCTCCAGGAAGAAGTGTACCAGCCTAGGCATGGCTTGTTTTTGCACGTCATCCGTATCGGCGGCTTATACTGGAGGGCCTGGCAATGAAAAGGACGAAGAGGCCGCCGGTCTCGAGAGTCGACACAATGAATGTCCCGAACTTTCACACCATCTCCACAGGTTCTGGAGCACTGGGAAACAAACAGCGGTGGCATGACAAGCAAATCCAGCCATTTAACAGACAATAGCAAGTAGCCCTTCCATTTCCGGCAGGAGCCCATTTTGCTTCTGATACCTGACTTGGTATGCTGCCTAGATGCCCTAAGCACATCTGATCTCGCCTGATTTCGGAAGCTAAGCAGGGTCGGCCCTGGTTAGTACTTGGATGGGAGACCACCAGGGAATAGCAGGTGCTGTAGGTGCCTGGAGTAGGAATTGGCAAGCCACTCCAGTATTCCTGCCAAGAAAACCCCACGGACATGGAGTCACGAAGAGTCGGTCACGACTGTCACGACACAACACACACTCACACACACCTGACTTGGTGTGGCTAAGTCAAGGGTGTCCAAACTTTTTTGCAAGAAGGGCGAACTTTGGCGAGGTGAAAATGTGTGGGGGCCGACCATTCAGCCGCATTTGGCCCCCAGGATGGACTTTGGACAAGTCTCTATAACATGTAAGGAGGCAGGGAGGATGCTGCAGCAACAGAGCCAGGGGCAGGTAGGCTGGGCAGGTGGCTGGGGGGGATGGACAGAGGCAGGGAGGACAGGCAAGCTGTAAAACTTCAAGCTGACATCTCCATCTGGAATGGGGAGGGGGCAGCTGACAGGGATGCACGATAGGCTAAGCCAGTGGGGGCCACTTGAAAATTTGCGGGCCACTTGAAATTTGAAAATGGGCCACATTAGGCCCCCGGGCCTCACTTTGGACATGCCTGGGCTAAGTCCAGTGACGTTTGGAGGCCCTGAAAGTATCACAAAAGTGGAAGTGATCATGGTGGTCATCTTTGACAAACCTCTAATTTAACACAAGAGCTGCAAACCAGGCTGCAGTGACAACATCCCTGAAATGTGAGCATCTAATTTCTATTTAAACACCTTCAGAGAGGTCTCCCACATCACTTCCAACACAGATTTTTTTTTTTTACTGTTTAACAGGCTTCTTGGTTTGGAGAGTTCTCCAAATGCTGGAGCAACATACTGTAGTAGATTAAAACAAAAGGATAAAATTGTTAAAGGTGGGGTGATGTGAATCACATTGTTGAGCCATACGAGGCCCAAAGGCTTGGCCTGATTTGTCTACCTTGCTCCAATTTCCGATGCGCCAGGTGGAACATGGCCTTGGATAGCACCGTTGAGCAGGAACGGGCTTTCTGGCAGGGCTACAGTCCTCCTCCTTTCCCGAGTTACAGCGTACAGTCCTCCAAACAGCACCAAGGCCACAAGTGGTAGAGCACTAGAACATAGGAAGGGTAACAGCTCAGGACCAGAATCAGCAGTACACCTCCACTTGAAGGACAAAGGGCACTCATTCAAAGGTGAGGTACACATATTAGACAAAGAAGATAGGTAGTTTGAGAGAGGAGTAAGTGAAGCCATTCATGTGAGCATCGAAACCCCCTCCCTCAACAGAGGTGGGGGCCTCAGGCATAGTCTATCTGCTACTTATCAGGCTGTACTTTCCAAAGTACCCAGACAAATCAAAAAGCCTTCACCACCAAGGTCATAGGTAACGACCCCTACTTTATAGGTTTCAGCACCTTAGGCCATTGTTCCCCTTAAGGCAGGCATGTCCAAACTTCAGCCCTCCAGATGTTTTGGACCACAACTCCCACAGTCCTTTGCCATTGGAAATACGGCCTTGGAATTCTGGGAGTTGTGGTCCAAAACATCTGGAGGGCCAAAGTTTGGACATGCCTGCCTTAAGGCTATGGATACTATTGTTTACCTAAGAAGCCTATTCAGGTCATTCATTGTTCAGCTTATGAGCCTATTTCAGACCAGAGTGACAAGAGGTCAAAGCTGACTAGAAGATGGAGGACTCGCACTAGCTGCATTCAGACTGATGAAGCTGTTTGGATGAGCAGCAAAACGTTTCTATCTCTCTCTCGCTCAAAAAAAAAAGAAGTCCAGTCGCCATGACCCAACTTCCAGAGAACTAGAAAAAACACACACACACATCCAACATCAACCCTAAAACCCTAAACAAACCTTTCTGGTTAGTCACATAAAATTAACAGAGTCTAATAACCACCTTCCACCTTAGACGTTTAAGACCCTGACTCTGCCCACTATAGAACCTCCCCATTCATAAGGCTATTGCTTAGGGAATCCGTTCTAGCCTCAAAGAGCCAAGACAGGATTTTTACACCCCTGCAACTATGCCATAATATTTACACCCCTGCATGTATCCGAGACATTCTGCATGCCAGTAGGAAATGATCCAAAATAAGTCTATAGAGCACAGGGCTTCAGATGAGTGTTTTTTGCCCTGCTGCAAAAAGAGGAGAAAATGATGAAAGAGACTTGTTACTATTGCCTCTCTATGGGCGCTTTTACACGACCCCTAAAATCCGAGGCAAAGGGCTCCCAGATCCAGAGCTTTAAAATGTTTTCCACCAGCTCCGGACTTTTAAAAAAATTAAGTACGACCACACCCACCTAAGCGCGTCGCAGCGCACTTTTCAAGTACCTGGCCTTCAGGAGGTAAAAAAATATTCCGATGCAGATTGTAAAGCTGTGAATGCTGGGCTCCCTCGCCTTCTGTTTGTTTTTTTGTCCCCGCCACCCCTTTAAGAGACAGGAATCACTACAGGGCTGCTTGGGGCTGCTTCGACCGGCAGACGGAGGTGAGCCTGCATTTTTTCTCCCTTTTTTTCTCCCTCCCCTCACGCAGACAGGAACAATGGAGTGCGGAGGGGTGGGAACACAGGAAGAGCGACAAACCCCCACGATCTCTGGTCCCAATTTAAGTTGCCACCGGATTTTAGAGGTCGTGTAAAAGCGCCCTATAACAAAGTAATAAGGCTGCCAGACACAGTGTTGTCTGCTATAAAGGTAACACCTGCTTCCCACAAAACTTACTTGACTCCAGTTTCCAACTTCCCAGCTGGCATTGAAAGTAGCTTCTACAGTAGGAGGAGGAGCCAAAGAGAGTAACACATTCTCTTCCACTTCATTGGGTGTTGCAGTTATGGAACTATGCCCGACACCTCCATTGCTGTTAGCAAATATCCAGTGGACTCCATTGGATGAGCTATCATTTCTACCCCTGAAAAAATCTTGATCTCCAATGGCAGAGTCGTGTTCAGTGTCCACCTCAATCTTCATTGTCCTAGACTCCTTCCACGTTGGTGTGGCTGGCATAGAAAGGAGAGGATGAGAGAAATCTGGGCCCTCAACCACGTATGTTGGTTCAGCTGGGAATGGCAGCCCTTTTGAGTCTGGACTGTGAGACGCAAGTATCTCCCTATAAATGCTAACTAATTCGTATGCAGAGCTGTGGGGGGACACTTCTTGTGGTGGGTCCGCTGTAGGGGGCCGTGGCTCCTTCTCCCTTGAAACATCAGTCAAAGAACGCTGGTGAGTCTCTACATCTGCTACAATATGGGTCTTGTCATTTCTCAACCTATGGGAACTCATAGGATTAGGGGTGATAGCAGTCGAATGAAATGGCTGATGGGTAAGGCGGTCGAATGGTTTCCCTGCTGTTGTGACCGTGCTGATCTGAACTTCTTTCTCTCTCTTAAGTATACCTGTCCTGTCTTCACTATTAACAAAGGTCCTAACGATATTGCTTCCCTCATAATTGCCTTTCCCAGCAATGTCCCACAAGACACCATCTTTAATATCACCACCACCACCATCATCAAGAATGTTTGAACTTTTCCTGTTTGGCATCCTCGCGTTAGGGTGTTGTCTGCTGTCAGGAGCATCAGATTCATTTTGCTGATTGCTGCTTTCCTGGCCAGGAGACATCCCTGAAGTTGGGAGAGCAAAATAGGGCCACTCGGTAGAGAATGATACGGATGCCCTGTTCTCTTCAGAAACTTGGTTTGTAGAAGGGTTTTCTTGGGTCTTACCAACAGACACAAGATTGCTGCTAGTGGGAAAATGTTTAATTCTCAAACTGGGTAGAGGGTCTTCCCAAAATGATGGCTGAGCGCCTGTCCCTTTGACTGGAGTTGGAGGGGTGACTGAGGAAGCAGGAACTGGACCAGCCAAACCATGCAACCTGACAGTTGCATTGTCTTGGATTTTAACTGGTTCTTTGTCCTCACTCTGGCCAGTAACTGGAGAGTACAAGTATCCATCTGTCACGGTGCTCTCCTGTTTTCTGGTTGGGAGAAAACCGGGCTGTATTCCTGTAGAACCCTTCTTTGTGCTGTTAAAAGAATTCACCAGAATGTCTGGCTTCGGTTCCTTTTTCCTATGGTCATTTTCATCCGTTGGGTCATAAGAGAGATCTTCATGGAAGTTGATGAAATTATAATCATAGTAAAAATCGTCTACAAACACATTTCCCTTTTCGTTGTCAGCGGGCAAAAAGCTTTGCTCTATTATAGCATTGAGGTCTTCGGATTTGGGCACTGAAGGACTAAATTTGGGCACGTGGTGATTAGACGTGAAAGTAATTTCATTAAACCGTTCCTTGCTCGAAGAACCACTCCCAGACCACTCCGTGCTTTCTATCTGCCTCCAACATGGCGTTAGTGAACACACAATTTCAGAGACTGGTCTTTGTGCTAGATTGCAGCTGGCTCCAATGGTTTTATTGAGGCAGTAAACGCGGCGTTGTCTTGTCCCTCTCCCACATGTCACTGAGCACTAGAAAGACAGGAGAACAAAATGCGTATGAGAGACAGTAGTAGGACAATGTGGATGCGATGTATTGTATATGGCACAGTGGACGGGATCACTGTCTATCTGGGCAGAAGGCACAAAAAGGTACAAATTAAAGAGTACCCATATATACTCAAGTATAAATCGACCCGAGTATAAGTCGAGGCCCCTAATTTAACCACCAAAAACTGGGCAAACGTATTGATTCGAGTATAAGTCTAGGGTGGGAAATGCAGCAGGGCCTGGCAACTCCTCCTTTGTGAGCTGGGGGAGCGGTGTGTGATGTTTAAAATGACTTTTAGCCACTGATGCAAGTGCTTGGCTCCCCTGTGATGCACAGGGGGGTGAGGAGAAGCGGCACACAATGTTTAAAACGACTCTTAGCCACCAACCCAAGCACTTGCCTCAGTGGCTAAAAGTATTGACCCCCATACTTTTCGAGGGGCCCTTTTTTCAGCCCAAAATTAGGGCTGAAAAACTAGGCTTATATTCGAGTATATACAGTATTTTCTCTTTCTCATATGCATGCTTGTGTATGTGTTTGTGTTATTTTTTATTTTAAATTTCAGTGAGGAATGTTCTTTGCTTCAATAGTTCTTTTTGGGCGGGATTAGGGTGGGTTGTTCAGATCTAAATGCTCTCCGTCTTGGATTGTGATGTTTACCCGTGTACTTCCGATCTTGGATCTTTTCTACCCCTTTTTTCTTGATTTGGGGAGGATTTCCACACATTTCTTAGGATTACATTTGGTACCAACACCAGGCCTGTGCTAGTGTGCCTCCTTGGAACTGCTTTGTGGTTCTCTACCCCACCCATGGTATTACAGTTTTGAAATTTGGGGTGGGTTTTTGAGTATATGTTTTGCCTTTACTTTGCTTGCTTTCCTTGGGCTGCAGCTACACTCACGGAAACAATTATGGGTGTATTAACATTAGTGGCAGAAAGTGAAATACAGCGAAATACAGCCTGTTATTTAGGGTAAACAAATTACCCAAAACAAGGACTTAACAGTTTTTGCATGTGACCTGTCCTACCTCAGACCAGTTCCCTGTAATCCATTGAGCAGGGCACAGAACCTCTCGGTTGCATGGAGCTGTGGTATTGGGCTTAGAAAGATGGAGGCACTTGCTGGGTTTGAGGGCCTGCTGCTCATCCAGGCCCACACTCTGAATACAGAGGACAGTCCTCTTCATCACTCCATTGTCACCGCAAGAGGCAGAACACATTTGCCATTCACCAGTCCACCACCTGAAATGAACCGCAAGATTTAAAGACTTATGGGCTTTCCGCTTATGATACCTTAATTCTGAACGTATTAGTTCTCTAAAAGATACGTCAACACCTATTGTACTATTTCTAGAAACTACACAGTCGAAGGAGAAAAAAAGAAACTTGGCCTTCTACTCCATCAATCCACTTGATCCGCTAGTCCAGGGCTGCCCAACAGGTCGACCGTGGACTACCAGTAGCTGGTGTGACTAGCAGCGTTTTGAGCCTGAAGCATTGCTTGTCTCTCCCTTTTAAGTTATCTACTGTTTGCACAGTTTTCCTCACCTAGTTTTTTTCAACCTAAGATCTTGCTAAGAAGTTATCTCTCACTCAAGGTTAAGAGTGTTTGGACATATGAAAGTCTGGAGGAGTTGTATCTCTCCGGAGGGGTCTTCCATCAACAGCTCCTGCTCCTGCTAACTCCCACAGCCTCCTACTACCACCGCAGCTGCTTTTTTGGCAAAAGAGATTGGGAAGTGCTGCGTGAGTGAGAGAGAAAGCTGCAAGCTGCAAGGTATTGTCTCAGAGTTACAGAATTAGTTGTTTAGTAGTGATTATTTAAAGCTCTGTAAGACAGAGGCATCCACCCTGAGGGTAGGGCCAGCTGTTTTAGCAGAATAGCTGAAAGGGGAGAGAATTGTGAAAATGCCAAAGTAGTCAGAATGGCAACCTCTGCAGCCAGTGAAGAGGAGGAAGTTCTGGATGTCTCCCTCCCTACTCCAGTATTATCTCAGCTTCAAAGGACCATGTCAATAGCCATTACTCCTATCTCGGACTTTAGAGAAACCAGTAGCGGAGAGCATTTGCTCACTCCCCTACAAGTCAGGGTGAGCAGCTCGGGATCTGTTACACCTTCCTCCCCCCTGCTCAGATGTCATATGCAATCTATGACTACCAGTAGCCCGCGAAGGGTTAAAAAGTAGCCCGCCTTCTCCCCGCCCACTTCAGCCAGATGATCCGCGTGGGCCTCTCCCATCTTTGGAAAGGCCCTGAGAGGGGCGGGAAGGAGGTGGCTGCCCTGTGGGCGGCTCTGCCTGGCCCCTCCCAGCTGCACCCGGGCAAGGAAGAGCCATGGAGGAGGCTGACACCAGCCCCACAGCGCAGCATGGTCACCCAGCCCTGCAGCACACTTCAACCCACTGCTGGCATATTTGGAGCACACACCGCTGTCTTACCCGGCTGCCCCCTGCTTAACAACGTGGCTGAGTATGAGCTTTGAGAGAGAGCTTTGAGAGCTGAGAGAGAGAGAGAGAGAGAGAGAGAGAGAGATGACATGTGGAAGGAGTGGAGTATAAAAATAAGAACATGGGGGACTGGCCACTCTGGTGAATGAGGGAAGGGTAGCCTGTTTTGAGGCAAGAGATGATGGGGTGTTCACAATTAATGGCAACAATGGGCTAAAAAGAGAGGAGGGAATTGATATGCAAGAGCTAGGAAGAGCAAGAGAAGGCCAGTGGACTCTTTGAGTCTTAATTTGGCCTTCAACTCATGATGCATCCTTGTCAAAGAGAGACCAAAGCCTTGGCTGCCTTGCCAATCCTCAAATCCAGAGAGACTCGCCCTTTCTGGCAAGCACAGTGTGTTCCTTTCAAGTGCCATAAAATCATATCCAACTGATGGAAACCCCAACGGGAATCCTCCAACTTTATTGGGTTAAAATTTAGTTTGAAACAATGTTGAACCTTAGCTTTCATATAGTAGCCCTCGGGCACTTTGGGCCGGAAAAAGTAGACCTTGGCCTGTTCAAAGTTGGACAGCCCTGAGCTAGTCTAATATTGCTCACACCAGCTGGCATTCAGTAGGCCTCTTCAGCCATGGAAACATGGACAGTCCTACTGTCTTGATGTTATTTAAACTGCATACTGAGCTTGGACCTACTTGCCACATACCTATTCTATTACTGAAGGTTGGGATTTGGCATCATTGACCCACCACTGGTCTCTTGGACAGATCTAGCTAGAAATCATTCTCTTTCCTAGACCATCATACCATTCAGAGAGGGAGATGGGTATTGCTGCTCTTTGGACACATAAAAGCAGTGAAGAATCTGAAGAACAAGGAAGCTGACCTAGCTGGGCAGGGCTCCAAGCTACAACTCCTCTGCTTGTTCTCAGGACGGTTGAGCACATCGCAGTAGCGCTCTTCCACCACCCCAGCAACCTTTTCGATGCAATGCACAACCTGTCTCTGAATACCTAGGGAAGAAAGAAGAAAGAGATTGTGGTCGTGGGGGGTGAATGGCCGTGCATAGGTGCACCCTTGTATTATTTGCCGACACATGGATTAGATGCTGGGGTAGTGATGCCTCTTCTATAGCTGCAGTCCACATATAATTAGCAGGGGCACAGACAAGTCCTAGTGACTAAGCAAAACAGGAATGTTTGGCTTTTTTTCCAGACTTATTTCGATATCCCAGCACCTGAACCTTCACCCAGAGTGTGACGGGTGAGCAGCATCCATTCACTGAGATTCACAGTAGAATCCTAAAACAAGGGGTGGGCACTTATAACAGAAGTAGGTCTTTGTGACGTCAAGGAGGAGGGCAAGTAATAGCAGAAAGAAATTGCCGTATTTTTTTCCTCTGCAAGATGCACTTTCCCCTCTTAAAGGTATGGGGAAATGTCTGTGCATCTTATAGAGCAAATACAGTAGTCCGCACTACATATATATCACACATTTTCATTTAGAGAGAAGTTACCTGGATGGAGCCTCTCCTGTATCCTGCTGCAGCCTGGATTCCACTGTTCTAATCAGCTTGTTTGCAAAGAGGCTTCCACAGAACCTCTGCCCTCCCCTGCTGTAGTCTGGATTCCCCAGTCCAAATCACCTTGTTTGCAATGAGGCTTCCACAGAGCCTCTCCCATCCCCTGCTGCAGCCGGTGAATTTGAATCACCTCATTAGCAAAGAGGTCTCCTCCACGAAGCCTCTGCCCTCACCTTTTGCAGCCTGGATCCCCAGTCCCAATCACCTTGTTTGCAAGCCTCCCCTTTTACGCTTGGGTTTCCCAGTCCCAATCACCTCATTTGCAACCCTCCCCTTTTGCAGTCTGGATTCCACAGTTCCAATCACTTCTGTTTGCAACCCTCCCCTTTTACAGCTTGGATTCCCCAGTCCCAATCACCTCGTTTACAAAGAGGCTTCCTCCAGGAGCTTCTCCCCACCCTTTCCCCACTGCAGCAAGTATTCTCCAGTTAACAATCACCTTGCTTACAAAGAGATCTCCTCCAGAGCCTCTGCCCTCCCCTTTTGCAGCCACGAGTCCCCCTCCATGAAACCTTAGGCTAAACATTTTTTCTTGTTTTCCTCCTCTAAAAAGTAGGCATGTCTTATGGTCAGGTGCGTCTTATAGAACAAAAAAAACGATATCTGGGTAAATCCGGCTCATCAGATGACACAACTCCCCAGAACTGGTGTGTGTATATCCAGTGGTGCAGCATTCCTTCTAAGACTTTTGTGCTGTACAGCCTAAGCTGCTTCTGCTGGGACTTGTGCAAGGCTCTTTAGCTGTTTGTTTATTTGTTTGTTTGCAAACACTTCTGCAACGGAAAGGCTCATACATTACAATGTTGTTGCTCCATTCCATGTGTTGTGTCGTTACAGTCATGACCGACTCTTCGTGACTCCATGTCCATGGAGTTTTCTTGGCAGGAATACTGGAGTGGCTTGCCAGTTCCTACTCCAGGCGCCTACAGCACCTGGTCTTCTCTGGTGGTCTTCCATCCAATTACTAACCAGGGCCAACCCTGCTTAGCTTCCGAAATCAGGCAAGATCAGATGTGCTTGAGCTCCATTCCATGCCTTCGTCTAAACAGCATGTTGGGCCCAAGCGTACACACCCATCAGTTCTCTTCCTGGTTATCGCCCATTGTTCCTGCCCTTTGGTGTTAACACTGCATAATCACAATACATATAAAAACATGTAAACACGGAGACAGAGAGCCCTAGTGACAGCTGAAAATGGGCAGACAAATGTCCAGGCTGTAAAGTCACCTCCCCCACACTAAAATAACCTTTTCTTCCACAACTGTCATTCATCTTGAGCTGTGTCTCCTTGATTGCAGACTCAGAAAAGCTACATTGAGGCTTCAAGTGAGTGCCCTGAGATCTGACACACAACTTGCTCACTGAACTACAACCATTTTCTGGGCCTTAGATCTCTTTCCTTCTCTCACTAATCAGTGGGAAGCCCATTCTGAAGCAATTTGGGAGGTAATGCAGCTTTGCACAGCTGCAGACAAAGCTGAAGCCGTCCACTTTCAAGTGCCCAAACTCGGTGATGGGGACGCCGGCGGTGGCAGGGGGGCTCGGGATCAGTGGCAGCGGGGGGGGGGGCGAAGGCAGCAAGGGTGATGGGGCGGTGGGGTCAGGGTAATTGGCGGTGGCGGTGGGAGGGGCAGGGATGGCAGCGGTGATGCTGGCAGAGGCAGGGGCGGCATGGGTGATGGCGATGGGGATTGCGGGGGTCGGGATCGGCGGCAGCGGGGGGCAGGGGTGGGGGCGAGGGTGAGGGTCAGGGCAGCAGGGATGGTGTTATTGACGGCGGCGGCGGCGGCAGGGGCTAGGGTGGCGATGGCAATGGCAATGGGGACGGCGGCAGCCGGGTCAGCCTGGCACGCAACATGCTCCCTGCTCCCCTCACTTCCCCCTCCACAAATTTCTCATGGCTGGTCCAGCGGAGGGGGAAGTGGGGGGGGGCAGGGAGCATGTTGCGTGCCAGGCAAAAGCTCTTTGCATGCCACCTTTGGCACGCGTGCCATAGCTTCGCCATCCCTGCTCTAGATTGAGGAGTGGTCCTTCTGTTTCATGGCCAGAGTTGCATCTTACTGCAGTCAGATGCCTTTAGAGAAGAAGCCAAATCCAACCTCAAAGTGACACACACACACACACACACACACACCAATTTTATGGAGACTTCCAATACAAAATAATGTGTAAACCCCTCCGGTAGAAATCTGCAATTCCTGCCATTCCTAACAGAACAGGCTGATGGGGAAAGACCCTGGCCACACAAATGTGAAACTAGACATAATTACCTGTGCCACAGGTGACTGTGCATTTTGTCCAAGATGCATATTGCCAGAGGAACTCAGTTGGAATTATTTCATTCTCATTATCAGGTTTCCTTTGAATGGTGTATTGGTAGCGGATTCCTGGGTTCTTTCCCTGAAATAAGAGCTGAAAGAAAACAATGTATAAAGTGCTATCACAAAATCCAGTCAGGCTATAAGAAAAGTGCTTGACTACTGGAGAAAATATAATATTCCAGCAAGTGGAATGCCATTCAGAGGTTTTTAAATATCCTACAAAAAAGAAGTGGAACTGCACATTTATTGCAAGGCTCAAAAGAAATCTGTTTTCCATTTTTGGCCTTTGACCGTAATAAAGCTATTCATTCATTCAATCTGTTTTCCATTTTCTAAAAGTCACAAGGTTGTTACAGAATAATTATTACAAAATAGGAACTATTCAGTGCAGGGCAAGAATCCAAAGCAGCATTCACGCCTACAAAAGTTTCCGAGAAGAGCCAGATATTCAGTTTGGTGGGAAAATATAATTGCTACATTAAATTATGACAACAAGTCAAGTTGGCCCCAAACGGAATTTTGGTCTTTTCCAATGCAGCAATGAGAATCCTAAGGAACCAAATTAAATAAACAGCAGCAAAAAGAATTAACTTGGCCACTCAGGATTGACTGCAGTGGGAGAGCAAATTAAGCACATGCAGTTTAAATGACAATAGCAAAAAGAATGCATTGGATGTACAATTTAAGGAATATAGAGAAAATGTCTGCTACTGAAGGCCTAACTATGTTAGGATCTAAACTAGTTTCAAAGCAAAACTCTGAAAGAACTGTGAAAGAATTCCCCCGGAATGGCATCTGATTTCTGCACGAAATAAACAAAAGATGCCTGAATGCAGCTTTAATCCTAATCCCTGTCAAACTGGTGCACTGCCCTTGAGATGCTGGTAGATTTCATACCTTTGAAATATTTCATTATTGCCAAAGTCATATTGTTCTTAGAATGAAATACTATGCAAAAAATATCTCACAATTTTAAAAAAAAAATTCAGTTCAGTTACCAATTCCACAGACCTTACCTAGAGTCACCCTGTTTTTATTTGTATCCGTAAACATGAACCTAAATCTAAAAAGCATAAAGTTTTGCTGTAGGAAACCTCAGATTGACATAGATTTGTTTTTATTACACTCTCTGTTGCCTTGTTTCCAACTATGCATCTCCTGGTTTTCATAGCAACAGAAGCACAAGGACACATGATAATCCCCATATGGGAAAATTTGCACACTGGCCAGAAGCAGTTAACTGGAGCCAAATTACAAATACTGCCTAGTGGGCACCAAGATACATGTTAAAGGCCTTTTTAACCCACCAGACTACAAAGTTGCACTTTGATGAGCTAGTCTGGCGTCATCAGCAGAATTCCTTGAAGCATAATTCACCTACCCTATCCCACATAGTTCTTAGCACAATCAGCTGCAGATTTCTCTTCTTGGTAATACAGGGGAAAGGGGGAAACCACTGAATTCTCTTACACATTTAAGTGGGACACATGAGCCATTTACATCCAGCAAAAACCTCCCAAGGCTATGTTTACATCGAAACAATGGGTAGACTGGAACATTGATGTTCTAGCAGCACAGGGCATTAAGACCCTGCTATTGTAGTGGCAGAGGGCACTTTAACACGACCTCTAAAATCCGGTGGCAACTTAAATTCGGACCAGAGATCGTGGGGGCTTGTCGCTCTTCCTGTGTTCCCACCCCTCCGCACTCCATTGTTCCTGTCTGCGTGAGGGGAGGGAGAAAAAAATGCAGGCTCACCTCCGTCTGCCAGCCGAAACAGCCCCTTAGTGATTCCTGTCTCTTAAAGGGGCGGCAGGGACAAAAAACAAACAGAAGGCGAGGGAGCCCAGCTACAATGCACATCGGAAGATTTTTTACCTCCTGGAGGCCAGGTACTTGAAAAGTGCGCTGGGACGCGCTTAGGTGGGCGTGGTCGTACTTAATTTTTTTTTAAAGTCCGGAGCTGGTGGAAAACATTTTTAAGCTCCAGATCTGGGAGCCCTTTGCCTCGGATTTTAGGGGTCGTGTAAAAGCACCCTAAGACAAGATCAAGCAAGCCTGTAATCAAGACCCCACCACACACTCGCCCCAGATGTGCCTATAGAACAGGGGTAGGCAACCCGCGGCTCCGGAGCCGCATGCGGCTCTTTGGAACCTTTGCCACAGCTTCGGGAGGTGACTGTGACAGGTTCGCCGCTCCGCTCCACACTGCCCGCCCGGTGACAGGCAATAGCGATGCCGACAGGCCGGCGGGCGGGTGCACAGTGGAGGAGTGGCGTGACGTCATGTGGCAGCGGCTTGGCTAGGGGAGAGTCCGCGGCGGCGGCGCGCATCTGCGCAGTGCGCACCAACCCCTCCCCAGCATATTTGTTTTAAATGTCGCAGTGGTTTTGCGGCTCCCAGTTTTTTTTCCCGTCGGAAACAGGTCCAAGTGGCTCTTTGTGTCTTAAAGGTTGCAGACCCCTGCTATAGAACAATGGGTTCTGGGCAGAGAAGGGCAGCAGAGTAGGAAGAGAAGAGCTCGCCAAGTGTGAATCTGAAAACAAACTCCTTTGATTTATAACTCTTAAGCAACTGGACGGTAAAAGTGAGCAGACATTCTATCCATTCATTAAAGAGGAGGAAGAGTCAGAAAAGGAAAAGAAACGTAAAAGCAAAGATATCTCAGGCTGTGAGAACTGTTGAAAAGTAATCAAGCAGTGGCACAACAGCAATGTTAACTAGTGGCTTCAACCCTTTGGAACATAACCACACAGAAAACAGTTCCAAATGAAATGTTATTATTATTCTCATTATTAACTGGGGGAAATGAAATGCTAGCTAATAAAGAATTAATAACAATTCTCATGGGTGGGACTAGAATGGTAATTACGCAGGCTTGAAATCATGCCCAGGATCTTTCACTCACAAGAACTGTACAGGAGGACCCTGGTATCCGCAGGTAATTAGTTCTGGGCCACCCCATGGATAACAAAATCCATGGATATGAGCAAACACTCTTATCCAAGGGTGACGGCAGCAACAGCAGTAGCAGGGTGCCAGGGCGAAAGTCTTCTCCCTCTCCCAAAATACCAGAACTAGGGGACATGCACTCAAATTGTGGGCTGGGAGAGTAAGAACAGACAAAAGAAAATATTTTTTCACCCAGCGTGTTGTTAGTCTGTGGCACTCCCTGCCACAGGAGATGGTGATGGCATCTGGCCTGGATGCCTTCAAAAGGGGATTGGACAGATTCCTGGAGGAAAAGACCATCACAGGTTACAAACCATGAGACAGATGTGTAATTTCCAGGCTTAAAACCAGGGTACTTCAAGGGCCAGATGCAGGGGAGTGGTATCAGGAGACAGATACCTAGTCTCGTGTGCTCCCAGACGCATCTGGTGGGGCCACTGTGAGATACAGGAAGCTGGACTAGATGGGCCGTTGGCCTGATCCAGCATGGCTCTTCTTATGTTCTTATGTTCTTATGCCACCTGTCCTTCCTTCGTGTCGCTTGGGCCACCTCTTCTTCTTCCTCATTGTTGTGCTCGATGGGGTACAGGATAGGTGCCCTGCTGACGGCTGACAGGCTGTGCCTGGAAACACTATGCTGGTCGCAAGTGGGCCCACTGGCAGGAGGAGGCAGCGGAGGAAGAAATGGTGATGCTCAGGTGAACCTCCGCCCGGCATGGCACATCTGCCTCCCTGCCCACCACCAGCACAGGCATCTGGGTGGCAGAAGCGCCTCGATGACCTCCGCCAGTGCTTCAGCGAGCCCCGCCATGGTGCTGCGCCCATTTGCCGCTGGCCTGACCACATCCTAGTGCAAACATCTCCGCCTAGGCTCCGGGGGACACCCCCAGGCTGTGTGGCTTACACCTCCACTGCTGCCCCTGCCAATGTGGGTGGCCACTCATGGGCCGCTCCACCTCCACTGCCGATGTTGTGGGTGAGCAGGCGGCCTCCGCCTCTGCCGCCAATGTTCCAGGCAGGCACTAGTGGGCCGTGTCGCCTCCACCACTGATGATGTGGGCAGGTGCTTGCGGGCCATGCAGCCTCTGCCACCACCATCGATGTCCCCGGTGGGCAGGCATTCATGGGCTGCATGGCCTCTGCGTCTACAGTGGAACCTTGACTTACATACTGCTTGACTTGCATCATATTTGACTTGCAGCAAGAAGGGGCCTGTTTGACTTGAGTCGCAGGCTTTGACTTACATCTCGGAGCCCCGGCACAAGGCACCGGAATTGGGCGGCAGCCACGAACCAGCATTGCAGCTGCCGCCTCCAAACTGCTTCTGCCTTCTTCCCCTCCTCCGGCAGTGACGGCTTCGGCGAGGCCAGCTCCGAGCACCTGGAGCTGGTCCTCAGCCTCACCGAAGCCGCCGCTGCTGCCGGAGGAGAAGAAGGGCCGGGAGCTCGGGGATGGCCTCGCTGGTTAGACAGCCGGCTCAGTCTTGTAAAAAATCTGGCTGCAGAAGTCTGGTCCACAGTGGAAGCATTTTAGTTGGGGAGCTGTACAGTTGTGGGACTCTAATGGTAAGCATAGAATTGTTCAGGACCTGGAACGTCAGGTTAAAAATCAGTAAAACTTAAATGTTAGACATTGTTTCTATGAACATTAAAAAGTGAGGCATGTAACTTGTGGACTATAATTCCACTGCCTCCTCCTCTCTTTGAAGAGATATTTCATTTACATCCCCAGAAGGAATCTCCTATCCCAGTCAAATTTGTGTTAAATTGCTGTTTTCGAGGGTCTTTTTCATCATCTGGAATGGATTAATCTACTTTCCCATTACTTTCTATGGGAAACGTTAGTTTGACTTAAGTCATGTTTGACTTAAGTCTAGTCCACTGGAACGGATTAATGATGTAAGTCAAGGTTCCACTGTATTGGTTTTATAGGTGGTCGCACACCACCAAGGGCTGTGTAGCCTCCGCTGATGTTCCAGAGAGGGCCTCCTGGGCCATGCGGCCTCTGCAGCTGCCGCCACTGCACCGCCCGGGCTATGGCCCAATGCCTTCCCGGCCCCTCGCAACACTGCTCACCAACCACAGATAACTGAATCTATGGATTGCGAATCACCGGATACGGAGGTGCTGCTGTAAACAGAATATGGGAAGTAGCAGATAGGGAAAAGCTGACTAGTCGCTTTAAACTATACAGGGGAGAAATAAAACATAACCATTTCCTGAAAGTATGGCAATCTCTACTGACCACAAATTTTATATCAAAAACAAAATCGGCTAAAATGGAATATGGATTGCACTGTGGAACAGTTTAAGAATGTTTATTGTGTTACTCTATAATGAGTTATGTTAAGTGGTATGTGTTATTTTAAATGGATAGTTAATTTAAAAGATTTTATTTATTTATTTATTTATTTATTTATTTATTTATTTATTTATTTATTTATTTATATACTGCCCATCTTCCAGGAGGAACTCTGGGTGGTTAACAACATAAACAAGCAGCACAAACAGATATAACAATATAATAAAGCCAAACATAGGAAATATATAAGATAAGTGAACTGTAGAATTAATATTAAAATGAAATGAAAATAAAAATTAAAGAAAGAAAAAAGTTCCTACCTAATTATGTTTCGACCAGCAAATTCAGTAAGTGCAGGCAGATCATGAACGCAGACCAGCTTGATTGGCTCTCTCTGGCCAACCTGACAATGCCAAGCCTTCTTAAAATACTGTACCTGAATCCACACAGGCTCCTCGGTGGGCCCAGGGGAAGTAAGATTCTCCCAATTTCCACTCCTCTCATAGGTGAAGGTTGTTCCAGCCACTTTGTAATCGCCATTCCACTGGATAGTCCAGCCACCATTGAGGAAGTATTTCTTTGGGTCTTGACTTCTCAAGGCAAGGAAGTTCTCTGCTTCAGCCACCTCCTCGATCTGAATCTCTCGTGCCCCAGGTGGGATCAACCCAACATCAACATAACCTGTTCAGAGAATTGAACTACCTGTCAGGATAAGTCCTTCCTACTAAGAGCCCTTTTACACGACCCCTAAAATCCGCCGCAAAACACTTGCAGATCCGGAGCATAAAATTGTTTTCCCACCAGCAGCGGACTTAAAAAAAAAAAACTACACCAACGCCCACTTAAGTGCGCCCCGGCACACTTTACAAGTACCTCATCTCCGGAGGTAAAAAAATTTCCAATGCGGATTGTAAAGCTGTGGATGCCAGGCTCTCCTCACCTTCTGTTTGTTTTTGTTGTCCCCGCCGCCCCTTTAACAGACAGGAATCCCTACGGGGCTGCTCCAACCTGGAGGTGAGCCTGCATTTTTCTCCCTTTTTTTCTCCCTCCCCTCACCGCAAACAGAAGCATCAGAGTGTGGAAGGGTGGGAACACAAGAAGAGCAACAAAACCCACATGATATCTGGCTGGGGGGATCTGAATTTAAGCTACCAGCGGATCTTAGAGGTCATGTAAAAGGGCTCTAAGTGATACAATTTTATTATTATTTTATTTAAAATATTTCTATCCCATCCCCCCCCCCGAAGGACATTACTGAACAATCTTTTGTGGCGCGAGAAAAAAAGGCAGCAATGGGCCGAATATGTGAACAGGTTCACAAACCATCCAATATTTGAAGATATAAAAAACCAAATTCAAACAAAAGGGCGCAAGAGCAAATCAAGCCTGAACTATCTTTGGAAGCAAAAAAAATTGTTGAAACTGAGGCTGTTCTATTTTAAATACATCATGAGAAGGAAGAAAGGATTTTCTGGAAAGGGTACTAATGCTGGGGAAAGCTGAAGGCAGCAGTAAAAGCGAGAGACCAGATGCAAGTTAAATTGACATAGTGGAACTGGAAAAGGTGCAGAAGAGAGTGACTAAAATGATTACTGGGTTGTGGCACCTCCCTTATGAGGAAAGGCTAAAACATTTGGGGCTCTTTGGTCTGGAAAAAAGGCACCTGAGGGGGGATATGATTAAGACGTACAAAATAATGCAGGGCATGAGTAAAGTGGATAGAGGGAGGCTCTTCTCCCTCTCACAAAATACCAGAACTAGGGGACATCCCTTCAAACTGAGGGCTGGGAGAGTAAGAACAGACAAAAGAAAATATTTTTTCACTCAGTGTGTTGTTAATCTGTGGAACTCCCTGCCACAGGATCTGGTGATGGCATCTGGCCTAGATGCCTTCAAAAGGGGATTGGACAGATTCCTGGAGGAAAAGTCCATCACAAGTTACAAACCATGATGGGGATGTATAATCTCCAGGCTTAAAACCGGGGTACTTCAAAGGGCCAGATGCAGGGGAGTGGTATCAGGTGACAGAGATCTAGTCTCCTGAGCTCCCAGAGGCATCTGGTGGGGCCACTGTGAGATACAGGAAGCTGGACTAGATGGGCCTTTGGCCTGATCCAGCATGGCGCTTCTTATGTTCTTATGAGTGTGCTGGGTCGTGGGGAGCACAATACACCAGCCCAGTCCCAACCTGCTTGCTTACTTTTATTACTTTCAAGGTACTGGACTAGATTTTCTCAGAGCCAGAAACAGGCAAAAGTGTTCAAGATGAATGGAGTGAATTTACAACAGCCCTCCTACAAATTTGGCAACTCATCTCACCTACTCCCTCCGTCTCCTCAAAGGTCTTCTTGACTGTCTCACAGGTGGATCCATCTCCACGGCACACCCCACACCGATCCTCCATGGCGTAAGAGTTTATTTCAAAGTCACAGCCAATGTTCTGAAAGAAAGGAGAGAAAAATCTCTCGCTCTCGCTCTCTATCTATCTAATTTCCACATTTGACTTTTTATCTCTGTCTTAAGAAGGAGATACTGTAGATGAAAAACACATTTTAGAATTCTAAATCCAGGGAGGAAAGATGGTAAAAGGGAAATAGATGAGGAAGATATGTAAACTGGCCAATTAAGGTCCTTTCGGGTTATAAAGTCTTCCCACAAAGGGAGGAAATGTGAAATTTAAGGGGATGTGTTTTAAAACATATATCTTGTTAATAAAAAAGTTGGAAGATGTAAGTAGAATTAACTATTATTTTAGTAGTAAATTATCCTAAGGGAATTATTAAGTAAATAGCAGCTACTGGCAGTAGCTAGACTTTACTGAAATGGGAAGTAAACTCTGTAATCAAAAGATCAGGATAAAGCATAGATAAGACAAAAATATCACTTTAAAATACTGGGGGTGAAGGGATTAGAATCTGAATAACTAAATATTAGATGCTGAATGGAGTTGGAGTGTAAGAAAATTCTGTGGAAGTTTGGAGGACTGTGGGCAGCTGCAGGAGCTATGTTATGTAGTGATTGAAGTGCAGTATTGCAATGAAGACTGTTCATTTTATGTAATCTAAGATATTGAAATCTGTCTGTAAGGATAAAGGATTTTTAATGTTAGAGACAATATTTAACTCTGTGAAATTAAATCAAACAGCTGCTAAATATTCCTACTTGTGTTGGAGATTTTATGAGAAAAATAGATATTTATTTTATGTGGTGGGAATGTGAGATTATATTGAAATTTTGCTAACTAGTATCCAAGGAGATAAATGAAATAACTGAGTTAAATGTAGAGATGCTTTATGTCCTAAAATAACACTTTTATCACCTTGCTTGTATTAAAAATGTACTCTAAAAGTGGCTGTTTCCGTTACTGCTTATTTGCTGGTATTCCCCCTACAATATCTTGCACAATTTTAACTGTGCTGGCTTGAAAAATATGGCTATTTATGGTTTCTTGCCTCTTCTTCATTCCCACAGCTCTGACTGCTTGTGAGATTTGAATCCAAGAGAACTCTGTTAATGTCTACGGGTATATTAAGAGGGAGCCCGGGGGCCACATTGGTCCATCACAATAGAACCACATACCACACCATCACCTACTTTACATAGCCCATTAATGCACATGTCCCGGCTGGAGTTCCATTCATGACATGGAGTCCCATCAATGACAGCATCCCGGAGCTTTTCCGAAAAGTACTCATTTTTTGGTCGGCAGTGCAATTCACAAGGGTTACCTGCAGATTCCAGAACATGCCGTTAAGAAGCTTGCCAAGTTGAGGCCATCTGACTACTTTTCCGTTGTTTCCTCTACCTTTTGTGTTGATCTCTTTGGTGTTCCGCGGTTGTGGAATGCTGGAAAGGGAGGTTGCATAGCAAAACTACAGGTAACACTGACAATCCATCCCACCTAACCGCTAAAGACAACCTGGCCCATGTATCAGTTGTGCTAATTAGTCATATCCTCCTTTCAAAGGAAATGCCACTGCTGGCAACAATGGACAACAACTATCCACACCAACAAGTGTCTGACGTCTCACAGCACCTTTTACTCTAGTAACACTAAACCTTTTCACACGACCCCTAAGATCCGCTGGCCACTTAAATTCGGACCAGAGATCTTGGGGGTTTGTCGCTGTTCCTGTGTTCCCACCCCCTCCGCACTCCTGGCTGCTGTCTGCGTGAGGGGAGGGAGAAAAAAAGGAAGAAAAGAATGCCGGCTCACCTCCGTTCTGCCGTCTCGCTCTGCTCCCGGCAGCATTCCAGTCTCTTAGTATCTCTTAAAGGGGCGGGGGGCAAAAAGAACAACAAACAGAAGCGAGGAGAGCCTGGCACTCACTACGTTACAGCGCATCAGGAATTTTTCACCCCCGGAGAGCAGGTACTTGAAAAGTGCGCTGGGACGCGCTTAGGTGGGCGTGGTCGCACTTAATTTTTTGTAAACTCCGGAGCTGGTGGGGAAACAATTTTAAGCTCCAGATCTGGGAGCCATTTGCCGCAGATTTTAGGGGTCGTGTGAAAAGGCCCAAAGCAATCACAATTCCTGAATGCTTTGGTTCAGTAGCAATTACAACACACCCAGAAATCCTCCAGATCAAAGTGCTAACGCACACAAAAAAAGTAAAGGGACAATCTGCTAGCATTATGTATGAAATATATAAAAAATAAATTACTGATGAATAATTTCTGAAGAAATTATTTTAAACACCTTAAATACATCTTAGTTATTTTCCTCTCAGGAGGCAGGGAGACTTACTGTGACTCAGGACTGGAATCCATGTATAAAATTTCCCTTTGTAGGGCTTGGCATCAAAACGGCTGCACTGAATATGTCGGAAAGAGGGGTTATTTTCACGGCATGAGTGTATATTGCAAACCCTAAAGCGTTTCCGTTCTCCTGAACAGTATTTTCCGCCATACTTTGGCCTGTAATCGGGAAAGAAAAACAATACCACAACACCCCAGAACTTTGAACTTCTAGGGACAAAAAAGAAGAATGGTCTGAAGGCACACATTTTAACTGGTGAAGCTAAGCTAAAGTGATTGCCTGGCAATTCATTTTTTCTGCCAAGACGAATGATGCTACATTTCACTCTGTTGAAACACATTCCATTAGCTTTGGGCCACCCCTTTGGGTACGATCAGTCAACCAATTACAAATCCACTAAACAGTAGCATTATCTGTCCCACATTCCACTAACTTCTATCCTACATTCTACTAACTTCTTTGCAAGTATGTCATGGAAAACCTTATTGAAGGCCTTCCTGAAATCAAGATAAACAACACCCACAGTGTTCCCCTCATCCACCAGGCCTGTAACTCTATCAAAGAAAGATATCAAATTAGTCTGGCATGACTTGTTTTTTTAAAAAACCCATGTTGACTTCTAGTAATGACACCATTGCTTGTTAAATATTTACAGACTTGTCTGCTTAATAATCTGCTCTAGGATCTTTCCAGGAATAGATGTCAAACTGACTGGGTGGTACTTAAGAACATAAGAACAGCCTTGCTGGAACAGGCCACAGCCCATCCAGTCCAGCATTTGGGTTTTTATTTCCCCCTTTTTTTGAAGATGGGGACATTTGCCCTTCTCCAATCTGTGGGGACCCTGTTCTCCAGGACTTCTCAAAGATTATTGCCAATGGTTCAGAAATTACTTTTAATATCCTTGGGTGTAATTCATCTGGCCCCAGAGACTTAAAATTCATTTAGGGTTTCCAGGTATTCCTGTACTATCTCCCTACCGAGTCTATGTTGCAATTTCCACCCTATCTCATCTACTCTCAGCCAATGGGGACTATATAACAGCATTAACCAAGCAAACGAAGGCCATGGCCTTGTCTTTCACCTTAACTTGTCTCACCACAACCAACAATAATTGTTATGGATAGATTAAGACAAACTAATGGGGAAAACCTCTCGCGAACCAAATGGTTGGTCGGTGACTTACATGGGGTTGCTGCACAGCCGCTCGGCACTCTGCACGCCAGCTCCACACGTTCGAGAGCAGCTGGACCAAGAATTCCAAGCTGTCCAACCTCCATCAACAGACTCAGGGTGATATTCCATGTGCACACATTCTCCATTGAAGCACCACTGTAGAATATGGAAGGGTTAGCAGCATTCGGCTATGGCTGCCCAATCACTCCATGCTCTGCAAATATGGCCCACACACCCTTGTCCATGTCCAGATGATCAGCAAAGGAGGGGGAAAATAGCTTTGAAAGCACCTTAAGAATAAAAGGGCAACCTGAGTGTTTCCCAAATATAATGCTGAATATTTGGCAGCTTGAATAGACAAAAACTAAGATACACATGGGTTAAGTAGCACACAATACAGAAATTTCCAGCTCTAATTTTGTTCAAAGTTGTGATTGCACTTCTTCAGAAGTAGCCTACTTAGTACCTCTTTTGAAGAAAATAGATAACATTTCCTACAGTTTGGATATGCCCTCCCTCTTTGATGTACAGTGGTCCCCCGTCCTTTCATGGTTCATATATTGCGGTCCCGCTATATCATGGGACCGCAGTACCCAGAAAGGGCTTGAGGCGGGGAGGTTTGGGGGCTTTTTAAACCTTCCCACTTTCCCCAAGCCCTGAGCTCCAGCTGACTGGCGCTGGCGTGGGGAAACAAAGTTTTTTTCTCCCCCACCCCAGCGCTAATCAGCTGGAGCCCGGGGCTTGCCTCCAGAGGTATCGTGCACTGCTTCTCCCCACCCCTTCAGGGTGCTGGCAAGCAACGTGCAATGCTAAAAGGGCTTTTGGCCTGTGGAGCCGAACGCTCGGCTCCGTAGCTGAGAGCCCTTTTTAAACATCACCCGCTGCTCGCTCACACACCCCGGGATTTTCAATGATTGCGGGTTGGGTGGGTCCCTAACCCCTGCAATAGACGGGGGGGTTACTGGAATAAGGCAAGACTGACAAAGTTCAAGCATACAAGCTGGGACTGGCCAAGAACCTTGCCTGCATTGCCATGACTCAGCCACTGAAAACAAACCACTCACTGTTCTGGACATCTCCGTTAATGGAATAGCATTAACAGAAGATAAGTTGTTACACCAAGCAACATTTCTAGTCATCTTATTACAGAGCGACACATTTAAGGAAAAATCTGGCATCCTTTACTACAGATTTAAGATTCCAATATATCTCTTCTGCCTGCATGGCAGGGTTTTGGACGATGCTGTTGTTTGCATGGCACAGATATAATGGTACACAAAGCACCAGATATAATGGTACACAAAGCACCAGATATAAAGGCCCTCCAAAACCAAAAGGCCAAACACACTTACCTTGTTTTCACCACATTTGGTGCCATCAACAGCTGCATCCAGCTTGGAATGACATGTGTTCCCCACAGAGCACCAGAGTGTATGGCAGACAGTCTGTAGGAAAGGAGGAATGCTGTATGTACAGTGGACCCTTGTATAACAAACAGTTTGTATAACATAAAATTTGTACATAAAATATTCCAGAGATAGGGGAAATTTGCTTAACAGAATTGCCTATGGGGAAGATCCATACAACATAAAAATGGGATTACTCCATCTTCAATGCATTCCTATGGGAAATTTGTATAAAGGAAAATTTGCTTAACATAATTTCATTTGGAATGAATTAATTCCTTTATACAAGGTACCACTGTATAATGTTCTCATGCACTGCCTTTGGTCAGATACCTTCAGGTGTCCAACTTGTGAGCAAACAAAATGAAGCTCCCTTTTAATTTATTAATCTCCAATCCGCTTTAGCAATCTAACTTTCAAAAATTTTGACTTTTTTGAAAGTAAATTGAGAAGCAGAAGACTCATGTGGATTGGAAAGGAACCGACCGAAAAAGAGCTTGAAATTATTAAGAGTCATGACATCATGGCATCTATGCACATGGTACTCTACAGAGTAAACAAAATTGAGAACAGAGAATATCTGTTCAAATGAACTTTGAAAAAACCATGGGCTTTGAAAAAACATGAATCTCTAAGCATTAGAATACAGAACTCCCTGGGGAGATCACCCTAATAATACATCTTCACAAAATAATCCAATGGAAAGTCTTCCCAATTTGCTGCCTGCTTAGCATTCCTGCCTTCAGGAATGCTGAACATTCTTCATTTCCTTATTGTACAGTGAGATAAGGCGTGTTAACAGTGAGATAAGGGGGTGCTTTTTTTAGAGCACAGTAGAGAAAAGTACCAAGCAGCAATGGTGAAAAATGAAAAATATCAAATGGTTAGTGCACGGAATTTTGAAAAATCCCTCAGTGATATTTTTATTAGATTACTAAGTATATTGGGAATTCCAGTGTGGCATAGTGAATAAGACGACAGATTAGAACTCTGCAGAACACGTTTTCAAGTACCAGCTCAGCCATGGAAACTGACTAGGGAAGTGGAATTGGTAAAACCACTCCTTGAACATCACACTTAGCTTGAAAGCCCTATTAGGGTTGCTGTAAGTCAGTTCCAACTTGATGGCACAAAACCACAAAAAATAGTTAAAGCAAGTGAGTTTACAGATCCAACAGGGCCGGACATTGTAGAACATGAGAACTTGGGAGCAGAAAGAGAAAAGCCCCAAAATCAGGCATGCCCAAACTTTGGCCCTCCAGATGTTTGGGACCGCAACTCCCACAGTCCTTTGCCATTTGCCATCTAAGCTTAGAATTCTGGGAGTTGTGGTCCAAAACATCTGGAGGACCGCAGTCAGGCCTCTATGTTGGTTTTCCCAAGATGGGGGCTGCAAACTTATAAAATCAAACTGATTCTACAAGTTTACCCATCTTCCTCTAGATGCTGGACTGTAACTCTTAATTTGATCCTACTGACATTTTTACCTAAGATGTTAACGGAAATTAATTTCTAGCAGAATTGTTGTATCTTTGTCTCTATTACCAGTCCCAAAGAGTGTTTCATGGTCTGACACAATACAACGGAAAACATACTAGACAATTAGTAAGTCTTTGTTTATAAAGAAAGCGGAGATATCTCTTCTTACACTGCCTGGGGTAAAAACTGATACCTCAAACTGATTTTACAAGTTTTCATCCTCAGTCTTGGGAAGTAACTTTAACTCAAATTCTGAAGCAAGATTTTAATAAAACATTTTCTCCTTCCATTGTTAGTGTTTTGTGGCGGTACAAACCATGTTTCCCCTTTTTCTCTTTTACATACAGTGGACCCTTGTATAGCAAACAGTTTGTATAACATAAAATTTGTACAACATAAAATATTCTGGAGATAGGGGAAATTTGCTTAACAGAATCACTTATGGGGCAGATCCATACAACATAAAGATAGGATTAATCCATTTTCACTGCATTCCTATGGGAAATTTGTATAAAGAAAAATTTGATTAACATAATTTCATCTGGAATGAATTAATTCCTTTATACAAGGTACCACTGTACATTCATTTTGATCATTAGATTATTTTAAATGTGGTGCTGTTCTGTCTGTTTTTATTTATTTGTATTTATATCCTCTTTTAAATGCCATTAAAGGTTTATGAAATGAAAATACACTCATTTTTCTCCAATATACTATCTCAAGCCCATCTGTTCACCCATTTAACTCTTATGTTGCTGCCTTCGAAACAACGTGAAACCAAGCCTCCAGGTCTGCCTTACATCCATATCATCACAATAGGTGGAGAGTGCGCCATATTGGAGCCGGCACTGATGGCTGACATCGTAGAGGACTCCTGGTGGAATGGATGGGAAAGCAATCAGATCAGTAGCTGGCGGGTCCTCCAGGCAAAGTCCCCAGCCCCGACTGCAAAAAACAACAACACACACATCCAAATAAAGAACAGCCTGTGAGGCAAAGGAAAAAGCACTTTGAGGCAAAGCAGAAAGCACAGCATTATTTCACAAAGAAGGGTAGCTTTCACAGTATGACAAGAAATGTGGCTGAGGTACCCGATTATCCACTTCAGCACTGTTGATAACAATTTGAAAGCTGCTTGCTGAGAGGGGAACACTGCCTCCTTTCTCTGAGAAGGTGGTAGAAGGAGAACAGAGTGCATGCTATAGAAAACAATCCTCCATCCTTCTTCTACTAAGGTAATGCAGAAGTTCAGAAGCACCCAGTCTCCTTTTCACCACCCCTGCCTTCCTAACACTGACTTTAATATGATTGCCAGTTGCACAGACAAAGATAAAGTACATACAGTGGTACCTTGGTTTATGAGCATAATCCATTCCGGAAGCATGCTTGTAAACCAAAATACTCATAAATCAAAGCATACAGTGGTACCTCGGATAATGACTGCCCCGGATAACGAATAATTCGGATAAGGACTGCAAATTTCCGGGTATAGGACTGCCTCTGATAACGAATTTTCCTGTGGGCTGCCTCGGATAATGAATTTTCCCTATGGACTGCCTCGGATAACAAATTTCCAGCATGCATCAGTACAAAAGAGTTATCCCGGGTGGCATTGCATCTGTACCTTTAAAGTGCACTTTATAAAGAGTTTTGAGCAAAAAACCAGGTGTCTGTGCCTTTTTCCTAAGCTCCAGAACGGATTAAACGGTTTCCCATTCATTCCTATGGGAAACCAAATTTTGGATAACAACAAGTTTTGGATACCGACTAACCTCGGAGAACGAATTACCGTTGTTATCCGAGGTACCACTGTATTTCCCCATATGAAATAATGGAAACTCAAAAAAAAAAAAAAAAACCCTCTGTGGGGCTTCTTGCTGCCATGAATCCAGCAATTGTCCTGACAGCTTATGTATTTTTCTTGTCTTCTATATACACAGATGCTGCGGATGTAAATGTTCAGGAAGGCTAATTGCCAAGCAAGAGACAAAGAAGTCAGCAATAATATAGTGCTAAAAATGAACATGTGCTGGGAAGAATCTGGGTCTGATAAGGGCCCCACTGGGACAGGACGGCACACAAGGCTAGTGAGCAACATCAAGCACAATGGCAGCAAATAAAACATTCTTTATCAAGCATTGTGTAGCGGCATGTTGCCATTATATGATTTCATTAAATCAAGACCTTTAATGGCATAAATAAATAAAACACATATAAAAAGCACATTCAGCAGCACCTAATTTAGGCTTTCTAATAATAACTAACACAATAGTTGCAACTGGCAGTCCTTAGTCATAGCTCAGAGTGGGAGTGTTGACAATGCTGTGGTGTTTCAGCATAGTTCACTATACAGTGGAACCTTGACTTACGTCATTAATCCGTTCCAGTGGTCTAGACTTAAGTCAAACATGACTTAAGTCAAACGAACGTTTCCCATAGAAAGTAATGGGAAAGCGGATTAATCCATTCCAGATGATGAAAAAGACCCCCGAAAACAGCAATTTAACACAAATTTGACTGGGATAGGAGATTCCTTCCAGGGATGTAAATGAAATGTCTCTTCAAAGAGAGGAGGAGGCAGTGGAATTATAGTCCACAAGTTATATGCCTCCACTTTTTATGGTTCATAGCAACAATGTCTAACATATAAGTATTACTGATTTTTAACCTGACGTTCCAAGTTCTGAACAACTCTATGCTTACCATTAGAGTCCCACAACTTTACAACTCCCCAACTAAAATGCTTCCATTGTGGACCAGACTTCTGCAGCCAGATTTTTTTACAAGACTGAGCCGACTGTCTAACCAGCGAGGCCAGCCCCGAGCTCCCGGCCCTTCTTCTCCTCCGGCAGCAGCGGCGGCTTCGGTGAGGCCGAGGACCAGCTCCAGGTGCTCTGAACTGGCCTCGCCGAAGCCGCCGCTGCTGGAGGAGAGGAAGAAGTCAGGAGCAGTTTGGAGGTGGCAGCCGCGATGCTGGGTTGTGGCTGCCGCCCAATTCCGGTGCCTTGTGCCGGGGCTCCGAGATGTAAGTCAAAGCCTGCGACTCAAGTCAAACAGGCCCCTTCTTGCTGCAAGTCAAATATGATGCAAGTCAAGCAGTATGTAAGTCAAGGTTCCACTGTATACACCATTAAGCCCGCTACTTTCTTCACCCTGTCTTGAACAACGTCAATTAACAGAAAATGCATTATCTCTACCTCTGGTCATCCTCTCACCTTAGACAATACTGGGCATCACATTATAGCAAACTGCCCTGAAATTCATTTTGACCAGTTGCACATATTTAAAAATGAAAAGTTATTAAACACATTTGCATCATCTTTCCTGAAGATCAAGATATGCAATTGCTACAAAACAAGAATAGCAACAATTATAATCTGAAAGCAAAATTAGACCCCAAAATCGGGAAAACAAGATACAGTGGACCCTCGTATAACAAACGGTTTGTATAACATAAAATCTGTACAACACAAACAATTCCGGAGATTGGGAAAATTTGCTTAACAGAATCGCCTATGGGGCAAATCTGTATAACATAAAAATGGTTGCGATTAGGGATTACTTAGTTTTCAATGCATTCCTATGGGAAATTTGTATAAAGGAAATTTTGCTTAACATAATTTCATTTGGAACGAATTAATTCCTTTATACAAGGCACCACTGTATAAACCACAATAAAAGCAACATTAGGAAAACCCCAGATGCATCGGAATTAAACATGATCATTGTTACATCTGGGTGCAACATCTCACAGTGGAGAAAACAGATGAAGCTTTGTTTTTTAGCCCTCAATAAACAGCCCTAAAGCCTGCCTACACAGGAAGCATGGCACAGCTATAGCCTGTATAGAATGAGCCTTCAGACTTACTCTAGGAAGCGGGTGATGTACTCCCTGCTGCATTGGGACCAGGTGAGTGGTGAGGTATCATACAGGAGCTGTGGAGACATGATGAAAGGTCTTTTCCCAATGGGCTCACAGTCATTGCCGCTTCCATCATGCTGAATCCCAAAACTGTAAGAGCACAGTTCCCCGAAGGGGGAGGTGAGCTGTACAAGTGGATAAAACTGCAAAGGAGCTTCAAACGGTCACCCCAGAGATACAAGCAGAAGACAAATGCATGGACCTCACAGCTTCCCTCCCTAGGCTCTTCAGCAACATTTACAACAAGGTCAAAAGACTTAAAGTAGATGTTCCAAGTGATGGGCATGTTTTTAAAATAGTAGGCAAAGTGAATTGCCTTTTTACTAACCCTCCCCCCCAGGAAATTGCACCTTTTCCTGATTAAACCCCACAGGAAATTGCATTGATTTGAAATTTCAGAATATCTTTCTCCAATTAATTGGAATGACCCATTGCAACATCGCCCCACGCAGCCGGCTCGCGCTCCTCCGAGACACCTTGGGGCCGCGCGGGCGGGCGGCAGGGAGTGATCGCATCGCCCCACACAGCCGGCCCGCGCTCCTCTGAGACGCCTTGGGGCCACGCGGGGAGCGATCGCATCGCCCCACGCCGCCGGCCCGTGCTCCTCCGAGAAGCCACGGGGCCGCACAGCGGGTGAAGGGGGGGCGATTGCATCGCAATCTCCACTGAAATGTATTGCTCAATGCATTTCAATGGAGACAGCCCCGGACGAGAAGTCTTGGGGTGGCGCGGGCGGGCAGCGGCAGGCGGTCAGATCCCGCAACGCCGCTGGCTCGTGCGGCCCCAAGACTTCTCAGACCGCCGCACGCCGGCAGCGGCAGGGGGATCTGATCACCCATCGCCCCCCAGGCCCCACCCAACCCGCATCCACATATCGTGGATTTTCAGTCATCGTGGGTTGGGTGGGTCCCTAACCCCTGTGATAGGCGGGGAGTTACTGTACACAGGAGCAAATATATCAGCAACATGTTGGTGACAGTTCAGCAGGTTCACTCAAGTTTGTGGCATATGGGTGCTGTCTTTATTTTGATAAATACTGTACTTATTTTCATTACCACTCTTAACGTAATATGCATGCAAAGGTATCTTCCTATCATTGGTATTTTCAAAGCGAAGAGTAAAAAAGCAACATTCAGGTCTTATAGTACCTGTGTCCTAGTTCGTGGGCGACAGTGAATGCTAGGGGAAGACCAGTGTCCTCATTTATGTTACAGCTCCTGTGTGGCTGGCACATTCCAGAGACATGAGAGAGACCCAGTGTTTCACACGGGTGGTTCACAGCAGCGCACAGATCTTTCCTTTCCCAGCAGAGGGGGAAAACACACATAACAAGATAGTTACAACACCTACTATGATCAAAATGAGTTTTTGAAAGAAATCAGCAGCTGAAAACTCTTGGAAGCAGTGGGCGTATTGCTATAAAACAGAACCAGGCCATAAAGGGACTGTGATCTGAGATTATGCAATGAGTCTGGAGAAGTGCGGCAGCATGATTCCAGATACTTTTTGAAAGTCATCAGACAATTAACCATTGTTAACCATACACCACGAACCTGGTGTACGGGAGCAATTTACTAGCTTCAGTGCAAACACGTCTTCAAAACGAATGCCAAGGAGCGTTTCCCTTGTTAGGTAGTGTTAGGGCGCTTTTACATGACCCCTAAGATCTGCTGTTCACTTAAATTCAGACTAGAGATCTTGGGGGTTTGTCGCTCTTTCTCTGTTCCCACCCCTCCGCACTCCATTGTTCCTGTCTGTGTGAGGGGAGGGAGAAAAAAAGGGAGAAAAAATGCAGGATCACCTCCGTCTGCTGGTCGAAGCAGCCCCAAGCAAACCCGTAGTGATTCCTGTCTCTTAAAGGGGCGGCGGTGACAAAAAAAAAGGCGAGGGAGCCCAGCATTCACAGCTTTACAATCCGTATCGGAAGATTTTTTTACCTCCTGGAGGCCAGGTACTTGAAAAGTGCGCTGGGATGCGCTTAGGTGGGTGTGGTCGTAACTTTTTTTTTTAAAGTCCGGAGCTGGTGGGAAAACATTTTAAAGCTCCGGATCTGGGAGCCCTTTGCCTCAGATTGTAGGGGTTGTGTAAAAGCGCTCTATATTAATGCTAACAGAAAGGCAGAGGCTGAGCAAGGATACCTGGTGAGCAGGATGGCGACATCATGGTGCAGCGGGTGAGCATCTCCCTTGACATTGATGGCTTTCTGCCACTTGCAGAAACTTCTCAAAGTGTTGTCTGCATGGTGGGTAATTTTCAGATCCTCCTACAAAAAGGGACACAAAGATCCCCCAAATTAGCAGACATTTGTGTTACATGCTGTATTTCTCTTTGGCATATCAGCAAGACAATTCTTAGTTTTCCTTTTGTTCTGTGTTCACATACAAATGCTCTGTAATGACCAAGTGCATTACAATGGTTTCATTTCTGCTCACGGTCAGATTTTGCAAGCTGTACAGTACTCTCTTTTGCAAAAAAGTGCAAAGAAAATGCCGTTTTTAATACTAACACTGTACTTCTAAAGTGTCATTGACTGAAAGACTTTCTTTAGCTTAGCATACCTGAACAGGCTTTTTTCATCATATTATTTTTAAATGTGTACAGTAGGACCCAGGTATCTGCTGGGGATTGGTTCCAGGCCTTCCCATGGATAGAGAAAACTGTGGATAAAAGAGAATGCCTGCCCACCCACCCCCAAACTGCTGTTTCCTGACAGTAGCTTGCTTTATGACTGCTGCTTTGAGATAGTAGCTTGCTTTATGGCCACTGTTTGTGACAGTAGCTTGCTTTACAGCTGCCGTTTGTGATAACAGCTTGCTTTACAGGTTGCTTTGTGGCTGCTGAATTATTTAATTTTTTTCCTCTGCCAATCGTGGTTAATTGAATCAGTGGATAATGAATCAGTGGATACGGGGGTCCTACTGTACATGTGCCGAAAAACGTACCTTAAAAATAATAAATTGATGCCTACAGAAGTATTCCCACCACTATGAGCAACCACCGAAATGAGCACAATTATACTTACCTGAAAAAACAAACCTGAGATAATCTAAGAAACCACCAAAGGTGAACCAAGAATAACTCGTAGTCCCCAGATGTTGGGACAGCAAATTTAATTATCCCTAACTACTATAGTCAATGAGAGGAATGCTAGGAGCTACAGGCCAATAACATCTGGAGGGCCACTAGTTGTCCACCACCTGCAGGAAAAATGTTTGTGGGTTCTGTCGGAAAAATCAGAAAGAAAGAGAAAAAAAAAGAATGCCTGGAAGCATTCCTGTATGGTACTGTTGTTATGAATCATCCACATGAACCGTCTGGGCATTTTCATGCTTTTTACCTCCTCATTTTCCAGAAAGATAAGACGCACAATAGAAATGTGAACTGGATTCCCAATGCTAGCATCACGGAATAAACCAGCCACCTGTATTATGGAATAAGAAAATACAACAAAGGAATTATATAAATGAAAAAGGAACTACCCCTTGTTGTTTAATTCCATTCTATAACAAACCATTCATAGGTCAATGCTTGGACTGATTGTTATTTTTATCATATACAAATCAATGGTGAACATACACTACCCTGAAAGCATGGAAATTCAGACTGCCTATCAACCCCCCCCCTTCACTCAAAAAATAGGCACACTGATTTGTCATTCTAGCCAAGGAATGTCCAAAGTCAGGCCCAGGGGCCAAATGCGGCTGAATGGTTTTCACCTCCCCAAATCTGGCCCTCCTTGCAAAAAGTTTGGACACTCCTGTCCTTTGACTTCAATGCCATGTAAACAGAAGAGGTTAGCTCCTCTCTGAATTCCACATAGGGGGGAAAAATCTCAGCTCACATGCAAAGAAATGTATTGAACACAATGACAATTCATTCCCACAAATATAGATCAATTGGCCTCAATTAGTAAACTTTATGTAGATGGTAACAAAGGTAAAGATAAAGGTTTCCCCCCACACTTGCATGCTAGTCATGTCCAACTCTAGGGGTGGTGAAATCTCCGTTTCCAAGCCGAAGAGCCAGAGTTGTGCAAGTCCATGGCCATGTGGCCAGCACGCCTGAATGCATTTCTCTGTATGGAACACTGTTTACCTTCCCGCTTTTTACGGCGCTACCTATTTATCTACTTGCATTCACATGCTTTCAAACTGCTAGGTTGGCAGGAGCTGGGCTTAACAGCGGGAGCTCACTCTGCCGCGTGGCACCCGAGAGTCGAACCAACTTTGCAGCTGAAATTTCAGTGCTCTAACCCACTAAACCTCCACGCCCAGATGATAACAAAACTGAACTGCAAATCTGTTTCAGTGCTGCACATTATCAAAATTTATAGATAGATAGATAGATAGATAGATAGATAGATAGATAGATAGATAGATAGATAGATAGATAGATAGATAGATAGATAGATAGATAGACAGATAGACAGACAGACAGGAAGGAAGGAAGGAAGGAAGGAAGGAAGGAAGGAAGGGAGAGAGGGAGGGATAGATGATAGATAGATAGGAAGAAAGGATGGATGGAAGGAAGGAAGAGATTAGATAGATAGATAGATAGATAGATAGATAGATAGATAGATAGATAGATAGATAGATAGATAGATAGATAGATAGATAGATAGATAGATAGATAATACTGCCCATAGGGTAGCAAGGTCACCCTTTCCATCATGTTTTTTTTTTAAATCCAGACAATCCATGTCATTCAATAATCATGAGCACGAAGAAACCACCATATATCCCAATGTGTTCCCCATAAATGGAATGTTGGGAGGATGGTACCTGGCCTTTATCTATCTATCTATCTATCTATTTATTTATTTATTTATTTAACGTATATGCCACCCACTACCCAAAGGTACTGAGGTTCAGCAGGCAAAACCAAGACAACATACAAATCCCCTGGCATCAGCAGGAAACAATCCAGATGTACTGGCCTTCTAGGGCAGACCATCTTAATCAACCCCTGATCCTGAAGAAGATACAATCCCAGAGATTTATCCCATTCAGCACAGAAAACCAGGCCCAGAGTAGGACACAGATTTTATCTGAGACAGAGCCATAGCATTAACGGAGGCCATAAAGTTCAAAACTATTCCCAACATAAGAGCCTGCGCATGTTTCTTAAAGTCCCACAGATAATAGATGCCAACAATGTCCTCAAGACCACTACAGCTGGCTCTGAAAAGGAAGGGTTGTATAGTGAGGCATGTGATATACCTACTACCAGATATCTATTCAATCCCAGTTACACACATTCACATGCACACTCAAGGCCAGAAGACACTGGCGAAAGGTTGGACAGAATCAGCAGGACTGACCACTGCAAATTCATGTCTCCTTCTCCCCTACAGATCATCCCAGTTTACAAGGTGAAAAATTAACCCTCCCCCCCACCCGAACCACATCTAACTAGTTCTAATTTATGCCAAACGGGCCAGGTGTTGTTTCCCTATTTAGCACATCATTACTCAACATATCTAGTTGTTGGTGGATGAAAAGCAGAGCGGTTTTGAAAAATCTAGCCCTTCGTTTGGTACAGGAAGTACACAACTTTGTTAGCCCTGAAGGAAAATGATTAACACAGACACTGTAGCACTCACCATGTTCATGACTGTCAGGACATATTTTTCAATGTTATTACTGCCATGATATTCCACCATCTTAGTGTCAGCCACCACCAAGGTCTCCACCCATTTCTCCTTGCTCACTGAGCGCTGTTTGATTCGTCGCTTCCTCTGCCATTTCTCCTCCCACTTTTCTCTCAGCTTCTCAGAGTCCTCAGGGCTTTCTTATGATATGAGAAGAAAAGCATTTAAATGCATAGGATCATGATATAATAAAGTTTACCAGCCCTGAAGCACCTGTGTAATTTTAGTAGCAAGCAGGGTCCTTTTGTACCTCACTTTCCTTCATTTGTTGTTGTTGTTCAGTCGTTCAGTCGTGTCCGACTCTTCGTGACCCCATGGACCAGAGCTCGCCAGGCCTTCCTATCCTCCACTGCCTCCCGGAGTTTTGTCAAATTCATTTTGGTTGCATCGATGACACTGTCCAACCATCTCATTCTCTGTCGCCCTCTTTTCCTTTTGCCTTCGATTTTTCCCAGCATCAGGGACTTTTCCAGGGAGTCCTCTCTTCTCATGAGGTGGCCAAAGTACTGGAGCCTCAGCTTCAAAATCTGTCCTTCCAGTGAACATTCGGGGTTGATTTCTTTCAGAATGGATAGGTTTGATCTCTTTGCAGTCCAGGGGACTCTCAAGACTCTCCTCCAGCACCACAGCTCAAAAGCATCAATTCTGCGGCGATCAGCCTTCTTTATAGTCCAGCTCTCACTTCCATACATCACTACTGGAAAAACCATAGCTTTAACCATCCTGACCTTAGTTGGCAAACTGATGTCTCTGCTCTTTAGTATGCTATCTAGGTTTGCCATTGCTTTCCTCCTTCATGACTGGGGTCTAATACTAAATTACTACTCATCTTGAAGTTTCCTGCCAGGTTTCTATTTAATTCACCAACATGGTTGGAACTCAGACGTCCTTTGGACTAGTGTAAGAGATTCCCTAGAGCAGTGGTGGCAACGGGCAACTCTGGATCTAATACTGTGTGATATTCAGGACCTGGTCAGGGATGTGAATGTCACTGAGCCTCTGGGGAACAGTGCCCATGCTGCAATCTCCTTTGCCATGCATGTCAGGAGAAGAGTGTCAAGCAAATCAAACACAAAAACACTTGATTTCCAAAGGGCGGACTTCCCTCAGATGAGGAAACTAGTTAGAAAAACATTGAAAGGGAAGGTAAAAAGAATCCAATCTCTTCAGAGGGCACGGAGCCCAGCACTAGTGCACACCACAAAGAAAGAAGAGTTCATCTAAGTCCAAGAGGGTGCCAGCATGGCTAACGAGTGGAGTTAGAGAGGCTCTAAAACGCAAGGAGAGGTCTTTCCATAAATGGAAATCCTCCCCAAATGAGGAAAATAAAAAGGAACACAAACTCTGGCAAAAGAAATGTAAGAAGATGATAAGAGAGGCAAAGAAAGACTTTGAGGAATGTATGGCTAGCAATATAAAGGGAAATAATAAAAGCTTCTTTAAATATGTTAGAAGTAGAAAACCTGCCAGAGAACCAGTTAGCCCTCTGGATGATGAGGAAGGAAAAGGGGAGGTAAAGGAGGACTTGGAAATTGCAGAGAAATTAAATGAGTTCTTTGCATCTGTCTTCACGACAGAAGACCTTGGTCATAGTCCACTGCCCGAACGGCCCCTCTTGACTAAAGAATTAAATTTGATACAGGTTAAAAGAGAGGATGTTTTAGGTTTAATTGATACATTGAAGATCAATAAGTCACTGGGCCCAGATGGCATCCACCCAAGGGTTATTAAGGAACTGAGAAATGAAATTGCAGATCTCTTAACGGTAATATGCAACTTGTCTCTCAAAACGGCCACAGTGCTGAAGGACTGGAGGATAGCGGATGTCACACCAATTTTTTAAAAAAGGAAGGAGGGGGGACCCGGGAAATTACAGGCCAGTTAGCCTTACATCTGTCCCAGGGAAGATGGTGGAAAGCCTCATCTAAGAGAATATCTTAAAACACATAGAAGAACAAACCTTGCTGAGAGAAAATCAGCATGGTTTCTGTAAGGGTAAGTCTTGCCTGACAAACTTTTTAGAATTCTTTGAAAGGTCAAATACTGTACAACAGTCAACTGTTCTTCACACTATTCATTGAGAGTAGAACAAAAAGTTGTAGTTTTCAATCAGAAAAAGATACATTGAGTTAGAAGGCTTCCTGCTGCTAAAGTTCTTCAACCAACAGATGATTTGTAAACCAGAAGAGAAACTTACCTTGCACTCCACACATCCTGAAAAAGGCTGGCAACTTCCTGCTCTCTACAGAAATAAGTTCTTCTGCCTCATATTCTGGAACATGACGTCTATATATCTGATGGGGTTGGGCAGTATTCACTGTAGATTCACTGGAAACCAGTGGTTCAATCAAGAAGTCTTCATTAGCCACACGGAAGACACCTTTCTAAAGGAAATCAAGAAGTCATCAGCATGATACATTAAAAATATATGATAGGAATCCCATAAAGTGTTACACTGTGGTGGATAGTCTGGTTTCTTTGCTCCAAATTAGGATAAATGAAAAAGAGACAAAAATAAATGTCAAAACGAAGATCAATAAATTTTATAGTATACACTAGAACTGTTTGTCTCTTACAACATATAATAACTATTTAGATCAGGGACTTAGGACACAAGGAATCTTTAATGCCACAGTTGCCTTAAAATCTTTTTAAATTCTTGTAGCCTAGTGGTATGGTTTCAAAATACTGGACTTGCTCTGGGGCCTTCAGCTCAGGAAAGCCTCCCCTTTTGTCACATAGCTTCACTTTCTACCTCCCTCCTATTTGCAATTATTTTTTTTTAAATGAGAGTTAAGTGAAGGGAAGGAATTCTGGAGGGAATCATGATTGGGTAGGAAATTGCTTAATCTCTCCTCCTAAAGTAAATGTAAGTTAACACGAACGGCACTAAACATAAGGGAAGATGTTGAGAATGCTAGTGGAGGTCCACCAGTTCTAGCAAAAATAGTAAGCATGCTGTAGACCAGTGGTTCTCAACCTGTGGGTCCCCAGATGTTCCTGGACTGCAACTCCCAGAAGCCTCCACCACTTGCTGTGCTGGAAGGTGTTTCAGGGAGTTGCAGTCCAGGATCATCTGGGGACCCACAGGTTGAGAACCACTGCTGTAGACTAAAGCTAGAAAGGAACTGTGTATGTTATTAAGCCAGAATCCAAATCACTTACCAGCCCATCGCAGGTACTAAGAGCTGCCAATCCACTTTCTTGTTCCTGGTTCTGAACAGACCCAATCATATGACATGAATTCTGCTGGGAGGCTTGTATCTTAGCATGCGCGATACCGCCGTATCGTTTCTCACTAACAAAGCCAGGAGCTAAAAGCTGGCTGTTAAGACTCAGGTTGAACCTCAGCTGCTGATCTCCATAGTCCAGTTTATAGAAAGCCATGGGGCTATTCTGCGAGAAAACAGCCCGTTTGTAGAGCAAACGATTGGACAGGTTGTAGGACATGAAGAAGCCTCTCTCATCAATTTTGACAGGGTAAACAATGTCAGAGGTAGCATCTTTCATATGGGTGGCTCCTGCACCTGCAGTGAACACTTGGCGACAATGAAAGAGCCTGCTAAGGAGCCATTTTGAAACCAACATGCTCACTTGATGCCTCACTGTGCACTCCTTTTGTGTGGACGTATAACACAAATATATACTAAACACATGTAAACATATATTGGCCAAATCCTATTTAGGTTCACATTTATGTAACAAGTTGTCTGATTACTTGTGCAGCCAGTTGACAACAAGCAAGCATTTGTCAAGGTACACAACTGAGGCATTCCCCCAGATGTCAACAGTTAGCTTCAGTTAGTTATAGAAACCTATCGGAAAACCAGTAGGAGTATTACTATGATATGTAAATATACAAAATATAATCTTAGAACTGCAGAGTTTGAAAGGTCCCTATATAGCAGAGGTGGCGAACCTTCGGCACTCCAGATGTTTTGGAGCACAACTCCGAGTCCTTTGTCATTGGCAATCTAGGCTTGGAATTCTGGGAGTTGTGGTCCAAAACGTCTGGAGTGCCGAAGGTTCGCCACCAATGCAATATACCGTAGATTTATTTTTTTCGATACTTGTCAAGGCAGCACACTGGGGACTCAAACTCACAGTATCTGGCTCAGCAACCACATACCTAAACCACTGAGCTATCAGGACATGTGGCATTTTTAAGACTAACATATTAATTTTAGTATGAACTTCCATGCATTAAAATCCTCCTCTTCAGACAATGGGATAGAACTATATTGGAAATTTATTTTGCACAGCCTCCTGCAGTTAATTTATGAGGGGCCAGAGCACATCTTGATTGTGTGTGTGATCAAGCACACAATCAAAACATTATCTGGAACATTGCCAACTAGCCACAGCAAGTTACACAAATGTTGTGTGCCATTAATAGAATTCTAGCCATATTGGGGCCACCGTTTTATACACAAAATAATATACAGAAAATAATTAAATTATTAATGCCCACAATGAACTTTCAAACTCTTGATTACATAAATATCCTGGCAACAGATACAGTACAGTGGTACCTTGTCTAACAGAATTAATTTGTTCCAAATGAAATTATGTTAAGCAAATTTTCCTTTATACAAATTTCCCATAGGAATGCATTGAAAACAGAGTAATCCTGAATCGCGGCCATTTTTATGCTGTACAGATTCACCCCATAGAGGATTCTGTTAAGCAAATTTCCCCTATCTCTGGATTTTTTTATGTTGTACAGATTTTATGTTATACAAACTGTTTGTTATATGAGGGTCCATTGTAGTTTGTTAACACAAAAACATCTGTAGGCTAGGCTTTTGTCTGTGAAGTGTTGAGTTAATGAGATTCGTCAGTTAGTTAGTTAGGCAGTCCTGCCTTCCAGTGGGAGGGAGTTCCAGAGATGGAGAGCAGCAACAGAGAAGGCCTTTTCATGTGTTCTTCTGAGACACACCTGTGAAGGTGGTGGGATGGAGAGATAGGTCTGTCCTGATGACCTATAAGCACCCGAGCCTGTTCATACAGTACTGTGAGAGTCGATCTTTGAGGTAGTTTGGACAGGCCATTTTGTGCTTTGTAGGTTAAGGTCAGCACCTTGAATTGTGCCCGATAACTGAGTGGCAGCCAGTGGGGCTGATTTAGTAGGGGTGTAATGTGATCTCTGTCACCTGCCCCACGCAGCAATCTGGCTGCTGTGTTCTGGACCAGTTGAAGTTTCCTGAGACTTTCCATCAGTAACTTCACATAAAGTGGATTACAATAGTCCAGCAGGATGTCACTAGGACTAGGGCATGTGTCACAGTGGCCAGAACATATCCCAATCACTGTCTGCTTTTGTGTGATTTGTAGGGCCCTTGACTACAAAATTCAACCTGTGGGTCCCCAGATGTTTCTGAACTGCAACTCCCAGAAATCCCTTCCAGCACAGTGAGTGGTAGAAGCTTCTGGGAGTTACAGTCCAGGAACATCTGGCGACCCACAGGTTGAGAACCACTGATTTTGACTTACTCTGTGAAATGGAGATATTCAGTGTATCATAAAGTTAGGGTACTTCAAAAACCAGTAATTCATGTTAGGAGGGGGGATGTGCCCAAGCAGTAACAGCCCCATATCAAGCACAAAGATTTTACGCTCAGCTGTAGGATGGGAAATGGAATTATTCAGGCCTAGAGAGAGGGGGAAAGGACAAAGGAAACAACATGGCTGGATTTTATGGAAACGCAGCCTCCTCAGTCTTGATCAATGCCACAAATACAAAATGGTCCACATATTTTTTTTTAAAGCTGAGGGACTGATAACAGCTTGTTAGGTAAGCCTGGTTACCTCTCAGGGGCTTTCCCTGAATGAAGGAAAGTCACTTTACTATGTGACTTTTATATGGATTTTACCATACATGATTGCATTAACTGATTTCAGAAGAGCACCAGTGATTTCCATGTTAGTTTCCACCCCTCATCATGGATTTTTCATTTCTTTTTGCGTGCTCTTTGTAGCTTTAATGTTACCTTTTAATGTTCTAAGATGCCTCTCCTAATTCCCTGTTCTTAACTTGAATACTGCATACACAGTGGTACCTTGTATAAAGGAATTAATTCGTTCCAAATGAAATTATGTTAAGCCAATTTTCCTTTCTACAAATTCCCCATAGGAATGAATTGAATACGGAGTACAGTAATCCCATTTTTTATGCTGTACAGATTCACCCCATAGGAGGCGATTATGTTAAGCAAATTTCCCCTATCTCCAGAATCCTTTATGTTGTACAGATGTTATGTTATACAAACCCTTTGTTATACAAGGGCCCAATGCATCTTCAATGTTCTCTCGTCCCTCGTTATTGTAAGCCACCTTGGGCCCTTTTCCAAGGAGAGAAAAGTGGGGTTAAAAATAAAATTATTCAAAACAGTAAGAATAAATAAAACTCCTTCCTCCCTCTCCCCCTCCCCCGACTCTTCTTCAAGGCAAGGGGACGCAAGTAACCCTGCCCCAGCGAGCAACGGCGAAGGGGCTCGGCGGCTGCCCGTGTCCCCTGCTTTTCGGGAGGTAAACAAAGGACCGGGACAGAGACGAAAGCCTGTGTAAACGGAAACAAACCAGGCTCCCTCGCTCGCTAGTCGCTACCCACCTCGCGTCTCGGCGCAGCCCCTTGGGGCCAAGGCGGCGGCGGCGGCGGCCGCTAGGATGAGCACGAGAAGGGCCATGCTGGGGGGTGGGGGTGGGGGGGGGGGGTGTCCCGGGTCTCCTCCTCAAGGCGCTCGAAGGAGGAGGAGGAGAAGGGCGGCAGGGGCTCTCAATGTTGCTGCTGCCCTCGCCCCGTGGGCCGCCGAGCAGAAGGCAGGAGGAGCCCGCTCCTCCTCCATGCTGGAGCCGCCAAAGCCACTTGGCCTCCTTATAATATGCTAGAACCGGGCGGGGTATGGGGTGGGGGTGGGGGGACACAGCGCGGCCCGCCCAGAAAACGAGGAGGCTTTTGTGACCGCAGCCGAGCAACCTTGACCAGCAGCGGCTTCTTCTGGCTTGCTTGGAGGGCGAGCGGAGTGCGTTGCACGCGCGCCATCTGCCCGCCGCCCCTCGTTCTCGTGTCCCTGGGACAGCCAGAGTGCCAAGAGAGGTCCCCTCTGTTTTTTTTTTTTTTTTATGTTTCAACAACACACACCACACTGTAAGAGGATCTGGGTTTGCAGCCGCATTTAGTCCCTATCTCTTTGGGCAGTTTATACACGACCCCTAAGCTCCGCTGCAAATGGCTGCAAGCTCCGGAGCTTAAAAATGTTTCCCCATCAGCTCCCGAGTTTGCAGACAATTAAGTGCGACCCGCCCACTTTAGTGCGAGCCAGCGCACTTTTCTTGTACCTTCTCTGTGGAGGTGAAAAATCTTTGATGCCGTGCAAGGATAGTGAGTGTGGGGCTCTCCTCGCTTCTGTTTGCTGCTTTTTGGCTCCCGCCCCTTTAAGAGCTACTTTTACAGAGACTAGAGGCAGAAGGAGGTGAGCAGCATGCTTTTCTTTCTCTTTTTCTCCCTCCCTCAGGCAGCCAGCAACCAGGAAGTGCGGAGGGGGCTGGGGACAGAGGAAGAGCGAATTTAAGTGGCCAGCGGATCTTAGGGGTCGTGTAAAAAGGCCCCTGGTCAGTATGGTATTGTTACCCTCCAAATATCGGCTCACCCTTTCTAAGGCCTTTTTACATAACAAAAAAAAATCATTGCAAGCTTCCAAGGGCAATACCCTCTTTTTCAACGCATGTACTAAAAGTCCAAACATGGCAAAATATTTATTTTTATTAAATTTAGAGTATTTTTACCCCACCTTTCTCCTTGGAAAAAAGAACCTAAGGTGGCTTACAGAATGAGGGATAATATATAGTCAAGTACAATTAAGACATGTTCAAGTATTGAGAACCAGGAATTGAGGGACCTCTTACACAGCTTTAATAGACAACATTACATTAAAGCTACAAGAGAATGCAAGCAGTTAAAGGGGAGTAAAGTTCAATGCAAAGTTATGAGTGATGGAAACTAACATTGAAAACATAGTGTCAATATAAAGCCATAAGGTTATTACGTAGTTATAAACACAAAGTCTATGTGATCCTGTAGATTCATATATATAAAAGACACATAATAGGCAGATCATCATTCTGGGAAAGCTTGCCTGAAGAGAAAGGTCTTTGTCTGTTTCCGGAAAAACAATGGAGATGATGCAGTTTTGGCCTCCAGTGGGAGGGAGTTCCAGAGTCTGGGTGCAGCAGTCAAGAAGGCGCTTTCATGGGTTCCCACATGACGAACCTGTGAGGGTGGGGGGATGGAGAGAAGGGACTCTCCTGATGACCTTAACACCTGAGTTGGTTCATACTGTGAGATTCAACCTTTGAGGTAGCTAGGACACAGGCTGTACAGTGCTTTGTAGGTCAGGGTCAGCACCTTTAATTGTGCCCGACAGCTGATTGGCAGCCAGTGGAGCTGCTTTAATAAGGGTGTAATGTGATCTCTATACCCCGCCCCAGTCAGTAGTCTGGCTGCTGCATTTTAGACCTTTTGAAGTTTCTTGAGGCTTTTCAACAGTAGCGCATTAGCCGGGATGTCACTAGGGGCATGTATCACCGTGGCCAGAGCTGGTTTCACAATAACTTGTGTACTAGCCTTAATTGTGCAAATGTGCTCCTGGCCACAGCCGTGACCTGGGCATCCAAACTCAAGGATGAGTCCAAGAGCACCTCCAAGCTGTATACCTGTTTTTTCAATTGGAAAAAACCCTAACCCTATCCCTTTGGTTTGCCAGGAGATCATTCTTAGTTGTAAAGTTCTTGGCAAGACGATATTTTCCAGGCAGTCTTCTTAGATGAGGCAGAGAGGAGCAGGGCTGTTGTTAAAGTTGCACTGAGTGAATGTCTATGGTCACCATATGTCCAGAAGGATATTATGGAAATGGACTGGAAAACCATCCTTACCATCTGAGGCTGCAAAGGCTGGGTCTCTTCACTCTTGAACAACGGCACCTAAGAGGTGACCTGATTGAAGTTTATAAAATCATACACAGTGTGGACAAAGTATATGGAAAAGCTGTTTTTCCTATTACAACACTAGAACTAGGAGGCACTCTATGAAACTTTTGAGTGCTAGAGCTCAAACAAATAAGAGAAATTTCTTTTTAACCCAGAGGATCACTGGTCTCTGGAGCTCCCTGCCAGAAGAAGTGGTGACAGCTGTCAGCCTTGACAGCTTTAAGAAAGGATTGGACAACTTCATGGAGAACAAGGGTATCAATGGCTGTCATGGATGCCTAAGGACAACCTGTGGGTTGGAGAGATAGGCAGTATATCTCTAAATACCATTTGCGGGGAATCGTAAGCAGGTAAAGACATCTGCTTGGGAATACCCTGAAACAAATGGTGAGCCGCTGTGTGAGACAGAATGCTGGAATGGATGGGCTGCAGCCTGTTCCAGAAAGACTGTTCTTATGTCTATGTCCCATTGTTTGAAGAGCTGGGGCGTGAAACCCAATCCTTGACTTCAGCAGCTTTGACAAGACTGAGGCTTCCTGCCCTCATCTAAGCCTGCATGTTTTGGACCACAACTCCCAGAATTCTAATCTTAGATTGCCAATGACAAAAGGACTGTGGGAGTCGCGGTCCAAAACATCTGGAGGGCCCAAGTTTGGACATGCCTGCCTGGCCTATGACAGTGGCGCTGGCGAACCTTCAGCGCTCCAGATGTTCCGGACCGCAACTCCCACAATTCCAAGCCTGTCTGGCCAATGACAAAGGACGGTGGGAGTTGCGGTCCGAAACATCTGGAGGCCCGAAGCTTGGAACCTGCCAGGCGAGCAGCTACATCCTACAATACCCAGCATGCCCCCCGGGGGGGGGGAGAGAGGCGGCTCCGTCCTCCGCGCAGGCGCCGAGAGGTTCCCTCTCCCGCTCTAAGGCTGCGACGGGGCTGAGAGGCCCCCGCGGGGATGGGAAGAGGGGGCGGGGCGGGGGGGCGAAGGAAGAGTCCCTTATAAATGGCGCCCAAGCAGGACCCCAAGCCTAAATTCCAAGAGGGTGAGCAGGCGGGGCGGGCAGGGTACACGAACATGAGGGGCGGCGGCGGCGGCGGCGGCGGCGGTGGTGGTGGTGGTGGTGATGATGATGATGATGATGATGATCTTCTAGGGGTAACGATGGGGGAAGGGGGAGAAGCGCCCCTTTGCCTCTCAGGTGTCTGTCTGGTCAGTCGTTGCCCTGGAAGCCGTTCATCTCGAGGCAAGAAAAGGTTCTTCCCGCCAGTTCTCCTCAGGAAGACGAAAGCGGCGGGGGCGGGGGGGCTGGAGGGGGGACGCCATTATTTATTTATTTATTTATTTATTTATTTATTGCATTTTTAGATCGCCCATCTTCCGGACGGAAGGGGCTGGAGGGGGGACGCCATTATTTATTTATTTATTTATTTATTTATTTATTTATTTATTTATTGCATTTTTAGATCGCCCATCTTCCGGACGGAACTCTGGGCGGTTTAACAATTAAACAATACCGAGAGTATATAGCAAATTTAAAAAAAAAACGAGAGAGAGAGAGAGAGAGAGAGAGAGAGAGAGAGAGAAGAGAGAACTAGTAAAATAAGGAGGGGTAGAGACCCCCTCCCCAAGAGGCGACGCAGGCGGCATATTTATGTATTTATGTATTTATTTATTTTTTTAAAAAAAAGGAAATTAAGGAAATTCTGCTCCCCCCCTTCCGTTGCTGCCCCCCTCCCCACCCCACCCCACACCCCACGACCCCTGCATGCCGTTTATAGTGAGTTTTTTTGTTTTGTGGGGGCCTTCCTGATGGCTGCCGCTTGCTGTGGGTGGGTAGAGGGGGGGCCCACACACCTCTGTGTGTGTGTGTGTGTGTGTGTGTGTGTGTGTGTGTGTGTGTGTGTGTGTGTGTGTGTGTGTGTGTGTGTGTGTGTGTGTGTGTGTAGAGTGGGGTATTATCTGCTCTACGGCCTTCAAAGGCGAGGAACCTGCCTCCTGGGCTACCAAGCAGTCGCCAGTTTGGGCCACTGCCTTCCCCACCCCAGCCCACCCCACCCCCAAGTCCACCCTTTTTGGTCCCATAGATATCTTTTTTCTCCTCCTCCGCAATTCGCCCAGACAAAACATCCCAAAAAGGGGGGCTGCCTTTCGTACCACCTTCGTCCGACTTTTCGTGGGTCGAGGTTGCGGCCCGTGAGGGAATGGGAGCCCTTGGCCTGCCTCGACATTAGTTCTTGAAGGGGGGGATATAATAATAATAATAATAATAATAATGATGATGATGATGATGATGATGATGATAATAAAATAATAATAATAATAATAATAATAATAATAATAATAATAATAATAATAATAATAATAATAATAATAATAATAAAATCAAACGTCCAGCTGTTGAGACTGGATGCTGTTAGTTAACGGGTTCTCGTAAATAGCTTGTATGGGCTACTGAACTTGGAATCATAAAGGCACGTCTGTGAAGATGCTCAGTGCTCCTCTTGTATTTACTTTAATACAAGTTTATTTATTTATTTATTTATTGGATTTTTACTCCGCCCATCTCCCGATACGGAACTCAGGGCGGCTTCCAGAAAACTGAACAAGTCAGAGAACAATACAATACAAGTTAATGTACAGTGGACCCTCGTATAACAAACGGTTTGTATAGCATAAAATCTGTACAACATAAAACGTTTTGGAGATAGGGGAAATTTGCTTAACAGAATCATCTATGGGGCAAATCCGTACAACATAAAAATGGTCGCAATTAGGGATTACTCTGTTTTCAATGCATTCGTATGGGAAATTTGTATAAAGGAAAAATTGCGTAACAGAATTTCATTTGGAACCAATTAATTCATTTATACAAGGTACCACTGTACATCATGCAGTCATGTAGGCCATTAGGTGTTTTAATTTCCCATTAGAGATATAGCATAGTTATGAAGTAGTCTAATTTGCATAACATGGTAAGTGAAATATGCAAGAATCTACCATGCTAGCTATGACTTTTGAGTGGCTGTATTTATAAAGGCAAGTGTCTGTTTCAGTTTGAAAAGGGGAACCTGCACCCCTAGGTTTTCTGAGAAATGGACGTTATTTCGGCGCAGATGAAATTTCCTGCTGTTTCTCGGCATCAGTCCAGTTTAAAAGTACCCACATGCCATACTGCTGTCTCTTGTTTTGTCGGTATAAATGCTGAAATAGTACAAAGTGGTATTGGAACATACACGATTTTGGATGGAAGAGCTGAAATAAGTTACTGGGTCTTATTTGAGCAATAAGTGCTACAGGACAGTATAGTTGCGATGCTTCTAGAAAGGGAACTGTAATAAATAGTTAGAAAGCTTTGGTTTTATAAGGAATATGTGGTGTGTGTGCAAATGCGTGTATAGGCATGCTTTCCCTACTAAATGGAAATTTTCTCACAGGTGAACGGGTGCTGTGTTTCCATGGACCTCTTCTTTATGAAGCTAAGGTATGTTGGCTGTAGTTTGCTTTGGCAGTCGACATCAACTCACTCATGGTAGTGCAATAATGGATTAAGGGTGGGGATGTGTGTGCTATGTTAAAAGCTGGTTTTGGGGCTCCAGCTCATATGTCTGGTTTACATACCATGCTTTCCTCTGCCAACATTCTTGCACAGAAGCAAGCCTGTGCAAACACAGCAGCCACAAGCACCCAGGATCCCTTTCTGTGGCCTACCACATCCTGCCTTCCTTTTGAAGTCTTCTGCAGGATTGATGGTGTTATATTTTTCATGGTACCACAGCAGCTCCTGTTGCAAATAAATTGGAACATTTTCTTTAACCAGACACCACGTTTCTAGCTGCAAGGGATGCTGAAGGAGCAGGATGGCCACAGTTTCCATGTAGGGAAGGTCCCGTATTGCAAGGGACCCTTATTTGGCTGGGGAAGTGCTCAAATTAACTGCCTAGTGTAACTGTTCCAGCCTAATGTGGAATTAACATATTGTAGTTTATTTGGCTAGTTACTGAATGGATGTCCTTTTTTATTGTAGTGTGTAAAGGTTGCCATAAAAGATAAACAAGTGAAATACTTCATACATTACAGTGGCTGGAATAAGAAGTGAGTACTGTATTTCTATTTTTTTTCTGCAAGAAGTGAAAGGAGTCATTCATTTATCTGAAAATGTGAATAGTGTACTGTGTGTGTGACTGCTGACTGAGAACAGATCACAGAATGCACTAGGTTCCTTCTCTGATAAAAGGCTAACAGAGTCTTCAGAACAGCCTCTGTGCAAGGTTCAGGTGACAGCCTGGCTTCAGCTGCCCATGATGTAGCAATTTCCAGGTTGACTGTAGCATGTTTTGTGGAGCTACCCTTAAATTGATCAGGAAGTTAACAGCTGTTGAGCACATAGGATCTTGCTGACTACTGGATCTAGTAATTATGGCCATATTACAGTGATTTAATGTGCCAACTACACTTGCTTCCAGCCAGGTTCTGGTCCTTATTCAGGGATGATCTTTAATCTTAAAACTTGTTGTAGAATAAAGCAAAAGCAAAGCAAAGTGTTCTGCTTGTATGCCACCACAAAGCACTTCAAGCACTCTCTGGGCCGTTTACAATTTAATTATGCAGGCTACACAGATTAGGATGAAGATGTCACCATTTCTATTTGACTGTTGTCTGATATTTTAGATAGTAGACTTTTAAAATCCTAGTTGATTCTCTCACTAGGTGTAGAGGAGAGTTACTCAGATAAAGGCCTTTTGCAGTGGTGATGCCAAGTTTTGGAATATATTCCCCTGGCATCAACTATGATATAGCTTGTTGCCAGGTGAAATGCTTTTTTGTTGTTAACTTTAAAACTGTAAATTTCATTTTGGCTCCTACTAAATAGTGTTGCTATATTTAGCTATTTAGATTGGCTGTTTTCTGTCATGTTTGCTTATTTTAATAATAATTTACTTTATTACAAGTTAATGTACATCATGCAGATATAGTTATGAAGTACTGTACATTATTACAAGTTAATGTACATCATGCAGATATAGTTATGAAGTAATGTACATCATTACAGATATAGTTATGAAGTACTGTAATCTAATTCACATAATATGGTAAGTGAGGTATGCAAGAATCTACCATGCTAACTATGACTTTCGAGTGGCTCTGTTCACAAAGAGAATGGCTAAAGAAGCCCCAAGGCATAGCCAACAGAGTTTTTTTAGCATGATGGGCAAATGTTGTAGCAGTTGGCACTCTGGCTTGCTTAGGAGAAGTACATTTCATTGCTTTTGGAGGCCAGGTTTGCACCCAACTCCATAGGTTGTTTAGCTATTCCTGCTGTAACCATGATTAGTTGGACATATAGAGGAACGTGCTGGGTCATCCTTGTTAAATCCTTGTTATTTCTGACACATGAACTGGATTATGTACCTGTAATATCTTGATCATCTAAATCTTTTTCTAACTTTCTGGTTGGATAATGAAGAAAACAGGAGGGGAAAAACTTGATTTAATCAGAGTGTGAAATTGGAAAAGAGCTTTACAAGTACAGTGGACCCTCATATAACAAAGGGTTTGTATAACATAAAATCTGTACAACATAAAAAATTTCGGAGATAGGGGAAATTTGCTTAACAGAATCGTCTATGGGGTGAATCCATACAACATAAAAATGGTCGCGATTCAGGATTACTCTGTTTTCAATGCATTCCTATGGGAAATTTGTATAAAGGAAAATTTGCTTAACATAATTTCATTTGGAACAAATTAATTCCTTTATACCAGGCCTGCCCAACAGGTAGACCGGGGGCTACCAGTAGCCTGCAAAGGGTTCAAAAGTAGCCTGCCAGCCATCAATTTAAAAAGTGAGGGGATAAGTTCTCCACCCCTTCCTCCCCCACCCCAAGGATCACCACTGTCCCAGCAAAGTTCTGGGTCTGCCAGCCCTCTGTCTCAGCTGAGCGGGGCAGTTCAAGGGCCATGGCGTGGTCCCATGCTCCCCCCCCCCACCAGCCAGGTGATCAGCACCTCAGCCTGTTCAAAGTTGGACAGCCCTGGCTTAGACAAACTTCTTCCTGATAAGGAAATAGGAATCCCTTATAACATGTTGAAGTTTTACATGCATATTAAAAAATGATCAGTGCAAGTATGCTATATATTGTCTTATTTTCAATGCATTCCTATGGGAAACCGCTGCTCTACTTACAAAGACTTTTACTTATGAGCATGTGCTCGGAACGCATAAAATTCGTAAGCAGAGGTTTTAGTGTAGTAGCCCTCAGGTACTTTGGTCCAAAAAAGTAGACCTCAGCCTGTTCATAGTTGGACAGCCCTGCTTTATACAAGGTACCACTGTATCATGAAAAGCAAATACATGTTTTTTTAGATAAAACAAAGCCTAAAGTCTCATTAGAAGTTAAAATGATTAAATTGAGGGTATTATGCTTTGGACATATAAGAATAAAAGCTGACTGGATATAGCAATAATGGTAGAAATAGATTCAGAGAATAGGAAAAGAAGACCTAACATTAAAGACCATGGCTCAATAAAGGAAACCATGGTCTCTTGGTTTTAGATTTGAGCAAAGCCATTTGTAGGTCAATAATTCATTGGGTCACAGGCAGTTGGGAATGACATAATGGTACATAGTCAATTTTCTAGTTTCAGTGTCATTCCCATAGTGCCAGTGTTGGCTGTAGAAGTGGACCAGTATTAGAGGAGCCATCATATTTAATATAGCTGTTATTGCTACAAGAAAAAGTCACTCAGCAACACCCAAGAGTGTAATGATTATGTCCTTATGATGTACTTTCGCGGGGAAGTGCTGAACCGTGTTCTGCATTTTAAAAAAATATTCTGTTTTTTGTCAGGTTGAGCAGGGAAAATGTTTAATGGGAGGAAGATTAGGAGTTTCCCCAGGAAATTATTATTATTGAGCTGGTCTTCCAACTCCCAACTGTGCATGTGCTGCATTTTCTGATTACTTTGGTATCATTTTATTCAGGACAAAGGATAAGTGGCTAAACTGCTGTACTGCAGCCACAATTGTGCTTATGACCCAGGGTTCAAGGTTGACTCAGACGTCCATCTTTCCAGGGTTGTGGGGGGGGAGGCAATGTGTATCCTGCATAATTAATTTTAAACTGCCCAGAGAGTGCTATAAGCACTGTGGGGTGGTATATAAGCAGCACACTTTACTTTTCCTTTGGACACAAAAATCTGCAGTCTTTATATTGATGGGCAATGAACAACTTGCTTTGTTCCTTTCTCTGTCTTTATGGATTTCTATCTATGTGGTGTTATAAAGGGAAAATCAGTATAGGATTTAAGTAACATCCCAGTTATGTGTGCATGCATGCACGCATGATTCTGATACAGTATAAGCAAAGTGTTCTGCTTATATAAGAGCAAAGGTTATTGGATTTCTGTGGCTTAATAGGTTGCTGATTTAATAGGTGTTAAACTTTGGAACATTCTCTTTCTTTTTAGCTGGGATGAATGGGTTCCAGAAAGCAGAGTGCTCAAATACGTGGACACCAATCTGCAGAAGCAGAAAGAACTTCAGAAGGCCAATCAGTAAGTATTGTCAAATAATGGCAAAGAAATTGAATCAGATTTTGATCCATGAAAAGTTTTCACTAACATAAGCCTGTTAATATTTAAAAGCATCTTTTCTCTTACTTTATTTTTCACGTAATTTGTATGGATTCTGTTTGAAGGGTAACTCATGTAATTTTCAAAGACAAACAGTATAAATGGTATTAAAATTCATTAATTATTTTTTTCACCATTTATTTATTTATATTTATTTATTTATTTGACTTTTATACTGCCCATCTGGACCTAGGGCTACTCTGGGCAGTTTACAACAAGTGATAACATAACAATTAAACAAAGGAATACATTTTAAAAAGCCAAAATACAAGGTACAAATAAAATAAAGTATACATAAATCAACAACAAAAAACTAAAATGAAGATAAAATGAAGATAAAAATGGCAAGAGATAGATAAAATGGGGGGGAGAGAAGAGAAGTGGTTAAAATGTGTGAAAATTAGACAGTTTTATCTTGTGGTCATGATGGATTCTATACTGTTATCAAGGCGTTAGAGATGAGCAAAGAGGCAGACAGCATATTTCCTTCTCTTGAGATATATGCAAATGAAAAACCGATTGTTTCTTAGCAGATAACTTCCAGTCACCATTTATAATCAACAAAGCCAAATTTACTAAAATGAGAGCAAAGATTAATAAGGTGTCATGGCAGGAGATGCTAAAAAGAAAGGTAGCCCAAGAAGGGTGGGGGCGTCTACAAAAAAAAGGATTAAAGACACAACTACAAACAGTTGCAACAAGAAAAATCTGTGAGGCTTCCAGAGAAATTGACTCACCAAATCTCTCTTGAGTCAAAGGACCTACTTGAGTGTGATTTACCAAATTAAGCAACAAGATTTTGGCCACTGTACTACTGTTCCTAACAAAAACCTTCAGACTCAGTCCACGATTGAAAGAACACTAGAACGCTTCAAAACATACACAGATTTTGGAATTAATTTTTACAGTTTCTGTAAGATATTTTGAACTAGATTTTTAAATGTTGCATAAATTAAATTTATATTTTTCTTCTCTCTTTTTTCTTCTTTTATATCATTCCTATTTGGATGACCATTAAAACAGGTCATAGGATTCATTGTGTCTGTTCATCATTTAAATATCCCCTGTAAAAATAGTTATTTTTATGAGGCTGAATTATCTTGTAGAGCCGTATTAAAAGAACCAAACATTACATACCTATACAAGTAAAAGTCTCTAGGTATCTGTTACACCATATTAATCTGATAAGGTCTCCAAAGATGGAAGAGATTCAGACTTTCTATTTTAACATGTTGAATAGATCAACTCTGTTAACGTCTTGCTGTTTTGGTCCAGTAGGACCCCTGTATCTATGGGGGATTGGTTCCAGGTTGCCCTGCGAATATGAAAATCCGTGGATAAGAGCAAATGCTCTTGTCCAAGGGTGATGGCAGGGGTGGCAAGTGAACAATGGCAACAGCTGTGGTGTGAGGGGGTTGAATGTGGTGGTGTTGCCTTGCCACCAGCCCCTTGCATCACCAGGGCTGCTGGCAGGGCACTCCCACTGCCTTGTGCTGCCGGAAGTAGCTTGGCAGGCAGGTCCACTACCTGCAGTGCGGCGCAAGGGAAGAACAGGCTGATCCGTGCTGCAACAAGAAGTGTGGCAGCCTTCTGAATGCCATACTGCGTCATGAGCCTCCTCCTGCAATCCAAACCAGGATGGTAGGCATGCGAAGGGGTGGGGAAAGAGTGTGTGTGTGTGTGTTTGTGTTTGTGTTGGGAGCGAAGTAACAATGTTATGAGTTCTTTGAGCTAACCAGCCAGCTAAACTAACATGTACAAACACTATAACTGTTACAAAAACACAAACGGGATTGAATTTGTTACATACTCCAAAAGGAGGAAGAATTTAAGTGAGATTTCCTTGTCAGGAACTGAATAGAGAATATATAAAGAACCACCTTGGGTCCTTTTGGGGAACCTTGCCTCTCCTGCCTACTGGGTCAAGATTCCAAAGAGGCGCTCTCCTCCCTCTTTAGGGTGTGGATTTGCTAATCTGAGGGGAGCCCTCTGTGACCCGGCACAGCCCTTCAGCAGGAGGAGGAGGAGGACTGGCACTCGTTGCCAGATAGGTGAGCGCATGCGCCTCGGCTCGCGTGCACAGCCTCCTCAACGAGTTGCTGGCAGGCGGGTGCCGCAGGGAGGGAACTGAGCAAAGTCAGTAAGTTTGGGAAACTTCAGCGTGCCTCGTTAAACTGCTGAGTTTCTAGGTGCCCCTCATCTCCGTGGACGTGGATCCTGCAGTTGGAAGTTTGATCCTGATCCCCAAGCAACATGAGGGCAGCCACGTGGCACCAGAAGGGTGCTTCCACCAGCTCATGCCACCTCATGTTGCCGTGGTCACTGTCTCGCGTCATCGGAAGGGCACTTCCATCGCCTCACTCCCACCACCTCGCACCACTGCAACCAACAGCAGGGCCCTTGCCCCTTGCCATCCACGGATAACTGAATCCACAGATGGCGAGTCAGAGAATACAGGGGTTCTACTGTATTCCTTTCCAGTCTGAAAGTTCTCTTCTGACAAATTATTAACTTTTGGAGTAGTTTCATGAAAGTTAAGTTTGGGTGTTGTGTGCTCTAAGTGTGATTTCTTTCTTACATGGAATAACAATAAATGATTCTCTTGATGATAATGTAAGATTAAGTTGGCTGGATATTGATAAGATTTGCAAGAACTTCAACTTTTTCCCATTTGTTTTAATGTAATTTAATTCTGTTATTGCATAGTTTTTAGGAGCTTACTCAGTTCTTTTCAGATTATGACTTGTATCAGCATTAAAACAACTATTGTCCTATATTTTTAACAGCTTCAGAAATGGGGTTCAGGATACTCAGCATATGCTTAACATTTCTCTTAAACCCAGTGTTGAGGATTCTGGTTGTGTGACCATCCCATCTATTTTTCTCTTGAACTTATTCATAAACTATAATCAGAATATGCAAGTTCTTGACATATTTCTCAAAACAGTCCACTGTAGAGTTCCATTTAACATCTTGTGGGAAAGTTTGCTTGGTTCTACCCATTCTTTTCACAGTAGCTAACCAAAAAAATTGTTGTAGAAGTATTTAGCAGTTTCAAGGACTTTTTTTTATCTGAAGCACTTTGAAGTGTTCATCTAGGTCAGAGATAAATCAAACAAGCACTGCAATCATCCGTTGCAAGCTTAGTATTCTTTCTCTACCACATTTCTTCTCCTCTTTGATTTATTTTCATCTTTTGTTATTCTGTTGCTACTTTTAAGTATTCTGTTGTGTGTGCATTTCCTGACCTAGCATTTGGAAATGCAAGGATATTTTCTTCTTAAGTTTATATATAAGCACATGCAATGGGATCATTGTGACTCGTGAGCATTGCTCTAAAACCTTTAAATGGATGCCTAACTCCACCAAAAAGTCCTACATGGATGACCAGGGCAAAAATCAGGAGTATATACTGTACAGTACAGTGGTCCCCCACCCTTTTGCGGTTCATGTACTGCAGTCCCGCTGTATTGCTGGACCACAGTATATGAAAAAAGGCCCCCTGGGGTAAGGGGCAAAGGCCTGTTTCAAGCCTCCCATACTTACCACAGGACTGGCACTGCCCCAAACGGGCCTTTCTAGGCCTGTCGGAGGCCTCAGAAATTATTTTCAGCAAACCAGACGTCACTTCCATTTCGCAGGGAGGCCTTTTTGGGGCCTCTAAAAGGCTTGGGAAGGCCCTCACAGGCCTGTTTGGGGCAGTACCAAGCTGGGGGTAAGTACAAGAGCCCCTCGTTAGGCCCCCCAGGCTCAATATGACCTGCATCCGCATGTTGCGGATTTTAAATTATTGCGGGTCATGTCAGGTCCCTAACCCCAGCAATAGGCGGGGGACCACTGTATTTGCTATAGCTGCCATTTATCTGAATAAAAGATTAAAATTAAACAATCACAAATTAGCAAGGTCAATGCAAGGCTCCTCCTTTCCCACAAAGCCCCAATGATTGCTTTTGTTATCGACTGCAATGGAAGCAGCACTGGACGTTCTTGCATGCATGAGGAACAGAGCCCTGCCAAATACAGCTGAAATTTACAGGAAACACTACATTTCAAAATTAATCTTTTAATTGTTGCAGTAATTGCTGGCAACTTCGGTTTTTCTATTTTCTACATTTTCTTAATTCTCTACATTCCTTCTAGAATCCATATGGACAAAATCACTTGCAAACTTTTAATGTTTAAACATCTTACAGTTAATGAAGAAAACCATACACGCATCACTTAAAACCATTCCTTGTAATTTGTGGAAAGATTGCAATGGTTGAAACTGAAGTTGTAGGAAACACTTCAAAATACAGGAGCAAAATTATAATAAACAGCCAAAAAGGTACAAGTTATGTTCTTGAAATATAGGAGCTTTATCTCCTATAATACTTACCTAAGTAATTGCTAAACTTAAAAATTTGTGCAAGTTGATCCATTTTTCAGCCTGTTTGAAATCTGTACACACACACAATTAATTCAAACTATTCTTCAATAGCAAAGCTATTGAAATTATGTAAAGTCCAAGTCCAGAATGACATGAAGCTTCAATGGGGTGCCTCATGCCTGTCTGTGTTTTATTCTTCATATTTATAATGTAATTACCCAAAACAAAAACATTCACCACCTAGCCTTAGTTTTCCATAACAGCTGTGTACGGCTGGGGTTGCTGTTTTTATACATATTCTCACTGACTTGGCAAAGGCTACTGAATTTTGAAACAGATATGTTTTTATGATGTCTTGCTCGTGACTGCCCTTGTGAGTCACAAACCCCAACAGATAATCAGGTCAGCAGATGAGTGGGCCTGCATAGCTTATGCTCCCCCTTTGCTACGAATCCAGTCAATATTATTTATTTGTTTGTTTGTTTGTCTTTTATACTGTCCATCTAGCCCTAGGGCTACTCTGGGTGGTTAAAAAACATAAAATTGCAATATAGCAACAATATCATATTTAAGTAACAAAATACAAACAAGATAATATAAACAAAATGCAGTGGTACCTTGTATAAAGGAATTAATTCGTTCCAAATGAAATTATGTTAAGCAAATTTTCCTTTATACAAATTCCCATAGGAATGCATTGAAAATGGAGTAATCCCATTTTTATGTTGTACAGATTTTCCCCATAGGCAATTATGTTAAGCAAATTTCTCCTATCTCCGGAATTATATATGTTGTACAGATTTTATGTTATACAAACTGTTTGTTATACGAGGGTCCACTGTATAACTACATAAATCAACAACAGTAAACTAAAATAGTTTAGCCAGCACACCCCTTCAAGATGGCTCAGAGAGCTTTCTTAGCCAGGAGGAAAGGCTAAGGCACAAGGAAAGAGGGAAGACAACTGAATACAGAGGAGACACCAGCTTAACAAGGAAGACTTGTCCAAGGCAGCCAGGAGTCAGAAGAGATGAAAGACAGGGCTTGGGGAGGCTGCTGCTCAAAGAGGAAGAGGAAGGGGGGGCTAGTTTGACTCCTAGTATTCTACTGGCATCATACTGCTCGGGGAGCCCAAAAGCAAAAACCTGCAACACATTCAGTAGCCATAAGTGCTCGTGGCCCCATGCAAAACAGGGAGGATAATGGAAGCTCCATCTCAGTGGCAAACATTTACTGCCCCTGCCCTGTTTCTAGGAAGTAGTTAAAACAAAACTCTAGGCTTGCGGAAAGCGAGAAGGGTTTTTTTTAACCACCTGTAGGTAGGAAAAAGTAAAATAAGCGAAAAATCAAGAGATTTCCAAGAGATATAATAGGTGAACTAAGGGGAAAAGAAGAGCTGCCTAGATGCCCTAAGCACATCCGATCTGGCCTGATTTCGGAAGCTAAGCAGTGTCGGCCCTGGTGAGTACTTGGATGGGAGACCACCAGGGAATACCAGGTGCTTGTAGGCGTCTGGAGTAGGAACTGGCAAACCACTCCAGTATTCCTGCCAAGAAAACCTCCATGGATATGGGGTCACGAAGAGTCGGTCAGGACTGTAACGACACAACACACACACACACACACACACACACACACACAAGGGGAAAAGATGTCAGCGCCTGGATTAGCTAGGGCCTAAAGTAAAAGCAAAGTGTTCTGTTTATATATTGCCCTATAGTGCTTAAAGCACACTCTGGGCAGTTTACAATTTATTTAGGAAGGCTACACAGCTGGGTATGTATTTTACTGACCTCAGAAGAATGGAAGGCTGAGTCAACCATGAGCTGGCTACCTGGAATTGAACTCCAGGCTGTGAGCACAGTTTTAGCTGCAGTACAGCAATGTCCTTACGCTCCTTGGAGGAAAGGTTTTTCAAAGAAGGGACTATTCCTGTGGATGGGAAACGGAATAAGATATTAAGTACCTGCCCCTCAATAGGTGCATAGCCATAGGGGGGAAATGTAAAATGAAAAGATTTGCCAAGCTGTGAAAGAGAAAAGGTTACTATTTTCCCTGCTTTTAATCAGAGAACAAAGCAAAGTCCTTCCCCCCCCCTTTTTTTGGGGGAGAACATAGGTTCCATTTTAAGCTTTTTTATTGAGGAAGTAACAGCATATATTTCAATCTTTACAATTTTCCAAAACATTACATCATCGTTTAGTCTCTTCCTCATTGACAATGTCCCATCAGGTCCCCAGCAATCCTGTGAGGAGAATCACTATCCTTTCATGTTGAACATTATTAAGGCATGATGGAATAGACACCATCTAAACACCTTTGCCCATTTCTAGTTCTCAGGCTTCCCTTTTATCCAATTTATATATTTCAAAAGGAGGAAGAATTTAAGTGGGATTTCTTGTCAGGAACTTTAGAATTCTATGTTTCCCTTCTATGTTTTCTTCTTGTATACTTCCAGAACCATGCTTATAAACCAAAACATTTGTACAGTGGTGCCTCTTCTTACGAGCAATTCGACTTAAGAGCAGAAAACCATTGGCCTTTTAACTGCTGCCTTACAAATTTTAGATGTGGTTTTCCCCAATTATTTATTTATTTTATTTAGATGCGGCTGCTCTCCTTACGGGTTGTTCGACTTATGAGTATGCATTCGGAACAGATTAAACTCGTACGTAGAGATACCACGGTACAGTGGATGCTTGTATAACATAAAATTTGTACAACATAAAAAATTCCGGAGATAGGAGAAATTTGCTTAACATAATCGCCTATGGGGAAAATCCGTACAACATAAAAATGGGATCACTCTGTTTTCAATGCATTCCTATGGGAATTTGTATAAAGGAAAAATGTTGAACATAATTTCATTTGGAATGAATTAATTCTTTTATACAAGGTACCACTGTATATCAAAGCAAATTTCCCCATAGAAATTAATGGAAGCTCAAATGATTTGTTCTAGGGACTCAGTTTTCATCATTTCTAATGGGAAAATTCGCTTTGATATACAGGAGCCGGTGGCAGCAGTGGGCAGGACCTGGCAGCCAGGACCCACAGCAAAAACTGGAGGCCACCACTGAGCACTGCCGGGCCCACAGCTGGGGCCAGAAGCCACTGCCAGCCAGTACTAGCCCCGGAGGCCATTTCTGTTCAGCGTCGAGCCTGGCACAGGCCCACTAGGTGGCCTGGAGGCCTGTTCTGGGCACCACTGGCCTGTGTCGAGCACCGGAGGCCACTTCCGGTCAGTGCTGGCCTCAGCCAGGAGGCCCGTTCTGGGAAGTGCCAGCCCACGACAACAAAGGGCTGCTGGCCAAACAGGCCAGGGGCATCTTCCCAGGGACTCGTTGGCAGCAGGGTGCCAAGCGTCCCTCTCCTTCCTCCCCCCCCCATGCCTAGCCTGCCTACTGTATATTTTAATGTTACTTAAAAGATGTCAGAAAAAAATTGTTTCCTGTATTTTACTCATAACAGTTTAGCTCTCATGCACCTGCTTTAGAGGATTAATGGAAGCTGTGGTTCTAGCTGCACTATGTTTCCTGTGTTCCAGATGCTTCATCTTTTCCTAGAGTTTCCTAGTGGATGGTTATAGCATTCAGTTATGATTCTAATAATTGTGTGTGTGTCTGTTTTCTTTTAAAGGGAACAGTATGCAGAGGGAAAGATGAGAGGTACTGCTCCAGGCAAGAAAACGTCGGGTCTCCAGCAGAAAAATGTTGAAGTGTAAGAGACTATTTAAATAAAGTCTTTGCTCTTGAAAATCCTAACAAGCATTTTTTTAAGACTTAAAATGATATTGATGGTTCACCAAGTGGGCATAATCCTTTAATTTCTTCTGAAAGCTTTGCAGCTTCCTGAATCATAAACCAAATGCAAATTTTCAGATTTACTGTAGTAAATCTCCGGTTCACTTTTAGGGGGAAAATAAATCTCTTGACAATCTGGAATTAATGATAGAATAAACACAGACACATTAATTAGAAGGTTTGTATGTCAGCACTGTAAATCAGATTCATCTTGGCCAGAAGTTTAGATTTTGGAGTTAGAATGTTAACTGGAAAGTTAGACTGTTTCTTACCTATCAGCTACTGAGGGATCTAAGTAATCTAGCTATATGCAGCACTGCTGTTACCGTGAGCTCTATCAGATGCAGCAGCTTTACAACACCCTCTTGTTTAACAGGGATGACCTAACCACAGATTCTGGCTCTCTGTCAAATCAATGTATGAGATTTGCTGGTGCTTCTACTCAAGTGCCGCCTTTTAAGAATCTTTAGTTGAAGAGGAGGTTGTGCTTTACAAGAGGTGGAATGCAATTAGTCCAGATCCTCACAGGCACTACTTCTGTAGGGTTATTGTTCAGAGAGGCTGCACTTTCAGGGATTTGCTGACTACGTCTGTCACTTTCCCTAACATTTTGTCATTTTCCCCCAAACTGAACTGTGTTCTCTTAACGTTCCATGTGCTGGGTCTGACACTCTCTCCTTAACTCAACCCCCATTGTACCTAGGTTTTTCAGACGAGATGGAGCGCATACAGTTTGCAGCTTGGAGACCCCTCCAATATCAACGCGGTGAGTTGAAGACGGATTGTCACACCAGGAACTTCATCCTGAGCTGGCAATTTCCTTATTTACATCGTTTCTTCATGGATTGCTAACATTTTGTTGTTGTTTTCCTTATACAATGTGTTGTATAGTATAGCCTTCATGGAAATGATGAGCAGGGAAGACACTTTTTAATTCTTATTGCATCATACTATCTCCAAAGTGTTTTTGTGGTAAGTTTACTTCTGGGCAAAAAAGTAAATTGCTCATTATAGGCTGCGTTGGTATAGTTCATTAGCCCAGTTTTGAAGTGTGGTTTTGAAGTCCTCCTGAAAAGAAATGCCAGGGTTTCTCATTCATATCAGTTAGGTCACTTAAGGGTGCTGATGCTGAGAGGCCCGAAAGGTGATGATGGGAATTTAGGCCTTCCTAGTGGTCACCTCTAAATTATGGAATGAACGTCCTGTGGAAATCTCCCTGGCCTCCTCTCTGCAAATAGTCAAACACCAACTAAAGACCTGGTTTAATATAGATTTGCCTTTTATAATTATGTAAATAATTAAGATGCTTAACATTGAAGATTTCTTTAACTTCATGTACTAAGTCGGAATGATTCCAGATGTCTTTTTAATTTGGATAGAACCAAGCAGCCATTCGTAGCAATTTTATGACAGTTAACGCATTGCCCTTCCGGTACCTATTTGTTCCCAACCGGAACAAAGCCAAATAACGTGAGGTAGTTAGGATAATAATTTCTTATTTTTCCTTGGATTTCTTTTTGGTTGTGAGTTGCCTTTCCACTAACGGAGGCAGACAAACTTGGATGGCTTAGGCTTGCAGGAGTCTACTGGGATATTTTGTCTCCTCCAACAATGCTGGTTGTCATTGAATCAGTTGCTTCAGAAGCTTCAGTGAGTTTACCACCTTTGTGTCTTAAAGACCCAGCTTTTAGCCAGTTGTCCATAATTCTGCAATAAAAGTAGGGATTCAAATAAATACAATTTTTCATTCAGACCCCTCCCAAAACAGTATCATGGTTATGTGGCTGATTTTGGTTACATCTGCTGAGTTAGTATGTGTGATGCATTGCAAATTTGTCTATTTCGTAACTTAAAAGACTAACCTCACGTCAAAACATTTTTAATTTTATAGAACTATGATGAAAATATAATCACATATGTATTCACTAAATAATACGTCTCTTAAAAGAAAATAATACAAATTTATCTACAAATCCACTGGAATCTTCTTTCTTTTTGTGATGACAACAACCCGATACCACTCGAAACAAATGACACACAACCACAAAAGTGGCCAATGAGAGGCTGACGTAGCATAGACAAGGAGATAATGGTGTTGCCATGTTATAAAAATGAATTCTACTGCTAAATTTCTAAATCTTAGTGAAAATTAAATATTGCCATGACACCCCTTGCATACGCTCATGGCACCCAGTTTGAGAGCCACTGGTTTGGAAGTCATTGTCCACACCATGGTTTAGGTACCTGGCTGCAGAATCAGCTGTGCTTGGAACTAACAGATTTTACTCTGTGTTTTTAATGTGACAATAACATAAAATGCAATTTGTAGCCATATACACACTTGACTAGCTGCCCCATGACTAGAAATGGTTTGAAAAAATAAGAAAGGATGTCAAAATAGATTAAATACAAATATAAAGAAAAATGAAACAAACTCCTAACCAGCACTCACTTTTGAAAACATTTGTGGCTGGTACAAATGTTTCTCTCTCCTCCCTCTGCTTTTGAGTCTTGCTGTAGACAGAACATTTCAATCACCCCCAGTATAGCAGGGAGAGAGAGAGAGAGAGAGAGAGAGAGAGCCAACAATGGCTCACTTTTGATCATATGACCTGCTCCAGTGCTTGTGTTACAAGACATTGCTCATTGATCAAGACAAGATTTTGAAGAAATGTTTGCTTGTCTTGAAAAACACTCTTGAACCAAGGCACTTGTAAACCAAGGTATTACTGTATTTAAAGGACAGCTATGCAATAAAATTTAGGACCTTTGAGAAAACTGGACCAATTCTTAACTAATGCCTGTTGTTATCTGACCAAAATATGTCAAAATATCTGGCTGCTTGGGATACCCACTGCTACTTATATTTTAGACTGTTAGTAAAGTTATTTCTACTATGTGTTTGCAGATATCACAAGTAATGGAAAACGTGTACTTTGCAAAGAATTACAAACATGTAAGCTTTTTATTTATTCTAGCAAATGCTGAGATTTCAGGCTTGTATGCATTGAGTGTCATCCAAGTATATCCAGTGAAATATTGGCCCTGAGGAGACTAAGAGATGGTTGCATCCTTTGTGCTTAGAAGACATTAAAGGTTAAATTTGGACATAGTACTGAAATTGCTTTGCATATGCGGTAACACATATTTCTTCATTTTGGCAGGAAGACTAAAAAGAACAAACAAAAAAGTAAGGATTTTTCTTAAACTGTCACTCTAATGTTCTCTGGATTGAAAGATGTTTTTGCATGCATGTGATTTTACTAATTTACCTATCATATTGGCTTCCAATTGAGGACTTACTTTGGAGGCAGGTTAACATCTAGACTCATTGCAGATCCTTAAATTTGTTCAGCACCTGAGAAAAAGAAGAGTGAAATATCCTGATTTAACATTTCCTGAAGCTTTTGACTGGAGCCTTGTGGGGTCTTTAGTTTTATATTACCCCGAAATATTGCTTGGATGAAAAGGAAAATATATAAATGAAGCAAACAAATAAATGAACATTCTGCCACAATTATTTGGGCAGTGTAAAATTTCTTCCCAGTAACACAGACAGTATAATTTTTTCAAAGTAGAACCTGTAGATATTTATATCTAGCAGTGATTCAGAAGTGTCTTCAGAATAATTACTAATTATTATTAGTAATAATTATTAGTAATTATTTTGAGGTTTTTATTTATTTATTTATTTATTTATTTATTTACTTATGTTTATAATAAAGAGCTCTACAGCTTTGATCTATGTGTATTATATATCTTCACATGTACTATGTTAGGGTTTGGAGGAATCCTGTAGTGGTATTTTTTTAAAAGAGAGTACTTACTTGTAATTGTAACTATACTAATGAGAGGCCACCTCTTGAAGTTTTAGTTGAGATAGAATAATTAAGCAAAATAGTTTAGTTGTTTAGGTAAGCAACTAAATGTCACTTATAATGCCCATTCAAGAAAAAAAGCTTATTGGAATATGTTTTCATCATGGTTCCTAATTTTGGATCCCCAGGTATTGTTGGACTAGCTTTCTCAGAATCTTTGTTTATGGATCATGGTGGCTGGGGGTTGTAAGAAAGATGAATCTGACACTATTTGGGGGCCAGTACTTTTTAAGCATGCCTATTGCTTTCTGCTACATGAAAGAAAAAGACAAATGAATGATGCATCTCTCTCAAGAACTGCCATCTTTTAATATATCTTTTAAAAAATATTGTTGTTGCTCAGTCATTAAGTTGTGTCTGATTCTTCGTGACCCCGCGGGCTAGAGCATGCCAGGCCCTCCTGTCTTCCACTGCCTCCCGGAGATTGGTCAAATCCATGTTGGTTGCATCGATGATACTGTCCAATCATCTCATTTGCAGCCATCCCCTTTTTCTTTTGCTTTCAATCTTTTTAAAAAATATATATGGTGCTTAATTAATTCAGCATGCGTTGTTTGTTATTTATAAAAAAGTGGTTGCATGATTTTGGATAGAGGTTCAGTTCATTAAACCTCTTAAATATGTGTGAGAAGAAATTTACATTTATGTTCAGCTAAAAAATGCCCAGTGATTCTCTCTGTGTGTGTGTGTGTAGCTCCTGGAATTGGTGAAGGCAGCAGCACCAGTGAGAATCCTCAGCCTCCCAGGAAGAAAAGGGCTCGAGTAGATCCCACTGTTGAAAGTGTAAGTATCCAATCTGTGATGGACTTTATATTGAATTTATCTTGTTAGACTATAGATAGTACACTGTTACTATGTTGTTAGTCAGCAATGCAAAAGCAGGATTCCCAATTATTCAACAGCATCTAAGATCTTAAATAATTTCATAAGGAAGGGATGGACGTCTTGCAGATTTGAGGGATCCCTGGACTTTTAAAACAAAAACACTCTCCTTTTGCCATTTCTCCTCCCAAATATGATAGCCTAATTAGCAAAGAGAACATACATGCGTATTTTGAAATGTTGTAAGCTCCATCAGGCTGGCTACCACAAGAAATGCATGGCTTCCATGGAATTTGTGTTAGGCCAAATACAGTCAACCTGATATAATCCAGATGTTTTTAACTACCAATCCTATGATTAGAATAACAGAATCATAGAGTTGGAAGAGACCACAAGGGTCATCCAGTCCAACCCCCCTGCCATGCAGAAACCCTCATCAAAGTACTCCTGACAGATGGCCATTCAGTCATCTGGATGGTTTATGGGAGTTTCACCCAGCACAGGAATTTGGTGGGTTAGGTAGTAGGCCCATCTTTGGTCCCAAGGGTATTAGTTACATATTACTGTCCTTTTTTATTCTTCAGGAAGAAACATTTATGAATCGGGTTGAAGTAAAGGTAAAAATACCTGAAGAACTGAAACCATGGCTTGTAGATGACTGGGATTTGATCACTCGGCAGAAACAGGTAACCCTGAAACTCTATTACAGTGGTACCTTGACTTACGGTAGCTTCGACAACCAAATAATTTGACTTACTAACGCTGCTCTCTGCTGTGCATCACAGGTCCGGCCTGTCAAAGTCACCTGTTGTGTGGAGCGGAGAGCAGCATTGCCCACCGCCACCTCCTCTTCCTCCTTGGTTGCTTCCATCTCTTCAAAAGACATGGAAGCAACCAAGAAGAAGGAGGAGGTGGCCATCGCGCCTCCCTTCCAAAATGCCAGGCTGCCTGAAGTTGCATCGTTCCCAGGGAACAACACAACTTCGGGCAGCCCGGGCATTTTGGAAGGGAGGCACTTACCTCCAGGTAAGTGCTTACCTGGAGATGCCCGGGCTAGACGAAGATCACAGGGATCTTTGGCCAGCCCAGGGACCTTGCAAGGCAAGCTACGGCTGCAGATCACCACCGCCGCTTCCCTTACAAGCCTCCCGGACTGGGTGAAGATCAATGGGTCCATGCTCTGCCCACCAACTTAGCAGAGCATGGACTCATTGATCTTCGCGCAGCCTGGGAGGCTTGCAAGGGAAGTGGTGATCCTCCTCCCTTGCTTGTCTTCCAAACTGCCCATGCTGGGCGAACATGCATCCACCCCAGGAGATCCCTGGGACGGATGCATTTTACTGCAGCCCGGGCGCCGTGGAAGGGAAGCACTTACCCGGAGTTAAGCGCTTCCCTTCCAAGGCGCCTCTCCGTCAATCAAAGGCAGCCGACATACCTGTCAAAGTCAACTGTCTGATGGGAAAGCAGAAAGCAGCCTTGGTTGCCCTTGATTGGGGTTGGGGGTTGGGTTGGGACAGCCTTCCCATAGGAGTGCATTTATCTGTTCCCTCTGGAACGGATTAATTGGTTTTCAATGTATTCCTGTGGAAAACTGCTGTCCGACCTAGATGCCTTTGGAATGGATTAACCTCATTAAGTCAAGGTACCACTGTACTTTGAAAGAATAATCATTTTAAGGCATCCACAGCATTCTCAATGGTTGATAATTTCATTGTAGGCTGGTAATTTCAGTTATCATATTTTGTAACTAGAAAAGCATGCAGCATTTAAAAGGTCCCAACCTCTACCTTGGCTGGGAGAGTTATGTTTTTTCCTCACCTCTATGTCTGTTTTTCCCCCATAGCTCTTCTATCTTCCTGCCAAGAAGAATGTTGATTCCATTTTAGAAGACTATGCAAACTACAAGAAGTCAAGAGGCAACACGGACAACAAGTGAGAAGGGAATGGTTTACAAGGGTCCATCAGAAGTGTATGTTAATGATAATCTGTCCATGGATCAAATTTGGATCAAAGTGTTTTTCTGTGGCTAGGCTGAGTCCTAGGAATAAAGTTAAACTTCTTTTATTTGTGAAGCATCTATTTGTAGATAGGCTTAATAAGAGAAATTGTGGGGCACGTGCAATGTTTAAAATGTCTTTATGCCACGGAGCCAGCTTGGCTTCGTTGCTTAAAGTCATTTTAAACATCGCTCGCTGCTCCCTGCGCCCTGACAAGCACTTGGCTCTGTTGCTTAAAGTCATTTTAAACATTACACACCGCTTCTCCCGACCACCCCCTGGGTGCGGGGGAGCGGCATGCGATGCCTCCATGGAGGCAAGCCCCGGGCTCCAGCTGATTGGCACTGGGGTGGGGAAGAAAAACCTTTTGTTTCACCTCCCCAGCACCAATCAGCTAGAACCCAGGGCTTGGGGAAGGGGGGGAGGTTTAAAAAGCCCCGTCTTTTAAAACCTTCCCCCCCTCCCTCAAGCCCTTTCGGGGTACTGTGCTCCCATGATATAGTGGGGCTGCAGTATATGAACCGCGAAAGGGCAGGGGACTACTGTACTGCAACGTACTGTAATACAGTAGTCTCCCATCGCATTTTGCCCCAAATTTTGCAGTCCTGCTATATCACGGGATGCGCCAGCCCCCTCCTCTTTGGTGACAGCAGCTCTTGCGGAGGTCTCCTGACCCAGCCGTGGCCCCAGTGGAGGCCTCCTGACCTGGGTCCGGAAGTCTTCGCTGCGGCTGGGGCTGGGGCTGGCTGCCTCCGCGGCCGAGCCCTCCATCAGGACTGACGGACGGTGGAGGCGATACAGTCACCATCTGCCTTTCCCCTCACCCCCCGCTTGCTAGCTGGCTGGCCAACCCCTTCCATTCCCTCGTTTGCTGGCTAGCTCCTTCCCTCTTCCTACTTTCCCAGACGTGCAGCCGCACCTGAAAGCTGTAGAGTGGGTGGGTGAAAGGAAAGACAGGTGGGGATGGCATGGCTGAGAACAGACCCCTTTTGCCTCAGCCTTAGCTGGGGCAGCAGCAACAGCAGCTTCTCCGTGTTCCCTTCTTCCCTTGCCCTTTCTTCTCTTGCCTCAGTCAGCTGAGGGATTGGGGTCCATTCTCAGCCCCTGGCACCCCTGCCTGACTTTCCCTTCGCTTGCCTGCTCAATAGCTTCCCGGCGTGGCAGCGCCGTTGAGAAGGAGGGCCTCTGAACCCAGCCGCAGCCGCCGTGGAGGCCTCCAGACCTGACCCAGTCTATTGCGGATGGTTAGGGAACGTTAACAACCACAATAAATGGGGGACTACTGCAAAATGCTGATTCCGCATGATTTGTTCCTGGCTGAACAGCTGATCCATGGCATCCACTCAGACAGCTCTAGCAGGAGCCAGGGTGATTGGCTGCTGCTAAGGGGCTGCCTGCTGGAGGGGGTGGAGTAACAAACCATCCAGGAAGTGAACCATGTTAAAACATCTCTACTTTGCAGTAATGACCTACCTATGAAAGAAACCCAGTTCTTGTTACTGAAAAAAGAAACGCATTATAATTGAGGTCAATAAAATATGAACTGAGAGATGGATTGCTGTAAGGATGGGAAGAGCTGGATGGGATAGCCTCTGTCTCTTTCTTTGTTGACTGTGGACGTATTTGTATTCTCTTAAAATGTTTTTGTTTGTCTTAATATGTACTAGAGAATACGCTGTCAATGAAGTTGTGGCCGGCATCAAAGAGTACTTCAATGTAATGCTGGGGACTCAACTGCTGTATAAATTTGAGAGACCACAGTATGCAGAAATCTTAGCAGATCATCCTGATGCACCAATGTCACAGGTGTATGGAGCGCCTCATCTCCTGCGTCTGTTTGGTATGTATGTAATTATTGGGAAAGCTAAAACTGCTTTTTATAAAGAGCTTCCTTTTTTGCCAACATACTTATGTTTTGAATTTGTGAATGTGGTCACCCGCATGAAAAACGGCAATAAGTCTCCACTTCTCTGACAGATTTCCCATTTCAATTCCTTCATTTAGACTGCCTTCCTTCTCAAGTGTATTTTACTACTTTTTTGTGCCTAAGTTTGCACGCACACGTGCACACATGCACAAATCAAATCCACTTGAAATGGTAATGAGAGTTACAATGCGAACACTATTGTTATATGCATAAGTCAGATGTGGATGTAATAAGTACATGATAGCGAGTATGTTGTGGGGTCTTAATGGCTCTTAGGAAAGTCACATTGGACTTTCTGCCGGATAGAAATGTCAAGTCCAGGGAGTGAACTCTCAGTGAGATGTAGATTTAGCTTCAAGATGTAGTCTTTTTATGTTAGATATGTATGCCTTTTTAATAACGTCTGACCCTTTTCTCGGAACAGGGAGTGCTATGGTGGTCTAAAACAGGTTCTGACCTTCACTGCCTCCAGTAGCAGCAGTTAGGCTTAGAAAAAAAATGCTTGCATAAATGGGTCATTTTTCAAAGCAATCTGCTGATAGTAAATAAATGCTATCAAATTGATTCCAACTTACAGCAACTCTCTGCAGGGTATAGAGTACTCAGAAGTAGTTTATCACTCCCTTCTTCTGGGAGCCTTTGAGACTTCATGGCTTGCCCACGTCCACACAGGCTGGCTCTTCTTCTGGCGGAGGGCTCTAAGGAGGATTTACCTTCCAAGCTGTGGTTCCCAGCTACTCAGCTACCCAGCCAGCAAGCCTAACTACTACCACAGCAGCTAATTTTCTCCTTTCTGCACTTAGCTGAAGCCAACATTGGTGACTAACATGATAGTGGTTTATTATTTCTGAGATCCAGGCTATGAGCCTGTTCATGCAAGTTGCTGGGAAATACAAGTAAAAGGGTGAACTGCTCTGTTCATAGATTTCCCAAAGACATCTGTCTGATTTCCTTTTTTAAGAACAGAATTCAGGAGTAGGCAGATCTGCTCATTTCAACAGGACTGTTACATTGTTATGCAATCCTTTTCTACAGTAACTGGATATATAAACAAAAAAAGGTTGTTTTTGAATCAGATAAATGTTTGTCTTAACATCCTGTTTGTTTGTTCTTAATTACTGTGACCACAGTCCGGATTGGAGCAATGCTTGCTTATACGCCTCTTGATGAGAAGAGTTTGGCCTTGCTGTTGAACTACTTGCATGACTTCTTAAAGTATGTATTTTACATCGTTGTTGACGACTTCTAGTTTGAGGGGTGTGTTATATATTTGTAAAAATGTGCTTGATATGGAATGCTTGCATATGAAATTGGTAAGGCAGGTATTCCACTTCTGTGTCATGTCGCTTCACTTTGTGATGATGCAAATAATTATGTCCAAGTTTTTTTCCTTAGCGAAGTGTGTTTTTAAGACTGTAAAAGGAGACATATGCCATGGATACACTCACTGCCGCTTTACATTTACTTTAAAATATTTATACCCCACCTTTCTCACCAAGAGGACTTAAGACAGTTAATAATAATAATAGAGTGGTACCTTGTAGAAAGGAATTAATTCGTTCCAAATGAAATTCTGTTAAGCAAATTTTCCTTTATACAAATTCCCCATAGGAATGCATTGAAAGCGGAGTACGGTAATCCCTAATCGCGACCATTTTTATGTTGTACGGATTTGCCCCATAGGCGATTCTGTTAAGCAAATTTCCCTTATATCTGGAATTTTTATGTTGTACAGATTTTATGTTATACAAACTGTTTGTTATACAAGGGTTCACTGTAATAATGATAATAATAATAATAATAATAATAATAATAATAATAATAATAATAATAATAATAATAATAATAATAATAATAATAATAATAATAATAAAAGCAATTTGAAGGGGGGGAACAAAAATACAAATGAAAACTGCAGTCCTGGCTTACACAGCTGATTAGTGAAAAATAGTCTGCAGGAAGAGAAGAGTCTTTGCCTAATTGTGAAAGGACAGTATAGACGCTGCCATCCTCTCTACAGCTTCATGGAGCATCTTGACAGTGTCTCACCTTTTTATAATAGTACTTCAGAGAAGTGGGAAGGGGCTTGTTACACAATCAGTGTATAATGTATGCTTATCAAGTCAAGTATTGAAACTTCTGCACTGTATTTTAGAGTATCACAGTTAAACAGAATGACTGTATTGCTGCGTACTTTCAAATTAAGACACACCAGACTATTTTTTTTGCTTCCAAGTAGATTCATGCCTGTGGCTTTTCCTTCCTGTTTATAGGTATTTAGCAAAGAACTCTTCTACATTGTTCAGTGCAAGCGACTATGAAGTTGCCCCTCCAGAGTATCACCGGAAAGCTGTATAAACCTCTCAGTAAACCAAGGTGCAGGTGTGGGTGGGTAGGATGAATATCCACGTTATTGGAAGAGATCCTTGGATCTTTGCAGTTCTCCTGGCCTGTTCCATGTTTGTCCACAGTCCACCTTTCGCACATTTCTCTCCGCAGCTGATGTGTCAAGTGAATGGTTTTTTGTCTTCAGATCGAACTCACAGTGCCCTAATCTGAAGGACCCTTCTTCACTTCTGAAACAAACTCCTGAAAGAATGTCTTCTTGAGTACTTCGCTGAATCAGTTTGGTCTTAGAATGTTTCTGGACGTCTAACAGACATTTCATTGCCTGAGCTCCTGCATGCGTCTAGTTCAGTTTTCCTTGATATCAAGTGTTACATTGGTGCTGAGAATTTGGTCATATTCCTCTCTGTAACTCTTTCTGTCAAGGGAGCTGGGGATAGGGTGAAGTGGAAAACCAAACAAAAAAGTACAATTGAATTTTGGGAGGGAGGGGGCTCATCTTAGTTCATGTTGGAAAGGTAAAGTATGTGTAATTTCAAGTTTGTGTTCTCTGCTTGCATAGATGAAAAATTGTGGTTATTTTGTCTGTTGGGCTTGAATATACATAAGATGAACTGGCTGTTTTCTCCTATAAACTTCATGAAATGGCATTTGTTGGGGAGAATATTTTACAGGTGTCCAAATAAACTTTTTTTTATTCCATCTGTTAAAGGCTAGGCCTGTATTGTTTTAAAAAGCATGTTCATCTTAATAGGTAGAAAATTTATTCACAATACTTTTCATTGCAGGAGCTTTCAGTATAAGAATGGGGGGTTAGGTGCTAAAGTGAAAAGTATATATAAATATTTGAGTAGCTGTATTATTGTAGAAGAGAATCAAGGACACAAATGTAAAATCCCTCTTGGGAATGGTCTGTGAAAGAGTCTGGCTTTACTGGAATAGGTGTTTGGATCTGCCTGTGTTTGGATTCTATCACATCCAAGGTTTGGATTCCATCAGTATTTTGGATTGAAGTACATTGCTGTTCAGAACACAAACTGTCCCTGATGTTTGGGTAGGTATGGTATTCCATTTTGCTTTCTACTTGTAGATGAAGAAACTGCTATGCGGATAAATTGAGAATAAGAAGTAGAATTTCTTAGAAGGAAGCTCCTTTTTGATGGGTGGGGTTAGGGTTAGGGTTAGGGCATTTCAGCCACTTGTCCCCTGGCCTCCAGAATTCCTTGTCAAATGCCAGCAACCATGAGAACCCTGAAGTATGAGACAGTACCTTTCCTTCCTGACATAAACTGTTCCTTTCAGTTTTTGCTTCTAACCTCGTTCCCTTTTGTTTCATCCTTTTATTTATTTAACTGCCTTGCAGTCGAATCTTTTTTTCAGTCTTACTGCCAAACTGGTCTGACTTACCACAATGCAGCGATGCCTTGAATTAGAAAATTAATCCGTTCCAACGGAATTGTAACTCAAAAGTTTCTGATTTCAAAATGCAGCTTAATCCGTTCCAGAGGTCCAGAAAAAGACAAAGGGAACGGATCAATTGGTTTTCAGTGCATTCCTATGGGAAGCCAGCCCCAACCCAGCAAAGCAGAGGAAGAGCTTCCCCCTTTTGCTGGGTTGGCAGAAACCCCCTCAATCAACCAGTAGCCAAGGCTGCCGAGCTGTCAGAATCACCTGGCTGTCGGCACACCTCCAAAAGCCTTTGCTGCTGGTTGATTGAGGGGTTCCCCTCCCAACCCAGCAAAGGGGGGAAGCTCCTCCCCTGCTCTGCTGGGTTGGGGCAGGCACCGCCACCAGCCCCCTGGTGCTTGCTCCCTGCTATGGTAGTAAGCACTGGGGGGGGGGGGTCTGCCTGCTTCCCTATCCCCTGGTTTTGCCTCCTGTTTATGGGGTTTCTGCCTGCTTGCAAGGCAAAACCAGGGCATTGGGGAGGAGGCAGTCTATCCCCCAGAGGCTTCGCCTCCCTGCCCCTCCTCCTTTTCAGCCCCCTGAAAGATGGGAAACTGCCGTTCGACTTACAAATTGTTCGACTTCCAAAGATGCCTTTGGAATGGATTAAAAACGTAAGTCATGGTACCACTGTATTAAAACAGCATAAAGTATTTAAACATTTAACTAGTACAATATTTAACTTAACATTATTAGTGGAAAGAGAGGCAAGGGAATGTTTGATAGAGAGGGATACGGCTCCACCTTCAGCTACAGTTTGGGTTAATAATGCAAGGAGTTGGGGGAAGGGAAGCAAAAATACCAGCCCAGCAAGTCCTTGAAAGTAAACTACCAAAACTCAAAAGTTTATATCATATACATCTTTTGCCTGACTGTATTTCAAAAACCAGCAATAAACCAAGTCCCATTTCAGTCAGCAAGTCATGACCAAAACTGGCTACAGTGGTTCTGATTTTGAAGAAAAACCTGACCTCTTCCAATTCACCTCCGCCTACTTTAGAACCATCAGCTGCCACTATAGCCATCAGTTCCTTGGTTCTTAACCTGAAACCTATCCTGGGTCCAACTCAATCAGTGTCAAAGATAGAGAGAGAGAAGCCTCAGGTCTGATCAACCTAAAAAGAAACAAAAAAGCTAAGTCATTAGATGAAAACACTTTGTGAATGCCTGCAATGGCAAAATCCCACTTATTGGCAGACACTCCTGGAAGTGCCTTTTTTGCCTTGGAGAAGCGCATCCCCCCTTGGCCTGTGCAGACTGTAAAAAAACGGACTAGCCGGTCCCTTTGGCCACAGCAGCAGCATCTCCAGTCATTTTTGTGGAACAAATCCCTTCAACCCATCTCAACTGTTGGATTTGATGGCCTAGGCTGCACTGGTGTCTTTGACCCTCCTACAGGCCTTGACTCCGGGACTGAGGCTGAGATCATCATCAGGGTCCCAGGGCCGAAGCTGAGGCCAGTCTTGAAGCATGCAAAGGCCAAAAAGGCAACGAAGTCTTCTGAGTCGAAAGGAAAACCACAAGGAGAAACCAGCGGTGCCCATACTGACACCATTAGTTCCTTCTCCCACTCCCCAGAAGTCAGAACTGATGGGACAGCTGACTGTAGTATTGGACTCGCCTTCGGGCAATGAAGAGCAGGTGGTGATGACTACCGCCTTCCCTGCAGTTTGGAGCATCCCCAGACCGGGTATTATCCTTGTCCAGGCCAGCAGCTCCCTTGTTGCTGCTCTTAACCAAGTTCTCCATCCCAGAAGAGTTTGGTATCAGGGAGGATGATGGACTCAGCATTTGTTGCTGCAGAGCAGGCGCTGAGAAAGCAAATTCGTATGATTCATTACCTGAAGCATCCCCAAAGCAGCCCATTTCAGGGCCCACAGGTGGAGCTTCAGTACCGTCCAGACATATGGTACCACCCTCACCCGGCCTACCATGACGACTATTATTATTGTCAGCCTGGTACCACCATCACCATCATACCTGATACAACTACAGGCCCTCCACCGTGCCCTCACCCTCACAGGCTCAATTTTAAGGAGCTAGAGACCATCCATATGGTAAATGGGAGGATTAATATTGGGAAGACTAATAATAATCAAAAGGATCCTATTACACAAAGAGGCCCTCTCGACTTTGAGCCTCCCCTGGCCTCAAAAGAAGGTGCGATACCATGTTACAGACCCCGCCGCAGCCAGGACTCCAGGTCCCTGCTAAGCACCAAGGACTGCTGCCTAGTCTATTTCTGTTTACTATTTCATAATAAAGTAATTATAAAATACTTTCTTTGTGTTTATTTGATTCCTATTCCTTTATATATAGTCAATATAGGCACAGATACCACATGAAACAAGTGTGCCTTTGCCCAAAAAAAGGGAAGCTGTGAGATACGTGATACGTGATAGTGAGCCACAGTGACTCACCATTTGCTTCAGAGTATTCCCAAGCAGATGCCTTCACCTCCTTAGGATTCCCCACAAATGGCATTGGGAGATCTCCTGCCTCTCTCTCCAACCTGGAGGTTGTCCATTGGCATCCATAATGATAGCCATTGATACCCTTGTTCTCCATGAACTTGTCCTATCCTTTCTTAAAGCTGTCAAGGCTGGCAGCTGTCACCACGTCTGCTAGGGAATTCCACAGACCAGTTGCTCAGTTCCAGCTGTATGCTTGGGTCTCAGTGCAATCGGCCCAGTGCCGCCGCCTCTTTATGGCCTCTACCACGGCGTTGGCCCAGCAGTTGTTCAGCTCAAGATGAGGTCCCTGCAGGTATGTTACCTCCTAATCTTCAACCAGTGACCAACAACCCACTGAAGCCACCTGCAGGCGACAGAGAAACTGGCAATGCAGATTAGGTGGTGGGCCATGCCATCCAACTTTTCCATTGGCAGAGTCTTCTGGCCTATACTGCTGACTGACACTGCATACCACTACAGACTCAAGTTCTATGGGCTAAGGAGTGCCTTGCAATAGTATCTCAGTACATGGCAGGTGGACGGGCCACCAAGGCTTCCTCCATATGAACTACTGGCATTGTCCAAAGCTCTCCACGCTTTCGAGCAGATGGTGACTGGATGGGGAGTCCAGATACAATCAAGCAATAGGAGAGTGGTTTACTATACCAACAAACAGGGAGAGACTCACTCACTCTCCCTTCTGCACCTCACTGTGCAGATCTGGAAAGGGTGTTACACTCAGCATGTGTTCCTGAGGGCAGTCCACGTGGCGTCATGCCACAATGACTTGGCTGACAGCAGCCTCTCCAGACACAGCCAGGAGTGGTCCCTGCATCAGGAACTGTTTGTGGAGCTGTGCCACAGTTGGGGCATGCCCGCAGTAGATGTGTTTGCCTCCAGGAAGAACGCAAAATTTCTTTGTACAGTACTAATAATTGTAATAGTTCTATTCTGAAAATTTTTGTTCGGGATTCTGATTCTATTTCTGCAAAAATAGGTTACAGGCGATACCTTTATAAGCCACTATTAAAAATTTAAAAAGGAACATTGCAAGCTTTGTCATCTTTTACTTTTCCTTCTCAACTGACCTTAAGAATTTTAACTGATTCTTCAGGTTCTTTTATCCTTTTGCTTAAAGGAAATGTATTTTTGCATTTTTCACTGATAATAAATCTGATTTCAGTCCACAGTTCTCCTGGCTCATTGTTAATTGGAAGCCTTTTAAAAAATATATATTGAGCAGGGATTTGGACTTGATGGTCTTATAACCCTCTTCAAATTTCATTCTATGGTTCTATGGTATGGAGTTTGATTTAATAAAAATGTTATATAAATTATATTTTGGCACTATGATTTATTTGTCCAGTAGCTGCCTTCCAGGTGTCTCTCCACGCCCATCACCACTGGAACTATCTGTTATTTTTTTGTTGATATGACTGTTAATCCTGAAGATGGTAGATGTATCGTGATTCTGTGCCTTGGTTTTGACCATTGTACTTTGGGTGATCCTGTCAGGGGCCATGCACTTAAAAGGAGCCTATTCTGGTGGCATTGCCATGAGCTTTTCTGATACACTCAAACCTCCTTGTTATTTTAAGTTGTGCATCTAAAACAGGGAAGCTCTCTTGGATGCACCCCTCTCCCATATCTTTAGAAGACTAGTGCAGAGGATTGTGAAAACTGCTCCAGAGGGTGGTGGAGATGAATAGTTTGAGGAGGAGGACAAGAAATTTTCAATTATTTTGGTAGTTAATAGCATGGCATGTAAGTGGATCTTGGCCCTTAAAAGGTCAAGAAAAAACTTCTAATATATATATTTTTTAAAAGATGGTTAATTGTTGTTTGGATGGTCATTCTGAAGTCTAATTTCAATTGTTCCTTAAAGCCCTTTAGCTTGATATTTATTATCTCTGAGCATAACATCTAATAAATATTTCTTCATGGTTTTTGCATTTTTATTTTCAGTTTTACTTCATCCATTTTGCTAGGAAAGTGATTTGTCCTGTTTCATCTCCAAGTTGTGATAAAAACTTGAACGTGTAAGGATGAATCAGTGTTAAAAGAAGTTGTTAGAGCTCTCTGTAAGCAGTTATGTAATCATCACCAATATACTGTACTTACAAATTCCCTTTTGCTCAAAGGAATACTCCTGCTTCATCTGGGAGAAGGGAAAGGGGAACAGGATGAACATGACTGGGTCTTCTCAATAGAAGAATGACAGGAGTATTTACTCTAGGTTTAGGAATGTCTCTTCCAATTACACTTCTGTTTTAAGCACAGACACATGCTGCATTTAAAGGCAGACTTCAAGCAATGTGGAGATTTTGAAACCAGAGACACATATCTAAAATTGTTGCAGTTGTGTATCATCAAGCAGGTTAGGTTTAGTTAAGCTTTCAAACTACCTTATTTGCACAGTAGCAGAACAGTATATCAAACAAGGGAAAACAAATGAGAGAGAGGAGAGCTTGTCTGATATGTTCTTAGTGGCCCTCTTCAGCTCCTCAGGCTGCAAATAATCAACAAGGAAAGCACTATCCAACAGCATAATGCTACTTTTAAAATGACAAATATCACTTCTGTAACCTGCTATAATTTTAGATAATTTTAGATCATCAACAGCCTTGGTTGAATTCCCAGTATTAAGGCATCAGTCCAGGAATAAAATGAGATACTATATTTTCAGATTGTCGTACGTCCATTGGGTTGTTGAACAGATACGTTACTCTTAATTGCTGCTGAGTGTGGAGCTGAACACCTTAAAAACTGTTCACACCCAGCAGTCAATAGTTTTGCTGGTTCCAAGGCAGTGATAGAAGCTAATATTTACATCAACGAAGTATATTTGCCAGAAGCAAGAAAGAGTTATTTATGCATTCACGTTTCTTTAGAACTAAGTTAGAATTAAGTTATTTATGACAGTACTTAGCCGTTGGGACATCAAGCAAGTTGCAGTGAGCATCGCCCCTAGAGTCGGGCATGACTAGCACACATATGTTTTATGTTTTATGTTTAAAATTTAAAAATAAATTTTTTAAAAAGGAGACTAAAATATTGTTCCTGGTATAAACCACCTCTCTGGCATCCCCCATGCTATGCCACTGCCACAGTGATAAACTGACCGTCTAAAATGGTTCCATTCAAGAGGTGGATGTGCCTCAGAAGGCTTGAAGAAGAAATCATAGTTCCAGAACATTGTAACTACTCTCTGAACATAAGGTTCCTTGCTTATTCAAGAGTCCGGTAGTAAGAAACGGAAGAGATGAGTTGAGTCCTGAGACCTGAATAACTATTTGCAGGTACTGTACTGTAATACAGTTTGATGAGCTAATGATTAAATTCCGTCAAAGGCAGCTTCAGATCTATCGTCTGTTCCTTACCTTTTCTGTCTCAGAGACAAGGCAGCTGGTAGTGTTGTCTGTGCGGGTGATGTTCTTTCTAGCTTCAGCCAGACACCGGATAAACAACAGTAATTCCACCTGAAAGTGGGTTGACGGAAAGAGGCAACATAGGCCGTGACGCGTCTATGGTCAGACATCAAAGGAAACCCATGCTTAAAAGGGGAAGACCATCATCAAGCCAAGAAAGCTAATTTGCATCCTTCAGAAGATGGGAGAACCTGGAAGTTGAGTCATGGCAACTAGACTTCTTGAGAGATTGATCAAGGTTCTCCCATCTTTATGTCTGTGAAGATCCTCAGTCATCCAGGTGTGTTTATCTGGAAGTTGACTCATGGCAACCGGATTTCTTTTCTTGAGAGATTAATATCTTTTCTTGAGAGATTAATATCTCAAGAAAAGAAGTCCAGTTGCCACGATTCAACTTCCAGATAAACACACCTGGATGACTGAGGGTCTTCACAGACATAAAGATATAAAGAACCTTCTGCCCTGACACTCAAACACTTTCATAAACACTGTCATCTTCCAATAACAGGGTATATTCACTGACTGTTCTGGCCCTTAACTTGTTCTGTGGTTGTGCTCTTCCGCCAGTTCCATGTGTAGTGCTGCTCCTAAGCCCAGAAATCCTTCCTTCTCTAGTTGGGTAGTTCAGAGAAGTGCACGGGTACTCCCAAATAATTTATGACAATTCCATAGCGTAGGTATGTCCAAACTTTGGCCCTCCAGATGTTTTGGACCACAACTCCCACAGACCTTTGCCATTGGAAATACAGGCTTGGAATTCTGGTAGTTGTGATCCAAAACATCAGATGGGACGAAGTTTGGACATGCCTGCGGTGAAGCCGGAGAAGAGCAGTGAGGGGAAATGGTTGGATGACTTCAGTTAAGCCGCTGGGCCATGGCAGATGCCTCCCCCCTGCACGTGCGTGCTAGTCGTGTCCGACTCTAGGGGCGTATTCAAGCTGAAGAGCCAGTGTTGTACAAGTCCGTGGCCGGCATGGCTGCAAGGAAACACTTTATTTTTTTCCAGCTTTTATTCATCTATTTGCATTTACTGTACATGCTTCCGAACTGCTAGCTTGGCAAGGAGCTGGGGGTTACCAGCGGGCACCCGGGATTCGAACTGCTGAGCGGCCGACCTGGCAGCCGGCCGTCTTCAGCCCTCTAGCCCGCTGAGCCACCACGCCCCTTAGAGAGCCGCCCAAACCCAGGCCTCAAATGGCGTCTCTCCAAACACACCAACCGCCCACTGGGAAAGCCTCCGGCCCCGCCCTTCCCGCCCAGCCCAGGCGGCGGAGAATCCCCTGAGAACCCCTTGGCTTCCCACACCCAGGAGGACGGCGAAGGAAGTCCCGCCTTTCCTCACGAAGTCCCCATCTCATTGGCTGCCGGTGGGACCCCGCCCCCCGGGCATCCCCTAAGTGGATGAGCGGCGGAGTGACACGACGGTGACGCGGCCGGGTTCGGAGACCGTGGGGGGGGTGGTTCGGCCAGGAAGGGAAGTGCCGCCGCCGCCGCCTGGCTGGGTCCAAGTTGCGCTGGGTTCCGTCAAGAGAAGCTGAAAGGCGGCGGCGGCGGCGGCGGCGGCATCCTCCTCCTCCTCCTCCTCCTCCTCCTCCTCTCCGTCGCCATGAAGAGCCTCAAGTCTCGCCTGAGGAAGCAGGAAGTGGCGGCGGGGGGAGGGTCCGGCGGCGGCGCGGTGAGTGAGGGTGGACATGGGGAGGGGGGCGTTACGGGGAAAGCTTGATGGCATCTGGGGAGTCCCTCCAGGCTCCCGTCAGGGCTTCGGTGTGTGTTTGCAGAGAGGGAGAGTAGGTAGGCATCAATCAATCAATCAATCGATCAATCAATCAATCAATCCATCCATCCATCCATCCATCCATCAGTCCATCCATCCAATCAATCAGTGCGTTCCAGGCAAAAATCAAAGACAAATAAATCAAAACTAAAAAGAGGCAAAAGACACAAAACATGGGAAACCTTAAAGACCTAACTTTCATATTTTAATGCCACCTTTCGTGGACATGCCCAATTCTTCAGACCTACAGGGGACCCTTGTATAACAAACTGTATAACATAACATTTGTACAACATAAAATATTCCGGAGATAGGGGAAATTTGCTTAACAGAATCTTCTATGGGGCAAATCTGTACAACATAAAAATGGGATTACTCTATTTTCAATGCATTCCTATGGGATATTTGTATAAAGGAAAATTTGCTTAACATAATTTCATTTGGATATAATTCATTCCTTTATACAAGGTACCACTGTACTGTATAGCAGCAGAACGAGGTGTGCAATAGAATAGGTAATGGAATATATGTTTCATATGTAATGGAATATATATTCCATTACATAATCTATTGCATACCTCATTCTGCTGCTATATGATCCAGGACAAGGATCCTCATGGATCTATTTGATCTCTATCCAGGATTGCCCGCAAACCACTGTCCCATCCTAGGCGCAATCTGTGTCCGTGGAGGACAAACCAAAGATCATGGATGGGTCTGCCAGCACATGGCTCCACACTGCTGCAAAACCATGGATCCAATGCACCAGTCCTCCCAGATCTACCTGATTTTTGTTCGGGATCACCCTCATACCACTGTCCCATTCCAGGCCCCATCTCTGCCCAAAGATTGGACACCTCGCCAATGCTATCAAATATTTCTATCAGTCCTCTGGGTCTGGTCATCCAGGGATTTGGAGCATGGACATGCCCACTTCTTCACTAAATGTTACATTAAAATATGAAGGTTAGTCTTTAAGGTGCCCCATGCTTTGTGTGATTTTTGCATTTTTTTGTTTTTGTTTTTCTTTGATTTTTGCTTGGGATTCTTGAAAAGACTTAACAGGGTCACCCTCTCCGAAACGTAAATCAGTGTAGTTGACTGTACGGAGGAGAAACTCTGTGTCCCCCTGGCTTGCCAACGTTCCTTCATTCCTCTCTCCCTCCCCCCACACTTGTTTTTAGCCTCTTCCCTGTGATCGACACCCAGACAAGCTGGGGAGTCCTCGTGGCTCCCTTGCTGCTGTTGAAACGCTTTTCCCGTCCCCCCACCCCACCCCCGAGAAAATATGGGGAGGAGGATCTCTTTAAAATTTATGATGAGGAAGGGCTAATTTGACAGATGGGAGTGCTGGGCTTGTGCCAGTTGAGTTGTTGGTTTTAAAAGACAGAAATTGAAAGTAATGTTCATACCTTGTTGGATTTTGCCTTGTGATTTCTGTCTCAAACTGAGGTGTGAGATTTCTACATCACTTTTCAAAGCAAAATGTTCCTCTGTTCTTGCTAAGCAAAAGCAGAGAGAGCACACTGTAGAAGGTTTCAATCCCTTATTACACTTTGGTAATGATTTGTTTATATCCCTGTTTCAGTCTTATGTTCTATCTAGAATATTGTATTAGTTAGTAGTTGGGGGAGTCTGAGAGGTCTGTGATCAAATATGGATGTGTCCTGTAGCTGGGACATGCAAAACAAAGCAATCTGTTGTTTTCAAAGTGCTTTCCCATATATTTGTGTGATTTAGAAATAGTTTGTATATTTGCTGTCATTGCTGCTGAACGAAATTCATCTTGATGCACCTATGATGCCTTGTTAATATCAGGAAGTATTTGACTTGAACAGAGGTGGGTAATTTGGCCCGCCCACCCCAGATGCTTTGGAATGCCATTGCCCATTCTCTTTTGCTGGCTAGGGCTGTTGCAGTTCAAGATTGCTGGGAGGTCTCCAAGCTTCTTATTCCTAGACTAAACATATTTGTGATCCTTCTTGTTCAACAAATACATTAACTGTGAAAACTGTGAGCATGCTGTAAATCAGCTTTCCTTACCACATTTTTGCACCTATAAGATGCCCCCATGTATAAGGCGACCCCCCCACTTTTCCAACCCAAAATTACATTCGCAACCACATGGTTGTCTCCTTGGCTTACTTCTGTGTATAAGACGACCCTCAATTTTCAATCTAACAATTTTAGATAAATATATAATCTGATGCACAGGAAACTACTATAAGTAGATTGACTATAGTGTTCATCTGAACTCTTTGGAGTTTATTATTGTCTCTAGTTGTTTTCTAATTTATCAGTGAAACACGGCACAAGGTTCATTCAGGGTAATAATTTTGCTGTTCTCTTGGTTTGTTCTTGCCTAGTACTCAGCAAATAGATCTCAGGAGTCTGCTGTTGCAGATCCTACACGTGATCAAATGAAGAGGAAAGATTTCTGTTGTTTAAACATTAGACATGAAAAAAATAAAACAGAGTTAAGAGAGAGAAATGTTGTGGCACTTTAGTGACTAACTACTATACAGTATTTTAATGTGCACTTTCATGGATCAAGTTCGCTTCCTCAGACGCAAGAGTGAGATTGTATGACTATCATATTTATATGTGGCTCCATGACCACGTAGGGATACAGTTGATGCACAAAATGACAGTGGTCAATTTGGGATTAAAAGGAATGGGCTTTCCATCTGTGAATGATATTGATTATAGAGATGGGCATGAACCTAACAACAAATCAACTTTGTTGACAGTCAGTAGTTTATTGATTTGGGTCAGCTCATGTTTGACCAACCTGGAGTGACCAGACTTTCCTGAACCAATGAATGTCTGTGCAATGCAACAAACATCCTGGTTTGTTGTCCCCATTGGTTCGTTACCATGTCCTGGGGGCAACCCCTGCCATTGTTGGAGACAGTGGGTCAACTTCCATTTTGGGAGCTGGGCCTGCCATCTCTAGGCATGCTCCCTGCCTATCAGCTGAGAGACAGGTACATGTTCAAAGGGAGCCAGTAATCTGCCTCTTTAAAAATAAATAAATAAAGACAGCCCAGTGTCCAGGGATTGTTGACGGCACAGGCAGGACAAGGTAGGCAGGCAGCCTACCTTGGGAAGAGATTGAGGCACACTGTTATTTTTAAGATAGCCCAGTGGCTGTAAAATAAAATAAAATAGGACCAATGAACCAAGTAATGGTTCATCAGGGAGAAAGTTGGTGGTTTGTGGTTGGACTTCAGCAAACCAGGACAAACCACAATTTCCCTGGTTCATACCCATCTCTAATCAATAAAGTGGTATGGGGTGGCATATAAGCAGAACACTTTTACAAGGTAAAAATTGCATACATCTAATACTCCCTATATGCTCGGGAGCACAGAAAGGGCTGGTACCTGGGACAGGGTCCTTCAGAAGCATGGGCAGACGGCCCGGAGGCAAGGGCTATTGTGTGTGCAATAAAGCCCTGGTAATGTGGTTGGTTCCACAGCAGTGCCTGGTAACTGGGTGCTGGCCCTTTAAGCAGCTGGAGCACAGGATGGAGAGGGGGAAAAGATCCCTTCACTCCACTGCAGGCTGCCTTGGCCACCACTTCTTTCCACCCCTCCGGCTGCCTGTTCGTCCCGGAGCCCCTTCCTTCCCTCATCCTCCTAGGCGTGTTCCTTCCATACCATGCAGACGTAGCAGCAATTGGAGTCCAGGCTTTGGCAAGCGGTGACGGCCCCTGCCTGCCCTCATCTTCCTTGGGGTGGAAAGAAGTGGCGGGAGAGCCGGATGCAGTGAGGTAGAAGGGATTGTGTTTCCCTCTCTGACCCACTGCCACCATCCCCTGACTGGTTAAGCACGAGGGGCTTGGACTCCCCAATTCTCTTAGCTCAGAGGTGTCCAAACTTTTTGCAAGGAGGGCCAGATTTGGTGAAGTGAAAATGTGTGGGGGCCGACCATTCAGTTCTTTGACCCCCTGGCTGGACTTTGGACAAGCCTCTGACATGCAAGGAGCCGGGAGGAGCCAGGGGGGGTAGGTTGGGCAGGTGGCTGGGGGGATGGATGGAGGCAGGGAGGGCAGTCAAACTGTACAACTGTAAGCTGACATGTCTATCTGGTATAGGGGGGAGGCCAGCTGGTGCGGATGTGTGACAGGATGAGCCGGTGGGGAGAAGAGGCTGCGGGCTGCTCAACATTTGAAAACGGGCCGCATTTGGCCCCCGGGCCTGACTTTGGACATGCCTGTCTTAGCTTATAAGCACCTAGCTTTCAGATGCTCAGGGTTGAAGAATCCTGCAAGTGTCAAATCCTGACCCGGCAGCCGAAAGCCAGAGCCCCAACCCAGATCCTGGAGCAATGAAGGTGCCGCGGCCCCAATCTGGCAGCCCAAAGCCAGAGCCCAGGGAGCTGCAGCGGCCCCCTGACCCATGGAGGGGGTGAATGGTGGCTGTGGAGGAGTGATGGTAAAATGAACTCCTTGCTCATTGATCAAGGCTAAAATCATCAGACATTTTTGCTTGTTGATCAAAATACTCGTAGACCAAAGTACTCGTAAACTGAGGTACCACTGTATTTTGCAAAATTCCAACCTCATCTGCTTTCTTGTTGGCACTAAACATGTTTTGCTGTTAATTGCATATTTTTAAGGAAGATTATATCCAGGGTGTGGAAGTGTCTGATGAGGTGAGTTTGCTGCAGCTTGATCATGTATGCTTTGGTGGGAGGCTGCTGGTTGAAAGTATGGTGCAGTAAAACCTTGGTTGACAATTACTTTGGTCTACAAGTATTTTGCAAGATGAGCAAACATTTCTTCCAAATTTTGCCTCAATCAGTGAGCAGTGTCTTGCAATACGAGCATTAGAACAGATCACATTATCGCAAGTGAGCCAATGGTGGCGCTCTCTCTCTCTCCCCCTCTTCCTGCTGGATTGTGGGGGATTGTCTGGAACTTTCCATATCAGGCAGCCTCCAAAGCAGAGGGAGGAGGGAGGAAGAAAGAGAATTCAATGAACTGAAGCCATCTGCAAGCTCCCTCTCTCCAGGTAGGAAGGATTTGGCCTGCTGGATGTTTGCAGGTGACACAGCCTCCTCTTGTCAACTTCCCACCAGCCAGGAAGGTTTTTGTTTTATTTTTCTTTATACATTATTTGTTTAATTTGTTTTCAACATCCTTTCTTATTTTTCAAACCATTTCTAGTCATGGAGCAGCTAGTCAAGAGTGTATAGGGCTACACATTGCATTTTATTATTGTTGCATTGAAAACACAGAGTAAAATCCAGTTGTTAGTCCCAGGCAGAGCAGATCCCGCAGTGAGGTACCTAAACCATGGTGTGGATGTGGACTTCTAGTCAAATTCTTTTGTGGTTTTTGGCATTTTGTGTGCATAGTATGTGGTTTATGGGCCCCCAGAACAGATCATCTGAGTTTCCATTATTTCTTATGGGGAAATTTGCTTTGATATACGAGTGCTTTGGTTTACAAGCATATTTCTGGAACAAATTATGATAGTAAACCAACGAATTACTGTAGTAGAGGGAGATGGCCCTCTAGCCTGTCTAGCAGATCACCCACTAACAACACCTTCTGTCTTGTCTGGATTGAGTTTCAATTTACTAACCCTCATCCAGTCCATTATCTGGCCCAGGCACGAGTTCAGGATAGAGACAGACTTACCTGGATTGGTGGAAAATGAGAGGTAGAGCTGAGTATTGTCAGCATATTGTTGACTCTTCAGCCCAAACCTCCTGATGACTCCTAGCGGTTCCATGTGGGTGTTAAACAGCATGGGGGACAGTATTGAGCCCTGCGTAACCCCATAACGTAAATGCCATAGGGCAGAGCAGCTGTCCCCCAGCATCACCTTCTGGACACGGTCAGCCAGGAAGGAGCAAAACCACCGCAAACTGGTGCCTCCAACCAACCTGGTCTATCCAGAAGGGCACCATAGTCAATGGTGTCGAAAGCTGCTGGTAGGTCCAGGAGTATCAACAGGGTTGCACTCCCCCTTCCACTCTCCCGGCAAAGGCCATCATACAAGCGCTTTGGATTGCAAATGTGTTTCCAGAATGCATTATGCTCATAAACCAAGGTTTTACTGTACCACACATTGAGTCTGAACAAATTGCAGGACTTTTACATGAAATATCAACTAAGAAAATTGTATTTTCAGTCTTTGCATGGTATCTTAAAAGTTTGGAGGAGTCTGTTGTGTTTTATGAACAACATTTGAACAATTTTTAGTGCTGGCCCAGCCCACCAGAGCTTCAATGGCACTCTTGCTCCTGGTGGCCACCCCTAGAGAGGCCTGTAAGGCTGCTACATGCAATCGGGCCTTCTCGGTGGCCAGCCTGGCACTGTGGAACAAATTGCCTAGCAGGATCTGCCTAGCGCCTAGCCCCATCCTTAGCAGCCTTTAAGAAAATGGTTAAAACCTGGCTGTTTAAAGAAGCATTTGCTAATGTTTTCCTGCGCTCCCCTGTGTTGTTTGTTGTTTGTTGTTGTTGTCGTTGTTGTTGTCGTTGTCGTTGTCATCATCATTTGTTGGTTGTGTGCCTCTTGCTGTGTTATTTGTATTTAGTTGTTCCTTTATTGCATTATTGGGTTGACTTTAATTCTTGTGCTGGTTTTAACTGTTCATGTGATGTCTTCTATGCCCAGAGTTCCCATTCGGAAAATCAGTTGCAGTATAGAAATATAAAAATATGTAAATAAATAAATAAATTTTGCATGGGAAATTTGTTTATTTATTGAATTAATTGACTTCTATACGCCCATCTGCATTCAGATTCACTTGATTATGACAAAGATGGCGTTTTGAAGTATTCCTTGTCTTAAGTAAAAATGAAGGAAAGGAAGGCAGCACCTCTTGCACTGCTAATAATAAGCTGTCTGTTTAACATTTTCGCAAGTGTCTATGGAACGTCTTGACTAGCTTGCTAAGAAACATCCTGGCAGCAAAAGTAAGTTGACAACCTTTTGCTTTCAGATTATAAGAACATAAGAACAGCCATACTGGTTCAGGCCAAAGGCCGATCTAGTCCAGGTTCCTGTATCTCACACTGGCCCCACTGGATGCCTCTGGGAGTGCACAAGACTAGATCTCTGTCTCCTGATACCACTCCCCTGCATCTGGTCCTTGAAGTACCCTGCTTTTAAGCCTGGAGATTACACATCTCCATCATGGTTTGTAACCTGTGATGGACCCTTCCTCCAGGAATTTGTCCAATCCTCTTTTGAAGGCATCCAGGCCAGATGCCATGCCCACATCCTGGGGCAGGGAGTTCCACAGACTAACAACACGCTGGGTGTTCATGCTTGTAAAAATATGCTTTTTAAAAAGATGTTTTTTGTCTTCTAATTTAACCTCTGAGATGTTATTCTTTGAGAATAGATTTCCATTGCGAACAAAGCTGTCTGGGAGCTCTGTGTGAAGGAGTCTTACTTAGGGTAGCAAAATCACAAAACTCTTTGAGCTGCTGATTACTGGATATCCTGCCTGTGTTTCATGTAGCCTACTTCATGGTAATTTGGTGGCTTCTTTCGGAAACTGCCAATTCAAAGTTAACGTGCAGCACGTTCGCTCCGTGTAGGTTGCTGGTAGCCTCTGGAGTTGTCAGAGTGTGCTGTCTAGTTGTGGCAGGATCAGGTTGTGCATTCTCGCCTTGTTGGCTGACAGCAACATATTACTCACCGGTTGAGCATGCACTGTATGTATTATTAGCTATTTCTTTCAATCAGTTAGCTATCAAGTACCAGGGAAATCAAAAAATAGCTCAGGACTGGTGTGAGACTGTCTGCATATTGTTTACAGGATATTTTGGAGTGGGGCAATATTTTCTGTGTCAGAGTTGCTGCAGCAGTAGTTGGTGCAACAGCAGAGAAGCAGCAAAATACAAAGCCATGTTGATGTAGGGCTGCTCCCAGGCAGGGAGTGACCATTGTGCTTGACGGAAGCCGTCTCTGCAAGCTATCTCTTTTCATGAATCATGAAGTCTAAAGAAGACCCCGAAAATGACCAGACATAACCTAAGAGAAGAGTGGCCAACCTGAACTCAGGAACATGGCAATATTGTGTGGATTGTAAAGGTGGCCTTTTTGGACTTCTGCTTACAACTTTCCTTATAGCTGGATGTCAAGTGCATTGTTTAGTTTTGGCAACAAGGACTTGGAAAATCTAGGATGACTTGTTGGTTCGCTCGTGCGCTTAAAAATGCAGTAGGTATTATTTATGAAATAGCAAACTAAGGAAACTCTTGAAAAAGCGACTTTGAACTTATGTCCCAGTTCAAAGTGTCCTTTGATCCAAACTGTCCTTTTCTGATACGGTTGTCGTAGCATTGCGTCCTTTAACTATTTAACTGTTTCCTTTAATTGATAGTTACTGTGTGTGATAAATAGTGAAATAATTAATGCAATGGACATTCTTGTTGCACACATGTGTACATTGCGTACAGAAGTATTTGCTGAGCTTGAAAACATTTTCATTGTAAGTTTAAAAATTTAATAGTGGAATATTCACTGTTTCCTATCCACCAGGACTTCTCTTTAAAAGGTGGTTTTATTAAAAGACATTTCTGTGTAGCTGTAAAAATATGAGATAAAAGGTGAAATTGTGTTAACATCTTTTTGTATATTTTAAATTGGAGCATTTGATGATCTATTATGTTTTCAACCAGAGGAAATATTTATTCTCTTGCTGCAAAAATATACAGTATATAGTATATATTTAGGGTATGGGAGGAAATCAGCACATTTCTTTCCTATGCAGGTTATAATGTAGAAGAAATTCCATATGAACACTTGGCACATGATAGATAGATAGATAGATAGATAGATAGATAGATAGATAGATAGATAGATAGATAGATAGATTGATTGGTTGATTGATTGATTGATTGATTGATCAGAGGAAGCTTGGCACTTAGCCTGTTTGGTTTATGCTGCTTTGCCAGCCATGGGACTTCACAACATGGGCACTGAAGAGACTAAAATAGAATATTGCTTGATTCTTTTAAAAATATCCTGCCTTTGAGACATTGTTAAAATTGTTTCCTTGGTAGATTAGAAATAACAACCCTGATGTGTTTACTCCAACTTTCAGCTACTGTTGCTTTCTCTGGCAGTGGTTAAACAGCTGTACTGCAGCTATAACTGTGCCCACGACCTGGGGTTCAGTTTCAGGTACCTGGTTCATGGTTGACTCCTCCTTCTGAGGTCAGTAAAATGAGTACCCAGGCAATATGTAACCTGTATAAATAAATTACAAACTGCCCAGAGAGTGCTTTAAGCATTATGGGGAAGTAAATAAGCAGAACACTTTGCTCTCTTTTTTTTCACTTCCATCCTATGGGTGGAATATTTATGTTACTTTGAATAGACTTTCTGGTTATTTGTTAGGGAGCAAAAAAAAAAAACAAGTCAAAGTGGTACTTTGGTTTAAGAATGCCTCGGTTAACAAAAAATGGTTTAAGAAAAGAAATTATTGGAAATGGGATGCCTTGGTTTAAGAAAAATGTTCAAAATGGGATGCCTCATTTTTTTAATATGACAAAAGTTTTGTGGTGTTTGAATGCGATGGGAATGCCCCAGTTTGAAAATTTTAAATTTGGCTTTTTTCTGACCTCTGGAATGGTTTTCAGCGCATTTTTATGGGAAAACATGTTTCAGCTTACGATTTTTTCACAATACGAAAGGGCCTGGAGAATGAATTAATTACTTAAACCAAGGTACCAGTGTACTTTGATGTTCACTTTGTACTCTTATCTTGAGCAATGAAAGTTACTTCCCTTGAAAGCAGCTCCTTGTACTACATGGTTAGCACTGTCGGCTTGTTGATATTTCTTGTTGTTCTTAGGCCACTTTGTCAGGAAGCTGCAGTGTATTTTAGTTGTTTATATGTGTTTCTAGAGCAAAACACTTCATACCACCGTGAAGATGCTCTTCTGTTCAAACATGGTTCATCTCCTTCAGGACAGAGGGCTGCATGAAACAGGCTGGGAAGTAGAATTTCAAAAACCAATTCCTTTGTGGTTCAAATGCAGTTATTATTCTTGGAAATGGCTCTAACCTTTAAAACCTGCAAGTCTTTTGTGGTTATATGAAGGAAGACCTTGTGTGTTTGTGTGTCTGTGTCTATGTATGTGTTGAAGAATAAGATATTGTTTTGTTGAATTTCTGATACCTATTCTGTGCAAGTGAAAAGTGCTGAGGAATATTGAGAGCCTTTTCCCCCCTGTAAAGTGAGACTGCCTTATTGCAAATTTGAAATGATTGTTTTTAATTCAGTACAACATCAAGACCAGATTACACTAGAAAACACCAGAGTACCCTAGAAAAAGACAGGGAAGATTGTTTGATCTCGAGAGCAGACACTATAGATTAGCCCCTGGTTTAGCAGGAGTCTGCTGGAAAACAGGATAGTGGACTTCTTAGAGGAAGGCATATTTATTCTTGTAGACTGTGGTTATCTCCTGAACCTGCCTCTCATCAAGACGGAGGTACTTCCCATCACCTTTTGGATCCACAACTGAAGATATCTGTTAATTTGAGTTCCTCTGCATCTCAGATAGCTTAAGAGGTGATAAAATGCAACAAATATCTAGAAGCCTAGTTTAGCAAAGATCATTTAAGATAAGTCTATAGGCAATGCCTTTATACTAGGCTACTGATAAAAAAAAATAAAAAATCATTGTGAGCTTTCGTAGATAAATTCCACTTCTTCATGTCAACTACCTAAAGTCCAAATATGGCAAGATGGAGTTTAACAGGAGGTCAATCTTAGATGTAAAATTCTTGGCAACATGATTTTTGCCATGTACATCTGTCTTAGATATGGCAGGAAGCAGCATGTCTGTTGTTATAAAGCTGCATCTGAAGCAGAGGGGCATAGGTCACGTGTGTGCACACATCTCCTTTCCATTTGGCTCTTCTTCAAAACAGATATGTTTCTTTTTGTCCAGGGAAGGGGAGGGTTGAGGCAGAAAACCCATGTTCTCCATTTGAGGTATAATTTAGTAAATCAACTAAGGATACGGAAATATGGTTCTTCTAGCAAAATACCACAATAATGTTTAAGTATAACACTTCCCAGTATTTTGCACATGAATAACATCTACCCTCTCCCACCTAATAGATAAGGGAATTATTATTAAGCACTATTTATGAATTCCCAACATTGCATATTAAACAGTTTTGTTTCTCTCTTTTTTGAACAGTTGACTGCAGACTGGAACAAATACGATGAGCGACTGATGAAAGCAGCTGAAAGGGGTGATGTGGAGAAGATTTCATCCATTCTTGCCAGAAAAGGAGTGAACCCCACCAAGCTAGATGTGGAAGGGAGATCTGTGTGAGTAGAAACAGTGTTTTTATAGTGGCTGCTTTGGACCTCCAAAGCTCCCACTCCTAATGAATTTTCAGAGGGCTTTCAATGTGCATCGCCTTCCTCCTCATTTGATCACACAAGATTTTTCAGAAGGATGATTTCTGTGTTCTGACTCCTAACGAAATGTTGGCAACTGAATATACTGTATATACTCAAATATAAGCCTAGTTTTTCAGCCCTAATTTTGGGCTGAAAAAAGGGGCCCTCGACTTATATCCGGGTCAGTACTTTTAGCCACTGAAGCAAGTGCTTGGGTTGGTGGCTAAAAGTCATTTTAAACATTGTGCACCACTTCTCCTGACCCCCCCCCCCCAATGTTGCAGGGGAGTGGCGTTCAATGTTTAAAATGACTTTTAGCCACCAACCCAAGCACTTGCCTCGGGGCTAAAAGTCATTTTAAACATGACACACACACACACACACACACACACACACACACACACACACACACACACACACACACACACACACACACACACACACACACACACACACACACACACCAAGCTCACAAAGGAGGAGTTGCCAGGCCCTGCTGCATTTCCCACCCTAGACTTATACTTGAGTCAATAAATTTTCCCAGTTTTGGGGAGTTAAATTAGGGGCCCCGACTTATACTTGGGTCGACTTATACTCGAATATATACGGGGTAATTATATATTAGTGGCCTTTCCCTGTACCCTTCCAGGAAGACAGGTCAAATGAAATGGCAGTCATAGACAAACAGAAGAAAGCAAAAGGCTATCGGGGATTGTGGAAGGAAGACACACTTTCACGGTGGTGTCCTGCAAAGTGTGCGCAATGTTTCTCCTTGTGTTTGAGAACAAAACAACATGCGCATAAGAAAGTGGAAACAGATAACACTGTTGGAAGAAAAAGTGAAAGAATGGAAGCACCAAGTTTTAAGGCTATGAGAGAAGAGTAAGAGTAAGACATAGACAACTATCAAGCAGCCGCCGTCAAGGGAGACAGTGGTGAACAGCAAAACAAAGCAGATGAGAAGAATGCGGAGGAGAGAACAAAATGTAGTGGAAAACAGTTGGGAGCAATATGAGATGACACTTTTCACCAAAGGAGCTGTACTTGGTACTCGGAATCACTTTCAGATTCTTGGAAGGAGAATCTGGGAGAGAGCATGCAAAGGAAGACGTACAAGAGGCCCTGCAGGAGGACATGAGAGAGACAGAAGCTCAGCTAAACAGAGTGATGGAACCAATGTTCCCTCTGCACAAGCTCACAGAGCTTAATCTGGGCTGCACAGTGGCAGCAAGGTCAATGCCCATTTAATTCTGTGTTTGGGCTGATTCCCTGGTCTTTGAATGCAGGCAGACAAGGCTCCCATGCAGCAGAGAAAAAAATAGAGGGAATATTGGATGGAACCCAACAGAGTACAGTAGGACCCCCTGTATCCACTGATTCATTATCCACTGATTCAGTTATCCACGGTTGGCAGAGGAAAAAATTAAATAATTCAGCAGCCGTAAAGCAAGATGTAAAGCAAGCTGTTGTTGCAAACAGCAGCCATAAAGCAAGCTACTGTCTCAAAACAGCAGTCATAAAGCAAGCTACTGTCAGGAAACAGCAGTTTGGGGTTGGGTTGGCAGGCGTTCTCTCTTATCCATGGTTTTCATTATTCACGGGAAGACCTGGAACCAATCCCCAGCGGATACCGGGGTCCTACTGTACTTGTAGTAGAAGACTTCCTACTGCATGAGACTGAAACTGAAATAGTCTGCAAAGATCTATGGACTCACCTGGTGTGCTGTCTCCCTAGAGGATAAACTCAGGATGTGACAGAAGGATTGCCATCACTCATAAAACCCATTGATGCATATCCCTTTCACCTCATCCACGCGGAACAAACGGCACAGTCAAGAAATCATGTCAAACTTGGAAGCTCTGAAAAGGGACTTCAAGGACTTTTTGGGCCAAGATGGTCTTCTTGTCCATTTTACCAGTACTTAGAGGAGAGACAGAAACAGAAAAAAAAATGTGAATGACTTGCTGTAATGATGAGCTATGCTTCCCGGACAGTGGGCTGCTGGCAAATGATGGGTTGCACCTCACAAGGACTGGGTAAAATGTGTTTGACTACAACATGAAGAACTTCATTCAGGAGGACTTTGCGCTGAATTGGAAAGGGAAGGAACATGCCAACTTGGAAGTAAAGACAGATGAAAGTGTATGCCAATAAGAGCAACCAGTTCTAATAAAGCTCAATAAAATTCTTCATAAAATGTGCCAAAGGATAGCAGACTACACAACAGAATTGCTGGTGTTTCTACACAACACTAGAGAAGTAGCTCTCCTGGACTTGAATCTAACCAATAGAATCAATGCAAATTATTAAAACCTGAAATCCTAGTTCGGGAACATGACTTGATAGAGATAACTGAAAACTTGGTGGGATGACTTTCATGACTGGAATGCAGCAAGTGAAGGATATTCATTGTTCAAAAAGAGCAGTTAGAATAAAAAGGAAGGTGGAGCCATATTACCTGTAAAATATAGATTCCTCCGCAGATATACAGAAGGATGATGCTTTGGATATCCCATTGAAAGCATCTGGATAATGGTTAAAAAGGGAGGGGTATTACCAACGAACCAATCAAGGAGAATATGCACATGAAACCTTTACAATACAACCCTCCTATTCCAAACCTTTACAACCCTCCTGTTCCAAAAGTTTTTTAACTAATGATTGTGGGCCCTGATGGCAATTTTAGTGGTGTGTTTTTAATGTATCGTATTTATTGCATCTACATGTTTTATTGTTCTAATTTTATTGTATTTTGATGTTTTAACTGTTCGTTCTGATTGTGAGCCGCCCAGAGACCTTTGGGTAGTGGGCGGCATACAAGCTAAATAAATAAATAAATAAATAAATAAATAAATAAATAAATAAATAAATAAATAAATAAATAAATACAAATTGCAAGAATGTCAGAGATACAATACAGTAGTAATGGAAGATTTCACTTGTCCTGACACTTGTTGAGAGCCAGTTCTCCCAAGCATGGCCCTCCTAAGAAATTCCTGTCTTCTGTGGCTGATGATTTTCTCCTCTAGAAACTAGAGGAAGACATCAAAGGAGTAGCTGTCCTGGACTTGATCCTAACCAATAGATCTTGGGTGGATGGAGTGGCAACAAAAGGAACTCTCAGGAGAAGTTGCCATGTTGAAAATTAAAGGGGGACATCGCCCATGTGGGTTCATAGAGAACACCTGGGAATAAATTTGGACACATATGGCAGGTAGAAAGAATACCAGGGCACCGAAGTCCAGGCAAATTGCAAAGAATTGCAGGGATGGTGTTAGGAAGGTAAAAGCTGAGAATCAGCTGAAATTAAAGATCAGCTAAAAGCAACAAAACAGCTTTCTTCAAGCATGGGCATCATCACAAAGCTCAGCTACATAATGGGGATGCAAAAATTATGACAACGACGACAAGGCAGAATTACTCAATTCCTACTTCAGCCCAGTTTCCCACCCAGTGTAGGATCCTCCAGGCAAGTGTGATGTACAAAGGGAGGGGTTAGGATTGCAACTTGAGATTCTTAAACAAGTGGTTAAGGAATACTTTTTTTCTTTGAATGAGCTCAGATCTCTAGGGCTTGATGAACTACACCCAAGTGTATTGAAGGCACTGATTAAAGAGATCACAAACATGGAGGATGGGTGAAGTGCCAGATGACTGGAGGAGGTTATAAAAGAGGGGTCATTTTGACATATATCTCAGGGAAAACTCTGGAACAAATTATAAAGCAGTCACTTGACAAGGATCTTAAGAACAATGTAGAAATACTTCAAATCCAACATGGATTTGTTATGAACAAATCCTGCCAGACTAGTTTTATCTCATTTTTTCATCGGGTAACCTCCCTGTTAGATAATAGCAATGCTGTAGACACGATCTTGTGAAGTCCATGCCTTTATGCATCAGATCTGTTTTGGCAGCACAAAGGGACCTACACTGATGATTTTAATGTTGTACATTACACAGTTGTTCCAGAAAAAAAAATCACATTTAAAGATAACAAGTCTCAAAAACGGTCAGCGTTTGCTTTATTAATCCAGATGGGTGGGGAAAACAACACGGAGCCCAGTGAATAAAGGAGGATTGACAGTTTGGAACTTGAAACACTATATTGTTATGACATGTTGTTATTTATTTCATAGAGGGTAGCCGCGTTAGTCTTTTCAAGAATTTCCGGCAAAAATCAAAGAAAAAACAAAACAAAAAAGACACAAACACGTGGCACCTTAAAGACTAACTTTCTTATTTAAATGTGACGTTTCGTGCACATGTGCACTTCTTCAGACATAGCAGCAGAATGAGGTGTGAGATACTGTATAGTATGAGAAATACATATCATACCAAATATTGATTGGCTGTAGTGTATAGAGTTGGGGGGAGTGGATAGGGGAGGGGAGGGAGGAGGAGGGAGAAGAAGAGGAGGGAGAGTTAATTAGTAGAAATGGTGAGAAGATTGAATGGTGAAAGTTGGGCTCTAGTGTCTCAAATTTTAAGAATGGGAGGTAAATTCCTCTAGTGACAGAAACCAGGTCAGGTCAGAGAGCTAGTGGAAGAGAGGTGGGGGGGGTAGAGAGAGAATGGAAGTTTTTAAGTTAAAGTCCATGAAAAAATTGCAATGTAGAGGTTTTACCTTGTAGTCCATGAAAAAGTGGCAATATGGTAATATCAAATTTGAGAATGAGTCAAGAACCCCCAATTTATGTTTAATCCCTTATTCTACACTGCATTTTTTTCATCGACTTTAACTTTAAAACTTTAAAACTCCCATTTCTCTCTCTCTCTCTCTCTCTCTCTCTCCCCCCCCCCATCTTGTCTCTTCTCTGTGCATAACTTGGGGATACATCTCACTGAACACTCATATCCGAGTTGGGTGTGTGTATGCTAAAGTACCTGTGTGATGAAGATATGAAATGATCTCTGTTCTCACATTAATTTGATTTATTTTTATTTAGATTCCATGTTGTAGCCTCCAAAGGAAACCTTGACTGTTTGAATGCCATTCTCATACACGGGGTTGACATTGTGGCTACTGATGCAGCAGGTATATTTATTTATTTAAAATAAAAGGAATGCATTTGTACCAAAATCTTCCCAAAAAGTGCTCATGAAAGATTTGAGATAAATGGTTTTATAACATTTTTGGGGGAAAAGGTGAGTGAATCTAAATTATTTTAGCACTAAATAGCTTCCGGAAAATTGAAGTTTGTGTACTGTCCTTGTAATGCTATCTGACTCCCAGGCACTTGTGTGTTGCATGCATTTTGCAATTGAGATGTTTTGTTTCCAATAGTAAAATGAAAGGCGTGGAGGAAGATGAGGTGTACAAATGACGAACCATGGTTGAGCTCTGCCTATGGAACCACATTCAGCCTCCACCCGGTTTTGCATTGCGCCACCAAATCTTGCAACTTTATCAATACAGCTACCTTGTATAAAGGAATTCATTCGTTCCAAATGAAATTATGTTAAGCAAATTTTCCTTTATACAAATATCCCATAGGAATGCATTGAAAACAGAGTAATCCCTAATCGCGATCATTTTTATATTGTACGGATTTGCCCCATAGGCAATTCTGTTAAGCATATTTCCCCTATCTCTGGATTTTTTTATGTTGTACAGATTTTATGTCATACAAACTGTTTGTTATATGAGGATCCACTGTATATGGGTGGCATGGGCTATTGAGTAGAGCAGTAGAATTTGCTTTGAGTTTGTTTATTTACAGAAGAGCACAATCAATGAAGAGATTCACATTACATTCACGTGAATCATTTTGTTAGTTCAATTTTCTCACTTCAAGAAGGAAAGTTATCAACACTAGCAACAGCAGTTTGACATGTTTACCAGCACTGTACATAGCATTTATTAGCATAGCTCTTCTAGAGCTAATGTGAAGTTGTTCTCATAGGAGTTCAGCTCAACTGACCCTATGGATAAATATACAGAGCATCTGGCCTGCATCACTCCTTTTTAATCTGTCACATGGTCAGTAACAGCATCCTGAAACAATTGTTTCTAGACTTGACCATCTACTCTTCGAATCCTTTGTTCTCCTTCATTGTATGGTGTCCACAGCCTTCACTTGGCGTCCCTCTTCAACATTATTGAACACAAATCACACTAACTGTGTCTTCCAGAGTCGTCTTTAAGAAGTGCACTCAGTGTGGCAGCATGATTAGCTTTCTTTTATAATTTAGGGTCATTGTTGGTTTGCTTATGTCTGTCTTTGGAACTGATTATTATTTTTTTTGTGTACTGTATTATGGATTTTTTATATCTGTTAACCGCCTTGAGTGCCTTTGGGAAAATCCGGCGGGATATAAATAAATAAATAAATAAATAAATAAATAAATGATTCCTCAAACTGATCACCACTCCAAGTACATGTTCTATCTATTGTAGTAGAGGACCATACCGGTACAGTGGATCCTTGTATAACAAACTGTTTGTATAACATAAAATATGTACAACATAAAAAATTCCGGAGATAGGGGAAATTTGCTTAACATAATTGCCTATGGGGAGAATCCATACAGCATAAAAATGGGGATTACTCTGTTTTCAATGCATTCCTATGGGAAATGTGTATAAAGGAAAATTTGCTTAACATAATTTCATTTGGAACGAATGAATTCCTTTATACAAGGTACCACTGTAGTTATATTTCCAGGCTTCCTCTTAAGGAACAGGCCACATAGTATCAAGCTCTAGAGCAACTCCCAGAAGCTTCCACCACTTGCAGTGATAGAAGGGATTTCTGGGAGTTGCAGTCCAGGAACATCTGGGGACCCACAGGTTGAGAACCACTGCTCTAGAGCCACCAAAGATTAGTGTTATAGACTTCTTCCCTTTGGCTGATCAGTTATTTGTGCCTTTGCTAACACCGCAGTCTTCCACACCATCTGCTTCATTATTATGTAAACTAGAACTCTTCTACGTTGAGGGCTCCTCATCATGAACATGTATGCTCACAGTTTCCCTCCAACAAGAAGAATACATACAAGAGGAAAGGGAGACCCTTTCCACATCAACCTCCTCTCCTAGCACTTCCGACAGGGATCAACTGTCATTTTCAGAATCACTGCATCTGCTGTTAGCACCCGTGTGCTTCAACGAGGTCTCAGAACTTCCCAACGTTCAGCTTTGCATCATGACGTCCCCAGGCCCTTCTATACCTCCTACAGTAGGGGTGGAACCTTCGGCTCTCCACATGTTTTGGAACACTGCTCCCACATTTCTTTATCATTGGTGATATATGCTTGGAATTTCAGTGGTTGGAGTCCCAAAACATCTGGAAGGCCAAAGGCTCCCCACCCCTGTGCTAGTTTATCTGGAAGTTGAGTCATAGCTACTGGGCTTCTTTTTTCTTGAGAAAGAGAAACGTTTCGCTGCTCATCCAAAGAGCTTCATCAGTTTGTGGCCTCTTATTCTGAGGGTGAGACGATTGAGTCATCGCTCACTCAGTGGCCCAATAGCAGCTCATCCTCTGTGCTCTCAGACTTTGAACCCACCTTGGATCATTTTTTGCAGTTGACTACAGGAACTGAGGGAAGGCATGAGCCTTGTGGATGTATATGCAGAGCCAAATAGTCAGGACTCCCACTGAAATGCTTTTGCTTTACCTCTAGAAGATTCTGAGACATGTTGTATGTCAGGGGTGTCCAAACTTCGGCCCTCCAGATGTTTTGGACCATAACTCCCACAAGTCCTTTGTCATTGGCAGTACAGTGGACCCTTGTATAACAAGGTTTGTATAACATAAAATCTGTACAACATAAAAAAATCTGAAGATAGGGGAAATTTGACTAACACAATTGCCTATGGGACAAATCTGTACAACATAAAAATGGGATCACTCTGTTTTCAATGCATTCCAAAGGGAAATTTGTATAAAGGAAAATTTGCTTAACATAATTTCATTTGGAACGAATTAATTCCTTTATACAAGGTATCACTGTACAGGCTTGGAATTCTGGGAGTTGTGGTCGAAAACATCTGGAGGGCCAAAGTTTGGACACCCCTGTTGTATGTCAAACCTGCAAAAGTGCATCCATGATCACTGGAAGAATTACAGTCAAGAAAAAGCAATCTGTTCTTTTCTTCTTGTCCTTTCTGTGTTACTATGCATAATCCAGTGAAAACGATAATCCTTGTTGCATCCTCTTTGGACAATCCATAGTCTGTATGGGTAGATCTATTGTGGTTATCGATTTTAAATTATGTTGCATGTCTTTCTTTATTTCATTGAGTTTCTCTTTGTTGCTGTAACCTTTTCAGGACGGAATGCTCTGCACCTAGCTGCGAAATATGGACATGCGCTTTGTCTACAAAAACTGTTGCAGGTACTGGATGCTTGGAACATTGTTTATTCCATGTAAAAAGTAAACATGGTCTACAGTCATTGTTTGGGCACCCCCCCAAAAAAAACCCAACCAAGTAGAAAACAGACCAGAGTTAAGCCAGTAACACCTTTGTTTGTGTGAAACATCCTGTATCATTAAAGTGTTTCAGCTGCTTACAGAGTCTAACAGTGAACTTCAAATCTTGTAATTTAGTGGCCAAGGAACCCTTTGCATGCAGCTATTCCAGGTTAAGGTCCCAAGCTCGTCAGAGAGATTTGGATAGTATACCCGTGTTTCCCCAAAATTAAGACACTGTGTTATATTTATTTTTCTCCCCAAGAAGATACACTAGGGCTTATTTTTGGGGTAGGTCTTATTTTCGGGGATTTTCAGAGATTTGGATAGTATACCCGTGTTTCCCCAAAATTAAGACACTGTCTTATATTTATTTTTTCCCCAAGAAGATAAAATTAAGCTTACACTGTCTTATATTTATTTTTTCCCCAAGAAGATACACTAGGGCTTATTTTTGGGGTAGGTCTTATTTTGGGGAAACAGGGTATCTTTTTGAAACCCAGAGGTACTATTGGTACAGTGGACACCATGCTGAGCTAGACCGAGAGCAACGGGTGGTTTCTGTGTCTGGCACCTTTCTGTTCCGCCTGCAGAATTTTTACTAAAATGCTATTATTAAAATGTTTTTGAAGGACTCTTGGCATTTTCACATTTATTTATTTTGCCACATTTCTCCATTTATAAGATGCAGGCTTTTCCCCCTCATATGGTGAAGTTAAAAATTGATGGTTGGCTTATACATGGAGGGTGGGATTGACAGACTAAGAAAGAGGAGCCCACACTGCCTCCGCCGCTACTCGCCAGGTCTAGGGCAAGAAGATGGGGAGGATCTGAGGCAGGCATGAGCTTTCAAACTCCTTTCTTTGCCTGAGTGAGAAAAGCAGAGGCAAACCACCACCACCCAAGACCGCTCCTCCACCCCACCCCAGTCTCAAAATGCTTGGCCTGGCCTGACTCAAAGTTGACACAAAAAGCCCCCTTCATGAGGGGAGGGGGAAACTGACCACCATAAAGAACATAAGAAGAGCCATGCTGGATCAGGCCAAAGGCCCATCTAGTCCAGCTTCCTGTATCTCACAGTGGCCCCGCCAAATGCCTCTGGGAACACACAAGACTAGACGTCTGTCTCGTGATAGCACTCCCCTGCATCTGGCCCTCGAAGTACCCTGGTTTTAAGCCTGAAGATTACACATCTCCATCATGGTTTGTAACCTGTGATGGATTTTTCCTCCCCAGGAATCCGTCCAATCCCCTTTTGAAGGCATCCAGGCCAGATGCCATCACTACATCCTGTGGCAGGGAGTTCCACAGACTAACAACTAACTAAGAACTGGCACTTTTCCCTGCCCCCACTGGCTTGGCCTTTCCGCGCTCCCCATGCCTGCATCCCTCGCCTCTCTCCCGTGGGTGGCAGCAGAGGCAGGGGTGGCCACAAAGAGTCTGGCAAGGTGCCATTTGAGTGGTCTGTGTCTCTCTTCCTCCTCCTCCTCCTCCTCCTCCTCCTCCTGCTCTGGCACTGCCAGACAGATGGAGGAAGAAAGACTGGCAGGAAGAAAGGAAGTGACTGCCAGGAAAACACTGTCGTTTTCTGTTTCCTTGGAACACAGCTAGGAATGGTTGCTGTACCTTCCAACCGTCTTCTTGCCCTGGACCTGGTGGGCAGCAGTGGTGTGGGCTCCTCTTTCTCAGCTTCCTTCACACTGAAGGTGAGAAAGACAAGTTTGTGCCACTGCCAACCCGCCTAGCAAGTCCAGGGCAAGAAGACAGGGAGAATCTGTCCCAGATGGGTTCATCTTTCCGTAATTTTGGATTGGAAAGTGGATATCGTCCTACACCTGGGAATGTCTTATAGACAGGGGGGAAACGGTATTTAAAATACAGTGGTACATTAACTTGCAAATTTAATCCGTTCCGAATATATGCTCTTTAGTCGAATTACTCTTAAGTCGTGGTTCCTATCTAAAAAATTGAAAAAAATAAGTTAAAAAATAAAAAAAATGAAAAAGAAATTTGTAAGTCGGGCAGACCATATCTAAAATTTGTAAGGTCACAGTTAAAATGCCAACAGTTTTCTGCTCTTAAGTCGAATGGCTCTTAAGTCGAGCTGCTCTTAAGTTGGGGTACCATTGTACTCTTACCCTGCCTTTCTCCTTAAGAAGAATCCAAGGCGGCTTACATCATTAAATATATATACAGCTAAAAATAGAAATCATGGATTAGTTACAGCTCTCGTGCTGTTTTGATTCTTAAACCTTTAGCCTCGTCAAGATAAAATATGTCTGATTGTTTTGATAGTACAACTGCCCCACAGAAAATGTGGATCTGCAGGGACGGACAGCTCTTCATGATGCAGGTAAGAAAAGGAACTCTTTTGCAGTGGTTCTTGTGAATGCAGTTTAAAAAAAATGTGTTTTCAACCGGGAAAGTGAACACAGGAAAGCATTGCTCCAGGTGTACATTTATTCATTCATTTCAGTTTAGTAGCAAATTGCTACTCCGGTGGCTATACAACAATATGGAAGCATAATTTATAAAGACAATTTTGGTGGCAAAAAAAACTATTAATCAGTATATGAAGATATCCCTTCTAGTTATTAGGTCCTGAAGGCCACCAATGTCAAAAGTATTGGAGAGGTAGAAAAGAGTTGCCTCTCTTTCTTTTATACTATGTCTATACTCCACAAGGTCAGTAGAGGCATAGGTAGGCTACTGGCTGTATGTCAGGGCTAACGTCTGCAAACTATCAGCGTCATTGTTAAGGTACTGCTTGTGATCTGTGATGTAACTGGGGGGAAACTAGCTTGGTGATTTTTTTAAAGAAACTGTGTGGAAGAGAAACCATACCAGTGCTCAGTCCATGATAAAAGCTTCACTTGGAAAGAATATCTTGCTGTATATAGTGGGCATTTTAATTAAGAGCAGTTTTAAAAACTATAACAATATTATTAATGAACACACTGAAATAATATTTCTTAGCAAGCAGTTATTTGCCAAAAGCATAGCAGAAAAAAATGACAAGAGAGTGTTACATTCACAGGACCTGTATCAACTGTAGCATCCAAGTTAGAGCAGGTCTGAGCAATTTTGCTGCATCGTGTTCAGATTCTTCACAGCAGGCTATTGAAAAAAATTGAATTACAAGGGAAATCTGCAGGGCCGGGAAGCTGTCAAAATAACCTGTCTGTCAACCCGGCCAACAGCCATTTGATTTTCACAGCTCTGCCTCCTGGCAGATTTCCCTTTGTAATTAATTTTTTTGCAGTTCAAGGCATTCGTTATGCAAGGCATCACCGTACATTTAGATAGGCTTGAACATCAAAATGATCTAGATGGGCTTGAGCATTGGGTTGAAAGCAACAGAATGAAATTCAAGAGTGATAAATGCAAAGTAATGCACCTAGAAAAAACGAACTGAGCACACAGCTACAGGATGGGGGATACCTGACTCTTAGTAAGAAGGACCTTGGAAACATTGTAGATCAAAAGCTGATCTAAATGAGCCAACAGCATAATGTAGCTACAAAAAAGGCAAATGCTATTTTAGGCTGCATTAATAGAAACATAGTTTCCAGATCCCACGAGGTGCTAACTCTCCTTTATTCAGAAATGGTTAGGCCAGGCATGTCCAAACTTTGGCCCTCCAGATGTTTTGGACCACAACTCCCACAGTCCTTTGTCATTGGGAATCTAAGCTTAGAATTCTGGGAGTTGTGGTCCAAAACATCTGGAGGGCTGAAGTTTGGACATGCCTGGGTTAGGCCTCATATGGACACCGCACTTCATGAAGGATGCTGAGAAACTGGAGCAAGGGTGATGTGGGGGCTGGAAACTGAGTCTTAGGAGGCAAGCGTCGCCTTGAGAAAAGGATATGAAGGGGGAGACATGATAGTACTTTTCAAATACTTGAACGGCTGTCATACAGAGTTGGGCAGAATCTGTTCTCAGACAGTCCAGTGTGCAGGAGCACATGACAAGAGACTCAAGTTAAGAGATCCCAGCTTTTGGCTGAATATATTAGGAAAACCTTCCTAACTGTTACAGTGGTACAACAGTGGTACCAATTACATCCAGAGATGAAGAGTGCTCCCAAAACTGCAGGCATTCAGGAAATTTAGACAGCCACCAGGCAAGTATCCTTTGATGTGTATCCCTGCCTTGAGCAGAGGGTTGGACTCAATAGTCTTGTAGACCACTTCCAGCTTTATGATTCTAAACAGGTCCCTGTTTCATGGTTGGGGCCAGATACCTTTTGGACAGACCCGATGGTTGTCATAGAGGATATGACAGAGAGTGTTCTGGTGCTGCGCTGATATATAAGTCAAAACAATGAGCAACGAAGTCCTAAGCCCCCTTAAACAAAATCTCAGCATGGATGTTGAAGGCTTCCAGGACAGTGAGCTACCTGGACGTCAATGCCATTATCAAGACCAGCACAGATGGTTAAGAAATGGAGACTATTAAGCAGTAATGTGGGTGGTGAATGAACAGAATCTATATTGTCCAGGATTTCCACTTCCAGTTATAAACACTTGAATCCAGAGAATTGTTGAATATTATTGAAGAGGACAGGCTCACAAGAGATCACTGCAACTCTGCCTCCCCGTTTCTCATATTTTGCTCGCTGCTGCTCAGGGAACCCTGGTGGGCAAAGCAAAGTGAGATTAACCTGCTGGCCTCATCCAAACAGGTCTCTGTAGCCATACTGAGCATTTGTTGTCAGAAATTCAGTTATATTATGAAGATGATGGCAACTAGATGCTATTAAAGCAGATTAGCATCTTGATCCACAAATGAAATTTCCTCTTTGTTGCTAACAGTGTCACATACTTCTGTTTTCCAAAGCAATGTCAGATTGTCCATCTAGCGTACAGTTGCTGTGTGACCACGGAGCCTTGGTGAATGCCAAAGATGCAGTAAGTATTATCAGCCCCTTTCAGAGTATTCTCCCTGAGTAGACCAAATTAATTGCAATTTCTTTGATGTTTGCCCTTTCTTTCTGTCTAGGATGGGAGGACACCACTGGTGCTGGCCACTCAGATGTGCCGTCCAACCATATGTCAGCTTCTGCTGGACAGAAATGCTGATGTTAACGCAAGAGACAAGCAGAACAGGTAATTGTGTTGGTCTAGTACCTGAAGTAGATGCAACCATATGCTTTTAAATAATTCTTTCTGATATCTTAAGCAGTGAAACAAATGTTCGATCAGATGTGAGTAAACTTGCTTCAAAGCAGAAAAGATCTGAGCAGAGATGGGTGTTTTGCTTCGGAAGGGTTCCGGTTCCGAAATGAAACATGGCAGCACAGCTGCCGTTGGGAACCAGGAACCGGCCTCTGGAATGAAATCAACCACTGACTTAATTTCCTTTGGGTCAATCAGGAAGCAGTCTGCAATACGTCATTGTTCCTTCTCTCTGGCGCTGGCCAATCAGACAGGGAGGTGGGATGATGCATGTCCTTGCACAGCTCCTGATTGGCCAAACTGGGGTGCTCATAAACCGAGGTGCCACTGTAGTTTTCTTCATGATATAGATTCCCCAATATATCATTTTTTTATTTCCTGGAATTTTATTTCAGTTGTCTTTGGATCTCTTCTTGCTCCATATTTCTCACTAAAATTTTGGCTTTTTCACCGTTCACTTTCATCCCAACTATTTCTCCATATTCTTTTATTGTATCTAGCCATTTCTCAGCTGAATTATTTTGTTCTTCCCATATAAATAATAGATAATTAATGAAGGCCTGTAATTTATATTCTTCAACTTTAATTTTCAGTCCTTTATTTCTTTACTACTCCTGACCATTTCTGTAAGAACTTCCAGTGTCAAGATAAATAGAAGTGTATATAAGAGACATCCTTGTCTTGTTCCTTTTTTTGATTTGAATTTCTTTTTTGTTTTCCATTAATTTTAATTTTCCCTTTTTGTTTCATGTGTATGGCCCTTATTAAATTCATAAATCTTTCTCTAATTCCCATGGCTTCTAGATGTTGTACAGTGGTGCCTCAAGTTACGAATGCCCTTAGTTGCAAAAACAAAATTCGAGAAATCTGTCTGGGGACGCAGTGCACCCTGGGAATGGAAGTCTTCCATGAAAACATTGAGATAACGAAATTTTCCTATGGGATGCCTCGAGATACAAAAATCTTGTGGAAGGCTTCAATTCCCACGGTGCATTGCGCCCCATTTGATTTCGAGTTATGAAAATTTAAAGACGTGAAGCATCACGAGGAACAAATTAACTTCATAACTCAAGGAACCACAGTATCGTAACATTCCAATTTGCATTGTTAGCCACTTGTATACAGTCGTCTCTCGCCCTTTCGTGGTTCATATACTGAGGTCCCGCCATATCGCGGGACCACAGTATATGGAAAAAGGCCCCCTGGGGTAAGGGGGGGAAGCCTATTTCAGGCCTCCCATACTTCCTCCAGGGCTGGCACTGCCCCAAACAGGCCTGCCTTTCCAGGCCTTCTGAAGGCACCAAAAGGTCCTCCCTGCGAACCGCAAGTGACCTTCGGTACTGGAAGTCACTTCCAGTTTGCAAGGAGGCCCTGGGAAGGCCCTCACAGGCCCGTTTGGGGCAGCACCAGGCTGGGGATAAGTACAAGAGTCCCCAGCTAGGCCCCCCAGGCCTGATCTGACCTGCATCCGCATATTGCGAATTTTCAATTATCGCTGGTCGGGTCAGGTCCCTAGCCCCCGCGATAGGCAGGGGGTTACTGTATCTCTAAGGACACATTTGGGTGCAAGTACAGTAGCACCCCCTTTCTTTTTCCAGCAAACTGATATTGAGAAGCATATTGCCTCTAGCTCTTGAGGAATATTTAAGCATATGACTAGTAGCCATTTATGACCATGAATTTGCCCAGTCCCTTTTTAAAGCCTTCCAAGTTCGTGGCATTATTACCTCTTGTAATAGCGAATTCCATTCTTTGACTTGATGCTATATAAATAAGTACTTGCTTTGGTCATTCCTGAATCTGCCACCATTCAGTTTCATGGATGGTACCACAGAGTTGTAAAAAAGAATCTTTGAGCGCCATCCAGTGAAACTGGAGTTCTAATAAGAGAACTGAGTTGCTGAAATTCCTGTTCGTTAAGTTATGCTTCATAAGGCTGACCACATCAGCAGCCATGGTGGTTTTTCAGAAATAAAACATTTTCTGTTTTCCCTGAAGGTCTGACGCTTTCACAGAGTGCTTAATGATCAGGAACCCACTGGAGAGTTTAGGACGCGGGTGGGAGTCTTTAATTATTGAAAATGACAGCTTCTGTCTTTGATATGAGTTATTAAAGACTCCACATGAGCCTCGGGGCATCAGTAGCAATCAGCAATGCTTTATTTCTAAAAACAAAATCAACAAAATCAACTTCTGGAACAAGATTTTAGCCAGTAGGTTATTTGCACCATATGTGATTCTGTTCCAGAGCTGTACGGCAATGGAACCAATTACCTCAAAAGGTGGAGAGTGCTCCCGAATTGGAGGCATTCAAGAGAAATTTAGACAACCACCTGGCAGGAAACCTTTGATACATATTCCATTATTGGCCATGGGGTTGGACTTGATGGTCTTATAGCCTCTTCCTACTTCACTGTTTTATGACTCTATAAGGGAATCATACCTGCCATGGTCTTAAGGCAGGGGTGTCCAAACTTCGCCCCTCCTGATGTTTTGGACCACAACTCCCAGAATTCTAAGATTAGATTGCCAACGACAAAGGACTGTGGGAGTTGTGGCTCAAAACATCTGGAGGGCCGAAGTTTGGACATGCCTGGTCTAAGGAGTGAAAATAGGTCACGTTTTTCCATTCCTATTTCTGATGTGCACCTACAATTTACTTTTTCATCTTTAGGACTGCCCTGATGCTCGGCTGTGAATATGGCTGCAAGGACGCGGTAGAGGTTTTACTGGAAAATGGTGCAGATGTCAATTTGGTTGATGCCCTGGGTCATGACTGCTCTTACTATGCGCGGATTGGTGACAGTGTTGAAATCTTGGCTTTGCTAAAGCCTGCTATAGATGAGCACAATAAAGGTATGTGTTGCTTGTGTTTCGTGGTAGGAGTAAAAGCGGTGTTTCTCTCTGTACTTCCAGTCTTGACAGCAATAGAGTTCTGATGTGGAATGCCTAGGGAGCATCAATCTAGGGGCACTCAACGTTTCTCCTTTTTAAATTAACAGCAGGGCAGCCTTTGTAGTCACCTGCATCTGTTCCAAATCTTAAAGTGTTTGTCATAGTATCTGGGGACATCCTTTCCTCCAGACCACCCTGGTACCTTCCTCTTTTTATGGTCTGCAGTGTATATCAGCCCTGCCAATGTTATCTATTCTATAGTACACTTTGGAGAAAGGTAAAGATAAACATCTGGAGGGCATCTTGCTAGAGAAAGCAGGTTCTGTTATAAGGATGAAATAATGCTCACATGCTGTTACAGGGGTGAAGTAAGAGTATTAAACACTGTTTCTTTACAAATAAATAAATATTCAGCTTTACCTCATTTCCTTTTATGTTAGTGGTTCCCAGTCTGGAGTTATAGGTGTTCTTGGATGGTGATGCCCACAGATCGTCATCACCAATTCTGCTGGCCGGACTTTTTGGGTGCTGGATTCCAAGAACACCTGAATTATTGAAGGTGTGTGTGTGTGTGTGTGTGTGTGTGTGTGTGTGTGTGTGTGTGTGTGTGTGTGTGTGTGTGTGTGTGTGTGTTGTGTCGTTACAGTCATGACTGACCCTTCGTGACTCCACGTCCATGGAGTTTTCTTGGCAGGAATACTGGAATGGCTTGCCAGTTCCTACTCCAGTGCCTCCAGCACCTAGTATTCCTTGGAGGTCTCCCATCCAAGTACTAACCAGGGCCGACCCTGCTTAGCTTCCGAAATCAGGCGAGATCGGATGTCCTTAGGTGAACCTTTAAATCAGGCATGTCCAAACTTCAGCCCTCCAGATATTTTGGACCACATTTCCCACAGTCCTTTGTCATTGGCAATCTAAGCTTAGAATTCTGGGAGTTGTGGTCCAAAACATCAGGAGGGCTGAAGTTTGGACATGCCTGCTTTAAATTACCCACACAAAAACAGCTATTGACAGAGGTCTCCATTTAATCCTTCAGGTCTTTCCTAGCACATATGGTTCCAAATTCCCCTTACGTTTGTAGTTTCTTCAGTTGCCTTTGATCACTCAGGCGATCAGGTGGAGATGAGGAAGGGACATCCCTGCTTTTGCCCGGACTGGCCACTTGCCCAAACAGGAGGACCCAGTGTGCCAGTGAGTGTGGCAGCTGGCAGGGGATGGGTGGGGGGTGGGGAGGGAACATGCAACGCCGATGGTGCTGTGCATACAAATTTTGGCAAGTGGAACCACCTACACATTTGTTTTAGGCTTATATAGCATCCGTCTGTCAATGAGGTCCCTCTGGCCAGTTTACAATATTTATTTATTATTTATTTATTTATTATTGTATTTATATCCCGCTTATCTTCTAGATAGAACTCTAAGCGGCTTACAAACAGGCGGGCGGGCGCCAAACAGAGCAATAATAGTATTATAAGCAAACAATAAACAACAATTATAAACAGCCCAATATAAAAGCACATAATTAATATATTAAAAACCCTGTTGCATCCCAGAACGCCAATAAGGCATTATCCATAAATATTAAATATACAAATATGTATATAGCAAGCAACAATGCAAGTTAACAAAGCCACAAAAAAGAAATCAATAAACATAACACCATCAAGCCATTGAATACAATTAAAATATGCAAATAAAAACAGTATGGGTGAGTCAGATAAAAGTAGGGTATGTCTATACTGAAGTCATGTTCTAGCTAGCCTGTGGAAATGCCCACCTGAACAACTAGGTCTTCAAGTGCTCGTTTAAAGGAGCACACTGAGGTTGGCTAGGCAGATGTCAGGTGGCAAGTTGTTCCATAGGTGTGGGGCAACTGCTGAGAAATCCTGATTTTTTTGTTTTCTCCTTTTGGGCCTCCCTGGGCATTGATGCCCCTCAAAGGCCTGCACAGCCAACCACTGCAGCAAGGAGGCAGGATGAAGAGTCTCCGGGCTTGGTGGGCTGAGTAGGGAGACAAAGAAGTACTGGCTGAGCTAGTTTCCTTTGACTCCCATGACTCATTATAGACAGGATGTCTGAGCACGGTCTGATATCTTGTTTGGACAATCTGTGCTTTTCTAAATGTTGACGCGGCATCCCACCAGCTGTGTACCAGCAGCTGGGAAACACAGAGTCACTGCTCTGAACCAGCTGGGGTGGCCCCAGAGGTCACAAAGAAGGACAGCTTACTTACTAGTAACTCGAAATCCTCAAGGGGTCATTTGTCAACTCACACAAGTCCCCAAGCTTGTCACAATTTAGACATACTAGGCGACAAATGTTGGGGAACTGAGTAAAGCCACTAAGAAGGATTTAAAGCATACTTATTTGGGACTAAGCAGACTGAGACTCCAAAAACTGTCGGCTGCAAGGTCGGCAGCTTGGCGGTTCGAGTCCCGGGTGCCACGCAGCGGAGCGAGCTCCTGCTGATAACCCTAGCTCCTACCAACCTAGCAGTTTGGAAGCATGTACTGTATATACTCGAGTATAAGCCTAGTTTTTCAGCCCTAATTTTGGGTTGAAAAGGGGGGTCTTCGGCTTATATGCGGGTCAATACTTTTAGCCACTGAGGCAAGTTTGGGTCAGTGGCTAAAAGTCATTTTAAACATTGTGCACCACTTCTCCCCCCCCCATGTTTAAAATGACTTTTTAAAAGGTCATTTTAAAACAATGTTTAAAATGACTTTTAGCCACCAACGCAAGCACTTGCCTCGGTGGCTACAAGTCATTTTAAACATCACACACACACCAAGCTTACAAAGGAGGAATTGCCAGGCCCTGCTGCATTTCCCACCCTAGGCTTATACTTGAGTTAATAAATTTTCCCAGTTTTGGGGGTTTAAATTAGGGGCCCCGGCTTATACTCGGGTCGACTTATACTCGAGTATATACGGTAAATGCAAGTAGATAAATAGGTACCACCGTAAAAAGCAGGAAGGTAAAATAGTGTTTCCTTACAGCCATGCCGGCCACATGACCATGGACTTGCGCAACACTGGCTCTTTGGCTTGAATCCGGAGATGAGCACTGCCCCTAGAGTTGGACATGACTAGCACACATTTTTACCTTTTATTTGGGATAGGTAGGAGAAACTGTAGACACTGTAAAGCCCTGGAGTGTTTCGAACTGCTGTTCTACAGAGGCAGAGTCATCTGTGACAGTTCATAGATGACCACTCCAAGAGCTAAAGTTACATGCAAGTAACTTCTCCTTTCATGCTGTTACAGACACAAAGTATCAAACAATTATTTTCCTTTTAAAAATGGTAACTTATTAAAGGAGATTTGTTATTTATTTTCTTTCATACCTTATTCCCTTTCTGAATCCATCTAAAAACGTCTTGTGCTGTACCTGATTTTGTCACTGTACTTCATTACTATAAAGTCTGATTAGACAGTAAATTGGTAGTTATCTTTTAAAGTTACTAGAAATGTGTTCTATACAAAATATTCCTTTTTCTTTTTAGCCAGCTATGAAGTTATGAAGAAAGGGCAGCCTTTACTCAGGGTAAGGATGTGTGATCTTAAATGCATATCTTGGGAAAGGGCTATTACACATATATAACAAGTTTGAGTTCTGGAAGCATTTTATATTATTCGTATTTCGGTCATCACAAGTGGTTGCAGCCTTTCTCAGAATGAACTGGGACCAAAGAGTCAGTGTTTGCTGTGAACCCTACAGACTTGAATATAAGAACAACTCTGCTGGATCAGGGCAAAGGCCCATCTAGTCAAGCTTCCTGTATCTCACAGTGGCCCCAGCACTCCCAGATGCTTCTGGAAGCCCAGAAGACAACTAGCTACCTGTCTCCTGATACCACTTCCCTATGTCTGGCATTTTGAGGTACCCTCCTTTTAAGCCTGGAGAAAACAGGTATCCCCATTATGGCTTGTAACCTCCACTGGACTTTTCTTCCAGAAATCTGTCCCATCCCTTTTTTAAAGGCATCTAGGCCAGATGCCATCACCACATCCTGCTGCAAGGAGTCCCACAGACTAACAAAATGCTGGGTAAATGCTGGGTAGTACCTCAAAAGACGAATGCCCCTTAATATGAAAAGCTCATAAGACGAATGAAATTTCTGGGAATAGAAAACCTCGTAAGACGAATTTTTCCTATGGGATGCCTTGCAAGAGGAATTCAATGCATTCCTATGGGAACCACGTTAAACCGCGTTTTGTAGGATGGATTTTTTTGTAAAACGAATTGACCTGTAGAACGAATTAAATTCATCTTAAGAAGGCACCACTGTATTTTCTTTTGCCTATTATCACTGTCCCAACCCTCAATTTCAGTGGGTGACTCCTGGTTCTGGTATTGCGTGAGAAGGGAAAGAGCTTCCCCCTATTTATCTATTCTTTACATCACCTGAGTGGAACTCAAGAACTTAGAATCATAGAATCATAGAGGTGGAAGAGACCTCAAGAGCCATCTAGTCCAACCCCCTGCCATGCAGGAGCCCCCATCACAATATTTCCGACAGATGGCCATCCAGCCTCTGCTTAAAAACCTTCAAAGAAGGAGACTCCACCACCCTTTGTGGCAGCATTTTCCACTGCTCTAACTGTCATGAAGTTCTTCCTAATGTTCAAAATAGAATCATAGAGTTAATCATAGAATCATAGAGTTCTGTGAGTCTATAGCTGTAATGGGTGCGGTCAGCTGAGCATACATTGCAGTGCTGTTTTCCCTGATGATGTTTTCCTTGATTTATACTTTGACAGTTCTCTTTGTTAATACTGAATAACAGGTGACCAGTATGCGGCCAAAGTGGAGTGAGCCGAACGTCTCGGAAGAAGGAAGTTTTAAGGCATGTTGGAAAGAGCATGGGAACGTTCAGGTGAAAGAAAAGTCCTAGGCTTTGTGTACATTGCTCCTACTTTGGGCAAATTTTAGAAAGCTCCCATCTGGCAGGAATACAATTTGAACTGCAGCAAAACCAAGAAAGAATATTTTGACACTTTGAAGAGTAAAAAATTGGGTTACTGAATAAAACCTGTTAGTCTAGGAGAGTGATGGCGAACCTTTTAGAGACTGAGTGCCCAAACTGTGATTCAAAACCCACTAATGTTTGGCAAAGTGCAAAAAAGTGCAATTTGACCTGAATTCAGGTGGCTGTGAAGGGGCGATGTCAGGTGCCCACAGAAAGGGCTCTGAGTGCCACTTTTGTCACCTATGCCATAGGTTCGCCAACACTATTCAACCCAAGGGAAAGGCTTGGGTTGAAGCATCAACAGGAGATGGATTTTCATCTGTTAACAGGCTGGATACCATGCCTTGAAGTATTCATAGCCTCCAAATGTATGACAGGATAGCAGCTATTAGTGGCCATCGGCCATTTTAAAAAATGGTGGCCGCTAGCTTTATTTGAATTTGTTAACTGTTCTCTAGATTTTTATCTTTGGGATAAGTGACATAGAATTTAAGAAGCTTCTTTTTATTCAAGGGATTGGAAAGTGAGAATGAAAATTTAAAAGGAAAACTGAGAGAGATCCAACAGGAACATGGACTGCTGCTAAACAGAATAAGTCAGCTGCAGCTACAACTGAACGAGGTAACAAAAGATAAATGTGTAATGATGGATAAATTTGTAATCATAGTTTAGAAGGCTTAATTATGCTACTTCTGTTATGTTAACTACATTTAAAATCCTTATATTTGCTTCCCCAGCAGCTTGTGTATTTCCAATCTATAAAGTTAATATTAGGAAACAAAGTGGTTGTTACAGGAAATTGTTCAGTGTTTGCTTCCACGCCTGCTCATAATTATCCTTGTTGTGACAGGTATTTTTTGGCTTTTTTTCCCAATGCATAGCAACTTAAAATTTATTTTTTATGTTTGCTTGTCACTCTGCTCTGAAAACAACCAAACCAGTCAGTATGCATAATTCTGAACAGCAGAACTAATAAAAACCAATGAAAACATTAACCCTCATTCACATAGATGGGACATTTTAGTTACTCAGAGTCATTCACTCAAAACTACACCTACAAGACAGGTGCAGGCATTTTGCAGCAATGACACTAACGATTGCTCTGTACAGACTAGTTTTTCCAAACCATAAAATATGTAGTAAATATATATGAAGTTCAGAGATTGCTTCACTACAAAATTATATAAACGTTCCCTCAGAAACTAAGTATGACTGTGCATAGCAAGAGCATATAAGTTACTGATATATAGTAGGACCCCTGTATCAACTGATTCATTATCCACTGATTCAGTTATCCACGGTTGGCAGAGGAAAAAAATTAAATAATTCAGCATCCCCAAAGCAAGCTATTGTCACAAACAGCAGTTGTAAAGCAAGCTACTGTCACAAAACAGCAGCCATAAAGCAAGCTACTGTCAGGAAACAGCAGCTTGGGGGTGGGCGGGCATGCGTTCTCTCTTATCCATGGTTTTCATTATCCACGGCAAGGCCTGGAACCAATCCCCAGTGGATACAGAGGTCCTACTGTACTGGGTCAAGCATGTAGCCAGAAAACAGCACATCTTCTCATACCTTTACTGAGACATATAATTTTCTGTTGAAAATTGGCTTTTGATCCACAGGTGTCGTAGGTATATAAACTGGAGCTAGTTTATCCACAGGTGTGGTAGGTATATAAACTGGAGCTAGTTGTCCAAATGACTGGACAAAGTAGGATGATCTAATTTCACAACCCATGCTTTCCTCTAACCTTATATATCATATTTATAGACCAGCATTCAATATTAATACAGTACTGCATATACATTTTATTGGTTTATTTTTTCTGTACTGATTTAAAACATGTATCCAGAGATGCTTAGATGGTGAAAGCTGTTGTTTGAATGCTATTACTATAAATAATAGCCTTTGGAAAAAACTTGGCAGATCTAGACTTCAGTTGAGAAAATGGAAAAAATGTGTCAGCTGGTATAAAGAAAATCTGTCAAGCACTATCTTGCACAGGAAAAGGCTTCTTCCCATTTCTGGATTGTGGATTGTTCCATACGATTAATTTAGCATAACAAAATGGATCAAATTATAATTGTGGTAACATGCAAAAATCTCTAACTGCAAGAATCATAGGGAGATTAAAACATAATGTGTAAAAAGGGGCCATATCTACAAGGTTCCAACATGACTAGGATGGATGCAATATCATTAAACTCTCCACCAACATCAGAGTGTTGTAAGTAGTATCTTCCAAATCATGGAAGTATTCATGGAACATAAGAAATCAATGTAACATAAATAATAACCACAACTTTATTAGCACATTTCAGTGCCAAAATTAGAAAAAGGCCACATGGATCAGCAATATTTTTTGAAACAGGAATTTAATACCTTTTCTTAAAGCACAAATTCCAATTTCATTGTAGTGGTACGTTAATGAAATTTCTGATTTAAAGAACACTCTGTGGCTCAAGAATTTTCATCATTATTCTAATACTGATACCTGAAGAGGTGAACCAGCCTGTTTTGCAGCTTTTGTTTCAGAACCATTACAGTAACAGCTTGAGTTTTTCGGGCTGTTTGACTGTGTTCTGGAAGTTTTTCTTCCTGACCTTACGCCAGACTCTCTGGCCAGCATCTTCAGAGGGCAAGGAGCTCTGGGAACTAGGAGTTCTCTCTGTGCTCGGGGGTATATTTCGTCAACCGATTTATTTGTTAACAGGCATTTGTAATCCGAGGCATTACTGTACTTCTAGTTCTTTGATCAACGTTTATGTTGGACAGATTACAATTTGTAATATTTGAAAAAGCCATGTAGCAAATGCAGGAGCAGAGGATCTTTTGTCAAATTGCAACAATAGCTTAGAGCTCTGAATTTTCATAGTCTTAGATATGATTTTGAGTATATGTTTCTGTTCTGTCTTTCAGGAGCAAATGATTACTGATGATCTCGAAAGTGAGGTAAGGAACAAGTGAAATAGGTTTCACTTTTTACAGTTAGTAGACCCAATGCTAGTAGAATATTATGCATTGAAAGTATTCCTGACAGAGCTCATGAAACTCCTGATTTAGGCAAGCTCATATTAAGAATCAACTAGTACTCCAGTAAGATTGAACCCGTGCAGAGAACCAATTTTATTTGGTAAATATCAAAGCCATAAATGCTGGACGTTACCGTACTTTTCTGCTTATGAGACACTATTTTTTTCCTGAAATTATTAGGCTAAAAATTGAGGGTGGGTGAACTGTGGCAGCCGTGTGGGCTCCTTTTTCATAGCTTCAATGTGAAGGAATCTGAGGAAGAATAGCCCATCGTAACCCTAAATTCCACACTGAGCCAGTTCAATTTTTCTAACAACTCGTGTCCACAGAACACAGAATTCCTGGAGCAAATCTCTGTCTCTTCCTGCCCCCACTCTCTGTTTCTAACACTTACTAGAAGCTAACACAAACTTTCCTTTTCTCTTGGAAAAGCTGACTGTTGCTTTTTTTTTTAAATAGTTATTTATTTAACATTCACCTAGCAGGCAGCAGTGGCAGCGTGGTCTCCTCTTTCTCAGTTTCAATGTGAAGGAAGCGGAGAAAGAGGATCCCGGGGTATAAGACCCCCCCACACACACAAACACACTCACTTTTCCAACCCAAAATTGCAGATTCACAACCAGGTAGTTCTCTCCTCGTCTTATTTCCATGTATAAGATGGGTCCAGGGCAAGAAGATAGGGAGGTTCTGTCCTGAACAGGCTCCTCTTTCTCCTCTTTTTGCAATTTTGGGTTGGAAAAGTGGGGCGTCGTCTTATACTTGGGAGCGTCTTGTAGACAGAAAAATACGGTACCAAAGAGGGGCGTCGTCTTATAATTGGGAGCATCTTATAGACAGGAAAATATGGTACCAGAAACATTTCTGGCATCTGATCTGAACGATTTCCAGAATAATATCTCTTGTTGCCTAAACGTTGCCAGGTACGCCCTGTAATGATGGATCTCTTGTTGACTTTCAGAAGGCTGATCTCAAGAGGCTTTTGATGGCAAAGGAAAAACAGCACGAGGAAAGCTTGCGAATGCTTGACGCTCTCAAATCAAAGCTGAGATTCTATGAGGTAGGCCCCTTAAATAAGAAAGCCAGTATCCACTTCGGGCAGCCTTGAAACCATTTTAATAGGATCTGGGAGCTCTATAATTAGAAACTCTGTATCTCGAGGGTTCAACTCCCAGACAGTGTCTCTTGGTAAAAATCCTCTCAAATCAATGAAACCTTGATTTTTCAAGAGTCATGAAATGAATAAAACATTTTCTGAATGTTATCTGCAATGACTTAAAAAGGATTAAGTTTTACTCCACCTTCTCATTTGTGAATCAACTATTATAACTCTCTGAACCAAACATCTTTTTTTCCTCAATTCCAGCATGACCAAGCAGGATCTGGAAGCATTTTTGGTTACAGTAAGTATATTTGTTTCTTTGCACATTTATTAGAAGAACAATATAAAGCACTTGCATCAGTGGCTAAAAGTCATTTTAAACATCACACACCGCTCCCCCAGCTCACAAAGGAGGGGCTGCCAGGCCCTGCTGCATTTCCCACCCTAGGCTTATACTCGAGTCAATACGTTTCCCCAGTTTTTGGGGGTTAAATTAGGGGCCTCGACTTATACTCGGGTCAACTTATACTTGAGTATATATGGGTAAGCTTATGTGGACTGTCTTTCTCTTTATCATTTATTATTCATTTATTTACTGTATTTTTCCATCTATAAAATACACCATGTATAAGACCCCCACACTTTTCCAACCCAAAATTAGAGTTTTGCAACCAGGTGGTTCTCTCCTCGTCTTACTTCAGTTTATAAGACGACCCTCGGTTTTTAGTCTAACAATATTAGACAAAAATATACTCTTATACACAGAAAATACTGCATGTTTTTTTCTACAGTGAGCTCAAGGCTCACTTTATCTCCACAAGTACTCTGTGAGGTAAGTCAGGCTGTGAGAATGTGTTGCGTGGCTAAGGAGGGGTGTGAACCTAGGTCTCCTGAGCCATGAGCCAGGATTCTAGCCACTAAGCTACACTTCATTTATCCGAATCTGGAAGTTTTGTCTTAAATATGCTCTTATGTGATGCAGTGTAAAGGTGAAATGAACTGCAATTCATAAAATCTGATTTCATAGTGGTCTTATGTTTTGCTATTACAATATAACATAATTACAGTACTCATCTGAAAAATATTTTACACATAAATTGTTATCAAATTAGACAGTGGATATGTTTGTTTCATTTTTCTGAAGGGAAAGAAGATGGTTTGCTGCGTCAGGATACAGTGCATTCTGCAGAATCACAGGTAATCTGTTCTTTGATTTTTTGGGAAAATTGTATTAGTCTTAAAGTGTTCCACAGGATTATTATCTCGTAGAGCTGAAGAATGAAATGTATGGTCTTTCAGTATTCAAATACTGTAGTTATTTTAATAGGAATACAGTATAGATAGAAGTTTGAAGGGCTGTTCTAACCAGGTTAAGAAATATGTTGAGCTTCTCAACATGTCAACAAGGAAAAAAATAAAGTAAACAAAAACATTGGGGCACTCTAAAGTCTTACTACTATATTATAATGTGAGTTTTCATGGGAAAAGTTCTCTTCCTCAAACATAAGCATCTGCTAAGTTACAATATCCAAAACTACATTGCATTTTTAGAGAGTTTAGAGAGTTAAGAGAAACTCTTAAACTACCCTGTGCTACCTTGTCAGATTTGTCCTCCTCTAAGCTTTCTTACTTAGATGTTTACCATCCCTGCTACCAACTATCTTCTTACTGGGGCCAGAATCTTATTTTTTTATTGGTACATGTGTAGAAGAGAATGCAGAAATCACCGCAGCTTACCAATAGTGGCATGTTGGTTGAGTATCACCAACCATACTGGGCACCTTGTCAGGAAACTGCAGTAGTTGTGGCACTTCCTGCATTTTTTCTTATGTATATGTAGCCAATAAGATTACAATAGGACCCCCCGTATCCACTGATTCATTATCCACTGATTGTTATCCACGGTTGGCAGAGGAAATAAATAAATAAATAAATAATTCAGCAGCTGCAAAGCAAGCTACTGTCATAAAGAGCAGCTGTAAAGCAAGCTACTCTCATAAAACAGCAGCCATAAAGCAAGCTACCGTCACAAACAGCCGCTGTAAAGCAAGCTACTGTTACAAAATAGCAGCTGTAAAGCGAGTTAACTATCACAAAACAGCAGTTTTGGGGACATTGTGGCGTTCTCTCTTATCCACGGTTTTCATTATCCATGGGAAGGCTTGGAACCCATCCCCAGCGGATACTGGGGTCCTACTGTATAGCTTTGAAGTTTCCAGAACTGAAACATGAGCCTCCAGTAAACAAACCATGTACTGCTATGCTCAATGGGAACTCCCACATTTTACAGACAATCCCTATGTGAGTGATGTGAACTTTTTTTGTAGAAAAGTATTCTCTGGAGAGTAATTAATAATCCACCTGTTTGTTGTTCAAAGCATCTGCCTGGTTCATTGCCCGCTACCCACAAAAGTAGATCAATGATGAGGCCTTTGGAACTTTTGAGTCCAAGTTCATCTTCTGCCTCTGAGGTGGAGACTCTCAAGCAAGAGTTAGGCAACATGAGGAACTGCTATGAGACAGCCAGAGGTGACATAAACAAACTTCAGCTGGAGTTGTCACACAAAGCAGCCGAATGTGAAGCATTGGTGTTGGAATATGAGAAGACAAAGCAGGAATCGGACCAGCAAATAAAGCAGTTGGAAGATGCATTAAAAGATGTACAGAAGAGAATGTTTGACTCAGAGGGCAAGGTTAAGCAGATGCAGACACACTTCCTCGCACTGAAAGATCACCTGACCAACGAGGCGGCTATAAGCAACAGTAAACTGCCTGAGGAGCTGAAGGATCAGTTGAAAGACATGAAAGCAAAGTACGAGAGTGCTTCTGCGGAAGTGGGCAAGTTGAGGAACCAGTTGAAGCAGAACGAGCTGTTGGTGGAAGAGTTCAGGAGAGACGAAGCCCAACTGGTGGAGGAAAACAAGAAGCTTCAGAAGGAACTTGGCATGTTGAAGATGGAACGTGAGAGAAGGGAGAGGATGGTCTCTGTGTCAGAAGGCCAGATGAAGGAGATGGCAGCAAAGTTTGCAGACAAATATGAAAGCATGAAGAGGTCCTTATCCAGTGAAGTGGAAGAAAAGGCCCGGAAGCTAGCAGAGATGGAGAAGGAGCGTGATCAACTATATGCAGAGACTCAGCAGTTAAGGACAGAACTTGAAAGTCAGGAGACCAAATTCTCTCAGTGTATAAAGCCAGAGGAGCATAGATTCATGAAGAGCAGGTATGAGCAAAGGAGCAAAGAGCTTGAGAGAGCTTATTCAGAGTTGAAACAGACAAACCAGACACTGCAGAAGGAGACAGAGAGGACCCATGCACAAAACAGCTTGTTAAAGAAGCAAATAGAGGCCCTCAAGAGTGAGATGCAAACCCAGTATGTGCCTTTGAAAACCAATGAAGACATGAAAAAAGCAAGTGACTTAGCGACTCAAGAGCTGAAGATAAAGCTCATAGACATTAATGAAAAGTATAACAAGCACAAAGCGGAAACAGAGAAGTTGCTGGAGGAAAAGGCGTCCTTAAAAGAAACCATTAGTCACTTTCAGGCTGTTTACGTCCCATCAGAAAAATATGAGGAGGAAACGGGGGCCTTAAAATCTACTATAGATGACTTAAGTAGCCAGCTTGCTGAGCTTGGCCAAAAATACAAAGAAGAGCAAGCCAAATCATGTGAGCTTCTTTCTAAAAATTCAGTTCTTAATGATGTGATGAAAAAGCAATATGTGCCTGTTGATACCCACGAGGAGACCAAGACGACATTGAATAGCATGCTGGAGAAAACAGACCAAGAGTTAACGGATTTGAAGGGGAAAATGGAAGGGGTCAAGCAGAAGTTTGTTGAAGTAAATGAAGAAAATGGAGCATTAAAAAAGAAACTGAGAGCCCTGCAGAACCAGATGCAATGTGAATTTATCAGCACAGAAATGCATGAAAAGAAAGTTGCTTCTTTGCAGGAAACCATTCGGGAGCTCCAGGATCACAATTCTGAATTGCTATCAAAATATCAGATAAATCAAGAGGTGGTCACACAGCTGCATGCCGAGATTGAAGCCCAGAAAACAGAGCTTGACATGATTCAGGAATGCATCAAGTCAAAGTATGCTCCCCTCTCCAGCTTTAAAGAGAGAGAAGGCAACTTTGAAGCCACGGTAAAGGAGCTGAAGAGTCAGTTGCTGGAACAAGAGAAGCAGCTGAATAGGAAAGAGGAGGAAATCAAGAAACTGAGACAGGAAAACGAGAAGCTCAGGACTCGGCTCCAAGGTGTCCAAAATGATATGCAACAGAATTACATCCTTGCAGAAAAATCACACGAAATGGAAAGGATGTTTGCCCGAAAGATGGACGATTTGAACAAACAGCTGAGAGAGCTGCAGCAAAAAAATTCAGAGATCACCCAAGAGAAGGAGAGGCTTCTGGAAGAGAATGCCAGGCATCAATCAGAGGCACTGCATGTGCAGGACCAGCGTGCTCTGGTGGAGCAGTTTGAAGCCTTAGAAAGGAGATTCAGCTCCACCACCGAGGAACTGGAAGGAAAACTGAGCAGCAAGACCGCAAGTTGGGAGCAAGAGGTCCAGAAAGTGCAAGAACTTCAGCACAAGGTAGCTCATTTAAAAGCCACGTCCGTCCCTTTGGCACAGCACACGCAAATGAAAGAAAGGTTTGAGAGAGAAGTGGCCACTTTGAAAGCCAGCTTGAGAGACCAGGAGGGAGAAAATCAAGCAAGACGGGAAGAGGCTTCCGAATTGCAGTCCGAAATCCAGAGCACAAAGCAATTATTAAAGGAACTCGAAGGCCGAGAAGTGGTTGAGTTGTCAGAACACAAGTTGGTGAAGACCAAGCTAGAAGACCAAGTCCGCAGCATGGCCGAGAAGCTGACTGAACTGAATCAGAAGTTTGAGGGGATGTGTGATAAGGCTTCACAGGTGGACACGGAGGAGATGCCTACAGAAGAGGAGGAGGAACGGCTTGAGCCAAGAAGCTTTAGCATTGAGCAAGAAATCCAGGATCAAAAAGAGAGATGTGATAAGTCTCTGAGCACAATCGCAGAGCTTCAGAAGAGAATCCAGGAGTCTGCGAAGCAGGTGGAAGCAAAAGACAACAAGGTAAGATGGAGCAGGAAATAAAATCATGCTGGATATAGATAATCCAGCAAAATGTCTTTTATTCTTAGCTAAATAAATCAATAGAGCCTCTGAAATGCCATGCACTGAACTGTGTTGGAAGGCAAGACAAGCCTAAAAGAGATACTATAGTATTTATTTATTTTAGATTATTTTTATTAGTACAGCTGACTCGTCACTTAATCTTCCTCTACTTGCAATAAAACCTACCTTGGTCATCTACACAGTTTCTGTCCTGTTGCTTGGATTACTAGTCCTGTAACCCCCAAAACACCATGACTAGCAGTCAGGGACTGTGGGAATTGTAGTCCAGATAAAGTTTCGTATTCCTGCTTGCAATAAATTCAAACCTGTTTTTTTTTTTGTATGCCCATAAATAAACCATTTAAAAATCCATTTGCCTTTTTTGTGCTACAGAGTTTATTGAGATTCACAAATACAGTATATCACAGAAGTGAGTACACCCCCTCACATTTTGTAAATATTTAAGTGTATCTTTTCATGGGACAACACTGAAGAAATGGCACTTGGTGAAGCAGCGAGTAGACCGCTTGTATAACAGCGTAAATGTGCTGTCCCCTCAAAATAACACAACACACAGCCATTAATGTCTAAACTGCTGGCAACAAAAGTGAACTGACCCTCTAAGTCACAATGTCCAAACTGGGGCCAAGTAACCATTTTCCCTCCCTGGTGTCATCATGAGACCCATTAGTGTCACAAGGTCTCAGTTGTGAAATGCAAGCAGGTGTTATCGCTCTCACTCTCTCATACTGGTCACTGAAAGTTCCACATGAACTATCTGAGCGCCTGAAAAAAATGAATTGTTGGTCTTCATAAAGATGGCCTAGCCCTAGGCTATACGCAGATAGCCAAGATCACGAAACTGAGCTGCAGCATGGTGTCCAAGACCATACAGTGGTTTAACTGGACAGGTTCCACTCAGAACAGTCCTCACCATGGTTGACCGAAGAAGCTAAGTGCCTGTAGACAGCATCATATCCAGAGGTTGGCTTTTGGAAATAGATGTATGAGTGCTGCCAGTGTTGATGCAAAGGTTGAAGGGGTGGGGGTGGGGGGTCAGCCTGTCAGTGCTCAGAGCATACGCCGCACACTGCATCAAATTGGTCTGCAGGGCTGTTGTCCCAGAAGGAAGCCTCTTCTAAAGATGATGCACAACAAAGCCAGCATATGGTTTGCTGCAGCCAAGCAGACTAAAGACATGGCTTTCTGGAACCATGTCCTGTGGTGCAATGAGACCAAGATAAACTTATTTGGTTCAGATGATGTCAAGTGTGTGTGGCGGCAACCAGGTGAGGAGTACAAAGACAAGTGTGTCATGCCTAGAGTCAAGCATGGTGGTGGGAGTGTCATGGTCTAGGGTTGCATGAGAGCTGCCGGCACTGGGAAGCCACAGTTGAGGAAACCATGAATGCCAACATGTGCTGTGACATACTGAAGCAGAGCATGATCCCCTCCTATCGGAGACTGAGCCACAGGGCAGTATTGCAACATGATAATGATCCCAAACACACCTCCAAAACAACCACTGCCTTGCTGTAGAAGCTGAGGGTCAAACTTGTCTGTAGACCTAAACCCTATTGAGCATCCGTGGGGCATCCTGAAACAGAAGGTGGAGGTGCACAAGGTCCCTAAAACCACCAGTTCAGCGATGTCATCATGGAGGCGTGGAAGAGGACTCCAGTGGCAGCCTGTGAAGCTCTGGTGAACTCTATGCCCAAGAGGGTTAAGGCAGTGCTGGAAAATAATGGTGGCCTCACAAAATATTGACACTTTGTGCCCAATTTGGACATTGTCACTTAGGGGTGTACTCACTTTTGTTGCCAGCAGTTTAGACATATCTACAGAATGTGAAGAGGTGTACTCACTTCTGTGATATACTATAGATAGATAGATATATATAACATCATATTTGACTCATCTAGGTGCATCAGAATAGACTGCAGAATTCAGCTGTCCCAGGCTTCTGCAGAATTCAGCGGTGAAGCAGGAGAATGTCTGTTGTTTTGCTGGGACTTGGCTAATCCTTGTTCTCTTGCAATGCCAACACTTTGCCAGGATCACTTTGTTTAAAGCATTATTACCTCCACTCAATTGGATTACTATTTTGGGAGTTTGGCTTTGGCTTTGGCTTTTGTTTCCAATGACTGAATTTGAGGCTTAAGGACCTCTGGTTCATTGCATTTCGTAGCTTAGGAACACTCACTAAAAACTGCACCCTAGTTTAAATTATACAGTATTTCTACTCGCATTTGTGCTTCAGCTCAGGTAGGGCAGTGGGAGCAATACCTTTATACCTTTTTAGTGTTTGATTGTACAGTTTTGCCATATAAGCAAACCCAGCAGGTAATGCTGAGAAACTAATCAGTATGGCTTATGTTCTGAACTCTTGTAATGTCTCTCTCGAAGATCACGGAGTTACTTAATGACGTGGAACGGCTAAAACAGGCCCTTAACGGTCTCTCTCACCTTACGTACAATGGTGGTGTTCCTATAAGGAGGGAGAACCAACAGACTGAAATACTTCAGAACCAGGTGAAGACCCTGGAACAACAGCTCGCTGTAAGTACCTGGAAATGCTGGAAGACTAGCACAGTCAGAGGGAATGTGTGTTGGCTGCAGCTTTGCACAACTGCAGAAAGAGCACTTGCGGAGACAGATACAGGTTCTGCTTTTGTTTTTTAGAGATTAACATTCTGGTACTTATTGTTACCAAGTTGTACGGGAAAATGAGAGGGTTATGCCTACTGAATTTTGGAGACGGTTTTGATTTATATTGGTCTGGGAACACTATACTTCTTTTCCTCTTTTCACTCCCTGTGAATGTGAAGAAAGGAAATCATACCTGGAAGGATAGAAACAAAATTCAAAGAGATCTTTATAGGCTCAAGTACTGGGCATAAGACAACAGAATGAAATTTAAAAATAAGTGCAAAGGTATTTACGTAGAACAAAGAAATCAAATACACAGTTACAAGATAGATGACATGTTATTCACTAATCCTACATGCAAAAAGGATCTTGAATTGTTGTAGATCACAAGCTGAATATGATCTAACAATGTAATCACTGCTTCAGCCTCATCTTGAATACTCTTGTCCAGTTCTGGATACCATACAGTGGTGCCTCTACTTACGAGCAGTTCTACTTACAAGCAATTTGACTTAAGAGCAGAAAACCGTTGGCATTTTAACTGCTGCCTTACTAATTGTAGGTAAGGTCTGCTCTACTTACATTTTCCCCATTTTTAAAATTTTTTTAGCTATGGCTGCTCTACTTATGAGTTGTTCAGCATGAACATGCATTCGGAACAGATTAAACTCGTAAGCAGAGGTACCACTTTACTTTAAAACCAACTCTTTGAAGAACATTCTGGTTGCCACACCTTAAAAAAGACATAGTGGAACTGGGAAAGGTGTAGAAGAGAGCCATTAATTAAAATGATCACTGGGCTGGGGCACCTCCCTTATCAGCGAAGGCTACAGTGTTTCAGACATTTTAGTCTAGAAAAAAGGTGCATAGGAGGACGTGATTAAGATGTACAATCTTATGCAGGGGATGGATAAAGTGGATAGAGGGAAGCTCTTCCCTCTCATATAATACCAAAACCAGGGGGTCATCCATTCAAATTAATTGTTGGGAGAGTGAAAACAGACAAAATATTTCTTTACCTAGTGTGCTGTCAGTCTGTGGAATTACTTGCTGCAGGATGTAGTGATAGCATCTGGCCAAGATGCCTTTAAAAGGCGATTGGACAGATTTCTGGAGGAAAAGTCCATTGTGGTCGTGATGGGGATTTGTGTTATCTCCAGGCTTAAAAAGATGGCATCTCAAAATGCTAGATGCAGGGGAATATCAGGAGGCAAATATCTTATTGTCTCACATGATCTCAGAGGCATCTGGTGGAGCCACTGTGAGATACAGGAAGCTGGACTAGATGGGCCCTTGGCCTGATTCATCAGGGCTCTTCTTATGTTTTTATGCGAGTTCAGTCTTCAGAAAAGAAGACTTAGTGGAAATATTATACTTTCAAATACTTGAAAGAATGTTGTACAGAGGAGTAGGATCTCTTCTCAGTCATTTCAGAGTGTAGGATATGTCATAGTGGGTTCACATTACAAGAAGACAGTATCCAACTAAATATCAGGAAAAATCCTGTTAGAGCAGTAGGACAGTGGAACTATTTACGTTAGAAGGCGATGAGCTCCCCAACTCCAGAGGCATTCAACAGACAGCTATTAGATATACAGTACTTTGTAAAGTGTTTGGAAATGGGTCCGAAATGCTGATACCTGGAGCCGGTTATAAGGAACACATAACTCCCCTGTTACAGCAGTTCCACTGGCTGCGGATCTGTTTCCAGGCATAATTCAAATTGCTGTTTTTAATCGATAAAGCTCAAAACAACTTGGTTGACCAAGAGGATTTTAAGGGGATCATCTTATTGTGTTTTACTCATCTTTTAAATACAGTATTGCTCTTATAGGAGCCTTGTGGCACAGGGGTTAAATGCCTGTCCTGCAGCTAAAACTGTGCTCACGAACTGGGGTTCAATCCCAGGTAGCCAGCTCATGGCTGACTCAACCTTCTATCCTTCCAAGGTTGGTAAAATGAGTACCTAGCTTGCTTGTGGGTGGAGGGGGGAACGTGTGACCTACATAATTAAATTGTAAACCCCCTAGAGCAGTGGTGGCGAACCTTTGGCACTCCAGATGTTTTGGATTGCAACTCCCACAGTCCTTTGCCATTGGCAATCTAGACTTGGAATTCTGGGAGTTGTGGTCCAAAACATCTGGAGTGCCAAAGGTTCGCCATCACTGCCTAGAGTGCTTTAAGTGCTATTGCAGTATACAAGCAGAACACTTTACTTTTTTGCTTTACAAGTGTTTTAATATATCTGTTTAATGCTTTTTAAATACTGTAATGATTTAGTTAGCATTTAACTCTATTTTAATACTGCAGGCTGCCTTGTATTCTTTGGGAGAAGTGTATATATTAAAATATATGCATTTTTTAAAAATATCTTTTGATTCCTGCACTGAGCAGGGAGTTGGATTTGATGGCTTTACAGACTTCTTCCAAATCCATTATTCTGTCATTCTATGAAGCTATGTGTGAAAGTCTGATATAATGGAAACTAATAAGAGTGCTTCTTTGTCCTAGGAAACTGAGAGGCAGCACCAGGAGGTCATCTCGATATATCGAACACACCTTCTTAGTGCAGTTCAGGTGTGTTTTGCTGAAATCTTTGTCTGTCATTTTGGTTTGGCTTCCTTGGTTCCTCCCTGGCGGAGAGGAGGAACTGAAATATTCCTTGGAACGTGATTCAAGGCGGGCGATTTTGCACTTGCCTGTGTAGTTTCTTCATTGCACCTCTTCTTGCTGTTGGGAATCATGTCATGTTATGGCAAGATATGTGTTTTATTCTATTGTCTCACTTTCAGAGAGCAAATGAGAAAATTGCTTACATATTATAGTGGCATATGTTGACTATGACTCAGCATTGCAACATGGCTGTTTTAACAGCTCGTGGTATTGGACTGCATTAAAAGCAGTACTGGCTATAAAAGCTCATAGAGCTAGAAGGGTGGTTTTTGAAATTGCTGAGTGAATTGTTTGGGTCGAACAAGTAAACAGGCCTGAGTTTAATTTAAACTGTTTGTAGCACAGACTCTTTTGAAAAATCTCTTATTTTTTTGCAGGGTCATATGGATGAAGATGTTCAAGCAGCCTTACTCCAGATCATCCGTATGCGTCAGGGGCTTGTTTGCTAGTATAATTAATTTGTAGTCAGACTTCTGAGAAAGTCGCCCTGTAAGATTGGTGCAGTAGTGTGCACCAGTCTTAGGCGGTTTCTTTAATGTTAGTTGGGATAAACTTGTGAAATGACTTCTTTCTTCCTGCTTCTCTGCAGAATATGGAAATCTGAAAAATAAGTCTGTTTTTGGTTTACTGATGGACAACATCAAAAAAAGCAAAGCAATCCAAAATGCTATATGGGCAGTATTAAGCTAATATTTAAAACTTGTTTTATCCTCTGACCTGCCCAAACAAATCTTGTTCATCCTATAACAAAATACAAAATAGGAACAGAGGCACAAACCCTGAAAAAAAGCCAGTATGGCCTCAATATTATGCTTGTGCCTTTTTCAGAATGGAATTTTTTTTGACAGCATATACAGGAGCTGTGCCACACTGAATGTCTCTATAATACAGTGCCTACATTGGTTCCTTGCAGGGTGACAGACAGTGTATAATTGTGGCTTGGCTGGCCAAGTTGCATTTTCTATGTAATTTTAAGGAACTCTGCCTTTTTATTGCTAATTTCATGTTAGAAATTTTCACTGGACACTACTATGTTTTTAACAAAATATGTTTTAAAAGATTTTGGAAAAGTGACTGATTTACTTTTAATTGTAGAAACAGCAGAGCTGGGATAGGTATGAATAGAAAGCTGTTACTTTGATATGCAGCAGCCAAATATTTTTAGATAATTCTGCTTTTTTTAAGAAAAAGAAAATATTTTTTACAGAAAAAAAGAAGTATAACAATACAAAAGCAGAAGTTGGAACAGTGTAGAAAACCTCACTATGGAAAATATTTTCAGGAAAATAACACATAAAATACCCTGGACAGTGAGCTGATAAGAGGCTCCAGAAGTTTGCAATAACATGGTTATATTATGTTTGGCCCGGCTGTATACTGAAATTGGGTGACAGGAGGAAGATGTATTCTTACCAGTTGTTCAGCTTAAAGAAGCATGTGTAACTTTATCAGATCTGGTGCCAGGTGACAATGCAGCATCTCCTAGAAGGGTAACACTGGCAGCTGATGCTCCATAAACTAGGAGCAAGCAAATTTCTATTAATTTAGGGTGATTCGTTAAATTTTGGGATGGGGCATTCAACCGATCCACCCCTGTAGCCTGTTTCATGAGCTGACAGTACTCTTAATGCAATGATTTCTACACGGACTGTTTTCAGTTCTTTGAACAGCTCTTGCAACAACTCCAGCCAGCTCTCTGGCATCGCTACACTCCCAAGTAGTTGCTCCCACTCCCCAGCTCTTCTTCCCACGGCACAGGCCTCTCTGAAAACGGTTCTCGTGAAAATTTGTCTTCAGTGGGCCTGGGGCAACGTGGTGGGGAATATAGCCCCCCCCCCGAGGACTTTATTTTGTCAAAAAATGAGCTCTGTCATTCCGTATTTCACTTGAAGAACTTTATGAGTTGGATTTCTGTGTTATTCAGTTTTAAAGACTAAATCCTATAAATTATGTACATCGTGAAAGCTTATATTTATGCAGGAGAGATGTAAAAGTAAGGGTGAATGAAATAACATGTTTTAGTGAGTTGGCTTATATGAATAAGCAGTAAAAGAGTTGGTAGAGGTTTGCGGAATGTGGGTTTTTAAAAAGTAAATGTGCATTAATTGCAGTGGCTAGAAACATGGAATCCTTGGTTATAGGACAAGGATATTAAATGGGATACTCTTGAAAAAATACCAATTTTAATGTATGGAAGTGAGTTAGGTCTGTTACTGGTTAGTAGATAAAGCTTGTTACTTGGGGATAATTCTGCCAGTGTAAACCTAATTGGAGTAATGGAAAGAATTAATCTTAATTTGAAGTTTCCTACCCCCCCCCCTCATTTTGCTTCATAAGGCTCCCTTATCCTCTGGGGAAGTCTTTGGAAGCCTCAGGAGTGGTGGTGGTGGGGGGTTGCATTAAATAGTCAAAAATTGCTGTTGGATCACTTGTGGCAGTCCATCAACAATTTTTTTAATTATTATTAAAAAACTCCCTCAGACACAAACACTTCTCAAACTTTCCCGGGGCAAAAGGGAGCCCTAGTGAGCCTCAGAGGCAGAAACAAGGATGGGAAACTTTAAATTAATTTCAGTAGGTTATTTCCAGTGCTCTGATCTAGTGTACACCAGCAGAACTGCACCAACACATTTTCCCAGTATGAACAAGCATGCACAGTTCCACTGATGGGTACCGATACAAGCATAGAGAGGTAACAGCTTGATCTGCACGGTGTCTTATTGGCAAAATCCAGCTTCCCACCCGAATAGCCAAATTAAGAGGAGAGGACTTGTGATTTAACATAAGTTAACATAAAAGCCCTTCATTTTAACGAGTCCACTCTAGTTGGCGCTAAAACTGGATTTAATGCATTCTCATTAGATATTTGAAGTTAGCGATGGAGTTTGATCTACATTTTTGATACCTTGTTTGCAAGCTGAGGACTTCCCTACTATGAAGCAAATCAAACACAAATGTCTTAACTTTTTGATTTACAATTAAGTTCATGCACCTCTAAGAACACTAACTTTTTTTTCTAAGTAGGTACTTTTCTATGTAGTGGTGGTAGTCTGTCTTAATTGCATTGAAGGTGGCTGCCACTTTTCTGTTCCGACCTCCAGGAGGGGCCTACAGATGAAGTAAAATGATTCTACCAGCTGCCGTAAGCTTCCGTGAAAGCATTCACGAATAACTCTTCTTATCCTCAGCAGCATTTTTATAACTGGACAGGAACTGGTGGGTTTTGCATTGGACAGTGTTGTAACTTTCCTTTCTGTGGAAAACATTTTGTGTACTTTATATTTTTCCTTCCATATCAATAAATTAGTATTGGGTTACTGCTGAGACTTCTTCTGTTTCACTGAGATGGTATACTATTTCTGTGTAGATGTTTGAGTGGTGGTGGAAAAATGCAATAGAATGCTGGGAAATTTTAATTTCTTAAGTGGTTCCCCCCCCAACAAAAAACAGAATTTAATACAAAGAATAATTATATAATGAACCAGGAAAAATTACTAATTAAAGTATAGCAAACCTATATTGTTGGGTAGAGTAACAACAGTTTTCTCTAAAAAAAGATGGGGATGTATTATGAAATCAGCTAAAAGCAAAAATGAATCTATAGATACTAATGAGAACATCTTTCATAAGTTAGCATGGAATCTAAAGGAAAAGCATGCTAAATGGAAACCATTACTATGCATCAAGTAATTTTTTAATCTTTTTCTTAACAGTAATCACTTTTTCATAAAAGCTATGTTCCAAATCCTGGTTTTCCAACTTCTTGTGGGAAACAATTTTATATCTGATGCAGTGCTGTTTCAAATCAAGCTGCAAAATATAGCAATAAAAACCACTTGCCAACAAATTTTGCTTCTCAGGGACAGGAGCACCAATCTTGGGAGGTGTGGGTGTTTTCTGTAATTCAGATATCCTATCTGAATGGTGATTTCAGTTGCTGTTTTAAGTTGCGGAATAAAGTTGAAGAAGTGCTTTGAGGTGGTTGAGTGTGAGTTAAGCTATCTGACTCAACATATGTTGAAGCAAAAAAAAAGTGAATTCCTCAGTATTTCCAGGACTGAACTTCTAGTCCTTTGCATCACTGCACTTTTTGTGCAGCTGCATTAATGTAAAGTGCATTCCATTACTTCCTGCATATCTTTCAAAAACTAAATTGCACTCAACACTGAAACTATATATGGTTAATGGATTTAAAAGTGAGGATACATGCATGTTGCATGGTGTCAGAACATCATAGACCAAAGGGTGGACAAATCACTTCTGAGCATTTTGTACCTAGAAAACCTCATTAAGGTCACATTAAAATTTAAACTGAGTTGACAGTTGATTGTTGTTGTTCAGTCATGTCCGACTCTTCGTGACCCCATGGACCAGAGCTCACCAGGCCTTCCTATCACTGCCTCCCGGAGTTTGGCCAAATCCATATTGGTTGCATCGATGACACCGTCCAACCATCTCATTCTCTGCCATCCCCTTTTCCTTTTGCCGTCAATCTTTCCAAGCATCAGCGACTTTTCCAAGGACTCCTCTCTCCTCATGAGGTGGCCACAATATTGGAGCCTCAACTTCAAAATCTGTCCTTCCAGTGAACATTTGGGGTTGATAATTATTATTTATTAAATCATACTGGGTTCAAGATGGCTCTCTCCCCAAAACAAGCACCTTTATGCCATTCCAGCTCTGAAATTTTAAGTGACTAATCTGAAATTTTAAGAAACTTTAAGAGACTGTTTCTGTACTATCAATAGAGGTTTGGTGATCCTTTTGAAGAAGTTGGATTTACTCACAAACGTTTGGAATTAGTATTGTTTAAACAAACGGTTCAATAAACTCTTACTCTTGAGATACACAACCTTTCCTAATTTTTTCCTAATAGTAATACATCTGAATCAACACTACCTGACAAGGAGCCTCATGGCACAATGGTTAAACTGCAGTACTACAGTCAAAGGTTCAATTCCAAGTAGTATGCAGTTGGCTCAAGGCTCACTCAAGTCTTTCATTCATCCTATCTTGTTATATGGAGTACCCAGCTTGCTGAAGGTGAAATGTATAGCTTGCATAATTAAATTGTAACCCACCAAGAGAGTGCTTTAACTGCTATGGGGTGGTATATAAGCAGCCTGGTTTCTTGCCTAATGTGCCTCACACTCAGCCAAGAAGTTATAATTCACAAAAAAGTGAAGGTTTAGGAGGGGAAAGAGAGAAGAGACACGAAGAACATGAAGGAGGTCACATATCTGAGGAGGAAGAGGAACACGTCTTGCCAAGACATTCCACAAGAACAAATTTTGGAGTACCACCTCAGAGGTTCTCAATTAATTATGTATATTTTGAGCCTCAAACATACCAAGAAGTGTTAGAGTTGCCACAACATGAACAAAGATTGTGGAGAAAAGCAATGGAAGCTGAATACAATTCACTTAAGCAACATAATGTCTTCACCCCAGTTAAGCTACTAGAAGGCCACAGTGCTATTGGTTGCAGATGGGTTTATAAAGTGAAGAAGGCATCAGATAATTCTACACAATGCAAAGCAAGATTGGTTGCACAAGGGTTTTTGCAACGTAAGATTTAATTCATCTGAAACAGGTATTTTCAGCTTAATATTTTCTGTACCACGTAGATACCTGAGAACACGTTTAATTCCTTGCCAATGTTCAAGTTAGGAACAATCTTCCTTTTCCATAACATTATTTATCCACACCAGGAGACTTTAAGATGTTGATTTTTTTAACTGTTTGTCACTTCTTACTTTGAGCAGCTCCTGTCAATCCCATTTTAACCTTATTCCTATTAATACTAATTCTTACATTACCTTAAATTATCTTAAACATCCTCCCCCCAATTAATAACTTACATTTCAATATTCTAATTTACCTTTAATCCTATATATAGATAATACTGGATTCTTTTAATATTAATTAGTATATTGATGTTACAATATAATAGAAAACCAGTACTGTTTAACAGAGGAAAGTCAATGGTTGAACCTATCACCTCTTTAAAAATAGGAATTATACGGTAATCACTTTACTCCAAGTAGGGAGCCCACCAACCTAGGTTGGATTTTAGAAGATTGGATGGTATGGATTCAGGGCCTGGAGCTTTTTCAGATTTAAAATCAGCAATTATTTATTTCCATTCTGGTACATCAGAGGACAGTTAACAATTAGTCACCATAAGATTCTTTGTACTATATTCTAGAAAATCTCAGAAGCTTTCCCATTAGTCATGGGAGATACAGCAGATAAAATAATGTCCTCTTAAACAACTTGCCAGGATAGCTTGTCATTCTTTAGTTGAGTGGCATAAATAATTGTAATCCATTATATTGCCTTTTAAGTGATAGTATAATTCCAGAAAGCAATTGACTCCTCTATATCAACAATTCAAACAAACCTGGATAATCTCACATTAATTACTATCTATCCCTAAATCCATTGTATTGGCAAGAAGCTGATTAAATTCTAGGGCATCTCCACTAGCTAGTGTGCCCTGATAGCTTTGAAGATAAGCACAAGAGATCACCTAAGATTTGAATTTGCCTTCTGTTCTATCATTTCATTTCATTTTCCCTGCACTCTAGGACACTGAAAGGTTTGATAATGGGGTCCAGGCTGGAGGTGGTACCCAGAACATTCCATTGTTATCACTAATGGTAACTACTTATATAATCATCTTAAAAGTTTCAACAGCCCTTCTAAGATGCTTGGAAACTAAGACATAATCAATAACACTGCTTCCTGTCTCGGAGGCGTGAGTGAACTCACCCATCAAATCACGAGGGGTATTTCAATTCAAAATATTATTGTGCATTTGCTAGTAAGGCTAGTCTTGGTTCTTTTAACTATTCCTCTAAGGTATCGAGTTTTAAGGGATGAAGAAACCAGCACAGCAGGCCTATACCAGAGTTTACCAGGACCTAGCAGTGAACCCATCAAAGGATATTTGCTCATGGCCCCAGGTGTTCTGTAACAGCATAATGTTGAATCATTGAGTGTTACTGATAAAAGAAATATATGTAAGGTTCCTTGACCAGCCTGCTATGTTTGATTATCAACTTCTGCTACTTTGAAAGTTTATGAAATTCGAAGTCAATTACCAGTCACACTGTGGCAGGTCCAGGAGGCAAGCAGTGCTGCTGCTCCACTGGAGTCTTACAGCAAACCTGAAATTTTTTTTTCCTTTTTGGATAATTCACACCCCCACTAAAACAATTAAGATTAAATCCTTTAATTTGCATTTTTAAAAAGGCAACTATATGATGCACAAATTTATTTATCTCATGTATAAACATAATAGGGCTATTCCACTGTAAACAATGTCCTACCATATAAAAAACAAGTCTGTGCTTAAGCTACAAGGTCTGTATCTTTTGGAAAGAGGACAGTGCCATCCAAAGGGCAACTTATTGCATTTAGAATACAAGGTGTAAATTCAGAGATATAATGAGAAAAGAGAAAGAACCCCCCTAGTTAATTACAAACAGCAGCGTTCACATTGAAAAAGAGCAAAGAAAACAGCTGCATGTCAACAATTGTGCTTGTAGGTCACTGATTTGAATCTTTTGACAGCAAATCGATGAATCTTTTTAGTGAGAAAATTCTGCACAGTAATGCAAATGGAAGGGAATGATTGATCAAAAACCTTGTAAGTACTGGTCAACTCTCTAAATTCCCACCTCCCACATGCTTTCATTTAATTTCTTCTCCAATTGTTCTGACTAAAAATACAGTACTTCTTTTAAAAAGAACCTATAATAGTATATATTAATTTTAATTCTTGGAATTCTTCAGTTGGTTGTGGTTGGCCAGGAAACTAGGAAAGCCCATCTGCAGACAAGACAGTTTCAAAGCAAGAAACTTCCAAACCTCCTCCTTTTATGAATTCCTCTTCCTCTATGCTTCATTTTGCAAACAAAACATTGTGTAGCATTAAAACTTTACCAATATTCACAACCAATGACTATCTTAATGGCTTCTCCATCTTTTCTACACTTCAATTTGAGCACCACCACATGCACAGAGCTCTCTGTAAAAAGCCGAGGAGGCTCCATTTACTCACATTTAGAAAGCATTATTTCTGCACTGGGTCAGAGAAAATGCAAAATGGAACACAGATTCCTATTTCTCTGCAACCACGACCAACACCTACCTGAGAATCTGTTTTATCCTATCAATCACCATTCACCGCCAGTCTCTTATAATGATACCTGACAGGCACAGCCACCATGAGCAGATCTCGTTCGCTTTGCTAAACACAATGGTTAATTATGGATTTTCAAGGTAACATGCACTTTTACAAATGGTAGCTCATCAGACTATTTGGAACTGCTCATCTGCAAAAAAGAAAGGTAACACTATTAAATGCTGCTCTAACTCCTATGGTCCCTCTATCAGATGTTCCTTGGTCTGCTTATTTAGATACCACTAACTTCTTCTTTGCAATTTGCATTTTCTTCCCAACTTACTCTCAAACTACACCCTTTATAAAACTTACAGAGAATCACCAAAGCCTGGATCATTCTGGAAGAACACAAGGCCTTGTTGGATGATCTCCTACCTAAATACACATAAAGTGGAACAAGAAGCATTACAGGAGTCTGGATTTTGTTCTACATTCCAGAACTTTTTCTTAAAGTAAGATCTTTAACTTTTAGATGTGTAACTACTTTTCCAGCCCTGCATAGAAACTTGATGCAGAGACAGTGGCATTTACTACGGCCCCAAAGAGTTAGTGCCCTAGCTCACACACAAGACTTTCAGATACTAGAATCTTTCTCAGGTGTCTGCCAACATCATCCCAGACTAACATGGAATCTTTGGCGATTCTACACATAGAATACAAAAAGGAATGCCTATACTGGACCTTTTAGAGTGGGCTGCTGTGGTCTAAATAGGGTTGTATGAGGTGTGATATCCCATTTGGTGTGGTACTTTCATATTGGAGTTTGCCTTTATTTGTTTCAGCTTCTTTAAGTTGCTTAATCAGTGAGCATTATCTTGTATTCAGGACTTTCCCCCTTTTGTCCATCTGATTTCAGGTAGTCAGTGAGCTGCCTTTGCTATTCCCATTTGGGTCCCAAGAACCAGGTGAGAGTTAGGGCTACTTAAGAATTTGATTATATTTTGACTGGTAAGTCTTACATGGTTTTAAACTACGGTTTAGAACCTCTGACTCAGGAGTAATTTAACGGGCAGAAATTCCGGATCAACTGGGGAGATTATAGGGCAGGCATGTCCAAACTTCGGCCCTCCAGATGTTTTGGACCACAACTCCCATGGTCCTTTGTCACAGTACAGAAGTAGTTGCGGAACAAAGAAGGACGTGAAATAACCACCTAAGCTTAGTATTCTGGCAGTCGTGGTCCAAAACATCAGGAGGGCTGAAGTTTGGACATGCCTGTTATAGGGTGTCTCATCTACAGGCTACAGTGGAGAGATAGATGAGCAATCAAAGATTAATTGAGAGGAATACCATTCTCCTTCCTCACTGGAAGAGAGTACCAACTGAAGCCATCCACTCCCAACCAGCAATTAAGGGTGCCTGTGAGTCCAAACCTGAAGAATTAACTAGAACCTATGGAAGTGAGTGGCAGGACCCTTGTCTTCCTTTGCCACAGAAGGATGGTCAGTGTAGCAAAGCCAGACCCTCCTTGAAGCAATGAGAGGAGAAACTTCCTCTAAAGCTTTTGTAGGGAACCTTATGGACATCTGAGGACTTCTGAGGGCTGCTGGGTGGGTGGGTGCTTGTCCCTATTCAAAATATTTATCTACCACCAATATAGATGCAGATAATTCTAAATGTTTTGATTTGTGTTTCAAAAAGTAAACCAGCTGTAAAATTCACCAGGTATAATTTCAAGATCAGGAGGGTAATGCAGAAAAAATTTCCACAGTGTTTAACTATAGCACCTCTGGAAAATCTAGTTGATTCCCACCCCCCAAACATTTTATACCTAGTACCAGACAATGTCAGCAGGCAATTCCATGAGATCTCAACAGTCTCATATTGGATTCTGCACCTCTTACACCATCCCACTCCAAAACTATTTCTCTCTCATTTTTTTAAAAATTATGAAGTACATACACTCTAGTGGCCAATTTTTTTTAACATTAAGTGTACGGAGTGCAGGTTTACTCAGAGACCTCAGAACATGGCTGAATTGCCTCCCGTGTCAATAAAATAGCAGAAAGGAACTTTTTGAGCTCATTTTTAAACATTACATTTAATGTTTGTGAGAGCAGCTGTGATCTTACTCTTGTAAGCTTCCAAAAGGCATAACCACTTACATAACATTGAGCTGTTGGAATAAAACTAAGACCAAGAATCATCTACTGAATTAGAGCTCAACTTTATCAAAGGAGAAGATGTTGAAGTATAAAAAAGGTGAGAACAGTGCCAGTTTTGGACAAGATGGTCCCATTTTTGTGCAGTTCACTATTCCTGTTTACAGCTGTGCTTAACAGAACAAAACAACAATACCAAATGGCCCATGACATGAGGAGCCTTGTACACAAGTCACACTGGCAAGGAACATAAGAAATTGTGCAAAGGCACTACTTGCTTTTCACAGAAACCCCATAGAAACTCCTGGTGAACGCTCACCCACAACAACATTAAACCCACAATTGTACATACTTACGGAAACTATATTTTCGATATGTGTCTTATTGACTTGAGATCCTGTAGTGATCACAGCTCAATTGCGATCACTACTGCATCAATGGAACATACAGAGGAGCCGGTTCACCAAATCCCCCCTGATCTGATAGCTTACTCTAGTTGCAACTTACCGTAGTTTTGTTCCATAGGATGCACCTTTTTTTTAGATGTATGTGTGTGTGAAAAAATATCCACACATACATACTACAGTCCTGATACATCTCCAGCCTCAGTTTCACTCTCCAGCCATGCTGCTCTTGAGAGGCCCGGAGCACCATGGCTGGTGAGTAAAATGAGCAGACAACCCACCGCCCCCGTCCCGGGTCTCCATGCCCAGACATTTTGACACAGACACCCAGGCAAGGGGGGAAGGTGGCTTGTCTTCACATTTTACTCTCCAGCCCTGCTGCTTTTGAGATGCCCGGCTAGGAAGCCTCTGGACCTGCCGGAGGTCCCAGCCCCAGTGGAGGCTTTCCAACCCGGCTGTTTACAAAAATTCCCTTGCACAACTGATTTTTTTCATTGAATAGAAGGAGGAAAGTAAATGGACCTAACAGAGACCACAGAGATGAGAAATAGGCTAGAGAGTAACCACCCACCATGATGACCATAGAGCTGCTCTTCAAGATGGGCTGAATGGAAGAGCACCATCCCCTGAATTCATATTCAACCCATCTTGAAGAGCAGCTCTATGGTCATCATGGTGAGTGGTTACTCTCTAGGCCAGGGGTCCTCAAACTACGGCCTGCGGGCTGGATCCGGCCCTCCAGGGTCCTGAATCTGGCCCACCGGCCATTGCAGATCCCCCACTTGCTCCCTTGAGCTGAAAACTCGCCGTGCCCTCCTCTACCTTCCTTGGAGCCGTGGGAGAAGCAGGGCCGCCACACGGGGTGGCAGGCAAGGAGCGTGGTGTTTGGCTGGGCGGAGGGATGAAGCGGGTCAGGCCTTCCCTCTCCCCCCTCGGAGCCGCACTGGGAAGCTGCAAGGTATGGGGCATGGGCCACCAGAGTCACTGCGTGGGACCCTTAGGAGGAGGAGAGAGGAGGAGGGGGAGGGTTGCCTGAGGTGCTCACCTGAGGGAACCAGTTTTGCTCCAGGAAAAGCCTCATTTTTTCTCCTCTCTCCTTGAGGGCCGTATCCGGCAGGAAGGGAAGGGAAGGCAGGTTGGCGGGAGCGAGGTAGTTGCAGTTGGTGTTCTCCCATGGCAGCTCAGCCTCCTCCTTCTTCTCCATGCACGGAGGTCACGGGGAAGATGACGACGGCGCTGCTGCTCCTGCTCTTCTCGGGATTTGCCGCCTGCTCGCTCTAGACCACTCTGAGGCAGGAAGGTGAGCAAGTGAGACCAGCCACCAGCCACCGCCACCACCTGTCCCAACCCTCCCCCTTCGGTTCCCTCGATCCCCACCCCCACCACTTGCCTCAACCCTCCCACGTGGTTCCCTTGCCCCCCCCACCGCTCCTTGCCCCAACCCTCGCCCCTTGGTTCCCTCCGCCCTCCCACTGGTGCCGCCACTGCTCCGGCCCCAACAGTTCTGAGGGATAGTGAATCGGCCCCCTGTTTACAAAGTTTGAGGACCCCTGCTCTAGCCCATTTCTCATCTCTGTGGTCTCCGGTAGGGCTGTTTACTCTTCCTCTTCTTTCTATGGAAAAAAAAATCAATCATGCAAGGGAAATTTTTAACAGCTGGGTCAGGAAGCCTCCACTGGGGCTGCTAGGGCTGGGACATGGACTGGGTTCAGAGGCCTCCGCAGCAGCCACTTAGGAGGCTCCTGGCGGGGGTGTATCTGCCCTGTAAGATGCACAGACGTTTATCCTTACTGTTGAGAGGCAAAAGTTGCGTCTTATAGAGTGAAAAATACAGTACTACTGGATTTCAGCTATTGTACTGATTATTAAAGCAGAAGTTCTGAGCTTTCCCACTTTCAATATACTGAAAATAAGATGCCATAAATTATCTATGTCCAGGACACAAGTAAACAGAATTTTCTGTTATGACACAATATACAGTGGTACCCTGAATTAAGAGCAGCTCGATTTAAGAGTAATTCGACTTAACAGCTAAAAACTGTTGGCATTTTAACTGACACCTTACAAATTATAGATATGGACTGTTCAACTTACAAATATTTTTCTCCAGTTTTTTATTTTTTAACTAATGTTTTCAATTTTTTAGATAGGTACCCCGACATAAGAGTAGTTCAATTTAAGAGAATGCATTCGGAACAGATTAAATTCGTAAGTCAAGGCACCACTGTAGTTCTAAAATTGTGTCTCGAATGAGAATCCTTTTTTTTCTTTTTTTAGGAGGCATAATTTTAGTTTTCTATCAAATATTACACAACAAAAACTATTATGGTTTCTGTACCCACCCCCCGCCAAGGTCTTCAAAAATATAAACTTATACTACAAACAAGTGTCACTATGGAGCACTGCAGATAAGTAAATAAGCTAGGTTTTGATTCAGTCCTTTAATTGGATGCCTATTTGGTAATGCTATATCCCCACTCTAAAGTATTTCACCACTGGAATGCAACTGAGTAAAAGGATGAATTTTAAGGATCACTTCTTTCAAAACAGTGTCTTGTTTTTAAAAAGCACACAAGTACACAAATATACTAGAGCTCAGATAACTTTACAAGCTTTCCGTAGCTCATTCTTGAAAACTGTAGTTCTGAAGCATATCCATAGACAACAGGAAAACACAAATCTATTATCACCTCTGCTTAATTATGCTTTGCCCTGCTGCCTCTCAGATAGCTCTTCCACCTCTTGACAAATTCTTTGAATACGGGGCTGTTGTCTATCGTGCTTATGAGTTGGAGTTGATTGATATGGGTAGTATGATAGTCCCACCGGGCCAGGTTGGGGGCTGTTCCCAGCATGAAGTGACGAAGGTCATAGATTGTTCCTGAGCCTGTATCATAGAGTGGTAGCATTGCTTTCAGGGACTCCATACCTCGGTCATACAGAAACGTTGCCTCTTTTCCTACCTTGTCACCGGCAGTCTCTTTTAAGTCGTACAGTCCAATTAGAGAATACATAAATCCATTTAAAACAAAAGAGCTAGGTGAGGTTGGATATTCCTCATACCAGTCATATTTATTCATAAAGGTGGCCTTCACTCCATGTTGCTCTGACAAGAGCCTGTAAGGTGCTGTAGCCCGCAGAGCTGCATTCAGGAACAAGTGGTCTTTTGTCAACAGATAAGCTCTGACCAAAGTTGAAATAGCCTGGCCTTGTGCCATGCCCGAGTACCAGCCTGGATCTAAAGACTTAAAACCTTCGCCCAGCTTCCTGGTCACCATGATTGGCCAACCACCCTTCTCATCCTGGTTCCTTACCAGCCAATCACTGGCAGCAAAAAAGGCTGCCATATGGGCCGTGGATGAAATGGTGACATTGTCAATGAAGCCTTTCCCTTTCACCACTAGCTTCACCACTCTTTTGGGCATTATTTTTGTCTGCTTGACAGCTTTTGTGTTTGAGAGGCCGACTCCTTTCCTTAGATCCGTTACAAGGTCTCGTGTGACCGTGCTCCAGCTAGTCCTGGGACCAATGCCATAGGAAATGTCTTTATCCATAAAAGCTATCAGAAGAGTATTTGAGAGATAGTGTACTGTATAAAGCTGGTTCTTCTCTGTTGTCTCAATAACCACAGAAACGCTCCCATTTGCTACAAATCTGAGGTCAAAAGAAATAATGAAGTCCTTTGTGTTCCCCAGTTGTAGAGATGCACCCTCAGAATTTTCTGCATGTAAACAAAAGAAAAAATGTCTGTTATTTTTTTTTTGGGGGGGGGACAAGAAACCTCTTTGCTATGTATTGATAAACATCAGGGAAATACACTGAATTCAGGTGAAGCCAGAGCAAATCAGACCATTTTAGGCTGGTTCTGAAGGCCAAAAGGCATTGCCGGGGCTCTATCAGAAGCGGGGCAGGACTCCAATCAAAGTCTAGTGCAGGATTCTTCAGAGAGGTAGTTGGTGATGAGGAAAACCACATTCAGGTTTCTATGAAACACCCAAGGCTTAGAAACACAAGGATGAGTGACCGACAGTGCCACTTTCTAATCCTATGACAAGTATTAGCATAAGCTCTGAGAAACCTTTTTTTAAACATAAAATAACATTTCAGTTTTTTCATCTGGGTGCTGCTATGCATTAGGAAGACAATTTATTGAATCATATGAAAAGTTACAAATAGTGGCCAGCCAGCAATTCTGGTTAAGTCCAAACAATGACTTAACCCAATTAAACAGCCTACTGAGGGCTATGTACTCTTCACGGCTATAGAATGCTAACTGAATGGTGGGTTGGGCACCCAGGAAACTGTAAGAATGTTGTGTGAAAGGACATGACTGGCTGACGGCAACCTGAAAACAGAAGCAGAAACTGCAAAATTTTGCTGCAGATTCCAAATGAATTTGATAGGTTAGCAGAAAAAGGCTGAAGAACCTGTAACTTATGTTGCAAGTTAGTACAAGAGAAGCTTCCAAAGAAAATGCCAAGTGACAGTTTCATAAATCAAACAGAAGATTTCTGAAGGCCAAGTACACATCTCTTAATTCTCCATTCTGGGAGTCCTTCCTCACAGACACCTTAATGTGGTTCACCTCCTAGGACAGGCATGTCCAAACTTTGGCCCTCCTGATGCTTTGGATTGCATCTCCCAGAATTCTGAGCTTAGATTTCCAAGGGCAAAGGACTGTGGGAGCTGCGGTCCAAAACATCTGGAGGGCCGAAGTTTGGACATGCCTGTCCTAGGACAAAAACCTAAACCGGAAGGCTCTGAGACCTGGATCAGCCCCAAGCGTTTCATTCCTGCCCATGCCAGGTGGAAGTTTATTTCTAAGCAAGAACCCTGGTGGGGACAGGCCTCAAAGCCTTTCCAGTTCAGGCTCTTCTCCCAGGTGAGCTACATCTAAGATGTCTATCTGTCAGGGACAACTACTGAAACGCAGGTCTATGAGATAGGTAGTAAAAAAAAAAATACAAAACCTGCAAGCTTTACCATAATTTTACAAAGGCAATTTTCAAACCCCTCCGTAGTTTCTTTTTATTACACAGACCCACCTGGGACAACAAATTGTTTTACGTTTGTGAATCTGGACTTGTCAGGCACAGTTGTGACGGAGCAGCCTTTTGGTACAATCCATTCATTGGCCTGGTTGATTTGGTCCCTCTCCTCAGCTGTTTCATACACCTCTATGTGAGGAGGTTTTTCCGTCAGATTCTTACTGTAATGGCTAAGCCCATACTGGGCAATCTGGATGGGGTAGAAATAGCCTTGAGGCCCCCACTGCGTGGACACTGGCACACCTATAAAACAGGAAAAAAGATGTAATACGATGGATAATTGATCACATCTCAGCTAGATGCGATCAAAGCAAGTGTCCTATGGCACAACCCAAGCTCCCTAACACCCCTCCTTAATCTTCCGTTTCGTCTTCACCCAGGCCTGGTCTCTTGCTATAGAATCTTAAATACCTATGTGTAAATGCCTAGAAGTGAAAAGAAAAAAAGAGAAAAGAAAGACATTTACAATGGTCTTATTTGCAAATATGTGCCTGTATATACAGTGGTCCCCCATCCTTTCGCGGTTCATATACTGCGGTCCCACTATATCGCGGGATCACAGTACCCAGAAAGGGCTTATTTATTTTATTTTATTTTATTTTATTTTATTTCTATACCACCCATCTTCCAACAGAACTCTAGGCGGTTTAAAACAGGCTTGAGGGAGGGGGGAAGGTTTGGGGGCTTTTAAAACCTTACCCCCTTTCCCCAAGCCCCGGGCTCCAGCTGACTGGCGCTGAGGTGGGGAAACAAAAGGTTTTTCTCCCCTCCTCCAGTGCCAATCAGCTGGAGCCCAGGGCTTGCCTCCGGAGGTATGGCAGGCTGCTCCCCCCCCCAGGTGCTGGCAAGCGGTGCACGATGCTAAAAGGGCTGGTGGAATTTCACACACACAAACACACCCAGCAATTGAACAGGAATGTAAGCACTATTGTTTTCACAGCTTCACACATTTATGCCAAATAAACCTTAAGGAGTAAACAAATAGGAATAACAAAGACAAACCTTCAACGCCACTTATACACTTCACCCGGTCTCGGACCTCAACGTTGTAGCCCTCAAAGGACATGAAGACGCCATCTGGGTGGTAAGGCGCTCTTTGTGCATACACTTTTGAGTAACTGTGGGAAAATTCAAACCTGTCGTAGCCATCGTACTGGGCAATTTTCCCATAGACTTCAAAATACTTCTCTACCCAAGAGAATGGCAGGAAGACCTCATTCCCCTCCCGTCTCCCTTTAATTGTTTGCTCATCATTGATAAGGCAGTCAATTTCCTCATACTTAAGTCCCAGGATCTTATTCCCCAGGAAGCGTCCAACCACTGGGGGAGCCTTCTGCTGTTCTTGGGGGGAGGCTTCTTCACTCTGCTGCTTGGCTGGGCTGTGCACAAAGCTGTTGGTTTCTGATGCAGCCGCTGGTTTTTCTACTCCGCCAGCTTTGAAACTGCTGGGGTTATGCAGGAATGGAGCTGCTTTGCCACTGGAACATCTGTTCCACAGCAGGACTGTGATGAAGGTGAAGAGAATGCAGATGATGATTAAAGTCTTATAGTTGACCCGAGCTGCCAAGCAACGCATATTCACATCATATCTGAAAACAAATTAAAGCATTTTAAGAAATAAAGTAAAATTTTTGATAGACATTGATAATTTATCTGTTCACATGAAGGATTATATTAGACATACTCTATTCACACGTCTTAGAGCAGGAACTGGCAAGCCACTCCAGTATTCCTGCCAAGAAAACCCCATGGACATGGGGTCATGAAGAGTCGGTCATGACTGTAATGACACAACACACAGTCACACGTCTAACAACATGGAAAAAGGAAAATTTAAAAGAGGCCTTCAATCAGAAGATTTATGATCAAGGGTAAGTTTGTGACAATTCATTTTTCCCTGAAAGCTCAGCAAGATTCTTATGAGGTACAGCAGTGGTTCCCAACCTTGTGTCTGTGAAGAATCTCAGTCATCCCGGTGAGTTTATCTGGAAGATGAGTCATGACAAACGGGCTTCTTTTCTTGAGTGTGAAATGTTTTGCTTCTCATCCAAGCAGCTTTGTCAGTCTGACAGAGAAGTTAGAGAAGATGGGTGATTTGAGGGAGGGGTCAGAGAAGCCATTCATGTGTGTATTGAAAAACCCTCTCTCAACAGAGATGGGGGACTCAGACAAAATCTGTCTACTGCTGCCCTTTCGTCAAGCCCCAGGCAAATCAGAAGCACTTCACATCTCCACCAGCAAGGCCATAGCTAACGACCCATACTTAAATGGGTTGGAAAGGTTGCATAGGTGGGACTTTAGTGCACATTAGGCCACTGCCCACCTAACAAGCCTATTCAGGCCATTGTTCTTCTAATGAGCCTATTCAGGGCATTGTCCGAATCATGAGCCTACTCAGACCAGGGTGATGTGAAATCAAGGTGAGCTATAAAATGGAAGACTCACCACTAACTTTCCTCAGACTGACGAAGCTGCTTGGATGAGCAGGGAAACGTTTCGATTTCTCAAGAAAAGAAGTCCAGTTGCCAAGACTCCACTTCAGGACGCCCAACCTTGTGTAGCACAGATGTTCTCGGATTGCAATCCCCATAATCCTTGAGCATCAGCTAGGAGTTGCAGTCTGGGAACAACTGGGTTACACAATGTTGGAAGTTACTGCAGTACAGGAACACTGATGAGGCCTGGCAATCAGTCAGTATATTGCATGAGAGGACTGCACAGCACAGACTCAGACCAAGAATCCTCCACAGACATTCCATAGTAGACATATCAATGTGGAAACATTTCCCCAAGACCAGAGAACCTGAGAAGAGCCAATAAACACTGATCAGCTACAACATTAACACCACTGGCGGGTGAAGTGAATAGAACTGATTATATTAACTGGGAGTTGAGTCATGGCTACTGGACTTCTTTTTTGAGAGACAGAAACGTTTCGCTGTTCATCCAAACAGCTTCATCGGTCTGAATACAGCTAGTGCAAGAGACCTTCTTATAGTCAGCTTGACCTCTTGTCCCCTGGTCTGCATTTGCCTGATGGGTGAGGGTGCTCCAAAACCCAGTAGGAAGGCGAGACCCAGCTGCCTTCCTACTCACAGGAGCAACACTGAACCCCTTCAAAGACCTTCTCCCGAGAAGATACAGGACTATTAGGACAAAAACAAATAGATTAAAGAACAGTTTTTACTCTAGAGCAGTATCTGGGCTAAATGCTGCGGTTTAGTGTGCATTTTAAGCAGATTTTTTTCGCCTTTTAGTTTTTAAGCATTTGAAGTCCTCAAGCAGGTTTCCAGGGATGTCCAAACTTTGGCCCCTCCAGATGTTTTGGACCACAGCTCCCAGAATTCCAAGCCTGTACTGCCAATGACAAAGGACTGTGAAAGCTGTGGTCCAAAACATCTGGAGGGCCGAAGTTTGGACATTTTGCCCTCTAGCATTTTAGGTCATTTTAAGCAGAATGGTGTTCATGTGGTTGTTTCTTTGTTTTTGCTTTGTGTAGTGCCAGACCAGCCCTTCAATTCGTGTATATATGTACAATAAAAATACATTTCTATTCTATTCTATTCAAGCCGTCACAACTTCTACAAACGGCGGTGTACGTATATGTGTGGAGGGGCGCGTGCTACCTCAGAAAATGTCTCCAATTGAGGCTGGAAGAACACATTTTGTGTGTGTGTGTGTGTGTGTGTGTGTGTGTGTGTGTGTGTGTGTGTGTGTGTGTGTGTGTGTGTGTGTGTGTGTGTGTGTGTGTGTGTGTGTGCGCGCAGACAGAGAAGGGTCCGCCGCCCATTTTCTTTCTCTCAGCTTAGTTCAGTATGTAATTTATGAATCTTTAAGTAAAGGTATATTATCATTTTAATGGAAGATTTATTTATTTATTTTTATACTTACTAACCACCCAATTTTCCCACGGGGAACTCTGGGTGGTGTACAACAAATTACAACATAAACAACTTGTCCGAGAAGAAAAAACAACCCAACAGTAAGAATCCAATAAAACAAAAGCAAAAGGATAAATAAAAACAGACAACCGCACTTTGTAGTGATATCAAATTTTTGAATTGGATGCAATTACTCCGGATTGTTTGGTGTTTTGGATGTGTGGCCGTAATAAAAAAGCTATTACAGTGGACCCTTGCAGAACAAACAGCTTGTATAACATAAAATCTGTACAACATAAAAAATTCCGGAGATAGGGGAAATTTGCTTAACATAATCGCTTATGGGGAAAATCCCTACAACATAAAAATGGGATTACTCCGTTTTCAATGCATTCCTATGGGATATTTGTATAAAGGACAATTTGCTTAACATAATTTCATTTGGAACGAATTAATTCCTTTATCCAAGGTACCACTGTATTAATTTTTTTACACCGTTTCCTTTCTCTTCCCCACGACTCTTGAGGCAACCCTCAAGGCACAAAACCCTCGCGCAAAGGAGAAACGCCTGTTTCCCCCCCTACGAAATACGAAGCACCCCCAACGCCCACCCACAAACACAGCGGCCCTTTCCCCTCAGCTGAGAGGGCCAGCTGCTCAAACTGAGGTTCCCGCCCGCCCTCAACCCCCGCCCGCCCGCCCGCCCGCCAGCCCGCCCGCCCGCCCGCCGAGCGGCGGCGGCGAAAGAACGAGAAGGGAAAGAAGGAACGAACGAACCGAACCGAACCGACTACGAACCAGCGCGCGCAGCCTCACCCCAGGAGGACGGGCCTTTCTCCTCAGACCAGTTCCCGCGAGAGCCCCGCCAAAATGGGCCAAGGAGAGGTGGGGGCGGAACCCCGCCCCACGGGCCACGCCGCCCAGCCAATCACGGCGGCCTGCCGCGCGCGGAAAAAACGTCATCGATTCATGGAACGACCGTGGTCGACGGAGGGGGTTGGGTGGGAGGAGAAGCCTCGCCGCCCCTCCTCCCGGTTTAGGAGTCCAATCACAGCGCAAGCAGCCCCTTTTCGGCCAATGATCGTTTGCCCGGCTCCTCTCATAACGGCAAGACTAAGCGGGGCGGGAAGGGGCGGAAGAGAAGGCGCGTAGGGAAACAATTGTAATTGTCATTGTCATTGTAACTGTAACTGTAATTTTTGTTTTTATTACTTAGCCGGCTATCGGCCTTAAACTATTTAATTGTGTTATTTAACTGTGTTATTTAACTCCTGTTTTTGTTATGTTGTAAACCGCCCAGAGTTCCTTTGGGAAGACGGGCGGTATATAAGTCAAATAAATAAATAAATAAATAAATAAATAAATAAATAAATAAATAAACAAACACTTTGGGCAATCTGTGCAGTGTATGTTGCTATGTGAATGTGTTTCGCCTCCTGATAGGGACTTTTAGGCCAGGCATGAGCAAACTTCAGCCCACCTTGATGTTTTGGACCACCACTCCCAGTATTCCAACCCTGTTTTTTCCAATGGCAAAGGACTGTGGGAGTTGTGGTCCAAAACATCTGGAAGGCTGAAGTTTGGACATGCCTGCTTTAGGCGAAAAATCAAAGAAAAGCAAAACAAAATGAAAGACAAAAAAAAAAAACCACCCCAATTTATTCTGAATAAATTGTTCTTAGCAGGCTCTCGCGTGAATAAGGATTTTAAACTGAAAATCCTGGGCAGGATTTTGCGATCGTGGGATTAGGAAATTTTTAGTGGGGTAATTTGTCCTGTGCTTTTCCTTTCCACTAACATTTGAGTCCCCAGTTAGCGTGTGACCGCTTGTTTATTTATTTATTTTCATACCGCCCGTCTTCCAGAAGGAACTCTGGGCGGTTAACAGCAGCTATAACAAAACAAAAACAAAAAACAAATACAAAAAAGAAAATTAACGGATAAAAATATTCAGCAAGACATTGGGGGACAGAAATTTAAAAAAACCTAGCTTGGCCATGTTAGGAACTATACTGTGAAAACAAACCATTACAACCTCTTGCTTGTCTAACCTATTGTTGCCTGTTGTCACCTTATAGGGTCGCTGGCAGATGGCGAAGGTGGTCTTAAGCAGTGGCGGAGTGGTCTCGGTGGTGATGAGGGTCGTGGCAGAGTTTTGGACTCAAGGTTTTGGAATTCTATATGCAAAGCAAGTGCCTGATTCCACAAATTCTGTACCTGTCACAGTCGCACTGGTGACAAACACTGCTTAGGATAGCGGTGTAATCATTAGTACAATGGATTTAGAGAAGGTAGCCATGTTAGTCTGTGGAATATTGTTGTTGTTCAGTCGTTTGGTAGTGTCTGACTCTTTGTGACCCCATGGACCAGAGCACGCCAGGCCCTTCTGTCTTCCAGTGCCTCCTGGAGTTTGGTCATACAATCTGTGTTGGTTGCATCAATAACACCATCCAACCATCTCATTCTCTGCTGTTTATTTCCTTAGCTGTACAAGATACTCACAGCTAAAAAAATAAAATTGAAAACCAACCTGTGTCCTATATTAGCATGCTAAATCTCCTCTAATGTTCCCTGAGGTTAGTTAATGGTCTCTGAGTTTTAGCCTGGCCTTTACAGGAGGAACCCGAAATGGGCCCAGGAACTTGGATGGTTATTTTAAGGTTCAGACTAAAACCCGGAGTGCATTCAGGGCCCCTTGTGAAATCAGGTCCACCAGCTTCCCCTGGTGTAAATGGGATTGACTCCCTGTGTAAAGGTGCAAGCTGGAAGCCTCTAAGCAAGTTCTTTCAGAGAGGCAGAGAGGTAATGGCTCACCCAATGTCTCCCACTCTGTGTGATGGATCTGTGAGGACTAGAACTTTGTCACTCTCTGAGTTGACTAAAAGGAAACAATTTGTAGGTTCCCTGACTCAGCAGGATGCTGTGCCATACAAGCATTTGAAGAGGATACTGATTAAGTGGTGTTTTGCCACAATATTGATGCAGGTGTCATTTTTAGCTAGCAGAGCTAGGGGATATGGCTAGCCTGCCATGCTAGGACGGCAGAGCATCTGGCCTAAGTTCCTGGAGGCTTCATGGGGGAGTCAAGGTCTTGTCTTTGGTCCCCATCATCCTCGCCCAGCACTATAACCATTGCACCCTACTGCCATGAAGTCACCTACAGTAGCCACCAGATTGCTCCAATGAAGTTTAAATAAAAGCCTGGAGATTTTCCTGCCTGCCTCTTCTTCCCAGGGACTTCTCTTGTCTTCATAGATTTGCCTGGGGGAAGAGCGCTTTGCAGATGTTCAGAGGCACTGACATATTTTACATTGCAGCTTGCTTTGGGTATGCAGGCGCATGGATGCTGCTCACACCCATTCACTCGCCCCCATAATCCTGAAAAGCAAAGATGGACCTTTTCACCAATTGGAGCCGCGGTCTTGTGTTTGTTAGCTGTCTGTGAAAGAGGGATTCTATCCTGTGTTGGTTGCAGAATCTCACCCTGGTTGTTAAACCGATTTGGCTTTTCTCAGCTAGAAAGAGCAATGGTCGATTTCAGAGGCAGGGACAAGATCAGCAGGTGCCTGGCTACTCTCTTGATCTCCTGGGGAAGAGTTTCCCAAGCCAAATGTCTTCTGGGCCACCCCGCTCTCACTGCCCAAAGCCAAGCATGCCCAGGACTCAAGGAGGAGGAGGAGAGTTTCCCAAAGAGCGTCAGGGCAGCCAGACTGGAGACAGTTTTCCCACCAAGGGTTTATTTTTATTTTTTTTTATTTAGGGGCTTGTATACCGTCCATCTTCCCGAAGGAACTCCAGGCAGTACACAACTTAACAAAACAACAAACAAATAGATACAACATGTGAGCAACTAATAAAATCAATTAAAACACATATTGGGGGGGAGGCATAAGGGCAGATGGCGGGCAAAAAAAAAAAAAATTAAGAGTCACCAAAGCAAGGTCTTTAAAGCTTTCCGGAAGGCTGGCAGGGACTGTGCAAGGCGCAATTCGCTAGGGAGATGGTTCCATAATGTAGGGCCTGCCACAGAGAAGGCTCAGCCACCAGTAGACATTTTTCGAGCCTCCCTGGGCGTGGCCACCCGCAGCGAGTGCGCCCGCGATACTCTAGTTGGTCGGGCTGAAGTTGACCCCTGGGAGATCCGCTCTGCCAGGTAATCAGGTCCCAGGCCATGGAGGGTTGTATAAATTAACTCTTTCTATGGGATAGGTTGGCAGCTAGTTGCCAGAGGTGGGGAGGACTGAAGCCAGCAGCAGATGGGGCCAAAACCCAAAACCAAAGATCAGGTTCCTTGCATTTCAACTCCTCTCCCACATGGGTTCAGCTGCCAGAGAGGAGGGCTTATTTTCGGGAGAGACCAATATCAATCCGTTTGCTTGCTCCCGTTCTAGATCACCTAGGTTGGTCTACCCTTATTTTGTTAAAACCTTCTACCCCTGGATTTGAATAGCAGCTGCTAAGAATTTTGCCACCTCATCCAGAGTATCTAAATTTTGTCCTGATGAAAGTAAAAGGGTATAAATATTCTTTCAAGGAATATTTTTAAGCGGGATTCAGTGAGAATTCTTCGACTATCAGAATAAAATTGGCAAGACAGGAGAAGATGGGTAGCAGTTTCTATTGCATCTGAGTTACAAGGGCCTTTGCGTTGTGGATATGGAAGCTTCTTAAACTTCCCTTCCAATACTGCAGATGGTAAGCTGGGCGAGGGTACAAGCTCTGCAGTGTTTCTGAATTGGTAACATGGAGAAATAAGTGGCTGGTTTGAAAGGCAGTAGCGCTTTATCCAGGGAGATGTTATTTGAGGTTGCCCCCAAGTCATGCTGCCTTTCAACCTCCATGATGTGCTGTTGAAGCATTTGGTTTGCTGCATTATATCCCCAAATCTGCATACATTTACCTCCAAGGACTTGGTGAATGAATCTTTTATCTAACAACTCTGCACACATATGCTGAAGTGGCAGAGTGGCAGAGACTGCCATTTCACAAGGCAGTTGATGGGCCATGTTTTGAGCTCCTCTTATAGGGCCAGTCCCTCTGTTGTTTCTCTCTTTAACACAACAAATAGACATGATCTTGACTTTTTAAATTCAATGATGGGAGGATAGACTATTGCAAAGAGGTTTATTTATAAAGCAGTAGCCAGAATACTATTGGTTTCCATACAGGGTTTCCTCTGGATGTGTGTGTGTTGCGTCGTTACAGTCGTGACCGACTCTTCGTGACCCCATGTCCATGAGGTTTTCTTGGCAGGAATATTGGAGTGGCTTGCCAGTTCCTACTCCAGGCGCCTACAGCACCTGCTATTCCCTGGTGGTCTCCCATCCAAGTACTAACCAGGGCCGACCCTGCTTAGCTTCTGAAATCAGTCGAGATCAGATGTGCTCAGGGCACCTAGGCAGCTTCCTCTGGATAATTGTGGTCAATTGACAAGATGCCAGAACAGGCCTTAAACAGGCATGGCTGGTCATTGGCACAATTGAGATGTACTTCAGCATGTAGCTGATCAGCTGGAACATGTTACCCAAATATACTAGTACTGGTTAGTATTCTGTAATTGCTGTCCCCAGAGGCACCTACAGTGGACTGCCACAAACTACAAGTAATGGGAAAACAAGATAGCAGAGAGCCTGTTCTCTCAAAAGCTGTGTCAAAATGACTGATCTTGCACCCCTCCCCCCAAAGAAAGGGAGCAGCTGAGAATGTGTGTGTGTGTGTGTGTGTGAGAGAGAGAGAGAGAGAGAGAGAGATTAACATAGGCATAGATTCTTGGGAAGAGAACAGGAAATATTAAAGACATGGCCTTGTTTTCACCAGTGAAACCGTCAAAGCTATGGAGAGCAATATCACTGATGCTACTTGATGCTTTAAGACATCTTTACTATGTACTGTATTAGTATTCCATCACCGTATTTGCATTCTATCAAAAAGCATTAATAAGGTGCAACAACATGTGCAGCTCAGGGCAATAAAGGTCAACCCAGACTGCACACAGAAGCTCGGTAATGAGAATACATTCCGCTGTTATCAGAATTCTTTATCTCTTGCTCAGCCTGGAAACGAATGAAAAAAAGTATAGGTGTTTGTCATCAATAAAAATACAGCACACATACACAAATTATTTTAAATGCCTTTATGGAACAATTGTAAAATTTTAAGTAGAACAAGTTTTCTTTGACCTTTTGGGAAAGAACACCTCTCATTGTGAAATATATGCCTTAAAATTGATCTACAAATTCAGAACAAAAATAAACACTTACACAGATGTCCTTTTGCTGGTAAACAAAATGTAAACATTACATATGTACAAATCTACAATTCATTTTTGTGAAAGTGCTCTTTTGCAAATTAATGAAATGTCCATTTTGAAATTCCTTACAGTTCATATTTTTTCAGAAATAAAGCTACCTCATGGAAATCTACCAATGGCACATCCTGTCTTATGACTATTTTATATACATATTTACATAAAAAGAATATATATTTCAATCTTTGGAATAAAGTATATCCTATTGAAATACCAGAAGTCACCCCCATGATAAAGCTTTATTTCCAAAGTTAACATCAAAGAGCATTAAGAATACCTCCTGACTAAGCAACTGTGCTTTCCCACCTAATGTAGGTCTGCTAGCATGGGCCAAACAGATGAAAAGCCTAGAAGTACAGTAGGACCCCAGTATCCGCTGGGGATTGGTTCCAAGCCTTCTCGTGGATAATGAAAACCGTGGATAAGAGAGAACTCAAAATGTTCCCCAAAACTGCTGTTTTGCGATAGTAACTTGCTTTACAGCTGCTGCTCATGATGGTAGCTTGCTTTATGGCTGCTGTTTTATGAGGGTAGCTTGCTTTACAGCTGCTCTTTGTGACAGTAGCTTGCTTTGCGGCTGCTGAATTATTTATTTATTTTTCCTCTGCCAACTGTGGATAACTGAACCAGTGGATATCGGGGTCCTACTGTATTACCAAATGCAATTAAGGAACTTCCCAAAATATTGCAAGAAATAACTATTCACAGAGAAGGAAAAGATTCGAATACTGCTTTTACAGAACAAAGAGATTTAAAATTCAGCTTTTGTTTTGAATTAATAAACTATGTGAAAATTAAGGTCACCCTTGGGCTCTATGGGATCTTTCTTCTGAAATCTGATGTTTTGATTGCAATTTCATCTGAATAAGGGATTATTTTTTTTTTGTTACACAAAAGTGGCTCCAGTTGAAATATCTCTGGAAGGAGGACTAGGAAGAGGTTCAGAGACAGTGCTGGGGGATGTGGGCCACTGGTTTGACTTTGGTTGAGGTGGTTTAACTGGCTTCAGAAAATTGACTTAACTGGCTTCGGAAAACATCTGTGGGAGGAGAAAGACAAGAGCAAACCAAGCTGACCCCCAACCTCCCACTCCGGCACTGAAAATTTTCAGCTTCTCAAAGGAATTCCATTAGTATGAGCATACCAGACAGCAACTGCAGAAGAACTGCAAGATGAACTAGTGACATGAATATGAAAATGTGTTATTGGAGCTGTGACTTTTAATTTTATGTCACATTGCCTTCACAGTTATGCTTTCCTTAACTCACTCACATGTGCAGTTGCCACTGATCAAGAGCAGAGAAAACAGAGGTGTGTGTGTGTGTGTGTGTGTGTGTGTGTGTGTGTGTGTGTGTGTGTGTGTGTGTGTGTGTGTGTGAGTGCGTGCGTGCGTGCGTGCGTGTGTGTGTGTGTGTGTGTGTGTGTGTGTGTGTGAGAGAGAGAGAGAGAGAGAGAGAACTAATTCATAGAAGCCTAGGTAATAATATACTCACTAGTCCTTCAGGTGCCACCAGATGCCTTGCTGGACTGGTGTAGCTAACCAGCTACCTGATTTCTGCAGATGGCATGAGCAAAGGGAAGCTCTTCAGTTATTATTGGACTGCAGCTCCCATCAGACTGTGGGAGCATGACAGAACGTGGGGACTTGTAGTCCAATAACAACTGGAATCGGTACAGTACTTTGCTTCACTCGTCTTCAGCAAGATCTAAACTTGAACTGGTAAGAAATGTTCCAGTAGGAACCAAGTATTTTTTTACTGGTACATCAATTAATAGAAGCATTGATGTTAGGTCCACATGGATGTCCATCTTTATGCCCTTTGCCCCTGTAACAATAGAAGACGGAAACTGATTTCTAGTTTTCTTAGTACCTCTAGAAACAACGCTCAGGAAGGCAATGTGGGCCCTCCATCATAGCAACAAAGTGTTCTACAACAGTGGCTTTTATGCTGCAGTGCTAAGGAGAAGAAAAAGTTCAAAACCGAACTAACACAGTCTTCAAAAATGCACAAGTAACTAGGTACATATTTACATTTACAACCACCATGTATATTTTTTTCCATAAAAAATATAAACATAGGTATGTACACAGAAATTAGCGAATCCACATTACTAGGTAATGAATGGTTCCCAACAGTTATATTCAATGATTCAAGAGATTCACAATTCATTCAACAAGTCTGGTAGATTATCTGTGTATAACTGCAAAATAAATGCAGACATGTGGAAATGTATGACAAAATGTAGAAGGAAATTTTGTGCAACCCCTTAACTGCAGCTGTGCCAACAGGTAAGAAGGCCTGCACGGGAGACATTAGTGCTGCATTGTGCCCTTAGAGCTGCTGTTCCCAATCACAGGCATCCTCCAGATGTGTTGAGTGACAACTTCCAGTTGTTAAAGGCATGCTGCTTTGGGATGATTGGAATTGTAGTCCAACACATGTGGAGGGCACCTGATAAGGGAAGCCGTATCCTTAGCTGCCACAGACCTAAGGAGGTTCCAGTTTCTGTTCACGTAGTAGGAAGCTTCAAAAGCAGATAATGATATGGCAGATGGATCTGCTGTTCACGGACAAAACAGTCTCAGAATCCTTTGGATAAACCCAAAGCAGCTTTTTGGATCCAGGCCATAAAGTAAAATTGACAATCACTGACAATGTATAGTCTAATCCACTGAAGATTAGCACAGACATAAATAATTACCACATTCAAATCCAACAGAATCTTCTGTTAAATTAGGAAAATATTAGAAAGAGCTGATAGCAAAGGAAATATATCTTTCCATAGGCAAATTTAGAAAAAAAAACCCAGTATTTTAAGTTCCTCATATTTAAAACGATCAGCAGTGACAAAGAAGCAGCGTGGAGGTTCACAACAGTGCACGGATCCTGTTACAAAGCTCCATAGACATGATGTCAACATGGCAGCAATAATGCCAAGGTGGAAGCACTAGCCACGAAGCACATCTGCCAACTCTTCATACAACTGGCCACAACATTTTCCGGGGCATAATGCATCAAACCAGAATCCGGCCAAAAAGTTTTCAGTGCCCATGCAACTTAACATTAGCAAACAAACTCACTCTAGTAGACATTTAAGGTATTTCTCTCCCCCTCCCTGTCCCCCTTTCTCTTAAATGGGCAGTTTAGATTCTACTCTGGAAGATTCCAGAACAGGGGTCCTCAAAGTTTTCAAACAGCAGGCCGGTCCACTGCCCCTCAGACACCGCTGGGGTCCGGACCACAGTCCCCCCCCCCAAAAAAAAGCCGACATGGAAGACAGGGGGGAGGGAGGGGAAAGTGGGCAGAGGCCCCCTATAATCGGCCCACGATCAGTGTGTCTCTGGGGCCCCACTGATGCCTCCTGCTCCTGATCACCGCCCTGAGCTGCTGCCGCTGGGATCCCTGTGCTGTTCCTCTTCCTCCTCCTCCTCCTCCTGCAGCAGCGGTGGCTGGAGTGTCTCTCCTTCCTTGCGTCAGGAAGGAAGGGGCAGCCTAAGCAAAGTCAGGCCCCTCCTCGCCTCCTGGGCGGCCGCTCAGTTTGAGGAGCAGCAGCCGCAGCAAGGGAAACAAGGCTGGCGCCACTGTGTGCGGTTCTGGCTGTGCGCCCAGGCCATCACACCCTCGCTGCACCCCGGAGGGAAAGCTGCCTCCTCTCTTGGCCTGGCCTGGCCCGCCCTGTCTTGATGCACTGCAATCGAGGGAGGGAGAGAGCGAGGACTGGGAAGGAGGCAGGGGAGGCAGGGAGGGCTGCCCAAAGCCGCCCACGGCCAGGTCACTGGCTGAGTTCAGCCATGCGGCGGCACTTTGTTGGCTCGCCAGCCTGCCCGTCACCAACCGAGGCAAATGCAGCCCTGCCAGCCTCCCGGCAACCAGGCCCAGGCCACTGTCAGCCTCCTCTTCCCTCCCTCTTCTTTCTCTGCCAGTTCCTCCTTCTCCTCGCTGCTCTCTAACCCGGTGGTGGCGGTGGCAGCCTCCGGCTCCCGCCATGGGTGGGCTCCCTCCTCCCCTCCCTTCCTCCATGGAGAAAGGTGGCAGCTGGAGGGGGCTGGGTGGGCAGGAAGTCTCTCCATTTTCCCCTCAGTTGCCCGCCATCTATCCCTCCGTCGGTCCACTGCTGCGGCTGCTCTAGCTCGGGCAGCTGGCTGGTGCTGTCTCCGCCTGCCTCCTTCCTTTCGCACAACGACAATAACACAGGTGGCAGCCACACAAGGCAGGCAGGCAAGCAGGGTGGAGGAGGAGCAGGGGCAGGGCCTCGGGGCCATGGAGGGAGCGGGGGACCTTGCCGCAGCCCTCCCATTTTAAAGTGCACTGCTTGGCTGCAGCCGGCACCCCGACCATCTGGACAGCGGGTGGGGGGAGCAACATAACCTGCCACTTTGAACTGCCTCAGCAACAGAAGCAGCCGCGGAGGCTGGCTTGCTCACTTGCTCTCGAAGTGGGGGGGGTCTGCAATTGCTCCTGGGGGTGGATTCAGGACCCTGGGGGGGCGTATCTGGCCCCCAGGCCATAGTTTGAGGACCCCTGTTCTAGACTATGACCTATTCTTTCTCCTTTTGATATAAAAAATTCTAACCCCAGCTTCCTGCCCCACAGTATGGACAAGATCCAAAAGGTGACTGCAACTACTTCTGAGTATCCAGAGAGCTTTAGGCTTGCCTTTCTGAAATAGCCATACTTCTACCTGTGGCAGGGGAAACACAAGACCAGTTGCTTTTTAACCCGCAGGCTCTTCCAAAAGTAGATTGTGGCCTGATATAGAGCTAGCTAAATGAAAAGGAAAGGTCCAAAAATTGCATTGAGTATGCCACAGACCACAGGGGTGCCAAAAAGCAGAGGCACCCAACAGGCAGCAATGTGTCAGCTCAAATGTCTTGAAAGTGGCAAATGTATATTAATTATGAAAGCTTCGTAGAAGTCTGCAGTACTTGTCAGCTTAACCTGTGATGTAAGTGTAGACTTTTTTTTGAATAGTATATAAATGTCAATTCATATGCTGAGAAAAATACATTTCCATCTTACTTAACAGAGAGAAGGAAGAAGAAAAAGATATTGTTTCTGAAAAAAGACAATTACTATTAACAACAATATTCTCAAGGAGGACAAAAGTATTGCTTATGCAATGGGATCACTTAATTCACCATACGAAGTCAAATAGTTAAAAAATAGGAGCTTGCTGTACATAATTTAAAATCTCTTATGATACAACTCTAGTATGCACTTTGTAACATTTTTAACATTTTATGTAAACAGTTTTGGAAAGCTTATTTAATTCGTGCAAACTTCTAAGTGCATGATTTGGGTTCATCTCTGTCTAAATATTCTGCAACGGACCATTTAGTCTTGGTCCATTAAGTGGCTTATAGACACTGTTTGAGTGAATAGATCTCTCTCTTGTCTAATGTTAAACAGTCTTCTCTTAGAAATCTTTTATTTAAATGCTTTTTAAATGGGAAAAAGTGGCAGTCTCTCTGAAGTCCAATTTTAGACATATGTACCCTGTAGCAATACATTACATTTTTCCCTTAAAGATATGGCTCCCCAAAAATTTTTCGACATTCCATCACCCCTGTACTTGGAGGCCTGTCGCAGTTGTGGGTGCTCTTGACTTGATTTGCTGTCAGGCGATCGTAAGCCATTTTGTATTCTCTGTCAAAAGCATCTGTAACAATAGAGGGAAATGTAACTATACCAATAGATTTATATTCAAGGAGCAGCCCGGCACTATGGTTGCATGTGGCTGCTATAAAAGAAGAAAGTTCCACATAGGCCATAATCTCACTGAATTGAAAATAAAACTACTAGTATCATAACTGCCTTTATACAACTCCATATGGTGTGACTGGACTACACATATCATTCTGGTTACTATATTTCAAAATGTATTATTCCAGAGGAAAATTCAGGAATGGGCAGAACAAAGCCTGGCTTGCAGTAATAAAGACTGGGTTTACTGAGGAAGGGCCAGGACCAATTTCCCGATGAAGAAATGATGCCATGTTTCAGGTTATTTGGGTTGGAGAAAAGAAGGCACATGACAAAGATGCATGAAATTATGCATGGTATAGACCTGAGATGGGAAAATGCCACAAGTTCTCCTGAAATTTAATCCTTTTCTCTGTTTAAATCACCGCAATCCCTGTAAGCAGCCAATATTTCTGCAGGTTTTATATAAGGTGGTGGGAAAATTTAGAGAGCTGTACTCCTACAGTGGAACCCAGATTTATGAAATTAATCCGTTCCGAGTGCACGCACATAACTCGATTAGCTCATAAGCTGGTGAGAGGTTTCCCATAGGAATGCATTGAAAGTCAATTAAGTTGTTCCGGAGGGACGGATTCCAATGCATTCTTAGGGGAAACCGTTTTAAACGTGTGTGTGTGGGGGAAGCTGTGGTTCGTTTAAAATGTCTTTAAGCAACTGAGCCAAGCGCTTGGCTCAGATGCTTAAAGTCATTTTAAACGAACCACCACTTTTCTCCCCCCTCCAATCAGGCGCATCGTGGGAGAAGTGCTTGGCTCGGTTGCTTAAAGTCATTTTACCGTAGACATAGTGTGCCTTTCCCCTGTGCCCCCCGGGGGGGTTGGGAGAAGTGGCACACAATGTTTAAAATGACTTTTAGCCACTTGCCTCCATGGCTAAAAGTCACTTTAAACATCATGCACCACTTCTCCCAACCCCCTCCCCGGAGTGTGGGGGAGTGACGTGCAATTTTAAAATGACTTTTATCCACCAAGGCAAGTGCTTGCCTCGCTGGATAAAAGTCATTTTAACAACCCGCTGCTCCCCCATGCCATCGTTACTTGGTGGAAATCCTATCTTAATCTTAAGGTGGTGGGGGGAAGACAATGGAAGCCTGCTCGTAAGTCGGGATTCTCAGTTGACGGGGTCGTTGTAAGTCAGGGTACCACTGTACTTCTATTCAGACCAAGTTTTCAGCATCACAGCAATGTGCAGCAAATCCTGCAAAAGGTTACTTTTCTGAATTATAACTCCCAAACTCCCCACCTAGCAGGGCTGGAGTATTCTGGGCTGAATTGGAAAGAGGAACATTGCAAACTTTGGTGTGTAGCATGCAAGGTTGAGAATCTCATTAAGGATCCCTGCTGTTAAATGACCCAAAGAAGGGTAACTGATAACTTTTAAGGAGCACAACATTCTTTTTTGTTGTTGCTCTTAAATGAAATTTGCACACCCATAGCCTAGGGAAAGGGGTGGGGGTCTTATTCTCCTCACAGATCTTTCCTGCGCCTGAGGGAGATCCTTACTCGGAACAGGCAAAGAGTTGCTTAGCCCACCATGAATTACATGTTCTCAAGTCAATTCCGACTCATGGCAACGTTTCCCGAGGTTTTCCAGTTACCAAGTACTCAGAAGTGGTCTACCTGTCCTTTCTCCTGGAGGTGCCCAGAGACCGTGTAGCCTGCCCATGGGCACACCGGCTGGCTTTACTCCTGGAAGGCACCCTGGAGCACTGAACTCCCCAACGCTCACTTCAGGTTCTCCATTTTATTGTGCCAACCAAGTTGTTATTTACAACGTTCATGTTTAGGCTTACTTAGATAATGAAAGTCACAAGGCTTAAATGCTTGTACTTCTACCAAGTACAAGCACTGGTAGGAGGGTTGCCCCCTTCCTTCCCCTGGGGTTCTGGCCTCAACTGGAAATAAATGGGCAGCAACACCGCCTCACCTGCGTGGGACTAAGGCAGCACTGCATGGCCACACAGAGCCCTTTTACACTACCCCTAAGATCTGCTGGTAGCTTAAATTCGGATCCCCCCAGCCAAAGATCATGTGGGTTTTGTTCCTCTTCCTGTGTTTGCACCCATCTGCACTCTGTTGCTTCTGCCTGCGGTGAGGGAAGGGAGAAAAAAAGGGGGAATGCAGGCTCACCTCCGCCTCCCGTCAGAGCAGCCCCGTAGGGATTCCTGTCTGTTAAAGGGGTGGCGGGGACAACAAAAACAAACAGAAGGCGAGGAGAGCCCGGCATCCACAGCTTTACAATCCGCATCGGCAGATTTTTTACCTCCGGAGACCAGGTACTTGTAAAGTGCGCTGGGGCACGCTTAAGTGGGCGTGGGCGTACTTCATTTTTTAAAAAGTCCGCTGCTGGTGGGAAAACAATTTTATGCTCCGAATCTGCAAGTGTTTTGCAGTGGATTTTAGGGGTTGTGTAAAAGGGCTCACAGTTTCAAGGGAACATTAGCTTCCACCCTAACAGGGTGTGGCTTCAAATACAAATATTATCTACAACTCCTGAAGCAATAGCTGATACTGAGTTCTTTCATAAAACTGTGGAACAACACAACTGAGGACTTACCTATATCAATATTATCTCTTCCAAGAGCAACGAGAGATAGAAATAATATTTCTCTATAGAGGCTCCTGGAAAAGAAACAATGGGAAAACATTTGCATTTTGTAAACCACCATAATAATTTGGCCATGTCAGGTCCTGTATTATAACGAGACATTATAGTTTGGATAATGGCTTCCCTGTTCTTCAGCACTAAAGAAAAATAATTCTTAATGCTTCCCAAATTTCTGTTCAGTGCTCTCACCCTTATCCCACACCAGCAAAACATGACATTATAGACTCTTTTTAAACTCACTTACTGGTATTTACCTTTGCCTTTTTATCTGTGGGCATTTGTTCAGGGTTTCTAAGATCTGACTCATTGGTCCATAGACATCATTCATCTTAATACTTTTTACCATGCTTCTTAAAAGCTCCTGGTTAAAAGAACTATCATCTTTCTGCAGTAAGCGGGCCACTGAGTATTTTTGAGCTAGGAAAAGGAGAAAAAAAAACCAGTATTTAAGAAAGAACCAAAAACAACAAAGTGGCAGGAAAAACCCAGTTAAGTTGTAAAGAGAGAAATAGTTTAAACTACTGGAAATGTAGTATATGCCATAGAAAGACAGATTCAGAGTAGAGGAATGCAAAAATATAGCACAACAAAAACAGCCAGCCATAAAACAGACATTTTAATTAATTACTGTAATTACATGTAAATTACTGTAAACAAATAGACACACAGTAGCTCTGTTGAAAGCCTGTTCTAAAAGAGATCTTGAGAACAATGCAAGATGTTCAACTCAATCCCAATGATTAATTTTGAAGAAACATTAACTGAACCAGAATTAAAATAACAAACTGCAAAATAAATACATGCCCAGGCAGCACATGGTAAGCTAAAAGCTGCTATAACATACAAAAACACAAAAAGGGGACCAAAAACATTTGAAAGAAATACATCAGGCATAGCAGGACAGTGTGAAAACACTCACTCTCAAATACAAGTGTATTGCTTTGACCTGCAAGACAAAAAAGTGACACAATCAAAATTCTCATTGCTTATTAATTGAAACTGATAAGCGTTTTGCTAGCAGTGATGAAGTGTTTCTACAAAGCAAACAACTTCCAAAATGAATGCAGACAACTTACTTTGTGTATTCCACAGAATATATAGGGGTTGTCCTGGATCTTTGTGCAGCTTCATGTTGTCCCACAACATCTGAATTAGAACATACTTGCTGTCCTCTAAAATACAGTTTCTTGGAATCTGTATAAGAAAAATAGGGAATATAAATCTTTGAATGTAATAGGAAACTGCAGTTATCAACAAACCTGCTTGATCTAACACAGACACTCAAACAGAGAGATAATAATCCTGATATTTTACTATTGCCCTGAAAGTTTGTTTGCTAGATCTCCATATTAATAGTCAATAAACTGCTGAAGGCTCTTTTGCTTTCAGTCTTTTCTTTCCCACAGTCCCTTCTACAGTCTGGCTATGGAGCTAGAGGTTGGAAATTTGATTCTCCATGGCACCTCCTAGACAGGATCCATAAGCTCCCAACCAGCTCTGCAGTTCTAAGATATTGCATTATTATTAATAAATCCAGGATGTATTCTCAAAGGCTTTCACGGCCAGGATCGATAGTTATTGTGCGTTTTCCAGGCTGTTTGGCTGTGTTTTGGAAGTTTTGGAACCAGGATGGTTTATTGAGGCTAATGTTACAAAATTCTGACCCTAGTCACTTTCGCCTGTTAATAGTAAGATAGCTATGCCCTTGATATATAATCTGGCCTGGGTGTTGCACTTCTTTTCTTATGCAACAAAGTTGTAGCAGAAGCCTTTGCATAGAGTAATCACTCTTTTCTGCTCATCAGGAGCACAGGAAAACTATCTCTGTGCTGTGAAAAGAAGCAGAGTGAAATAGGAAGAAAAGAAAGCGAGTGGAAGACGAAGGCGAATAATATGGCTGACCGGAGTTTTAAGGTCAAGACCAAGCAAGATGAGATGCCAATTATGTTATTGCATAATGGCATCAATTCCCTGCAAAAAGTAAATAGTAATATGTTTTTATGAAGGTTGTTAGTGGTCCTAGGCTAGTGGTGGTGAACGTTTGGCCCTCCAGATGTTTTGGACCACAACTCCCACAGTCCTTTGTCATTGGCAATCTAGGCTTGGATTTCTGGGAGTTGCGGTCCAAAACATCTGGAGTGCCGAAGGTTCGCCACCACTGTTCTAGACAGTGAGAAAGAATAAAACAATGTAGACCAGGCCTGCACTACAAGTAGACCACGGGCTACCGGTAGCCCGCGAAGGTTTCAAAAGTAGCCCGCCTGCCACCAATAAAAGTGAGGGTATACGTCAGGGGTCCCCAAAGTTTTCAAACAGTGGGCCGGTCCACCACCACCCAGACACCACTGGGGGCCGGATCACAGTCCAAAAGCAGCTGCGGAGGCTTGCTTGCTCACAAAACAGGGGGTAGGTGGGGGGGTTGCAATTGGTCCCAGGGGCCGGATTCAGGACCTTGGGGGGCGCATCTGGCCCCGGGGCCTTAGGTTGAGGACCCCTGGTATACGTTCTCCTCCCCTCCCTCCCCCACCACTGCCCCAGCAAAGTTCTGGGTCTGCCAGTCCTCTATCTCAGCCGAGTGGGGTAGTTTAAGGGCCATGGCGTGGTCCCCTGCTCCCCCCTCCCCGCTGGCCAGAAGATCAAGTGGGTGCAAGGGAAGCGGGTGCATGGTCAGCCTTGCCATTGAAGGGAAGCCTTTGCATTGAAAATCAATTTGCATTTCTATGGGAAACCACTGCTCTACTTACAATATTTTTTTTTACTTACAAGCATGTGCTTGGAATGGATAAAATTTGTAAGTAGAGGCATTAGTGCAGTAGCCCTCAGGCACGTTGGGCCAGAAAAAGGAGACTTCAGCCTGTTCAAAGTTGGACAGCCCTGATGTAGATCATTTAAAAAGGTAGCCCCTGAAATAAACTAGCTGCTGTACAGCAAATAACAGCCATTCTTTCCCCGTACCTTTGAATGCTTATTGCAATGATCAGAAGAGAGTATTAATCCTGGTAAGTTACTGGGTAAATCCAGACGTCGAAAATACCACACTAGATTCCAAAATACAATAGGATGGTGATCCACAAAGTCTGCCACGGTTATTGCATGATCCCCTTCATTTTCTAATAAACTTTCAAGCTCCTTCCAGACCACAAGAGGACTCAGATAAGGAACAGTGATGGGTTCTGGACTGGGCAAATTCCACTCTAGTCCCAAAGGATCCTGTTGTATGAAGAAATAAAAAAAAAAGGGGGGGACATTGCCTTTGGAGGTCATCATTTAGAAGTCACTGCTATTTGACAATTAAAGTGGGTGGAAATAGAAGAAAGGGCCTTATTAATTTTCTTTTGTAATTCTACTCATTCAGGTCCTTGGCATGAGATTTTAATTTTCATTATGTTCATATTTTGGTAGGTTTCAATTTTTGCTAAGGTTATTATAACATTTTGTCTAAATGTTTTCCTGCATTGCCACTAAAATGTATTTCTACAAGTTGTTGCAAACTATCCCATTTAAAACTGGTACATTAAGCTATTTTCAACCAACCAACCAACCAACCAACCAACCAACCAATCAATCAATCAATGACAATGAGAATATGTTTTCCTATTGCATCCCAACCGTCTTAAAGATGGCGTTGTCTTTTAATCAGGATATCCCTGTTTGATAGATTTCATCGAAGTGATTTGCACCCAAGGAAATCATGCTTTCCCCCCGAAAAGTAAGAGTTAGGGAAAGGAGACCCCTTTACTCACCGCGGGTCCCTGCAACGTGGTAGGCAAACTCCCTGTGGGAACCACACTGCTGTGCTTCTGGCTTCTTGCTCCTTCTGCCTCGAGAGGACTGTATGTACTAATACTTCTTGACAGAGGGTGGCTGGGGTGTTCATTGCTGATCGCAGTTTGGCTTCTTCTGGAAGGGATCTGAATGCTCCTGGCACAGGTGGCGTCAGACTGCTTGGACTTGCTGCTGACAGAAGATTGATTTTAATTTACATTATTATTTGGCACAAGTCATCCTGCCAATAAGATCCCAGACCTGCAAAAAAGACTTCAGTCTATCAACTGATCAGAGTCATACATAATTTTCTTCCTCATAAGTCCAAAATAGTCCTTGAGAATCCCTTTTCCCATTTTCTGCACACAGTACTGTCCCTTAAAAAATTATTAAGGTGCTGCTGCTCATCGATAACAGTATTATTTAACATAATTAGCAATTAATAATACTACTGATCTCATCAGTCATATTTTTGTTGAGACTTCTTAGTGTTCTGCATTGTTACCTTTTTGATAATCATGATATTAAGACAGCAATGACAGTGTGTATTTCTTTACTATAAACCGCTTCTTGGACTACCAAAAATTGCCTTCTTGGATCAGGCCTTGATTATTTGTGTGCAGTAGCCACACAAATATATGCCTGAAAGCACACCAAGGACATTTCTTGGACCAAGTGATGGGATGAAGCACATTGTGTTGTGTTTACCTATCAGAAGATAACCCAGGTATTACAGAGGCCGTATATCCTGAAGTTGGATCAGGGCTGAAAGAATTTCCTGTCTGGTTCGGAAAAAATGATGGGAACTGGAGGTTTTCTGAAGATGGACTGGACTTCAGGAAATATCTACAAATAGGAGAAAGGTTCGTGGGATCAGAAGGGTTTAGACACTCCTAGCATTTGGAAAAACAAGAAAGAATTCTATTACAAATAATGGATTACCTTCCAGGACCCCGGAGGTCTCTGATTTCAATGTTCAGAAAAGGCAAGAACAGGTTCCCACAAAAAGGGCACGTACTGTTCAGGTTGGAATCATCTGCTGTCCAGCCTGCCATGATTTCTTCATCATGTACTAGACAATCACAGGTTCGACACCGTGAACAGCTTGAGATGAGAACCTGTATAAAGCACTCATTTAAAACTAGGGTAGAGAGTAGTATACAGGCCTAGAGCCAATAACACTGGTACAACAATTTTGAAGGCTGCTGTGGCAGATCCTTTACCTGCTGCTTTCACACACCAGAACTGGAAGAATCAAAGCAAACAAGCAAGTGTGCACTTAACTCTCAGTTTCATCCACAAAAACTAGTTCCATACAATTAAATCAATTAAATTAAATTAAATTAAATTAAATTAAATTAAATTAAACCTGTAGTTGACTACACTCATCAATTGAAGTATACAGGCCTAGAAAAACAGATGGTTGAGGGTCTGGAGGAAATGTCTTATGAGGAACGGCTTAGGGAACTGGGAATGTTTAGCCTCTCTAAAAGAAGGCTGAGGGGGATATGATAGCTATGTTTAAATATTTGAAAGGATGTCATATTGAAGAGGGAACAGGTTTGTTTTCCATGGCTTCAGGGACTAGGACTCGGGGCAATGGTTTCAAACTGCAGGAAAAGAGATTCCATTTGAACATTAGAAAGAACTTCATGACAGTTAGAGCTGTTTGGCAGTGGAATATGTTACCACGAAGGGTGGTGGAGTCTCCTTATGTGGTTTTTAAGCAGAGGCTGGATGGCCATCTGTCGGAAATATTGTGATGGGGTTCCTGCATGGCAGGGGGTTGGACTGGATGGCCCTTGAGGTCTCTTCCAACTCTATGATTCTATGATTCTATAACCTTGGAAATCAGAAGATCTTCATTCTAACTGACATGAAGATTATTAGTTTCCTTTTTTCCTTCTGTGCCAGTGGCCTAGTTTTAAAACCTTGAGATGTAACTCTCAGTTCTGCCCCTTTCCAACATTAAGACATTTCTACACAGTTCCACAGTGTGTGGAGGATTCTGTCAAGGACACCCTTTCCCACTGCTAAAAATTAATTAGCTTTCTCAACAGAAGCGAAAGCAGCTCTGGGAATTCTGCAGAGTTGTAATGTCAACAAATTAGCAGCCGCATTAATATATTTATAGAGCTGACAAAATACATTTTAGAGTGATCTGCTGGCTTCTCCTCCCAGTGGCTCATCAGTGGGTACCAACGATTCCTCATTTGTAAAAATAATGAGGTTTCAAAGGTTGCCTTGAAAGAGCAATGGCTGCAATTGGTAAAAATGCTTTCATGAATATTAGAATTTTAGTTTATTAAGAAAAAATGTCACCTAGGCTTCAATTACAGTACGTCCTAAACAAGCCTTTCACAAACTGTTGTTCTCCAGAGGTGTTGGACCAAACATTTTATAATCTTCAACCACATTTGGAGAGCACAAAGTTGAGGAAAAGCTATTTATTTATTTATTTATTTATTTATTTATTTATTTATTTATTTATTTATTTATTTATTTAAATACTTCTATACTGCCTGTCTTCCGGAGGAACTCTGGGCGGTTTACAACAAGAAAAAACAACAACAATAACAAGGAACTTTAACAAAATCATCATAATAAATCTACAAGAAATCTATTGTAAAGCCATGCCTATTACATGGGACCGGTAAAACAGCAAAGCAACCCCCCCCATTTGCTTGATTAACCCCATGTCTAATAAATACGCTGTTTAAAAAGGGAAAATGTTGTACCTCCAGTGCATAGTTCTGGAACACACTTGTGCTGCTTGTGCTGCAAGATGACACCAACTCTGATCTGTCAGGCAAAGGAAACTTGGAAAGAGAGCCTAAAAGGGAAAAAGAACACATATACATTCCTTCTGGTCACAGGAAAGGGAATTTCCTTCCATGGGCAACTTCTTTCGTCCATACCATGAAGAGGAATGCCAAGAGCCTCCACCAAGGAGGCAGCCTCTCAGTCTTGACAGGCAGCCACACTGCAACCTAAGAAACGAACTGGACTAACCCAAGAAACATAATAAATCCACTGGCTCAAAAAAACAACAACACTGTAAATAACTCTGAACAGAGAAAAGTCAACAATGAATAACAGAAAACACCCCCAGACTGGTAAGAACAAACTAGACTTTCCCCCAGTGCGTTGTTAGTCTGTGGAACTCCCTGCTATGGGATGTGGTGATGGCATCTGTCCTGGATGCCTTCAAAAGAGGATTGGACAGATTCCTGGAGGAAAAGTCCATCACAGGTTACAAACTATGATGGAGATGTGTAATCTTCAGGCTTAAAACCAGGGTACTTCAAGGGCCAGATGCAGGGGAGTGGTATCAGGAGACAGAGATCTAATCTCGTGCGCTCCCAGAGGCATCTGGTGGGGCCACTGTGAGATACAGGAAGCTGGATTAGATGGGCCTTTGGCCTGATCCAGCATGGCTCTTCTTATGTTCTTATGTGTCTTGTGATATTAGTGGGATCATAGGGGTGGGGTGGAAAGGTTCCCCGATGGCTCGTATTTATAGATGTAGATTAACTACCTTTATACAATTAAGATAGCACTTAAGTGGGCCATTAGTACATGAAAAGATCACCCTCCAAGTTAGAGTGGAGTAGGAAAGAGAGCAGTCAAACAAGTTCAAAAGTACGAGCAACAGCTATCTGAAGCTGCTAGATAGCTCAGTGGTCAATGTGGAGCCAAAACTCGGGAGTTCAATGCCAAACTATACCTCAGCCATGCTTAGTAATGTTTAAGAAAATGGTGACTAAGTATGTAGCAGGAAAAGAGAAAATCTTTTCCTCAGGATTCTTCACAATCAAACCTGTCCCCCGAGAGCTGTCAATTCACCAACAGGAAGGAAAAAGAAAGGGAGCAAACTCAGGTTGCCATGACTATGAATAATGAGGGGAAAGGGAAGGTTCTAAAGTGTGTGCGTGCGCACGCGCACCCCCCATGACTATGAATAATGAGGGGAAAGGGAAGGTTCTAAAGTGTGCGCGTGCGCACGCGCACACACACACACACACACCCTATGACTATGAATAATGAGGGGAAAGGGAAGGTTCTAAAGTGTGTGTGTGCGCATGCACACCCACACCCAAACACACCCACAGACTATGAATAATGAGGGGAAGGGAAGGTTCTAAAGCATGCGCGCGCACCCCCCCTATGACTATGAATAATGAGGGGAAAGGAAAGGTTCTAAAGTGCGCGCGTGCACACACACACACACACACACACACACACCTATGACTATGAATAATGAGGGAAAAATGACTATGAATAATGAGGGGAAAGGAAAGGTTCTAAAGTGCACGTGCACACACACACACACACACACACCCTATGACTATGAATAATGAGGGGAAAGGAAGGTTCTAAAGTGTGTGCGCGCGCACACACACACACACACACACCTATGACTATGAATAATGAGGGGAAAGGAAAGGTTCTAAAGTGCGCCCGCGCCTGCGCCCGCCGCGCGCGTGCACGCGCACACACACACACACACACACACACACACACACACACACACACACACAAAACACTGATGGGTCACATACCCCAAACAGCTCAGTTCTTTTTCCTTTGTTGTGTTCTAAGGCATCTTCTTGTGAATTCTTCTGCAGTTTCTTTTAAGGTCCCCACATTCTCTTGTATAGATAGGAATGTCTCTGTCTCAGTGGCAGCACTAGGCTAATGGAGAGATACCCCCACCACCACTCAGACCACGAACCTAACTGCTGAGCATAGATGAGAGGGAGTCTCTATAGGGACAACAGCTGATGAGGCACTGTTTAAAGTAGTTGTGCTCATTATGACTTGGTAGAGAAATGGTAACCCACTTCTGAATACCAATAGAAAATCCTGAAAAGGACTGGGTTGGAACTTACTTGATGGCATATATTGCTATTATTAAAGGGAGTAACCCTTCCACCTAGGAGGGCTCCAGAAGGCTACTCTAATCAGGTAGATGGACTTTTCTGAAATGCTAAGGTATAGCTCTTTTTGGTGACTGGCCTCTTTCTGATCTACAAAGTATGATATTTTAAAAAGGGGTGGTGGTGGTGGACAAGTTTTCTCCACTTAGCAGATCAGTATTTGGGATTGTGGAGTGAAATCTCAAAGGGTCAACTGCAGACATGGCTGCCCTAGCAGCGTAGTTGAGGCTGCCAAGACATTTGCAAAGGCATTGTTTTTGAAGTGGATGGGAAGCGTTACCCACTGAAGGATGCCCTCATCCAGTGCTTAACAATGCATTTTGACAGAGACCGCGGTCATACCTGGGTTTCCTTCGTATTTAAATTTCCTGCGTATTTTTTTTGGGAGCGGTCACACGGTTTTTAATGAGCAGTTGGTGTCTCCTCTGCTCTGCGTCGTACCTTCATATTCTGGTTCTGTCCTAACCTGTGTACTACGCATTTTGTCCTACTTTCTGGCTCCAGTTTCCGAGGCGCCGTCTTTTAAGCCAGGTAGAAAGGGTAGAAACTGAATTTACTGCATATTTTCTGTGTTCTGTCGTTGCAACAGAAGCAAACAAGTAAGCATTTTTGAGCGAAGTTTCTAAATCCAGCCCCTGGCGGTAGATTAGGAAACTTCACTGAAACTGCTGTTCGAGGGGCGTGGTCGGCCGGGAGCAGAATTTGCTTCTCTTCCTGGTTAGCACACAATCTTTTACTGCGTAGTTCGCCGACGGGAAACTACGCAGAAAACGCAGGTATGACCGCGGTCAGAGACTACTCATGAACCTCTTGTCCAACACAAGATTATTTCCAGACACTGCTGTAACTGTGTTAAAAAGAAAGAAGACGCGAGAACACTTGGACACCTACCAAACTGGGGGATACGTTTGGATGAGCCATTGTTTGAAGTTGCGCTCTCAAGGCTGGTCCTGCTCAGACCAATTCCCTTGATCGCCGAAGAGGCATTCTCTTGAGGAGAAGAGTGGCCTTCAAAATCATTGCAGACGTCTTCATCTGTCAGGGAGGTTGACTCTGAATCGAGGGCTCCAAGGGATGAAACACTTGCTCGGTCTGAATTTTGATCCTGAAAAGAAAAATAGGGATTTTTTTCCCAGTCTGCTAGCAGTCTAACAAACATCTGGAAGTTGAGTCATGGCTACTGGACTTCTTTTTGGAGAGATAGAAACGTTTTGTTTCACTGTTCATTCAAACAGCTTCTGAATACAGCTAGTGCTTGTATTGGGTTTCAGCACCTCAGGCCATTGTTCACCTTAAGGCTATGGATACTATTGTCTCCCTAACGAGCCTATTCAGGCCATTGTTCATCTTATGAGCCTAATTCAGACCAGGGTGACAAGAGGTCAAAGCTGACTATAAGATGGAGGACCCGCACTAGCTGTATTCAGACAGATGAAGCTGTTTGGATGAGCAGCGGAAACGTTTCTATCTCTCAAGAAAAAGAAGTCCAGTAGCCATGACTCAATTTCCAGGTAAACTCACCTGGACGACTGAGAATCTTCACAGATCTAACAAACATCATTAGATAGGAACACTAGCAATACACTTGGAACTCAGGGACATCCTATTGCGGAATGGCTCTTCCAATTCAAGCCTCATTAAAGAACCAAGCTTGATGGTCTGTTGAAGATCAAAGCTTATTTTAATAATTTACAAGGAGAACTTAGATGCTCAGCAAAGCAGTTGTACTAAATAACACAATATAGTTTCGCTACTAGATGGAGCCCCGACAGCAGAACCCAACTTTGTGTCTATGAAACAACCCCATCAAATGTTTTGTGCTACCAGTCAGATCCATCGACATTTCCCTTTTATGCAGAAGAGTAGCCATCGGCTTACTTAGTGAGCATGTATCTGGTTATTTACCTTAATGAACACAGACAGTAAGAAAAGCATAAATATACAGAGTATAACAGATGGAAAGTTTTAGCAAGGGGCTAAGAATCCAAAAAAAAAAATAAAATCACACAGTCTGGAGACACATTAGAAGCTGACAACATGCATAGACAAGGAGAGAATTGATTTTTCTCCACAGATGCAAACTGGCAAATGATAATGGGTTGGGTAAGAAAACCTAATATTTTTCATGTGTGTTCATCCTAAAGTCTATAATAAATTGCTCAAAGGTATAAAGGATGAGCTAAACTTTTGGAAAAGTTCCTATTCTTATGTTCTTATGTACAAATACTCTCTGCTTTTTGTACTCTCTTTAGTACCTTTTAAGGCCATAAGCTTTTCATTTTTAGAACTCAATTAAAACATTATCCTTGTTCTTTTTGGTTCTTAAATTTCAGTCTGCAACTTATATAGTACTTTATAAATTGTATTTATAAATATTGAAGCAAAGTAGATGGATAAAAGCTGTTTGTTTGCTATCACTGAGATAAATAGATTCTACTTTCATTATCTCTTATTGTAACTGAAGATGTACAGGCAGAAATAAACAATGAGCTATTTTACTTGTAATGTATAAGACAAATAATTTGTTACCTGTTCCTAAATTGTAAGTTTACACACTACTACAATGTATGATGATAGACGTTCTTAGTTATTTTGTAACTACCTCTCAGATTGATACAGCAAACTACTTGATTGATACAGTAGTGGTTTTCCTTCCATGCAAAGATTGTAAGAGAAAAATTAGATCCTCTCAGTGGCTCTGAAATGATATGGTTTTTTTATGCACAAAGATTTCTGTCTAAAACACGCTTGGTGTCTCTGGTGAGAGGAAAACATTTGTTTATATATTCAGACTGCATGACAGCGACATCACTAGTATTGAAGCATGTAAGATACCTGTAAGTATCCCATATTTAGTACCATCTAACTAATGGTGTTAGGCTACTCATATTGTAGGTTTGCTATTTTTACAACACACTAAAGGATCTAAACTCTTGCTATCAATTTTACTCAATTATAAAGATTATCCTGCAGAGTTGATTGGTGTTACCACCAATGACATCATGTGTGGCATATTGAATAAAGTGAAGGGCAAGGCTTAGCCCTGAACTGCTACTATATTTTTTCACCCAGCGAGTAGTTAGTCTGTGGAACTCCCTGCCACAGGATGGGGTGATGGCATCTGGCCTGGATGCCTTCAAAAGGGGGATTGGACAGATTCCTGGAGGAAAAGTCCATCACAGGTTCCAAACCATGATGGAGATGTGTCATCTCCAGGCTTAAAATTGGGGTACTTCAAGGGCCAGATGCAGGGGATTGGTATCAGGAGACAGAGATCTAGTCTTGTGCGCTCCCAGAAGCATCTGGTGGGGCCACTGTGAGATACAGGAAGCTGGACTAGATGGGCCTTTGGCCTGATCCAGCAAGGCTCTTCTTATGTTCTTATGTACAAAACCATTTTGTTACTTTCACAGCAATGATCTACACACAGCTTACCTTTGAGGATGCATATGTAGTGAACTTTGAGTACCACTTGCTGGCCTTCTCTGCAACTCCTTTCCCGGCAGAGAACATGCTGCTCTTGAGAACATCAAATGTCGGTGTAAGTAGTGTATCCAAGTTGAATGAAGTTGGAGAGGCAAGAGTTACGGTGCCTGCCATCTCTTGAACTTGTCCTTTTGACGGATTGTTTGGGGAGAACACTGGCGAAGACCAAAGCCTTTCCCTGACTCGCTCTTCATTTTTTGCATGGTAACTTTTGGATTTTGAGAGGCTTGTGGGCCTGGGTGAATTTGGGGGAAGGCTGGATCGCCGACAACGCTGGGCAAAGGTTGGACTTTTTTTGGTGGCATTCTTCTCATTGTAAGCTTTTTGCAGGTCCATGCTTGGTGCACGGCTGGTTAAGGGGCTACTCATATTATTCATATACATCTCTATTTCCTCTGCTAAATCGCGCCTTGCAGATGGAGTTGAGGCACTTCTGTCTCCCTCCTCTTCCTCCTCTTCTTTTTCTTTTCCTGTTTTAGCAGCCAACAAGGAAAGTGGATCAAACCCTACTTCGACATCAGTTTTTTCAACAGGTTTTATTGGAAAGCTGATGGCATGCTGAATTCTCTTTGGTTTTTTGTGCTGCAGCTTCACCGTTTTCACTGAGACCGGTTCATTATCCAAATCTTCCAGATCAAATATAACTGGGGACTCTGCTTTGTCCTTAAAATTGTTCTCATAAGGTGCATCTTCATCGCTGGATTCTTTTTCCAGGTTCCCTCTCTTACTAGGTTCTAAAGAAGATTGTCTAAGATTGAGAGTCTTTGGCCGTATTCTCTTTTCAAATACCTTAGAAAGTATCTTTGCATCTATTCCCAGGGTTTCAACAATTTCTGCCGGACTTGCTTCATGATTAATTTGATTTTTCATTAGCTCAATCAGAGCATCTCCACTCAGATTCCGGTTTCTGTTTCTCCAAACTATTCGCTTGTCTTCTATTTCAGCTGCATTTAAATGTCTTAAATTCTCGGCTTTAGTAAATTTTGCTTTGTTCTCCTCAAAACAAGAGAACAGCAATCCTGCTGAGGTATCTGTGAGGGAAAAAGCACACATAAAACACATGAAAATGAAACTAGTTTCACCGACAAGTAAAGCAAGTTGAAAACATGCCATAAAGCCCTCTAAACATGCATTCCCCTCAACACATCTAAGGTGTGGCACCTTTATTTTATTTACAAGCAACATTTACGTACAAGCAACATTCCAAGGTTTAAAAACATACACCCATTGTAGATATGGAAGGATACGATGAATGCTTTCTTAAAGAGAATGCTTTCTTAGGGCCTTTTCACACGACCCCTAAGATCCGCTGGCCACTAAAATTCGGAACATGGATCTTGGGGGTTCGTTGCTCTTCCTGCGTCCCCACCCCTCCGCACTTCCTTGATCCTGTCTGCGTGAGGGGAGGTAGAAAGAAAGAGAGGAAAAAATGCAGGCTCACCTCCAAAGCCAGTCGAAGCCCGTCGTCCTGATTCCTTCTCTTCTGTTTTTTTTTTTGCCTCCCACCCCTTCTCTTAAAGGGGTGGGAGACAAAAAAAACCCAAACAGAAGCGAGGAGAGCCCCGCACTCACCAGATTAAATCCGGACCTGGGGATTTTCACCCTTCTAGAGCAGGTACAAGAAAAGTGTGCTGGGACGCGCTTAGGTGGCCGTGGTCGCACTTAATTTCCTGCAAACTCCGGAGCTGGCGGGGAAACAATTGTAAGCTCCGGAGCCGGCAGCCATTTGCTGCGGAGTTTAGGGGTCGTGTACAAAGGGCCTTAAAGGAAGCAAGTGGAAACGAGCTATGATCTGTAAGTGGGGATTTTCAAGGATGACCCCTTACCTGTACTGATATCTCCCATCTTGCCAATTCTGTCACTGACACGAACAATCCTTGAAGCAGGCTTCGTGCTACTGGAATTTTGATAATTTAATGCAGGAAGACAGTCACCACTGCCCTTTCCGCTCTCTATCTCAGATACTGTACAGACAAGAGAGACAGATAACTTGTTAGGAACTGAGGCTGCTCTTAATAAATGCTTGGGACCCTTTTCCAGTTTGATGCCAGGTATTTAAACACTGGGAAATGAAGCTGTTTCTTGATACCTAAACACGAGGCTACCAAAGGCTGCTGAGAAAATTGCACAGTCAGGGGATAGAGAGCAGGTCCTCTTATGGACTGAGAACTTGTTGAGATCCAGGAAACAGAGAGTAGGTGTCAATAGGCAATTTTCACAATGGAGAGAGGTGAAAAGGGTTGTGCCCCAGGGATCTGTCCTGGGACTGGTGCTTTTTCAATCTGTTCATAAATGACCTGGAGACAGGGATAAGCAGTGAGGTGGCCAAGTTTGCGGATGACACAAAACTTTTCCGTGTGGTAAAAAACACAGAAGACTGTGAAGAGCTCCAGAAGGATCTCTCCAAACTGGGGGAGTGGTCTGCCAAATGGCAAATGCGTTTCAGTGTAACAAAATGTAAAGTAATGCATATTGGGGCAAAAAAATCCAAACTTTATCAACTCATGGGCTCTGAGCTACCCGTGACGGATCAGGAATGAGATCTTGTTGTGTTGGTGGACAGCTCCATGAAGGTGTCTACCCAATGTGTGGCAGCAGTGAAGAAGGCCAATTCCATGCTAGGGGTTATCAAAAAGGGGATTGAAAATAAAACAGCCAACATTATAATGCCGTTGTACAAAACGATAGTAAGGCCGCACCTAGAGTATTGTGTACAATTCTGGTCACCGTATCTCAAAAAAGACATATAGTGGAACTGGAAAAGGTGCAGAAGAGAGCGACTAAAATGATTACTGGGTTGGGGCACCTCCCTTATGAGGAAAGAATAAAACATTTGGGGCTCTTTAGTCTGGAAAAAGGGCGCCTGGGTGGGTAATATGATTGAGACATACAAAGTAATGCAGGGCATGAGTCAAGTGGATAGAGGGACACTCTTCTCCCTCTCACAAAATACCAGAACTAGGGGACATCCACTCAAATTGAGGGTTGGGAGAGTGAGAACAGACAAAAGAAAAATTTTTTTACCCAGCATGTTGTTAATCTGTGGAACTCCCTGCCACAGGATGGGGTGATGGGTTCTGGCCTGGATGCCTTCCAAAGGGGATTGGACAGATTCCTGGAGGAAAAGTCCATCACAGGTTACAAACCATGTTGGAGATGTGTAATCTCCAGGCTTAAAACCGGGGTACTTCAAGGGCCAGATGCAGGAGAGTGGTATCAGGAAACAGAGATCTAGTCTTGTGCGCTCCCAGACGCATTTGGTGGGGCCACTGTGAGATACAGGAAGCTGGACTAGATCGGCCTTTGGCCTGATCCAGCAGGGCTCTTCTTATGTTCATGTGATACCATGTATATTTCACACCCTTTCTTGCTGCTGTGTTTGGTTTTATACAATACTATGCATGTGTGTGAATGTGCTAACCTGGCTCATAAATCAGTAACGGAATGAAATGACTGATTGGACATGTGACAATTTACAAACATTGGCTACAGAAAAAAGAGCAATGGTAAAATAAAACATTGGCTGGAATCTTTTTGATGTAACTTAGGCTATGCAACTGTTTCAAATGCCCTAAGCACATCCGATCTTGCCTGATCTCGGAAGCTAAGCAGGGTCGGCCCTGGTTAGTGCTTGGATGGGAGACCACCAGGGAATACCAGGTGCTGTAGGCGCCTGGAGTATTCCTGCCAAGAAAACTCTATGGATGTGGATTCACGAAGGGTCGGTCACGACTGTAATGACACAACACACACACAAGCTATGCAAACCCGAATTCTACCAAATATTCCAGCAACCGGAATAATGCAAATTAAATTAATTGCAAGCTTCTTATCTTCCCCTTTCAAATCTCAATACTCCCTGGGGCTCCCTTTGTTTTCCGGGCCAAGCTACACGGTGGGGACCCTTTACTTGCCAAAACATTTTACCAGGTCATTGGTGGCATGCCCAGTCCCAGGGGTAGTCATCTGGTGGTGATTTTTGACTCTTAAAGGCTCATCCCGCTTCCTGCTGTTCGCAAAGACTTCCCCAGAGCAGAAGAGAGCCCTAAGGAGCATTAGAACCCAAAAGGAGAGGGATATGAAGCCTTCAGTGAGTTTCAAATTAATTATCCCCATTGCTTAATGATGGACTCATCCTATTTGCATAGTGTATATTTGCACAAGAGGGTTTTGACTTATTTTTTTGTTTCTTCTCCCTCCAGCCCGAAATTTGAGTTTCCATGGCTTAAAAAGCTATAGGGCAGGCATGTCCAAAGTCAGGCCCGGGGGCCAAATGCGGCCCGTTTTCAAATTTCGAGTGGCCCGTGGTCTCTTCTCCCTCCCAGCTCAGCTTGTGAGGCATCCTTGCCAGCTTGCAGTTTTACGGTTTGCTTGCCCTTCCTGCCTCTGTCCACCATCCCCCAGCCACCTGCCCAGCCTACCCGCCTGCCCCCAGCTCCATGGCTGCAGCATCTTCCCTGCCTCCTTGCATGTTATAGAGACGTGTCCAAAGTCTGGCCCAGGGGCCAAATGCTGCTGAATGGTCGGCCCCCACACATTTTCATCTCGGCAAATCTGGCCCTCATTGCAAAAAGTTTGGACACCCCTGCTATAGGGTAATCCCCCTCTATATCAGGGCCCAAATATGGCGGTCCTGCTATATTGCTGTGCCCGCCAACCCCCTGCTGCCAGTGCCACCGCTGTCGGCCCCTTCGCCCCCATCATTCAATGACCATCGTTTAAAAACTTTTTCTAAGCCTTCGGAAACACATGGGCAACTTCACATTCAGGTTTCCAGCACTGCTGGATATCAATAGTAGATCACTTGTGCAACAATAACACCATCTTCAAAAAGTATGCCCTTTCAAAAAGCTTCAATCCAAAATCAAAACAAACTCAGTTAGACTTTCAAGGAATAGAACTGAGAGAACGTGCAAGTTATTAAAATGTTATACATACAAGAACTAGAGTCACTCTCTTTTTTCTCTTCTTTTTGTTCACCATTCTTCTGAACAGTTGCTTTCCTTTGCTTAACTGTTTCTTTAGATAGTCTGTATAAGAAATCCGAATGCTCCCCTACCAAAATTAAAGAGTGGGAAAGGGAGGAGATTATTTATTACTTGTTTATTTAAGTTACAGTGGACTCTCATATAACAAATGGTTTGTATAACATAAAATCTGTACAACATTAAAACATTCCAAAGATAGGGGAAATTTGCTTAACAGAATCGCCTATGGGGTGAATCCGTACAACATAAAAATGGTTGCGATTAGGGATGACTCTAATGCATTCCTATGGGAAATTTGTATAAAGGAAAATTTGCTTAACAGAATTTCATTTGGAATGAATTAATTTCTTTATACAAGGTACGGCTGTATTTTAAATCTGCCTGTCTCAAGAGGGAACACACTCCTTCATCCAGTTCCCAGTGCAGACCATCCATCGAGCCAACCAAAGCTATTTCCATCCCATCGCCAGGTCTGAAGTCAGATTAAATCAGTCCAGATGATCTCTCAGTCCAAAAACACCTGGAGCTGAGAAACCACTACCTATTCCAGAACAGCACTAAATCGTCCAAATGGAATTCCATAAAATGTTCAAATGGAATTACTGTGCAGGTAATTATCCAGAAGAGTGGGATTCAAGGAGGGCTTTTCTAGCCAAAGCCATTTTGGCAGGATAGCCCCCTGCCTTGTCCAGAGGAGGCAAGTAAGCAGAGGCTGGATGGCCATCTGTTGGGTGTACATGGATGGGGGGGTCCTGCATGGCAGGGGGTTGGACTAGATGGCCCTTGAGGTCTCTTCCGACTCTATGATTCTATGATCTCATTCACTTGCCCAGCCTCTCCCTGTTACTTTTATAAGTAAGGAAGTGCAAAGACCCAATGCACATGCAATGGCTCTCATCATTCCTGAGAACCTTTCATTTCAGCCTGTAGAAACAGGAATTTGCCTATTCGAGTGAGTCATGCAGAAATCAACGTTACAGTAATCCCCCGCCTATCGTGGGGGTTAGGGACCCAGCCTGACCCACAATAATTGAAAATCCGTGATATGCGGATGCTGGGTCAGGTCAGGACTGGGGGGCCTGTCTGAGGCCCCTTACACTGACCTGTCGGAGCCCCCGAAAGTTCTTCCCGGTTTTCCAGAAGTCACTTCCGGTTCGGAAGTCACTTTTGCGGCCTCTGAGAGGCCCGGGAAGGCCATTGGAGGCCCATCCGGGGCAGCCCTAGGCCTGGGGTAAGTACTGGAGGCCCGAAACAGGCTCATCCAGCTTGCCCCAGGGGGCTTGCCTTTCATATATTGCGGTCCCGCGATATACCGGGACCGCAGTATATGAACCGCGAAAGGGTGGGGGAACACTGTATGTCCATAGGGCCTGCGTCAAGTACAAGTCAAAGTGCATCCAAAGTATTGCACAAAGAAGTATTAAGCAAATTCTTTACAAATGCCAAATACCAAGTAGAATAGATACACAACCTCAAAATGCATAGACTGAACATGTTTCCAGATCAGGTATTTAATTATGCAACTACCATATTTTGCTTACAACATTTGACAGAAGTTTCTGACATTTTCCTCCCACCTTTTCCGAGCACAAAGGGTTATTTTTCAATTATGAGTAGGAAAACCTGTGACTGGAGAAGGAATCATTCCTGGGGATGTGTGTTTGTACAGTACATACATATGTTTTATTTGCAAACACTAAGATAACAATCCAGATGATTTGTTCCCAATGTAAATGTTTTTTCAGAAATGTAAGCATCTTTGAAGCTTTTATTGTCTCTGTCATATCAAAATTAATCCTTAGAGCTCTGTAAGAATTTCTGTAACATAGGAAGCATATACCAGCATGTTCAAGACAGTAATTAAATCATACATTAGTCACCTCTCTTTTGGTGTTTTTTTTTCAACAGAAAGTTTCACAGACTATTATATTTTCAATACTAGCTTTGTAATCCTGTAGTTCTGACTTGAGGTCCATGGTTTATGAAGTATTTTGAAGCCTACAGCCTATCAACACATTTATTATAGAATCATAGAGTTGGAAGAGACTTCAAGGGCCATCCGATCCAACTTCCTGCCATGCAGGAACCCCCATCAAAGTACAGAAATCCCCCGCCACAAGCGGTTCATATATTTATGATCTCAGTATACTGTGGATTTTTTTTTTCTTGAGAGAAGCAGGCTTCCGAAGAGAGGTTTTTAACCTCCTCCTGACACCTCAGCAAACAGACTTTGGGCTCCTGGCAGAGTGTGCCAGCCGCCGCCGCCGCCCCAGATCGGTTTGCTGAGGTGTCAGGAGGGGGTTAAAAACCTCTCTTTGGAAGTGCATGCCAGCAGCAGCCCATAGCAAAGGCCATAGCTAAGGACCCATACTTTATAGGTTTCAGCACCTTAGGCCATTGTCCACCTTAAGCCCTATGGATACTATTGCCTACCTAAGGAGCCTATTCAGGCCATTTTATGAGCCTATTTCAGACCAGGGTGACAAGAGGTCAAAGCGGACTATAAGATGGAGGACTCGCACTAGCTGTATTCTGACTGTTGAAGCTGTTTGGATGAGCAGCGAAACGTTTCTTTCTCTCAAGAAAAAGAAGTCCAGTAGCCATGACTCAACTTCCAGTCTGTACTTGATCTTAAGAAAAGAGACTGGAGGAGACAGCAGGCATTCTTAGCTTAGGCTCTGCTGAGTGAAGTGTAGATTTCAGGTTTTCTCTGGAGCTACTGAGACAAAAAGAATTGCTTGCACATTTCATTCATTCTTGGAAAATATAGAATCTAGCAGTTTCTTCCTGCAAGGGAATCAGAGTTTAATGATGATTTTTTTTCACAGAATTCAATTATATTGTTAAAGTAAACCAAGTCTTGTAAATTAAACTGATTTTGAAAATGCTGCTTGGCATTTATAAACAATTATAAACCAAAAGGCATGTGTGAATAACCTACCAGAAAGAACTCTGTGGATCCCGTTTGTCGGTTGCTTTTTCAGAACTCTTTTAAACTGAGCTATCCCTAAGATGACATTTCTTATCTTTGTCCACAGAAAGTAGCCACTTCGATTGCTTGAGGGCCAGGTACTTTCCAAAACAGCCTATAATAGCATTTAATGAAAATTTAGTCACACAAGTTCAAAGGTCTTAAAATAACATACTTTTAGTTATCTCTTTCTGAATTAAAACAATGCAGTGAGTTAGAGAGAATGAGATAGTCCCCATCCAAGATGATCGAATGAAGATATGAACTTAGATTTCCCTAAGTCTTATTCAGTGGTTATTAAAACTTTCAGAGAGCATGCATCGGTACCAATAATGCAAATCATTAACAGTTCATTCACCTTATTGTAATATCCATATGTAATTGCATTAGGATCAACTCCAGCCTTTTTCATTTCAAAAAGGACTCTCACGGCTAACACAGGCTGGCCATACTGTCCACATAACTGCATCAACACCCGGTAGCACACCTGGAAAACAACAACTGCATTCCTTAGTTTTCTCTTGCCAAGAAACTGATGTAAAATGGTATCTTGGGCTGACATGGACAGCCACTTACCTCGTCCGGTGGATCAATCTTTTTTGAATGCATTTTCCTTAGCACGTCATAGGCTGTTCTCAAAGCCCTGACTTTGGAATGGCACACTCTGACATAGGCAGGAAGGCAGATAAACCATAAGCCATAGCAGTGGCGTAGCAGGCACCTGGACCACATCTGAGGGATGGAGGAGTACCTCTTGGCTATCTTATGGGCGGACTTTATTTCCTGCAGAGATACAATTAAATATATGCTTTGGGTATATTAACTCTTTGGATCATCTGAGAGCCCATCAAAAAGAGAACATGGGGCCCCCTCCCCCAATAATCATTCCTACAGCAAGTCTGAAAACAATGCAGCACTTTATATTGCACCCTATCACTTAGCTAGAAAAGCAGCACTGGTGCTACTGACTTAAAGGCTTTCAAGGGATAGGGTTCTGCCGTGATCCTATAAAATCTAAGGACCAAATTACCCAAGATGTAGAAAACCTATTACAGTGATGGAGAACCTATGGCACGGATGCCAAAGGTGGCACTTGGAGCCCTTTCTGTGGGATATCGCCCCTTCATAGCCACCTGTATACAGGTTCAATTATTGTATTGGCACTTTGCAAAACAATTAGTGGGTTTTGAATTGCAGTTTGGGCACTCGGTCTCTAAAAGGTTCGCCATCACTGACCTATTATCATAACTTCCAATGTTTTCTACAAAGTATAAATGTGGTTTCATTTGATAGAAGCGGTATGAACTTGTTCAGGTTAATTTTTCCATTGTTGGAGAAGGTTAATTTCTCCCTTCTCTTTATCAGAATGATATACAGTGGTATCCCGATTTAAGAGCAGCTCGATTTAAGAGCTGAAAACTGTTGGCATTTTAACTGCCACCTTCCAAATTTTAGATATGGTCTGCTCGACTTAAAAATTTTCTTTCCATTTTTTTATTTTTTAACTTATTTTTTCAATTTTTTTAGATAGGTACCCCTGACTTAAGAGTAGTTCAACTTAAGAGCATGCATTTGGAACGGATTAAATTCATAAATTGAGGCACCACTGTATTCCCCAAAAGCTGCTATTAGTCTCACATGCTTTATCTAAGTAACAGAATATTAATGACAGGAAAAGATTAACTCCTTTCCGATAGTGGCAACAGCTCAATGAAATTAATAGCTCTACTTTTTAATTCTGAAAACTTTGACATAACTCTGGCATAACTTCACATTTCTCCTAAGTGTGAACTAAAACCAACTATCAGGCTATACTTAAACCTGTTCATTTAGCAATGCATCACTTAAAAATCTGCCTAGGCCAGGCCAGCTGTGCATTGGCACCATCCTTCTTAATCACCCATAAGGAACTTTTCACCTTTCTGTACAACTAGTCTGTACCCAGAGAGTTAGCTATTAACAGCCATGTTAATTATATGTGTTATATGCCACCACAACTGATTTACAGTAGCCTTAATAGGTTTTCAAGGTAGGAGAGTTCAAAGTTATCTTGCCAGTGAGTTTCAATAGTCAAGCACGTATTTGAAGCCAAGTCTCCTGAACCCTAGTCTGTCATTATATTCACTACAACACAGAGACTCTTGTGTTAAGTAATTGCTTAATTTGCAAAATAAACCAGATGTTTCTATTTTATTACTGGGAAGAAACAAGGATGACCAACCCTGCTCACAGCATTTCAAAATGTTAACATCTGAATGGCAAATTATTATTTAGTAAATGGGTTTCAGGCTGACAGCATCACCCACACAGAGCATAAATATTCATCTGAAAAACATCAGGATGTGAAGGCATTAGAGGAGAAAACACACTGCTTAAATGGTTGCTTGCATCACAAGATAGACAGATAAAAGGAAAGGTGCTCCTAGAATAGTAAACAAGAACTGATTTGCACAAAATAATAATGGTAAGCTGCTCTCTCATTACATTTGCTGTGCATAGCGGTGCTCAAAAGAATGTTCATTAATTTAAAAACTGGATGGCATCCTATTTCTACATGATAAAGTTTGCTCATGTGGAAAAGAAACAAACTAGGTGACGTGTCTGAACAATACAGATGGCATATTTAAGCCAATTCACAACAGGCTCCAACTACCAATGCTAGCAAAAATTCCTCAACGCCTGCATGGAAGAAGCCACAGACGAACTGACTCTTGATGTGAGTTGGGAGGTATAATGCTGGTCTTTAATTTAGAAGCTTTTAAAAGGGAACTCCCTGCCACTGGAGGTGGTGATGGCATCTGGCCTGGATGCCTTCCAAAGGGGATTGGACAGATTCCTGGAGGAGAAGTCCATCACAGGTGACAAACCATAGATGGAGATGTGTAATCTCCAGGCTGAAAACCAGGGTACTTCAAGGGCCAGATGCAGGGGAGTGGTCTCAGGAGACAGAGATCTAGTCTCATGCGCTCCCATAGGCATTTGGTGGGGCCACTGTGAGATACAGGAAGTTGGACTAGATGGGCCTTTGGCCTGGTCCAGCAGGGCTCTTCTGATGTTCTTATGTTCTTATGAAACTATTTCATGGACCATAAGCCTCTCCAAGGCTATAAGTCATGATGTTGCAGAGAATCTCCAGCTTCAGGGGCAGCGTGCGTCTCTCAATGGCTGCTGGGAAACAACAGTGAAAAGGAGCTACGGCCTTTACGGCAAATTTGGGGATTTTTTTGGAGCCATCCTTTTGGCCACTGCCAAAAGTCCCCCGAGAGGACTTTGATGATGATCCATCTGTGAAGTAACACTGGCTGTAATACAGCATACAGGCCAGAACCCAGGTAAATAGTTACCCTTACCTTGGTGTCAAGCCACAACTCAAGAGTCATGAATAGCCATCAATAAATCAATGAATAGCCCTGGAGTCCTGTGTCCAGTTCTGTGTGCCTCAATTTAAAAAGGATGTTGACAACCTTGAGCGGGTGCAGAGGAGGGCGACCAGGATGGTTGAGGGTCTGGAGGAAATGTCTTATGAGGAACGGCTTAGGGAACTGGGAATGTTTAGCCTCTCTAAAAGAAGGCTGAGGGGAGATATGATAGCTATGTTTAAATATTTGAAAGGATGTCATATTGAAGAGGGAACAGGTTTGTTTTCCATGGCTTCAGAGACTAGGACTCGGGGCAATGGTTTCAAACTGCAGGAAAAGAGATTCCATTTGAACATTAGAAAAAACTTCATGATAGTTAGAGCTGTTCGGCAGTGGAATAGGCTGCCACAAAGGAGGGTGGTGGAGTCTCCTTCTGTGGAGGTTTTTAAGCACAGGCTGGATGGCCATCTGTCGGAAATATTGTGATGGGGTTCCTGCATGGCAGGGGTTGGACTAGATGGCCCTTGAGGTCTCTTCCAACTCTATGATTCTATGATTCTATGAATTAACAAGCAACCAAAGGAATTCCTAGTAGGAAACCAACTGTGGAGACATGCAACTGGCACGTGTCTAGGAATTCAAGGGAGGCTAATTATTTAGCACCCTCACAGTACTTACTCTGGTATAAATATAGTGGAACCTTGTGTAAAGGAATTAATTAGTTCCAAATGAAATTCTTAAGCAAATTTTCCTTTACACAAATTTCCCATAGGAATGCATTGAAAACAGAGTAATCCCTAATGACGACCATTTTTATTTTGTACGGATTCGCCCCATAGATGATTCTGTTAAGCAAATTTCCCCATCTCTTGAATTTGTTATGTTGTACAGATTTTATCTTATACAAACCCATTTGTTATATGAGGGTCCACTGTATTCAATTGGATTCTGATGAATATGCATGAAGAAATCCTGCATGGCTGTCACTAAAATCCATGTTTCTCAAGAGCGCTGAGAAAGGGAGCCTCATATGTAAGCCTAACCACCACCTGAGTGTTATCTATTTCCTGGGATTCTCAAGCACAACAAAGCAAAACCTGATGAAATATCTTCTAAGCAGCTATTAAAGCTATAGGGACCTTGTGCTCTCTTTCTTCTAGTCATCTTGCCCTGGAAATTATTTTTCTAGTCATCTAGAAAGTAGAGCTGCCTAGATGCCCTAAGTACATCGATCTCGCTTGATTTCGGAAGCTAAGCAGGGTCGGCCCTGGTTAGTAATTGGATGGGAGACCACCAGGGAATACCAGGTGCTGTAGGCGCCTGGAGTAGGAACTGGCAAACCACTCCCGTATTCCTGCCAAGAAAACTCCATGGACATGGGGTCACAAAGAGTTGGTCAGGACTGTAATGACACAACACACACACACAGGAAGTGAAAGCAGTGATTTTGGCTTAGTTAGACCCTCTGATTTTTTCCCCTCACACAAACCCACGGATCTCGGACAATATGAATTCACAGAATTCTTTGAATCCTGTTTACTGCTCTGAACCTATTAAGAATTTGCAAAACTTCTTTCAAACTACAAAATTAAAGTTCTAGCCAAAGCAGAAATATATAGGGAAGTCAAAATTTATGAATATTTTAAGATGCAAGCAACGGTGAACTTCTGTTTATGAATGGAAGGAATCCAGTAAAGGGAGCAGTGAAATTACCCACGGCTGCAACCACACTGCAAAGGACTTCATAAATTTGCCCCACAAGGGTGAGACCCCCCTCCCCCTCCAAAGCATGTTTTTAGCAACTGGAGTGACTTTTTTGTAAAAAAAAAAATATCCAGCACAACCCTGGGTGTCTCTACCTGTCATAAGTCCCACTAGGTTTCATTCCCCCATAAGTGAGTTTACAATTGCAGCCTTAGGAAAGTAACGGGCCTGATTCTGGCAAATGTGCAACATCTGTCTTGAAGGGGAATAAAGAGGAAACAGGAAATTATTGTGCACAATCTCTAGGGAGATGGAAATTGTGTAAGATTTCAGTGTAAATGTATGTAATATAAATATGAGCAAAGGTTTACAGAGCACCGGGAAGATGAAACAATTATTCTTTAATGCTCACATAAAACACAAATATGCATTGCTAGATAGCTACAATGCTGTAGTATTTGGGTCTTTTTCTCCTATTCAAAAGCCCATTACTATGAGAATACCTCCCATAGTACATCCAGTGCTATACAGTGTTTGTTGCTTGTATTTCATCATTCTTGTGCTGTCTGGATGCTTCTGCAACCCTTCAACTGAGCTAGATATAAAAAGCTGCTTCAGGCACACCCTTTGTGAGTTTTGATCTTTCTTCTCCTTTGAAAATACTATGTCATTTACTGTCCTATTATATATTCTTTAAAATTCCCGAGCTTCAAAAGCTGTCAAGTACTGGGGGTTGTTGTCTGCTAAGCGCTCTGGTCTAAAACCTCAAAGGAAGTGAAATTCTGTAACTAGACTGTACTTAGACATTTCTCACAAAAATGCTTTGGCATGCAACATGCTAGGAGAGAGAACTGATGCCACAATTAACCAGAACTCCCCGAAGACAAAATGAAGCTTAAAACACAGCAAAGCAGGGAAACACAGGACTCGGAAGAATGAAAATGTGGCATGCTTAATAGGTACCTGCTTTGTCCGTCTGTACATTGGCAATGGGCTATTTGGACTGCTAGCTTTTAAAGATAATTTGCTGTTCTGTATTTTTACAAGTCCTGCAGGCTGCTCAAACAAGTCTTGACTCAGCACAGGAAACCCATTGTAGCTGAAAAAGAAGAGAGATGGTTTTTAAAATCTCTTTACTTATGTACAACATTTGCTTGAAGATAAGGGGCCATTACACTGCTTTGGTACTCTTCAGACTGTAACCAGGATTAAAGTATGGGCGCGTTTACACGACCCCTAAGATCCGCTGGCAACTTAAATTCAGACCAAAGATCTTGGGGGTTTGTCGCTCTTCCTGTGTTCCCACCCCTCAGCACTCCCTTGCTCCTGTCTGCGTGAGGGGAGGGAGAAAAAAAGGGAGAGAAAAATGCAGGCTCACCTCCGCTCTGCCGTCGGGAGCTGCCCCAGGAAGCATTCCAATCTCTTCCAGTCTCTTAAAGGGCGGGGGGCAAAAAACCAAAAACAAACACAAGGCGAGGAGAGCCCGGCACTCACTGCTTTACATCCGCATCAGAAATTTTTCACCTTCGAAGACCAGGTACTTGGAAAATGCGCTGGGATGCGCTTAGGTGGGCGTGGTCGTATTTAATTTTTTTAAATCCAGAGCTGGTGGGATAACAATTTTAAGCTCCGGATCTGGGAGCCCTTTGACTTGGATTTTAGGGGTCGTGTAAAAGCGCCCTATCAGCAGAAGTGGAACTATAGGGATATATGTGGACCTCTTCAGACATTTATTCACTGAGTGGACAAGTAAAAATAACTGCTATATTTTCTTAAACTAGTAATTGGAGTCACCAAATAGGTACCCTGAACCAAAATTGGTAGCTAGAGAGATGCTGCCTGTCCCTCTAGCACTTAACCGCAACAAAAGGGTATGAAGGGATGAACACATGGTTTCCTTAAATGGACTCAGGTCTTTAGTTGGGAGTTACTACCCATATATTTCAAGCAGAAAGTTCTTTTTCATCACTTACTATCTGATCCTTTAAAATACAGATGCAAGGAACTGAATCTGGCACATTTTGCATGAACTATGAAATTGGCATCTGTGGAAAATAAATCTGGAAAATACAGGTTGAGGCCTCCCTTCCTGCTTATGGTGGCTCTTCACAAAAATTAGATGCTCAGCACAGACTTATTTGCTTCCATTATTTAAGTATGTTTTTCAAATAATGTTTTTCCATTTAGGTCAACAACTTAATTAGCATTTACTACATTAATTCAAGAAACCTCTATAAAGCTTTTGGGGTTTCTAATGAGCAAAGCAGGAACAGAATCCTCTGGGAATCAATATTAACCTGCAAATTTATTGGAAAGAGAAAATAAGTTTGCTGCATTAAGAAATGGATTTTCAGGAAATAAACATAAATACCTATGGAAATAATCTTGTCTGGGAGCCACATTTATAACATTCATGACAAAGATTTATATCCTAAAAGTTTGATATGAAAATCACCATTTCAGAACAGAATCAAGATACAGAGGGAAACAGCTGAGATAAAATATATACAGATGACGGACACTCATTTAAAAGAATTGAACATAAGCCTAGGTTTCTTAAGTTATTACCAAATACTTCCACTGTTATCTACTGCCACTGTTATTTTATTCACAACTAGCAAGCCCATTTCTCATCAAAAGGATCAAGGATAAATACTATACTGTCAATATTCCCTACTTTAACAGACAGGATTTCTCTGCCATCGTCTTTTGCCTTTACATTTAATATTCTCTTTTTCGCTCACTCTTAAGCTGTAACTGAATCCCCAGTCTTCAAACCCAACCCAACCCATCCCTCCTCTCCCCTCCCCCTCCCCTGCTCATCCTCACCCAGATCTGGTGTCTGTTTTCTGTCTCCTTAGGGAAGTTTACAGTACAGCCCGAAAACAACAAAAGTCAAATCACTGCATGTAAATGAACCATATACAAAGGAGCCAATTAATATTTGGTATGAAAATGAAATTTATTTCAACATTTATTTCTGTTGCCATATGTCTGGCAAAGTAGACGTGTCCACGAAAACTTACACTAAAATATAATACAGTAGTCTCTAAGGCACCGCATGTTTCATTTATGTTTTGTTTATTTGGATTTTGCCTAAAAAACGTGCAAAGACTAACACAGCTCCTTCTTCCTAAACTCCTCAGATCCCACCATACCAGATTAACAGTTGGCCAATTTCCAACATTCCATTCTTGGCCAAGGTATTAGAGTATTACTCTTATCTCCAAGGGTCCCTGGATCAGATGAATTGTCTAAACCCATTTCAATCTGGTTCAGGTCTGATTATGAGGCAGAGTACTTTAATTACATAAGCCACTGGAGGAAGGAATAAGGGATAGCATCTTTGTTGGTTCTCCTGGACTTCTCAGTGGCTTCAGATCCTGCTGAGATATCCTGCTGAGATAGCTCTCAAAAGTACAGTATTGTTGTTTTACATTGGTCTAATCCAGTGGTTCTCAACCTGTGGGTCCCCAGATGTTCCTGGACTGCAACTCCCAGAAGCCTCCACCACTCGCTGTCCTGGAAGGGATTTCTGGGAGTTGCAGTCCAGGAACATCTCAGGACCCACAGGTTGAGAACCACTGGTCTAATCCTTCCAAGAAGGGCAAGTGCAAAAGGGAATTCTTGTTCAACATCTTGTGGGCGCAGGGTTTGGTTCTGTCCCGCCACGCTATTTAACATGAAACTGCTGAGAGAAGTTGTCTGGAGTTTTGAGATTTAGCAGCACTCCTATGCTGATAATTATAGTTCCTAATGCCATCTCCATAAAACACCAAATATGCTCTCTTGAAGATTTTATCAGCTCAACTGTGAGAAAGGGAAGCCTTGTTTTCAACTGAATGTTTTTTGAGGTTTTTGGTGTTCTTTCCCCCCTCCTAGGTTTTCTATGTGTGGGGCATTTAACAGACCTCTTTGTTTATGTTTCATTCTCTTTATGGCAATAAAGATTTTGTCTATCTGTCTGCCTTGGTAATGAACTGAAGGAAGGCAAACAAACTGAGGTTTAACCCAAGTATTACCTATACTGTGATGGAAGCTCCTCTCCATTGGGAAGATGAGGGATCTCAGGAGGGGTTATGAAAACAGTGTGCTCACTTTTATAGGACTCATCAAGTTCTATAAGCCGCATCTCACCAGTCTTATCTGTATCCACCTGCAAAAAAAATTATAATATAATATATTGCTAGCAAAACTTCGGTTTTATGCTCAATGCACAAATAGCTTAGGATCAGTGAATTCTTCATACATTGTAAATAGAATTGTGTCAGGTGCATATTAAGGTACAATTGGCGAAATTAAACTGTATCTTAGATATTGTTTTCCCGCTATTTACAAAAAAAATCACATCTTCCCTTAACTCTGAAAAATTATGACAGCAATGAAATCATTTTCCTCTACCACCATTGATTCAGCACAAAATTGCCCAATGGAACTTTTCCGAATACGGTAGTCAAAAGTCTCTTACATGCTGACCCATGAGTAGATAACACAGACCACTCTGTAACTTGCTGTGAAAAATCTGTGTAACACTTTGCAGGCAAAACTGAATAGATCTTTACTACCTTGGATGCTGTTATTGATCCAGAGCCTGTAAATAAAACACACCCACCCAATTGCCCAGTATTAATGGATGACTTTCAGCTCCTATAGCTGGATGATGTGGTCACGACCCTTGGAGGGGTGAGGGCCACCACATGTGCGTTGGATCCTTGCCCTCAGGGATCATAAAAGCTGCCAGAGAAGATATGGCAGACTGGTTAGGAAGAGTAGTGAATGCCTCCTTGCAACAGGGCAGGATTCTGGCATGCTTAAAGGAGGCAATAGTAAAACCACTGTTAAAAGAGCCCTACTTAGATCCAACAATACTGAACAATTACCAACCAATATTAAATATTCTATTCTTAGGTAAAATACTAGAGCAGGTTGTGGCCTTGCAGCTCCAGAAGTTTCTAAATGAAATAATCTACCTGGATCCATTTCAATCTGGCTTCCAGCCTGGCCATGGGAATGAGACAGCACTGGTTGCATTGGTAGATGACCTACGCAGGGAAAAATGGATAGGGCATCTGTGTCCCTTTTGGTTTTACTAGACCTCTTAGCTGCTTTTGATCCTATAGACCACAGCATCCTCCTGACTCCTCTCTATGAAATGGGAATTGGTGCCACTGCATTCAGGTGGCTCCAGTCCTCCCTGCAGGAAAGAATGCACACCATATTTTCAATATTAGTTTCCATCCCTCTTAACTTTTAAATGGTCTACTGTACATGATTACATGGATATTATACTCTTTTCTTTAACTGCTTGCATTCTCTTTTAGCTTTAATGTTGCCTTCTAATGCTGTAAGATACCCCTCAAGCCCCCCGTTCTCGAATATGTCTTATTTGTACTGGACTGTATATCCTCCCTCATTACTGTAAGCCGCCTTGGGTCCTTTCCAAGGAGAAAGGTGGCGTAAAAATACTAAAAAATATCTTTGGCAACTCAGTATAAAGATGACACTTTTCACAATATCTGTATTACTGTTTTTTTCATATAACATTTTTCTGTCCAACTTTGAGGATTATCTTGCAAATAAATATTATCTGTTGGGAATTTTTTATTCCAAGAGGGATTTTTAGCCATTCATTTTGTATACAACATTAAATATGTATAAGTACATATTTATAATATTGTTTATATTCTTTGTTTAATTTACAAAAGCTATTGGGTCAAGCTAACCTCGTTTAACTGTTCTGCACAGCCAATTCTATTGAAAGGAAGAGCTATAATTTGAGGAAAAACCAGTACTTTCTTAAGTGCAGTTTACAAATTTGAATGCTCTGGCGATGGTAACAAAGGAACTGGTGGGCAACCGTTGGCCACTGGGGCACGCTCAGTACTGAAGGAGTGGGCTAGTCTTCGAAGAGGTTGCTGCACCGGTGTAGAACAAGCCATTGCTATGGCTCGCAGAGACCACAAAGAAGAAGCTTATTTTCACAGCTGCTATATTCTTCACAGTTACATGATATTTATTTATTTATTTATTTGACTATTATACTGCCCATCTAGACCTAGGGCTACTCTGAGCAGTTTACAACATGTGATAACATGACAATTAACAAAGGAATACATTTTAAAAACCAAAATACAAGGCGCAAAATAAAACAAAGTATACAGAACTCAACAATGAAAAACTAGAATGAAGATAAAATGAAGATAAAAATGGCAGGAGATTTAATGTTTGCAATCAATTGTCTCAAGTGTGCTTCTGCAAAAAAATTGAATGTCACAGTCCTCAGAACACTTCTGCAGCTTTCAGAAATTTCAAGGACATATCCTGGACCAAGGCAGCTATGAAGATGATAATCACCTGGATAGTGCTATGCCAAGTAAGAGATGTCAAAAGTAAAACTTTCCTAGATAAATACATTGCAAAGCACACTGAAGCAGATCCATGAGATAGATGGTGCATCTCAGAATCTGGCCCTCCACTGATCACCTCAGTCCTTCATGATGTAAAGAGGTGTTAAGTTTTTCCCCCTCACACGTCATGAAAAAGCACAATACATTGACAGCACAATTCACTGTTCCATTGCCCTCACAGATGCATTTGATGAGAACGGGTGGGGGTTGGGGTGGGGTGGGGTGGGTGTCCTTCTCTGTGGCTGCTCTCAGGTTGTGGAATGTCCTCCCTTGGGAGGTTAGGTTGGCCTCCTCCTCCTTGTTCTTTTCGGAACACTTAAGGATCTGCTTGTCTCAGTATACGTGTATTAACTAAATTAGGCAAGATTCTCTCCTGGATGCTGTGCCTACATTCACTGTTGGACAGCTCAGTGGGGGCCAATGGTTGGGAGGTTGATTTCCCCACTATGCTTCCATGAAAGGGGTAGACTTGATGATCCATGGGGTCCCTTACAGCTCTGCAGTTTTAACATTAATAAATTCAAGAATGTTTTTAAAGCGTTTAAATGTTTAAGATGACCACTTAAAATTCCCATTATAGAGTTAAGTGTTTTTATCAGCCATTGTAATTTATTGTGTTTTACACTAACATTTCAATTATTTTTGAGGCTTCTTGGGTCCATTAACCAGGAGAAAGGCAGCAGAGGAAATAAAATAAACTAATTAAATTAATGAACAGCATTTCAGGTTGTGGTCCTGGCTCAGCAAGTCAGAAGGTTGGGGCCCCAACCTATTAAAGCTGCCTGTGCCTGCTTAAAGAATGCTGGGAATTTCATTCCTTTATTTTATATAAGGCAAAACAAGAAGAAAACAGGGTCCTGATGTTTCATCCTTCCATGAAACAGACACCAAGCCCCGACCAGCCACATTTCCTTGATAAGGACTGTGACTATCTCATTGCATACTCCCATGTCTTTTGATGGGCAGTAAAGGAATCAAGTTATTTAGATGGGCCAAAAATCCAATCACAGATTCATCTAGTAACACATTTTGCAAAGGAGAAAGTTATCAGATGCTTACTTTGTTTACACAGTCATCAAAAAATGCAAGACTTGCATCTTTATCACTGACGAAAGAGCATTCTTCAATGAAACGAATGAACATTTGTGTCTTGGTCATCATGGTGTAAAACTTTTGATGTGAGCGATCACGGCTTTTTAAGAACCCTGTAAAAATAAATACTTATGTTACAAACATGGTTGTCAGGAAATATAAAATGCACGTAGTCTTCTAACATTTGAAAATAAATTGGAAAGTTTGAAAAAAAAACAAAAAAATCAATAAAAATTAAATCACATGCACACAAATTCTTCAACAGTACTACTTTTTTAAAAACCAAATATACAAAATAATTAAAACAGTGTTGAAAGGATTTCTTAATGGTCCTTTTTTGTCTAAACTTCTATCTTGCTAAGCCAGGGTTTAGTAAACTATGAGTGAGTGCTGGGACAGCCCATTCTCATTTTCTAATTCCTCTCCTCTGTAATGGCCAGTGGTAGCTAGGCTAACAGAAAGGGGCCAGGACCATGGTATTCCCAAAAGCCAAAGGGGAGTTGAGACCAAGGACAATAGTCAGCCAGTCCAGGTTCGAGATTGAGAGATAATAGTCAGCCAATCCAAGATCCACAAAAAACAGTCCAACATGGATGCCAGAAAGAAAGACTTACAGAGTCCCTGGAAGGTTCAAGGTAAGCAGGCCGAAGCTTCAGGAGTCCAGAGGTCTCACATTGTTGAGACAAAGAACAGGGAGTGCCTGCAGCTAGCTTTATGCCAGCAGCAGGCTCACAGTTGCACTCTCTGGTTACCTCAACCTGGTTACTTGTGGATGGTGCAATAAAAACCCAGTACAAAAAAATCATGGCTAGATGTTTATGCTAGTTCCAAAATGAGGGTTGCCAAGTAAAACTAGGAGTGTTGGTTTTAAATTCTATTTCTGGAAATGTCAATGGAATTGTCCCAGATTCACCTTTTGTCAATTCAATCAACACTGCCAGGGATGGAATTTAAACTAGATTTTTGTTTATGATTTTACTAGTTATTAAGTAAAGGGGAATCCACTAAAGGGGAGTCCACTGCTCTCATTGTTATGTGTTTCTTCCTAAGCCTCACTTGAAATCTCCATTCTTGTAACTGGAATCCACTACTTTTCTTCCTAACCTCTGAAAAAAGGTGACAACCCTTCAAATACTTGAAGACGGCTGTCAGCTCCCAGCCTTCTCTTCAGACTAAAAACACCAAATTTTCTCAACCTTTCCTCAGAGGACTTGGTTTTCAAATCTCTTACCATTCTGGTTATCTCCTCTGGATACATTCCAGCTTGATTTTTAATGAAAGTGCTAACAATTACATTGAATTTAGCCTGAAGCAGATTCTGGAGGAAATCAGGAATATTAAGATAAATGAAATTAATTGTAAGAAAATCGGACCAATTGCATGGGTTAGTTTTGCTCACTTATACCTAGAACATATATTGCTCTCTTAGCATAATCCTTTTATTGCTTCTTCTATTACATTCTCAACCAAGCTACCATTTAGAGGAAAGTTTAAGAACCAATTCTTTACCTTGAAGTTCAAAGAGGGAACTTGCATCTGTTGCTGTTTCAGAAGGCGCTTGAGTTATAGGTCTTAGATATGACCTGTAACCTTTCAGTATCGAGGCCATGAAATAGAGAAATGCTTCCTGGATTTCTACATCTAACAGATGCAGCTTTGACCCTGAATGAAAATCATACTCATTCATGGCCAGCTCCATCAATGCATCATCTCTTGGTCTTTGTTGCACTGTGAAGAATAAAAAAAAAACCAGCTGAAACATTAAAACATCACCAGAATTGACAGCAGCTTTCTTTCTGTCCCACACAGCTTATGTCATTACCAAGTTCATTATCCTATCTTGGCTAAGTTCATTATCCTATCTCATACTTGGGAAGCACTGACCAGCTTTTTCCAGCAAAGACGTCTTTTTCGGCTCTGAGACTAATATAACTACATCCTCAAGGTGTTCTTTGAAATCCTACAGCATATTGACACACCAAAAGTGCAGTTTATTTTGCTACAACAACTCATGTGCCTAAGAATCAACATTCTAAGACAGAGGAAAGGAATCTGATCCTGTTGATATTGTTGGATCCCAGCTTTCCAAGACGGGGCAGAGCATTTGTTGGTTTTAAATTCTATTTCTAGAAATGTCAATGGAATTGTCCCAGATTCACCTTTTGTTAATTCAATAAGCACTGCCAGGGATGGAATTTAAACTAGATTTTGGTTTATGATTTTACTAGTTATTAAGTGAAGGAGAGTCCACTATAATTTGAGGCAGTCACTGCTCTCATTGTTATGGGTTTCTTTCTAATGCTCAGTTGAAGTCTTCATTCTTGTAACTTAAATCCTCTATTTTTCTTCCTAACCTTCTGAGGTGCAAAAAAACCCAGCTCTCTATGACACTGGGACACATCAACTCATGGCATCACTAAAGTCAGGAAAGAAGCAAAAAGGACAGAAGCCACGAAAAAGAAAACGAGGGATGTGCAGAGCATGGACGATGCTTATGTCCCATGTTAAAAATGGGTTTGTTGCTATTTTTTTAAGTCTGGCCTTAGTTCTTAACTACCGTTCTTAATTATGGCATACTAGCATGCAAATCACAAATCTCTGAAAGGCACAAAAGATCCATGAAAGCACTTTTGAAGAACAGTAGTTGCTATGGAAACAGTGGCATAATTGGTCTCAATAAAAACTTAGTGACATTCATGTAAAAAAAAAAAAGAGACAGTTTACATAAGATCTGAAATGAATAAATCAGTGAGCAGAAGAACTGAATAACAACGGTAAAATATTCATCAGACTGGCTCCTGCATAGCTGTCTTTTGCTTTAATGGAGTTGACATGTGTTTCCTCAGCCATCCTGAATTACCTCAGGAGAATAAAAGAGTTAATAAGGAATGGCTTTGACATAGTCCTGTCTCTCTAAGCTTGATTTCAACAAATTTTATGAAGGAATCACTCCCACTTTTCATCTGAGGACCTTAAGATGGCAGTTATGCTTCTCCTGACATCTTATCCATGCGACTACCCTGTGAGGTAGATTAGGCTCAGAGATAACTGAGCTCAAGACAAATTTTATGAATATTTCATGACGGAATAGGAATTTGAATTCACTCGTGGTGAAGTCATACAAGAGAAATTGGGTTCCAACAGGTCTGTTTGCATTAACTAGCCAGGTTGTTTGCAGCTCTATGGTAGCCCTACAGTAGGCATGTTTATAAGGGATCTACCAAATAAGCTGTAAATAAGGGCTTAGGCCTCTCGTTTCCTGCTCTTGTTATGTGACATCATGATGTTCAAAAAAGAAAAAGAAAAAAAGAAAAGAAAAGTTTTGCTGACAGAGAGGGGCTTTGCTTGCTACTTCTAAGCTATTCAAACAGAAAAAGTCCCCTTAATGGAAGGAGGCTTTGGTAACTGTTCCTATGATTGTGTGCTGGTGCAGTAGCTTTTCTGCATTGTTCAAGCCATCACACCATCTAAACTGATGTGAATGGGTCCATTTAAAAAAAGGTAGGTGCCCCAGCAGTGGAAGCAAAAGCTATAGAAGAAGTGGCTGATTCACTTTTCCTATTACATGATGTTGTCAGTAGAAAAATATGACTCAATCTGTCAGAATCCTGAAGTATTTTCCTCATTTTTAACCAATGTGATCACTCCCTTAATCTGGTAGTTCAACCAATCTACAATACAGCATCCATATATGACTATTATTAAAGGCCATATTCATAACAGCATGGAATTTTTAAAGTTAAAAAGGGCAGACATAATACTGATATTACAATACAGATACATTTTAAGGCACTGATATATTTTTGTATTGTTCAAATCTTACAAAAGTTTCTGTTATAAAAACCCTTAAGAAAATCCTGGTTCCCCCAGTTCCCTGAGATTGGAAGTTGTTTTTTTACACATGTTACTTTTCTAACAAGTTACATTTTGCAATAACAAGCTACAAAACCAGTTATTTTGTTGTTATTTTGTTGGACTATCCAAGGGTCCAATTCATCTCTTCTCAGTGGAGAAAAGGTACATTGTATGAGGGAAGTGAATTCTAAGATTATATATCTTTACAGTCTTGTTGGTATCAAAATCCATCTAATCACTTTATTCATTCTAATTCATTGGCAAATATATATCTTTAATGAGATAGCCATGTATATTCCCAGTTGTTGGATCTTGGCACCAACTTAACATGAACGCTTATTCTTCCATGAATAACAAACTGTATCAAGCTGTATCAAGCTACATTCTTCAGTCTGTACCACATGTAGAGAGTAAGACACATCACATATTTTTCTATTCTTTAAAATTAGCATTTTCATTATCTACCCTGAAGCCAAAATCCTTCTAAACAACATACATTATATAAAAATCAGAAAACACGAACTTAGTGAATCAACATAGATGATGATATTTTGGGGTTTTTTCACACTTACATTCCGCTAGCTGTTGATACAGGTTGTTTAAGGTATTCATCAAGTTTTTGCAGGGTTTCTTTGGCAAGATTTTCCATGCAATATTTCTCTTATCTCCAGGTCTGGAATAAAGGAACATGTATTATGGAAAACATGGTATTTAAATATATATATTTGGTCAAATTCAAAGATCAACTAAAATTTTCTCCATCACTGAAAATTGCTGCCTCATATATAAATTACTCATCACTTTAATGCATATTTAAAATGTTACTGTAAAAAGATAGCATTTTGCAAAATGTCCTCTTTTGCACTTTGATTTTTCATGCTTTTGCTCTCCTCTGTTACTGCTGGAGATGCTTGCAAAGATGAGCAATGATGACTCTTGTTTTTGGCCCTTTTCCACAGGAGGCATTGAGCATGCTGCTTGTTTCTAGGAATATTTACATTTCGCCTTCTGCTCTACGTGGTTCAGCTCGTCCCCTCTTTTGTGGAATCATAAAAGCACAGACTTATAGAGCTGGGAGGGATCCCAAGTTGGCAAACCAGGAAATCCCATAATTAAACCCTCCCTGACAAATGATCTAAGTGCCGTTTAAAAACCTCCAGTGGAGAAAAGTCCATTTTTCCTTTTGTTCTCCGTCTTGTTGCCTCTGGTTATAGTTAGTAACACGTAACATGATTTGCTTGAAGCATGAGAAAACTGTACTGTAAATGTTGGAGATGTGAAATCTACATGACATTGCCTAAACTGAGTTTAGTGATATTTTAATTGCAAGAGAAGTACAACTCAGCAAACACCCCTGCCCTTCTTTTCTTATTAGAATTATTTTTTATAATTTTAGCATACTGGCTAATCTTGACTGGCACCCAATTTATACCTCAGGAAGAGGCAGGTCATCGATTTTGAAGCCCTAAGCAAGGCTGTTATTAACTAGATATTCTGGATGTCACTGATTAATAGGGTCACCTTAAGTCAGAAGCAACTTAGCAGGATGTAACAACAAGAAAGTAGCTGATCTTCCCACGTGGGTAGTATGGCTGGTTGCAAATAAAATCAGGAATGAGGTCCTCCCACAATGCCTGCTCCAACCCGACCAGCTAGCTTCACACTGGTATGGATGCAGTGTAAGTGGCCAGCAAACTAAAAAAGAACGGTCCCACTCCAGTCTACTTCTACCTAAGACAAGCAGGAAGAGCCCAAGAAGACATGTCATTCTTTCCTTTCCTTCTCCATACTAGAAAAACTAGGAACAAAATGAGAACTTGACCAACAGATCTTTCTTTGTTTCAGAGACAGAAAGATACATTTCATTGGCAGATTTTCCTCCACTCCACCCACTACTATTGGAGACAGGACAATCTAAACAATCAAGAATTGCACCCAAGTAATTGTAGTTCTCGTTCAGATTGCATAGTCTTAAAAAGCAGTCTTTATTCTCTTTAGAGCTTTCTTTTGAGGAAGACTGCTTGTCACCCCATAAAGACAATAATGAGAAACAAAGGCTGAAATCCAGTTCTGCAGCTCCATTTATGTAACAGTGGCAATGTCAACAGATATAGTTTTGTTTTATTTTATTTTTTATCTTTATTTTTATTTTTATTCTAATATTTTTCCTCTTTTTGATTATTATTATTACCTTATGACTATTATTTTCTTTTTGTCATGATATTGTTGCTTGTTATTGGTGATGTTGTAAATCGCCCGGAGTTCCTTTGGAATACGGGCAATATAAACAAACAAACAAACAAACAAACAAACAAACAAACAGCAACAAACACTCATTTGATAATTTCAGGGCGCAAAATGTCACGATCTTCAGTGGTGAAGATCATGACATCTTCACCACTGTGTGCACAGAGCTACAGACATTCAGCCAGTCTGAAGTTTAAAGGAAATCCAGGTGTTCATGCAATGGGAAAGTGAAGAAGCAGTGTAAGGAAATTAGAAATGATGGGATATAGTGTACTTTCTTTAGGCTCAGTATTAAACTTCACTTTCCTTCTTGCAGTAGAAATGTTATCTGAAAAATGCACCTTATAGACATAACAATCCTTCCAGAGGCAAGAGAGCTATCATTGGAAAGTTAACACCATGTGCCATCTTTGACCTCGTGTCTTTGAACAAGAAGAAAGCAAGAAATGCCATTATACGCTAGAGACTGCTTTTAGTGATGATGCCTGAGTCAGTTAGTCAGTTAGGACTAATTAGCTTAGACAGAAGAGCAATGTAACCAGATAGAGAGGATAACCTAGTATTTTGTTAGGTAAATAAGTTCATATCTTGAGGGGGGGTTGTATTTTTGAATATTTTTCTTTGTAATCTAGTGTAGAAATAAAACTCCATTTTAATATAACCTCTGGCCTTGCAAGGATCATTTTTAAAGAACCCAGGGTAAATCTATGTTGTTTTTGTTTTGCTATCGGAATGCATTGCCTAAGAGAGAGAGCATTCTCCTTGTTTGTTAATCTCAGCCTACAAACAGCATAAATTTACCGAGCAAGTGGCAATCAATATTTATCTCTGAGTGTACTACTTATTTAGCAACAAATATTCCAAAGAAACAATACAGTGATAGTTCAGACTTGTATTTTAATCTCTTGATAACTGCTACATCAGTTATCTGTAGTGCAGTTGTGGCAAATTTTCAGCACTACAGATGTTTTGGATCACAACTCCCACAATTCCAAACCTATATTGCCAAGGACTGTGGGAGTTGTGGTCTAAAACATGTGGAGTGCCAAAGGTTCACCACCACTGCTGTAGTGGTTAAGGATGCCAGCCAGAAAGTTGAAATTAATTACAATACGCCTTCAGCAGATCACTATACTCTGAATCTGAGTCTTAGTTCTGGTATATCTTGTAGGGATGTTGCAGGGATAAGTGAAACAATATATTTATAGTCTTTGGAAATACATGATATACATTCTAAGTAATCATAATAATTAACAGAGTGATATGTGAATGATCCACCAGACTCAACATTCACAAATCAAATACTAAATCCCTTAGGCCCTGATACATTTCTGTGGAATCAATTCAGATGCTAAACCATCACATGTGATTTACTGATGTATATAAAATTCCCTTTGCATGGCAAGCACAACTATGAGATGAAGGGCAGTACATTTCATTCCAGTAAATTCTTTCAAAACATGATAGGAAAAAAATGCTAAATGCTTACTGTGAAATGGTGTTTGTATCTAGGTCAACACAGCTGACATCAGGTGGTGGGTCATAGAGATCAAAATATCTCGAATCAATTCCTACGATGAATGGGCATGGAGCACTCAAAACATCTGCCAGGGCTAGGGGGCACAGAGGAATGTACGGGCATGGCCAGTGGAAGGGAAATATCATCTTTAAAAAGAGAAAAACGTGTCCATTTTATATAAGCAAACAGATATGCTTCAAACAAATGCAGCAGACAACCTCAAATCATTTCTCACATCTTCAACATGAACACAAATGTCAGTTCCAGTCATATTGATGAAAATATAAACTGGATCTTCTGGGAAATTGAACAATGCCATTCGTCTAACATATTAACTGCCTTGCCTAGTAGACAGACAAGGGCACAGTCTAGGAAGTTCTTCTACGCAAGCCCTAATGATACGGTTGGGAGTGATGAGAATCTAACATGAATTACTTCAGTTGAGCTTGCACAGAAAAACATCCCAGAGAAACATTCAAAGCATTTCTACATCACCACTCTATCAATAAGTTGTTGAGGCAATTTACAATACAGCCATAAACCAATAAAAAAGAATAATTACCAACAAACAAAATGACAAAATGCATGCATTGCAACACAACCAATATAATACTGTCTAAAACCAGAGAGGAATAAAACAGTAAATTTTTCACCAGCTATGCAAAGTCCAGTAGCCAAGGAGGTAACCTAACATTTATGGAAAAGAAATGCTACAACTGTGCTGCTCCAACGCATAAGGTTCTGTCCTGGAATTCCAACCAACTTACATCTCTTTAGAAGGATAAGATCCTTAGGTGATGAATGTAGGCTGTAGGCCAGTGATGGCGAACCTATGGCACGGATGCCAAAGGTGGCACACGGAGCACTTTCTGTGGGCACCCAATACCGCCCCTTCATAGCCACCTGTATACAGGTTAAATTGTGTATTGGCAAAGTATTGGCACTTTGCAAAAAAATTAGTGGGTTTTGAACTGCAGTTTGGGCACTCAGTCACTAAAAGGTTCGCCATCACTGCTCTAGGCAGATTCATACGATAGACAGTCTCTCCCTGGTTTCAGCCAAGACTTGCTTTAAAAGTAAGAACCAGAACCTTGGACTGGGTTTGCAAACAGGAAAACAGTAAGACTGCATCAAAACTGTTTATGCGATCACCATACCAGCTGATTTTAAAAACACTTTTCAAGGATACCTGATACAAAGTGAAAGACAGTAATGTAGACGGAAAGTGATTAAGCTATGGTCCACAGCAGGCTGTAATCATAATCTCAAACTGGTCTTTCTACTACCCAATAGGATGTCTGTGTGGTCTGGATTAAATTTTAGTTCTCTTTCATAGTAAGGGCAGAGTAACTGGAGATGTACATTGCTGCCATCTGATAGCTCCTCATCGCATGAGCTGCACTGGACCCAAGAACATGTTCAAACTGCAAAACTTGATTCTTCAAAGGTAGTGAAATCTCATTTAAAACTAGTTGTACTCTCAATATTAATGTGGCATATCTACCAATCAATAACATGCCTGCTTGATCTGGAATGAAGTTCAATTCATTCACTCACATCCAGTTTCTCAGTACAGCAGATAAACACTTCAAGGCATCTACAACATTCTGGTTAGTTGAAAAGTCAGACAGGTACATCGTCTGCAGTTTGTAAGTTGGCTCTCTTAAGTACAGATGAGGATAAAACACATTTTCCTTTCCTTTTGTTTTTCATTTTTTGTTTGGTTTCCTAACGAAATAAAAATGAACTGGGAAGTTTTGTTTCATTCTGGTTTTGTTTTTTGTTTTTTGACATGCGGTGTGTGCTGGTCATCCCCCTCCCTAGCGCCAATCAAATGGAGGGGGCAGCCAGCTGGGCCCCGCATGTCAGCTGATCAATGCTTGGGGGGTAGCTGGCAGGGCGCTGTGTGTCAGCTGATTGGCGTTTGGGAGGGGCAGCTGGCAGGGCCCCGTGCCAGCTGATCGGTGCTGGGGGGCAGCACGTTGCTACCTGGGGATCCCCCCAGTGATGACTGGGCCATTTTTAAAGGTGTCCAGCCGATGACAGTTCGGCAGAATCTCTCTGAAAATGGATGGGACGCCAGTTTGGGGCTCTTGCTCTGGCGTCTCACACTGGCAATCTGACTGGGGGAGGAAGCGCCGGCTTTTTTCCACCACCGAACCAAGTGCCAATGGCGGCCACTGGAGCTTGCTTCTGTGGTGGAAAAAAAAACATTGCTCCCCCCCTCTCAACACGCCCAATTAGGGTGGGGGAAGTGCAGGCTTTTAAAACTTTTTTTCCCACCACTGAATCAAGTGCCAATGGCCGTGGCCACTGCTTGCTTTGGTGGTTAAAAAACAGTTTAAAACCCTGCACCTTTCCCTCAATGGGCACACTGGGGGAACAAATAACGAAAAAAATGAAACATTTTTTTAAAAAAAAATCATTTTGTACAAAATAACCCCCCCAAAAAAAACAAAAAAAAAAATGAAATGGAATGGAATTCTTCCGTGTCGTGACTATCTCTACTCGTAAGCATAATGATGAGATTCAACTCATAAACTATGGAAGATATCTTCCAGTTATTTGACGTAGGTATTAAATATCATGAAGAACAACAGAGAGACATGCCAAAACCTACAGGCAAACTGTTCTTGGAACATGATTCCTCCAAGATCAGATTGTGCAAATATTCAGCAAAGAGGACTAGAAATGGAACACAGACTTAAACTACAATTAAGAAGATTGAATGCTATCAGAGAAGTTGAACAAAATAAGAAATTATGCACTTCTCTGATCTATCACTGGATATATTGGTGACTTGGTGATATGGTGGTCTATGTATTGCAATTTTGTTTTGTGATGGTTGTTATAATACATTAACAAACCAGGGTTTGCTCAAGAAATCATTGATTTTGATTAATTTTATTAAGAGACCTGAAAGAATAATAGAATCATGGAGTTGGAAGAGACCTCAAGGGCCATCCAGTCCAACTCCCTGCCATGCAGGAACCCCCATCACAGTATTTCCGACAGATGGCCATCCAGTCATCCAGTCTCTACTTAAAAACCTCCAAAGGAGGAGACTCCACCACCCTCCGTGGCAGCATATTCCTCTGCCAAACAGCTCTAACTTGCATGAAGCTCTTCCTAATGTTCAAATGGAATCTCTTTTCCTATAGTTTGAAACCATTGCCCCAAATCCTAGTCTCTGAAGCCATGGAAAACAAATTTGTTCCCTTTTCAATATGACATCCTTTCAAATATTTAAACATAGCTATTATATCCCCCCTCAGCCTTCATTTTGAAAGGCTAAACATTCCCAGTTCCCCAAGCCGTTCCTCATAAGACATTTCTTCCAGACCTTCAACCATCCTGATCGCCCTCCCGTGTACCTGCTCAAGGTTGTCAACAAGCTTTTTAAATTGAGGTGCACAGAACTGGACACAGTACTCCAGGTGGGTTCTGACCAGAACAGAATAGAGTGGTACTATCACTTCCCTTGATCTAGACCAGTGATGGCGAACCTATGGCACGGGTGCCAAAGGTGGCACTCGGAGCCCTTTCCGTGGCCACCCAACATCGCTCCTTCATAGCCACCTGTATACAGATTAAATTACTGTATTGGCACTTTGCAAAAACCTTAGTGGGTTTTAAATTGCAGTTTGGGCACTCAGTCTCTAAAGGGTTCGCCATCACTGATCTAGACACGATGGCTCTGTTGATGCAACCAAGAATCGCATTGGCTTTCCTGGCTGCCGCATCACACTGCTGACTCATGTTCAATTTGTGGTCCACCAAGACTCCCAGATCCCTTTCACAGGTACTATTTTCCAGCCAGTTATCTTCCATCCTATATCTGTGCAATTCATTCTTTTTACCTAAATGCAGCACCCTATATTTCCCTCTGTTGAAACCCATTCCGTTAGCTTTAGCTCAGCACAGTTCTAGAAAGGTTTCAGAATGTTTGATTTCTCATTTCCTTTTGCTTATTTTAAGTCTGTGCTTAAACTGATTTATCCAGTTTCTTTCTGGCTTAACTAGGACCGATTCTCTCTTCTTTTGCTGGTTAACTCCTGGTACATTTCATCCATCACAACAGCTAAGGCTACTTCCATCCCACAACCAGACTTGAACCTAGACTGGGGGAAAACCATTTTGCCCAAGAAACTTCATCTGAATTGTATGAAGAATTTATCAAGAAAAAAGGTGGTGAGAATCAATGAAGCCTTTTCGGATAAGTTTTATTGACTTATTTAGAGAAACTAAAAAATAGTCCACCACCTCTTCCGTCCTAATGAAACAGGAAGGGCACAGTCTAAGAACAAGTGACCAGCTTCACCCATTAAAGCAGCATGTTCATCTCCTCGGGCAAGGCCAAGTGAAGCTCATCCGTTCTAGACAGGCAGCTTCCCCAGCATTTTTGGATCAAATCCAACACTCTAAAAACGCAAATCACAAGCAGAGCTCAAATCACTGGTTGGAAAATGACAAACACACTCTAAAGTCCATCTGGACAAACATGTTCAAAAGGTAAAAGCAAGACAAAAAAACACAAATATTAAACACATGACTCCCAGCATGGAACAGAGATCCAAACCCAAAAAGCTGCCTAGGCATATGTGAGGAGACCTCAGTGGAATTTTTGACATTATTTCTTTGAACAATTGACCTTCAAAACATGCCACAAACTGTGCTTGAAATTCCCCCTTAGTTTGACATGCAGCTGGTGTTCAGTCTAAAGCTCTTGGGGTCACATAGCTATTGTTCATGCAGTGATAGCCTCACGCCACACTGTCAAGCAAAAAGCATGCATTTTATCCCAAATTATACTTGAATAAGTAAGAGAGTCTACTAATAAATTTAGAGGATAGCTTTCAGTGCCTATTAAAACTGTAGGTTAACTTTAGGTTACACCACATAGCCAAATGATTGGTATTTTCTGCATAACACATTTCATCAGATACATTTCAAATAATCCAATGCAACTTACTGAGACAAGTGCTTCTGTTACACTGGTAAGGACAGAAGGTCGTAAAGAATGGATAAGGATTTTATGTTCAGTCACTGCAAATACAAGGAGATTTATAGCATTTTCAGGTCCAAGATTTTGGAGAAGAGCAGAAAACTTGCCACCACTAGTATAAAAAAAGAGAAGTAAAAAAAATGATGAATATAACTTAACTTACATTTTTATGATACTTGTTTTCAAAGGAGTTCTTACATTCCCACCATAAATCCGTGATTACAATGAGGAATTAAGGCTGATTTATTCTTCTGGACTATAATACTGGAACCCCTAATACTATGTTTGATGGAGTTTTGTGAAACATGTTTTTAAAATGTGACTTTTCTTAATTCTTAACAGAGACCCACTAGTGCAATGGCATTTATCTTCTCTTCTGAAAAATCTGCTTCAAATAGTTTCACAGATTGTCCAAGTAGATTTTAAGGGCATGGAAATTCTACCCCCATTTCTGTGACAAAAGTAGCTGCATCAACAGAATGATGTAGTGGATCCTGCCTAGTATTCTGAGTAAGTGACTCCTCCTATAAAATGGCCACATTCACACATAAATTAAACAGACCTCCTAACATATCTCAGTTTACTGTGGGCAAATAGTATGATGGTGCATTTCAATTGTACATCCTGTCTTCACTCCTTTCTGCAAATGAGCAAAACTGGCTGGAATCCTCTGTTCCTCTCACAGAATCATAGAGTTGGAAGAGACCTCAAGAGCCATCTAATCCAATGCCCTGCCATGCAGGAACCCCCATCACAGTATTTCCGACAGATGGCCATTATTATTATTATTATTATTATTATTATTATTATTATTATTATTATTATTATTATTATTATTATTATTATTATTATTATTATTATTATTTACCAGCATGGCTTTCTCTCTCTCTCTCTCTCACACACACACACACACTCACAAACACTGACACACGCATACTAACACTTCTACTCCTGGTTTGCTTTACCCATTTGCTTGAACAAAGAAGGAATACAATTGTAAGCAAGGATGAGCTGATAATTCAGGCTCATTGAACAGGTAATACCACGATGGATTAGAACTATAGTAGACTAGAGGAAAGCAGAAATAAGCTTTTACAAGCTGATTTGAGTTCTTGCTCTTAAGTCATTCTATACAGAGAGTAAAGTCTTTAATCTTTTTCTTATCATCAGAATGAGAGAGAGTTTCTAATTCAAATACTTGTCTCATATCACTATTATATATTTATATATTAATGTACTGTCTTCCACAAAGGAACTCCAGGCAGTTTACATATGATACCAAAGAGACATACTGAGGACATAAAAAAACCCAAAGCAAAACAATAAAAACAAACCACAAAAAACCCCAAATCACTAGATTTCAATTACTGCTCCCATCATCAGCTAAAACAGTATATATGAATATTAATTTTTCTCTTACCTCAGTGGTAGAGGTGATGATATAGGCTGACTAAGAATTAGATTGTCATGAGGCGATAGCTGGAAAAAATAAAAACAGATATTTATATTTATTTTCTTTATTTTATTTTCTGTGAATTAGATAATATGTAACTTAACAATAGATTGAAAAACTCATATTCTGGTATTAAACAATTAAAGTACATAAAATACAGGAAGGGTATATAAAGAAATGTGGATTCACAAAATAGTTCATTAATATAGCTACTGTTTATTCCATTTTGAAAATCGGGAGCTGACTACAATATATCTGAGAAAGGGTGCTGGCCTATCTTACAGATTTAACTTATATTCCAAGACAATTTCAATAAACATTTATTCCTGTCACAGAATGAATAATGTAGCCAAGTCTGGAAGAATCTAGTTCTTAAGTACAGATACCTCTTTGAAGACTACTATGGTTGAAATCCTATTACTTAGCATAGTAAGCTACACTGCAGCAGGCCCATTGAATGAGTGGGGATTTGATGATTCAATTCCTTCCATTGATTCAGATGGGCCTAATGCAGTTCTGACTTACTACACTAAGCAACAAGATTCAGTAAAGTTGTGTGAAGATAACAACAGCAGTCAAAGCATAATTTTAAACTGCTGTAGTTCAGCTACTCTTCCATTTTTTTAAACAATGAAAATTGCTCAAAGGCTGGATCTGACCAAGAAGATTCACCATGCCACATTTACTATTGTGTTGGGACATGTTGTCATGACTCAACATGTTTTATAGTGGTAAAATGCTGAAAAATGCAACTGCCTTAAATATGCAACTGTTATGGTCCTATTTTTCAAAGAACAACTCTGAGAAGCAGACCTATAGCAAAAATATGACTGCCTTTAAATAAAATTATTGTTCACACCATTTAAAACAGTGGTGTCCAAAGTTCGGCCCTCCAGATGTTTTGGACTACAACTTCCACAGGCCTTTGTCATTGGCTTGGAATTCTGGGAGTTGTGGTCCAAAACATCTGGAGGGCTGAAGTTTGGACACCTCTGATTTAAAGGCTTCTGATCACAATCTTAAGTTCTTCAATAGTGATTTCTTGGTAAGCATTTTCTTCACTGAAACTATATATACTGATCAGGCCTGGCTGGTTGCGAGTTTCCTGAAAATATTCAACCTATCTTCTATTTTGTTCTTCTTGGGTGACCAGAGGTTTACCTTTCTTGTCTTTAACAGGGACAATAAAGATCTTCCGGTCAATTATTTAGCAATGCAATCAAACCACTTCTTGAGCTTCAGTGCCTTTCTGCACCAGTCATTCCTTCTTGTCCAGCCTGCAGTTTTTCTTCACCAATCGACTGAGCTCTCTGTATCTTCAACTGGTCCCTACTGCTTTTTTTTCTGCATCTTTGGTTTGAAGTCCAGTAGCCATGACTCAACTTCCAGATAAACCCACCTGGATGACTCTGAATCTTCACAGACATATTTTAGTTTTTAAACTTTCCTTTCAGCAATTACCTTCCATGATCTATCTTGGAGCCACTGTTCTTTCCGTCAACCATGACGTCTCCCAATGACATTTTAGATGCATGAAATCAAAAAACCAAATAGTAAAAATATGTTGTATATGATAGCTGTTGTGAGTTTTTTGGGCTGTTTGGCCACGTTCTGGAAGTTTTTCTTCCTGATGTTGCACCGGACTCTATGCCCGGCATCTTCAGAGGGCAAGGAGTTCAGGGAACTAGGAGTTCTCTCTGTGCTCATTTATAAAACTTCCAGAATACTGCCAAAAAGCCCAAAAAACTCACAACAGCTATCAGATCCCGGATGTGAAAGCCTTCGAGAACACATACTGTATATGTTTTAAAGTATCAAACAGCACATGGTAGAATGAATGAACCATCACAGCTCAAACAGCACAGACAGATATTTCATCCCATCATATGAAACTTTCCAGAGGAAGATTCACTTTAGAACTCACAATGCAAAACAGACAGATTCTGCACACACTTGCTTCAAATTCAACGTGTGAACAGAAATGGTGAATGTATCCTTACCTGCACTAATATTCTTGGCTTCTGTGGGGATGGAAAAGGAACTTTGTGCATAAAGTGGGATATATGCCTGAGGGGAAAAAGAAAGCATTTAGGCTTAATTAACATCTTGCAAAGAAAATGAACGTTTGCACAAAGCAACAGTAAAAATTAGAAATGCAAAAAGTTGTGTAAACACTGCTGATCCCTCAGCTTAAATAAATAAATAGGTTAGCTGTTGACCAGCCATCTGAGCTAGTGGAGATATAGCCAGAAAAAAGTGCATTTCTGCCTTTGAGTAATCAGTAGATGGAAGAAGAGGGGGGCATAGTAGAGGAAACAAGAGGGCACTTGGTTAAAGATGGTTTCAACCAGGGCAAAGGGAGGCACATTTGCTAGCAAACAATAAATCAACTGTTTATAAAATATAGGATGACAAGTTTGATACAAAATACAAAGTCAAAATTCTTCAAAATTTTGCTGATAATTTCCAAGTGTGCTAGTTTATAATGCCTCACAACTATATAAATTAACCCAAATTAATGTTTCTTAACCCTAATTTGGTTTGAGATTTAAATAAAGCCCATAATGGAAGGCAAGGAACCCAAGCACATATTGGTCAGATGCAATGTCATACTGCAACAGCATTACATTTGTGTGAAATACAAAAAAATATATCTCTGATCACTTACTTCTCAATGGGTAAGACGTGTGGGCCAGAGATGGAATAACGATATAGGAAAGTAAGAAATTTCTTAAAAGCGTCAAAGAATGGCCAGTGAGAGAGAAGGCAGATGCATTTGTTAGTCTGGACTGTTTTAGGGGTGGCAGACCTTCCATCAACATTGTCCAGAAAACCTAACTGAGCTATCTGCTTTTCTGTGAGGTTTTCCTCTGGATACGTTTCATAGAATTGAATAGCTGCACCATAGACCTGTAAAAAACAGTATATTTGAGATATACAACCTGCTCTTTCTGCATTTATTCTGAAGACAAGATACATCAAAGGACATAAGCTTCTTCAATAACTTTTATTTAACGTATTGCATTTTTCTAAAAAAAAAAAAAATACATTAACAATACTGTACATTTCCAGCTGCCCAGAGAAATGAATATACAAGTCAGAGTCTTATAAATGCTGTTTCTGTGCATACAGCATTACGAAGTACTATATGCAATCCTCTGCATCAGAAGCACCCATGGGCAAACACTGCAGAGTTATAGATGGGCATCCAATAGCATCTGTGGTGTCTTGACACCTTCAACATTGAAATGTCAAAAGATGTTGCAGAAAGAAGTGAAAACAAAGAAGAGAGCAACCTGTTGAAAAAGCAGGCCTGGCTGTCAAAAGATAACTCTGGTTGGGATCAAATGTGCATTTAGCCCCCAGATTGGTCTAAGTGCAGGGATAGACTAGTTCACTCCTTTCTCTGCTGGTGGCACAACGTAATTGCTGGGATGAACCAAAACATCCCTAAAAGTTTCATATTTGCACTTTTCTGAGCCTGTGTCTACTTTTTTTTTTTGTGTGGGTAGGATCATCCTGCTTTGGCACATGTGATCACTAGGAACAGAACCAAAATGATCCTTGCAGCTGTTAAAGCTCCTTCCACTGTCAATCTGCCATACTGTGACATGACTTAAAAAGACTAAACATTTTTCTCTGCACCTCTGCAAAGGAGGTATCTGTTTATAAGGGTAGCTGTAAGACAAAATCACCCTGCAGAGTACAGAGTAATTTCTCTCTTTAGCCACTTCACAAAAATGGCAAATTGACAGCTGGACTAATTAAGGTCACTTGGGGTCTGATATGCCATCTGGATGCAAGGATCACACCAAATGGCAAATCACACCACCCGACCCCTAGGAACCATATTTAGCTCCAAAATTGCTAGTGTTGACAAGCCCTCTGATCAGCCAGGGAGAGAAATGATGGAGTACCTATTATGTGTCTTTCATATGAATCTATAGGATCACATAGACTTTGTGTTTATAACCACTTATATAACCTTGTGTGATTACACTGACGCTATATTTTCAATGTTAGTTTCCATCACTCATAACTTTACATGGAATTTTACTCTCCTTTTAACTGCTCGTGTTCTCTTGTAGCTTTAATGTAATGTTGTCTTTTAATGCTCTAAGATGTTCCTCAATTCTCTGTTCTCAATACTTGAACATGTTGTACTGAACTGTATATCATCCCTCATTACTGTAAGCCGTCTTGGGCCCTTTTTCAAGGAAAAAGGGGGGTAAAATACTCTAAAATAAAATAAAAGTCCATTTGGCACCTATGAAAGAGAATAAGGCACTTTAAAAGTGTGAGCTTAACTAGTTCTAACACTTTAAAAAAACCAGATCTTTTCTGGGTTGGGGGAGTTGTGAGGAGGAAGCAAATGAGAGAATGGGTGGGCAGTACAATCTGGCATGTGTGGAGTGAAAATAATTGATGTTTTATTACATTGTTTATAACTGAAATTAATAAACTGGATCGTCACTAGCATTAAAAACAGTATGGTCTTTTGAAGAAAGGATTTCTAGTTTTTTCAACTGTTCAAAAATGGATGAAATGAAAAACAAACAAACAAAAACAAGTTGCAGCTAGTAGTTACAGTTATTGGCAAATTTATCCATACCTTTTCAGCTGAAGCTCCAGTTAATACAAATGTAGAAAATACTGGAAGGGGGTATTTGCTATTAGGTGGCCAGCATTCAATTGTTGCACCCATTGGGAGACAAAACAGAGGTACTGATTCTGGTAAAGGGAATGAATCATAGTCATCTTCTGGATACCTACATATTAAACCTGGAGAGAGTAAATGTCCATGTTACTGAAAGACATGAATTCTGATGTACAGGCTAGCAATCCTTTGGGAATCATCAATTATTTAAACAATCCCAAGAATGACGAGTAATTAATTATAGAATTTATGCTTTTAATTTCTCTCTTTCCCAATCTAATAAACTATGCATAACTTCTCCAAATAGTTCATAGTTCAAAAATAGGTTCTCAGTTCAACATTGGTACCAAATGTAATGCCCCCAAATTATTTATTTAACACATTTTAAAAATCTAAAATCTAAAAATGTTCAATCAAGTGCTACAGTAAAAAATTAAATTACTCCTGAAGAACAACAAATAAGGAAAAGTCAAGCTCAAGCTAAACCAGTGACATCTTTCAAGTGAACATATATCCATTATTTGCCTGTTTCTATACAATATTCTGAATCATACACACTTTAAGTTACAATCAACCTGGAAATCATCTAGTCCAAGCCTTGTTCAACACATTATTTTCACAGTAGGACACAAGAAGGCTGATCGCCGCAGAATTGACACTTTTGAGCTATGGTGCAGCAGAAGACTCTTGAGAGTCTCCTGGACTGCAAGGAGATCAAACCTATATACAGCATCCTGAAAGAAATCAACCCTGTTGCCATTGGGCAGTATCATTTGTAATGTGTAGGGAGATGTCCGATATCCAATGGAGCATAACATTTCCATGGCATGGAGGTGGCTCTCTACGTCCATTGTTGCTGCCCAGTACTCTGCCATACAGTGCAACATGGTGGACAACTGTCATACTAAATCCTGGATTTGATACAGATTGGCATGTCTGTCACAAAGCACACATGTGAATTCTTGTTATAGCAACCAGGCTGTGTTCACCCTTGCTCACACATCACCACTGATGCCACCATCGCACTGGAGATGGGAGCCAAGATACTGGGAGATATCCACCTTCTGTAGATTTTCTCCATTTATTTGGAACATTCCATGGTGGTAACAATCTCTAGGTACTCAAGTTTCTTGATGTTTAAGTGGAGTCCAAAGTAGCTGATGCAGTAATTCCATGTCTGAATTTGTCACTGCAATTCATTCCTAGTGGTAACAGCAAGCATGACATTGTCAGCGTAGAACATGTTCCAGGCAGTATTTATGATAGTACAAATAGGGAGGGGTGGCAGTGCAGAACCTTGGTGCACCCCAACTGTCACTGGAAAACTATTAGAAAGGCAATCTGAGTGCCACACACAATGCTGGCATTCCTGTGTAGCATTTTGACCCAGTCAGTGAGTAGTTCTGGCACCCTGTGATTACAAAGGGCAACCAGATCAGTTGATGTGGGACATGGTCAAGTGCCTTCTCCAGGTCTAGGAATGCCAGGTGCAATTGTTGGGTCTTCTCTTGGTGTTTCTCTGTGAACTGATATGCTGCAAAGATGGCATCAGTCATTCAACATCCTTTGTTGAAACTGCATTGGTAGGTGGTGAATTGGACAATGTTCCGAATGCACTGGTCTAGAATTAATTTTCTCAAATATCTTCACAATGTGGGACAGGAGGCAGATTGGCTGACAGCTGGTGCAATCAGGTGGGTTACCCTTGTTCTTGAATATGGGGACTGTTAATGCTCCTCGACCAATCAGTTGGTATGTAGCTGTTATTCGTTATGGCATTGAAGATCTCTTAAATTATTCCCATGTCTTGGAGTTCCTGTAATTTCCAGAAATCAGTAAGCAGGTCATCGGGTCCAGGGGCCTTCAAATTCTCCATACTGTCTACTTCATTAGTGACTTCTGCGGTGGTAATGGGCAGAATTGGCCCATAGGCTGGCATGCCTTCAGAGATTGGGGGATGTGGAAATTCAGTGTTGGAGAGCTTGTTGAAATGATCTTGCTATCATGGCAGGATTTCCTGTTTACCTTGGAGTCCTCTGCCATCCTTGTCCTTTATGCACATATAACGCTCAATGTCTCGGGCAGCCTTCTTTTGGGCTTTGGCTAACTGGTAAATGTCCTTCTCCCCTTCTTGTGTTTCCAGGCAACTGTATAAACCTTGCAGCATAGTGTTCCACCTTTGACTTTGGCAGCGACCCTCTTGGTTGTTTGTTTGGCAGCAACATAGTTCTGTTGATTTTCATCAGTCTTTTCTGCTTGCCATTTTTAAAGGCTCTCTTCTTCTCTTCCACTTTCTTCTGCACTTGTTCAGTCCACAACTGTGTTTGCCTGTCAATGTAACAGCAGCCTGATTTCGTGATGCTGGTTTCCCTGGCAGTAGTAGTAAGCCACAAAATGCTGTCCGGGTGATCTCACTTGAAACTTCGGCCCTCCAGATGTTTTGGACCACACCTCCCACAGTCCTTTGCCATTGGCAATCTAAGCTTAGAATTCTGGGAGTTGTAGTCCAAAACATTGGGAGGGCCGAAGTTTGGACATGCCTGCTTGAGGCAGTATAATGGATGGCAATATGATTTTTTGATCATTTTTGTTGATAGATACAACCTAAGGCAGGCATGTCCAAACTTCAGCCCACCAAATGTTTTCGACCACAACTCCCACAGTCCTTTGTCATTGGCAATACAGGCTTGGAATTCTGGGAGTTGTGGTCCAAAACATCAGGAGGGCCAATGTTTGGACATGCCTGACCTAAGGTTTAGCATTCTAGCCTGCCAAAACATTTTTGAATCTTGATTCTATATCATTTGTATATTTGTTAAGCATTTCGTATGTCTTTCTAGCTTGTATATTTGTATACTCAATTCTTTCATAATTATATCTGAAAGACAATTCATAAAAACACATAAAACACATAAAATGAGCATGATGCATACCAATTTGACAATTTAAAATATGCAAGTCACTAACAATATTGAACAGCACAGAGCCTAGAACTGAGCTGAACAGAACAATGCAGGGCCATTAAAAAGCATGTGCTGAATATCACTATTGAACCAACCAGCATCTGTAGTGTAACCATGACCACATTTTATCAACAAGGATATCAAAGGGGAGTTTGTCACATGTGTTGATGAAATCAAGACAAGCTGTACTCTCAACAAATACCAAACTAGCTACTCTTACAAAGCAAGATTTAAGATAATTCTAGCATGATTTTATTTTTGATACTCTGGTTTCTCTTCAGATAAACCCTTTATGGCTCCCATCAATGCATTATCATGTAGATATTTACAGGTACTCTGTTTTGTGAGCATTGGTACTGTTGCCTAATATCACTATCACACTAATTGATCTGAAGGTTTCTGCATCAACTTCTTCAGTCTGAAGAAACTACTTGGAAGAAGCAAAAACCTAACAAGAAATCCAGTTGCTGTATTTCAACTTCTGGAAAATCTCACCTGGAGGTCTGAGAATCTTCACAGACATGTTCCTGCATTTCATACTTTCGTATCAATTCTCTCTACTATTTGGTATTACTTTTTCCAGTCTAAAGCCAATTGTTCTTATGGAAAAGGATTTTGAAAAATAGTAGTTAATTCACTTGAGTTAAGGGGTAACTACACTGGCCAATAATACAGGAACTGTTCCAGGATTAAGAGAGTTAGACTTGTATTATTTTCTGTTGTGATGACAAAATGCACAAGCCAATGCAAATCAGGTCAGAATTTCCCCCCAACCTGAAATATTTTTCTCAGCTGTGGCATCTTTTTTTAATCTTTCTTTTCTTCTTTCTTTCTTTCTTTCTTTTTTTTCCAGTAAATATATTTGCATCAACTCGGGCGGTGTGATCACTTGTGCTGATTTATCTTCTAAAGAGGAGTTTACAGCCACTTTTAAAAATCAATTTGACCTGGCTACAGCAGCAGTGTGGCAGATGCGAAAGAGGCTACTGTTTGAATCTTCTCCCCAAACCTAGTGCATGGGTCTGCTTCTTTTCATCTTTCCTTCCTGTCCTATATTTTTAACAAGGTTTGGTGCCATTTTGCCATTTAAGAATCTAAAGGAGTGGGGGCGCAAGGAGCCAACAGAGAACAAGGAGGAACTTGCTCTCAGTACTGTATTTCCTTTCAGCTAGTTTAAGGGAAGCTCTGCTGTGGTTGTGTTTTCTGCAAATCTGGACAGCTACAGCAGAGCTATTCTACCTTAACAAACTGCCACCAAAGTTCTTTGCCAATTGATTTACTTCTCTCTCCCCCTGCTGACTTTTCACCTGCAGTCTCTATTCAGATTGATGGCTGAACTGAAATACAGAAAATCTTTAACATTTCCAATTTTTGTTGTCAATATTAAAGATATGCAATTCTTTTGTACTCATTTGTCTTCTTAATTTTACTTCTGCAGTTTTTCCTTTACATTTCCTCAGTAACTGTTTTGCATGACTGTTTCCTCTACCAAAGAAATTGTATCATCTGCATATCGTATGTTCTGGTTTTGTAGCTCCCTGTAATAAAATGAAACAATTGCTAAAATCCTATTTGTTATGCCCGCTAGACTAGAGTAACACATCTGATGTACATTTTGGTGGCAAGTTGACTCCGTGCAAAACAGCAACGGGCTCTGCTAACTTCATAGCTTGTGGCAAAAAAAGTCAATAGGATTTGGCCAATGTAAAACTTCCCTCTGTCTATTTAGAAGTATTATTAAGGAAGGTTGCATCCATTTCAATCACTTTTCTGAGTAAGCGCCATAATAAAAATACTGTTGTATCTTTTGAGTGTCTCAGTTTAATGAATCATTTTCATTGTTTTCTGTACCCATTAAGCCACACAAAATACTGCTGGAACTCTCCTTGGTTTTCAAAGTAATTTACCATCTTGTAGTGGAAGGAGGAAGACTCCAAAATCCCTATTGGCAGACATTATTTGTTCAATGCCCTAGAACTTAGCAGTAATAAAATTAGGTTCTTTCAGAGTGCTATAATATTTCTGGTCTTGATATCAAAGAATTTGCCTTTTAAGTCTTAACTACAGGACTGGAGCTTTACTTGATTTGCAATCTCATTTAAGATTCTATTATGGAATTATTCACAGATATAAAAAGCAGTTTCTAATCAGTCAATTTTCTTATACTATACTACATATTTTCAATAAACACTTTAAAGAACAAATTACAAAGGACTTACCAGCTTTATATGATATAGTGTTTGTTTTGGCCACCGACTTCTTGTAACACAAGTATACTGGTGAGCCCCACTGCAAAAAAAGCATGGAACTTCTTAATCATTTTACTAGACAATGTAGAAACACAAAGTATTATGCCACAAGGCAGAGAGGTATACAAACCTGGCAAGACATCTTGTAAGGGCTAAATTCTCTTCTCAATATTACCATTATTATTATTATAATAAATAATTCAAGTAGCTCTGTGTCAGATAAAAAAATTGACTTATAAATAGCCCATTTTTCTGAACCTTGCTGATACTTAAGCCTTTTATAATCATGCTTGAGATTCTTACCCTGTAATTTTTTACACTGTATAACAATTTCAGAATACAGTATCTGAATAGTACCAACCTTCTTCTGTTGCTGGCAAACTGTTGAAATAAACAGTGTTCTATTAAACACTGCCATCAACTGTAAAATGAAATGCAGAAAAGAACTAAAGAGAAGGTTCCAAATAAATATCTGGATTGCTTTGGGATTCTTTCATGTAAATGTACTACAAATGAAACACATTTTTTATGAATATCAACTCTAGTTGTTATCGTAGTGAAAAAACAACAATATCAGTACAATATTTAAGATAAACCTTTCAGCTGATTTCAGTGGTGTTCAGATACTGTCAATTTGCATAAAACAAGCTTGAACAGCTAAACATGATAAATTTAAATGCTCCTCTAAGTTCCTTAGAATACAGATATCCAGTGTGAACACTCTTGATATATGAAAGCTTGTGACTGCATCCCTTGTAATTTGAAGCATAATAGTCACTACTCAGCTGCATTTTAATACTTCTTTCAAAGCTAACTTGTTTTTCTTGGCATCATGCTTTTGGCACAGCACCTTATATTGGTTCAGACTCAGAGGCAGTGAACATATCTCTACCATCCTCCTCTGAAAATAAAGGCCAGATCCCAAACAGCCATTTTTATAATACAATGGCATCAGCTTGCAATAACTAATTTTCAAATAATAAAGGCAGAGAACCTCCAGTGCATCTGGTACAGTTATGTTATATCTTTTGATTGCAAGAAATAAAAATACTTTCAAGTCTCTTCGTCTTGCAGGATTTTTATTTATTTATTGAAGAAGAAGAAGAAGAAGAAGAAGAAGAAGAAGAAGAAGAAGAAGAAGAAGAAGTAGTAGTAGAAGAAGTAGTAGTAGTAGTAGTAGTAGTAGTAGTAGTAGTAGTTTTGAAAGGTAATGTGGTCCTAAATCATGAACTACTGGTTATTCTGACGTGTAAGATTATCAAGTGTAAATATGTATCACTGGTGGAGACCAAGAGCAAGATAATCCACATTTCTGATCACTGAGTATGGGTGTGAAGCTGGACAGTTATAAAGGCAACACAGAAAAATTGATTTGTTTGCAATATGGTGCTGGAGGAGAGCTTTGTGGATACCTTAGATTGCTAGCAAGGTTAACAACTGGATTCTAGATCAAATCATGCCAGAACTATCTCTGCAGGCAAAATTTTTGAAACGGAGACTATCCTACTTTGGGTATATCATGAGAAGGCAAAGTTCCCTGGAAAATAAAATAATGCTGGGAAATGTCAAAGGCAGCAGGAAAAGAGGAAGGCCAATACGAGATGGACCGACTCCCTAAAGCAGGCATGTCCAAACTTCGGCCCTCCGGATGTTTTGGACCACAACTCCCAGAATTCTAAGTTTTGATTGGCAATAGCAAAGTATTGTGCAAGTTGTGGTCCAAAACATCTGGAGGGCCGAAGGTTGGACATGCCTGCCCTAAAGGAAACACCCCTTGATTGCCCCTTGAGCTGCGAGCCTTAATTAAGCTCATAGAAAATGTATAGACAAGTTTTAAATATACAGTGGTACCCCGACTTAAGAGCAGCTCGACTTAAGAGCGGAAAACTGTTGCCATTTTAACTGCCACCTTACAAATTTTAGATATGGTCTGCTCAACTTATTTTTTTTTTATTTTTTTATTTTTAACTTATTTTTTTTCAATTTTTTAGATAGGTACCCCGATTTAAGGGTAGTTCGACTTAAGAGCATCCATTCGGAACAGATTAAATTTGTAAGTCGAGGTACCACTGTATTTATAAGGACTTAAAATGACCAGACCAGATTTGGATTTCCTTTTCTTGGTCACCAGAATTCTCCCTATACAGTACTTCTGTTCTGCAATTCCAAAAGCATATGCACTTCTCTTCCTGTTCTATTGTTCTAGGAAGTGACCTAAACCACATTTTATCATTTAGAAACAGCACTGTACACTAGTGAGACAAGGAAAGCCTTCAGTTTTACGCATGTGAGAACCTGCCAAGCCCTATGCAAAAGATCTTAAATGAAATGCCTAACATCACATGTTTAATTTTGGTCTCACAAAAGCAAACATTATGGGAGATAGCTACACATTTAAAGCAACTAGGCATGCCGCAATGCACATCACCGGTTGTTTCACCTCCACCAAAACCTAAGAAATACTGTATGCTTGATACATTTTTTAGATAACTGACTGCTATTATAAGATATATATTTCTTCTATACCTTTCTTTTTACAATAGAACATTTGAAAGTAATTAACTTTTGCCAAAGTGCAGTAGTTTTTTTCTCACTGATAAGGCAAGGAATATCAGAGCAAGAGGATTCCACAGTAGAGTACATGAAAAATGAATACTTTAATGGTAACTAGCAAGCTCATTAAAAGCACAGGAATACTCAAATATATAGCTGGCAGCCAAACAGGAATAGCTGACATTACCTAATTTTTGACAACGTTAGTTTTATACATATTTACCTCCACCAGAGCAACAAAAATCCATATTTATTGGACCCATGCTACTTTTTATCAGATGCCTAGAGCAAACAGGAGGCAACTAACATCACTGTATCCTCGTTGTACCCAGAGCCACATGGCTGGTTGCTGCTGAACTAGACAGTTCCTCAGAATCTACTCTGGTACTGTACAGCAATTATTATATTTTTGTGTCATTCCATATTCTTATATTAGAGCTCTACACGTAACTTCTTAATACACTTTTTGCACTCCGTTTGTACCAATGTCAAGAGGACAAAAAAAGGAAGATGAGCTCACATGGGCCCTGTGATATTTTTATGAGAGTAAGAAGAGAGAATAATAACACATCTATTGAAATATATACAGTGTGTGTGAGCCAAATCTATTCAAATTATCTGGATGATATAAACTACTGAGAATTATTTAGTACAAATCCAAAAGTCATCTTACCATACTATTGTTGAGATTTTTATCAACCTTGCAGAATGTGTGTGGTGGAGTTTCTCCCTTGCTAGGTATAATTATGCATATGTCTGTGACAGCCAGGGCATTTTGTGTCATATTCTCCAAGGCTCTTCGGTACGTGATGTATACTTTCTGTGATGAGGTGCCACCGCTGATATTTGCAGGGCGGCCATATGGAGTGAGATGAATAATTTCACAACCCTGTTTTAATCTTTCTTTCCCATCATATAAAGCCCTGTACCAAAGACAAACCGCAAAACAGAAAATAAGCAAAAAGACATTAAAATTTGGAGAAGGATTAAACGACAAATACAATATATCAATATAGATATGTGAAACGCCAGTAATGTCCAGATCCACCTATAACTCAGTAATCCTGCCCTGTTTCAATACCTTCACACCCTTTCTAGCAGTCTTTCGTCAGTTCTGCCTGTGGCAATATCTAGTGAGAAATGTTTTTGAAATTGAAAGTAAATAAGCTCTATTCATTATAATTGCCATTTAAATAATTTTAAAAACATAACAAAGGTCATAAAAAATTACTCACCCCAAATCAGTAAGTGGAGGTTTGTCCCTTCCTCTCCTGTAGCACAGGTATATTTGTGGTCCCACAAGGTTCCCATTATTAAGATCTGCTGACAGTCCTGATGGAGTTACATCTATGCACTTGTATCCATGAGGGACCTCCTCCCCGAGAGATTTAATTACGACTGCCACATCTGTGATTGGTTCCTTTGGCTTTGCGAGTTTGTGACAGGCATCATTGAAGTGGATTTCTTCCTCTAGGGGTTTTGAAATATCAGTCAGCCCTGCCACAACAAAGTAGTCAGCGACACGAGCTCCTCTGTCTTCCATCTTCCATCCCAGAAAAGATCTAGTTGGCGAGGTAGAAAGAAAGGTGAGTCATGAGAAACAGGAATGCACACGGGCATGTCTAAAAGCAGTGACACCAAGACTATCTTAAGCGTTCCATTTCTCCATGATGACTCTGTGATGGTCTATGTAAACTAGTCCTTTCTCTTTCCTGTAAAATGGATCAATAGACACCGATGACAACACCACTTAAGTACCTAAGTTCCAGCTTCAACAATAAAAGCACTTGTACTAGTAGGCAGCAAATGGCGTGTTGAATTTAATGAGTTTAATGGGCCTGCACAGACATGAAGCTACAGCGATCACTTTTCCCACAAGACTGGCTTGTCTCGAAATAAACTATCTTACTTAATAAAACAGAACAGAACAAAAAAAAACCACTTTGCAATATGAACTTCTTTTGAAACCTACTTACTATACATATTAATTCAAATGATAAGCTCAACAGTTCCACTTTCTGCCATGTAATGAAACACAAACACTTTTCTAAAGCTGCAGTGCATTATATAAACATCTGTTCGTAAATGATGCAACAGAGCTTAGTCATTTACCCAATTCACCTTCCCTTCCCTATGGTTTTCTTTTCTTTCTGAGAAACCAGTTAAATGGGTACTGGAAAAAATGAACTCATTGATGATGGAAATATCAGAATTTAAAATGGAGATGCACAACTAAACGTTTATATGGTTAAAAATGCTATGAATAACATGAATAGAAAGTACTTGATCAGCTAGATATTATATGTATGCTTAGATTATAGTCCTTAAAGTTTAGTAAGATACACTACTACGGTAACTGTGCACTTGACACAATAGTGCCAAAATTTCTGGAAAAGTGACAAAAGTGAGTGGATTTTTAAAAAGTGAATAAAATTGACAAAAGTGACTCACTGCTAACCCTGCATAGACTGTATATAGATTAAAGATGTTCAGCTGTGTCACAATGATGCTTGCATGATACAGGTTTCAAAGCTGATTTACAAGAAAATTCAATTCTTCAAAAGCCTCCTGTGGGATATTGTGATTATGTACTCAAAATACAAAAAGCCAGGAAATGTGCCCATGTTGCCAGCAGGAAAAAGGAAGCCAAACTTTACATAGCAAAGGGAAGCCTGAATGTTGGGGGGACACCAATGGCAGCAGTCAAGATGGCCTAGAAGAAGATACCCTTTTCTACTCACTGTCATTCACAAAGTGACACCACAGAAGGAGAAATCAAAGAAGCAGACTTTTTTAAAATCAGCTTACCACTTCTCACATAAACATAAAGCAATTCCAACAAGTGTGAATAATAATAATAATAATAATAATAATAATAATAATAATAATAATAATAATAATAATAATAATAATAATAATAATTTATTGTCATTGTGTGTATATACACAGTATACACATACAACGAAATTCAGACACCCAGAGACCAGATTCAACCCACCCCCCCCACACAAATCTCCACTCTCACACACATTTAAAAAAAAACCTTCAACACACACACATAAAAAATCCCCGAACACTCCCCCACCCACCACCACCACCCCTAAAAACACAAGCATCTACACAACAGACTAGGTAATCCTCCTGTCCAAAGTGCTCACTGCTGGTGGTCCTTGAGTTCATTATTAAGTGCAATTATAGCTCTTATAATTATAATTATAGCAAGTATTACCCAATGCTAGAGAATTCTAGAAGACGAGCACATGATAGCCATTGGGAGAAGGCTTGGATGTGGCTTTATTTATTTATTTATTTATTTATTTGTTTGTTTGTTTGTTTGTTTAGCTAGCTTGTATGCTGCCCACTACCCAAAGGTCTCTGGGCAGCTCAAAATCAAAATAGACAATTAAAACATCAAAATTACAATAAAATTCAAACAATAAAAACATGTAAATACAATAAATACAATACATTGAAAACACAACACTCAAATTGTCATCAGGACTCACAATCATCAGTTAAAAAACTTCTGGAACTGGAAGGTTTTTACCTGGCACCAAAATGTTATCAACGTCGGCGCCAGGCGGGTCTCACTTGGGAGGGCATTCCATAGTCTGGGGGCAGTTGCTGAAAAGGCCCTATACCTGCAAGCCATCCCTTTCACCTCCTTGAGGGATGGCTCTTTCAGGAGGGTTCCCTGACTAGATCTTAATTGCCGAGTAGGTTCATATGGAAGGAGGCGGTCCTTCAGGTATCTAGGTCCTAAACCATTTAGGGCTTTATATGTCAAAACAAGCACTTTGAATTGGGCTCAGGCAGTAACTGGTAACCAATGAAGGTTATACAGAATTGGCGTGATGTGTTCCTTGGCGGCCCTGCCACTCACCAGCTGCGCAGCACGATTCTGAACCAGTTGCAATCGCCGGACCATCTTCAAAGGCAGCCCCAGATAAAGCGCATTGCAGTAATCAATACGGGATGTTACCAGTGCATGTTTAACTGTCATGAGGCTCCATTCGTCCAGGTAGGGGTGCAGCTGATATATTTTCCGCAGCTGGAGAAAGGCACCCCTGGCCACCGAGTCCACCTGGGCATCCAGAGTTAGACCGGGGTTCAGGGCCACCCCCAAGCTACGGACCCTGTCCCTGTTCCATTTTCTGTTTTCCATACCATACCAATTAACCAGTAGTCTTAGACAATCAGAATACAGAGAGCATATTTATGTCTATGTAATAAATTCACTAAACCAGAAGTTTTTTTCAGTTTTCCCTTTTCCTGCCAACCCCCCCATCCTCACATATTGCTTCCTCCTTGCCAAATCCATCATCCGCATGGGTGGTTGTTGTAATAATTGTATTATCTTGTTAGTAATCTTGATGGCCACTCTGCCACTGAAGAAGTCCCAAATTTTCCTCTTTTTGGCACCCACATCGAGTAAGACACATGCGCTCATCATATTCCGTGGACCTGGCACATCCAAGGGCCCAGCCTGCACCATTCCTGTCACATTTGTGTTCATGTTAAGATCCGCCCTCTGTTCTGCTTCAGTCTCTTGACTTGGGCTGATTTCAGTAGATACGTTTATCATATTTTGTAAATTTGGCATATCCAAAGATTTATCCTGCATCAATTTGTTGTGTTTGTCTGTAGATTAAGATCAGCTGTTTGTTTTAGCTCAATCTTCTGATCAGAGCTAATTCCAGTTTTTTCTAGAGATCCAGTGTTATCCACCATTCCATCGTGAGGTCTATCTTGCAGAGCTGCTGTTGTAGTAATCTGCAAACTGCATTCCGGTCTCTGTTTTGCCTCTGTGTCTTTATCAGAATTAAAGATCTCTGTATCTTCAGAGGTTGAGTCAGTGTAGATATCTATAGTTTTTTTTTTTTTTTTTGCAAACTGTATAGAATTATGTTGGCAAAATCTTCTGAAATGTTTTCCCAATCCATTGTGGTTTACAGCCCACAAGAAAGGGTTAATATTGTTTGTAATAGTTTTTGCCACATAGTTTCGAAATAAGAGATATACTGAGGAGAGTAACTAGACTAGATTGAAGCCAAAGCAGCAAGGAACAGCCTTCAAGCTTTGTTTTCAAACCCTGCAGTTATTCCAAGGTCAGATGACTTTTTTTGAAGAAACAGCTTTCCCAACGCTGGTCTTACAGATGCATCTTTAAATTCAACATATAGAAAGCTCAGAGGCATAAGGTAGTTTCCTTTAAGTTTTGTCTTTCAATCCACCACATATAAAGAGCAGCAAAGGCATAAAATATTTTTCCACAAGAAGGCAATAGGCAGGAAGGCAAGTTCCTGAAATACTGTAATGTGAAAACAATCACTTCTGTGCTTGTCTTTCAAAAATATTTACCCCTTCTTTGCTAAAAGCCGCTTCCTCAGAGAAGGGGGGTTTTGTGCTTGTTTGAAGGAAAGATTTCCAGACACCAAGGAGAAGCTTCGCATAGAGAGAGATAAAAGTATTCTACTCACGACACACCAAGTATTTACAAGCTTTAACGTCCGGCACTGACATCTCTGCCTTCGCCATAGCGAAGGTCTACCTCCGGTGGGAGATGAAGCATTTCCTGCTTCCACAAAGTTCACCACCGCTCCCTTTGTGGTCTGCAGTTGCTGAATGTTCTTCGTTTCCCCTCCAAGGAAACTCATTAGGGTGCCTTTATCCAGAGGAATTCAACTTGATAAGCTGGAACACTTATCAAGTAGCCGGAACCAGAAGTCCCAATCTGGTCCTGATCTAACGTCCAGTTTCAAAGTCATAATTTTTAGTTTGGGATCCCCTTTGAATTGCCTTATGGAATGTTGAATTAGACTGTTACACAGTATCTATTACTGCATCCATGTGCAGCAATAATAACTTGTAACTTGTCATTCTAGCTTTCTTTTAACATGCTGGCTGGCTCCAGACTTAGCCATGCCTCTATTTATCTAATGAAACTAATATGAATAAAACAAAGCTTGGAAAACCTATTTGGTACTGACTAAGGGATTTTGGCTGAGGCATTCTGACTGTTACAGTTGAACAAGATAACCTTTCTTTGTTTTACTGCCATTGATTTCAGTGGATCTGTTTTAAGCATGATTAAATCTGGAACCAGTTCAATGAACTCATTACATTTTTTTCTCGTTTCCCTAAGGATTTAGGGTAATAGGCATGGTTCCCTTTCACTGCACATCCCCTTATTCAAAACACTGTGAAGGTGGTTAGAGTGAAATACAGTTACATGATTGCTGGTCAAGGTTACCTAGTGATCTTCATGGTGAAGAGAGATTTTGAACAGTTCTTTTACATGGGGTGTTTTATTTGTTTTCATACTTTTTGGTCCCAGCCCTTCTGTTAAACACAAAAAGGGAGCAGCTCTCATCCAAAAATATCAAAGAACCTTTCTTATACTACTCTAAAAATGCAAGGGCAATGGGGGGCAATAGATAATTCAATTCAACAGCTCTCCCCCCCCCCAAATTGCTTTAAAATTACTTTTAAAAAAACTGGTGGGGCAATGCTCCTTCTCTCAAAAACAATAAGGGAGGAAATAAAGGCAAAAACAAAACAAAACAAAAAACCAAAGACCCCTGTCCAACTAGCGCTATGATTATTTAGTCAGTTTGCTTCAAGAAGTGATACGGACGAATTTGCATTTTAACTGTTCACGCCACTCAAAGGCCAACTCGAATCAGTTCAGCTGTTTTTGTGCCCCAAACAGGGACACTGGAAGCCTTTTATATTTTATGTATAGACAGTTTTTCTATCTGTCCCCCAATATTATCTCAGAACTGTACCCTATTTAACATTACACAAATATTTGTGTAATGTTAAATTTGTCCATTTGGACAACTATGTGCACAATTTTTTTCAGACAAATACAGAATTATTTTACTAATGCATTACTAAATTAGTAATTAATAAATTACTAATGAGAAGTTCTAACAATGCTTCTGCCAAAGCATATGGAGATAATTAGAAATTATCACCTGTTCTACTTTTGTATTTGGTTTCTGTGATGGCTATATGGCTTCTCAACTTGTTTTGCTTCAATTGGAATTAGAAATATGAAGGCTATAATAGCTGGTATTTGCTAAATGCAAATTCTGCTGAAAGGTATTGCTCACTTTTAGAAGGCTGTAAACAACTTTAGAGGATAATCAATATGTATCAATCATAAAGATTACAAAGCAGAATTGTTTTTTTTATCATATGTACAATCATTTGGACAAAACTGTACTTGGTTGATTGACAATTACCTACACCAAAAACATCGGTATATCACAAGTTTCTATTTTTTAAATGAGGATTTGAAGTGTTTCACAGGTCCATTTTATATTCCTCCTTATTATTGTTCAAAAATTCCAAACACAAACAAAATTATAAAAACTCTGACTGGTATATAGATACAAGTTTTAACCAACAACCTAAGTATCTGTTAATATTGTACTGTTTCTAATAATGCCATTTGTGTAGCTCTGATGGTATTATTTCAGATGATTATATCATAATACTCTGTGGAATACCCTGATATTGTTCCCAAAGCCCCGATGACTACAGGGACTACTGAAGTGTGTTTCATCCATAGGAAAGATGTTCTGATTGTCAGATCTCTGTGTTTTGTTAATTTTTCCAATTCTTCAGTTTCAACTCTGGTATTGCCTGGAGTTGCAGTATCAAGGATCCAGGCATTTCTCCATTTGATGACTACTATATCTGGTGTGTTTTGTTCAATGTGTCTATCTGTTTGGAACCTGCAAGACCTTGACTTTGTCATTTTCTGACACCTTCTGTTGTTCCAGGCTCCATGGATTTTTTGAGGCTGGAAAGTTTTTTTTTTTTTTTTTTTTTTTTTTTTGCAAAATCATCAGTGCACTTATTTTGCTACTCTATCATGTCTAATTTTGTAATCTACTTGTGCCGTCTTTGGATATTCACAGATGAAGCATGAAACAATTTTATCATTTTCTTGGCAGAGTCCACATTTGCTATCAGTGCTAATAGACTTAGCTTTCATAACATGTACTACTACTACTACTACTACTACTACTACTACTACTACTACTACTACTACTACTACTACTACTACTGTTGCATTGTGGTTTATTGCTTTATCTTGTGAACCAGAGTAGCTTTTGACTAGATTAGCAGTATATAAATCCAATAAAATAAATGAATATTATGCTAGAACACAAATGGACAGAGAATAACAATATCCTGCTATATGTACAAAATCTGATTGATATGTTACTTTGCGCAACTCATTTAATTTTCTGTGTATTTTGCAGAAATGATTTTCTTCTGCCATAGAACTCCTACAACACATTGAGCCAGGTATCCTAGCCGTTTGGTTTTAAATGTAACCATCAAGTCCACCAGATTCAAACAATAACCACGGGGATTTGGTCTGGCAAACATCACAATCCCAAGTTTTCTTTCACAAATGACAAAATGAAAATAATCACTATTTGTTTCTTTTTTATTTATGAACAAGCAATATGTAGACAACTCAATATAGTAACAACATAAACAATGTAAGTGGAATTAACCCTCAACCTCCCATCTTCCTCTCTCCCCCCAAAAACCTAACTGCCACTCAATCAAGCCTTTCCGTCTCTAGGGCAACCAGGAAAACATCAGCTTCTCGATTCTGACCCCAGCAACTGCTGTCCACCCAGGGGTGGGCCAACTGCCAACCTTACAGATGTTGCTGAACGGAATCTCCCCACAAAAGTGTGAACTTTCCCTGCGGCTTAGAGCTACCTAAGCTTCAAAGGATGGATTATCTGTGTTATTTTTGCACCTCCAGAACCCTCCAGAATGCCCCTCTTGATTTAAAACAAAACAAAGCAAAATCCTTCCTCAACATTTCCTTTTGGAGAGTTATTTTTTTCCTGAGGAGGATGTTTTACTAAGGGAGGGTGCTCCAAAGGCTGCAAAAAGAGCCTTTGGGGACTGCCTGTGGCCTCGAGGCTTAAAGATTCCCATGCTGGTCATAGGCAAGATGGGATGTAGATGGATCAGATGGACCAAGCACTCAGGGTCTTGGAGTGGATTTTCAGAAGCTGGTTTCTTTCTTCTTTCAAGTGGTCATGGAGCATCAAAATGGTGAATGTCCCAAGAAGAGGGCACTGGGCCTTATAATGGGATTGCTCAATTCAGAGACACTTGGTTCCTTGTGGAGATGACTTGGGTGTGTCAGTCTCAAGACTACTGGTGGGTTTTTGTTTTTTTTAGGTTACAAATATGAGTTTCTGGGTCCCATAAATCATTCCTGTAAGTTAAACATCTGATGCCACCATTCTTTTCTGCTGTGTGGGTTTTGATTTAGGCTTCGATTTTTTCTTCTTCGTTGATTCTGAGTCGAATGCCTTTTTACATTTTTTACGTGCCGGAGGACTCAAATTTGAGGATATTTTAGTTGGTTCAGCGGTAGGTATCTGGGACTTCACAGCTGAAGGTCTGTCTGACAAAACTGACAGATTTTCTAATGCTGTGCAACTCCCTCCCTCTTCTTGCTGCTTTGTCGATTCAGAGGCTGCCCTTTTCATCTCAACTTTCATCAGGAGTGTGGAAGATGGCTTTGAGGAGAACAAAGGCATAGGCTGTAGTGCTTTCTCCATAAGGTGGACTTCGAGGTCATGTCTCCGAGCTTTCAATGCAATCTTCGTGAATTTTCGACAATGACGGCAGATTTGGGGCCGGTGTCCCTCACCCAGACAATATAGGCAGTGTGAATGGCCATCGGTGATGGGCATTTTCCCAGAGCAGTCCAAGCAGCATTTGAAGGTGTGTTCTTTGGCATCCATGGAGTTGCAGGGAAAGTGCCCAGGGGGCAGGGGACAAAAAATTACTCTCCTTTCTCTTTCTCTTAGTTTTTGACTTACAAAGGATCAGGAAAGTTGAGAGAGGCTCGACAGACACAGGATTAGGAAAATGGGAAGGTGGAATGGCAAGTAGGTAGCAGAGGTAAGTAGAAGGTCCCAGGAAAGATCACCTTCACTCAGCAACAGCTGAAGAGAAGTGAGGAGAGTGACCGTTAGGGAGGTTGATCTCCTCGGAGGGAGGGGTGAAGATGCTCCTTTCTTGCATTCCATGGAAGCTTCAGGATCCAAAGGTTCCAGGCATGGGCAGAAACGGGTGTCCCATGTGTGTGATTCACAGGGACCATGAAGAAGAACCCAAAGCTTCATGGCTACATGAACTTTACCTGAGGCCTCTCCACCACCAACACCCTGTCTTGCTCTTTGAACTATACATATTCTTTTTTTCCCATTTCAATACCTTAAACTGTGGGAGAATTGCACTTGTAGATGTTTCATTCTTTCATGTTTCTGTCAACCATCAGATCTCCCCAAACTCCTGATGTAGGCGTGTGGGGAGAGGTTGGAGAGAAGTAGGAAGAAAAAGCAAATATGAATGGGAGGGGGTGCTGTTTCTGAATTCCTAAATAAGAGAGCACTTGAGAGGAAGGAAAAGGATGTGAAGCAGTTCAAGATGAATGGGCTAGTGGACAGAGATGGAATCTCTCAAACTTTACACAGGTGAATTGTACAGCTACGCCCCTTCCTAGCTGACAGGTCTTTCCAACATTTCTTGTCTCAAATTTTCTGTGTTGGCCTTCTCTTGAAGCTGGTATGAAAACTTCAAGAGGTCTGCAATACAGTGGCTGGTGTGAGGAAGTTTGATCACATGGCCAATTCTGGTTCACAAATCCACTTCCATTGCACATTCAAGGTTCTAATATACAAAGCCCACACTGTTTGTCTGAACAGCTTCTGCCAAGTTGGACTGTCCATCTGACCTGTCTTCATGGATCTCCCACCTGTTACCATTTTCCAGAGACGCCTGGAAAATGGTAACCAGAAACTGTCATTTTTACCCCCAAAGCAGATCCTTCCAATTGTGCCTTTCTCATCACCACTTTTGCATACATGCTAAATAACAAAGGTGATAACCCTGATGATTGTACCCTTTTCCAATTTTGAACCATTCTGTCATTACTCTTCTTTCCTGATTTCATAGCAAGGATGGCACTTTTCCATTTCTGTTGGCAAAAAAATATTCAATTTGATTGTGATATTCGCCGTTTGTTAAGGTCCAAGTTTATAACCACCGTTTGAGTTGCTGAAACCACCTATTCATTATCCATAACTCCTGTTCTTGAAATCGTTGAATCAAATGGTTTCCTAAATCATTTTGGTCATCAAGATCGAACTTACCTGCAATTCTTGATTCCATTGCTCCCACTTTTGCACTGCCATCTCCAATGAGATAAACAATATTTTTCTTGGATGTTTGTTTCAGCCCTTCTATGTTAGCATAGAATTCTTCCATTTCCTCTTCTACTGAATCCACAATGAGTGCATAGATTTGGAGAATGGTCATGCTGCAAGGTTTCCCATTTATACATACCACCATCATCCTATTGCTAACTGTTTTGCTATGGAACCTTCTATGGTCCTGCCAATTCTTTTGTGCAGTATGAAACCCACTCTGCTTCTTCTGATGGCATCAATCTCAGGAAAGTATCTTCCAGTCTCATGAACCTCACTGATGTTTATTATACTGCTTCTCAGGCTCTTTTCCTCTTTAATGCTGCTCAGTTTTTCTTTGATGTAATCCACTAACATTCCATTTTGCAATTTAAAAAAAAAATTGTGCCGTCTAGAGATCTCAGCTGTTGGAAGTCCGTCTGGCTTTACCCCATGGCTTTACTGTCCTTTTTATTCAGATTTACCAGATTGTGACTTGTTCTGGCTACTAAGATCGTCTCTTTGCTCTTTCCCAGTAGCTTTGTTGAAACCTCCCAGTCTGGAGGTATGTACATTTAATGTATTGTACACTGCCCGGAGTAGCAATTTGCTCAATCAGTGGTATATTTGGGGTTGGGGGAGGAAGGGCAGCAGGCAGACTTTTCAGGAACAGTTACCTGAAAGATTCTACCCAGAAGGAAATGGTGTATAGGACTTTGAAAAAAACAGTCTTGCAGGATATGAAAGATTACCTGTTTTTCATATATTAGTGTTGAGAAGAAATAACCAACCCTAGTTTCCAGATTCTATAAAGCAACAAGATAAGCTTTTTCTAGGGAAAGGTAACAAGTAGTCACTTAAGCCATTTACTGAATAAACCCTGCAATACATATATTCTAGTGATGGCAAGCAACATAGTCCTATGATATGCAAAAGTCCAAAATATTGACAAAGGGGATGAAAAACATCAGACCAAGACAAACTATTGATTAGGTAGAGATGGATGAGAAAGTGTATGCCTCCTGAGTCAAACAACACACACACATGCAGGACAGAAAAGCTTACATCTAAGAATTTTTGGTATCTTCTGAGGAGCTATTTGCTCCCTAGATCATAACATTAAAATTCCTCGGAGCTGCTGCTTGCAAAAAATGTATGCAAGAGTATATGAAGTTTCAATTTTAACATTTAAATAAAATATGCAAGATTTTAAACTGTTTTTTTATCTAATTACCCCTCCAAAGGTCATCTCCCCAATTCTCATGCCTATTGTCTAAAGCTAATGAGATACTGTTAGAATCAAGAGAAGAGATCACACATTATTGAACTGAACCGTGAAGTATTTTCATACCCTCTCTATACCAAAAATACTGTTCCTTCAAGACTGTTAATTCTCAAGGATAAGATAGTCTAGGACAGTGATGGCGAACCTTTTAGAGACCGAGTGCCCAAACTGCAATTCAAAACCCACTATTATTATTTTTTTGCAAAGTGTCAATACAGTAATTGAACCTGTATACAGGTGGCTATAATACAGTGGCACCTCTACTTACGAGCAGCTCTACTTACAAGCAATTTGACTTAAGAGCGGAAAGCCGTTGGCGTTTTAACTGCTGCCTTAGAAATTTTAGATGCAGTCTGCTCTAACTTTTTTCCAATTTTTTAAATTTTAGTTTTATGTTTTAGATACGGCTGCTCTACTTGCGAGTTGTTCGACTTATGAGCATGCATTCAGAATGGCTTAAACTCGTAAGCAGAGGTACCACTGTATACAGTATTTTGATTTGAATCTCTCCATTAAGCAAGGGGTTGGATTCAGTGATCTTATAACCCCCTTCAAACTCCATTATTCCATGATGATTTATTCTAGTCCCCCCTTTCAAACTGCATTCTTCTAACACAACTGCCAACATGGAAATTTACATTCTACTAAAGACTTTGAAAACCTTCAGTTATTTTAGAAAACCAGAGATACTCCTAAGTTCATTTATCCAATACCATCGTATCCTATCCTTCTCTGATGGCAAGGCTTTCCCCACTTAGGCCGGTGGAGAGGCTAAACTATAAGTGGTGAAGCTCCCAGAGAAAGCTCAGTATCAATTCTTTCCCTTCAAAATAGCCACAATTGTTCCTGATATTCTAGTTATTTAGCATGATTTCTAGACTGCTTACTATAGAACAATGTTGAAGCAGTATACGACAATTGAACAGTAAACAACTTAAAAGGGTAAACATCATGCAGCATCTAAAAAGTATAAACTCCTTCAAATAATAAAAAGTCTAAAAAAACAAGTATGCCTTCATAAAACATTTGAAGCTTTCATTTGAATATTCAACTGGAGGGCTAAGCTGTCCTCACAGGATGCTGGATCAGAGTTACTACCATCTATTGATATCTGCTTAATTCCAACAGATACTCAATTTATTAAGTGGATTTTGAATCTTCATATAATTTTAAGATAAATTTGTAAAACTTAGACAACAGTGAAGCTTGGCTGCCCATTACTAAAATCAATTATTTCTCCTAGGTTATATTCTTATATTTCTGCATTTAATTATTCTGATACTGTATAGGGCTCAGGGAAAGAAATGTAAAATCTCCTTTTTTAAAACTCCAGCACATCACTCTGCTTAATCAGCTTACTTGAAACAGTCAGTTGCAAAAGCTCAACACAAAGCCTGTTTCCAAGTTCCATCTTGGTTGCTGGTGGTTCAGAGACACATTTGACCATTCTTTAAATAGAACATGAGATTAATAGGGGCCCAAAGCCACCAACATAATTAACAAGCTGTTAAGTGTTATTAGTATCTGGCCCACTGACATTTCTAGTTATTATGGATGGGACAACAAAAGAACTTCAGTCTTTAGAGCCAAGGCTGTTCCTGTATTAGAGGAGATATTCTATCTCAGTTACCGCAGAAGTAAACTACTCTCTCAAATAATAGGGAATTAATTGGAGTCAGGAACTGGCTGGGCACAAGGGTTCCTCTCATGAGGCAAGGGTCTGCCATAGCTAATAGAGTCCAGGAACTATTAAGAGCAGCAAGGTGGTAAAGTGTCAGCCTGCCCTTTCATAACTCCTATTTATTTCTTAGTTGCAGGTAATATCTTGGCAAGATTGTGACTTTTTAACTAGCAGAATTTATCTGACATTTCATTTGGCTTTTCCACTTGAGGATCAAAATGTCTTGTTCCCGTTTCAGCAAATGGTGTCCCATTTACATCACCAATCCATAACAGATTTAATTTTCATTAGATTTAAGATCAAATGCATTTGCAGATTTATTGAACACAAAACTAAATATACATTTTTCCCTTTCTGATAGCTAGCCCCTTACAGAATCATTACAAGGTGTTTCAAAATCAGTGTCTACAAACAAATGATGATAATGATGCACCATCAAGTCAATTCTGACTCTATGGCAACCCTTTAAACTAAGGGTTTCTCGGTAGGGAGTAAAGATGGGTGTGAAACACGAGGAAGCACAACAAAGGGCAACGAAGCACAATGGAGCGCTTTAAGCTGGATCTCTGGCCCAGCCCTACAGGTGCCAAGCTTAAACTCCTTGCTCCCCCTCACCGGGCTGGCCAGCTGGCACACTGGCATGCTGCTGGCAAAGGAGGATCCTGGTACCATGCCAATGATGATGACTAGGCTACCAGCCCAGGGTGGGGGGGGAGGGGAGGTTAAGTGCAGCCCCTGTCATGCTGTGCAAGAATTTTCCCATGAAGCACTTTCTCGAACTTCATGCCCATTCCTATCCAGGAGTGGCTTGCCATTCCCTTCTTCTTTCTGCCTTACCTTGTCCACATGTCAATTCGGGGCCTCGCTACTGCATACACACAAAAATATGGGAAGCTTTAAAATAAATATAGTGGACCCTCGTACAACAAGCAGTTTGTTTAACACTTAAAGGAAAAAAATTCTGGAGATAGGGGGAAATCACTTAAGAATCGCCGACGGGGTGAATCTGTACAACAGAAAAACAGTCATGATTAGGGATTAAACCAGTGATGGCCAAACTTTGGCCCTCCAGAAGTTTTGGACCACAACTCGCACAGTCCTTCGTCATTGGCAACACAGGCTTGGAATTCTGGGAGTTGTGGTCCAAAACATCTAAAGGGCCAAAATTTGGCCACTATTGGATTAAACTGTTTTCAATGCATTCCTATGGGAAATTTGTACAAAGGAAAATTTGCTTAACAGAATTTTATTTGCAACAAATTAATTCCTTTATACAAGGTATAGCTGTGTGTGTGTGGTTACAGTTGTGACTGACTCTTTGTGACCTCATGTCCATGGAGTTTTCTTGGCAGGAATACTGGAGTGGTTTGCCATTTCCTACTCAACTGTATATGTAAATACAATTCCAAAACTGTGACCACCACAAAAGCCCACTACATGTTTTATTTAAAAAGAATTAACACAGTTCCTGGTTATAGGTAACCATTAAATGCCAGCCACTTAACCATTATATTCACCACCTAATCATTACTGGCATCAGTTTAAAAGCTTAATTTTCTCCCAACGCCTTTCTTCTCATGTCAAAGACTACAGCATTCTAATGGAAAGTTCTTGTTTCCATGAGAAACAGGAGGGAAATCACACCAGCATACTTCCCAAAATAAAACAAATCTCCAACATCTAAATGACATTACCCACGGTGAAGACAAAATGTGTGATGATAGGACTAACCATCTTTTTCAGCTTTTCCTCTGTAGCTAGCTATAGGGTCTACAGTATTTTGAAATCTTAGCAGGTGTCTCCTTGGAAACCCCCGAAACACTGTAAAACCTTCTAAAATACATTTATTCTCTTGCTGCTTTCATCATTCCTCATATCTCACGTAACCGTGTAGCAATGTGCCAGAGTATACAAACAATGCTCAGCTATTAAGATGATTCCCTCTACTATTTCAGTCACCTTTATAATTATCTCTTAAAACATTCCAATATTTTTCTTCCTGAGATAACCTCAAAGATCAATCTGGCCCACATTATTGCCTCTTTGCCGTGTGATCCAGTATGGGAACACACAAAACCCTAACCAGCAACTCTGTTAACTTGCCTGGAGGCTGATATACTATTTTATAATTCCTCAAATTAAATAAAGATAAAATAAAATAAACCCATTCCTGCTGAAGAACAGCTTTGTTTAGCTTCAAAGTTCACATGGTATCTATGAACACTTACTAAGCCAGACAAAATAATAAAGACAGTACAGTATGTTACTGCTTCTGTGAATTTTGTGATAATGGACCAACACAGCTGCATGCACTATAAATACTGCCAACTCAAACAGTTCTTCCAGTTGTGTGCAGTCACCTCAACAACTGGTTTCAGCTGAACCCCAACAACATACCTTCACATGCTTGGAAACTATTCCCACATAAACAGCCGTCAAGATAAATAAATATTATTTCTTTGGGTTTCGCCCTAAAAGACAACCTAGAATCATTGTTCTAGCTAACTAAATAAGACACTCAGTCCAAGTCTTCCCTTTCCCATTAACTCATTAAGTTGCAAGCTGCCATTTTTCAGTCTTGCTTCAGTATAGAGCAGTAAGTACACTTCTGTTTCATAGTTGAGGAAAATGAAAAGCTCTCTTTTTACAAGCATATTATCAATATTCTAACAAGGTTGTTGAGTTATATTGCATAGTGTGGGCCTTGTGCATATTCACAAAAAACCCTGACAATAGCATGAAAGTCAAAAAGAAAAGAAAAACATGTACAGTGGACCCTTGTATAACAAACGGTTTGTATAACATTAAAACAGTACAACATAAAAAAATCCAGAGATAGGGGAAATTTGCTTAACAGAATCACCTATGGGGCGAATCCGTACAACATAAAAATGGTCGCGATTAGGGATTACTCTGTTTTCAATGCATTCCTATGGGAAATTTGTATAAAGGAAAATTTGCTTAACAGAATTCCATTTGGAACAAGTTAATTCCTTTATACAAGGTACCACTGTATACAGTACTTTGAAGAATAAAAATGCCGTTCAAATGCAATGTATCTAATGAAAACCCTTGTCAACCGTGGGGAGCAGCATTTAACGGTAATTAGCCTGTGAAAGAAGAGTGGTAGGTCTCTGAGCCTGAGCGTGCGCCATCAACAGATGGTCAAGAGGCAGGTTTTCCCCTCACCATGCTCTGCTTCTCTCCACAGAAGTGAATGGCCACCATTCACCCACCGGGCTGAGCTCAACTATTTTCGCTATCTGAAGTCTTTGAGCAGCCAGCCGCATCCTCCTGTTTACCCACATAAAGGTGTGTGGCATGAAAAGCCGCCCAAGTTACTTTGGCACAGGAGGCAGAAAAGCCCTCAAGCACCTCTCTCACCATCCCTGTGAGCAGAAACATAATAACATAGTAAATTACTCGCAGTTTGCTGCCCTTTCATGTTACTATAAATCTATTACCAGAGTGGCAGCTGCGTCCTCTTAACAGAAGGGCTGGCCGGGCTCACTCCCATTGGAAACCTCCTGACGCAAGGGAGCAGGATTGCTCCCTGTTTTTTTTTTTGTCAGATCAGCCACTGAATCAACTCCTCATCCCATCCCAGCAGTAATCTGGAAGTTGCACTAGCTGTATTCAGACTGAGGAAGCGGTTTGGATGAGCAGCGAAACTTTACTATCTCTCAAAAAGAAGTCCAGTAGCCATGACTCAACTTCCAGATAAACTCACCTGGATGACTGAGAATCTTCACAGACATCCCAGCAGTAAATTTCTGAGACTATGCTGCTTTGTTTGATATTCTGGGCGTTAAATCGTATCCGGGACTATTAAACAGTCTTAACACCAGCTTGCCTCCTGATACCATCATCTGGTGTATTCCATCTCAACCATAAGATTCTCAGCGCCTGATAGACAACATCCTCTATCAAGATTGCATTTCTGGTACAATAGTACCTTGTATAAAGAAATTAATTCATTCCAAATGAAATTATGTTAAGCAAATTTTCCTTCATACAAATTTCCCATAGGAATGCATTGAAAACAGAGTAATCCCATTTTTATGTTGTACAGATTCACTCCATAGGCAATTATGTTAAGCAAATTTCCCCTATCTCCAGAATTTTTAATGTTGTACAGATTTTATGTTATACAAACTGTTTGTTATATGAGGGTCCACTGTACAATGCTTTGATAAAGATAGCAAGTTGCTATCCAGAGCTGAGCTTACATTTTTTTTTGTTTTAGTAGTAACCCATAAAGGTGTCACCTAGTCTACTTATGAGACCTATCAGGAGGAGGTCAAGAAGCACCTCCAACATCTGTTTGGTACAGCAGATGTTTTGGAAATCTGGGTGCCTGTGGCCATGCCTGGGGAGGAGATATTGCCTGCCTTGAGGGCCAATGTGGCGAAAGTCCCCCCAGGCCAGGCACGTCGACATGTGGCCTTTAAATAGGATGACTGGCATCTGCTTAGGAGGCAGGTCGAAAAAAAAAAAAAAGGAAAAAGGGAGGAGGGTTTGGGAGAGAGAGAAAAAATGCACATTTCAGGCATTGGTCAAGCACTGGCGCTGCCCTCATCCTCGATGGGGAAACAACACTTCAGACTGCCTTAGACTTAAAAGATCAAGGCATCTCTGCCTATCAAACCTCTGCTAGCCGGGCAGAGCCCACAAGCGACGGCTTGGGCGACTTCTTCCTTCGGTTGAGTCTTTCAGCATCGCTTCGGCCATGGCCGAGAGGCGCAACAGCCCGGCCTGAGCGCATCCCAGTTGCATCACATCCCTCCCACCACCCCACGCCCAAACTTAACAACCCCCAAATTTTGAATTTTTTTAAAAATCCCCATCGCTAAGCCTTCGCTTTTTCTCTCTCTCTTCCCCCACCAACCACCCCCCACTAACAGAAGCCAGCGGGAGCCTCGCCTGCTCGCCCCGCCAAGCGCTCCTGCCGGTCGCCGCCGCCGCCGCCCTCCCGCTCCCGCTCCGTGGCCACCGCTCGCCTCCACCCGGCTTCTCTTCCCCGGAGCCTCCGGGAGCTTGTCCGCGGTGGGGACGGTGGGTGGGTGACAGCCGCCTCCGCCCCGCCGTGGCTCACCTCAGCCGGGGACCGGCCGCTCCCCCTCCTCAGCGCCAGGACAGGGACGCTGGTGATGGGGAAAAAAAAAAAAAAAAGAGGGCTCCGTGGTTTCCTAACGCCAGCGAAGGAGCGGCGGGTCCCAGAGAGTCAGCATCGCCCCTTGTGGCATCTTTTTCACCACCACCATCCCCCGTCACGGAGCAGCAACAGCCTCCTCCTCCGACGACGATGACGACGACGACGACGCCCCGTGCGGGCGCCTCAGGCGGGATTCCCTCCCCCCGTCACTTCGGCCGCCGCCATCTTGGCTCTGACGGCGAAGAGGCGGGAGTTTCGTCAGAGGAGCCGGGCGGGGAGCGCCGGTTGTGAGGGGGAGCCGTGGCGAAGGCCGCCTTCCCTTTCGCAGGCTGGCGGGGGAAGCGCGCAGTTGCGCTTCATGAGGAGATACCTCACTTGTTTATTTTTTTATTTTTCCTCTCGCTCTTTCTCTCTTTACTGACATGCCACATACAGTGGACCCTTGTATAACAAACAGCTTTTATAACATAAAATCTGGACAACATAAAATATTCCAGAGATAGGGGAAATTTGCTTAACATAATCTCCTATGGGGAAAATCCGTACAACATAAACATGGGATTACTCCATTTTCAATGCATTCCTATGGGAATGCATATAAAGGAACATTTGTAACATAATTTCATTTGAAACTAATTAATTCCTTAATAAATAAATAAATAAATTTAATTATTATATCTCTATTATTATTATTTACAGTCATTGGCATCCTTCAGTCTCGAAAGACTATGGTATCATGCCTGGAGTAGAGATCCTAAGAACAACACCTAGTGTGATTAAATAGACCAATTCAGGAATGGCAGTTTCTAGGCACTGGGGACAGATGTATTCTGTTTCTTGCTGGGTCCTGGAGTTTGTTCTTTCTGTGTCTGCCTCTTTTCCTCTGCCTGTTGGACAAATGCCTCTTCAAATTTATGTAGACCATTACTTACAGTGGACCCATGTATAACAAACAGCTTGTATAACATAAAATTTGTACAACATCAAATATTCTGGAGATAGGGGAAATTTGCTTAACAGAATCGCCTATGGGCCAAATCTGTAGTGTACAACATAAACATGGGATTACTCCATTTTCAATGCATTCCTATGGGAAATTTGTATAAAGGAAAATTTGCTTAACATAATTTCATTTGGAAGGAATTAATTCCTTTATACAAGGTGCCACTGTATTTTGAATATTTTTACCCCACCTTTCTCTTTGGAAAAGGGCCCAAGGTGGCTTACAATAATGAGGGGCAAGATACAGCCCAGTACATTTAAGATATATTCAAGTTAAGAACAGGGAATTGGGAAAGGCATCTTAGAACATTAAAATGTAACATGAAAGTTACAAAGAGCACACAAAAAGGGGGGAAATCCATTATAAGGTGTGGAAACTAACGTGGAAATCATTGGTGGTCTTATGAAATCAGTCAGTGCAATCATGTATGGTAATCCATATAAAAGTCACATAGTAGTCAGAGACTACTTATTTGAGTTATTTTAAATTAATATACTATTGGGGTAGCAGGTAGAATATTTGAACTCTAGCGCAGAGACGGGAACGTTCCTCTCATCAGATAGTTATGATGAAACTTAAGCGAGTAACCTCAAGCTGCCAGACACTCTCTCCCCCAACATACACCTCACAATCTGGAAGTTGAGTCGTGGCAACTGGGCTTCTTTTTCTTGAGAGATTGAAACGCTTCACTGCTCATCCAAACAGCTTCTCAGTCAGTCTGAAGAACAGCTGTATGGATGTGCAGCAAAACATTTAAGTCTCAAGAAAAAGAAGTCCAGTTGACAGTTGCCATGACTCAACTTCCAGATAAACTCGCCTGGATGACTCAGAATCTTCACAGAGATACAGCTCACAAGTTTGTAAGGATGGGTGCTGGGAAACAGAGTGGAAGTGTGTTTGCTGCCGTGACTTCCTTGACAGCAGAAAACAAACAAGCAAACAAACCTGAAAAATAAAATGCCCATGAATAAATAAACAGCACCCCTCTTGAGGTAGCTTCCTGGAGTTTTATTAATGTGTTTGCTGTGGGTTTTTTTTCTAACTCAGGGTGCATTTACTTTTGCTCAATTTATCTTCCTCACCACTTGGAGGGTCATTAGGCTGAGAGAGTGCTTAGCAGAAAATAATCCACTTTAGCTTCATGGATGACCAGGGACTTGAGGATGTTCCTCTTGTTTTGCAGGGAATATGAACAGCACGTCAGATTTTTGAAGTTAAGGGGCTTGATATATGTTTCAAATAGAAATAGGAAATCACAAGTCATTCAGAGAGAGTAGACAGAGGCTTTCCTTCCATTTCACCTCTTGATATTAAAGCGTGGGACCATCTAATTAAAATGTCTTGTTGGTAGGTTGGGCACAAAGGACAGGAAAGCAGCAAAAAGAAAAAAATATGAGATTGACTGACTTCCTAAAGCAGTGATGGCAAACCTTTTAGAGACTGAGTGCCCAAATTGCAATTCAGAACCCACCAATTTTTCACAAAGTGCCAATACAGCAATTTAACTTGAATACAGTTGGCTGTGAAGGGGCAATGTCAGGTACCCACAGAAAGGGCTCCGAGTGCCACCTTTGGCACCTGTGCCATAGGTCTCACCAACACTGCCCTAAAGGAACTCACAGTCTTGAGCCTAGAAGAGCTGAGTAGGGAAGTTGAAGAGAGGACATTTTAAAGATTGCCCATCTGTACTGTAGGATCACTATAAGCTGGAAGCAACTAGATGGCACATAACAAAAGTCAGAAACTTAGTTCTGATGGCTTCCAGTGGGGATGTAATATTGGTTCAGATTTTGCTGTTTCATGAAAAGGTAATAGATTGCCAATTTTTATCAAAAAGTAGAGACATTTAAGAATTTCTCAAGCAACAATGGGAATATCTAATGGTGAAATATCTTCAGGGTCTTTGAAGGTAGTTGATGGGTGTTAATGCCACTGGGTTTCTTTACCCATCAGCAGTATATACAAGCAGTGCAAAAGCAACCACATATATTTTTCAACGGTGTAAGAGATGCATGACAGATACATTCTGTTTCTGTGGAAAGGGCAGAGATGTGACCTTGTCTTTATTTAAATGAAATACAGTAGGACCCCTCTATCCAGTGATTCATTAATCACTGATTCAGTTATCCAAGGTTAGCAGTGGAAAAAATTAAATAATTCAGCAGCTGCAAAGCAAGCTACTGTCACAAAACAGCAGGTTTTTTTTTTTTGGCATTATCTCTTATTTCTGATTTTCGTTATCCATGGGAAGGCCTGGAACTAATCCCAGCAGATACCGGGGTCCTACTGTATGCCCAGTATCAGCATGCTGTTTATAACTTCTTTCCACATGTTCTGCAGTGAACATTATACACATAACTTTTAAAATGTTTAATATCTTTGCTAAAGAAAAGGAAATAGCAGAAAATAAGTGCCAGTAACTTACAACAGGCACTTATATCTCACCAATCAATATTTTGTTTTGAATAGCAACTCATACCATCCTCTCTACCAGCAGACGACTGATGTAATCTTAAAAGTTATATAGTGAAAGGGTACTTTTGGCATTATACATTTCTATTAAAATCAGGCAGCAGAGCCAAGAGAAGCTTTTGATTTGCTTATTAGGAGATACATCATTGAACCTTATATGCTTTAGAAGAATAATGTTTGATGAAAATTGATTAAAGTGAAGCAGCAGCAGTGAAACTGTGTGCTTAAATGCAGTGATGCATGATGAGCCAGCAATAGAACAATGTGGTTGTCTTCTTCTTTTGCCTCCAAAGCAGCTTTTGGAAAGGAATGTTTTATCCAGGAAACCATGCTGCTAATAAATTAGAAAAGAAGAAACAGAATGTTATACATAGAGGGAATAGGAAAAAGAAATGTAAAGAAGGTACTTGCTAAAATTGCTGTGAAGCAAAACTAAAATGGCAAGGGAACAAAAAACAAAATACTAAAATTCCCAGCAAACATTTTGGTGTGACAAATCAATGACACCAGTGGGGAAATTTCCCCTTGCTTCAGGGGCATAATAGATGAAGGTCATGGCCAAACGACCTGCAGCGTTAAAGATGAACTTTAGCATCACCTTTTTTTTAAAGTTAGCTGTGAGAGGAATTAATCAGGGCACTTTTACACGACCCCTAAAATCCGAGGCACAGCGCTCGCAGATGCAGATCTTAAAATTGTTTTCCCACCAGCTGCGCACTTTTAAAAAAATTAAGTACGACCACGCTCACCTAAGCGCGCCCCAGTGCATTTCAAATGTACCTGGTCTCCGGAGGTAAAAAAAATTCTGACGCGGATTGTAAAGCAGTGAGTGCCGGGTTGTCCTCGCCTTCTGATTGGTTTTTTTGCCACCCATCCCCACCCCTTTAAGAGTCTGGAATGCTTCCAGGGCTGCTCCCCACGGAGGTGAGCCTGCATTCTTCTCTCTCTTGTTCTCTTCCTCCCCTCACACAGACAGGAGCAATGGCGTGCGGAGGGGTGGGAACACAGCAAGAGGAACAAACCCCCAAGATCTCTGGTCCGAATTTCAGTTGCCAGCAGATCTTAGGGGTCGTGTAAAAGTGTCCAAAGTCAGGGATGCAGCAAGACATGGGGCGAGGCTTCATATCTGTTCTGAATTTGACCTCCCAAAGCTGCTATTTGCATTGCTGTGGAAGGAGCCATTGTCACTTATTTCAAATAGAAAACCAGGAGAAAAGTATGAGAAAAGTAATGAGCAAGAGAAATGTTTCTTGTATTAATTACAGTTCCTTAACTATCATACCATTTTGGTCCCTGTTGGTTAATCTGAGCAAAATGCTATGTAATTGGAACCAGAGAGGACCCGTATTTCACTGCTAAGCATACACTGAAAAAAGTGGAAAAAAATTGGAAAAAATTAAGATATTCATATGGTCGAGACAAATACTGTACTTTGTTTGCTTCAGAAGCTGTGTACATGGCATGTTCAATCTGCATCTATGTTTAACTATGCATTTATTTAAAAAAAAATTCATTGACCCAGAGGTCTTGCATGTGGCACATTGTAAACTATCGTACAAGCTGTTTCCTCACGCTCTTACAAATATTACTTTTTCCAAAGAATATCAAGAATAGTCAGAAAACATAATGAGCTTCATACCCAAAATAAAGTATACTGCATATGAAAATAGTAACATTCCAAAGCAAAACATTCTTCAATTATATATAACGAGCTACCATTAAGTACAACAAAATGGCCATGTGTTAGACCGGTGTGGGGGTTCAAGCCTCTCCCCGATGCCCTTCTTCCCTGAACCCAATAAATGAGATGGTGTTTGAAAGAAACAATGTTTTATTATCCTTTTTTTGGAATTTTCTAGCAATTCAACAGAGTTCAAACTGGGAGCCGCAGCTCCCACCTGATCAACAAAGGGGTTGGGGGGGGGGTTCAGTAACACCAGGTCCCCAAACAAGGTATTATCCCCTTGGTGAAGACCTGAAAAAAAAGACCATCCAAACCACCGTCTCTGCCTCAGGGAATGCCTTTTCCTGAGGGTTGGGTTCTCCTTCCTTCACGGACCCATTCCACGGGCCGAACTCGGGTGACCCCTCCCACATCCTCGGCCCTGTAATGGTACCGGTCCTTCCGTCAAAGAGGGTCTCAAGGCTCTCCCTGAAGGGGTTAGCCCGTGATCTCGGACCCTTTCACCCCTGGCCTGGGCTGCTGCTTCTTTCCAGGTGTTCTGTCACCTCTCTATCTACCCAGACACGGGCTCCGCTCTCTCTCTGGAGTTGCAAGCGAATCTCTTCATTTCTGGTTATACTCCCAAGATTCTCTTTTGCCCCAGTATGAACAGCCAAACCAATGCTGTCTTCTCCGATAGCTCTTAGCCTCCTTAGCAGGCATCATCATTTTTTCCCATGTACCCCTATCTCGATTCTCCGTCCAGACCCATTGCCAGCCTGAAGGGAGAATCCGCGGGAGGACCCTTTTAAACCCGGTCTGCCCTACTGCTGGTGCCTTGTTCAAACTTCCCACCTCCTCTTTTCCCCGCACGTTTAGTCCGGCCAATCTGGGTAGCACCCTCTCCATCTGCCCCTCACATGCGTGAGCTTCCCTTATGATCCCTTCCTCCTGGGGACAGGGATTTGCCTCAGACATCTTTCCTTCATTGGACGTTGGAGCAGATGGCACTCTCTTGGGCTAAGGCCCTCCGGGTGCAGCCGCTCTAGAATTGGCCTAGCGAAGATTATATATCTGGGGATATAAATGTGTTGCGTATTGGTTATTTGTAGACATTGGCACATTCAAGGCCTATCCTGTGTTGTATTTTTTGTCCGCCATGTAGTGATGAGTGGAAGAGAGACAGGTAGGGCAATTGTACTGAAATGTTCACATGGAGAGAAAGTTAAGGTACAAGAAGGATACATGACTTGGGGCCTTTTTACACGACCCCTAAACTCCACCGCAAATGGCTCCCAGCTCCGGAGCTTAAAATTGTTTACCCACCAGCTCCGGAGTTTACTGAAAAGTAAGTGCGACCATGCCCACCTAAGCGGGTCCCAGCGCACTTTTCATGTACCTGCTCTCCAAGCGTGAAAAATCTTGATGCGGATGTGCCGGGCTCTCCTCACTTCTTTTTGTTGTTGTTTTTTGCCTCCCGCCCCTTTAAGAGAAGGAACCAGGAAGTGACGGGGCTCCCGGCAGCTTCCACCGGCACCGGGAGGTAAGCCTTTATTCTTTTGTCCCTTTTTTTCTCCCTCCCCTCACGCAGCCAGCAGCCAGGAAGTGCGGAGGGGTGGGGACACACAAAGAGCGACAAACCCCTAAGATCTCTGGTCCGAATTTAAGTGACCAGCGGATCTTAGGGGTCGTGTAAAAGTGCCATTGGTCGTGTCTTGAATGAAGAGGGTAATTGATCTCTGCTCCGAATTTCCTTACTTTTGGGGATGTTGTACTTTCTCCCCAAACCATAGCTTTGAACTGACTCCCCTGGCCCTTTGTGGAATTTCCATTATTTTTGAAACACAGTAATCATGCACTTCAGTGATGGAAAAGGAAAGGCAGTGAGAACAACTCCCACAATCCTTTGTCATTGGCAAGCTAGGGTTGGAATTCTGGGAGTGGTGGTCCAAAACATCTGGAGTGCTGAAGGTTTGCCACCACTGGACTAAACTCTGCTACAAACCCGGATGCCAGCTCTGCTCCACATTTACTCTGCCAACATTGTCACAGGACAGCATCTGTAGTGCCACTACATGAATTCTGATGAACCAGGCCAAATTTATTTGTGCCCATCTCTAGTTGGAGATCATTTACAATGCATGTGAGTGGTCTCAATTATTGGTTGAATGTGAGAATTAGCAGTGTTCAGTTGTTTTCTCTTTTGGGGCTATCTTGTTCTTTGTTGCTTCTGGGTATTCATCTTACCACAGTACCTGAGCCCTTTGCAAAGGAAATACTGTATATCAACAGCTGTGGGCATGTTTGGCCTAAAGCAGGCATGTGCAAAATTTGGCCCTCCAGATGTTTTGGACTGCAACTCCCACAGTCCTTTGCCCTTGGAAATCTAAACTTAGAATTCTGGGAGTTGTGGTCCAAAACATCAGGAGGGATGAAGTTTGGACATGCCTAGCCTAGAGAAAAGAAGGCTGAGGGATGATATGATAGCACTTTTCAAATATTTGAAGGGCTGTCATACAGAGAAGGGGCAGGATTTGTTCTCAATCATTCCAGAGTGCAAGACTCGGTTAGATGACAATAAAGGTTCTATGCATGTATGTGTTTAATCCAGCATGACAAACTAGAAATTGGGAGTTTTGCTATTCAGGTTACTAGATATGACCTAAACAGAGATGGGTGCAAATCAGAAAAATGGTGATTCATTTGCATTCATGATTTGTTAAGGTTGACAGATCAGTGAATAACAAATTTATGATTTTGGTTCTTATGAATCAATGAATCGATTTATTGGTTTTATAAAAATTAAAACCTTATAAAATGCCCCCAAGGTAACAAGAGACACCAATGGCAGGAAAGCTTCCCATGACCCCCACCTCTACAAACCCTGAACATACAGTGAAGATTGGGTTCCTGATGTCAAAGAAGGTACCTCCCAAGCACCTAGAGACTCCAACTGTAAAGAGGTTTCTCCTAACTCTCCTCTACAATCCCTCCACATTTCCTGAAGATTAAGTTTCAGACGACTTGAGTTATACACCCACAAAGTGGGGCTCCAGGAAAGTGCCCTTTAGCAACTGGCTTGGGGATACCCAGTCTTCACCAAAATCAGAAGGCACGTAGAGGAGAATTAGAGGTAGGTTTTCTGCAAGTTTGGATTCTCTAAGTGCCTGGGGGAATTTTCCTGGGGGGGGGGGAGTTTCTTTGGGGGTGCTTTACTTGGACATCAGAAATGCAATCTTCACCAAATTTGGAGGGAATATAGGGGAGAGTCGGGGAACGTTTCCCTGATGTCTCTAAGTGTCTTGCAGGCTATTTTATGGCCTGATAAATACACCGATCAAAAACATCACAACATTAATCTATTCATATTTATTGGGGGTTATCAATTTCTATCAATATGAATTGAACTGGAAATTTTTGAATGAATTCTTCAATTTGTTTTTAAAATTGTACCCATCTCTGGAACTAAACCTTGTACTATTTTGTTTATTTGACTTTCATTTATTTTTAAAAGCTCAGGTTAAGGCTGTTGCAATAAATGCACTGATATAAACATATGTGAAGCACTATCTAGCATAATTTGACACTAATCTGGTATAAGCATGTGCTTGGGGAAAACACAGATTTTCAATTCAGTTCTTATACAGTTTTTATCATTTTACGTAACAATTATTGTGAAGTGTAGAAAAGCAAACTTTACATAGTATGAAACTTAAAATAATTATTTCCTTGTGTCAACTTTTCTGTTTGCATACATTAAGCCCAGTACTGGATTAAACTCGGTTTTTGACTCTCAGCAACTGGGTTTTTGGCACTGACATGCATTCTTCTAATTCCTTAGTAACTCAAACCGTTGCGTGTAGCCCAGTAAATGTGTTAAGATTTGGTGGGGAGGCATCAGAAAGAGTTGGGATTACTCAGTGAAGCTACTCTAAGGGCGCCTTTACACGACCCCTAAGATCCGCTGGCCACTTAAATTCAGACCAGAGATCTTAGGGGCTTGTTGCTCTTCCTGTGTCCCCACCCTGGCTGCTGGCTGTGTGAGGGGAGGGAGAAAAAAAGGAAGAAAAGATTGTGGCTCACCTCCGTTTTGCCTCTGCTCTTGCAACATTCTGCTCTTAGCTCTTAAAGGGGCGGGAGCCAAAAACAACAAACAGAAGCAAGGAGGCAACATTCCACTCTCTGACGGAAGAGCAGGTAAAGTAGCTCTTAAAGTGGGCGTGGGAGCGGAGCTGGTGGGAAACATTTTTAAGCTCCGGAAAAACAACAAACAGAAGCTCAACACCAGTGGAGTGGGTCTTCAGTGAGGATGGGATTGTGATGAGACCTCCCTATGTCAGACTGGGGGCCAATTGTGTAGAGAAAAGTGTGTGCCCTAAATGTAATCTTGATAAATTTTAACAACTGCAACAAGTTCATTTTTGTGAAACGTCTTGAGTTTTAGGACCAAGCTGGGTGCCAATCTTACCATATTGTACTGAGAAAATTACTTGCTTATCTGATGTGCAGTTTTGATTTAACTGTGTACGAGCACAGCTCTGTGTCAATAAACGTTTTGGATTTTGATACTGCGGTAGTATGCTTTTTGAGACAAATTTGTAGTGACATTCAGATGCTCAGGAAAAGGGCAGAAGGGGCCAAAAATGGGGGCTTCACAAGCTTCCAACCTAACACACACACACACACACACACACACACACACACACACACACATTTTTCTTGCAGGGAGCAGACTTGTTTTTAATAAAGACTTGAGACTTGAACTTGGGACTTGGACTCAAAGACTTGGGAATTCTTGGAACTGAAAACTTGGCTCTAAGGACACTCCAACATTCCTGGTAAAAGTGCAATTTCAGGATTACTACCACAGAAATTATAAAAATCTAGATGTGTCATATCTTCATGGTTGTCATTATTTCATTTTGTATGATACTCATGCTTGCTTTTGCTTAATTACCGTAATACATATTTCCCCTTTCATTATTCTGGTAGTCTCTAGCAATGAAAGGCATGTTAAGATAATTTAGCAATAAAAAAATTTCGCAACAACAGTGCCAAAGAGCCCACCCACATCACCAGCTGCTTTGATTAATCCAGCCGCCATTCTGCAGAGCCTCTAATGACTACTTTATAGAACTAAAGCCTATATTTATTTGTGAAACAATTTGATTTCTCTTCCCAGCCACTAATCAAAAAGTGGGGGGGGGCTATAAAAAAACGTTGGCTACACACAAAATGAACCATGTAACACAAAGTGAGAATGATCAGAAAGAAGCCAAGAATTCTGAAGTACTCAAGGCTGTTTAGGCTTATCTATTTGCAGCTGTTACTAGAAGGGAAGAGATTATTTTAATGCTTACCCAACCAAATTCAATCCGGACACCCTGCTAAAAAGATAAGAAGAACTCCAAGTAACATCCCAAAGTGCAGGATTTACATTGTATTTAGGAGAGAGCTCCAGGCATTTATCTGGCCAACCATGCTGACAGATTTCCAAAGACAACATGTATATCTTGTGAGGAAAGGGCCCACAAAACTCTTGCCAGCTATCGGGAGAAGAAACGTGTTATCGTTTTATGATTCTTGAACCGAAGTAATTAGGACAGATTAACATTCACAGTACAGGCTTCTAGCACTGCAGAAAAGAGGATTTTGACAGATATATCTTCTCACTCCCACAGACAGAGCTGTGTAAAACGGCTGCTAGGGAAAGGTGTAAAATGAATTCGGAAGTTCATTGTGTATGATTTTTGAAATTAACACCATCTCATGTGGAGAACCAGCAAATGATCTACATTGGAAATATTCCCTAGCATCTATAGCTGCTGAAAGTTACAGAGCTGCTGATTCTGTACAATTCTGGTCACCACATCTCAAAAAAGACATAGTGGAACTGAAAAGGTGCAGAAGCGAGCAACTAAAATGATTACTGGGCTGGGGCACCTCCCTTATGAGGAAAGGCTAGAGCATTTGGGGCTCTTTAGTCTGGAAAAAGGTGTCTGAGGGGGGATATGATTGAGACATACATAATAATGCAGGGCATGAGTAAAGTGGATAGAGGGACACTCTTCTCCCTCTCACAATGTACCAGAACTAGGGGACATCCACTCAAATTGAGGGTTGGGAGAGTGAGAACAGACAAAAGGAATTTTTTTTTACCCAGCGTGTTGTTAGTCTGTGGAACTCCCTGCCACAGGATGTGGTGATGGCATCTGGCCTGGATGCCTTCAAAAGGGGATTGGACAGACTCCTGGAGGAAAAGTCCATCACAGGTTACAAACCATGATGGAGAGGTGTCATCTCCAGGCTTAAAACCGGGGTACTTCAAGGGCCAGGTGCAGGGGAGTGGTTGCAGGAGACAGAGATCCAGCCTTGTGTGCTCCCAGAGGCATTTGGTGGGGCCACGGTGAGATACAGGAAGCTGGACTAGATGGGCCTTTGGCCTGACCCAGCATTGGCTCTTCTTATGTTCTTATGATTACCCAGTGTATCTAATTGTATCAGACAAGAGCTATTTAAAACAATTTTGAACCTGATAAACACTAAGAATTTGGGATAACCTAATATCCCAGTCTCCAAGGGATTTATTTAATTCAGACTAAAGAGGTGTAATATAATCTGGGGCTATCTGTTGCATTGTACAAAAGCAATACAAACAGTTAGCAATTGATTTGGATTCCTAGACTGAGTGGGGAGTTGGACTCCACCCCCTTACAGGCAACTCCATTATTCTGATTCTATGATTTAATAGTTAATCCAGCATAGGTTCTATTAAGGGTTGCTTTGGACATTTTCAGGGAAGTTGCATCTTGCATCTTTGACTAAATAAAAGCTTAGAAAATATTCTTGTGAAGCAAATTATTCTAGGTTGCTGTTGGCCCTAGACCGAGAAAACAATAGAAAGCAGCTGATGAAACCAACAAAAAAAAATCAGAGGAAAAGCAGCGTTTTGAAAACATGCTGGATACAGAACAGAAAAAAGTATGAAGAAATGAGTTGAGCTTTTAAAAATTATTTACAGAAGTCTCATTCAGTGCAGAAGTTAGAACTCTGGTTATTTTATTCTCCCCTAATGGATCACTGATCCTAGTTTTAATCTCTATAAAATTGTAGCTTTCCTTCTCCTATTGGAAGCATCAATATTTATGCTTGATCTTCTTATTTTATATTCATAATAATACAGATGGGATAACTAACCAAACATGCATTTCTTAATAATTTTTGGAGAGTTGCTGTCCTTGCTCTAAAAAGTAAATAATAAGAAAAGTGTAGTTACTAGCTTCAAATATTGACAGAAATGTCTACTTTGGCCCTGTTTATAACACTGAATTTTGCAACTTGTTCCTCCCCAGTTCTTTGAGAATGGGAAGAATGACGCATTTCCTCATAATGTCCAAAAGACGAGAAAGCTTTATTATGACATGCATATATTTCTCTATAGTTACGAAAAATCATACTGTTGTGTTTTTAAAATGGAGACTTTCTCTCTGAGTGACATAGATTTGTGTTGGATCTCCATGGTGATTCACACTGAACAACAGTGCAAGGGGCTGATAAACATACAGGAAGAAGTTACCAAACATGACTTTTAAAAGAGGATGTTGCATGGGGAGACTAGGTTTCGCTTGCCACATTCCAGATGATTTTCTTGGCCTTCAGAATTTGTAGATGTTGAACTGAGTACATACAAATAAGCATATTTTGCATTTTTTTAAAAAATGAAGTTTAAGGATGAAGCACATTATTCATTTTAAAAATATAAATCATACAAGGAGAAAAAACGAACCAGATCATTTTGAGTACAAAAATGTAGTTTTTGCAGATAACTTACAGGCTCAAGTTATTTTGCTGCCTGAGGTAAACATGGCACAAACATATCCCCAGTATGGAAGGCAAAGCTTTGTTGCCTCCACTCACTGGTTTTGCTATTTTACAAGCATAGACCTGGCTTGCATCAACATTAGCTAAGGAAACTGGAGAGGTAGGTATGCATATCACCACTGCCAATATGATGTACATACACCCAAGGCTCTTACATTCGAAGGATTCCAGCGTGGCCTCTGAACCATCTGCTGAACATCTGGTGATCAGTTTGCCTGCTAAAAATAGTATTCGGTCAGGCAACCTGGCAGCCCCCAGCATCTCTCAGCCGGTATGCTCATTGCCCATGCTGAGATGTCGTTCAGGAAGGAAGGAAGGAAGGAAGGAAGGAAGGAAGGAAGGACTCTAACATCCACATTACACATTAAATGTTTATGGTAAAGATTGGAATGCCTCCCCCCTGGTGCTCAATTAGTTCCCTGAATTTTTACTTGAAACTTGGGACTAGGTAAAAGCTGCAAAGGATTGGGCCTGGACAGGCTATTGATAATAAAAACGGATCCCAAAACATCAGCACAGAATTTTAGAAATCAAACCTATCAAGTATTCCCCGTGGAAGGTGCTGCCACAAGAGTTATGCCAGCTGCTGTCTCTTTGCGCCTTGAAAAAACAACTAAAATCAGAGAATTGTAAAGAATGCTTTTTAGGGAGATTCTCCTCACTGAGTGAATGTGTGGAAGAGGAAGTCGTTTTTAATTTTTTTGCTTCTTAACAGTTTTTCTACTTTAGAATCCCCCCCCCCTGATTTTTGCTTTACTTAGGGTATACTGCTGAGAGTAGCCATTTGCCTGATGGGCAAATAAAATCTGATTAAATGAAAATGATCCTTTCCTTAACTCTCTAATACACCAAAACCTGCTGGAATAGAACAGAATAGCCTGGAATTTCACCTTCAGAGTAGGAGAAGCCAACCACATTCATGACGATCATGTGTCAACTTGATGTAACTTACAAGCTATAAAACATCCATGAGAATTGCATGCCAGCACCTATTCCAGGCAGACAATCAATATTGGGCAAAATACCCTGGAGCCCAGACTGGCAACTTTTGAATGGGGCAACCCAACAAAATTCACTCGTCTCACCAGTCTAGAGGGGACTAATGGAATAAGCTGCAAAACAACTCCTGGAACTACATCCCACAGCTCATTCTGGGCACAACATCAATATTTTGAAACACAGAACCTCATGTGATTAGAAGAGTGATGAAGCAAGCCTCAGAACAAACCTGAAATCCATATTCTGGGGGAAAGCTTAGAATAACTACTGAAGAGGAAAAGCCAAGGCTGAATGGGAAAAGACCCCAAAGGCACAAAACATCCAGTGGAATGACATTCGGGTGTCTACCATATGTTCTGCTTGGATGTTTGTCCTGGAATCGGTACCTCAACATGGTTCTTATAGAAGTATTGGCATCCATTGCACTGTCCCCGTTTGATCATATTTGACTGGATGAATGTGGTTTGTTGGCAAACTTAGAAATTGCTATTCTGGGGTGCCAGAAAGTTTTTTTGGGAGCCTGAACAGGGAACAGAATGTGATTTTTGTCTGGTTAAATCCCATTTGGAAGCTTTTCCTGAATAAGAAGTTGCAGTTCTGGGGTGTTTTCTAGAATATGAGATGTAGAAGAAGAAGTATGAGATTGTGGTTTCTCTGAATGCTTTTGTGGCTGGCTGATTCACTCCCATCTGACTTGGTATGTCTGGCAAATGAGTTGATTTTTCCTATTCAGAAGTTACTGTTCCATTTCCCCCAGCAGCGATTTCAGAACCAGAATAGGTACTGGAATGTAGGAGGAAGTCATCTTCCAGTGATTTTTAAGAAAATAATAGACAATGGTCCTGAGAGTTCTTCAGCCAGTTCCTGCAAGGTTCTTGGATGCAGTTCATCTGTCCCAGAAGATTTGAACTTCTTCAAAGTACTTTACTAAAATATTCAATTATGGTAGGAGCTTTCTGATGCAGAAGTTAAACTGCAGCACTGCAGTCAAAACTCTACTCACAACCCCAGTTCAATCCCATGTAGCCAGCTTGAGGTCCACTCAACCTTACCTTCCTTCTGATGTTGGTAAATTGGCTGTCCAGCGGGTCATCTTTTTTGCAGTGTTTTCCCACAGGTGCAGTGTCCACTTTTCAGATCCTGAAATGCCAAGTGGCCCAATGGACTTCATCTTCAGGGCGCAGGGCTAACAATTTGCACGTCCTTATTTACAGGGTCTTACCTTCTCTGTTTTGGCTGCCCACAAAGCGTTGGCCATCAATTTCCAGGTGGTACGCAATCTGGACAATGCTGGACATATCCATGCCAGAAGGGGGAGCTTTCTCTCATCTTCTCTGTTCTCAATACCACACCTATGGGACAGTATATAAACAGCACACTTTTAAAAACAATTTTTCCTTGGCTGTTTGTTTATCAGTCCCAGGCTGCCGTCCTATCCCCTCCCTTTGTACATCGTATTTGCCTGATGGTCACAGACTGTCTTTTGGGAAAAGACCAAGCTTAAGTAAAAACTGAGCCCATCTCCCTTTTTCCTTTGTTATGCTTTCATCTCCATCGAGTAGCTGAGCCACTATTTCTTTTTCTGTTTCTTTCTGCTAATCCTTCAGTCTTTTTTTTTAATGTCTCCTTCTAACCTCATCTTATTCTCAGCTTTTGCCTTCCCAATACTGTACCTGCAATTCTTGGCATTTGTCTGTAGTCTATTTGCCTGTATGCTAATAGTCCAGTGGTGGTGAACCTTTTAGAGACTGAGTGCCAAACTGCGATTCAAAACCCACTAGTTTTTTTTTTTTGCAAAGTGCCAGTAGAGCCATTTAACCTGAATGCAGGTGGCTGTGAAGGGGCCATGTCAGGTGCCCACCGAAAGGACTCCGAGTGCCACCTTGGGCACCCGTGCCATAGGTTCGACAACACTGCTATAGTCTGTATGCTTCCTTTGTGACTTGGTCTTCTTCCATTTCATGTATATTCCTTTATTTTAATATTATAGATAAAGGGTAAATAGGGAAGAATAATTTGAGATACAGAAAAAAGGGGGGATGCAGGTTGGGCAGAACACTTAATAATATCAGAGTCATCTTACAATTGTAAACAGTTCAATACAGGCATGCATGTACATATAAATAACCAAAACAGTTTTGGCTTTTCTCATATTTTCAATTTAGATTTGTCTTTTTTGTAACCACGTATAAAACTTGTCCCAACATTCCTGGTGTTTCACCTTCCAGTGTACCTCTAACCATTCTGACAATTTGTCCATTTCTCATTCTCAAGAATTTTAGTTATCAACTCCTGTTCATTTGGTATTCCTGATTCTTTACAGTGTTTTGCAAAAACAATTCTCACTGCTCTTATGATATGAATTGCTAGGTATACACTTTGCTGATCCATTGTATCTGGCATTATGTTTAGCAAAATGAATTCAGGTTTTGGATCTATTAGGTTCACTAGAACATCTTGCAATAGCTGTCTAATCTTACTTCAATATTTTAAGCTATTTTACACAGCCACCACATATGGAATAGTGAACCTTCTTTTTGTTTGCATTTCCAGCAAGCATTCGATTATCTGAGTGTTCATTTTAGCTAGAATTGTTGATGTCAAATACCATCTATAGAACATTTTGTAGATGTTTTCTTTGAATACCACTGACTTAGTATGTTTTATATTGTTTTTTTCCCATTGTTCTAACTCAATAGTATTCCATCTTTTTTCTTGGTGGAATTTATTTTACTTCATTGTTTCACAGCCACTGAGGCTGTCTGTGTAGGCAGAAATTAAACTGCTCTTAAAATATGTCAGTTAACATCTGACATAAATGTATATAAACAATTATACATTAAATAAGCATTCTCCAGGAAGTATCGAGCTGCAAAATTAATTTGTACAGATTGTGTAGCAGGCAAGTCTGTCTTTCCATGGCATGTTCAACCAATTTAGCAGTCCTACAGGATATATAATAGCCTGTGGTAGCTGTATAAAACTGTAAATAAAGGGGAGTTGATCTTGATTGTTGTTTCTAGTTAATTCATATGGGATGGAACTCAAGACACATGTAGAAGCCAAAATGAACATCTCAAGAAATAGGCGCAGCTGTCACACCAGTGGTAAGTGTGAGAATGCTCTCCTGGGTACCTCAAAACCTGGACATCCAGCCTCAGGGAGGAGTCCAGGAGCACACCTAACAGCAGACTAGACTTTTCAGTGGGTTGGAAGACCAAATGAAGCCATAATAGTCCTAGAGGGATAGGTTGTCCACCCCCTGCTTTAGATAGAAGGTAGGATATAAACACGAAACTTTGTTCATCATCAAGTTGACACTGCAATGTTTCTAGAAGTGAAGAATATACCCCACTATGTGTTCAAGAGAAGATCTAGCATATGACCAAAATAACGCTACTGAGATTGCCCACTTCTGGTAAAAATACTCTAATTATCTTAACATTTTCATTTGTTTTGAATTGAAAGAAAGAAAGAAAGAAAGAAAGAAAGAAAGAAAGAAAGAAAGAAAGAAAGAAAGAAAGAAAGAAAGAAAGAAAGAAAGACCATGTAGCCATGAAGCTTTGGGTTCTTCACATTGAAAGAAAGAAAGAAAGAAAGAAAGAAAGAAAGAAAGAAAGAAAGAAAGAAAGTGTATGTAGCCATGAAGCTTTGGGTTCTTCTTCATGGTCCCTGCAAATCACACACATGGGACACCCATTTCTGCCCATGCCTGGAACCTTTGGATCCTGAAGCTTCCATGGAATGCAAGAAAGGAGCAGCTTCACCCCTCCCTCCGAGGAGATCAACCTCCCTAACGGTCACTCTCCTCACTTCTCTTCAGCCGTTGCTGAGCGAAGGTGGTCTTTCCTGGGACCTTCTACTTACCTCTGCTACCTACTTGCCTTTCCACCTTTCCATTTTCCTAATCCTGTGTCTGTCGAGCCTCTCTCAACTTTCTTGATCCTTCTTAAGTCAAAAACTAAGAGAAAGAGAAAGAAGAGTATTTTTGTTGTTCCCTGCCCCCTGGGCACTTTCTCTGCAACTCCATGGTTCCCAAAGAACACACCTTCAAATGCTGCTTGGACTGCTCTGGGAAAATACCCATCACCGATGGCCATTCACACTGCCTATATTGTCTGGGTGAGGGGCACCGGCCTCAAATCTGCCGCCATTGTCAAAGATTCACAAAGATCGAATTGAAAGCTCGGAGACATGACCTTGGAGTCCACATTATGGAGAAAGCACTACAGCCTATGCCTTTGTTCTCCTCAAAGCCATCTCCCACACTCCTGACGAAAGTTGAGATGAAAAAGACAGCCTCTGAATCGACAAAGCAGCAAGAAGAGGGAGGGAGTTGCACAGCATTAGAAAATCTGACAGTTTTGTCAAACAGACCTTCAGCTGTGAAGTCCCAGATACCTACTGCTGAACCAACTAAAATATCCTCAAATTTGAGTCCTCCGGCACCTAAAAAACGTAAAAAGGCATTGGACTCAGAATCAACAAAGAAGAAAAAATCAAAGCCTAAATCAAAACCCACACAACAGAAAAGAATGGTGGCATCAGATGTTAACTTTCAGGAACGATTTATGGGACCCAGAATCTCGTCTTTGCAACCGCCAAAAAAACAACAGCAGCAGAAGCAGCAGTCTTGAGACTGACACAAGGAACCAGGTGTTTCTCCGCAAGGAACCAGGTGTTTATGAATTGAGCAAACCCATTATAAGGCCTAATGCCCTCTTCTCGGACATTCACCATTTTGATCCTCCATCTAAGAAATTGTCCTCTACCACCTGAATGGCCAGGGCTAATATCCATAATCTAGAACATACTTCCAAGATGCCTCACGCTGCACCCCGATACATCCATCGCTCTATGCCTCATTGTCACCAAGGGCCAGACTCAGAAGTCAACACACCCATGCAAGAATGTTCTGAGTAACAAGGGGAGTTGGCACCAATCACTTGGAAGAGAAAGAAACCATTTCAGGACCCTGAGATTCCTTCCAGCAACATCTGTTAGGTTGGCAGTTGGCCCACCCCTAGATGGGCAGCAGTTGCTGGGGACGGAAAGGAGAAGGTGATGTTTTCCTGGTTGCTCTAAAGACGGGGAGGCCTGGTTGAGTGGGAGTTAGGTCAGTTGGAGGAAAGAGGAAGGTGGGATGTTGAGGGTTAATTCCACTTACTTTGTTTATGTTGGTACCAAATTGGGCTGTCTACATACCGCTTGTTCAAAAATAAATAAAACAAATAAATTGTGATTGTTTTGATTTTGTCATTTGTGAAAGAAAATGTGGAACTGTGCTATTTGCTAGACCCAACCCCCTGTGGTTATTGTTTGAATCTGATGAACTTGGTTGTTATTTTTAAAACTAAATGGCTAGGATACCTGGCTCAACGCTTTGTAGGTATTCTATGACAGAAGAAAATCATTTTTCCAAGATACATGAAAAATCTAAAATGAGTTAAGCAAAGTAAGAGATATCAAGCAGATTTTGTATAACCTGTACAAATAATGGAATTCATGTCTGCTTGGTGCAAATTTATTTCTTTGTTGATTCACATCCTCTGGGTGACTGTTGTGGGAAAGAGGATATTATTATCTATCATTTAATTGGGCTATTCTCAATATAAGTACCTACTGAAAAGAATGAAATGGGGAGGGGAGAGAAATGACCAAGTCTACAGTAGAAAAGTTATACTAGTGAATATACATGATGGAAGTTGCAGTTCAGTCTCTAGGCTTTTGAAGGTTGAGATTCATCTTCTGAAATTCCACTTTGCAGTCCAAAACCAGGCCTCTAAAGGTGTATTACTTCAGGGTGATCAGACAACGGTGGAGAGAAATGGTCTCAGTCATGTAGGCAAGTGTTTCTTTTGGGCATCCTTATGTTTCTGACCTTTGGTTCCGGGAGGTCTCAGACAGCATGACCAGAACTGGCAAGAAATTATGGAAGCTTGAGTTCAAAGTAGCTGGTAGATGAAAGCTTGAAAACAGCTATCACTGTTTGAGAGCTCGCACTTTATATAGCAATATATTGTTATTCTCTGCCCATTTGTGCTGTAACATCATCATCATCATCATCATCATCATCAATTGTCATTGTGCGTATATACACAGTATACACCTACAATGAAATATTCATTTATTAAATATTATTTTAATATTTAATATTTAATATTAATAATGAATATTATATATTCATTTACAGTATTAATATTATATCCTGCCCATATATTCAAAGGCCACTTTGGGTGGTTCAAAATACAAAACAAACAATAAGCAAGCATCCTAAAACCTTGCACAATAAGCCAAAACCTCAACAATCACAGCAAATACAGAGACTAGTGCAGTGGTTCTCAACCTTCCTAATGCCACGACCCTTTAATACAGTTCCTCCGGTTGTGGTGACCCCCTTGCCCTGCTTGGAAGAGGCCACAAGCCCCCTTTGGCAGGCCACTGCCGCAGGTGCCATAGAGAACTTCCCTCAGCCAATCCCAGCCTCTGGTGCCATTGACTGACATCTCCTCCAACCTATCAAACTGTAACTCACTATTTCCCCCCTTCTTCCCTTTCCCCCTCCAGACCCAAGCTGTTTGTGCCTTTTTCTTTACTGGCTCATGCCCCCCCCCCCGTGAAATGGTCATTCGACCCCCAAAGGGGTCCCGACCCTCAGGTTGGGAACCACTGGACTAGCGCAATAAAACATAACAGAACACATGAAGCAGTTAACATTTCAAATGGCAGAATTATGACCTACATATCTAATAGTTTCATAGGCCTGTAGGAACTTCTTGGAAGTCACCAGCAAAGGGGCCAGGCAGAGAACACGGGGAAGCAGGTTTCCAAAGTCAAGGAATAACCACTGAGAGGGAGTCATAATTTTCTATCAGTTCCTAATTTTCTCCCTCTGGACTTTTTCTTGGAGTCGGAATCCTCAGACATCCATCCATCCATCACAGACTATTTTTTAAAAAGTTTTTCCAGCTACAAAAGGGGGAAAAATCCTGCTCCTTTTAACTGCTGGTAGAAGATAAATATCAGGCATTGATTCTGCGGACAGACAGGGCTGCTGGACATGTGCAAGGTGCCCAACAAGGGGGTGTAAGAGTCTCACTTGTCAGTTGCGGCCGCTTCTACAGCTTCTCTTCATTGCTTGATGAAAAAAAATAAGCAGGATTCTGCCCTGTGGTTTTAGTTCAAAAAAACCCAAGATGGCTAAAAACAAAGCAAGACATTTCTTGCAAATGTGCAAGTATTAACTGGGAGGGGAGAAGAAATTGGAAAGGGGCTTACAGCTGTCAAGCCTAAAAGGAGGAAAAAAATCCCTGCAGAAGGTTGCCAGTTCATTACAGTGTCCTTTTATCTGGCTTTTCTCCTTCCTTAGACCAGGTGGTTTTACTGCCCTTTCCTCTCCCTGCCTTTTTGCTTGGCTCTCTCAAGTTCTGGCTCCTTCCCATTCCCTTCAAGTGCTTTGTTGGCTGAGGCTCCTTTGGGCAGATGGAGACCGAAAATTTACTTTAGAGGAGAGAACCAAGATGTTCCCTTAAGATATTCCCTTGGGTGGAATAACTAATATCCCGGAAGACAGAAACAAAATTGAAAAGTATCTAGATAGGCTTGAGGAATGGGCTGAAAACAACAGAATGAAATTCAACATGGATAAATGCAAACTACTGCCCAACTTAGGAAAAAGAAACAAAACACACAGTTACAAGATGAGGGATACCTGGCACCTAATCGTTTTAAAAAGTTAAAGGGCATTCAAATGAATTTTTGGAGGAATGTTGACAGAACACGTTTAGTTTCTATATCATTCTCTAATCAGCCCTAAGTGGAAAGAGAAGTTTTTGAGTTTGTCTTTTGTCTCCTTATAAATATTGCAAGGTGCATTTACCTGCACTTTCTTATAACGGCAATGCAATAATGTGTAGCCTGTGATTGCAAAGTGAAAGCAATGATAATAGCAGCAACTTGGCTAATGAGAAGGAGAAATGCAACAAACTGTGTTATCTGAAGTGACAACCTTGTGACATAGTTGGTGAATTATGGCTTTGAGAAGGACAACAGATAACTCCCCCTCCTCTCTTTTAACCTACTGGTTTAATCATAGAATCATAAGTTGGAAGGGGCTTAGAAGATAATTGAGCCCAACTCCCTGCTCCATGCAGGAATACAAATCAAAGGAGATCTGCCAGGTGGTTGTCCAGATTTCTCTTGAATGCCTCCAGCATTTGAGCGCCTACCAGCCATTAAGTTAAATGGTTCAGTTCATTTTTTTTTATATATATACGGTATATTTCCCTATTGATGAAATGCTGTCCTAGATAAAATGTGAGACATAGGCGGTGTTATATGCACCAGACTAGGCTGCTGCGTTGCTGTTTCTCTATATCAATTTGTTTAAAAGTAAAATAAAAAGAACGTTGTCATGGACCACTGAATGATGACTGGGGAGAAAGGGCAGGACAGGAGGCAGGGTAGGGAATCTCATTAATCAAAAGGGGGACAACTTTTTAGAGCAATCCAAAGAACCGTTTGGAATTATTCTGCCGTATCTCTTAATTGACTCATTCTAGTATGTATCTACTGGTGATGTTAGCAGTGTACTGTACCTTCAAATGGTATCTTCTTGACAGACTGACAGACTGAATGAAGACAGGATTTTCCCAGTCTCTGAGGGTTGCTGCTCTCTGCATGTAGCCTTTGCATCTCCTGGTTTGTTTCTCTCTGCAATTATCTGCCGGAGTGCCAGGGCTTATACCAAAGGGATCCAAGGGATTATTGGCTTTTAAATTCGGATAATCCTGTTCCATCCTGAATATGTATTTGGGTATTTATTTATATCTGTTACACTTTTACAGCTACTAATAATTGGAGCTCACAAAACAGAAGTGAGCATTCAATATGCATTTCACACAGAGCGAGTGAGCCCAGAGAGGGTGACTTTGAGCCTATAACAAAGAAACTTGTGAACTATGTAGATTTGGTGGGGGCCTGAGATGCCAAATGCCACACCATCTGAGGAGGAATGCGCACAGGTCCCAATTCGAGTGTCTGATGGTCCCTTTTTTGGACTGGACATAAGACCTTCAGAATGAGTGGTAGGCTCTAAAGGAAGGCTTACTTGTGAGCAGGACCTCCCCAACCAGCAACCTTTGCAGGGAGACAAGTGGTCACCCTCCAGATGGCTCTACCAGCTTTATTGGTGGGAAAACCGCTGGGTGTTGGTGGTTAGTTGGAAAATAGACATTTTGATGTGGGTGGGCTGGGGGTAGTTCATTCTTGAGCAGTGTTTATGGACGCAGGAATAAGGTGAAAGACCCTCTTCCCCTACTCTCACCTCGACTACTAACAGCAGGAAACAGTGAACTTTCTAAAGATTCCTGGCAGGGTTTTGTTCATGAGAAAGAGAGGTAGATAATTCACACATGCGGCTCTCTGGGATGAAAGGTTTGCTCCTGTCCTAGGAACCCTGTTTAGTTGGCTAAAATGCTTCAAGGGAATACAACGGCTTTGAACTGGCAGACAACAGACATGCCCAAAAGCCATCATCTCACCTCCTCTGATAAGCCCGCCTGTATTACTATCATTTTCAGTAGAGTGAAGGATGGTGATGGTAGAGTAGACAATCAATATAAGTAGATGAGTTCCATCTACTGTTGGGATATGTGTACTATTCTATGCAACAAATGAAGGCTCAAGATATTGTATTTCCTCACTGAGTCATGTGGCCTGTAGGCAGGTCAAGTACCCTATTTTGCCATCGATAAGACATCCCCAATCTATAAGATGCGCCCAATCTATAAGACAACCCCATCTCTCCCTTTCCCAACCCAAAAAAAGATTTATAACTGCATGGTTCTCTCCACAGCTTTCTTCTGTGTATAAAATGACCCTCAATTTTTAGTCTAGAAATTTTATACAAAAATATAGCTTCATACATCAGAATATACTGTAAGTTTTATACCAGACAGACAGAAATATAAAACTTACAGAAGAAATACTGTAAGTTTTATAGCAGACAAGCATATTGTATATATTATAAAATCTAATATAAAATTATATTTTATTTTCAATATGACAGCTATCCCACCTACAGCACTTGGTCAGAATGGTAGTTGACATCTTGCCTCAGCTTGAGTGAACAGAACCTTTCATCACCCTGCACCACACCTAAGAGTAATACTAACTTATTATTTATTTATTTATTTATTTATTTATTTATTTTTATATTTATATACCACCAGATTTTCCCAAAAGGGAACTCAAGACGGTTAACAAATATAAAATTCCACGATACAGAGTGCAAAGGAATAATAATCGGTTCCAAAAGAATAAACATAAAAATAATGAACAACCAACAGCGGAACCCAAAATTAAAAGAAAAAGAAAAACTTAAGATATCCAGAACAGGACACTGTTGGGACACAGAACTCTGTCTTCCACCAAGAGACAGCTTTATTTATTTATTTATTTATTTATATACTGTACTTGTATACCCCTTGAATTTCCTCAAGAGAGAACTCTGGGCGGTTTAATGGTGTGGTCGGGGTGACCATCGCCACAATGGTGAGGTCACCCATGGACGAAATGGAATTTCTTGAGGGAGCAAATTGACCTTGTATTTGGTTCTGCGGCCTTCCAACTTTCCCAAGTTGGCTGTTTTTTCCAGAGAATCCTGCCTTCTCGTGATGTGCTCAAAATAGCACACAATCTCAGGTTCAACATTTTTGCCTCGAGAGATAGTTAGCCTCTGGATTAGATTTGAGCATCCATTTATTTGTCTTTCTGGAACTTGAGGGCATCTGCAAAGCAGTTACTTTGGGTTTAATTCCAAAAGACTCTTAGAGAGGGAGCTAACATTTATTTTATTTAAAATATATTTACCCGCCTTGCTCCTTAAAAGTATTCAAGGCATTTTACATCATTAAAAGGCAATACTGAAAAACTAAAATTAAGCTCTCTGGAGGTCACATGTGAACGAAACGTTACATTAAAATATGAAAGTTAGTCTTTAAGGTGCCACATGTTTGTGTCTTTTATTTTTTGTTTTGTTTTTCTTTGAATTTTGCCTGAAATGCCATATATTTGAGTACCTTGGTAACTAAATACATTATACCAAAATATATTACCCTAAAATGATTTACTTACCTATTTTAAAAGACCTCTGGGCGAACATGACCCTTGGCTTTAATTCTTTGGAGCGTTTGTTAAGCACTTGTGTTCAAAATTAAATTCCTCCTTTATATCCAAGCAAGGGAGGGAGGAAAAAAAATTGGTAGCTTTTAGGTTCCACCGAGATTTGAACTCGGATCGCTGGATTCAGAGTCCAGAGTGCTAACCATTACACCATGGAACCACCCTGACGACAGAATCGTAGCATTTCCTCTAAACCCTTGAGGTTCCCCAGCGCTTGCTCATTCGCTCAGCGACACCTTTCGGCCAGACGTTGTATTGCAGAGGCACCGCTTCTCGGGCGGAGGAGGGGCGGAAGAGTGCGGGGCGACCCGGGTGGGAGGAGAGGCGCCTCTTCCCGGCGGGGCATTCGAGGCGAACTGCGGTTCCCGCGGGTATATAAATAAATAAATAAATAAATAAATAATACAGCCAGGCTGCCTGCGCAAGCCGGAGAAACTGTTTGCAGTGCCCTCGGCTTCCTTCGCGGAAAGGGAGAAGGGGCGGCGAGTCATGGAGCATGCACAGAGTGCCCCACTGTTTGGCTCTTCTATGAGATGCAGTAGCCTCGGGCGGCGGGGCTTGGGGGTGGTGGTAACAAAGAGGAACTTGCGACGAAACCTTCTCGAGCAGGACTTCCAGTTTTTTTTTTTTAAAAAGGGAAGGCACTGGCGCGCTGCTGCTCGGCGGATCGACGTTGAAACCCGTTCGTTGCAAAACCCTCTTGGGTTTAAGGCCGGAAGCGCCCCGAGGGCTGGAGGAACAGGTCCTGAAACAGGGCGGTGGGGTTGTGGGGGTGAGCGGGTTGCACTACAATTCCCAGAATCGCCCGAGCGGGCAGGTTTCCTGGAGGAGGAGGGGGGGGTTCCGGGAGTCGTTGGTTCAAGAACACAGGCCCGCCCTTTCCCATGAGGGCCTCCTCTGAATTAGAGCAGCTTCCCTCCCCCCACACACAAACACCCCCCCTTTGGAGGGGGGGGGGCTTCCCGCTTTTTCTAACATCGCCGCAAAGTCGGCGGCTTCTCCTTCTAACCCCCGGCCGGACGTGACGTCAGAGCCACGCCTGACGCCATCGCGCGTCCCGTCTGGCCCGGAAAAAGCGGCCACGGCCCGGAAGTGTTTCTCCGCAACCGGAAGTGGTTGATCCCGGAAGTGGTCTTCCGCTGTGGAGGAGGGAGAACGAGGGGGCCGGCTGGTGGGCGGGGCCTGAGGAGGAAGCAGGCGCAGGGAGGAGTCCGCGGGGCTCGGTCGCTTCGAGGACCGAGAGGGGTCGCCGCCGCATCTCCTTCTCCTTCTCCTTCTCCGTCGTCATGGGGGGCTCTCGCGACGACGAGTACGACTATCTCTTCAAAGGTGGGCCCGGACGGAGAGCGGCCTTCCCTCCCTCCCTTCCTTCCTTCCTTCCTTCCTTGGGGGTCCGGTCCCGCTCCCCCGCTCCGGGCCTCCGCCTCAGACCCCGAGGCCGGGCTCGTCGGAGGGGAGGGGGTGAGGAGGAGGGGGGGTCGCCTCCCTTTTTTTAAACCGCCCGAGCCTCCTCCCCCGCTTCTCGTCCCAGAGATGGGCTGGTCCACTCCCTTCCGGAGGTGGTGACCGTGTAGGTCTCTTGTCTCCGGGCTGTTGCGCGGGGGGGGGGGTCGGGGTCGGGGGGGGTCGGCCGCTTCCTTCCCGCCCACCCTGTTTTCTGCCAGGGACAACCGGGCTCTGTGGGTGTGTGGATGTGTGGGGGTGTCTAATTGTCTATTAGCTCAAACACCCTGCAGTTTCTTCTTTTTAATTCTTGGGACCTACCAAGACTGAGTAGTCTCTCTCTCTCTCTCTCTCTCTCTCTCTCTCTCTCTCTCTCAGGGGCTGCTGCTGTTCAGCCCCAGGGCCACCGCTATTCCCCCCCACCCCAGGCTTGCCCTTTAAATGTCCGGCGGTGGCCGTGGGGATCGAACTGGAACTCCTCGGGCAGCCCTCGTTCCCCCCGGTGACCTTGGCCCAGGCCCCGTCTCTGGGCCCAGCCTGCCCCCCACTGAGTGTCCATGGGGGTAAAGGTGGTCGGGTGGTGGGGCCACGTTTCCCTGCCGGAACTCTCCGGGAGAACGATAAGACTACAAAGTATGTTAAACAGCAGGATATTAACCTTCTAAAATGTGTCATCGCCGAGTCCCGGGTCTGTCTTAGTCGTCCTGAATTTGCCTCATTTGAAAACGCGACTGATTTCTTTCGGGATCAGAGCAGGGACTCTTAGTTCAGGATTCTTAAGAAAAAGATAAGGAACCAGCCGGCACAGCTTGGTAAAAGCCACAATTTGTGTGGCAGCTGATGAACTCTTGGAACAACATGTTATTCCAGCCAAGGCAAATATCGAGGTGGGTAATTGTTCCACAGGTCAGAGAACAAAAGGGTTGTTAGGTTTATGGGTGTACACTAAGTGGTACATCAGAAATGAATTAGTGAACCAGTGCTTGGTGGGACAAGAGAACCTGGAGTATGTGAAGAATTGTTGGGAGACTCTTAAAAAACAGCTACACTGATGGCTGGTTTTCATCTCATAGTTCTTTTCAAGGATGGTTTAAAAAGCCATTTGTACAGTTTTCTTGGTAGCGGGATCACTCAGTAGTGTGCTTGGGGCAAAATTAATGTAGTATTTTATATTTGGATCGAGGATGCAGATCATACAGTATGTATTACATAAAGAGAAGAGTCCCTGTGGAATTACTTAGGTGGCTATTTTGAAGATCTTAGCTTGCAGTAACTATGTTCCTAAATACATAACCATCTGTGATAACCTCACCTTATGTGTTGCCCTTATTGCTTATTATGGGAAGAGACTCCTCCTTCAGGAAGAATATTTCCTTCTCCTTGATGGTTTTTTTAGGTTATTCTTTGAAAAAACATCAACCCCCTCCCCCGCCCAACCTTGTGGTTTTTCCCTCTGTAAACTCTTGTTGAAATAAAGGAAGAGGGCTGTCAAGAGGTGGGACTTTTAGTAAAGATCAAGAGGTTTCATGGAGAGGCCTTGGTTTCTGGCTGTGGTGTTGTTTGAAAGTGGAACAAGGTCAGCTTTTGAATGTTATGAATTCTGATATTTAAAAAAAACATATGCTACTTTTTGTTTTTGTTCATAACAATGCTGTGCATTTTTCTCTGGCATGTAGCAGGTTAAGAACTTAAAATCATATCAGTCTGGAATGTTTCTCTTTTGGGGATGGGAAGAAGTTGGCTTTGAGTTGTCTGGTTTTTATGGCACAAAGGAATGTAAGCCCTGATTTAGAAACTAAGTTAAAAGTGTTAGCTTGTCGAGAACCAGCAAAATATTTGTGGGCTGTAGGAGTTATTAACCAATTTCTGACAAATGGTTAACAGACATGCAAACAAGGGAAATGCTTATCTTATGAAATTATTCTGACTAGTGTAAACAGGGCGGGCTGAAAGCGGTGCAAACTTTTCCAGGCTTGGCCCATGTTATCGGATGCCATAGGAAGTGTTTTTGCAACATCTTGTTTCACCTCTGTACTGCCTCAATCAGCTTTTTGAGCAGCAGAGAGCGGTACACACTGATCTCACTTCCTCTCTTGTTACTACATAAAAATTATTAGCTTATTAGATCAGCTGTTCTTTTCCCTTCCTGAGGTTTATATGCATTCTTCCCAGGTTTGATTATTCAGCAGAATTCTTCTGATAGTGAAAAGGATCTGATGGGAAATAACACATTCAGCTTCCCAAAAAACTTGTGCTTTCTTATCCAAAGGAAGTGTTGTGGAGGGTCATAAATCCAGCTTTTTTGGGGGAGGGGATTTCTATCAGTGGAAGTGAACCTTGAACTGTTTCTTTAACTCTAGAACCACTTTTTCTCCTGACCAGGCTTTGAAATTTACCAGATTTCTCCTGTAAATAATTTTTGCTGAGGGACATATTCAATCTCTAATTTCTCTCCTCAGTGTCTTAGTATCTGTATTTGGGGAAGTGGTCAGTGCAAAAAAATCCAAATCAAAGGATATCTGACAAAATGATTAATATTTTATTGAATTCCTCCAACACTGGAGAGCAATCCACTTCCCAAGATAATTGGTTCCATTGTCATACTGCTCAAGTAGTAAGGAAGTTTTTCCTGATAGTCACCTGATATTTGCCTTCCTGTAACTTGAGCCCACTGTTGCTTGAAAAGATACTTTTACAATCTTTCAAGTACTGTATATAAACAATGCTGTTTTATTTCCCCTCAGTCTAGTGTCAAAAGTGCCCAAAGCACTTGTTAATACTGTATATGCTGAATAGACTAACATAGCTAGCTCTTTGAGAATTACCTTCCCAGATATACTGCTTTCTTATATAATCTTCAGAATGTAGGAAAGACTACTAATTTCCAGATTTGGAAGTGTTACTCCAATTATTGTTTGCATAACTAAGTCGCAAACCACCCAGAAATGAATTTAGCACTAGAGGGTGGTCTATAAATTCAAAAAATAAAACAACAACAAGCATCTCAATTTCCTCACTTTCTTTCCTGATACTTTGCTGTTTCATCTCTGTAGTCCAGGTAGCCTTTGCATTTATGTGATGCATGCATTTTAATGTAATCTCTACTACCTGAGTACTGATATAACCCATTCTGGGCTTTCAGAGCATTTTGCGTACATGTTCTTAGTGTGAACATTCCAAGAGCCCTTTAAGTTACAGTGGTACCTTGTATAAAGGAATTAATTTGTTCCAAATGAAATTCTGTTAAGCAAATTTTCCTTTATACAAATTTCCCATAGGAATATATTCAAAACAGAGTAATCCCTTATCACGACCATTTTTATGTTGTATGGATTCGCCCCATAGACGATTCTGAAGCAAATTTCCCCTATCTCTGGATTTTTTTATGTTGTACAGATTTTGTGTTATACAAATCATTTGTTATACAAGGTTCCACTGTACATTTATTTTATGCTCCACCACATGATATAGTTAAGTAGAGTTTAAAAGTCCAAACATAACCAAAGAGCATATTCATAAGCAGTAGAACTGGATCTTGTATAGAAAGGAGAGAGGGGGGGTTCCTGATTTTCCAGGATGGTGACACATAGAGAGATTTCCTCTAGGCAGTGGCATAGTGCCTCCCCTTCACTGGCATCAGGCAGGAGTTTAGCTGAAGGGTCCTTGATCCTAAACTTAACCCCTTACCTACTGTGTGACTAAGCTCCCCTGTGCATTGTAATGCTCACATTCTCTCCAAAACACAACTTCTTATATCCTTGTTTCAGAGCTAAGTTGGATTCAGATCAGTTCAGTGCAAGCAGGCGCAGTTTTGATTAGAAGCTAGTTTAACTCCTACAGTTGTTCCATACAGGTGCAGTGGGAAATGCCTGCTATAACACCACAGTTGATTGGTGTCGTTTTATTAGTTCTGAAAAATGCGTCACAAAAGGTGGGGCAGAGGAACTGTTGCTGTGGCCGTGGCCAATGAGGAATGTAGTCATTATTCGGGTGCCCATGCTTTTAAAAAGCTTTCTGGGATGACAGTTGTCCCCTGCCCTTTTGCGGTTCACATACTGCGGTCCCGGTATATCGCAGGTCCGCAGTATACGAAAAAAGGCCCCCTAGGGTAAGGAGAAAAGGCCTTCCCAGGCCCACTGGAGGCCCCAAAAGTGCTTCCCTGCAAACCGGAAGTAACTTCCGGTAAACCAGAAGTGACCTCCAGATCACTAGAAAGCACTTTTGGGGCTTCTGGGGGACTGGAAAGCCCCTTGCAGGCCCGTTTGGGGCAGCACCATGGGGTTGCACTCCCCCTGCCCGGGGAGTTGCTGCCCGGGCCCAATTCAAAGTACTAATGTTTCCATATAAAGCCCTGAATGGCTTAGGACCTGGTTACCTAAAGGACTGCTTTCTTCCATATGAGCCTGCTCATACCCTACGATCAGGCCAGGAGACCCTGATGAAGGTCCCATCAAAGAGGTGAGGGGAATGGCCTGTCAAAACAGGCCCTTTTCGGTCATTGCCCCTCAACTTTGGAATGCCCTCCCAAATGAGACCTGCCTGGCGCCGACACTTTTGTGCCTGCTGTGACCTTCTCTACCAAATTAGGAAAAGAAGACAGACAACTCCCAGTAGGTGCAGCAATGCATTTGAATTTGAGGGTTGTACATCCATACAAAAGAATTAGTTCTCTAATTCTTTACAAATTTCCTGTACAGACCTTTTTCCAAATGCTTCTGGAATTTTGAGTAAAATGTAAAGTATTTCACTTATTCCAAAAGAAAAAAGGTATATTTTATTGTTTTAATTTCACAAAATTTGACAAAAGTGGCTTATTCCTTTTTTCCTCGACTTTCATCCCTGTGCCTAGACTTCAGTTGCATCCAGAACAGATGTAATTAATTTGGATTATTGCAATGTCCTTTAAAGGAGGCTTTCCTTGCATGATTGTCACTGTGCCTATAGAGAAGTTCCTATGCTTATTTTCAGGCTTGACATTTGAGTAAGAACACAGAATCCATGGCACCTCCTCTTGTACTCTCTGAATTTCTAATTGTGTGAGTAAACAGTGATGGGCGGTGCACGGGCAATATGCTCCTGAATAGTAACATTCAAGTATGATTCTGTAAGCAGTGCCTGAACTGGTCTATGGTTACTAACAGATTTTCAGTCTGAGGTAGACTTTCATATATAACAGGGCTGTCCAACTTTGAACTGCATGCGTGCTCCCTTCCAAAGAGTGTGCATGCCCATGCCACGTGCACACTCCTAACCACTCCTCTACCCTGCCAGGCCCCCAAGGTCTCCAGCATTGTCAGCAGCACCACGCATGCTCCTTCACCCCCCCACTCCCAAGGTCCCCAGCACTGGCGGCAGCGGCGCACACTCCTTGCCGCTCCTCCATCCCTGCCACCCACTCCACGGGGTTCTTAGTGCTGGTGGTGGCAGCACACGCTCCACGCCGCTCCTCTACCCCACCCGCCCACCAAGGTCCCCAGTGCTGGGGGTGGCACGTGTGTGCTTCACGCTGCTCCTCCGTCCCTGCCTCCCGCACCCCAATGTAACCCAGCAAAAAAGAAATTATCTCCCCCCCCCCGATATAGTGGTGGACGGGAGGTGGTCAGAGACCTGGTGGGCCACTTTGGAGGGCCCTGCGGGCTGCCAGTCGCCCGCTGTCGACACGTTGAACAGGCCTGATCTATAAAGACAACATGCATATATAAATCTACCTGAGATGGAAAATCTTGTATGCATTAGCTACGGGCGTTACAAAAGAAACCAGTTGTGGTGCATCTTGAGATGCCACTTTCACCCTAATCCACTTGCTACCATCCCTTTCATGCCGACTCTTTGTACACTCCCTAAGCAGGGTCGGCCCTGGTTAGTACTTGGATGGGAGACCACCAGGGAATACCAGATGCTGTAGGCGCCTGGAGTAGGAACTGGCAAACCCCTCCAGTATTCCTGCCAAGAAAACTCCATGGACGTGGAGTCACGAAGGGACGGTCATGACTGTAATGACACAACACACACACACAATGCTCTGACCACTTCTGTTTTCTGATGACTGAGCCAGCTGACGAATGACTGGGTAAGGTGATTCAGGGGATCTTGCTTTATGAACTGTGGGACTCAGCCAGTTGTGGGGGCTCTTCCCCTCAACCTAATTCCCTCCACAAATATTGAACGGTGTCGCCTGAACTGGCCACACCATCTGGGGTTTTGTGGGAAATGAAGTCCAGCTCATTTGGTTGCAACCAGCTTATGGGGAAGTTGCTCTCTCCCCCCCCCTCCACCAACCAAGAACTGGTCAATCCCGTTTTGGTGGCATTTGGGCTGTGAGCTATTTCTGTTTGTTGTACACCCAGAAATGCTCATGATCCCTAATCTAAACCATTCCCCTCTTAAGTCCCTCCCAGTGTGATTACAAAGCGTACCAGTGACCTTGGGTAAGTTCTGAGTTGTATTAAAAATGTTTGCAACATTTTCCCTGCCTTACCCAATAGCAACTAAGTAATGTTGTGCTTATTTTAAAAGTCTTCCTCTTCAGTTGTGTCCATAGATTTCGGTATCCTTTCTAGATTTTCTCTCTCTATACCAGTGAGGAAATTCCCAGCCACATGCCTTGCTATCTAGTTCTATCTTTGACACTAGGGATGCATTCCACCTCCCCCACACTCATAATTCAGACATTTTCATTTTGCATAAATGTGATTGTGCAGTGTATTTAGTTAATTGTGCATTAAATTGAAACAAGAGTGAATAGGTGCTACATTCACCCATCCTTGGGCCACAGATGTTGAACTGCTTCAATGTATTATTACTTATCTGTAGAAGTACTGAAACAACTGTTAGCATTCCCCCACATGTAGTTTTCTCCCGCTTGACTTACAGATATATGAGCCTTGCAGAATTGGTTTCAGTGCAGCATTCTGGTGCTGCTCAATTCCTCTTCCTTACCCAGAAGGGCAGCAGATATCAAAGACTACCCATCCCAACAACAGGCAAAAGGCATTGCCTGTGTTTACTCCCAGCAAACTCAGCTGTACGTGCCCTCAGATACTATGAGATTGCAAGATGCTCAATGGACACCAAAATCAAGGGAACTATCGGTAGCCTGCCAAGGGCCATTTAATCAGAGCCAGCCCATGCTTTATCTGGCTAGTAGTCTCTTTCTGTCCAAAGAAACCTCAGGTGTGAATAACTTATGGTGAAATCAGCTCGGAATATCATTGCTGTTTGTGCTACCTGCCATGTGTGTGTGTGTGTGTGTGTGTGTGTGTGTGTGTGTGTGTGTGTGTGTGTGTGTGTGTGTGTGTGTGTGTGTGTGTGTGTGTGTGTGTGTACAGAGAGAGAGAGAGAGAGAGAGAGAGAGAGACTGTTCCAATCCAGCCATGAAGCTGAACCTTTAGTAGGGAACCTGATGCACTCTGTTTAACCTACCTCACAAGATTGTTGTGGTCAAAAATGAGGAGATGCAAGAAGCACATGGATTGCCTTCTTCTCCCTGGAGGAAGGCAGGTAGTACACAGAACAAACAGATGTTGCCCGTGAGCTCTTTAATGAGGGATTGAGACCAATTCTTCCATACAGCACTCATAAATCTCAGTGGCACATCCTGTGAACAACTAGTGGAGGGACAGAGTGTCCAATAAAGGTGAGGTAGTTTGCATTGAACAAGCTCTCTGGGTGATTTCGAGCCAGCTTGTCAGCCAACCTTACAGGGCTGTTAGGAAGGTGAAATGAGGCAGAACCTCAACTGCTAGTTGGATGGGCAGGATAAGAGACTAATTCTGAGTAGTGGCAGAGCAAAGCAGCTGCTGCCACAGCACAAGGTGGTCATTGGTAGAGGCCCTGTAAGGTTAGTGGCACCTGCCATAGGTTGCTGCTAGGCCAGGGCAGTATATAAATGCATGTACAATAGAATAGTTTCAGATTAGACTTTTCTCCCCTTGTGCCTGTTCTCTGCTGTTTAGAGGTGGCTAGCTAAGCTTGCCTTTTTGGACAGGTTTCTCTGTTGCATGAGAATGGACTGTGCGGTACTTTGGTTATCTATTCATTATTCAATGCAACCAGCATATTTAGTTTTGCTAGCACCCCGTTCAGAGACTTGTGCAATGCAAGTGTTGACATTGACATTGTTGAGATTGAATGCCATAGACACTGTCACTATGTGAAACAGAGAAGGTTCTTTAAAATTTTTCAACAAATGGCGATGGAGTTATGGTTATGATATATTGCAGCTATCGACTGAATTTTGTTTTTGCAAGCCCTTTGGAACACTAAGTGTTGTGGGAAATGGACTAAATCTATTTGCCAGGTTCTCGACAGGACTTGCTGAGTCTTTTGGCCAACTCTTCTCTTGCAGTGCCAAGGAGATACTTGGAAGTTTGTGGAGCCCCTGATGGTTGCATGCAGCGTGACAGCCTGGCACCAAAACTTCCATGCAGGTTGACCTGTTTTCCAGCAGGAGCATAAATAGTTAATGGGTCTGCAGTTTGGCTTCTGTTTTGCTAAGTCAGCTGAAAGTGACTCACTTGGGGTGGAGGTGGGGAGGTGGCAGGCAGGGCCTTTGTGAGGAAGGACTTTACCTTGTGCGGGGGAGGAAGAGTGCAAAATGAGTATTGTCACTGAGGTTAGAGAGAACTTCCGTAATGAACCAAAGGAAACAGCTTTTGTTTAGAGTAATTTGGGAATTGAAAGGTGAGTGAAAGGAGAAGAAATGCAGGAAGTCAAAATATTGGTTTCATTTGTTTTAAGTATACAAATACTTAAAGACCAAACCAATACCGTACTAAAAGATAGTAAAAAAAAAACACAACCACACATTCAAAGCAGTAAGGCACAAGTGTCCATTTTAAATTGCTCTTCATGTAGGCAGTCACCAAGGGAACCCCCCCCCCCAAAAAAGAGGAAAGTCTGTGTCTGCTTGTGGAAGGACAGCAAAAATGGAGCCACCTTGGCCTCTTGTGGGAGGGAGTTCCAAAGTCTGTGGGAGCAGCCACAAAGAAGGCCCTTTCCTGCGTCCTCCTCAAACACGCCGGGGAAGATGTTGGGACTGAGAGAAAGGCCTCTCCTGATGATCTTAATACCCAAGTACGCTCATAATGAGAGACACGGTGCTTGAAGCATGAGCGCAAGCCCTTGTGGAAAGACAAAATTATAATCCCATTTTGTAATTATTAGATGGCATCATGTTGATGTGTAGAAGCTTTTCTCCTTCTCGTAATGTAAGACCCAGAGAGTCACCCACTTGCATGTCGGGAAACTCAAGGCAAATAAGAAGACTTTCACATAGCAGCAGAATTCACTCCTACAGGATGTAAGCCAGTGCCAGCGTCAACCCCTTTTGCAAATTTCGTTCGATAAATTCTTGGAGGTGAAGGGCATCAACGCCTAACATTCGAGATAGTTATGCGTCACTTTCCATATTGCAGGCAGGGTACTTTTGTGTGTCAACTGCTAGTTACTATGGGTGGAAGAAGGTTATTGTGTTCACATACTGGACGTGAATAAGAATAAAAGCACATGCATTTAAAGACAATAATTGTTTCGTGATCAAAATGAAGCTCCCAGTTTAGGTCAAGCAAGATGTTTAAAATCAGTCTTATAAATAAATCAATTTTATAGTTAAATAAATTGTCCAGGAGAATCAAATTCCCTGCTTTGGCCTCTGCGGCCACATACTTAAATCACTGTGCTATCCAGCAGCTCAAGTAAGGGTTATTCCTTCTACACAGACTTGGTTAAACCCGACAATCAGATGTTCTTATCTACATGTCCATCCACCGATATATTGTTCATTGAAGATAGGACTTAATTAAAAAGAGGGCCTTTGCAGTAAAAGCAACTCAAATGTCGAACAGCCGAAGGTAGCGTGGTGGCGGCGATGTCTGACATGTTTTAACTGAGAGAACATAGCACACCAAACATAGTTATAGAAGGAAGAACTGTCAGGACCGTTGACATTGCAATTTCAGGGGATGCCAGAGTTGACAACAATACAGTATGAAGAAATTTCACGCAATATTATAAACAGTTGCAGATCTCAGAAGCAATACCACCAGAGCTAAACAAACAAACAAACAAAAACCCTTAGCCTTATTAAGAACAGTATACATACTGCACTGATATTTTGTTTTGAAACATTGGTTTTTGATGAAATTTGTATTAGTTATATAATACCTGCCAATGTTTTAACAGTGTTGATTGACTGTGCCAGTATTTTTCGAAGAATAAAGATAATGAAGAAGGTATTTAACAGATATTTATTTTTTTGCTACAACTTGTCACTGTTATGGAATAGCAGTCAATGTTTTTATAATTTTGACTGACTTGCTTGATATTTTTGAATAATAATAAAATTATATGGTAGGAACGAGTCGGGCTTCCTCAATTCTGTGATTTTATATCCACTTTTGGCAGGTTTTAACAAATTGTACAGTGTTGGGGAATGTTTGATTATCTTGGAATCAGTTTTTTTAAAAAACAATAATGGGCATCTTTTATTTACACTTGCACAGCTGTAAAACACAACCTCAAAAACCGACCTTGGGCTGGTCTCTTCTTTGCATGGACCACGTCGTGCTGTGGTCGTTGTCTCCTTAAATGGGAACCATTCTGGATGGGAAGGGAAATGTGTTCTTTAGAGACTTTCTCAAGATGCTCCTTTATTGTCTTTCCAGTTGTTCTTATTGGTGACTCTGGAGTTGGTAAAAGCAACCTGCTCTCCCGCTTCACTCGCAATGAGTTCAACCTGGAAAGCAAAAGCACCATTGGGGTGGAGTTTGCAACGCGAAGCATCCAAGTGGACGGCAAGACCATCAAGGCTCAGATATGGGACACGGCGGGGCAAGAGCGATACCGTGCCATCACATCAGCGTAAGTGCTGCTGTCTGAGGATCTCTTGTTTGCACAGTTCATGGATCTTCTAGTGGGACCTTGGCCCTTTTTTTCATATGATACCGGTAATTCTACTGGGCATCAGATTAACTAGGATCACCTGAAAGGACATTCTTGGGTATTGGCTAGGTCCAAAATAAGGTTAGTTGTTGGGAGTTTTTCAAGCAGTTGTGAAATGCTGTTCTCCCAGAGACTTGAAAAACGCAGCATTGTCACTTTGTAAGAGGTTTTGAGACTTCTCCGTTTAGAGGTAAGCCTGAAGTGGTCAGATGAAATAGTCCCCCCCCCGGCTTTATAAAAGGGCCAGCTGTCTCAGAGTTCTTGGTGTCATGGCACCAAAATGAGACCTTTAATTCTGTGTCGTTTCTCCCGAAGCCAGCTAAAACTTAGGCAGCAGAATCTCTGCTGTTGGGCTGATCCTGGTTCCACAGTAATGTGCAGTTGATCAGAGATGTGGTCCTTTCTTTGCCCACTGCCCGCGTGACCCCTCAGTGCAGGGACTGGGGGGAGGGAACCACCTCTTCTGTTACCCAAACTGTGCCTGCCGGATGCCGGGCGTCTGCCCACAGGGGATGTCTTTTTGTGCCCACAGCTATTACCGAGGAGCTGTAGGAGCCTTACTGGTTTATGACATTGCAAAGCACCTCACCTACGAGAATGTGGAGCGGTGGCTGAAGGAATTGCGGGACCACGCGGACAGCAACATTGTCATTATGCTGGTGGGGAACAAGAGCGACTTGCGTCACCTGCGCGCCGTTCCAACAGATGAAGCCCGAGCATTTGCAGGTAACCAGGGAAGGGGGTGGGCAGGCAAGGTTTGTGCTGCAGATTTTATTCCCCCTCAGTGTATGGTTGATTTTCTGATCTGGCAACCCATTGGTTGAGTTGACAATTACACGAGAGGTCTTCTTGAAGGACAGTGCACCAATTGGGCAGGAGGAGCCATGGCCCTTGTGGCGACTAGTGGAAATTTGCTTTAGCAAAGCAAAGCAAAGTGTTCTGCTTATATACCGTCCCATACTAATACAAGTAGTCTCTGGGCGGTTTACAATTTTTTAATTACAGAGTGCAGGCTACACATTGCCCCCCCAGCAAGCTGGGTACTCATTTTACTGACCTAGGAAGGATAGAAGGCTGTGTGAACCTTGAGCCTGCTACTGGGGATTGAACCCAGGTCGTGAGCACAGTTTTACCTGCAGTACAGGCATTTAACCACTGCGCCACGAGGCTTTACTGAGTAAGTTGGCAAATGAAATCAGAACCAGGATATCCTCTGCCTTTTTTTTGGCAGCTCTGCCAACTAAGCCCCTGGGTTGTTGAGTTGTGTTGTGTTGTGTTGAGTTGTGTTGTGTTGAGTTGAGTTGAGTTGATGGGCTTCAACATTGTCCATCCTAGCTTCGTTTTGACATACTGCAGCCAAACCTGATTTTTCTGCTTTGGAGCTTACTTGCCTCTGTACCTTTTGCAGATTTATCTAGAGTGCTTTCCCTCCCCAATTGTGCCAATATCATGAGCGCAGGCTTTACTTCCAGAAAATCTTGGGTCCAGGCCTTGGTACATTTAGTAGAATTGGAATTCAGCACAATCTACTATGGTTGGCTGCCCAGATTCCTGATCTGGTAAAAGCAAAAACAAAGTCATTTTACTGACCTCGGAAGGATAGACGTCTGAGTCAACCACGAGCCTGCTGCCTGGGATTGAACTCAGTTGTTTGTTTCTGGAATCATTTCGCCCTGAATGATGTGCTGTATGTTCATTGGGAGGCATATATTATGCTGTTGCAGGCATACACACTATAGAAACAGCAAGGACTTTTTTAATTAAATAAGAGTCTGAGCAGCCCCAGACCACTCCCTGAAGGTCAAGAGCAATTAAAATGTGCAGCCATCTGTTGTCACTGGCCTGTTCATAAATCTGAAAGGCTTTCGCCAAGTTTATTCCACCCTGGAATGTCGACCAGGCTTCTTGGCACTAATTGTGATTAAAAATACTTGATTTATGGCATTTGCAGTCAACAAAGGGCTTGTGCCTACAGCTGGGGGTGGGGTGGAGGAGGATGGGAATGGTATCATTTCTTGTCTTCAGTCTGAGAGGAATGTGACGCACACACATATACCGTCCCTCTTTCCTTGCATTAAATATGCAATTTGATGAGGTTTGCAAGGTTTCCTCTTCTTTGGTCATGTGACATCTTGCTAATCACTTAAGGAAGAAAGAACAAAAGGATCTACAGCAGAAAACCTTGAATCTCTGCCAGTTTTCTTCTCCCTTTTCACCCCTGACTTTTTAAAGCTTTCTTTTCCACGTGATGGGAAAGGCTCTTCCTACAAGGGAACAAAAATTCAAGCATAGTTTCCAAAGCAAGGGAGGTGATAGTACCACTCTATTCTGCTCTGGTCAGACCCCACCTGGAGTACTGTGTCCAGTTCTGCGCTCCTCAATTTTAAAAGGATGTTGCAGCCTTGAACGGGTCCAGAGGAGGGTGACCAGGATGGTTAAAGGTCTGGAACATATATCTTATGAGAAGCGGCTTAGGGATCTGGAAATGTTTAGTCTTACAAAGAGAAGGCTGAGAGGGGATATGATAGCCATGTTTAAATATTTGAAAGGATGTCATATCGAAGAGGGGGCAGGCTTGTTTTCCATGGCTTCAGAGAACTAGGACTCGCGGCAATGGTTTCAAACTACAGGAAAAGAGATTCACTTTGAACATTAGGAAGAACTTTAGCAGTGGGATATGCTGCTACAAAAGGTGGTGGAGTCTCCTTCTTTGGAGTTTTTTAAGCAGAGGCTGGATGGCCATGGCCATCTGTCGGGAGTACTTAGATCGGGGTTCCTGCATGGCCCTTGAGGTCTCCTCCAACTCTGTATGAGTCTATGATTCTATGCCTCTAAAATGATTTATTCTTACTAGGATAAAGCGGCCTGCATTGTACTCTGTAAACCTCTGGAAAAGGGTCAGGCAGGAGTTTGGTGCTGCTGTTTAGTGAGGTGAGGGTCAACTGCTGGAGATCTTAGTGGTTTAGGTCTCTGCCTGCAGATTCCCATGTTGGGAGCTCAGTCCCTTCCAGCTCGTGAGACCCTTCCAGCTCTGCAGTTGAAAGGTTACTATTGTTGAAGCGCCTTGCAGGCTTTTTGTAGGATAGCAATGCAATAGAAGTATGTAGGCAGTAACGGGTGGCAGGGTAGTTATTCTCCGGAGAAGTTTATATAGGGATATCAGGACAATATGAAGCATGACTGAAAGTAGGCTTGAAGGAAAAGGCCACTTTGGGCGCAGTGTGCGGTCTTGTCCTAAAGACACACAGAACAACATTTGGCACCAGTTTTCCTGCTTTTCTGGCTGCAGAGGGAAATTGTGCAAGTGCCAGAGGGGCAGAGGGGCCTTGGGCAGCCTCTTACTCAGGCCACCTTCCTGGGTCTGTAGGTGCTCGGGGAGGCTCCCTTCCCACCAGCTGCAACACCTCTGACAGGCTTCTCTCGTTTTCCTGCAGAAAAGAACGGCCTGTCATTTATTGAGACCTCTGCTTTGGACTCGACAAATGTGGAAGCGGCTTTCCAGACGATTCTGACAGGTGAGATGGCCCTCTGGGAAGGAACTCTTTCTTCATGGCAGACTTTGCATGCTCGGGACTCTCTTGCCCTGCTCTCAGCTTCTCCGGGCGGGTGCTTTGCCACTGGAGGAGAAAGGAGGCCAAACTAGAACGCTGGCCCTTTGGGCCTTGTCCAACAGAGCAGTTCTTATGCATGTAAGTTAAGAAGGCTTGTTTAGGTCCCATGTCTTATTCCAAGACACATACATTGGCCTTGGTAGGGCTGCACCCTACCAGCAGCTTCTGGAGGGCAGGGGAGAATTTGGGGATGTCTTCACTGTGGTCCTTGGTGCTACAGAGTTTCAGTGATAAAGAGAGAAACTTGCAGAGCCATTGGGCATCATGTCACCAGTGGGCTCCTCCCGAGTCCCCTCTTTCTGTTGCTTCATGTTAGTTTTCTCCCATTTTTCCAAACTTTTGGGCTTAGTGTGATTCCTAATGTTTCCCAAGAGTCTCTCCCCCACCCCACCCAACGTGCCCATTCCATCATATAGGAATGCCTCTGGCTGAGTCTTTCATGCAATTTGATGTTGGTTCTCCTTTGGAGAGAATCTTCTTCTGTCTTCCCTCCTGAACATGATGTGCCTATGTGTTGCTTAAGACCTCTTGCGCAGCCTCATTCTCCTTTGGCCAGTAGGAGAAATTAAACCAGACGTAGGTTTACAAAGGATTGTGGAGCCTCAGAGAAACACTGGTGCCTCGAAGTCAACCTGTTGTTCTATTCGCCCCAAAGCCTTGTACATGGATTACTATGGCTGTCTAAGGAAGGACCGTTTCTGTGTCCTAGCCAGAGATGCCAGGGAGTGAGGCTGTGGGACCCTTGGCATGCAAAGTACCTGCATTACTGCTTAGAGCTGGCAATCCTTCTATCTCTGGAAAAGCCTGGGTGAACTAGGCAAAGCAAACACTTGCTAATTTGTGTCATGTAGAATTCAGCGACTTGAGTGAACTTATTTTTGCATAGTAGCTCTGCCAGAAGATAGCATTTGATGTCATAATTCCTGTATCACTCTTACTATTGTGGTTAACGAGACACCACTCGTGGTCACATTTACTGATTTATAGTTGAGAGTGAAGAGTAGCACAGAGCCACTTATATTTGTGTTCCATAAATCTTTTGCCGTTCAGTACAAAAGCTACCCTGTATGGATTACCCACTAAGTTAGTGGTGGCGAACTTTCAGCGCTCCAGATGTTTTAGACCACTACTCCCAGAATTCCGAGCCTAGATTGCCAATGACCAAAGGACTGTGGGAGTTGTGGTCCAAAACATCTGCAGTGCCGAAGGTTTGTCGCTGCTGCATTAAGTGATGTATCATTTCACTTCAACAGCCTTGGCCTTCCAAAGTGTGGAAATGAAGGTGTTTCCCCCCACACACATACACACCAATTGCTGTTGGAGAAATAGCAGTCTTCAGGAAGATTGTTGAGGTGGGGGGGTTCAGTCCTCCCAAATTCTCCCCTTCACTTCTCCATCACTGATCATGTTTAGTGTGGGAAAAGCTGGCTGTTCCTCCAAGCTTGCAACAGCCATGTTCATTGTATCCACTAGTTGGAGATGAGGTTTTACTGTGGTTTCTCCCTTGAGCATTCCTAATCCTGAGAGGACATGGATGTGTGAATTCACATGTATCCTTGTCCTGCTTTCCACCAGCTCCACCTGTTTCTTCAGTCCTTGAGGAGTGTGTGTGGCCACAGGCGCTTGTAAGCACTACAAGTAGGCTGCTCATTTCACACTTTTTGTGGAGCTCCTGTCTGTAAAAAGTTCGCCTTGCTCAGATCAAGGTTCACCTGGTCCATTATCTTCCCAAGACTGGTGGGTGATTCAGAGGAAGTCACAGCAGACGTGTTCCTTGGGCATCATGGCCACACCTCTGATGAGCAGCATAAGGATGTGAGGAAATGTATGTGAGTAAAGGAAAGCAATTTAATAACTTTTATGGAATGGAGAGGTAGCATTTTTCATTTCCCTAGCCCATTTAACCATAACATTAAACCAAACCATGATATAACATCCATCCTCTACAAAATGGAAGACCCACTTCTGTGCCAAGAAAAATCTGGAAATAAGTTGATTTGGTCGCAACTGGCACACAAGTTAGCCCAGCTTCTAAAAAATAGGAGTTTCTGGTTGTTCTGAAATGGGGAGCAGGAAGAAAGATGACATTTGAGCCCAGAATTCATCCAGGATGCAGAGAGATACCAGTCAGTGATAATGGAAATTTTCCTCTGCTTTCAGAGATTTACCGCATTGTGTCTCAGAAGCAGATGTCAGACAGACGTGAGAACGACATGTCTCCAAGCAACAACGTGGTCCCGATCCATGTCCCCCCGACTACGGAAAATAAACCAAAGATGCAGTGCTGTCAAAATATATAAACCAATTTCATTCCTCAAAAGCTGTGTATATTTCCCCCAGGTTCAAAATGGAGATAGATCTTGAATTCACATTTTCTCATCCTTGGTTCTACCTGTTATGGCCTTTTCTGTTCTCTTCTATCTGTTTTGGTCTTCTCTCTGGATTTCTCCATATCTTTTAACTCCTTCCCCTCAACCTTTAATTTCAGTATTATGAATCATCCATTGTTTGCATGTGGCTGCAGCATTATCAGAATGCTAGTCCAGGCAGGGCAATTTTTAAAAAAAACCTTGCGACTGATATCCACTTGAAGCATGTTGGTTCCTTTCAACAGATGACTAAGTTAAGTTGCAGTAATCTTTACAGTTCAGACAGTCGTCCTGCAAGTATGAGCGTATGAGAGATCTCAGTCTTTTAACTATCCTTTCAACTTCAGTTAGTAGATGGTGCACATCTTGGAAAGGGCAATGTAAGGTTTAGGGTGGCCCTTGGTTTCCTCCAACACTCCCAATACCAGCAGGTTCTCGGGGCTACAATTATTTTTGGCTAATGCCCACAGAGTTTCCCAGGTATTTGCAGATATTAGTAAATGTAGTCATTTTGGGGTAATAGCATGGCTTAAAAAGGTTAGGAGTTGTAAGTGGCATTACTTGAAAAGCCAACCCCCATCCTACCCCAAGCCTGCTTGCTTCTTAGTTACATTCCCCAAATTGGTAGTAGTATCAGTGCTTGGAAGCACAGTTATACTTAGACTTTGATTCAAACACAGTAGTCACATTCACATCCTCAGATAAGCAAGTGGGTCATCACATGTTGGGGGATAGTTCTATACACATTAAATTGTGTTTGGGCCCAATGGGATGGTGAGGGGAGCCTTCTGTAGAATAAGAAGGAAGGCATGAGCCCATATACTTTGCTTGCTAGGATGGCTGGCAGGTTACTCATTGCTGCACCTTTGATGGCTCATTTTCTTGGTTGATGCCGTAGTGCTTGTTCAGCAGAAGAGGTGGTGGTGGGGAGAACTCTTGGGCATGTAGAAGGCCTGGAAGTGAGGATAATCACTCCTCACATTTCTTCCTAAACCAGTCCTTTTTATTTGAATCCCCTTCGAAACTGGTTTTAGCTCTCCTAAGTGCACTGACTACTCAAAGGCATGTTGGCTGCTTTGCAGACCTAGCCAAGAGGTCTGTTGTTTTTCTAGTTTTGGGCCAGTAGTACTTGAGCGGCTAGAAGGTCGTCCCGGTCTGTACATAGGAGCACAGCTCAACAGACTTAAGATGGCATGTGCTTTGAGGCTGTCTAGAGCGGAGGTATTTCTGGAAACTTTTCTCCTCTGCATTTTTGTAGCTTGCAGCAACAGTGGATTGTCCTCTCCTAAAGCACTGTTCAGGTGGGATGTTAGCACAGAACACACAACTCACTCTTTCTGTCTGTGGTATTTGGAAAGGTTGAATCCAAAAGAGAAAATAGCTCCCCCCCCACACCCTAAGCCTCCAGGCTTGGAGAGGAGAGGAGAGGAGGAGGGAGGAAGGAAGGAAGCTTTTCACAAGGATGCCTCAGGCCCAGGCTGTGTCCCTTTCCTTCCTGCAGCCTCCGAGAGGAGGGCACGCACAAAGTGCTGAGTCTCTCAGCCAGCCTGTTGGCCTTGCGGTGCTCATGACGTGTGAGGCACACAGAGGGCATTGCTGTAGTCCCTTCATCTTTGTTTCACACTCTCTGTAATGTTTATCTTTCAGATATTTTCTTTTTCAAATCTTTTTTTTTGTAAATTGCTTTGTACTGTCTGCATATTCTGTACCTTGAATATTTTTTAAGATTGATTTAAAACTATTCATTATTGGAATTCTAATAAAGAATTGCAGGGGACTGTTAAGCTGTTGTGAAGTGAACTTATTTCAAGTTTACACTGTTGTGGACATGACTTGACATTCATGAAGATGATTAAAATGTGCATTTCATAGAATTCAGAATACAGTAAATTATATGGCTCAATGCAAGATGCAGATCTCGGTCATTTGCTGCTCCACTTCATGGACTTTGTTGTGAAACTGTCTTGGTCGGAAGTTTGAATGTCTGTTCACACTGCAGTTTAGGGACGAGAGAAACTGAGTGATGGAGGCTTCAGGGAAGGGTGAGCGGTGAGTTTTTCCCTCTGAACCCTGAATGGTACATGCATATTCATATGCATGCATATGTATGTATGTATGTATGTACGTATGTATGTACGTATGAGTATATATTTATTTTTCACTATGTTGGAAGTTTGTGGGACATCCCCTTCAATAACCTAATACAGTGATACCTTGTATAAAGGAATTAATTCATTCCAAATGAAATTATGTTAAGGAAATTTTCCTTTATACAGATTCCCATAGGAATGCATTGAAAATGGAGTGATCCCATTTTTATGTTGTACGGATTCTCCCCATAGGCGATTATGTTAAGCAAATTTCCCCTATCTCCGGAATGTTTATGTTGTACAAATTTTACGTTATGCAAGCTGTTTGTTATACAAGGGTCCACTGTAGATGTGAGTGGGAGATGTTAAGCACCAAGGATGTGTAACAGGACAGAACACAAGGTATCACCAGGTAACAATAGGGGAGTGTGATAGTGGTGGTACACCCACCGAGGTCTTGTTCTGTGTCTAAAAAGTTTCAGGTCTTCAAGATATGCTCCTGGATTAGAGAGAGTTCACAAAACAGTTCAGTGTTATCAAGTGAATTCAACATAACGTTCCCCTCTCCAGAACTGGTGGGAATAGTAGTAATATTTGCAGACTTAACCTCTCCGTTAACAAGTTTGTCATGGATCAGGATGGGTCTGGGCTTACAAAGGACCGTGTTATAAAAATGCAGAGCTGACAGAAATTCAGTTTATTTTTTACAAGGTAGACCACGTTTGTGTGGCCAACAATTATTACAAATATGTCTTGCTTTAAAAAAAGTATTGCCATTACAATGTCTTGATCCCTTTTTAAAGGAATGCTATGTATATAATATTATGTATCATGTGTCTAGATTTTCTTTCTGCTTGATGCAGTACACATTTCTTCTTCACTGAATTTGGCTCTCCAGCTCCCCTAAAGCCAAAGGGTACTTGGCTTACTTGATGCCATCTGTATAGCAATAGAGCCTATGTAGGTTTTTTTTTTTTTTTTTTGGGGGAGGCTTGCACGATTTGTGGTGCTGCTAAAGGGAAAGCTCTGAATTCTTGCATTCTCTCACAAAAGGGGCAGAGCTGGGCACTGCCTGCATTTGTCATCAGACCTAAGCTGGCAAAGGTGGCAACTGTACCATTTCACACATGCAGGCTACAACCCAGAAGGTGATCACAGGTGCAGGGGCTAACTTCCAAGTGAGATATGAACCCAATCTGGAAGTGACCCTGTCTCAGTAAAAGCCTTCACAGAGGACTTTTCCCATCACTAGTTCTGAGGTAAGTTTTTTCCCCTATACATGTAATTAAAATATATATCCCTACTGGCCCTACAAAATAAGGTTCTGCTACTTATACTTTTGGATAAGGCTTTCCCGGAAAGTAAAACGGCTATTGCTGATTGGTCATTTTCCCCCATGCACACATGCAGCATTCCTGTAAATAATCGCATTTCCTCCTGTGCTGTGGAAAAATCGTGCTTGCCTCGAATCTTCCTGGGGAACCTTGGAAGGATGCAGCAGCAGTCTCTACCCAGCTGCCTGCAAGCCCACATCTAAAGGGCTTTGAGACAGTCTTGCCTCTAGGGAGGTCCCTTCTTCTCTGTGGGCCACTCAGTTTCTTTTGCTCTCTTGTGATACACTTTGCTCTCTTGTGATGCAAATGAACGTCGAGCAGCAGGATGATCTAAGACTGGAATCTCCAATATGGCATCCTCCAGATATGATGGAGAAGAACTCCTCATTGCCAGGTGGCATGGTCACTGGGAGATCTAGTCCAGTATAACTGGAAGGCCGCAGACGGGTAAGGGCTAGGCTAACGGATGAGATCTTTGAGTTCAAGGACTCCACCCCTCCACAGCCAATCTAACCCGAGGGCAGTTGAGTAAGGTCTAAGTAAAAATGCACAGGGCTGAAACAAGCCCCGGGCAACTGGCCCTGAAAAAGGTTTCCCGTGGGAGGGTTTTTTCCAAGACAAGTGAAACCAGCTCCATGAGAGAAGGGTTGGTCTTCCCAGATTCACTCTTCATGAAAATCCCACAGGGGATGCTCAGTGTAATCTGAACATGATGGCTGTGCTGCTGGCTTCCATGTTGAAAGAGCTGGGAAGGGGGTTGGCTACCTCGGAGCCCAACACAGCAAGCTGTCCTTACAGGAGGACCTCATCTTTCCCCGTAGGCAATGGTGGGTTGGGCTGTTGGGAATTTTCTGGAGCGCTGCCCTCTTTTTGTCACATAATAAAGCACTGATGAAACTAAGCTCCAAAAAAGAGGGAACCTCCAAAAAGAAAGAACTGTGCCCCCCTCACCAGTGTGAGATTTAGCATTTGGGACTCTTGGATGCCTTGAGTTGGAGCCCTGGAGGTTCAACATCCACCAGTGAGGAAGTCGGAGAAGGTTGAACCATCCCTGCATCTCTTCCCCACCAGAGCAGGTGCCAGAGGGGAGATGGATGGAGGTCACAGGCCATTCCCTTCCTTAACAACACCCCCCCCCCAGGTCATGGCCGCTCCACCAGAGAAGCCCCTCAGTCTGCATGTGATACTTTACTGTCACCACCACCAGCCTTTGCCCTACTGGCAAATGGGGGCGGGGGTGTCTGCCTCTGGACTGATGTAGAATGAGTCTAGCTTTTGTTTCCATGCCTTCAGAAAAAGTGAAGCACAACTGTTCCCGGACAGGAATATTGCATCTTGGTTTGGCACTAGAAATAGGATGCCTCCTTATAACGTCTCCAAATGTGGGCCAGTCTTGCTCACTGAAGCCCGGGAGCTGTCCAGAAGCAGCAGCTCTCGCTGGTAGGCAGGAACCTCTCCAGGCCTGGCAGGACATCACCGGGAATGGACACGACACCTGTGTGTGCAACGGCTTTGCTTCTCTCCAAGCCTCCACTGAACATGACATGCTTGGTTACAAAGAGACCCAACCACACACCCATTCTCCCTATCACAGAGGGAGCTCGCCAACGGGGCCTTCCCTTTTACAGGAGTTTCCTACCATTTTTTCCTGATCAACGAGTCTCACGGTAGCTGTCATTGCCAGCAGGGGAATGTTCAAGGTGAGAGAGTGGGATGTGAGTATGACAGATTCCTAAGTGGTATCAAGGTACAAGAACATGTCTTATAAAAGGGGCCATTAGCCTAGTCATTTTCAGAATTTGGGCACTACCTTTCAGATCCTGTAAAGTGGTTGGAACGGTACCCACATTCTGTTACCTGTGCTTGATGTCCTTATTACCGTCCTCAGAGTCCATTGTTGTACCAATATTCTTGGCAAATTAGGGAGAGAAGCCTTGCTTTTGACCTCCTTTGCTTAGGAAATCCTTCTGGTCCACCTGTTTTAAATAACGCAAATTGTATTTTAGCATCTCATTTCATTTCCCTTTCTCCTGTGGCTCCCACTCCTGTGTTTTAAAGGGAGTTCAAGTTCAAAATTTCTGGAGGCCTAGTAATCCTTCACTGCGACACTTGCTGCCTTCCAGCCTGACTTGTGTTCACAGCTGCACATCACTGTGTGCACATCACACCACCGCCACTCCTTCGCTGTGTCTCTAAGTTCTACAAGGAATGCAACGTATAAGGAATAATATATGGAGCATTTACTTGTGCCATGGATGTTGTGCTTTCGCTCTGCCCAGCAAATATTCTTTTCATTTCTCAGGTGGCGGGAACAAAGCAAAGCAAAGCAAAGCAAACTGTGCTGCTTATACACCCATGTGCTTAAAGCACTTTCTATAGATTGTTTTTCAATTCATTTATTGCCGGCTACACAAGCTTTGCGGGGTTGCCTAAGCCCTTCTCTAATCTGCATCGGTACCCCAGATGGCAAGCCTGGGCATGGGCCAGCCAGGACAGGATCCCTGACTGGGTGCTTGGTTGAACTGCTTGACCCTATCTCTTGAAAATGGGTCAATGGAGCCTGGCTTTCAGGAAATGGACAAGGGAAGGGCAGAAGCCTTATTCGGCCAACCGGCCACTCTCCAGTTCTCTGCCATTCTGAGCAAGGATTGTTTTCTAAACTTCTGCAGACATTTGGAATGCATGCAGTCCTTTGAGATAACCAGTCTTTCGGGTCTTCAACCTCACACATTCCACGCACAATTTTAAGCAGCCGGTTGACATATAAAATGAGCACAGAGAAACATAAGGCAGCTCAATGGCACGACCTAGCTATGATGGAAGCAACTGCTGTCAATGTTCACGAGGAAAGCGTGTTTGCTCTGGCTTTGCCGAGGGATGCGTCCTTGAAGCTGCAAGAGGTTACACAACATATTCCAACGTCTTTCTAAGCATTGTCTTTAAGAAGTAAATGATCTCTTTCAAGCAGGTGGTAGTATAGTACATACGCAGCTATAAATGCTTGCAGCTAGGAAGTTTCGTGGCTGCCCCCCTCCCACCCCACCAAGGTAAAAAGCAAAATCAAGTCAAGAAAACACTTTGTCCAATGTTGTGGACTCAAGTCCAATGGCTTCCAGTTGTCTCTCCCCCCACCAACCCACCCACCCACGCACCCACCCACCCACTGCAGTTATACATACAGTTTTTTTTTCTTGTTTTCCTGTGGTCTGTATAAAACGGTCTTGTAAAATAAGACTTTCATGCAGAAGGAAGGTGGCCCCAAAGGAGTGTCCCTTTAGGTCTGTTGTGTGGGCTGTCTTGGGTCGTTGTTTCTTCTCTCTCCAGCATGTAGGAGAACAAAATAGAAAGGTCTGTCGTCTCCTTGTTCGTTGCATCCGAGAGCAGTGTTCACAGGGGGCGTTGTCATGGGGAAGGGGTGGGGAATGACACAGCCCTTTAAGACTGCTGGTCCCAAAGAGTCCCATGTGTTGGGCTGTGTCTTACGGGGAGAATGTCATAGTGACAGGGGATGTGACTGTTTCTGGGCAGGTCATATGGATTTTGGATGTAGCCAGCATTGCGGAGACGGGTCTCATGGACCACACTGATGGTGGGCTCTGCCAAGACAACAACAGGAACACATTTGAGGCACCTTCTCCAAGCAAGCATTTCTCAATTATTTAAAATATTTATACCCCACTTCCCTCTTTAAAAAGACCCAGAAACAAAAACCTGTAAAGATTTAAAGAGAAAGGCTGAGTCTGCCTGAACTATTGGTTCCAACACTTCTTAGTTGTTAATAATTGTGAGAATGGTTGTGGTGGAAACAAATCAAGGTTCCTTCACTTGGACACCAAGCTTGTGGTTCCGAGGAAACCCTGACACTCAAATGGGCTTCTCTTGCCAATGCAGACATACTTCCACTGCTCCATGAAGGCATGAAGCCTTGCAGCCAACAGGCAACTCAGTCACCTGTTGTTGTTTCTACTCTAACTTGAGTAGGAAAAGATATGTGTTCAACTTCTGCTGGACTGCTTTCTGATTGCAAACACTTATTTGGTCAATAAGGAAAAAGGATGCTGTCTTTCAAAATTGTTGCCATGTTTGCAATCTATCTTTCTTTAAAACAAAGATGCAAAAGCAGAAGAAAGAAACCTGAGTTGCCCCCTGGCAAGGTGTAGTGTTACGGCCCAAGGTGCCAACTGCTACAGAGATCTGCATCAGGAGCATTGACTTTCCCTCTCGTGTGCTGTTTACAGCCCTTTCACATTTTTAAGGCTGCCAATGTATCTTTAACATATAAGGAGGCATGCACAGCTTATCCCTAGATAAATCCGATGATGGTTTGCTCACATGCAGATCTGGTTTGGACTGCAGACATGTCTCATCTTCTTTAGCATCTGGCTTTATGATACCAGGGTGTGCAATGCCATTTCTGTAACCCTAACTCACGAGACTTTTTTATATCGAGACAGGTCACTCCTTTACTGAGCAAAAACAGTATAAAACTTGGCTCATGAAGGCATCAGATCTTTGCAAAAAGAGAAAAAATGGAACTTTAGAAAGCAGAAGAGTTTCTAAAACAGTTTCCATTAGAGTGGCTGGTGAGGATCCTTGCATTCCTGGAGCTAGAGAAATTGGTCTTGGATCCTAAATATTATGCCCAGCCCGATCTGTCAGTTTGTCACCCTTTCTGTCTTTGGTTGAGACCAAAAATCTCCCCCAACGGTTGCTTGGGGCCATAATTGCTGACAGCTCCTGGATACTCACCAATGTCATAGATGTTCTTATTGGCCGTTGACAAGGCTGGCGTGTCAGAGTAGGATGAGTCCCGGTGAACAGGAGATTTCATTTCCACGTAGCTGCTCTCAGAATGTTTGCATGTCAAGATGGGGGGGTCTTTGATGGTGGCGTAAGGGTTTTCGCTGCTGTTGAGGGAACAAGTGCTGGAGCTGCAGGCCGATTCCTTCATGTAGTCTGCAAGACAAGAGTCGACCCAGCCTCTTTAGTCTCTGCGCTACCGAACCCGGGGCCAGGGGGAGGGAAGGGTGGATGTCTAGCCCTCAGGGCACACCGCACTGTGAACCCACCAGTTACGCCTCGGGTATGTCCGAACCACAGTCTCGCCAAACCATCTGCTCATCCAAACTCATTCGCAAGTCATTTCCTGAACATTCAGTAGGAAGAAAAAAAGGCCCTTCAGTGCTACAGCTCTCAATGTTACAAGGGTCTCATTGCGATTGTACAGTACATTGCACACACACGGCTCCCCTGCTCCACATATTTAAAGGAAAACCCCAGGTAAGTACACTGCCAACACCACTCCCAGGGGGCCTCTAACCAAAAAGTCATGCACAATCCCTCCCCATGCCAAGAGACTTCGGCAAACAAGGCAAGTTGGAGTATCAGAGATAACGACACCCAAGGGCTGCTACAGCCGAGCCTTCCAAGGCATCTCCTAGAACAGGCTTTTGGAACCAGAGATGCATCCAAGGGCATTGCCTCGATTCGCCTGGCATGCATGCATGCATGCACCCATGTCTGCATATACAGTATTATACGGACGCCAACATGTATTCCCATATGGGAAGATTGGGTTTCTTCGTACCTGTTTTTACAATTACTAAAAAAAGATTGCTTGCTTGCCAGCAGAGGCATTGTCTACAACAGGTTAACATTCTGATTTTGCATTGCTTTCTTCCGCCGCCCTCCATCCAACGTTCAAGCACAATCAGTGTGGTTCTGGGCAGCGTAAAAGAAATGACTGTGAACGTGGCCTCCCTTTCCTTTGCTTGCACGACTCAAGAGTGCTGTATGCATTCATAGAGCAGCATCCACAAGATTCTTTCTTTGGAGTACAATGTATGCAATAGGAATATAGGAAACTTTTTAAAGGACCTAGAAAAGAGGTCAGCAGTCCTCCTTGCCTACAGCCAGTGCTAACAGCAGGATGAAAATTTGACTTTTAGATATCAAAGCCTGTCTCCAGCTATTGGTATCTTAAGAGGAAGATGGCTCCTGTTGAAAGACCCTTGCCTGCAATTTTATTACCCTGTGGGTGTACACAGGAATGTGTGGCTGAAAACCCCATCCGAGGAAGGACTGTGTTTCTTATCTTCTGGGACTTCACACCCTCCTCAAATGCCCCTCCTTTCCCTAATACTGGGATTCTGGGTGTTCTCATGGAAAGAGAGTGAGTCTCAATTGTTGAACCTCCAGATGTTCTGGACTTCAGTCCCTAGAAATCTCCTCCAGAACTGCCAGTGATACCAGATCCCAGGATCTGGTCTGCAACATCTGGAGGGCCAAAGGCTGACAAGTCTATATCTCAGAAGGGTACAGGTCGGCATGTGCTTTTGAGACGTGGCTTTTGGACACCTATTTCACATCCTCCTCTCCAGCTAGACTTCCACAACTGCCCTTCTTTATTATCAGATGTCTTTTCTTAAACTTAACCCACAATGAATGTTTTAATCAGTTGCATCAAAAATAATCTTGTGGCACCTTAAAGACTATGCTGGCTGCCCTTCTGGAAATTATTTGCCATTGTGTTCTTTATCAAAGCCTCACTGCTCATGGATTTTAATTAATCTTGAATAGTTTAAAAAGAAACAATGGTTAATTTGCACTCCTGTGAAATTGTCAGACCACTCATTCATTTAACAAGCTGGTATATAGAGCAGAAGCTACACCCACCAACTTCACCATCTGAAGATGAACTACAAGTAATAGGGAAGAGTCATTTTCTGTAAATTCCTGAGTTTTTCTATGTCATTTAAAAGTACCCATGCAAGCAGTCCCATTTGGTCTGGGACCATAACTAGCTCCCCCTGCCCCCATACTGTATCTGAAAATTTACCTCCAATCAGTCCATCAAACAGATTACCCTACAGGCTGGTGTTTGAAATGTTGGAGCTATTGCAATCTCACATGCTGCCTCTAGTAGGTGTGGTTGGGAGGGACCTGTCTGGACTTCAGGTCATTGTCAAATCTATCCAGCAGTAACCAATTGTTCATTCCTTGCCTTTGATTCCAAGGAAACTATACATCTCTGCTAATTTGTGAAAGAGGTAGCCGTGTTAGTCTGTGCAAGAATTCCAGGCAAAAATCAAAGAAACAAAACAACAAAGGACAAAACATGTGGCACCTTAATGACTATCATATTTTAATGTAAGCTTTCATGGACACATCCAGTTCTTTGGATATATAGTGACAGTATCAGTATATTTGTTTTCTTTTGTTTCTTTGATTTTTGCCTGGATCCGTCTAAGAACTTGTTCCCCCTCTTTTATCTGTTGAGAGCCTGCTGGAAGCAGTTTGTTTGTGGAGGCCTGTTCCTGAAAGTTAGCCAGCTATGTTTGTTCCTTCTTCTCTTTTGTCTGTTCAGCTGTTTATAAACAAGTTTTTAAAATTCTTTCTCCAGCTGATGTCTCAAGAGTGATTTATTGAGATGGCAAGTGCCAGTGCATGAGGAAAAGGGGGTGGGCTACTTTGGATGGCCCTAGAGGTCTCTTCCAACTCTATAATTATATGATTCTCTAATTCTGCTCTCTGAACACCTACACTACTTCTGCTCAAAGCTCTGCAGCACAAGATGGATCTTTGCATTTAGCATGCAGGTTTTGAGAAACAAACAGAATCAGGATGTTTTGTGTGTGTGTGTGAGAGAGAGAGATGGCAGTAACAGTGTCGGCAGACTTTAACACAGTCCCCTGAAGCTGCATTAGTTTCCTCCTAATGACAGGGCATGCATTTCAAAACACTTGCATACATTTGATATCAGGGGCAGGTGTGTTCCAAAAAGAAACAACTGGCCAAAGATCATTCTAGGAACTTGGGGAGGCCCTTCCTTGTCCTAGTGCAGTGGTGGCAAACCTTTGGCCCTCCAGATGTTTTGGACCATAACTCCCACTGTCCTTTGTCATTGGCAATACAGGCTTGGAACTCCCAGTTACGGTCCAAAACATCTGGGGTGCCAAAGGTTCACCACTACTGTCCTATTGCAATGCCCGGACGGTATGCCCCACAAAATCTAAATTAGCGCTCTACACCTGCTATCAGCTGTTCTCCATTTCTGGTGCTTCTCTCTTCTCCTCTCTGGCTAAGGACAATTTGTGTAGCAAGAAAAGGAAGGGAGTCGGAAGTTGGTGATCCAAAGCCCAAGGAGAAACAGATGTTTTCACATAATGGAAATCAGGTGGTGTGCTCAGTTAGCTCCCTGCACTCTCTCACATGTGCTTCTGCTTGATGTTTGAAGCAAGAACCAAAAGACAGTTCCTCCCCCTATTATTTGCCGCTGGTCAGCTGGTGAATCTTTCTATCCAACTTCCTTTCTCTCACAGTCTGAGAAACAGGTATTATTGGGTGTGGTCCTGAATTAATTGAGAGGGATCACAATCCTATCAGCATGTTGTTTTTGGAGTGGGAGTTGAGGAAGTGGTTTGCTCTTGCGTTAGATCACTTTTTGTCGACACCCTTAGTTCATAAAAAAACATTTCCTGCTTCCCACCTCATGAGGTATACCTGTCTGGGAGGCTATGTGGCAGATGGTGATGGTGGGATTGGTTTGAAGGAAAATGGGGACTCAGCTGGCAGATTTTGTCAAGGGAAGAAGGCTCAACCCTCGTAGCATGTCTCAAAGTTGGCTGGTGCAGCCTAAAGGCTGGTGGGAATGGCAATCCGACAGTTCTCCCTTGCCCCTTAGAGAAAAGCTCTCCCTTGTTCATTCTGGTAACCTGGACAGCTCAGAGGCTAGGAAGATGACCGAGGAATGAAGCCAGCCAGAAGCCAAGCTGCACAAGTACCCAGAAGTCACACCCGGTTTTAGAGTTGGCCATTCCCCTCCCCCTGCAAATGGGTGTCAAGGCTGGGAGCTACATTTTAAGAAAGAAATATATAGATCAAAACCCAAGGAACAGTTTTGCCATTAAGGCTAAGCCAACCAAGGTGCACAGAGGGACAGTTTCAGCTTCCATGCTCAGATGGCAAATGGTTTTTAAATCGTGTGCCTATTTTCAAAGGGAACATCCATGTTGCACAGGGGAGTGAGGAACCAGCTGCATACAGGGAATTATCTGCACAAGGATAATTGTCGGACACTGCTTTGCGTTAACTCAGATCACTGAGCCAGGGAACACTGACTGACAGCAGCTTCTCACAACCCTCCCCAGTTTTGGAATATGTAGGACCCTTTTGTGAATGAGCTGCCAAGCTCTGGCATATGATTTGAAGGTGTCTAGATTTTGCTGCTCCTCCTGTAAGGAATTCGAGAAAGCAAAAGCCAAGTGTTCTGCTTATATACTACCCCATACCACTTCAAGTAATCTCTGGGTGGTTTACAGTTTTAATTACAGTATACAACTACACATTGCCTCCCCCACCCCCTCCAGCAAGCTGGGTACTCATTTTACCGACCTCGGAAGGATAGAAGACTGAGTCAACCATGAGCCAGCTACCTGGGATTCAACCCCAGGTCGTGGGCACATTTTTACCTGCAGGACAGGCATTTAACCACTGTGCCACGAGACTCCTTAGCTAATGTTCTAATGAAAGGTAGGTTGGAAACATAACCAGTAAATAAAGAAATAATGAAAACCTGAACAATCTTTGAAAATGAGGAAATCAGGTGGGATTTTCCAGTGGTTTTGGCTTGAAGTTTCATCCAACCACAATGCAATAGTTTAAGACTAGTCTACCCTATTCCATAGACGTGATGTATTATTTTCTTTATTTCAACAACCTTTCATATCATTCTTAATTATTTTAAACAAGGAAGCTGAGAGGCAGAGGGCCTCCCGTAAGGTGAGTCTGTAGCGGAGAGCAGATTCAAATCCACATCTGCCAGCTCTGGATTTTGGCAACAATTCTGCTGGCTCTCTTTAAAAGAGAGTTTGGATGTCAGTGGCTCTCCTTTACTGAAAGGAGAGCTCATTAATTTTAGCAAGAATAATGGGACAGAGGTGATCCTGCTGGAACCTGGCATGTGAAGGCTCTGGAACCTACAGAAAGTTCCCATTGCTGCTGTGACCCAAGTGACCACCTGCTACTGACCGACCAATCAGCGCCTTCCAGACATCTGGACTGGCTAGCTCACCTCTCCCGCCAGGGCCAGACTGGCTGCTATGGGGATCGCTTGCCGGCATCAGATACTATACCTTTGAAGCCTTTTTCCATAATGTATGTGTTCTGACGTCTATTCATTCCACAAGCACCTGCACAAAAATAATATACAACGGGAAAATGCATAAATATTTTTATGCAGACTAGATGGTGCAGCAGAAAGACTTCCCCCTCCACTCACCGTGATCCTGAGCCAGTGGGCCAAATCTCTGCGGGATTAGAGGTGGGGGCCAATCCACTGTGCTGGCCAGAACCCAAGGGATGGTGGTGGGCAACTACGCTGGGAGTGTCTGGCTGTTTTTCAGTGAAGAGCAAGCGGCTTGTGCATAGGAAGACGTCACAGCCTCTCCAGAAGCTAATTAATGCCACTGCCAATGATCAGCTACTCTGGACCCCACGGCCTCCTCCTTTTTTGAAGAGGTGCCTTTGAAAAAGACTTATGTGGACTTACAATGGCTAAGGCTCCAATCAAGGGGTGTTTATATAAGTTGCAACTGACTCTTGGTCCTGATGTAATGAAATCAGGCCCATTTCAAGGCTACACAGAGGAACTTACTGTCACAGGGGTGTGGGATCCAGGTCTCAAAAATCTCTTTGGAAAGAACATTTCTAGACCTTGTGGGCTGGTAAACACCCGGAGGTTGGGAAAATCTTAGAGCCACAGGCTCTAAGGCCTTGAGAAGGAAACAAAGGCAGCTTCAGGTGTGACAGGTGCAGGTCAAAGAGAGGACACACACCCAACAATTTGTATTTTTCTCATCAAGGAGAGTGCAAAAGTTCTATTTCAGCACAGAATTGTGATGTTGGAGGAACCCTATAAGGACACTGAGTCCAACCCGCCCCCGCCCCCCCTTGCAGGAAATCAAAGGATATGTCAGGTGGTTGTCTAGGTTTTTATTTGTTTGTTTTATTTTGTTTTGAATGCCTCCAGTGTTGGAACACTCATCAACACTGCTGCCAACACCAAGGACGTAGAGTAGAGACAGTAAGTGCATGACATGATGATTCCTGTAATCTTTAGATCTTTGCTCCGTGCTCATAGCCACGCTAGGTCCTTGGCTTCACAGTCTAGAGAGTTACAGTATGCATCCCTCTCCTATGACCATAAAGTGATCAAATTATGCAAACCAAGGCAATATAAAGTAAAAGTGTTCTGCTTATATACCGCCCCATAGCACTACAAGTAGTCTCTGGGCAGTTTACAATTTTAATTACAGTGTGCAGGCTACAGATTGTGCCCCCTCCCCCCCAAGCAAGCTGGGTACTCATTTTACCGACCCCGGAAGGATGGAAGGCTGAGTGAACCTTGAGCCTGCTACCAGGGATTGAACCCAGGTCGTGAGCACAGTTTTACCTGCAGTACAGGCATTTAACCACTGCGCCACGAGGTAAATTTGCTCTGTATACAAATGTGGTCACAGATACCAGCCCTTGGTGGCAGACCATTTTTGTGACTACATGAAAAATGTCAGTGATTTAGGTGCGTGGCGGAGTTTGGGAGTTCAATTTCTCCCCATGCCTTACTTGACAGGGGCTGGACTCCATGTTCCATAGGATCCCTTTCAGACCTGCAATGCTAAGGATATTATATGCATTCAAGGCCATCAGCATTTACAGGGACAGAATCTTATTAGCTATTATTGCTAGCATAAGTGGAACGGTGTAAACTGCAGTGGCACTCGTAAACTAGTTGCTACTTGCATCCCTCAATGAGCACCAAATTCCAAGGCTCGTGCACAATGAGGGCCACAGAGCAGTGATTGGTGAACTAGCTGTCATTTGTTGTGTAATATCTATATTATGAATCAACAGGATTCTGGCCAGGGGCAGATTAAACCTTTCTAAGTGGAGAAAAGATGCAGGTGGCACATGTCACCACGTTCAGTGGCAGATCTACTGCCACTCATGCCAGTGCATGATCTGGGTCCATGCACACCGTCCTGATAGGGTTATGCCTCTTTCAGGAAGGACAGAGCATCTCCATGGCTGTGCTGATGTTTCAAGCTCCCTTCCCCATCACTGGGCCTCCTTTACAAGGAAAACTACTGTCAGGGTAGAAGAAACTATTTTAAATGGAGGACACAAACTAGCAGATGATTTCACACATGGCTCTCTGCAGCACACATTTCTAAGCCCTTCTGTCATTTGTGGATGTGAAGATTGCTTTAAAATAGAACACCTCTGAAGATGATCTTTGGGTGGAGAAGAGGCTATAATGCTCCTGTCCTGACATGCTCCTTGAAATGGTCCTATCCAGGGTCAGACTTCCATGGAAATGGGGGCTTTGCTGATAAATGGTCCCACCAGCCTTTCCTTCCCTGGCACTGGTGGCTCACTATACCATGCATTGTCCCCCAACTCTTTGTGAAGTACCTCCAGATAATCCTGTGTTCCCTTAATGCCCTAATAGGTATATTTTTTCAGCCGGTCCAGCAATCACTGTGCCCTTCTCATGGATATGGCTTTTCATCCTTCTACCAACCTCTCTCTCTCTCTCAGACTCAGACACACACACTTTTCCTCTTCCAGTTGACACAACACTCTGTGGATAGCTGTGCTGTTCTTTATCCATGAGAATGTTCTTGAGGCATTTTGTAAAACATGCACACATCCCATGGCTCCACTCTGCTCTCATTCTGAAAGTTCAGCCTGGCCCAGGGACTCCCTGGTGCAGATTTTTGTCTGGCCAAGCTCAGCCTCAGTTCTACTCAATAAGGCCACCACCTAACTTCTGAGAAGGATGGTCCGTGGGATTATGGGGGAGGCAGGTGCAGGTAGAGAAATGCTTGCCTCCAGCTGCTGGAGCCTGCACAAATTGTTAAATTTTCCCTTTAGATGCAGTATGTAGCTGAGGGATGGAGACCTTCTCAAACCAAGAGCTCATAAATGCAACAGGTCAGCAAAATCCTATCTTTTCAATTGTAACAGTGAAAAGCCAAAACACGCCTAACTCAGAATTTATGAGCATTCTACAGCCAATTTACAGAACTGGCTGTAGAACAATTCTGCAGCACCCCAAGAGGTGATTTTAAACAGAGAGTCTTTTTCTGCTACTGGAGTGGGGAAAACACATCAATTTTGCTTTCTCCAGCATTGCTTTTTACAAAGCCCTGGTTCTTTTTGTTCTTTTTAAAAAAGCAAACATGAGCAAATTCTGTAAAATTAAACTGAAAATTAAACTGAAGCAAAACATTCACTCAGTTGGCCTGTATGTGTGTGTGTGTGTGTGGGGGCAGATTATGCCTGCTGGTCAAATATCTACATTAAAGATGTGGCACCTTTGAAAACAACAATAAGCTGCCCCTGATCTACCTCTAACGTGGCTGAACCGCATAGGCATTCTACAATAGTCTCTTAAAAATTAAGCACTTGGCCTGGGTGCAACTTTAAACTAAAACAGTTACATTTCCATTCCCAATAGGAGAAACTTGTGAATATTATAAACTTCTTCCATGAAATGAACCAAAATTCTTTTCTTCCCCATTGTTTGTAGCTCCCATAGGCTCTGAATGTAAGGAACTGGTTATTCAATCTACTAGCCAAACAGGCTTCTCTCTCAGGACAATCTCCTTCCTACAACACTATGGAGAAGACAATACACACACAAGGAGAGAGATGCCTCACTTCTGTTGTTTGATTTCTGTGCTGTTTACAAACAGGCACCAATGCCACCATAGCCTTGCTGTTGTTGCTACATGCCTCCATGTTGCCTCTGACTTATGGTGACACTATGAATGAGAGATCTCCAAAATGTTCTGTCTTAACGCCCTACTTGCAAACTTGTGACCTCCTTTAGGGAGTCTTTCCATCACATGTTTGGTTTTCTGTTTTGTCCTCTCCTGCCTTTCAACCTTTCCCATCAGGGCTACTGTCTTTTCCACAGAGAGAGAGAGAGAGAGAGAGAGAGAGAGAGAAGGTCCCAAGAATTAAAGGAAGATACTATAGGTTGTTTGAGCTAATAGACAATTACAGTGGAAAAGGAAAAAGAAAAGGAAGTAGGCTGAAATGAGGCCCCGGTAATAACAACGTTCTTCCAACTCAGACTTCATCTCTCAGTCTTGGAAGAGTGTATCCCTTCAGTGAAAGGAACCCACAAGGTCTTCTTGGGGAAACATCCCAAGGGGGAGAGGTGGGAGGGACACCAAGTTTTCATTTTCAAAATGAAACACATGGGGCCAGGATGTGTGGAAATCGAGGCCGAAGCTGACAGAAATGGACACCATGGAATCCCCAAAGAACTACAGCTGAAGAAGTTGATGGCAAGGAGGACACCCCTTGGCCCACAATTGTTTCCAGCTGCATCCATTTCTGGAAAGCTCCTTTCCTCCAAGAACTGAACCTCCACATACTGTGCATTTAAGAATAGGCAAATGAGCGGCCCAACCCAGTACAATCTGCATGGTGTCTATGACAATGGGAGCATGAAAACCAAGGACTAATTGTTTTAATTCTCTGCACAGTGGTTAAGTCAGTTTTAGGGCTGTGATAACGACGACTAGAATCAGGAAGCCGTCTGCAGTGTCCATTTCTTTCTAGGAAACTTGGAGAGTGCTTACACAATAGATGCAAGTGATGTGCAGTTAATTAGGCAAATCAGGATCTGTAACTATGTGAGTGAAAATATTAACATCTGCTCTGTTAAGACTGAAAACACACAGTACTTTTTCCTCCTTTGCCGTTCTCTCAGTACAGTGCTGTTTGCTGCTCAGGCTAGGAGGTACCATAAGATAAATGATGCCACGGTACCACCTTTGTGACAGAACATTAAAATAAAGTCAATTAAGACATCTGTTTGATCAAGAGTCCGCAAAACACACAGTTTCCTTTCCCTCAGGTTTACTATGGAGAATCTCCTCTCCAAATATTGCTGTAGAGCCAATTAATTGTGTTAAAAACAGTGACAACCCAGAAAAAAAAGAATGCTTCCAAAGAAAAATAATTTATTAGTTGGGAGAGGGGAGATCCATCTATGTGAATTTTAGCATAGTTTTTACTAATAAAATAGATGAAACACAGATGACAAGGAATTCTTTTATGAGGGCCTTTGATTCCGGAGTTGCAACTGTTATGTTCTACTTCAAATAATTAAATTTACTGACCTAGATCATTCAGATAGCTGTACGCTCTCCAGTCTGCAGAGTCTCTGTCAAGGACTTTGTTACTGAGCTGTTCAAAGAGTTATGACAGCAATGAGTTAACGCGAAACCAACCAAAGAGCCCCACAAATAAATGTTGAGAATGCCAAACATAGGGTGGGTACAGGCCACTTCTCAAGACAGATGGCCAAACTCACCAGGAGAGTCTCAGACTAGGAGAGGGAAAAAGGTCAGAACAGAAGGAGTCCAAGGTGACTATGTGAAAGCATGCTGGAGTTCAAGATGGGGAATGCCACAATCTCCTTCTACAACAAGCAAGCTCCCAATGTTCACGAAGGTGGCCTACAGACTAGGCGAGAATGACTTTGGCACAACCCAAAACGACACCGTAGAGGAAAAGGTGACAACAAACGCCACCACCATCACCACAAGTGATTGGCAGTTTATCTAGAGAGGGAGGTCTATTTAATCAACACAGATCTTCTCCCAGTGCAAGGAAATACAACAACCATGCTGGAGGAGAGCAAGGGGACAGATAGGTCCATTGGCGATGGCAAAGAGTTTCTGAAGATAGCTACAGAATGGTCTAATCTGTTTTAAAACTGCTGGAGATTTAAGGGGTGGCTCTATGGCCACAACAGGGGGCCAACTCAGGCATAGCCTAGTAGAGGGAGTTGCGGATGGCACCAACAAAACCATGCCAACCAGATGCACTGCTGGGGCAGGATGCTGTCACATGACCCTCCATTCAGCCAACCAGAGGGAGGCAGTAAAACTGACAGGTCTGCTATTGCTGCTGGTGGAGAAACCTGTCCTGAGACCAGTCTGATCAAGAGAAGGGAGTGGAAATGGGGCAGGATGAGATCATCTGAATCCCTCACTCCCAAAATAATCTGAATCTTGTCAAAAGGGAAGTGGCCTCTGTCCCTTGTGCCTAAACAAACTGTCTGGGAAGCAACTTAGAGGCCAGCCCCACGGACTGTGGTAGCATGAAACTCTTCTAGTTTTGCCTACTTCATCTAATCCACTGTGAATGGGACTTCTACAGCAACCTTCCCCAGCTCAGCCATGCTGGCTGTGGGATCAGGGCCATTGTAATTCAATATACTTCATGCCTGGTAGTAGGAATGGAAAGGCTGTTCTGTTGGTGCATTTTGGAAGAGGAGTCATGGGTTGTAATTGCAGTTAAATCCAACCAAGTAACATGCTGTCAGACTGCTATGACCTAGCGACACGGATCACTGATGAGGGCAGGAAAAGTGGCTGAACCCACTCTGTCTTTTAGTCTGAACTTCATGGAACTTTCCAAAGTGTGAAATCTATTTGGAAGATAGAGCTCCATACACTGGATAGCTCCTGGAACATTCAAACTAAAACCCAGAGCAGATCCAGTGTCCATATGACACTGAAGGCAGCAGCCATCACCGGATGAGGGCCAGTGGCAGCCGCAGTTCAGTATCATTGCTGACAGCAGGCTCCTCCTGATGTAGTAGATGACAACCTGAGATTCCAGTCAAAAGCCAGGCCCCTTCCTTCCTTCCTTCCTTCCTTCCTTCCTTCCTTCCTTCCTTCCTTTGAGCACTGTTTTCTAATTATTCTTTTGGTCTCTTTCTGCCGGGATTAGCCATTATTCAGAACAGCAGAATGCATTTCACTTGCCGAAATAAACAGGTAGTTCTACAGCTGCAACAGGATAAACGGAGCCTTTCCCTCACATTTCCTTGAAGTGAGGAGAACAGTGTTAGGGAGAATGGGTGGGTGGGTGGGTGGGTGAGCGTAGGGCAACACGAGGTCCATATCTACCTTACTGGAGAAGTTCGCATCCAGAGTATTGGGAAAGAACCGTGATGTCACGCCACATGACAAGGTGTGGTAGCTTGGATTGGAAAAACAGTGTACACTGCTGCTACCTTGAGATACATCTGAGGAGAAAACAGGTAATCACAAGATTCTTTCAAAAGCTGCAAGAGGGAGCAGAGGAAAGCCTCTCTCTCTCTCTCTCTCTCTCTCTTTCTCTCTCTCTCTCTCTCTCTCTCTCACACACACACACACACACACACACACACACACACACACACACACACACACACACACACACACACACACACAGAGGCTGGTTTATGGTTCCCGAACAGCACTGGTCCTCTCATGTTTGGCCAGCTATATATTTGTCAACCCCAATCCCTCCCTCCATCATAATCCACCAAAGAAACACACACACACACACACACACACACACACACACACACACACACACACACACACACACACACACACACACACACACACACACAAAACAGGGGCCATGGGAAGCTCAAAAAGTATTTGGTGTGGGCAGGCTGACCAGAAGACCTATGTAAATATGGAACCCCCTTTAGAAATCTTTCAAAGAAACAAGCCACATTTAGTTTCACTTAAACTCTAATTGGGACTCAAACAAGCAGAACCTGCACAGCCATGTCCCCAACCTCTCTAATCTTCCTCCCCCAACTCGGATTTAACGTTGTGTGCTTCACTAAGCACCATTCATCCACACCAGGGGGTTAGAGTTGGGAGAGGAAAGCATGCTCTTGGGATCTTGAAAAATATTTGCTTGTACTCCTGCAAAACACCAGATTCTTCCACAAGATTCTTCTTCCCTCTTGTTGCTAGGATCCCATCAGGGACCTCTCTGTGTGTGAGACAAAATTCAACTTCCTGACAATTTTACCTTTTCTTGACAAAGAAAAGTACAGAAAAAAACCCTAATCCTCAACATGGAACTATGGATCTGTTGGCCAAATATTAGAAACCATGGGGGCAGGGCTTCAATTTGTTCTGCCGCCATCATCATCATCATCATCATCATCATCATCATCATCATCATCATCATCATCATCATCATCATCATCATCATCATCATCATCATCAAGTTAATTCTGACTTATGGCAACCCTTTTCAGGGTTTTTCAGATAGAGAATACTCAGAAGGGGTTGACCATTCCCTTCTTCCAGAGGTGCCCTAGGACCGGGCAGCTTGCCCAATGCCACACAGGCTGGCTCTTCTCCCAGGAAGCAAACTGGTGAATTGAACTCTAAGTCCCTTACTCTGCAGTCAGAACTACCACAGAACTATCCAGCCAGCTTAATATTAATTGTTTGATGTCACATTCTGGCTTATGGCAACCCTTTTCAGGTTTCTAGGTAAAGAGTACTCTGACGTGGTTCATCATTTCCTTCTTCTGGAGGTGCCCTGGGACTGTGCAGCTTGCCCAAGGCCACACAGGCTGGCTCTACTCACAGGAATCATAGAATCAGAGAATCATAGAGTTGGAAGAGACCTCAAGGGGCATCTAGTCCAACCCCCTGCCATGCAGTAACCCCCATCACAGGACTCCCAACAGATGGCCATCCAGCTTCTGTTTAAAAACCTCCAAAGAAGGAGACTCCACCACCCTCCGTGGCAGCATATTCCACTGCCAAACAGCTCTGTCATGAAGTTCTTCCTAATGTTCAAGTGGAATCTCTTTTCCTGTAGTTTGAAACCATTTCCTCGTGTCCTAATCTCTGAAGCCATGGAAAACAAACCAGTCCCTTCCTCAATGTGACATCCTTCATATATTTAAACATAGCTATTATATCCCTTGAACTCCCAACCTCTGGCTCTGTGGTCATTTATCTAAACCACTTAGCAGCTATTCAGCCAGACAGAAAAGCAATGAAAAGAAGTTTTTTTAAAAAATTGTTTTAAAAAAAGCAAAACAAGAAAATTAATATGAAGATGTGTAATGTAAGGAGTAGCAGAACATTGCTTTTTGTTAGCATGTTATCTCTTGAAAAATATGGAACATATACAGTTTATGGAAGGAATCTGTTCTTGAGGATGTATATAGTTGCTTGATCAACAAATCTATTCAATAATTATACTGGGGCACTTGACCAGTGGCAGAGTAGTTCTTTAGGGCACTCCGTGGTTAATCCATTGGTGAATCAACTGGGTTCTTACATTATTCCTGGCCCAGGTCCATGAAGATAAGTTTACAATGGCAGCTTTTTGAGGCATGCAGGACTGCCTAACTATTATTTCTTAGCAATCAAGAAGAAATAGTGGTAGGCCCCAAAAGATCAAAATAGCAATACCTTGTTTCGAAGATTAAAGCTGTCTCTATTGAGTAATTAAGTTATTGATGGATTTATGAACAGACTGAAAAGATTGCAAAGAACAGCCTCTGACTTTGTGAAGCAGGAAGAAGAAAATGAGGCACACTCCTGATTACCATGCATTAATTAAAAATCCTAATTTAAAAATCCTGTGTCAGTGAAACAGAAATACTGACAGTTGAACTGGAAAATGCAGATACGTTTTCATGCTGCTGCTGTAAAGTTTCTAATTGATTAAGTGAACATGATGTGTGTGAAAAACCATGCCCAATGGGACACGTATCTGGTTGTACTTGGGTATCAACACAATATATTGAATTTAATAATAGAATGGGTACACGAAAAGGACAACAGTGGAATACAAAAATAGATTCCTTTTCAACAAAGCCTCTTGAGAGGTAATCTATGAAACTCATGTGTCTTTTCTGACATCTTGTGGAGCACTTGAGGGCTCCATTCACTGCACAAAAGTCAGGCTTTTCTAGAGCTTGTTGAACAAGCAGACACTTCTGGATGGAGATGTTCTTCAAGTATTAGCCTCCCAAATCCACATGTTGGAACATCTGCTGTCTATCGCGTGATTCTGCCGGTCTCTTTCCCAAGAGTAAGCAGTGAAATAGAAGGTCAGGATTCTGACCCTGAACTGTTCAGGGCAAAATTACACTCCACCGGGTCAGATCCACTCTTCACTACAGACAAACTGTTGGGCCAGGACGAACAAATCCTCCCTTCTCTCCCAGTAAAATGAGGGTGGCTGTGTCTCACATTAACAGACTGCTGTTACCTCTCAATTTTGGAAAATGGATCTCTCTTTGTTCTAAAAATAAACAAAGCCCAAAGTGGTCCAAAGAATAGAAAACATTTAGAAAATCACAATAAATAAGTTCTACAACTTGCTTTCCGCTGAAAGAAATACTCTGCACACCTAATATAGTTAAGAGGGAGAAACAGATGGCAGGGCTTTTTCACCACCATGTCTGGGGCAGGGCGCTTTTCAAGCAGAGGCAAAGAAAACCGGGAACGCCACTGCACCACCTAATAGAGCAGGTGGCAACTCCATGGAGCTCCACTTTCTACCTGCTTGAAAAGATGCTGGAGCAGCCAAGGGCACTCCATGCCTTGCCACTGGAGACTTCCATCAGCTTGACTGCTCCTATGGGGAGATAAGAGGAGGAAGATATCATATTTTCAAGTGGTGCATGTCCTCTGAAACCTTGAGAATGCAACACAGATCACAGGCAGGGAGGCACCCATCCTTAGCCCAATGATCTCAGTGTTGGCAGGAGGGAGGACATAAAGAGGAGGCCATTTAGAAGGATGGAGGATTCCATAAAGAGAGAACTGATTTTTTATGGCCCTGGAAGCAAGCTAAGGGTCCTGCTCAAGTTTGCCTCCTTGTGGGAAAAGGAGGAGTACATCCTAGCAACCCTCTTGGATCCCTGAATCAAACAGCGGGAAATTGATAAGAAGAAGCAGCAACGGAGGAGGGGGACACAATGCCAGCCAACATTTCATCATCACACACAGCACAACTGGCACATGTCTGCTGCTCCCACCTGAAGACTCTCATGCTGGGAGATCCACCCAATCTCACATTCTACTTGGTGGACTCCTCCTTTGCACCACAACCAAGTGAGGCCAATAAGCAAAGGAAAGGCCATGAACAGAAGACCATAACTTAGGTTGACCAAGAAGGAAACAAGAGCTGAAACAAATGATGCTCATGCACCCTCGCCTCCAAAGAGGATTTACCATTCTCATAAAGAGTTTTCGTTCTGGAAAACTGGGGTTTTCTATCATGCCCCAGACAATCAATCCTCATCTGGTTATGGGGATGGTCCCATTCTGGCAACATAAGGATCTGCTTTCGGGTAATAGGTTTGCCATATACAGGATCATATCAAATGCATAGGGGCTCCTCTGCAACCAAGTGCTGCCCTGTATTATTTCCCACTTTGAGAGGGTGGTTTGCTTCAACACTCCAGACAATCTGCAGCTAGTCCCTTGCTGCGCTGTTTGAGTTTCTCTTAGGGAGTAGAAGAAATGAACTCGCAAAGCAGAAAACAGTACTTTCCCTAAAAAATGACATTCCTCAACTACGTTATTAAGTTCTATAAAGGGCACCAGCTCCGAACCAAGTATTTATGGTACACATGAGGCTATCAGTCCTGGGCATAGGGACACTGACCCCATTACTGGATAGCTCAGTGGCTTTAGGCATCTGGCTACAGAGACAGAGGTTGGGAGTTCAATCCCCTACTAAGCCTCCTTAGTAGGACTGGACTTGATGATCCAGAAAGTCCTTTTCAGCGCTGCAGCTCTAAATTATAAGACGATGAATACTAATCCGAACCCTCCAATATACCTGTACTTTCTTTTAGCTACTGGAGACACTCCACCCCCTCCCCCACAGACAATTTTTTTGTGTGTGTGTGCCCCTTTGGCACCGGGCTTCTTTAAGGCTCCCCTCTTTCCCACATAAATTCAGTTGTCACCAATGTACTGCAAGCTCACAGACCCGCCAGTGTAGATGATTTTCATTTCCAAAACATCTCCTCTGTTCAGCTCTCTCAAGTAGCAAACTTTTATTTGTACCTGGTGCATGTCCAGTGTATGTACAAATGGAGTTTGTTTTTAGAGAGGGCAAGGGGGAGCTGCAGCCACTCATCCCTCCCCCAAAAAGGAAGACAGACTCTTGTGGCAGGTTCTGTGGACTGCCACTGCCTTTATCATGGAGTGTTTCCTCCACATATGTATCTTTTTCCTGAGACAACATTGCATGCACCTGAAGAAGTGGACTGGAGCCTGCGAAAGCGTACACCCAGGAAAACCAGCTGATCCCTCTTGCATTTGCTGCCAACAGGCTAACAAAGCTACCCAGTAACAACTTCAGAAAGGAATCCTGCTCAACCAGCTTCCCAGTGGCTGGCCAGCCCTTCATGCCGTGTGCTCCAGAATCCTCCCATTTCCATTTCCCCTTCACTTTACAAGCACCCTGGGCTCACTCCCCTTTGGGTGGGTCGGTGGAGCTGCAGTCACTATGGCAAGATGTCACTGCAGACGTCCTGATGATGAAAGACCACTGGGACAGCAACCAACTGTTGTGGTGTTATCACATCCTCCTCATTTTTCATTTTGCAGTGATGATGTGGTGCTCCTTAGTTATTTCATGTCCTGGAGCTACACCAGCGAGGAGCCTGGTCAGCAGATTCGTGGCCAAGGAGGACTCATTATGTGCCCAACCCAATCTATGGCAGATGCTTCTTCTTTTGCTCCTTGTGATGGTGGATGGGGTAAGGATTCACCTGACCAAGCCAGGACACCTTGTCCCTGCTTCACTTTCACAGGCAGAAAAACACAGGTCTTCCATTCTTTTCTCCTCTGTCTGCATGTTCTGCAATGCTCTGACTTAAAAACAGAATGGAAACCCCCAAATAAACCCAGATGAATCACTGAAGAAGGAGGCATGCATGCCCAATCTGCTTATCCACCTCTTTGACTAAGCCTTTGCACTCCCGGTGAGACTGATTTGTTGCAGAAGCAATCAAATGCATACCTTGGTGTTCCATCGGGTATCCTGGCAACTTGTGCTTCTCAGCGGCCCCCTTTTCCTGGTGGAGAACGGACTTGTGCATTGGTGGAACTGGAGCTTCCAGACATATTTTTAGAACTGTGAAATTACTCTGCCCTTGTTCACAGAGTGCTATACCTTCTCCAGAAAAGGGCCAGAAGCTCACCTTGGATGGATTGTTGTTGCCATGTGCTGTCAAGTTGCCTCTGACTTATGGTGACCCCATGAGTGAGTGATCTCTGCCAACAGCCCTGCCCAGCAATAGCAAATGCAAGGCTCTGGCTTCCTTTAAGACAGACATGTCCAATCTTTTGCCCTCCAGATGTTTTGGACCACAACTCCCACAGTCCTTTGTCACTGGCAATCTAAGCTTAGAATTCTGGGAGTTGTGGTCCAAACCATCAGGAGGGCCAAAGTTTGGACATGCCTGCTTCAAGGAGTCAAGCCACCTCATTTGCTCTTCCTCTTTTCCTCTTCTCTTCAACCTTTCCCCAGTGTTATTGTGTTTTCCACAGAAACCTGATTTGTCCAACATATCAGCTTCATCATTTTTTACTCCAGAGATAATTTAGTCTTGATCTGCCCTACAACTCACTTGTTCATCTTTCTGGTGGAGGAGAAAGCTCTTTGCATAGCTCTCCTCCACTACCATATATCAATGAATCCATTTCCTCCCTGTCAACTTTCTTTATGGTCCAGCTTTCATACCCATACAGGATGACTGAAAAGACCTCACCCTTGATCTCTAGGGACACATCCCTAAACGTTATTATCATTTCTAATTCTTTCATTGCTGCCTTTCCAAGTCTCAGTCTTCTGATTTATTGACAGCCATCTCCTTTCGACTGATGACTGAACCAATGTATTGAAGCCATGTATATAAAATCCTTAGCTGTTATCATTGGTTCATTGTCAGCATTCAAGTTTTGGGGCTTTCCTACACTCATGATTTTTGTCTCCTGCTTTGGCACTTTCTTCTTTTTACTTTCACCAAAATCATCTCAAATCATTGCTGCTTACTGCCAGTAAGATGGCGTCACCTGCATATCATAACTTATTGATGATTCTTCCCCAGATTTTCACTCCCTCTTCATCTGAATCTAGGCTGCCCTTCTGTGTGATAATTAATACATATATGTTGAACAGAAAAGGGGATAAAATACACCCTTGTTGAACACATTTGCTCATAGAAAACCATATGGTCCCCTGATATGCTGTCCTAATGGTAGCTTCTTGTCCGCAATACAGGTTATAATAATAATTGTTTATTTACGGTCATAGACCAAAATGGTACAGGTTATGCATGAGGACAATCAAATGCTGAGACACACCAATTTCTTTTAGAACAGCCCATAGTTTCTCATAGACCTCAGATATTTGCAATGACATCTCAAGAGTCTCTTCCTTTTTGGTCAAACCTTACATTATAGCCTCTCGACTGCATGTGTTGTATCTTGTCTCATGATTAGACCCACTCCTTCTCTTTGCAGAATAGAACACTTGGTAGTTGTCTGGCTGAAAATATCCCATTCTAGTCCATTTTAATTCACCAATACCAAACTTTAGATGTTGTGTCATTAGCAACAGAGCTATTTGTACCTGTCCTTTGTGCTTTCTCAGTTGATATTTTAATGTTTTCTGACCTGGAAGGCTCATCTTCCAACACCTTATGGACTACCTCATATTAAAGTACTCATGGTAAGGAAAGTTCAACAAGGGTCTATAATTGCCACCTTCTGGCCAGGCTCCTCACTGGTGCACCCCACCCACCTTTAACAAAAGTTAGCTTGAGTGTCACCACTATCAATGAATACTTAGGTTAGTGTGTAAATGTAACTGTGGGGCCTGCAGTAGTGGACTGCTGCTAATTGCCAAGTCATCATTTACCTTCCTAGCCAAGTGACAGGTCCGGCAGCTGCCACGTGATGAGAAATGTGAATGGCAATGAACTAATTTTAATGAGTCAAACCACTGTAGTTTACACAATTACACTTCTCCCAGAATAGATTCACAGTAGGATCGTGGCCAATGCCATTTGCCTCTTGTAACCTTGCCATGTTTCCCCCTTGTTTCCCCCCTCCTTTCTCACCCCCTCCAGTGGTGAACCTACACTAACTCCACTTTCTTTCTTTCTTTCTTTCTTTCTTTCTTTCTTTCTTTCTTTCTTTCTTTCTTTCTTTCAAAGCTCCCCCTGCCACCATACACTTGTCATAATGAGAGATTTGACTAGTTGATACAATGATTTGAATTGGAAATCTGTCACTGCGTCTTTTATTCTACAGGAATATCTCCAGATCTGGAAAGGACACATTTGTTCTAACATCATAGTGACCTTTATGCACCTCTAGAGAAACACTGGCAGGTCATAAGACAACTAGATAGACTAAGGCTGAAATAGTTAATGTATTCTCTTTGCCTACAATGCTATATGGCCTCCTGCCCCTTGGGGCTCCTCACATCTGGAGTTGTTCTTCCCATACAGAAACATGTTTGGCAGATAACTGAGGAAGATTTACTCGGGTGAGAAAAACACTTTTTTTCCGTATCCCAGCCAGCCTGACTGGCAGCAGCTGACAATAACCTTAAGTGCAATTTCAATTGCTGCTCCTAGTGCAAAAGTAATTTCTCTAAAGTGAAGGCTGTAGGGCGTGCATAAAGGAAAGAAACACTTAAGAGCATTGGAAAATGCAATGGCTGAAAACCTGGCCAATCCCAGAAGGGGGACCCTGTAGGCAGGGCTTGGCCATGTTCCTTTTTCGGACTACGAGGCCCAGATACCCCCAGCCAGGCATGGGGGCTGTAGTCCCCAAAAGCAATCCTTCCTATCTCTGCACTAGACATTAAATGCAGCCAGCTTGCCTTTCCAGGAGGCTGCCTTGTCCTGTCCACGGCAGTTCTGCACAGTCCTTGTTCGCTACACCTATTTAGTTCACCAGGCCTGCCCAGTATGTCTCTCTTTGATGCACACCTGAGAGAAAAGGGAACGTATATCTTATATCTTTGAGGCATCCTCATGACTCAAGTTGAAAAGGGTCTGCACCCCACCCTCCCATCCCCTTGTTATGGCTGAGATCACACAAAGCAAAATACACAATCCTTGCTGTAACTGTGGGACAGAAACAGGACTCATTTATTTCATCTTATACTGAGGTTTGCTATGCCTCAGCAAGTGGAGGACTCAGGCAGAGGTTCAGCTCTCAAATTGGGAGCAGACGTTGGCCAGGAAGAAAGGGTAACAACCATGACAACAAGACTTGCCACAGAAGGGGGGCACTTGCTTTTTTACTATTGATTCCACTACTCAGAAGATATTTTAACTCATTGCATTTGCTTGTTGCTTGCATAACATAATGTTCCCTAGGCACAATCCAGATCCTCTCAGCAAATTAGGCCTGCTTGAAGCCATTTGTCGCAAAAGGCATTCGGTAAAATGGAAACCCTTTGCACCATATCTACCCAGGGGTGTAAGATTTCTAGAGGTACACAAACTCATTTTTGGGCTCTCTGGTTGGCCATGCAGGAATGTTTCCAGAGGAAGGGGTGGCATGTGATCAATGAGAAGGGAGGGGCATTCCCATCCTCCCACCATGAGCCACCTCTGCTCCCCAAACCCACAAATTGTTAGTTCTATCACCAATTTCCTACTGAGAATTCCCATGGGCATTCCATAGAATCACAGAGTTAGAAGAGACCTCCAGGGCCATTTGGTTGAACCCCCTGCCATCTAAATTGGAGTGTTGATCTCAGCTACTGGCAAAGTGGGAGTGTGTCTGAGGATGTGATCAGATGGTGAAATAAGATTGATGCTCGATCGCTCTGGAAAGGGTCACTTTGTTGGGTGCCTTCTCCTTTAGAGGGACTCTTTTGTGCACACAAGATGGCCTTGACCCTTCTCCAGAAACAGGACAGCTCTGTTACTGAACCCAAAAGCTCCAGATGGGGCAGGGAACAGGGCTGTGCTGGTTCCTGGATGCCCTGTACATTCATGTAGTTGCCAGGAAATAGCTCAAACAGGACTGTGCCAGAAGCCATCCAAATCGCAAGTTCTATTGTTCTAGGACAGTGTTGGCGAACCTATGGCACGGGTGCCAAAGGTGGCCCTCTGAGCCCTTTCTGTGGGCACTCGACATTGCCCCTTCACAGCCACCTGTATTCAGGTTTAAATGGCTGTATTGGCACTTTGTGAAAAAAATAACTGGGCTTTGAATCACAGTTTGGACACTCGGTATCTAAAAGGTTTGCCATCACTGTCCTAGGATCACTCCCTGAGTCCCTCATGGCTGTGTTTTGGAAGCTGTTTCCTTGCAACTCCACCAGTCTGACTCAAATGAAAGCCACCTCTGAGGAGGAAAAGTAGAACTTGGTCAAGAAACAAAACATAACCTATTTTTTCCTCCCCTGCAGCATCGTGAAGGGGTTGAGCTTGCATTTCATTATGATAAAAAGTCTCTTACCAGAGAGGGAGTAATCGGTGTTTGTCATCCGCATGGCGGGCGTGTAGGAGACACTTGGCATATCGTGGCCTTTCTTCTGCTTCCGTCGATACCACACAAACAGTGCCAGCAAAACCATAATAATTAGCAGGAGGAGACTAATTCCAATTATTGCTCCCACTGAATGCCTCTCAGATCCAAGAGCAGGGCTAATTTTAGTATAGGGGTTTAATTCTTCCATCATGAGAGCGGCTGTTAAAAATAATTCACAATGCACTGTTAAATTGAGTGGCAGCGTCCATTTGTAGCAAGAGTCTTTGTGTTATATAGCCTGCCCTCCCTCCTTCCCTCCCAGCCCTCCTCAGCTCTTCTGAATCACGGTGGCTCGACTTTGGGATATTGAATGGAGCCTTTTGGTAGCCCAGAGGGTTTGTAGCCCACTGGCACCATCAAATTAAATTTTCTGGGTACTGGGCTGTGTGGGTAGATAGAGCTGTGACTACAAATGTTATGGCAGCAAATACCTTCCTTTGACCCAGACCTGCATCTCCCCTCTTAGAACTGCAGCAGGCCAGCTGGGATCTGGTCTTTGAGAAACCTGTGTGTGTGTGTGTGTATGTGTGTCCTTACAGCCGTGACCGACTCTTCGTGACCCCATGTCCATGGAGTTTTCTTGGCAGGAATACTGGAGTGGCTTGCCAATTCCTACTCCAGGCGCCTACAGCACCTGGTATTCCCGGGTGGTCTCCCATCCAAGTACTAACCAGGGCCGACCCTGCTTAGCTTCTGAAATCAGGCAAGATCCGATGTGCTTAGGGCAGCTAGGCAGCTTTGAGAAACCTAGCTTTTATTTAAAAGTGTCTACCTCTCATGGGTGTACTGTACAGCCAAGCAGAGGGAATCCTCAGTCCCTTTTCTACCCACCCCTCTCCTCCACCCCAAAGGTAGAACATTTTTTCCGGTAAGGTCAGTGACACGTACTTGAGTCACTCGAGGAAGTCTTTTAGCTCCTCTGAGAGGACGCCCCAAGAAACGGTTGTGTGTTCAGCTTAAAAGGAAGGGAGAAAGGATGTTGCCTCACCTTGATCACACCGGATGCCTTTGAAACCAGGGCTGCAGTAACAAGTCCCCGTGACATAGTCACAGGTGGCATTATTCATGCATTCGCACAGCTGCTGGCAACCGTAGCCAAAGGTTCCAGGTGGGCACTCTACAAAGGCAAAAAGGAAAAGGATTTAGGAAGAACCGTTTGACACACTTTGACACACAGAGAGGGAGTCCCCATGCAGCCCCCTTTGAAACAACTTTCAAACAGATCCACACACTGTCACGTGGCAGCTCTTAATAAATAAGGGGCAACCCGTCCAGTTTTTTTCAGTTCTTGAATCCCCACAATCCTTTTCAGGGGAGGGGGGCATGGAGGTTGAAATGATGATTATGACTCCTGCAATCAGTCAATCATCATCAATCCTGCTCCTTCTTATTGCAGAGCAGAGGGTGGCGGCATTTTCTAGGATCTGTTCAAAATCATATGTGAACTTCTCATCACTCCTGGTTTTGACAAAATGTGACAAACATGCATTTTTAGAGTGGTGTGGCCTGCAGGAGACATAAGACAAACATTGTATTCCCGAAATCACTGAAGCTGCCCTTTCCTGGGTTAAAATGTTGGGACAGGCACACAAGAGATCCATATTTTTATATATCCTCACTAAGCCATGACACTCACCAGGCAACCTTGACTGGTTATTGCCTCTCAGTTTGGCTCCTCTCCCAGGCCTGAGAGTACAAAGTAGGTTGCGGGAAGCTAGTTCTTTTTGCCTTAAACAACGGCATGAGTTTTCATCAAACCCAGAGGATATATTTGAGGTGGTCTGAATTAAATTACAGGTTTCATAGCCGACACAAAATTCACCTTTTGGTCTCTCTGGGACATTTCAGTTCTTTTGCTTTGTTTTGGCCTGCAGAGCCAACCCGACAAGTTGAGCTCAGAAAGGGGTCATGTTCCACTTGATGTCATAATTTTAAGGACAAGGGCTCATCTGTTTGCTGGTCAGGAGCTAAGCTGTCCAGGGGATTCCAGAGGGATAAGCTCAACAAAAACCAAAGTGAGGAGAGAAAACGGGGTGGGGTGGGGGCGGGGTGTGGGTGGAGACCAGGGCAAAAGAAGAGGGTGCACAGAGAATAACAGGGTACTGTACTAGATTGAAGAATGGACTTATGGGTTTTAAGCCAGTCAGGAATAATTGAAAAGAAATAGCGACTAGACTGCTCAGAAGTTTGCCACTGGTGAGCTTGCTGGGATCTACTAGAAGAGGAGATGATCTATGGCAGAGGACCTTTTGCCCAGAATCCCACAAAATCATAGAATCATAGACTAAGGACGCTTTTACACGACCCCTAAGATCCGCTGGCAACTTAAATTCGGACCAGAGATCTTGGGGGGTTGTCCTTCTTCCTGTGTTCCCACCCCTCTGCACTCCATTGTTCCTGTCTGCATGAGGGGAGGGAGTAAAAAAGGGAGAAAAGAATGCAGGCTCACCTCCGTCTGCCGGTGGAAGCAGCCCCAGCAGCCCCGACATCATGATTCCTGTCTCTTAAAGGGGCGGTGTGGACAAAAAAACAAAAAACAGAAGGCGAGGGAGCCCGGCATTCACAGCTTTACAATGCGCTTCTGAAGATTTTTTACCTCCTGGAGGCCAGGTACTTGAAAAATGCGCTGGGACGCGCTTAGGTGGGTGTGGTCGTACTTAATTTGTTTTAAAGTCTGGAGCTGGTGGGAAAACATTTTTAAGTTCTGGATCTGGGAGCCCTTTGCCTCGGATTTTAGGGGTTGTGTAAAAGCGCCCTAATTGAGTTGAAAGAGGCCTACACAACCATCAAGTCCAACTCCATGCTCCATGAAGGAATAGAAATCAAAGGATATCTGCCAGGTGGTTGTCCAAATTTCTCTTGCATGCCTCCAGCATCGGAGCGCTCACCACCTCCTAAGGCAACTGGTTCCATTGTCTAACAGTTATGAAGTTTTTCCTCTCTGATAGTCAGCCTAAATTTGGCTTCCTGTAGTTTGAGCGTATTTGTTATGTGTCCTGCAGTCTGGGATGGTCAAGGACAGATCCTGCCCCTTCTCTGTCTCTGTATGACAACCTTTCAGGTTTTTGAAAGAAGTTGTCCTACCTCCACCTCAGTCATCTTTTCTCAAACAACAAAACTAACTTTAACTTGGGTTTTCTTTATTTCCCCCTCCTTCTGAATGACAACGTTTGGTGCTCCCGATTTCCAAAACAGGCAAAATGATTGAAGGTCAGTGACAAAAAAAATTTATTCACCCAATTACCATGATGGCCTAGGACCGTAAATCTGCTGGCAGTTGATTGTATATCTTTGGGCCACATTTGGCAACAAACCGAAAGCAAGGTTGTAAATGAGCTTGGCAGCTCTCCCTACTTGGGGTGGGAAGGTGTGTGTGGCGCCCCCAGGCTCTCCTTCCTTATTCTAACCCTTCAGCAGCCTCTTCAAGGTCAACCTCTTTCCAACCAACAGAACTAGTTTGCACAGAACGGCCACCTTTCCTCAGCCACGAGCTTCGGAACAATGTTATGTCAAATCCTTGATGCAGCTCAGGATTGCCAGCTGTGATTGACAAAAACGGGCCTTTGAGTTCCATGCAGGATTCTCTCCTCGTATGGTAGTCTTCACAAGCTTAGATGGTAAGACACCGGGACAGGTGGCACGGGGATGGCATCTAAACCAATGTGGCCCGGTGGGTTGAGCCACAAAACCCACTGGCAGAAGTGGGAACCTTGGCAATGCCTGATGATTCTAGATCAAACTATTGTCTGCCAATGATGTCTTGGAGCAAAAAAAAATTGTGTAGCCGGGATGATGCCCCCTCCCTCAGATTTTTCTGTTCCCTATTTATTTTATTTTATTTTGAATATTTGTACCCCACCTTTCCCCTTGGAAAAAGAACCAAGGTGGCTTACAATACTAAATGACCCCTATGTGTTTAGCTGCAATCCTTGCAGTAGCTGGGGAAGAAATGGATATTCCCAGGAACAGCATGTTGGCTATTTTTTGCTCTAATGCACGGTATTTGAGGGTAGTTTGGTTTTGAATAGGCAGTTAAGAACTGTGTTTACTTTACTAAAGATCTGCTCCTCACTTCTTTATAAGGCCTGATCCATTTGTTTACATTTTGTAGCTCTATCTACTTACTTATGAGGTGACAGCAGTAGTCTTGGAGGCTGTAAAAGTGAACACCTGAACTTCCATATTTATTACCAAACCATAGCGGGCAAGCAGAATTACTTTTATCTAAATCAATAGGAACTTTAATGGGAACTGTTTCTGTTTTCCCCTGTGTTTGTTGCCTGCTTTGTTTAGTGTTTTATGCCTCTTGCCATGTATTTGTTTGTCTGTTTGCCTTGCACCACCACCACCACATCATCATTTGTTGTTGTTGTTGTTGTTGTTGTTGTTGTTGTTGTTTCTTATGGCACTTTAGGTAAACCACCCAGAGTAACCTTTGGGGAAAATAGGCTGCGGTATACAAATGAATGAATAAATAAATAAATATAAGTTAGAATAGGCACATGTAACAAATGACTGTGGAAGGGCCCTGCTATGCCCTTATTTCAGCCAAGCTTGGGAAAGAATTTTAAGCCCCTGGGATATGTATGTCACAACTCCCAGAATTCCCCACTCAGCATGAGGGGTTCTAGACTCCCTCTCCCAAATTGTCACTTTTAAAAGTTCTATAAGATATTTTGCCCAGCAAGGCAAATCCGCAACCAGCCTGCAAACGGGCAGCTCTGCCAAAAATGGAGTGACAGTCTGCCATGAACTGGAGCTGTCCTGAGAGGAATAACAGATGGAAGATTTTTTTTTTCATAGCAACTTACTTTGTTCACATTGTTTTCCTGTGAACCCCGTTCTGCATGTGCATTGCCCAGTAATGTGGTCACAATCGGCTCCATTCTGGCACTGGCAGACGTGAGCACAGCTTTTTCCATAAAAGGCAGGCGGACAGCCTAGGAAAAAGAGGAATTCAGAAAGGCAGAAGGAAATGTGAGGAAAATGAAAGATGTTCAGAAGGCGACCTCAATCAGCCATTCTCTCTCCTCCTAACCTGCTGGGCCAAAGGTAACGGAATGGATTTCAACAGAGGGAAATGTAGGGTGCTACGTCTAGGTAAAAAAAAAAATGAATTGCACAGATATAGGATGGGGAATACTTGGCTGGGGAATAGTACCTGTGAAAGGGATCTGGGAGTCTTGGTGGACCACAAATTGAACATGAGTCAGCAGTGTGATGTGGCAGCCAGGAAAGCCAATGCAATTCTTGGTTGCATCAACAGAACCATAGTGTCTAGATCAAGGGAAGTGATAGTACCACTCTATTCTGCTCTGGTCAGACCCCACCTGGCGTATTGTGTCCAGTTCTGTGTGCCTCAATTTAAAAAGGATGTTGACAACCTTGAGCTGGTGCAGAGGAGGGCAACCAGGATGGTTGAGGGTCTTAAGGAAATGTCTTATGAGGAACGGCTTCGGGAACTGGGAATGTTTAGCCTTTCAAAAAGAAGACTGAGAGGGGATATGATAGCTATGTTTAAATATTTGAAAGGATGTCATATTTGAAGAGGGAACAGGTTTGTTTTCCATGGCTTCAGAGACTAGGACTCGGGGCAATGGTTTCAAACTACAGGAAAAGAGATTCCATTTGAACATTAGGAAGAACTTAATGACAGAACTGTTCAGCAGTGGAAGATGCTGCCACAAAGGGTGGTGGAGTCTCCTTCTTGGGAGGTTTTTAAGCAGAGGCTGGATGGCCATCTGTCGGGTGTCCTGTGATGGGGTTCCTGCATGGCAGAGGGTTGGACTGGATGGCCCTTGAGGTCTCTTCCAAGTCTATGATTCTATGATTCTATACCTCACATGGTTGTTGTGAGAAGAAAGTGGGGAGGACAGAGGCACAGGTGGTGCTCTCTAACAAAAAGGATATTGTCATTTTATCTTATAAAGCCACTTCCAACTTATGGTAACTGTATGAATTTATGATGGGATGTTTTGAAGGTTGCTACCAGTCTTGCTTGGGTCTTGCAGATGAAGAGAAACCCTTAAATAGTATTGGGGGGGGGTTGACCAAAACCCTGTTGAGGTTTTATGCCTTTGCAACCTGGTTAACACAAACCTCATTGGTGAATTCGCTGTAAGTTAAGAACTTTTGGGAGGCATTTGCTGTTATGTCTTTTCCAACTGAGAGAATTTCAGAGGGCTTTGTCACACTGGATCAGAGTTCATTTGAGAGATATGGACTACAATGGGAAGACTTAAGTGCAGAACATTTGTCTCTGAAGAAAGAGCATGAGAGGGGGCAAGATCACTGTGGAAGCCATATCAGGAGCTTAAGGCTCATCACACAAATGATCAGTGTCTTAGGAAAACAATTGTGTACACAATGTATATAGAATTGTATATTACAATAAGAAGTGTCAAGGGCTGCAAAGAAGTTTCATTGTAATAGCCTTTGTCAGAGAATGCAATGTGTTTTGTTCAGTAAAATAAGAATGTAAATCTAAATCTGTTTGAAGTGTGAGAAGTGGGGAAACAATTATTAAGGAAACACATGAGTGTGAAGATAAATACTGTAGCAAATAACTGTACAAACAGAGATTTCTATGACTTCAGATTTCCTTTCTGTGGTCCCTGTACTGTGTAAACATTTTCATTTGTGGCAAATCACCAGCAAAATTTGGGCTGTAACAAATAGGATGTTTGGCCAATGTGCTACAAAGCAAAACTTTAAATTTAAATTGGAAATGAGAAATATAGAAAAATATAAGGACAGACCTCAGAAAAGTTATTGGGTTGGTGGTGGAAGGGGTGGAAAGAAAATGAAGCAAAACCTCCCAGAACTTCTGAACCAGGAAGTTCTCATTCTAAAATGTAACTTTTCCAGAGCTCTGTCCAAGGTCTGGTAACAGCATGATATGAGAGACCCTGAGGTCCAGAGGCTCCTTCAGACTGGGAGCTGTGATGAAAGAGAAGCACATGAGACCTGCAGAGTTGTAAGGGAGGCAGGGAGCCTGAAAAAGCCAGAGATAAATTAACATTTTTCCTTAACCTGGGTGACTTACGACTTACAAAGATGTTTTGAGAGTGATGCTTCAGCTTAGAACTTTTAATTACTAATGATACACAACAAGCATGGGAAGTCTGGGAACCTCCGGAGTTTGGTCGGCTCCAGGATCCATCAGCCCCAGCCAGAAAATGATCAAAATTCATGGGAACTGTAGTGCAAAACAACTGCAAGATTTCCCCAATCCTTTGCATTCTAATGTTTCCTTCAGAACAAAATATTTGCATTTCTAATTAATATTGGATGAACACAACAAAATCAAACACACGATCTGCATCATCTTCAAAAAATCATAATAAATGTCTGCAAAATCCTGCAATGCAATGAGCCGGCACAAGAGGGCAGTGTGTAGTTTTCTCAGATAGATTCCCACATTCTTCAGCATGCAAAACCTTTTACTTACGTTGGGTACAGTAGGGTCCTGTCCAGCCAGGGGTACATCTACATTCCCCATCATGAGGGCTGCATGTTGCTCCATTGTGACAGCTGCACGAATGAAAACAATCTGCACCCCAGAAGCCAACTGGACAAGCTGGAGAGCGCAGAAAGAAAGAAAGAAAGAAAGAAAGAAAGAAAGAAAGAAAGAAAGAAAGAAAGAAAGAAAGAAAGAAAGAAAAAAAGAAAGAAAAACATCTGTATTTCTAATTGGAAGGAATTTATGTCTATCTGCATGCAGTTTATCTGTACCTTTTTCATGGAAGTGAATAGAAAGCACATTTACACATTACTGCTCCCTGCTCCAAGCATGTACACTACCAGCATAGGGAGGACAAAAAAATGTCAACATCTGTGAAACATCGGAAACTGACTAATTTATATAATTTAAACACACTAGTAACACATCTCAGCTGTGTCCAGGCAACAATTGTCAATAGGCATGGAGCATTCTAAAGCTCCCTTCTGATTGTTCAAATCAGCTTTGGACTGAGCACCTGCCTAAAGAGGCCACCTTGCAGAAGAAGTAACAACCCATCAAACAGACGGTTGTCTTCTCTTTTAAAAAAAAGCCACATGGTCCCCCCCCCACGTTCGACAAGTGTTGAGGTTTCTCCTGCCCAAAATGGATAAAGTGCTTTTAAGATTTTTGACAGAATCAATGCCTATACACAACATCTACCAGTGGTGGCGAACCTTTGCCACTACAGATGTTTTAGACCACAACTCCCATAATTCCAAGCCTAGACTGCCAACAATGGCCGGTGACCATGGGAGATGTGGTCCAAAATATCTGGAGTGCCAAAGGTTTGCCACCACTGCAGCCCAGGTCGTTGGGCTGTGTAGTCAAGGAAGTGATTTTATTTTTCAAGCTCTAGGCAAACTACAGTACTTCTAGAAACATTTGAGGAGTACTCCTAGATTCTGGGCAAGAAGACCAGCACATTAAGGTTCTAAATAGGCACTGCCACTTTTAGAGAAAAACAAACCATTTGCCAATCTAAGCAGAAATGAACAGTAATTTCCCAATTACTTTCTAAATATAATGAACAATCCATGAAACTGACAGCCTTCCTAATTTTTGTTTTGAGTGACAGCCATATTGAGCCCGTGGAAGAGACACAATAAAAGCAAAAATTACTGCTGTCTGTTTTTATCCCGTCCCCACTTTATCACTGGAGGTTTAATATATTTTACTGCAAATGCTGTCTAATGTGTTCCCTGCATTGTGAATATGAAGTAACACTTCTGAATGACAGACCGGGCTTCCCAGAGATGATCTGCCTCCAATTAAGAATCCGTTTGGGAAATGCCAGTTTTTGGATCCGTAAATGTCAATCTTCTACCTAGGCAATTTCTAAGAAGTCAGCACACATCTTTCCAAAAAGCATAGAGACTTTAACAAGTAAATTACATGTAATAGGAATATCTCATGTCTCTAATTTCCTAGCCATATGGATCTTGCCAGGGACAGAACTGTCAACTGCTTTATAATCTCATTCAAAAATAGTGGGGGGCGGGGGAGGGAAGAAAAAGAAAAAGAATGAGACCTCTTTTAAGAAATGGTGATACTTTCTTTTCAACTCAATGCAGAGTTCACCCAGGAAAACATGACATAGGAATGTAAAAAAATTATTCTTGGATTTAGATGGGATTAGAAACAGAACGTATAGTATAACGTTATTCTTATCTCTCTTATTGAATTGACACTTTAAAAAAATAGGGCTGCTGCTTTCTCTGGGTGGGCAGCATCTACTTGATTAAGCGTCATTAAACGGGCAGGGGTAACTTAAGCCTATTTAGAAGTTTCTATAAAATTATTTGGAAGTTTCTACCAAATAAACCATGTTCGTCCAACCACTGCTGAATTTGCAGAATGAGGTTTAATGTAACAGTGATCCTGTTGAGAAGTAATGCAACATAACGGTAACCTCTCAAAGGTTCTGAAGGAGAGTGAAATATAAAGAGATCCACAATGCAGTGGTGTGTGTGTGTGGGGGAACATTACCTGTCACATAGGTCTTCTCCTTCATTGCCAGTATCTTTCTATAATATTTATTTTATTCAAATCTGTTCAGCCAAAGTCCCTTCCAGCATTAATTAAAAGTTTCCTGCCTGTGGGTTGTCTTCTTTAATTGCTCTTCCTTGAGTGCAGCTGGAGGATTAGTGCTTAATGGCCCATTAATTGCCCCTTTTAATACCTTCCCCTAATTTCCTCTTATTCCTGTTCTTGGGCTGGTGGGGGTTAATTACTCCCCCCCCCCAAATCCCGGACTTCATGATTATGCAGAGGAATAACACACAACATTATACCAACTTGCTTAGGAAGAACCAGGCAATTGTACCCCCTCCACCCCACCTGTTGCCAAAGAAGCTGACAGATAGCCACTAAGGGAGGCTACTGACAGGAGGAAGTGTTAGATTACTCGCCAGAAATACTGAACGGCATTCAGCAGGAAACGTTAAAAGGGGCCAAATGTGTAGATGGATAGTATTTGATTAAAGAAATGCTAAAATGGGGCAATTTATTAAGATGTATGGATTCTCCATAAAAAGACTAGACATTATTACAAGGGTCTTTTGTATTGTTTCTTCTCTCTCTCTCTCTCTCTCTCTGTAAATGGCAAATGGTTTATGGACTGAAATAAATAATGTGAAGTGCAGCTATTTAAAACGTGATTGAACAAAAGGTACAGATTTAGCACATGGTGGGAGACACCTTGTACCCCCTTTTCCTTGCACACACCCCAGTTATTTGTGAGCCTGGCACCAAACATAGAATCAGTGAGTCATTATAGCTGCTCCACTTAAATAACGCAAAAATCCTAATTTGCAACCTCTTTAATAGATATAATGTATTATTACCTATTTCCTAAACATAACTTGCTTTTAAACTTGAATTTCTCTATGAGAAAGAGATAATTGGGGTAAAACTCCTGAATTTGACATTTTAAACACGCTTTAAAAACAACAAGCTCAGTTTGACATTTTAAACATGAATAAGATGGTTCTGCTCGGAAACCTCAGTTTCCTGAAACTAAATAAAGCTACCCTTAAACGACATTCTGATAGGCAGAAGAGAAAATAAAGTTTTTTTTCTTACTTTGGGAACAGTCTTTGCCAATCCACCCAGGAAAGCACTGGCAAGATCCATCAACCGGATTACATGTTCCATTGTTTGTACACAAACACATTTCGGCACAGTCCTTCCCGTATCTTCCAGTTGGACATACTGTGGAAACATAAGGGAAGAACTTTCAAGCAAGGCCTTCTTGTGTTCATTCTCTGTCTTGTCCATTGAGCTTCAGAACATTAGAGCTTGGTATGAAGACAGGACACAGGGTTCTACTGCTGAATAGAAAGATTCACACATCTTGCATCTGGAGTAGGGATATTAATCTTTGCTTATTTCATTCTTGCAGGTGAGAATGAAAGGTTTCAATTTTTCTTCCTGCTAGGTAACTTGGTAAGGGTATTTAATGAATTGTTCACATTTCCATCCCTTTCACACACATCCCCATGTGTGAAAAATTCACAGAAATGATATTTGTATTCTCTCTTGTATTTTGCCCAGAAAACCTTATATTTTGTGCAGAAAAGAATTGCATTTGCAGATAATCCAGGTTTTCAAAAAGCAAAATTACACTTGTTCCCCCAAACAAAAATTCGTATATTTTATTTATTTATTTTAGAGTATTTTACTCCGCCTTTCTCCTTGGAAAAGGACTCAAAGCGGCTTAGAGTAATGAGGGCCTCATTAATCCCTTTAATGAGGGATAATATACATTGCAGTAAAATTGAGACATGTTCAAGTATTGAGAACAGTGAATTGAGGGACATCTTACAGCATTAAAAGACAACATTACATTAAAGCTACAAGAGAATGCGAGTAGTTAAAAAGAGAGTAAAGATTCCATGTAAAAGTTATGAGTGATGGAAACTAACATTGAAAACAGTATCAATGCAATCACACAATAACACAAAGTACTGGTATATGTGATCCTATAGATTCATATAAAAGACACATAATAGGTAGTCCATCGTTCAGAGAAAGCTTGCCTGAAGAGAAAGGTTTTTGCCTGTTTCTGGAAAGACAGCAGAGATGGGGCAGTTCTGGCCTCTAGTGGGAGGGAGTTCAACAGTCTGGGCACAGCAGGCGAGAAGGCTCTTTCATGTGTTCCCACAAGACATACCTGTGAGGGTGGCGGGATGGAGAGAAAGGCCTCTCCTGATGACCTTAATACCCAAGCCAGTTCATATTGTGAGCTTTGATATTTGAGGTAGCTAGGACCAGGGTTGTACAGTGCTTTGTAGGTTATGGTCATCACTTTGAATTGTGCCTGAGAGCTGATTGGTAGTGGAGCTACTTTAGTAGGGGTGTAATGTGGACTCTGCACCCTGCCACAGACAGCAATCTGGCTGCTGAATTTTGGACCTGGTGAAGTTTTCTGAGACTTTTCATCAGGAGTCCAACATAGAGCGCATTATAGTAGTCTAGCTGGGATGTCACTAGGGCATGTATCACCGTGGCCAGAGCTGCTTTCTCAAGAAACGTGCATAACTTGCATACTAGTCTTAATTGTGTAAATACACTCCTGGCCACAGCTGTGACCTGGGCATCCAGGTTGTTTTACAAATGCTGCTGCCCACCCGAGCAAAGGCACAAATCATATCTGACACAGTAAGGTAACATTTCAGAGCCGCTGATTATTTTTTCAGTGAGGAGTATGATACAGCAAGACTGTCCCCTGTGAGACACATACCCATTGACTGCATTAAGATTTGTACTCTAGACTCCCACTCCAGGATGTGTCTTCTCATAGGCATAGATATATATGTCCCCACCAGCTGTTACTTGTGAGTAACTGTCAACAATTGCAACAATTGGGACCAGAATAGGTAAAAGGTAAAGGTTTCCCCCCGCACATGCGTGCTAGTCGTGTCCGACTCTAGGGGTGGTGCTCATCTCCGTATTCAAGCCAAAGAGCCAGTGTTGTGCAAGTCCATGGCCACGTGGCTGGAGTGGCTGCAAGGAAACACTATTTTATCTTCCCACTTTTTACAGCAGTACCTATTTCTCTACTTGCATTAACATGCTTTTGAACTGCTAGGTTGGCAGGAGCTGGGGTTATCAGCGTGAGCACACTACGCTGTGGCACCCGGGATTCGAACCGCCGAGCTGCTGACTTTGCAGCCGACAGTTTTCGGAAGCCTTAGTCCACTGAGCCACCACGCCCCTGGGACCAGAATAATTTCTTTAAAAAAACTAAGATAAAGGTATGGTTTCCACTAACATTTTATTATTCAAGGCGAAAGGAGTAGCATGGCTGCACTGGTCTCGATGGAAAAGTACAGGAAGTCCTTAGCATTAGAACGGTTGGGAACCAAACACAGTTTTCTGCACTACGATGAAAACATTGTTAAAATGCTGGGTTTGTATTGGCTGTTGGCTTCCTTCCCTGACAAAAACAGACGTCTTATTCACAAAAGCTAGATAAAGCAGACACACATTGTCCATCACAGTAAAGAAAGGAATACAAACATAATCAGACTCATATCCTCGCCAAATAGGTAGCCATTTTTTTAAAGTGATTAAGGGGCCTCACTGCATTATTCTGCTATTTTAGCAGTTGGACAATTTATGCCTCCCAGACACCCATTCACAGGAAATGACCTCAATCTATTCCCAAAGCGATTCAATTCTAGATTGAAATCTGGAACTGGGAATCATTAGCTCGCGGACAATATGCCAGTTGCAGCTTCTGCTATGACAGGGATGGCGAGAAAAGGCTGGGAGACAATCACCCGCCGTGGAACGACACACTTATCTCTCTCCCCGAGTAGATAAAGTTGACTTTGAAGTTAAATGCTAAACAGAACAGTGTTTCCCCCACCGAAATGAAACAAAAACGTACTGGGGAGGGGATGAGCTGTGGGAGGGGAAGAAAGAAAGAAAGAAAAAATCATGAGAGAAAGACGAAACCGTGAAACAATCTGTTCACCTGTCATCCCTTATGTATGGCCCCATTGTTTCCAAAGTCTCTGCAATATCATAATACAATTTTGTACCTCAGGAAAAAGATAGCATCACTGACATGCATCCTTGGTCGGGACAAAATCCCATCAAAAATACGTTTCCAATAACCTGATTCACAGAGCCAATCTACATATATACAGTATAAGCATACATAATATAAAAGAGGCTATACATCTAGATCTACGTCTATTCATACAAACACACACACACATATGGATAGTGTTCCTACAAGAATAAGCTCTTATCAGTCTATCTATGCTATGGCAGAACAAGAATAGGCAAGGGAATGGGGAAATTACATCATTGGAGAACTTGTGACTCACCCAGTCAAACACAGTCCGTCGGACATATGTGATCACCTATTGACGCTCAAAAAGAAACCTCCTATTAATGCCCTTCAATGGAGACCTAAATATTATAAAGCTCCAGATCAGTGGTTCTCAACCTGTGGGTCCCCAGATGTTCCTGGACTGCAACTCCCCGAAGCCTCCAACACTTGCTGTGCTGGAAGGGGTTTCTGGGAGTTGCAGTCCAGGAACATCTGGGGACCCACAGGTTGAGAACCACTGCTCCAGATAGTCAACAAGGTCTGGTGGATAGGAAGCATTCGTTTGGGCTGATGGGCCATAATGTTGTGGAGACTTGATGAAAGTGGCCAATCAAATGCCTCTTCCTTTTTAAGGTGGCAAATTAAATGAGTTACATTTGCACCAGAGGCAGAGGGGTTTGAGAAAGACTGAGTATGAACAAGTGGAATCTAGGCAAGACTTGACAGTTGCAATGAATGGATAATATAATCCAACTGATACAGCAGGCCAATTGGTTTAGGTCCATCCGTCCATGCATGCATTCGTCCATAGAACAGGGTTCCACAATAACAGGGCAGGTGATTCAAGTGGCTAGAAGTAGTTTGATTAACTTGAGGTGAGTACTCCAGGTGCAATCCTAAGCAGACTGGATTCCATTTGCATTCATCACATTCAAGATAGATTCCTGTAATGCACTCCACGTGGGATGGCTATTAAAGACAGTCTGATTTAGTTCAGCTAATGCAGCTTGAGACTGCCTGGATGTTAACAGGATCAGCAAACTGAAACATGCAACACGCAACATGCAACACCTATTCTTGATCATAAGAACATAAGAAGAGCCATGCTGGATCAGGCCAAAGGCCCATCTAGTCCAGCTTCCTGTATCTCACAATGGCCCCAACAGATGCGTCTGGGAGCGCACGAAACTAGATATCTGTCTCCTGATACCACTCCCCTGCTTCTGGTCCTTGAAGTACCCCGGTTTTAAGCCCAGAGATTTCACATCTCCATCATGGTTTGTAACCTGTGATGGACTTCTCCTCCAGGAATCTGTCCAATCCCCTTTTGAAGGCATCCAGGCTTTTATGTACCAGGGGAAAAATCAGGTTACTGATCGGTATCAAGTGACTTTGATGCATACCACTACAAACCTGCCAGAATCTCAGAAGCCCTGCAAACAGAACAGTCTGCAAGTCACAAGCCACAGGACTGTTTGGATAGCTGATTCCAGGTTATGAAATTCCTTTCCAACATGGGATGTGGCTTCAATTGGATAAGATGTTTAAATAGGATTTTAAAAACTTTTTATTTCATATGCTTTTTGAATTAGGCCATTTAATCGCTGCAGTTTTAAAATTAAGAGATCATATACAGTTTTATTAGTATTCCTAATAAGCTGTGATTTTTTTGTTTATCTCTAATCAATCTGCATTTTGAAATAATGCTTGTGCTGATATCTGGTAATATTTTAGATGTTATTTAATTGCATTTTATGTGAAGTTTCTTACAAAAACTATGTCCTAAAAAGCAGCCTATACATATGTGTATTTGTGTTTGTAGAAAGAAAGAAAGAAAGAAAGAAAGAAAGAAAGAAAGAAAGAAAGAAAGAAAGAAAGAAAGAAAGAAAGGCCAGAGAATTTAGAAAGCTGCTGTGACTTTCTTTTAACTATTGCAAAATATTGTCACCTCCTTTACTTTTCTTCATTATATGCCCTTGGCTTAAGTCATGATCATATTATTTTAAACTGCTTTTGGTGTTTCATGTAAAAGAATTAAGAATCTGAGACCCTACAACAGTACCATACTTAAAATAGACATGGATGGATTCTCCAGAACCACTATCTTTCAGATGTCATTAGTTTGTGTTAGACTGCAAACTCCAGCTCTTCTTCCAGTCTTGTTGTTCTATCCATCTCTTTGAAGGAAGAAGACCTCTCCAACCACAATGACTGCTTCCTGGGGTAAAACTCTTGTTATGTGTCCGCAAGCCAAAAGAGACTCATAGCAACCCTGACATGGACTTTCAAGGAGGGTGTAATATATAAGAGGTTGCTTTACTAGCCCCCTATCCTGTGAGTTTCTATGGCTGAATAATGATTCAAACCTAGGTGCTCTGACTGCTAACTCTGGGTATTTGTACACGACCCCTAAACTCCACTGCAAATGGTTCCAGCTCCGGAGCTTAAAATTGTTTCCCCACCAGCTCCGGAGTTTACAGATAATTAAGTGCGACCACGCGCACCTAAGCGCATCCCAGCGCACTTTTCAAGTACCTGCTCTCCGGATGTGAAAATTCCTGATGTGCATATAACGTAGTGACTGCCGGGCTCTCCTTGCTTCTGTTTGTTCTTTTTTTGCCCCCTGCCCCTTTAAGAGATCTGAATGCAGTGCCGGGAGGGCAGAACGGAGGTGTGCGGCATTCTTTTCTTCCTTTTTTTCTCCCTCCCCTCACGCAGCCAGCAGCCAGGAGTGCGGAGGGGGTGGGAACGCAGGAACAGCGACAAACCCCTAATTTAAACTCCGAATTTAAGTGGCCAGCGGATCTTAGGGGTCGTGTGAAAAGGCTCTCTGTCTAAAATGCCACATTGGGTGGAACTCTCTGTGCCTATAAAGGCAGAGTTACCACTCAAAATGGGAAGCCTTCCACTGGCTAACCGTCTTATTATCAATCACTGTCAGTAGCTGTTGCACAGGCAAAGGACCCTATGATCACTCCCGTGATTTTGGGTTATGCAAGCTGGATGGCACCTTTTAAAAATCAATAGGGCTTTTGTGCTTGTAAGGGGGAAGTGACCAAATACCACTCATGCTTTGGGTATAAAAGTAGAGTCTTGCACACAATGAGCGGCTACACTTGCAAGGAAGCAAGCAAACAGGATCTCAGCCAGTGTTATGTTGTCAGTACACATGGGGGTAGAGGAGAAACTTTTACAGATGCATCTTGTTCAGTGGAAGAACCACGTTTATCAGCAGGTTGTTTCAGCTGCAAGCTGATGGCTTTAGTAATGAAACCCAGTACAACAAATTTCTTTTGGAAGACGAAACCATCCAACTGAACCAGTCTGGAGAAGCATGGGCTTTTCATGAGTCACCAAAGGACGCTGAACATGCTGACCACGGATACTGAGGCACTGTGTTTTGTGCCAGTATTTTCTGATCTAAAGCTGACCTGTTGTCAGTGGGATGGCGCCACCAGTGAAAACTGCAGCTGACTTCAGGCTGCTAAAAATTAGCAGCCTGATTAGCAACCTGGCAGTCTAGAGGTTGAGATGGGCTCAGGAATGTTGCCTCCGATGAACAGGCAGCACTTTAAAATATTTTATGACTTACGAAGCCAAAGGCTGTGTAATTTGGAAAGTCGACGCATGGGAAACAAGCCCACATTATCAGATGAAAGGATATATATGCCTGTAAAATGTCTCATATATCTTCTTTCCACAAGGCTCGTGAACCATGAAGGGGCAACATCAGAACTGTTTTGAAGAGAGAGTTTTTCATACTTTTCTTACAGCTTAATAAGTACTCTAGTGAAGCTGCAAGCATCCAGCACAAACAACAGCTAATGGATTTGATGCATTGTGAATAGAGGGAAGGGCAATAATGCTCTGTGTATGAGGAACTGTGTGGGTGCAATTCCTATTTTGAGCTGGCTGCTCAGTGGTTTAGGTATCTGGCTGCAGAGCGGGAGGTTGGGCGTATGAATCCCCACTGTGCCTCCTGGCAGATGAGCCACCCTATGTGGCCTTGGGCAAACTGCACAGTCCCAGGGCACCCCTGGAAGAAGGGGATGGTAAACCACTTCTAAGTATTCCCTATCTAGAAAACCCTGGAAATAGTTGCCATAAGTCATAATTGATCTGACAGCACATAATTATAATTTATTCCTATTTCATTCAGCTATTTAAGCTTTGAGGAAGGTCCACCCTTTTCTACCGAGATACGAAACACGTTCTTACAAATGTTTTGGGCTACTAGTCCAATTTGCTTGTAGGCCTACTTTATATTTGGAAAGACAATGGAGTCCTGCTGGCTTGGGTTACCCCTGCCTGAACTGAACAAGCCAATCTCTCAATGTGTATCACTACTAGATGACACTTTGACTCTATGGCTTCATCCTATGGAATTCTGGACCTGCAGTTTGGCGAAGTACCTAACATTCTCTGCTATAGTTTGTGGTGGGCACTAGAGGTCTTTAGCAGTAAACTATAAGCATGTCTAACTACAAATTTCAAGATTTTACTGGAGGGAACCATGACAGTAAATGCAGAAATCAGGCTACTATAACTAGGCAGTGGAGGCATAAACTTTCACCATGACCACCAATCTAAAGCTGGGATTTGATTTTGAAAAATATTATCTTTATTCAGATATAAAAATCAGGCAGGAAAAAAGTGAGTTTCTTTTGCAGGAGAATGGGATGACCTGAGTTATGCCAGATCTAAACCCCTTCACTGCCACTATAGCAGAACAAAGGTAGGCCTGGGTTCAGAATAAGGTAAAGGTAAAGGTTCCCCCTGCATATGCATGCTAGTCATGTCCAACTCTAGGGTCAGTGCTCATCTCCGTATTCAAGCTGGAAGAGCCAGTGTTGTGCAAGTCCATGGCCATGTGGGCGGCATGACTGCAAGGAAACACTGTTTTACCTTCCCGCTTTTTACGGTGGTACCTGTTTATCTACTTGCATTTACATGCTTTCGAACTGCTGGGTTGGCAGGAGCTGCGGTTATCAGTGGGAGCTCGCTCCGCTGCGTGGCACCCGGGATTCGAACCGCCGAGCTGCCGACTTTGCAGTCTACAGTTTTGGTGCCTTAGTCCACTGAGCCACCATGCCCCCTGGGTTCAGAATAGTCCTAGGTAATTTCCAACATGCTTAGAGCTGGGATTCAGTCCATCCTCAGCCAACCCTCTGCCATCTTAGCTGATTAGGATTGCCCCCTTAGTTAGGAGCAGCCAATATGACCTCCAAAGTGGCTAGAACTCCTTTAAGGATTAGTTCCAATTTAGGATCACGTGATACAGATTAATGATGATTTAAGCGCTAAATGGTCCCAAGCATTCATTCTTGCTCTATGTGTTCAAACTCTGCTTGAAATTCTCAAGGAACTCCTTTCTGTTTGTCTAAAGTTCTTTTTAAACTGCTTAATTTTGTTTATTAATCTACTACACACCGAAGCCTGGCTTCTTTGGTATGGCTTGTATTGCTTTTTGATACTGTTTAATTACTTATTTTAAATCTTATTGTTTCAATTGCTTTTTGGATGCTTAAAATTACTACTATGGTAAAAATAAGACATCCAGGCAAAAAGCCTCACAACTAGCAGATAACAGGTGAAACCACTTAGGGCCCATCTTCACTCACTGTACTGTCAGGGCTGTAACCGCAGACACTTTGACCCAAGGCACCAACTTCTAGGACTAAATCTACTGGCTCAGGGAAATAAGCAGGTAATCAACAGGCTTGATGGGTGGAAGACAATGCTACTTGCCCCATGTGTAGAATTGCTAACTGTGTGAACCATTTCTGACTTCATCAGGCTATCTCGTTGGACCCTTCCTCTACTGGTCCTTTCTTCTCTCTGCCCAGAATGCTCCATGGTGGACCTTGGCACTCATGTTGAACACCAGGGCTAACTTTTTAGGACCCCCGAGTGAGGATATTCTGCTTCCTAGCCCTCAAACCCTATCCTACTTAGAAAAAGAAAAGCACATTAAAAATATGGAGCATCGTAACTGTGGTTTACAAACAACAACATTTATATGCCTACTGTAAAAATATCAAACTCAACCCTTTTCCTCCTATTCCTCATCCTCTTTTTTACATCTTTTTCAAATAAAGGAAAATATATATCAGATCACATGCTTTCACATTATGATAAACTGCAATACCAACTGCCTTTAATTAGACCATGAATATGGTCTAATTATAGCAATTCTGCTGGGCTGATCAACATTTGAAAGGAAAACCAGGAACACTCAACAGATTGAAATAACAAAAAAAAAAAAAAAAAAAAAACAGATTTGTGCTTAATGAGATAATTAGGCCTATTCCAGACTTTGAAAGCCAAGTTAGCTTTCTGCATTGAAACAGGCATATTTACTGGAAAGGTAGGGTGAAGTGTTTGGTCTTGTATTAATTGGAATACATCTTGATGGTGTAAGTCACATGAAGAAAAGAATATGTATGCTTGTATTTAATCTATGCTTAAGGGTTTAGTTAAGTGCTGCCTGTAATTTGAATGATGCATAATAACAAACCACTATCAAATTCTTTCTTTCTTTTTTTCTTGACTAAAGCAAAGCAAAAGCAAAGTGTTCTGCTTATATACCGCCCCATAGCACTTCAAGTAGTCTCTGGGCAGTTTACAGTGTTAATTACAGGATGCAGGCTACACATTGCCCCTCCCCCCCCAAGCAAGCTGGGGTACTCATTTTACCGACCTCAGAAGGATGGAAGGCTGAGTCAACCATGAGCCTGCTACCTGGGATTGAACCCCAGGTCGTGAGCACAGTTTTACCTGCCGTACAGGCATTTATCCACTGTGCCACGGGGCTCTTAAGAAGCTAACAAGGCATTTTGTCCTTAAGCACAGGACTGGTTCAGACTTAACCCTAAAGCATGCTTTACTGCAACATAAACAGTAAGCTGGCCTTCCGCCTCCAGGTTTGTCTGCTCCACTTTCTGTTTTGGTGCAGCCACAAGGAGGAATTAGACAACTCGTTTTCACCACTGATTAACTGTTGCTTGCTGTATCCTCCACATTTGAGCATAGTGTGGCTAATTGTAACTACAGTTAGTATAAATAAACATGTCAGCATCAAATCATGGTTTATGAAGCTGATTTGCTTTTGTACCACTCCCCCTCTCTATATATCCTGAACAGAATACTACAGGTCCATATAGCATGTATCCCTTAATCTTCATGCACCAAATCAGGAGCTGCTTGAAGGAAAGGCTCCATAAAATCTCTTTGCTCCAATAGTTGAATAGGGCAATACCTGTACTAGGTTTTTGGCCTTACAATTGCCCGATTCCCATAGTTAACATGGCCGGGATCTGTTTGGAGATGGAAAGAGAGAGAAAATGCTCTGTTAAACATATGAAGCTGTACTAGCTCATGTTTGGCAGAAAGAACCAGCTGGGGGTTATCAAGATGGGGAATTCTAGAAGCTGTAGCTGTCGCCAGATCTGGGGAAAATTTGGCTTTTCAGATTCCCTCCTCTGTCCTGGACAACAACACTGACAGATCCTTCTCACTGGGCCATCTCAACGGGGCTTCTAGGACATGATCTAGTGTAGGAAGGTCATCTCCTGCAACAGTCAAGACTAGAGCCTTGCTGGGATCCTCGAACTTGAAATGCTGCTGGGTTGAAAACTGGGAACATCTGCATGACAAGCAGGGGCTCCTTGGTGCCACTCGTCTGCATGCTGCTGGGAATCTCCATGGATTTTCAGACTGTTACTTTTTCCAAAGGCTCCTGCATTGTGATTTGTATTTGGTGCACAGCCCCTCCATTCTAGCTGACAGGTGCCTATTACATTTAATAACAGCACCACTTACAAGTCTCATTGTGCGTTCAGGGGGTTCCTGGGCTGACAAGCGGAGAGAGGCAAGCCATGAGCAAGAAGGTGAATTTACAATATCTGCCACATTTAATTTCCTAAGCGACGCGTCTGCCTTATTTATGCATGTTAGCATACTACTTATTTACAAAAAGAAGACTACGCGCTTATTTGCATTTTTGCCAAAGACATAAAACAACTGCCCCCCCCTCGCCCCTCGTGGACTAAAACTTCAGAGACTGCAAATGTTGTATTTTAAAAATGGGTATCTTGCACATGGCTTGTGGACATTTGTTTTTTTAAGCATGGTATTTGTTTTATCCTTTTAAGTATCTGTATATTCATTGTTGTTTGCTTTCTAATGAAGCAAATCACCTAGGGTCCTTTTAAGGAGAAAACTGGATTAAAATATTTTAAGTAAATAAATGCATAGATTTGTGGTGGCTTCAAGCCATTGTTTACAAATGTTAGATCCCAAGAAAAAGCACCATGAGTGATCATACCTTGGTTGCAGAGTGGGCCAAAGAACCCAGGCAGGCAGTCACAATGTCCTGTGACGTGGTGACAGGGGACAGTGCTGTGGATGCACAGTGGACAGGGCTGGCTGCAGCGATGCCCATAGAAACCAGGGGGACAAACTGAAATATAGAACAAAGGTAAACATTAAAAACAATGTGGAAAACTAAGCTAAGACTCGAGTTCCTAATGCTACTGCTGCTATTGATAGCTATGCCTGCTTCCTATAATTGCAACCTTTTACACTGTTTGCACTCATAGCTGCCTCGGCTGTTGGATCCCAGTGTATAAGATCAGTTTTAAAATGTGCTCATTTGCCCCTGGCCACACATTGCGTTCATGCCGATGCACGATTTGAGCCCCTACGCCACTTATCTGCATTGCTGTGTGCAAGTCCAATGGCATTCGGTTCTGAAGATCCAGAATCCACAACACAAGAACAATCAAAGCCCAGATGATCCCTTCCCCCCCCCAAGTCAAAAGCATGTGCCCTGGAGAACAGCCAACCATTTCTTCCAGTGGGACTCCTGTGCCCATAATGACTGGATGAGAACTACACATTCATCAGCTGAACCCTTTCCCATTTTGCCGTTTCCATGGGGCGGTGGGAATCACAGAATCATGGGACTATAGAGCTGGAAGGGACTCTAAAAGTCATCAAGCCTCAGCCTTGTCAAAACAGGACACCCACACATGAAGCCTCCCTGACAGGTGTCCGTGTGACCTCCACTAGATTTTTGCTGGGTTATTAGAGTTTCCCTACTGCTGGCATCTTGGAGATATATGATCCCCTTGCCCTGAATTAAGATGGGAAGTAGGCCAGCACACAGACAGGTTGGCAGGCAGGCATCGAGGTGCAACTGGGAGCCTCGTGGTGCAGTAGTTAAACTGCAGTACTGCAGTTGTAACTGCGCTCATGACCTGAGGTTCAATCCTAGGTAGCAGGCTCAAGGTTCGCTCAGCCTTCCATCCTTCTGAGTTTGGCAAAATGAGTACCAAATGAGTAACTGGAGGTGGTGGTGTGGCAATGTGTACCCAGGATCATTACTTGTAAACCTCCCAGAGAGTGCTTTAAGCACTATGGGGTGGTATATAAGCAGCATACCTTGCTTTTGCTTTGCTCCCGCTTGCTAGACTGCCCAGGGGCTTCTTGTGCTCAAGACACAGGTGCTCTGTCAATAGCAAAACATTTGCCTCCCTTCACGACCAGGAGGTGTGAAAGATAAAATTTCAGTGATGGAATGGATCTGAGACTGAGGCACTCTCAGGGGATGTGTGCAATTCATGGCACAAACAGGCTGCCTGCAAGGGAGATGGCAAGCAAACCTCCCTTCTTCCCCCAGTTCCAGAAGGTTACCCGGGTGTGTGTGTGCACAGGGCAACTGCACGCAGAGCATGAAAGTGGGGGCCTCCTCTTTGGCCTGAGCACCATCCTCCGATAGATGTAAAGCTGGCTTTTCCTTCCTCGTGCCGGAGAAGCTATAATTTTCTTCACTTACGCGCCAAACCCTTGGGGTTTCAAGTTGGTCAAAACGATTTCTCTCCCGGCTTCCCATCTCTTTGACAGCCACTTCTGCAGTTCGGAGAGGGGATTTTGCAGACACCAAGAAAGGCTGTGAGCGGCACAGGAAACTGGCGGCTCATCATGGAGGCGTTCAAAGGCCACTCACAGCAGCAGTGGCGGAGGTCAATGGAGCAACAGCTTTAAACAACAATCATTTAAAAAGGAGCTGGTTCAAATCCTCTTGGAAGGAAGTGCATGGGCCAGCAGTGAGTGTGGTTTGTGGAAATCAAGTGGGGAATGTCAAGTGAAAGAGAAGGTTTTGATCAATAGCAAAAAAATAATCATGTGACGTGTTCAAGATATGGGTGCGTATAAGAGCCACTAGGAGTCTGACTACAAAAATCAGGGTTCATTTAAGAGCCATTTCCATGTTTCCTCAGCAGGGATACAAGAGGGTGGCCACATGTCCTGTTTTATAGAGAACAATCATCCACAAAGGCATCGCCATGAACAATCCTTTTTCAGGTTCTCCGTTTGCAAAAGACAACTTGTACAGTCCACGTCTAATTTCAAGATAAGGGCCACGAAAGGAATCTGATCAAGGACTCTGGAGTTGCTTCTCCACCATGGACAGCTCCTGGATAGCCGGCTCCTCACCTGTTCCAATTTTCCCTGTGGATGCCCTGGTCCAATTTTCCCCACTCAGGTAAAAGGGATTGTAATCACATCAAGGCATCTTTTTCTAATTTTGCAACTGCACTTCTAAATTCAGGTGTGCCCTCTAATGCAGAGTGGGATTTCTTTTCTTTTTGTTGATGTTATGTGACCAGCCTGAGGGTTGTTCATTGAGATACCACATCTCCCATACATGAGTTAGAGGCATGCATATAAATGAGAGGTTACTGCAGAGGGTTTCCTGGCTGGGGAAAAGCACTACCCATGAGCAGAGCTCCCTTGAGAGATGACTCCTTCAATCCACAAGCAGCCAGCTGGGATACGATGGCAAAGCCAGGCCTGGCCTCATTCTGACCTTCCACAGTTCATATGCTTCTTTGGTCAAGCTCTCCTCCAACTTTGCTTGGAACTCCAGTTGGATGGCCACTCTTGCCGTGCCACACTGCATATTTTATTCAGAATGATACTTCTTCACGAAGAAACAAGGGAAGGGAGAAACCATAGAATCATAGCTGGAAGGGGCTTGCAATGCCATCAAGTCCAACCCCTGCTCAGTGCAGGAATCCAAGTCAAAGCGGACCTGAAAGCAGATTTTGTCTTGAATGCCTCCAGGAGCACTCATCACCTAATTGGTGCCATGGTCATACCATGGTCATACCACGGTCATACCATGGTCATACCTGTCGTGGGGGTTAGGGACCGACTCAACCCGCGATCATTAAAAATCTGCAATATGTGGATGCAGGTCGGGTCACAGAACCTTTATTTCCCTACCCCAGCACCAGTCAGCAGGAGCCCAGGGCTTGGGGAAGGGGGGTAGGTTTAAAAACCCCGGGCTTTTAAAACCTTTTTTCCCTCCCTCAAGCCCTTTCGGTATAGTGGGGCTGCAGTATATGAACCGCAAAAGTGCAGCAGACCACTGTACTATGGTAATTGTTAAGAAATTAAGAAGTTGGGAGTCTGAGGCATTAGTAAAAATATGGCAGGTGAGACCAGGGAGAGAATGGACATAAAGTGCCGTGGAGGAAAGCAGGTGGGCCTTACTTCTCTGACACATGGGTCCTCGGTATCCTGGGGCACACTCGCAAGTGCCATCCTCTGGGGAACAGGAGCCTCCATTTTCACAGTTACAGGCAATGGAGCAGTTTGGCCCCCAGCGACCCTGCGCACAAACACTGTCGCAGTGGATGCCTGGAGAACAAAACAAATTGCATTAAGGAATGCTGCTGAAAGAAAGAAAGAAAGAAAGAAAGAAAGAAAGAAAGAAAGAAAGAAAGAAAGAAAGAAAGAGAAAGGGTTCTTTGACTTCTTGAAAAATCCAACCACACATAGCAAAGCTTTCTATTTTGGAACCAGGCACAGTTATGCTCCCATTGAAGTGGGTGAAAATGACAATTGTCACAAGTAGTTTTTGGAGTTTCTCAGAGCATTGTTATCTGCATTCTGTGGACTCTGTTTGATTTGCTGGGTGTGAAACCGTATCCGGGACTTTGAAGCAGTCTTAACATCAGTCCTACCTCCGGATACCATCATCTGGGGTATTCCATCTCACCAAAAAGATTCTCAGTGCCTGATAGACTACATCCTCTGTCAAGATTGCATTTTTGGTACAATGCTTTGATAGAGATAGCAAGTTGCTATCCAAAGCTTAGCTTACATTTTTTTGTTTTAGTAGTGACCAATAAAGGTATCACCTAGCCTACTTCATATAGCTGGACTCCATTATTACCTGATTAGCACCCTGGGATGATTGAGAACAGATCCTGCCCCTCCTCCTCCACATGACAGTATCAGGCATTTTGTGTGCGTGTTATTTTGACCTGTTTGTTGCCCTGAGTAAAGTAGGGGCTCCACCAGCATTTTAGCAGGAAATAAATAAATAAATAAATAAATAAATAAATAAATAAATAAATAAAAACAAAGCATTTGAAAAGTGCTGCCATAACTCTCCTCAGTCTTCTTTTTTTTCCAAGTACAAACATACCCAGTTCTTTCACTCTTTCCTCCCAGGGCTTGGTTTCCAGTCCCCTGATCTTCCTTGCTCCCCTCCTCTGATATTGGGCAAGCACCTCGGAAAGCAACTGATGACACCTTGTTAATCAGCTGCAAATGGCCACCAAGGCATAGATATTTCCCTTACCCAAGCCTAAATCACCTATGGGAATTTAGGCCAAAGAGTTCGTCCAATACAGCCCACCTCGCATCTCTTGTTTCTTGGTCACTTTTCCTACATGATATTGGCCACTCAGTGCTCAGTATCCACTAGCCATTTTTGAAGGGTACTTCCCCCACTACTTACACTTTTACATTTTTGATTCAGCCTCTACAAACCTCAGGACCTCCTCAACCATTTGAGTGCTTCCAACTTGCTTTTCAGCTGCCCTATTTGACTCCATTTCTATTAGCATTAACAGCCACCCAAGTTGACTAATGGAGGGAGTGATTCTTTATTTATATCTTTATTTATATATTATGAAGTATTTACATAACACTGTTTGGGAAGATTCACAGTACTTGACAGAATTGAGAAGGGAGAAATGCAATATGAAAAAGAAAACCCACCCACTCTATCTCTGCATTTTGCCTGTGAATTAAGCCCTGAGCAAAGACCTATTTAAGGATCCCAGCATTAGGCCAGCACCTTCCTCCTCATGTAATTCTTTTGCTGTCCTTACAAGAAGGACAAAAGACGGGGGTGCCCTCTACCTCTAGCCATGATGCTGGATACTTCAGCAGTTTAGGCATCAGGCGACAGAGTGATCCATGAAGTCCAGTTCCTGTCAAGGAGGCAAAGTGAGGAATCCAACTCTCAATCCCTGGCTGTATCCAGATACCTAAATCAATTATGGCTTGCCAAAAGCCACCTGTTAATTTCTGGGTAGAAATAAAAAAATGAAGACTTCAAAGGCTGTTAGTTCAGTTGCCAATCTCCTTCCATCTTCACAAATGTAAGTAGATTTTTAATTCTACAGTAGACACTCTCTGTGGTTCCCCATCATCACCATCTCAGGTTAGGGCCTCCTCAGTCATGGCACCTGGGATGGAGAATCCTCCACCCAGAGAAGCTCACCTGGTGCACTCCCCAGTACTCAGACACTTCAATCATGTTATGTTATTATTGCTATGGGGTTCTGACAATATGGCAACCCTAACAGAGTTTTTGGCATAGGTCAGATGTTCAAAGAATGGTTTCCCACTGCTATTCCTCAATGAGTTTCCATGAATTCAAATCCAGGCCTTTTGAGTTGTACTCTGACACGCTGTCCATTACACCACAGTGGCTCTCAACCAGTTTTATCACTGATTTTCATATTGCTTCATAACATGCTGCTGAATCTTAGCATCTCCTCATGCACAGGCACAGCTTCTGTGATTCATGGTGTCATTAATGTTTTTTATTTTAATATTTGAATTCTAAATAAAATAAATATTTATTTTAATATTTGAATTCTAAATATTTTTTATTTTAATATTTGAATTCTAAATATTTTAGAATGGTAGACTGCCTTCAGAGACTTCTTGCGGAGAGCAGCTTGTAAATCAGAGGCGCCCAAGCCATTTCCCTGGGCCACGTACTGCCCTTAGCCTCTCTGAGTGCACTGCCAGTGACCCACTCATTGATCTATTGGCCAGCAGCATTAACACTGCCAGTGATCCAGTTCCCCTCCAGCAATCCCTACCAAAGGAGAGCCACTCTCTGTATGCATGCATTTTGACCTTTCTCGTTCCCCTTGATAGAAAATTAACTGCCCCTGAAAAGCGGTTTTTAAAAAGGAGAGATTTGGGGTAAATTCTCCCCGTAAAGCATTGACGGATGAGGCTCAGAAATCTTGCCCTTACCTTGCTTAAAAGGCGACTGCAGAGCGTGTGTGTGTACATCTTGGCTTTCAAGGTACAACACACAACTCTGTCTGTCGGCACCAAAAGCATATTATCTGATAAGCCTGGGGAAGGTGCTGAAGGATGGCAAAGGCTAGGACAATTTTTTGTGGGTGTCAGGGAAGGATTAACATATTATTTTTCTTGTTTCTTGCTTCTATAGAAATACAAGCGTTATTCGGCTGAATTATTTCCAAAGCCCAGCCATTGTTTTTGGAGCATGGCGTAGAGAAAGTGGATCTCACTGCTTTTCCCCTATCCATCCTTGTCACAATGCCCCAGAACAGTATGAGGTGGAAGACTTGGTAAAGGAAAGAAAACAGGGGCCAGACTGCCAACCGCAGTCACTATTGTTACAAACATGGTGGCCATGGGTGAAGCAAAGATGTAGTGTAACCACTGCTAATGGTGAGCTCCACCTCAAAGAAATTGCTGGAGAATTTATCTTTCCTTGGAGGAAATGGGCCCAATCCCCTCTGCTCACAAACAGGTGGAGAATGTGGGAAGTCCATTTAAGCACAGCTATAGATTAGACCAGATCCAGTGAGGTGTAGTGGAGCACGGTGATGAACGAGGGCTCAGGGGATGTGGATTCAACCTCTGCTTAGCCATGGAAACACACTGGGAGGTAGCAATGGTAAAACCTCTCCTTAAATATCTCATTTGCCCTGGAAACCCTTAGAGTAATCATAAGTCAGGTGTGACTTGACAACACACAGCAACAAACCAGATTGAATCATGCCTACCCCCTTGAGCAGCTAGCATAAAAGTGGGTCCAAACCTGGATTCCTCTGCATTCACAGAAATGGACATGATCTGTAAATATGCAGAAATGCAGAGATGCAAACCAAGGCGCTGAATGACTCCCAGGATAATAGTTTGGCATTTATTATGACACTCAGATCTAGCAAGGGAGGGAGGGAGATGGAAAGTAGAGCATTTGCAGGTGATTTAAAAGATGAGTCATCTGTTATTCTTTTAATTAGAGACATTTAAATATAGGCTTCTGCTCTTTTTCTCATCAACAAATGAGTTAAAATAAATCAGGAGTCAATCCTGCAAATCTAAAAGTGGTCTAAAAGGCAATTACTCATGTGTACAGACTTGCTAGAGAAAGATTTTAAAACTTATTATACATACATTAGTAGGAATTCTTCAGGGAACAAAGCCAGCTTGCAAGATTTGGTAATAAAACAGAGTACCTGTGCCTCTGATAATGGTTGAGAATCACAATGTAACTTTATCACAATCAGGTACTTGGTAATGCTTGAATCCTAAAAAAAATTGGAACTAAAACTCCAAATGTTACATAATGGTTCAATTTGCACTTATAAATAAGCAACTCTGGTTGATTTGTTGTGTATGTGAGACTCAAAAGTTCTGGCTGCAAACAAGAGTGGATGAATCACAGATCTTTTTTTTTGTATTTAGTCACCCTATTTATTTGTTTCATTTATATGCCATTTTTCTGCCCAAAGACACCCCAGAACAGCATATGCTGTAACTCAACAACTACCTCACACATATGTTGTGTAACATGTGTAATGAATACTTTAGCATGACATGGAAACCAGGAACATGATTTTTTTGTTTCTTCCCATGAACCCATAACCACAAGACAACAAATAATGGTTTACGACCCTATCCCATAGGTTCTTCACGATATGGCATCTAATTTTAGACATATGTAGGCTAGTTGGTTATAGTTAAAGAAGTAAAGAGGTGAGACAAAGACACAGTTCAAATGTAAATGTTAAAAGTCATCCACTGTTATAACATGAACCTCTGTTCTCTTCTTTCAATGCATCTTCTTTTTCAGAAAAGAGGCATCATTTATCCATTCCTTATTGCAGCCAGAACTTTGAGAAAAGATTGAATAGCACTGAACTTTGCTTTGCTCTTCTGTTTTTCACTGTTTCTTTCCATGTTTCTGGCTATTCAGATCCATGAAGATGTTTGTGAATGCAACTCTCAGTTGCAATGAATGATAGGTTTTGTGGTCTTTAAACTTTGCCAATGTCATTTTAGTACTTGACACTGAATGCCTCATGGGGTTGCAGTAGAAGTGCATAAACTTCTACACAAAGTGTGAAGTTCAAAAACACAGAATCTTCTGCAGGTGAATGTCCTTATGCTCACCCTTGGCTGATTCAGCTGGGAGCAAATAGCATTTCTAACACAAGGGGATTTAAATGGCACCGAAAACACGGCAGCATTTTCTTGATGAATGTGCCGAGGTCTTGACATTAGCAAGCGGGATTTGGATAAAGTCTGCCTACAGCTTTGGAACACTGCTTTTTGCTAAACTAGCAAATTCTACCTTAAATCTGTACTTTTGATTAACTACGGTGACAACCCTAGTGCAATTCCACATGGTGAGGAAAGATGCATCACAGGCAACATCAGATGCTCTCCTATGAAAAGCAATCAAGGCACCTACACTGGTGGTTCCTGTGGACTACACGTGGTCCACGGGGAACTGCATGTGGTGTGTGTGAGGCTGCATGAACCTGTCACAGAACGGAAGGCAGAGAAAGGGGGAGGAACACAATAATCTTCCCTTTTTCCTTCCTGCCCTGTGCCGTGAGAAGTGCAATAGGTTTGGAAATGTGTGTAACAAAATAATAGCAAAAGCTGCCTTTTTACTATTTCTTGATTATAGATACCTTTGACTTCTGAAGGCCATAAGATTTGCAAAATCATGTTTAAAACAGCTGGTCCACATTGTGGTCTACAAATGTTTTTGCGGATAACACAGCATTCTGTTGTAAAGGGCAGAGGCGTAGCTAGGGATTTCAGTGCCTGGGGACAAAGTCAGTTTTCGTGCCCCCCAAGGGACAGGGAGGAGCTAAGGTGGTGGCCAGGGAAGTCAGCAGTGGTGGCCAGGGAGCCCTCCACACTGGCCCTTGCAGGTCACCCACAACACGCGTTCTTGTGGCTCATGGGCGGGGAGCTGTTTAGCACCTAATTTGGTGCCCCCAGATGTTGCACTCAGGGACAGATTCCCCCCCTTGCCCCCCCATAGCTACACCACTGGTAAAGGGGAAGGCTAGGTAGTGTTTTCTATAATCTTCATATTCCAGAGATTTTTGCTCATTGCACTAGCCATGTGCATGTTGCAACTTTTTGTTCCACTTCCGTTTCATTTCATTTGGGGAAGTGCTTGTTAGCTTACAGTTTTTGGTAGGGGAGTGTTACTCCTTTCATTTAATGGGCAACCTCTTTGGGGTCATTTTGATTCAGTTTTCCCCATTTGGCAGTGTGGTTGGAAGGGAAAGTGGGGTTTGTCAAAGGATGTGTGGGAAGGAGGTGACAAGGAAAGAGCAAAGTGTGTGCCAGCCATGAGGCAAGGTAAACTTCTCAGGCAACTGGAAGGAAGGAAACATTTGACGTAAGAGGGAAACATGAAATTTTTAAAATTAATTTAATTTTTTTTCTTTTGATAAAATGCATCCTTTGGATTTAAGAAGCTTTCTTTCAGGAATGAAAGAAATGTAGCACCAAGTCACTACATTTGCACACTGATACAGTATATTAGTTTAGTGCTAGATCACCTCTGTGCAGAAAAAAATTATGAAACAGAAGCAACCCAAATGAAATACAAAACACTACACACAGTATGTTTCTGTGATATGTGTCTTTCTGTGTATGCTGTAAATAAATTTGGGGAGCTGCTGTTTTTCCCCTAATATCTATGTGTCAACATTAGCTTCAGTCAATCCACACATCCCTGTATGATCACTACAGAAGTGAAACAGAAACTAGACTGTAAATCAAACTGCTCTGATTCATTTTGCCAGAATAGTTGTAGCTCTAATGGGACAGAAATTGAACAGGCCTGGATTAAATACCTGAGTGTCAATCCGGGGGGTGTAGGGGTGCAAGGGTCTGCTGTATTCATTCCCTGCAAGATCTGATACTGGGTTTATTTAAATTCACAATCCTTACAATATCCAGAAGTTTTTTTTATCAGGCATGCACATGTTGCTGCTAGATAAAAGGATAAAGGCGGCCAATGCTTCTGAAAGACCTGAAGTCAGCTAGCATTTGGATTAAATGTGCAATCATGGATAAAAACGCCTCTCAATAATCTTATGCCTTCTGATAGCTTTATTAGGAGGCCACGCAAGCAGATTGCTACAGTAGTAGAACTGCTGCCACTCAGCCAGCCAGCCTGGTTGCAGGAAAATTAAATGAGCAAACACCATTGGGAAAACCTATTTACGAGGCAGGTTTTAAAATCTATCTGGGGACAATGCATTAAAGGAAAAAATGAGCCTCCACCCACCCATCCACTTTCAAGTCCCCACCGGAGGTGAATTTCAGATAGGGTGGTGAAACACAGCCTTCCATGATTTAATATTGTGGAATGACTGATTCATACCTGATGAAATGGACTCCAGTCCATGAAATCTGACATCATGCCTTGTTAAACTTTACAGTGCTACCAGATCCCAACTGTAACAGGGAAATGTAGTGATCCCTTTAGGAGCTACTACTGTATTTCTATAAATGCTCAATATAGGGGAAGCAATATTGTTTACAAAATCCAATTCACTTTAGAGGCAAGTACAAAAAAGAGATGCAAATAAAACATGAGAAATAAACATAAACCCCCAAAGAACATGTAAGAAATGCCATTTTGGAATAGACGCAAAGATTCCCTCATGTAGCACGTTCTCTTGTCTAACTGAGTCTAGACAGATATCCAGGCCTGGGGAAGTTGCTAATAAACAAATCATGGAATCATAGAATCATGATAGGGTTGGAAGGGACCTTGGAGGTCTTCAAGTCCAACCTCCTGCCCAAGGCAGGAGACCTCATACCATCCCGGACAGAGGGCTGCCCAATCTTTTTTTGAAGACCTCCAGCGATGAGGCACCCACAACCTCAGGGGGCAAGCTGTTTTACTGATGACATCTCTCCCCCTCCCTTTGAACATTATGGTACCCCCCTCAAAGTAAACTTATGGGGTTACCTTGGCTTGGCTTGGTAATTTCCTTAATACACTGACTCTCTTTCTCAGGTTTCCTCCCATCCTGGCACTGGTACCCCCTTGGGGTCATTAAGTATATATATATATATATATATATATATATATATATATATATATATATATATGCATGTTAGGTGGATTCGGTTTCTTCCGTGTAGAAATCTGGTTGTTTTGGCGACGTTTCGACGAGGTCTCACTCGTCATCCTCAGGCTGGTGTTCTGGCTTCTTTCTTCTTGAAGCAAAGCGTGGTCTCAGTTGAAGTCCTTCTATAAATACTGCTGGGGGTGTGTGGTTTGCTTGCTTTGTTGCTGATTGCAGGTTCCTTTGTTCCTTTGTTCTTTTGTGATCTGCTGTGTGGCTGAGGCGATCGTTAAGGGATTAACTGCTGGTGGGTTAGATGGTTGTTTAGTTGGCTGTTTAGATGCTGGTGGGTTAGATGGCTGGTGGGTTCTGGCAGCATCCTGGGCTTTGGTGGAGTGGGGTCCTGTGTCTTGTGAATTCATTTTGGTCTGGCTACGTGTGTGTGTGTGTGTGTTGCGTTGTTACAGTCTTGACCGACTCTTTGTGACCCCATGACCATGGAGTTTTCTTGACAGGAATACTGAAGTGGCTTGCCAGTTCCTACTCCAGGTGCCTACAGCATCTGGTATTCCCTGGTGGTCTCCCATCCAAGTACTAACCAGGGCCAACCCTGCTTAGCTTCCGAAATCAGGCGAGATCGGATGTGCTTAGGGCATGTAGGCAGTACCTGAAGTATAACAGCACCTGATGGTTGTGTGTTGGGATGGGGATCCTGGCAAACAGATGCTCTTTGGTGCCATATGCAGATTGCAGCTGTTAATCTGCATTTTGGGTCATGAAGGAGCTCTCTCTCTCTCTCTCTCTCTCTCTCTCTCTCTTTCTTTCTTTGCGGTTCAGCCACTTAACCAAATGATGGAGTGTTCACCATTATGCTGAATACCTGGCCTCCTGGAATTAAATGTGAAGAAAGATTAAAGGAGCTGCTGTCACATCCCTTTCACTATTTCCGACAGCAATATTTGGACTAGAAATCCTTATTTTTTTTTATTTCTTTTGCCAAATGGGCTATTTATAAATGGAGTCAATTAAGGAACATTATTTCTTGTCTTGGGGTTGGGAGGAAATGAAACTGACACCTTTCTTTTAGAAAGGCAGGACCACTACAATGCATCTCTCTTTTTCCCCCAGCTGAAAATGTCACCTCTAACTGCTGACTAATGAGGAGACTCTACCTTGGACAAAATAAAGACAAAATGATTTCTGCGAAGGATATTGTTCCAGAACAAATGAGAGGAACAGAGGGAAGGCTGAACTGTTCTGAGGAGACGACAGCAATGTCACACTCAAACAAATGTGATGATGATGATGATGATGATGATGATGATGATGATGATGATGATGATGATAATGTGCTGTTGAGTCAATTATGACTTATGGCAACCATTTTTCATGGTTTTCTGGGTAGAGAATACTCAGAAGTGGCTTATTGTTCCCTTCTTCTAGGGTTGCCCTGTGGCTGTGCAGCTTGCCCAAGGCCACACAGGGTGGCTCTTCTGCCTGAGGCATAGTGGGCAACTGAACACGCAGCCTCTGGCTCTGCAGCTAAGGAGAAAAGTGGAGTAAAAATACTCTAAAATAAATAAAATAATAATACAGTGGTACCTTGTATAAAGAAATTAATTCGTTCCAAATGAAATTATGTTAAGCAAATTTTCCTTTATACAAATTCCCATAGGAATGCATTGAAAATGGAGTAATCCCATTTTTATGTTGTACGGATTCTCCCCATAGGCGATTATGTTAAGCAAATTTCTCCTATCTCCAGAATTTTTTATGTTATACAGATTTTATGTTATACAAGCTGTTTGTTATACAAGGGTCCACTGTACTTAAATCACTGAGCTACCCAGCTGTGCAAATATAAGGATCAGTCTATTTAAATGTTTTAAAGTACACAGTGGAAAGTTTACATTTAACGTGTTATTCAGCATCCATGTCCTTAGGCAACCGATACATAACTTTTCCTAAATATTTTACAGTTGACGCATGACTCCACATTCTGGATCATATGCATGCTGGTAGAAGATGAATGACCAGCAGGAGATACATTTTCCCTTTTCCTTCCCTAAAGGAAGGTATTATTATTATTATTATTATTATTATTATTATTATTATTATTATTATTATTATTATTATTATTATTATTATTATTATTACTACTACTACTACTACTACTACTACTACTACTACTACTACTACTACAGAATTATATGTTTGTTATTAGTTTTGTTTTTTTAATTGATATTAATATGATTCTTGTAAACCACCCGGAGTTCCACTATGGAAGATGGGTGGTACAGAAACAAACAAACAAACAAACAAACACTCTATGAAGGAAAAAGCATTGCAAAAGGCATCACTCTGGCCTGATTCTAATGGTGTGCTGGCCCCTGCTCCCCTTGTGTAAAAGAAAATGTTCCCCTTCCCTAAAACCCTTTGCAGTATCAGAGAGCTGCCTCTGGAGGGTCTCCTCGGCATTTGGAGCATCGTTCAGGGGGTGCCTGCAATCAGCAAGGAAGATTGTCCAGCTCTTGCTTCTCCTAAGACCTTGGCTTCCAACTATGGGAGAGTCCTTTGGAGTCCTTTTGGATCTGGCCCATGAAACAGAGCCCTGTAGGTTATGTGGAAAACAGGTGGAGGTGGCATCAACCAGAGACTTCTAAACTTCCTCATCAAACTGCAATCCTAGAATTCTTATCCGAAAGACAGAACAATTTAAGCTGGTCTTGTGTGTGTGTGTGTGTGTGTGTGTGTGTGTGTGTGTGTGTGTGTGTGTGTGTGTGGTGTTGTTACAGTCATGACCGACTCTTCGTGACCCCATGTCCATGGAGTTTTCTTGTCAGTTCCTACTCCAGGAGCCTACAGAACCTGGTACAGCGGTACCTCGACTTAAGAACAGCTTGACTTAAGAGCAATCTGACTTAAGAGCAGAAAACTGTTGGCATTTGAACTGCCGCCTTACAAATTTTAGATATGGTCTGCTCGACTTACAATTTTTATTTTTATTTTTTAACTTATTTTTTAAATTTTTTAGATAGGTACTCCGACTTAAGAGTTGTTTGACTTAAGAGCATGCATTTGGAACAGATTAACTTCTGTTAAATTTAATTTAAATATTAAATTTGATTAAATTAAATCAAAATTAAATTTTGATTGTGAGCCGCCCACAGACCTTTGGGTAGTGGGCAGCATACAAGCTATATAAATAAATAAATAAATAAATAAATAAATAAATAAATAAATAAATAAATAAATAAATAAATAAATTCGTAAGTCGAGGTACCACTGTATTCCCTGGTGGTATCCCATCCAAGTACTAACCAAAGCTGACCCTGCTTAGCTTCTGAAATCAGGCGATATTGAATGTGCTTAGGGCATCTAGGCAAGCTGGTCTTTAGAAAGTGTATTTTGGTAGTGCAGAACTATTTCTAAATGAAGAGTACCTAACATGACCCATTTGTTACTCTTCAGCTGTAAGGTGCAAGTGGAATTACAAATCATGTTCCACACTCCAGGGAGCATGACATTTTGTTCATATGTTCATGTAGTGGGCTTGGATGGACATAGCAAAAGAAGAATAGCATTGGCGCATCAGTGTTCAAATCAAATCAAATCAACCTTTATTGGCATTAAAATAAAATAAAACAACACAACAAGAGAAAATGAGGTACAGCAAGGAGGGTAATCAAACATGGAACTGGTGATTCTAATATATGCATTAGCTACTTAAGCAAATGAGATGGGGAATAGGGAAGCCCAGATCCTCGTGCTGCTATAATTTCAGAGGCAAAGGAGGCCACCTCATCCAGATAAGAGGTGACTTATGAGAGAGAAGGAACCTAAGCTTAACCAAGCCTTCCCACCCTTGCATTCTATCGAGGATCGAAAAGTGCATTGTGAGTTGGGCAATGAAAGAAGATGTGTTCAAGCGTTTCAACGGCATTAGTTTGACATGGACAGATCCTCTGGGAGTAAGGGATTCCATTGAACCTGCCTGACAATAGTGCCGAGGGGAAGGAATTGCATCTGGCAAGTAAATAGGCTCTGCGTGCTTCGGGACATGTTAGGTAAGTCAGAAAAAAAGCAGGCTTCCCAGGTAGGACTGGGATGTTAAATTGAAGTGGGGAGCTGGTGGTATTGGCTTCGCTGCACAGTTCCTGCCATTCGATGTTCAATACCCTGTCTTTAATAGTCCTATATGCTTCAGATTGACTTAACATGCCAAGCTGCTCAATGTCCAATCCCGCTACTTTAAGAGTGGTAAGAACATCGGAGATCTCGACTGGGAGGTCAGGATCTATCAAAAGTTGATATAATAAACGGGTATGAACTGGGTTGTAAAGGATTCCAAGCCAGAATTTAATAGCTCTTAATCTGGCCAAGGTCATCAGCCTTGTCATGCCAGTTTCTAAGCAAAGAACAGCGTATGGGACACATTTAGGGAGGCCTAGGATTCTTCTCAAAAAAGAGGCTTGAATACTCTCCACTCTGCGATCTATAGCTTTATACCAAATTGGTGATGCATATAAGATTTGAGATAGGGTTTTGGCCTTAAATATTGTCAGGGAAGCTGGTACATACCGATTGCTATAGCTAAAAAAGAATCGTGAGATTGCGCTAGCAGAGATCTTGCTTGAATTTAGGACATACTTGCGATGGGAGAACCAGGTGTGCCTATAGTTGTAGTGAACACCCAGGTACTTAAATGACTTTACCTGCTCTATAACATTACCCTTACAAAGCCATTTGTGGGCAGTCCATTTTCTTGCAAAGACCATTATTTTAGATTTGGAGTAATTGACCTCCAATTTATTGGCTAAGAAATAGTCCGTGGCACCATTAAGTAAGTGTGTTAATTCAACTCAAATCCAGTCAAAGGCCTTTGGCTTGGATCAGATTTTGTCAACCACTATCAAAAATGTTTACACAAAAGTTCTAAGGTGAATTAAAATGCTATTGAGTTGTTTCATTAAGAAAATAAAAATGATCTAAGACACTACAAACTCTTTTACTTAAACTCTGAAATTCAGAAATGGCAGTTCAGAAATGCAGATGTCAGGGCAATTAAAAGGAAGTGGGATACTTTTATAAAACATGTAGTGTAAGGAGAATGCATAAAACAAGAAATGGAAATTTTAAATATTAGAATAGCTGGTGTGAGTTGGACTAACGTAGACTGGAACAGGACCTTTTCAAGCAAATAATTAAAAGATGTTTATTTTGGAAAGGTGAAACTCTGAAGAACTAGTGTGGCTCCAATAATAAAGTGAGACATAGCACAAGCAATCAGTTGTTATAATACAGAGTCTAACTAAATAATGTCAATCAGACTTCATGGAAAGTTAACTGTTTTTCAAGTCTATGTGCTATCGAGAGATGCAAAAAAGAAATTGAAAGCTTTTACACGAGTGTTGAAGAAAAAGCATATACATTACTAAAGCAGTATGTCTTGATAACCATAGTTGATTAGAATGGAAACATAGGAGATGCTGTTTGAGAAGTTGACTTAGGATCTTGAAACAAAGCAGAAGAGAGAGACTAGTGGAATATTTTGAAACCAACAATTTGTTCATTGTAAGCACATACTTTGGGCAATCAACAGATGACTGAATACGTGGATGTCACAGGACAGCCAATACAGAAATCGAATGGATTAAATAACTGGAAGGAGAAGATGAAGAAGCTCTATTCAGCTTGCCAAAACAAGTTTAGAAGTGGACTGAACTGTGGCTATGAGCTCTTAATATCAAAAGCTCGAGCAAAGTGGCAGAACACACACACACACACAAAAACCCAATCTGATAAATAGACTCAACAGAAAGTGAGTTAAATACACCCTTGTCTGACATCTTTGCCTGAAGGGAATCATTTTGTTTCTTTCTGTTCTGTCCTAACAGTAACCTCTTATAGGTAAAGCATCAGATCAATCAAATATTGTGGTATACCCATTTTTTTCAGAATAATGTATAGCTTTTCATAATCCACAAAATCAAAGGTTTTACTATACTAAACAGAAGAAACTGATTTTCTTCTGAAATTCTTCAGTGTACCCCAATATATGCAATAGAAGCTCCGGAGCCTCTTTCTTTTCTAGATCAAGATGAGCATCTAGAATTTCTTGTTCCATAGATAATAAAAGTCTTTGTTGCAAAATCTTCAGCATCACTTTGATTAACAGTCATATACCTTTGCCAGTACAGTAGGACGTGTCCTTTGTCAGCCCCCACCCCATGCTTCCTGAAGCTTCTGCATTGAAGAGAAAGTATTTTTTCCTGTATTTGTCCTTGCCAATTCACTCCAGCTCAGCTGAACTCTTAATGAAACCGGTTTCTCCTGCCTCTAGACAATAAGACTGACTTCTCCAAACACAGGAAGAAAGAAAAGAGGAGAAAGTGGATAGAATAAATGAGAGCCAGAGGCTGCTAGCCCGCTCCATTTTTGTATCCCCTTGACTGTAACATGGTCTTTGTAAGGGGGAGCCTTGATACCAAATGAAGTCTAATTATTTTTCAGGGATGTAAGAGCTGGAAAAAATGCGGGATGTAGCTTCTTTTCCTCTTGTTAAAAAAAGGAGGGTGGTCTACAGGGAGATTGACAGATCAATATATAGCTATAATTATTTCTCTTTCTGAGTTATCCATCTTTTCTCCACCACCTTTTTAAAAAAATTTAATTTATCACAATCTCGAGACAGGTACCACAGAAATTAGCTTTGACAGGACTTCGACGGATGTGGTGGATTGGACACTAAACACCCTGCCACTCTTCTTTCTCTTCTCAGTATGACATGAAGTCATAACAGTCGCTCATCTCCTGCACTGCAATAGCAATTGGAAGAACGGATTCCTTGACTATAGAGAGATGATGACCTATTTATTGAAGTCCAAAGCGGCCCATCAAAGCTTGCAAATTACATCCTGGATTGATGTCTGAGAGTCTTAGAAGCCAATGAGATCTTAATGCAACCCACCTGCTCCACCCACTCTGCTCCAAAGATTCCCCCCCCCCAATGCACGGGAAGACACGCCATCTATCAGCTCTCTCCCGAACAAATGAAGCTACGCATGAAGCGTCTCACTCTCTGAGAAAAAATGGGGTGGGGTGGGGTGGGAATATGACTTTTCTCCTAGCAGTGAGAGATCTCATTGCACAACTTCCCAAATGTTTTGGAACACTTTCCCCGAGAAAAATAGAAGCTTATAAAGGATTGTTATAATTCTTGCTCAGAATGACACCCTTCCTGCACAGGACAGGGCATGAAGCTGTGGGGAAGTTGACAGCTTCCTGCACACAAAAAATAGACAAAATTGGGTGGGTCGGCGGGCGGGGGGGGAGGAGGTATGGAATGAAAGTTAAAAAGAGAGAGAGAGACCAGGGTCCTTTTTTCACAAGAAGCTGGGGAATCTGCTAACATGTGTGTTTTTTTCTGAAGACCATCTCAGCATTGTAAGACTTGAAAAAATCACTGAGAACAAGGACTTTTGCACACACTTGATGCCTCTCAATTGGCTAAGATCTAGAGATGGGCAACTGGCAGCCCCAGCTGATCAGCCCAGGAAGTACAGCCACTTGGCCTGTTGTGGCTTTACTAACTGTAGTAAAATATTTGCCCACAACCTTGCTTGTTTACTGTGGTTTACTGTTTTCTACTTCTGCTTCAACAGACTAGAGAAGTTCTCTATTTGGAAGGTGTTAACTCCTCTTTGGGTTATGTCTACATGTTCCTAACATGATTGGGCTCCCTGTATTTATAATAACCTATGCCAGGGATGTCCAAACTTTGGCCCTCCAGGTGTTTTGGACCACAACTCCCAGAACTCCAAGCCTAGATTACCAGTGACAAAGGACTGTGGGAGTTGTGGTCCAAAACATCTGGATGGCTGAAGTTTGGACACTACTGACCTATGCTATATAAAGTCAGAATATGCTCCCCCTTGTAATATTGACTAGTATGACTACTCTTCCTCCTAGGCCTTTGCTTCTCCAGATGCTTTATAATAGTGGTTTACAAACTTGAGTAACCCATGTGTTCTTGGAACTGCAACTTCTAGAAACCTTTGCCAGCCCAATGGGTGGTGAAAGCTTCCTGGGATCCAAGAACACTTGTACTCATGGTTGGGAAACCACGGCTTTAGACTTCGACTCCCACAATCCTTGATCCTTTATTTGATGCCTGAGATACCTGGGCTCTGAAGTCTGAAACATCTGGAGGGCTAAAGATGGAGAAGCCATGGGTCTACTCTAACTGAAGCAGTTTCCAGATTCTCAGACAATAGAAAATTAATCTCCCACACAGCCTTGCTGAGATTGAAAAATGCCCGGGGTTGAACATATGACTGACATGAAACGTTCCCTTTCTGCCTAATACTCAACATTCGTAAACCTCGACATATTCTTCACTTGGACATAAGAACTGGACATCTAGATGGAAGAGAGTGTATGTGATAAAAGACACCACGCTGGATGCAGAAATTGCCTACTTCTGGCTTTCAATCATAAAGAAATCAGATCTCAGTAACAATGTGACATCACTGCAAGGTAGGTTGGTGTCATGATCATCTGACCAGGAATGGAAGCTGAGAGCAGTTTTCCTTCTGTAACGTCTGCACAAGAGATCCACCAAGTGGGTTAAGGTGTGCAAAGCAGCAGAGAGGATGGAAGAGTCTTGAAAGCAGGAGTCTCTTTGCCCCAAAGAGACAAAAATTCCCTTTTCCTTTCTTCCACTTCACTTCAGTTTCATCACAGGGGCGGGCGGGTAAGTTTGTTAGTCCTTTCCAGAGATTCTCCTTCTTTGTTTCCGTAATTATATTCTGGTCTTTATGGATAACAGCTTGTCTCTAAATCCGCTCGTTAACACTTACATAAACCTGCTTGCCAGTGTGTGTACCGAGCATGCTGCTGCATATATTCTGAGCCAGCTAAAAGAAACCCAAGATCACTGTTTCCAAGGATCACATCTGATTTGATTAGTTCCATATTAGCCACTGAGAAATATCAGGGCAACATGGGGGCAAGGATGAAGAGGATAGATCTTGAGTCTTTAATTCCTAAACTGTGTGATGAGGCACATTAAGATGCCATGAGAAATTAATTAGAGGCTCCTGGGAGCTCAAAGAATTAACTCACAGAGGGGATTGCTCACTGCGTCTGAACAATTAACTCCTCTGGCCACACCTCCTCCCCATTAACCTCTCACTTGGGATGGAAGATTAATTTGGCTACACTGTTGGATCCGATGCAGCTACAACCTTCCATTACCCACAAAACAGAGGCCACACAGTCTCAAGGGCCTTCAGAGGGGCCTGCCTGTGGAACCACTGCATGGGCCTCTTCTCTGGGTAGCCCTTCTATCAGTTGGGAAACCCCTATGAAAGAAGTAGCAGGGAGGGGCTCAATGGAGAATGGTTTATCATTACACACATGTCAATTACTGGAATCCTATTTGTGCAAAGTAAGCAGGAATGGGCCAGATGCAGGTAACTCCATTTACTAACCAGAGTGGAAAGCCTGGTGTTTTGGCCCACATCCAATATAAACCAGGCTTGGGATAATGCAGCTGACATCCTTTAAAGATGCTCTAGTATTTATCATCTAAGCTCAAGTAACATTTGAGTGCTGGAATCCTACGACAAAGAAATTTGCATTAAATGAGTTTTTATTTTGTTTTCATGATTTGTCCATTTCACGGCGTGTGAACCTCTTCACAAAAGCACTTTTCACTCAGTTTCTTATTAGTGGGAGGAAAATGTGAGCATCAGAATCTCACATTTTCTTTTTCAGGCTGTACGCAAATAAATGTGCCTTAAGAGTCTGTGTATTTGGAAAATGACATAAATGTAATACAATGAAAATTAAATTGACAGATTTGCCATCTCTGTTCTAGACTTCTGTCCATTTCACTGTTTCAGTTGCAAGCTGAGCAACCCTATGGTCACAATGGCCACAGGGATCACAGCAACCCAATGGCTATAAGAATCAAGCATTAGTCTCAGCAAGGAATTCTAATCTTGCAGAGAAGTGGGAAAGAGGCATGTTAGGAGTGTAGTGGTTGACAAAGCAAAAGCAAAGTGTAGTGTGTATACATAGACCCAGAGTGCTTCAAGCACTCCCTGGGCAGTTTACAAGAAAGTGTAAACTATGCATGCAACACATTATCCCCACCCCTGGCAAGCTGGATACTCATTTTCCCAACCTCAGAAGGATGGAAGGCTGAGTGAACCTTGAGCCTGCCACCCTGCTACCTGGAATTGAACCCTGGTCATGAGCAGACTTAGGGCTGCAGTACAGCAGCTTAACCACTGTGCCACAAGGCCCTTAGAAGGGGATGATTTGTTAGATCCACTGCCTGTTCAGAGCTGAACCACGTTCTCAACATGGGGGAACATTAAGATTTGTGTCAGAAATTCAGTGCATGAGAATGAGAGTCTGAGGGTATGGGGATTCAAGTCCCAAAAGATTCCTAGGAGGCTCCACAGCCCCCTCCACACCCACCATATTAGCAATGATTTGACCTGCCTTTGAATAGAACAAAAGCTCCCGTGTAAAATGATGCTATATTTTGAAAGTGTTTCCCCCAGAGGCTGGCAGCTGTGGTGTTCTTCCAGACAGATCATTTGTCCTTCTTATGGGGCAGGATTCTACACTGGTTCTAAGTGTTTTTCCAACCACCCTCAAAACATTTTTGTCTAGATTTGTAGCCTCCCATCCCATCCCACCCCACAATCCTTTCTGATTGTTCATCCTTCTTGAAATCATGAGGATTTTATTCTTGCTTAGCAGTAGAGGTGCAAGTGCAGAAGTGCAGTGTCCCTCCATGAGACCTACACACACGTGGACAGTTTCAGCTTCCATGCATGTGTCCCGATTTCCCCTAAAAGTGTCTGCACACAATTCATATGCTCCAAACTGGGACTTTGCTGTAACTACAGGAGTTGGGGGGGAGGGAGCTATGCAGAGGGAAGAGAGACGCTCCCTGCCACAGGATGTGGTGATGGCATCTGGCCTGGATGCCTTCAAAAGGGGATTGGACAGATTCCTGGAGGAAACGTCCATCACCGGTTACAAACCATGATGGAGATGTGTAAACTCCAGGTTTAAAACCGGGGTGCTTCAAGGGCCCGATGCAGGGGAGTCATATCAGGAGACAGATATCTAGTCTTGTGTGCTCCCAGAGGCATTTGGTGGGGCCACTGTGAGATACCGGAAGCTGGACTAGATGGGCCTTTGGCCTGATCCAGCATGGCTCTTCTTATGTTCTTAGGTTCTTAATTAGCCCCTCCCAGCTGGGCCCTTTGAATGATACGTTATGGAACCACCTCCCGAGTGAGCTGCGCCTTGCACAGTCCCTGCCCGCCTTCTGAAAGGCTTTGGAAACCTTGCTTTTTAGGGAGGCATTTGGCGACCTTTAATTTAATTTAATTAATTTAATTTGGGTTTTCTTTCTTTTCTTTTTCTGCCCACTGATCCATCTTGCTAGAGCTTTCCCTTTTTTCTCTGTATTGTATGCTTTTTAACTGTAAACCACCCAGAGTTCCATATTGGAAGATGGGCGGTATAAAAATAAAATAAAATAAAATAAAATAAAATAAAATAAAATAAATACCAAAGCTGCAGAAGAGAAGCTCCAGAGTGGAAGTGGATTTTTGAAATGTTTTTAAAATCATTACCTACTAATTTCCCTACAAGACATTTTTTACAAGAGAGAGAAGAGGTCTTTTCCAATAAATTGGGGTGGATGTTTTGCTTAATCTTAAAGAGCCCTTAGTCTTAAAGCAGAATAGAATCCATCATCTTGCTTCTGATTGGAATCTACCTATTCAAGAGGATTTGGTATGCCTTCTCCCTCTTCTCCCCATGCCCTCCTTCTTTGGTGTAATTCTCACCTGTGCCCTAAAACTGTGCCCTCAGGAGGTCTTTAGGGCCAATACAAGTAAACTTGACCAAGAAGGACCATGTTCCAGCTCTTCTCAGGCACCTCCTCCTGAAGTTCCAGAGGCAGAATTAACAGGAAGGACTTCAGTGGGGGCTTTGATAACTTGGCCAATGCTGCATAAAATTAGTTAGCTATCAGCAGGAGTCACCCTTAAAGGCTCCTTGTCAAAGAGAGAATTTTTAAGCAAAAGGAGGACATTAAAATCTTATCATCTCACTTGAAATTAAGCCAATGAAAAATTAAAGCCGATTTCTTAATAGGCTTATGATACTTTTAAAGATGTAGAGGGCACTCACAGAAGCCAGAGCACTAAGTGTTCCCATTTCAGATGAAAATGATCCTTCCCCTTCCCAAAGGGCCCCATCAGGGAAGGTGAAAGGAGAAACTAAAACCACTGAATGATTCCCAATCCCAGCCTCTCAGTGAACATAATCTTAGGAATGCGGGAATAAAGACACAAATAAATGGTTAATATGAAAATGTGGGGTGTTGTCAGCCCAAGTGTTTCAGTGCAAAATACAGCAGAGTTAATGGGAACAATCAGGCAGAAAGGATGACTTAATGGGAAATTGGTAATATTTCTGTCTAATGTTTTATATCGAGTGTTGGAAAAAAAGAACAAAAAGGAACAAGCGAAGAGTGAGAGCCTTTTAGAACATGCACTTAATGTGCACTAAAATACACCGTAGGATACTTGTTTAACAGCCTTGCAGGTGCTGTTTTGAAAGAATCACACATTATAAACTCAAGGTTTATGAAATGGGGAGGGAGGGCCACTAAGGAATAAAGCTGTTTATATGCCCTTAAAAATACCAGCTGTCAAGGTATCCCAAACTCTGCATACACAGGGTTTCCAAGAGTACATGACTCAATTTCTTCATGCTTGGTGATAGGGGACTAAATCCTAACAAGGCCCATATTCATTTCCATGAATCTTCTCTGGGTAGGAGCAAAATTGAATATAGCCCTGGGAAGCAAACAGGTGAATATATTCCCCTGAAAAGCAATGCATCTGAGCTGCATAGCTGAGCAGCCTGCGAATTCTGTCCATGGTCTTGAAGCTGCGGTGGAGTGTGTCCTGCACGTGTGGACCAACACTTCATGATTCCTAACCGAAAAAGTGGAAACATCCCTGCAAAACACAGGTTTTGAAACAAGCTGAGGTCGGCAACGCTTCCTCAGATGAAGCCCTGGTTGTTTTACCTTGCAAGGCCCCTTGATTTTGGGGGAAAGGGCTAAAAAAAGGTAATGCAAAGAACTGCATAGTAAAAAAATATTTTACATTCATTGACTGCACACTGCGCTCTCTCTCTCTCTGTGTGTGTGTTGTGTCATTACAGTTGTGACCGACTCTTCGGGACTCCATGTCCATGGAGTTCCTACTCCAGGCACCTACTGCATACAGTAATTTTATTTAACTTTATCTTTGGAAACTCTGTCTCAAGTAATTTGTATAGGATATTGGATATGAATAATACCACCTAATCATGCATCCGTGCTTGAGGTGAAGCCACCCTGTCAGGTGAAGCCCAAGCTAATGGTCCTACCAGCCCCCTGTCTTGTACAGTTTCCAGGTTGATCTACACACCGCATAGCACAGAACTGGACAACTAGATGAGATTCCAAGGGCCACAGAGTTCAAACTGCTGCTAAAGCAGGGAATCCACAATGGAAACATTTCTCACAAGCCACCCCCCATCTCTTTTTGAAATCCTCCAACAAAAGATAGCCCGTCACCAGCCCAGGCAGTCCATTCCACGGTTGATCAGGTCATGCTATTGTGATGTTCTCCTTAATGTTTGGGATAAATCGTTCTTGTAATGAGAAACTTCCACCCCCACATCATTTCTTGGTGAAGTGGTTCCCAACCAACCACCAGCCTCCAATGACATGATCCACATTAGGATTCTCCGTGAGTGCTCTGGTTTGCAGTGGCTAACCACAGAAGCCATCAAGAGATCAATACATACATGTAAAGGAGGTACCTTGTCATCCCAGTTATGCCTTCTTGTAAAAAACAAAATGAATACTACAAAAGTTGAAATGTTTCAGGATGCTGAATCCTGTACCACACATCAAGCCGTATTCTTTATATTAAGCTTACATGAAAAGCTTATGAAGTTTTACTCATACAATAACCTCCCCCAAACTATTTAATGTTAATTAAGTGCTAGCCATATGCTAGCTGCTAAGATGAAACTACTTCAAGCCAAGCTCTACAACTGCTACGAGGGACTCATTAAAGGTAATAAAACAACAGTGTTGGAATTTGAAGAACAAAACAGATAAAATGACTTTCTTTCCCTTTTCCTGCTCAGGAATCTGGTTAAAAATACCTCTCTGCTCAGCCTCAAAGTCGCTGTTTCACTCAAAATTCAAAAAGAGTCTTTCCCCCTGAAGGGGAGCAAGTACATTCAGCTCTGCAGAATTAATGTGTCCACAGGAGACAAGAAACATGTTCCAATGTTTTGAGTGACAGTGTGGATGTTGAGCACCGCTTCAAATTTTCATGCCTCAAAGCTACTTTTATCTGTGACCAGTTGGTTTCTTTCTCAAGCCATTACCTGCCTTCATCAACATCAAGAGGACAGTTCTGCCACCCCAGGCCTACCACAGCTACCATGTTCAGGGGGTTATAAGTTATAGCCTAGGCAAAGCCAAGCCGGCTGGAAATTTATGGGACTATTTATGGGCCTGACATCTTTAGTGGTGCTTCCTAACACTGTTTCTCAATCACCTCTCCCTGACCACCCCAGGCCCACTCATCCCCACTGTGAATAAGTAAAGGGCAGTCAAAGGATGCCCAGCTGGGAGGGTTACATGAAAAGGAAGGAAGGCTTTCATATCTTTCACCATGGTGTGGGAAAAGGACACATCAGCAAGTGTGATTTGTCTTGCAAGCGAGCTAATCATTTGTGTACCGTCAAGGTAAACCTTCCCAGGATATCTAGGTGCAAAGTACTCAGAAGTGCTCTGGGAGTACCCTGCAGCTTGCCTCAGGCTGCACAGATAGCAGACCATCAGCCGTGCATGTTCCAGGAGAACCCAGCTGGCCTCTTTCCTGGGGGACATAGCGGGGACTCAAGACACTCAGACCTCTGGATTCACAGTGGGGTAGTCTAACTCACTGAGCTCCACAAGGCCATGAAAGCTACACCTGCTGAAGTTTCAGCTTCCACACAACTGTGAAACGTACAGGAGCCCTTGTCCTTTTTCTCCTCCCCCCCGTTCCTCATGAAACCACTCTTATCTTCTGAATCGGTGTGCAAGTAAAACCTAGTGAAATTTCAAGTTCCACACAGCTAGTAAAAGGTCCAGGAGCCCAGTGTTCTTTTTGTGTGTGGCCACCACAAAAAGGGTAGGAGGAAAAGGAAGGAAGGAAGGAAGGAAGGAAGAGGAGGAGGAGCCAATTGCAACTCTGGGATAAGCTTTTTTCAAAGCAAAAATTAAAAACAAACAAAACAAAAACAAAATAAAACAAAAGATAAAAATCATGTGGCACCCTAAGAACTATTATATTTTAATGTAAACTCTTTTCCCACACACACTCTAGTGGCTAAGTCAGGGCTGGCACTGGGGCCTCACCTACTGAGGTACCATGAAATGTGGTGACTTCCTCTACTGCTGCATGTGGCACCTGGTACACTCAAGATAGTTTGGGCAAGTTATAGTCACCTTTTGGCTCTGGCTGCTCTCCCCATTGCAGACGCAGCACAATGCTTTCTCACCTTCCCTACCAGGACAGCCTCTTGCCACCACCTTGACTCCATTCATTCCTCCACCCACCAACTCACCCACCTTGCCTGCCAGCCCTTCACTGCAACCAGAGTGCCCCTGTAGGGTGGCAGTGGGAATTTCACCAAGTATCCCTTGCTGGGCAAAATGGCACCCTTCAGACAACAATTAAAGGTAAAAAATCCCTCTTTCCCCCGTGGCCATCTTGTCGGGAGTCATCTGGGATTTTTCTGCCCATGACAATTGTCAGAACTCTACTATGTACATCAATAACCATAGACGTTTCTTCTCCACTTTCTGCCAGCTAACTATCCAGGCTGCTGCCACTGCTGAGAGAGTTCAGCACAAGGGCTACTTAGCTCCATACAAAATGATTTTATAGCATATCTTTCCCCTTTCGTTTTCAAATTTAAAAACTGGTTTGCAGAGAAATGAACTGGCCCCAGGCTAGCCCCATCTTTACTGCCCTTCTGTAAGCAGACTCTACCTTTCTCCTCAGGCAGGCTTACCTTTAAATGAACTGGACTGACAAAGGAGATTTAAAAAAAAAGGGGGGGGATTATTTTATTCTTTAGGTTTTAATATTGTTCTTATTTATGAGTTTTAATATATCTGTTTAAGGCTTTTAAAACATTGTAGTAATTTATTATTTGGCTTTTAACTTTGTTTCTTTTGGTAATGTAATCCATTTTGGAACCTTTAGGAGAAGGATGGCATTTAAAGATTTTAAAGGAAGGAAGGAAGGACGGAAGGGCTGGGTTGGCGCATTTTTTAAATTTTTGATTTCTTTTTACTCGTGCTGACCAGCTGGCCTGTGGGCTGGGTCGGTGCATTTTTAATTTTTTTTTTTTAACTTACACTGCCCAGCCAGCCCATGGGCTGGGTCGGTGCTTTTAAAAAATTTTTTTTAACAAATATTTTCTGTTTTGTTTTGTTTTTATTTGATGGGTCCATTCATTATTCGTTTCGTTCCATAACAAAATGAATACCTCTACTAAACATTATTATTATTATTATTATTATTATTATTATTATTATTATTATTATTATTATTATTATTATTATTATTATTATTATTATTATTATTATTGTTGTTGTTGTTGTTGTTGTTGTTGTTGTTGTTGTTGTTGTTGTTGTTACCCTGCCTTTCCTCTTGGAAAAGGGCCTAAGATGGCTTACAGTAATGAGGGGCAATATATAGTCCGGTACATTTAAGACATACTGTATTCAAGTTTGAGAACAGGGAATTAAGGGGTATCTTACAGCAGTAGGAGGCAACATTAAAGCTAAAAGAGAATGCGAGCAGTTAAACAAAAGAGTAAAACTTCCATTATGAAGGATGGCATTAACATTGAAAACAATAATGTACGGTGGACAATCTAAAAGTTATGAGGGATGGAAACTAACATTGAAAACATATTGTCAATGCAATCACACAAGGAGATATGTAAACACAAAGTTATGTGTTGATACCTGAATGGTTGCCGCCTGCACCCAATGCACAGCAGCTAACTGGATTGCCAGTTGAATCTCACTTCAGTACTGTTGATGGACTACACTTTATCCCAATAAGGCAGTTTATGCATAAGGTACAAGCCTGGCTAAGTGCCGCCGTGGTTCCATTCTCCCCACTAGAAGGGATCAATCCCATGGGAGCTGTTGCTACCCATCCTCAACGTTGGCCACTTGAATTAGTCGCTTCACTCTGCCCAAGGAAAGGGCCAGCCTTGTAGCCGCCCTCCCTTCTTGTAATTGAAGTTCTCTTGCTGGCCTTGGCCACTGTTAAAAACACTGCCATTAATCATACTTAGTCCTAGCCATGGATTTAGCCAGGGTTGAAACCCAGCTAGAAACACTAGCTAAGAGAATAGACACTGGCTAGCATGATCTATGATCAATGATGGCTATCACCCTTAACCATGGTTAAGGCTGGTAGGGTTAAGTTATCCTGAAACACTAGAAAATAAGAAAATTAAGTTCCGGCAAGCTCTGAGGCTAAAGGATCAGAGGCATTACTTCTGCACCAGCCAGAAATTACTTCTCCAGAAGCTTTGTTGAAAACGGTCCTCTGCAGACAAAGAGTGAATGGAATTGCACTCCTCTTGGTTGCCATATACAACATGCAGATATGCACTCTTATAAACAATTCTTTTTCCTAGTTCAATGTGTTAAACAAATACAGGAGGAAGAAAAGAAGAATACCAGCCAGCCATACTTTTATCCAAGGCTCTTCTCCCATCCCCCCTCCGCCCGCCCTGTCTGTTTTGTTCAAATTACTAGTCTCTGAGGATGTGAAACAAAGAGCAACATCTCCCCAAGTGTGGTTATTTCCCCTCTCCTTGATCTTTGGTACAGAAATGGGCATCAAGGGCTGTTCCATGTGAGCCTAGAAACATGCTGCATAACTAATTTTTTTTTTTTTTTAGGTCAGTCTTTTATTGGCCGTTAGGATCAGAGAGTCATTTGAATTGCCCCAGCCCAGTGAGTGGAATAAATAAAAAAAGCCTCAGAAGTCCCTGAACTTTTCTGATCTTTTCTAGGCCATGTCTAATTAATACAAAATTGAGGGCAGCAACTCCTCCCTCTTGCCTCCAAGTTTTTACTTTCTATTATTTATAACATCGTGCTTGCAAAATGGACCACGTCTTGTCATTCACAACTTCCAATCCTGATGTTAGCCAGACAAATTTGACATTCAATCCTTGTATCTAGAAACCATAAATATTATTTTCTTGGGTGGATCTTCTTCAGCTATAGGTTTCACCAATAGAAGAATAAACATTAGGGCTGTCAGCAGCACCATTCCTGTCACAAACAGGAAGCAATCTGTATCTGGGCTTAAAGCCAGAGTCTTGTTGTGTATTCGTTCCACAGAGAAACATCATTTCTTAAAAGGTGGTGGCAAATTTCTGCTAATTAACAACTTGCTGCTTGCATTGTTAGTTGAAAGTCAGACACACAATGTGTCACAAGAAACAAGAGGCAACACATTAATCAGTGGCACTTGGACAATTACACATGGCTGGTATATATCCACTGCAGGACTCGGACCATTTTTAAGGATCCAACAGTACACAAATAGTAGATGCACATATTCAGAAATGTGCTGTATTACTAGTTTTGCATCACTTGAGAAGGTAACTTGTTTGAACACTAAGCCAATCCTGCAGATGGAAAGTTGTAAGGAAGAACAGGGTGTGGTCTGCTACATGCTGAGAGGTGTTTACTTTCTATGTGTGAAAAGCATTTTCACAACATATAGCTGCATACCTACCTGCAAACATTTCAGGATAGGAATACATACTTTCTACCTTTTGGGCCCCTAGTCAATGTCCTTATTTCCCAGGGCTACAGTTTTCATGTCCGTTTTCATGTTTTTCTGGTCATGCTTTTCTAAAATGATCCCAGCTGATCAGGGACCACACAGATAGACTAGAATGATATCATGGCAAACGCAACTGGGAGTGGTGATGATTTGGTTACATGGATGATGAGCCCCAACAATCAGAAGGACACGGCTCCTCCTTGAAGCAGGCAAAGTACAATTGACGTGTGGAGGTTTTTTTTTAACAGTGGCGATCACTTTATGATATATTTTCATCCTGTGCAAGTATTCAGATATGGGGAATGTATTTGTGCAGCACTATCTGTCCTGACGGAAAGCAAAGTTGATCTCTCCTTTCTTTGCTACTAGGATATTCCATATTACATCAGGGTAGACTGGTGGATTGAGGGTGTGTGTGTTTGCTATTGCTTATAAAAGCACCTTTTAGGTTGTCAGAGGCCCTCCATGTGTCATTGGGTTCTTTTCTTCTTCTTCCTCTCCTCTCCTCTCCTCTTACTCTTCCTCTTCTCTTTTTTCTTTCTTCTCCTTGCTCTCTGTTTATTCCTTCCTTGTTTTGCAGTTATAAACTGCTGCTTTTTTCTTTTTAAAACACTTCACAAAGCTTCCTCCACCCCTCACTCCCCACAGTGTCCTCAGGAAGGTCTGCTGCTGCTTTGATGACACCTCTCCATACAAGAAGGGGGAGAAAGTTGTCTAGTACCCAGTAATTAAGGCCCAGCACTCCGGGGCCCAGAATGCACGGTGGAGGCTCCTTGTGATACTGGTCCAAATCTCTCCCTATCTTGAGCTGGGTGGATAACAGCCACATTCTCCAAGACAACCTGTTGGGAATGCATTGCCACTGACACATCTGCTGCTCAGCGTGACTCCGCTATTACAGCAGTGAGGTTGAACCAGCATTTCTAAAAAGAATGCCACTTTCTGCGGGAACCGCTGGCTTTTTCAACCAAGCAGATTCATAGGGCGCTTTTACACGACCTCTAAAATCAGCTGGCAACTTAAATTTGGACCAGAGATCGTGGGGGGTTGTTTTGCTTCCTGTGTTCCTACCCTTCCGCACTCCATTGCTCCTGTCTGCAGTGAGGGGAGGGAGAAAAAAAGGGAGAAAAGAATGCAGGTCACCTCTGCTCACCTCGTCTGCCATCGAGCAGCCCCGTAAGGATTCCAGGCTATTAAAGGGGCGGTGGGGACAGAAAAGCAAACAGAAGGCGAGGGGAGCCAGCATCCACAGCTTTATAATCCACATTGGAAAATGTTTTACTTCCGGAGACCAGGTACTTGTAAAATGAGCTGGGGCGTGCTTAAGTGGGCATGGTCATACTTAATTTTTTTTAAAGTCCGCAGCTGGTGGGAAAACAGTTTTAAGCTCCACATCTGGGAGCCCTTTGCCTCGGATTTTAGGGGTTGTGTAAAAGCAGCCTTAGTTTTTTTCCCTCTTTATCCGCCCATCTCCTGATGTCTCTTGCCTGTTTTTTTTCTCATTTTATTGTATTACATGTTTTTAACTTTAGATTTTTATGTCTTTTAAAGCTGTAAACCACCCTGAGTTCCAGTTTGGAAGAAGGTGCGGTATAGAAATGCAACAAATAATAAATAAATAAATAAATAAATAAATAAATAAATAAATAGTTAGCTAAGTGTGGTTCATCCCTGAAATAATGTTAAACAGTCAATGCTCCAAGCCCATGAGGACTAACAAGAAACCTGCTTTTAAAGAAAACTGAATTCTTCACCCAGAAACACATTCTGTACTTTCTCCACAGACTCCACTGAATCGCGGTATAAACACAGCTGTGTTAAGAGGAACCCCAATCTACCCCTTCCCCTCTCAGAATCCATTTGCCCTAAGAATACAAGCACCTTAGATACCATCCTGACACTTTTTGGCATTTCTACATCCAAATAAGAACCCCCATCTTTGCTTTCCCTGCCTATCTCCATCTCACCATCCTGGGGGTGACTTCACTCAATTACTCTTCATGTCTTCACTGGGTGTTTACCACGAATATGGACAAGTTTCAGACTAGGATATTCTGCCATCAAAATCACTGTATATGAGAAGTGCCTCCACATTAAACACCAGCCCCAGTACAAAACAGTAAAAAAATAAAAATAAAAGGCAAACCAAGCAAGCACTCCTCCAACCAAAGATATCAGGGAGGGACCAAGTGGTGTGGAAACCAATGAAAGAGTCTACAGTAGTTCAAAGTGAGATGAGAAATATCATTTAGATATCAGTAACATTTCCAATAAGAGCAATTCTCAATATAAAACAAATTGTGTATCTGGAATACCCCATAGATTATGTAAAAAAGGTTTTGAAGGCTACTTGAAGAGCCTGCAAACTGAGATGCAGAACAGAAGAACTAGGTTGCATGCAATTTTACCTGTCCAGCCTGCAAGACAGCAGCAGTAACCAGTGACAGGATCACACCCATCTGCATGGCTGCAGTCACAACGTTCACTGCAATTTAGGCCGTAAGTCCCATCCTTCCATAAAGAGGAAAACAAGGGTAAGAAAAAAATCTCTGAGTCCGATATGCATTCCTGCCATGAGAGAAATAATTTGCAGCATGTCTTCAGATATCAGGCTGCAAACACCATGGCAAAATTTCATCTCCAGAGGAACACTGATTCTCTACTCTTAGGTGCAGCTCCCATCTTCGCATCTTTGAATGGTTGCAGCTAGAAGCATGCTGCTGGATGAGATGGGCCCAAGTGGGCCTGAACAGGCAAGTGGAAATACCATCAGTGCCTTTTGGATCCTGATTGTAAAGCTAAAAATGAGGTAAATGTGATAGATTTGTCCTTCTTTTTTCCTAGAACCTTCATCATATCTCTGAACTTGAGTACCTGGGGGAAAGACACTCATGCATGCACATGGGGCAAAATTCCACGCTCCCTCATTTTAGTCGTGGCTAGGCCATTTTAGTCATGGCATGGTGGCTCAGCAGGCTAGAGGGTTGAAAAGTTGGCTGCAAAGTTGGCAGCTTGGCAGTTCAAATCCCGGGTGCCATGCAGCAGAGTGAGCTCCTGCTGTTAAACCCAGCTCCTGCCAAACAAGCAGTTCAAAACCATGTAAATGCAAGTAGATAAATTGGTACCGCTGTAAAAAGCAGGAAGGTAAGACAGTGTTCCGTGTGCAGAAATGCGTTCAGCCATGGCGGACACATGGCCACGGACTTACACAACGCTAGCTCTCTGGCTTAGAAATGGATATGAGCACTGCCGCTAGAGTCAGATACAACTAGCATGCATGTGCAAGGGGAACCGTTATCTTTTTAGGCCAAGAGGACAGTGGGCCTTACCAGGTTTCATGTCCAAACGGCTCTCTTTTACCCATATCTTAAAAAACACTCTTTCTCAAAAGCCTTGGAGTTCTACTGCCCTGCTAGTCTTTTGCTTCTGGAGCTTTTTTAAAAATATTGCTGTTAATTAAAAGTTTTCCACTAGGAATTCTTGGTGTGGAAAAGAACTATGTTCTACAACTAACCTCTGCCTCTCCAGGAACAAAATGCCAACCACAGGAACACCCCACGTCCTTCAGTCATACAAAAAGACTCTGAGGATGTCACATCAAGCCTCACATCCTCTGGGTATGTTGTTAAAAGACTGCAACCGCCAGCAGTGAACACGTTGCTTGAGAGAAATGGGGAAACGTTCTTTTTTGGCCTGCAGGCCTCAGGCTTAACTCAAGGAGTTGTACAGAAAGGTAACTTTTCACATCTTCACACTTTGAATTAAAGAATTAACCCTGAGACCAGGAGCAGAAGTATCAGGACTGAATGAAGGTCTCCATTCCAAAAAAAAAATGCAGACATCTCATATCCCAAGCTTTCTTCGCTGCAGTGGAGGAAAGTCATCAAATTCTGGAGTCAGAACTGACTTATACAGACCTTAATAGGGCTTTCGAGGCCAGTGAGATATTTAAGGATTTGTTCTGCCATTACCACTTCCCCGCAGTGAGTTTTCTTGACTGAGCAGGGATTCACACCCAGTTCTTCTAAGGTATCACTTAGAGATGGGCACAAACTGGTGGTTCATTTTTTGGACCAACAGTTGTTTGGTAGTTCCGGGCCCCGCCTCCTCCGGCAGGCAACCACTCAGAGTCAGTGCCCTGCTTCCCTGCCCCGCCTCCTGTGGGTGCTGCCTCTGAGTAGGTGTTTGGCTGAAAAAGCAAACCAGCAGGGACCATTCAGCTGGCAGTTCATGCCCATTTCTATAGGTCTACATCGCACTGAGTACCTATCTTCTATTGTCTAACCTATATCCTTAACTGTTCCTCTGGTCCTTTGCATCCGTGATGTTGTAGGCACAGTTGAAAGAGGCTTTCTGCTGTATGATTGGGTCCAGTGACTGTTTCATTGACTGAACCCACCAAGAAATCCTAGGAAGACTTACAGGGCATGGCTGGTCGCAGACCTCCCCCTGCCACCCAGGAGAGCACAGGCAGACTCCATCCACTGGGTTGCAGGCCGCTCCGTTGGCACAGGAACATGTCTGGTTGCAGTGGAGACCCCAGGTGCCGCTTGGGCATGGAATGGAACAATCCACTCCCTGCCACCCTGAAGAAGACAGAGCACAAAGCAGATGAACCGGCAGCTACCTCCCATTCTGCATCTCTTCTCTCTCTCTCCCAGGTCATTTTAGGCAGACAACATGCAGAGGCTCAACAGTTGCACACACCCAATCTTGAATCTCTGACACTCTCACCCATTTCCTTACCCTGCCAAATATATTTAGTCTAAGTATCTATATTCTATTCTATTCTATTCTATTCTATTCTATTCTGTTCTATTCCATTGCATTCCATTCCTTATTTTGAAAAGCTCTCTCCACAACCTCCAATGACAGATTTTGAAGCTGTCAGAGGCAAGATACAGTGATTTCCAAACTGTAGCAAAATGTCCCCTATGCCCACGAAATGGCTGAAGGGCACTTTCTTAACCATTAAAAAATACTAGTTCGGGCTGCATTTGAACACTTCATATGTGTTCGATGGACGGGAAACACTCTGCTTGCCTAACCCCATGTGAAATCTCAGCCATTGTGGAATGACGAACCTTCAAGAGTGCAAACCAGGTCATGGTGCCAGGATTAAACCAGTGAAATTGGAACTCTGGGAAACTATAAACCAGACCAACCTTGAAGGGCAGGCCCATAGTCACTGCCACCCTCAAACAAGACACAGCACAAGGCATTTAGGACAGGAATCGCTCTGGAGATCCTGAACTCTTTCGCAACCTGAAGGCATTCAATAAAAAAGCAAGATTTAGGGATTTTGCACTCTTAAAGCACAACCACCTTTACCTTCTCTGCAGAAGCAAAAGCCATCCACTGGGGAACACGCACCACCATTTTTGCAGTTGCAAATCAGCGAGCAATTGGCTCCATAGGTCCCAGGTGCACAAACAAAGGAGCAGTCGTCACCCTGCAAACAACAACGAAATCAGGCTGAGCCACTGAAACTGGAACAAACTTGCCCATTCAGGAACAGGGGCATCCAGAATGTTTTTGGAGCATGCCGCTGCTTTACAAAATAGTGATGGGGAAAAAGGCACAAGCAGGCTTTGGCATCTCCGTTGTATACAAATAAACGATGTTGGATCTTCGCATGGAGCTTTTATTTCCTATTATTTGTAAATTTCCAGGGAGATCAGAGGAATTCTATGTACAATTGCTACTTTCTGACAATATACATCGTATTGCCAGACAAGTGGCTAAATTCTGTCCTGCAGCAATACTGACTCACAAATATATGTATGGGTTGCCTATACAGAATGCCTGTTAAGGTAGTTTGGACACCTGAATGTCAATATGCTTTTGATGCTTTGAAAAACTGTCTGATTCAATATCCTATATTAATTCCACTTTTCTTGTGCAAACTGATGCTTCAGAGTTTGGTCTAGGTTGTGTTTTGTTACAGGAGAAAAAAGGTCTACTTCATCTAGTATCTTTCTTCAGCAAGAAGTTACTGCCCAGAGAAAGAAATTACTCCGTTCCTGAGAAAGAATGCCTGAGTATTGGTAGGACTCTAAACACGTTATGAACATACTTTTGGGGAAGAAACTTTATTCTACAAATAGATCATCAAGCTTTGAAATGGTTGAACCATCTCAAAGCAAGTACCGGTAATCAATGTCTTAGGTGGAGTTTAGCGCTATACCTCTATACCATAAACCTGGACATGTTTTTATCTTATTTTAAGGATATAGAGTCAGCTTAGTTGAGTATGTAATTTATGGAGCAAGGGTTGATTCATTATGATTTTAATGGAAGTATGTTTAATTTTGTACTTACTAAGATTTCAAATTGTATTAATTTATTTCACATTGTTTGATGTTTTTGGTCTTTGTAATAAAGCTACTACTGAATAAACAATGCCTGTGGGAAATGTTAATACTTAAAACATTTATAATTTATCCAACATTTATATTCATCAGCTGATCAAGAGTGAGAGATTAAAAACAGATGGACAAATGATAGAAAAGTCAAAATATATACACCAACAACATCATTGTTTACCATTAGAGTGGAATTAGGAATTCCATTAGTTGTGTCCTTTAAATGAACTGATCTGAGTCAAACTTCCCAGAACACAGATTATCATTTGGAATGGACCCTTCTCCAAACACCACAGTGTGGTTTTCAACTTAAAAACAAATTACTGTGAACTGTGTATGGTAGTGAGGTTAATGTTTAAAAAGTGTGTAAAACGGGATGTTGGTCCTTTTTGTAAGCTTGAAAACCAAAACCTCTAAATCCAATGGTGCTAATTCAATGTGCTAAAAATCCAAAAGAAAACCAACAGAAAAAAAAACAAAAAACAAGCACAAGCAAACACAAAACTACACACCAAAGGTTTCATGGCCCTGTTGAAACAAACAGATTTCATTGTGAGCTTCCATGGGGTTACATTCAGCTATGTGAAGAACAATTCTTAGGTCTTACATTTTTAGATGCACACCCTTTATTACTGTGGGAGTGGTTACCAAGTGAAATGACATACAGAGACAGGCAATGAACTTTCAGAGTGTTGACTGTAAAAACATTTTGACAGTTCACTGGAAGGACAGATTTTGAAGCTGAGGCTCCAGTACTTTGGTCACCTCATGAGGAGAGAGGACTCCTTGGAAAAGTTCCTGATGTTGGGAAAAATTGAAGGCATAAGGAAAAGGGGATGGCAGAGAATGAGATGGTTGGACAGTGTCATTGATGCAACCAACATGGATCTGATCAATCTCTTGGAGGCAGTGGAAGACAAGAGGGCCTGGCATGCTCTGGTCCATGAGGTCACGAAGAGTCAAACACAACTTAACGACTGAACAACATCAACAATTAGCTAAAGTAAATTGTCTGCTAGTGAAGTCACAACAGTTGGGTTGTCTTTGAAACACTGATGAGTTTCAGGAAGAAGCTGGATGTGTTGAAGTCATAATGATAATCCTGAATCCTGCATTGTCAAGTCATTCCAGACTTCTGGCAACCTTTTTCAGGGCTTTCCAGGTATAGAATGTCTTGGTCAAATACATTTTAAGGCATCAACAAGAGAAGGGAGCACCACCATATTTTTTTCAGAGTCAGACTGATGATGGACCCTGGTGCAAATGGTGCACCCTCCTAAACTAACAGCATCCATCCAATTCCTCATCCTCAGCTCTCTCCCTCCTTCACGAGCCCCAAGAAATGCATCTACCTAGCTGAAGTAATTGAATATTTTGATTTTGTATACAATATGTGATTCTCTTTTGTGACATGCTATACAATTAAATTATGATATTTTCTTGCACTTACTGTGTACATTACAGTTTTCCCCAAACAGTACATTATATTTTCCCACCTGTACATTATATTTGTAGAAGGCACTATAATCTTTTCGGTGCTTAAGGCCTCTAAAGTGGCCCTGAAAGTGGTTGACCATTCTCTTCTTCTGGGAAGAACCTTGGGACTATGCAGCTTGCCCAAGGCCACACAGGCTGCCCCTATTATTTATTTATTTATTTATTTATTTATTTATTTATTTATTTATTTATTTATTTACTGTCCATCTGAAAGCAGGGCGGTTTACAATAATTCAACATAAAACAAAGTACAATATGCAATAATGACACACACTGAAACATAATTACCCATTGATTACATCAATCATAAAAATAAAAAATCAAGAATAAGTTAAGAGCAAGCGGGGATGGATAGTGACGTCAGCAGATCAGCAAATACAGTAATAATTAGCAATAATTTCCAGGAGGCACAGTGGGGAATCGAACTCCCAACCTCAGGCTATGCAGCCAGATGTCTCAACCAATAACTTATCCAGGCAGCCCAACAACTGTGTGCCATCCAGCCAATTTTGAGTTATGGTGATCCTTTTCAAGGTTTTCTAGGTGGAGTACTTAGAAGTGATTTACCATGTCTTCTTTCTGGGGGCATCCTGTGATTATCCAGCTTCCCCAAGGCCACATAGCCTGGGTCTTCTCCTAGGAGGCACACTGGGGAATCAGACTGCCCCATTTTGATCCTACACTGAAGAATCCAGCCAGCCTTCTTGTGCCAAAAAAGAACAACTTTCTGATTTATACGCAAGACTGGAGAAAATTAACTAATATTTTTGGTGTGGCCTTGAGGCAAGCAGAAGAGAGCAATGAGAAATCACCTCGGAATACTGTACTGTCTATGTAAAATACCCTGTCAGTTGGAACTTATTTGATGTCATGCACTGAGTGTGCTGGCTCAGCAGGCTAGAACGCTGAAACTGTCCGCTGCAAAGTCGGCAGCTCGGCAGTTCGAATCTCTGGTGCCATGCAGTGGAGCAGGCTCCCACTGTTAGCCCCAGCTCTTGCCAACATAGCAGTTCAAGAACATGTAAATGCAAGTAGATAAATAGGTACCACCATAAAAAGCAGGAAGGTAAACATTGTTCTGTGCACAGAAAAACATTCAGCCATGCTGGCTACATGGTCACAGACTTGCACAATAATGGTTCTTTGGCTTAAAAATGGAGAGGAACACTGCTGCTAGAGTCAGACACGACTAGAACACATGTGAGGGGGACCTTTACCATTATCTTTTACCTATTATAATAAAAAGCCTTGGTCTGTATTTAAATCCTTAGGAGCGCACAGGAATTTTATGGATAGTTGTCTTTAAAAAAAAAAGGAAGAAAGAGTTCTTGGGTCTGGAAAGTAGCCTGAGACAGCCCATGGTTGTGCATTTCTTGTTTGGTTGATGCCTTTCTGCCAAATTTCTATTGTTCCCCGAGATTATAGTGTTACAATGGCTGATCTGGAATGGAGTGAAAGGAGAACAGGGACAAATTCTTGGCAGCTGTTCAGCAGGAGGCGGGAAAGGTAGAACGGCAAATCTCTCTGAACAGCTGCTCGCTCATTAAGAAAAACATCATGAACTAGACTCTAATCACAAAAGATGACAAGGGCTTAATGTTATGTGAATTTCAGTCCTCAGCGAGGCAAAGAGGCAAACAAACAAACGAATGATGCTCCAAAGAAGTGGAGGGTCTCAAAATCCCAGATAAGCTGTAGGACACATATAAACCTGTATCTTTTATGTGGCCATATGAATTCAGCTCTGTGAATTAACATTAAAAAGGGGGATCTGTCTCTGTACCACGTAAATTGCAGTATACATTTCAACTGTGCAGCAAAGTGAATGGAAAGGGGGAGCAACCAGAACCTGCAGTTTTCATGGAATTTGAAAGTATATAATTATACCATCAACAATTGCCATATAGGGCTGCAACTTTTGAGCTGAGAAGGATATTGTCCTATCAATATCCCACATTAATCAAAACTGAGAATGATGGGCAAAAATCACACAAGGGTTGGAGGAGCTCATCTGATCGAAACACCATTCAGGATCCTAGCTGCCCCAAACAGTCGGGATGTCTAAAACTAGAAGCCATTCAGTTCTGTCCATGGAGTGTTAGACTGCAACGACCATTATCCCTTACTGCTGGTGGGGGCCGATGGGGATTGCCATCCAGCAACACTTGGAGGTTGACAGCTTGCCCACTGTTGTGAGCGTGTCGTGAGCTCTGAATTGCTGCACATTTGGGAGAGCTGGGTGTTCAGTATGCTCCATCATGGCTGTTCCAATGCCCACCACATCTGTGCACTGAATGTGGGTGTCTAAAGAGGAAAGAAGGTATGTTTGAGAACCATCCAAAGTCCCAGCGATGCAGTGAATCAATGTATGAGCAGTTATTCAAGTGTAGGTGTGGTCTTCAACAATGAAAGTTGGTATGGATGTGGGGGGGAAAGATCACAGAGCCCCAATTTTTACTACTTTGAAAGTAATTTAGGCACAAGGTTAGCATAAGTTTAAATCCTAAAATGTTCAGTAAAAGTTCTAACAAAGTGACTTCAGTTTGTTCCTCCCCAACTGGTGGTCCTGCAGAAGATGTTGTACAGTGCTACAACTCCCATCATCCTTAACCCATGTCCGAAGGGCAATATGTTGGGGAGTCTTGACTCAAACAGCTAGGCCTGAACCAACAAAAGTGGCTGAACACTTCTGTATGTATGGATACCTACTTTTGTCCTGGCTGTTCCTACTGGCACCTACTATGGGCTGCCAACCAACTACAATGGGCAGCAGAAGCCCCTGGGCCGTACCTGGCACGGCATTCGCTATGCAACCAATTTACCTATCTGGGCTCTCCCCTTGACATCCAAACTGTCAAAGCTCTTCTGACAGCCTGTTTAAACAGGATACTTTGATGTTACAGATAAAAGTAAAACCCTAACCCTAACCCGAACCCGAACCCTAGCCCTAACCCTAACACTGAGCCCCATGCTGAAATGGGATCAGACCAGATGGTTTCAGCCAGCAATCTCTCCCTGGCTACTCCTCTTCGGTCCTGGATAGTTTATCTTGAACGCACAAGCATTCAAAAGACAGCCTTTCCCTTTAGGAAAGAGTGGCCTCTGACAAAACAAGAGACCACGTCTGCCGCAGACCAACCCATACCATCCAGCCATCCAGAGAGTAACACCTATTGGGTACACTGGGATTCACTTTTGAACAGAGCTTGGAGGAGTATGTCTGTGAAGATTCTCAGTCATCCAGGTGAGTTTATCTGGAAGTTGAGTCATGGCTACTGGACTTCTTTTTTAAGAGATAGAAACGTTTCGCTGTTCATCCAAACAGCTTCATCAATCTGAATACAGCTAGTGCAATTCCTCCATCTTATAGGCAGCTTTGACCTCTTGTCACCCTGGCCTGAATAGGGTTGGAGGATTTAGGCTTATTTTATTTATTTTTTGAGTGGAACCTCCAGAATGCCCCAGCTGAAAAAAAATCCAGCCCCTGCTTTTGAGGAAAGAATGCCTGGGTTGCTAGTTCTGTAACAGGAAAAGAACTGCACAAACCACACTGTACAGGTTCCAAGCCAGTGTTAATCCTGAATGAAGCGAGCGAGCAAGAAATCATTAACATTTTAACCTCAATTTGGGAAACATGGCTTATGAAATTAAATGCATGTGGGTATTCTTATGCAAAGGACATACATGCAGATAACCTTCCCACTTCTAGCAATAATAATAACAAGCTATCTCCCCTGCCAGTTGTCAACAAGTCATATCCACCGTTAGACAAGGTAACCAGGGTTGTGAAATCTTGCTTTGGCAATGAGGTCTTTCAGATCTCCTTCCCACTTCCTAAAATTAACCAAGCTCTAGCTCCATAGGGTGACCGTTGCTCATTACTCCCCACCTCCAACTGCTGGGCAGTTCAGCAGCTTAATCAATGTTGTACATTGGATGGCCTTTGTGGAGAGAATAAAATAAGAGGCGATGGTTAATTTAATTCAGAACGTATAGCCCCAGGGTGGGTGGAGGGGGCAAGAAGTGTTATAGCTATATTAAGGATTCTTGCTACACACAGACTGATATTTAACGCTTCTCTGTTTGACAGCTGAGGATTCTACATGGGCCACGGGAAGATTCAATAGTACTTAATTGTTTGCTCTGGGATTTCAGATCATCGTGCTGATTGGGAAAGGCCACACTCCTTTTCCTCAGAGGAACAGCTCTGTCACGTGCGCCCTTGCCCTACTCAGCAAACTGCACTCACCACAAGGAGGAATCAAGGTGCGTAGGAATGGTGGCACCTTTACCGTGCCTGCCACTCACCTCTGTTCTGAATTTTTGCGAGCCATGTAAGGAAAGGTTGTAGCTCAGTGGGAGAATACCTGTTTCACATGCAAAAAGGCTACAAGCCTGACTGCAACCTTTCCAGGCAGTGCAAAGAAATGATCTTACTTGACCCTGGAATTTTTTTTTCCTACTCACAGTCAGCAATATTAAATGGACCCACAGTCTGAGTTTTGGGATTTTGGTTAAATTCATTTAGCTGTGGGGCAGAAGTGCTGGGATTCACAGAGTAGAATTAGCTTCAAGCTGTCAAGTTTAGTCCACACATTTTTCTTATCAACTGCCACTTACAGTCTCAATAAATCACTCTGAGATATTAGAAATAAAAAAAAATGTTTTACTTACTCACAGTGAACAGACAACAGCAAAACTAACAAACATGGCTGCTTTCAATAACATCTCAATAGTCTGATACAAAAGAATGACTGACTGCTTCCCTCGGGATGGGGGATGGGGATAAGCAGAGCAGAGAGCTGTTGCTCTTTCTGAATCAGAGGCAGCACTATTATTTATTGCTATTAGTGACCCCCATTCACGTGAGTCCACAAAGGTCCCTCCCAACCACACCTGCTAGAGGCAGCAAGCAAGGCTGCAATAACTCTGCAGGATGCAGCTTTCTCTATACCTGTGTCCACTTACTTCTCCCCAAAGCTAGAAATTAAGGGTGCATCATTTCCAACAGAGTATTGGGCTGAGAAAAAAAGGGCTATTCGCCCATGTAATGTGCTACTTTCTAGGCCTGATTCTCCCTCCTCACAGATAATTTTTCTATAAAGGAAAAAAGTCTGGATTGGGGATGGACACGAAATGGAAAAATAGCGTTTTGTTTCATTCCATTTTGTCCCCCCGTGTTTTGTTTCATATCATAATGATTTCTTTTGAAAAAATTGTTACTTACGAAATGAAATGAATCCCCCGCAGCACCAGTGCTCTAGCTGGTGCGGTGGGGGGTTCAAAAGGCTCCTCGCCACCGCCTTCCAGCTGATTTTGACAACTCGAGCTGTCAAAAAAATCCAGCTGGAAGGCAGGTGGCTAGAGAGAATGGAGCAGCAAGGCAGCAGTAAAATCGCTGCCTGACTGCTCCTTTCTCTCCTGTCACCCCCTCCTCCCAGGGGATTGTTTTAGATACGAGTGCAGTGGGCAGTGGGTGCAGTGCCCCTCCCCCCTCTCCACACCCTGAACTGTCAAAAAGTTCCAGCTGGAAGGCAAGGGGAAGGCAAAAGGCAGAAAAGGGCAGTGGAGGGGGGACTGTAATCAAAATTTACTTACCTCAGGGGTACCTTCCCAAAGTTATTTTTGGGAACCCCCTGAAATCTGGAAAGATTTGCGGGTAAGGGGACTTAGTTATGAAGCTCTAAAGGGGCTGGCGTAGTTAATTGGGCAAAGCATGGTGGGAGTGTGGAGGCAATCAGGGAGTTTACTTTATGGTATTAGGGAGTTTACTCTATGGTATAAATGGCATAATTTTAAAAATATTTTTCAAGGTAGTTACTTACCTTGGGGTACCAAAGTAGCAAAGGTACCTTCAGAAAGCGATTTTAGGGAGCCTCCTGAATTTTGGAAACAGTTGGGTGTAAGGGGGCTGAGTTATTAAGCTCCAAAGGGGGTGCCCCTAGGAGCCTTTTTTGGAGTATTGTGTACAGTTCTGATCACCATACCTCCAAGGATATTATGGAAATGGAAAAAGTGCAGAGGAGGGCAACCAGAATGATTAGGGGACTAAACACCTTCCTTACCATCTAAGGCTGCAACAGCTGGACCTCTTCACTCTTGAATAACAGCGTCTAAGAGGTCACCTGATTGAAGTTTATAAAATCATACACGGTGTGGACAAAGTAGATAAGGAAAAGCTGTTTTCCCTATCACACAACACTAGAAATAGGGGGCACTCCATGAAACTTTGGGGTGCTAGATCTCAAACAAATAAGAGAAAGTACTTTTTCACCCAGAGGATCACTGGCCTGTGGAACTCCCTGCCAGAAGACGTGGTGACAGCTGTCAGCCTTGACTGCTTTAAGAAAGGATTAGAGAAGTTCATGGAGAACAACGGTATCCATGGCTATCATTATGGATGCCTAAGGACAACCTCTGGTTTGGAGACATAGGCAGGATATCTCTCAATGCCATTTGCAGGGAATCGTAAGCTTGGGAATACCCTGAAGCAAATGGTGAGCCGCTGTGTGCGACAGAATGCTGGACTGGATGGGCTGTGGCCTGTTCCAGCAAGGATGTTCTTATGTTCTTATTGGCTTCTTTCTGATTCCAAATTGGGGGGGGAAGGCTCCTAGGGGCCCTCCCTTTGGAGCTTATTAAGTCAGCCCTCTTACGCCCAACCCTCTCCAAATTTGGAGGGCTTAAAGGGGAGAATTTGCTGCCTCTTTGACCCTGGGGAGCCTGTTTTAGATAGTAACAAAAGAGTTTGCTTTTAACATATATAAAAAAACCAATCGGAAACGAAACAGGGTTTCTCATTTAGTTGGCTTATGAAACAATTTGTAAGCTAATGAAACAATTAAACACTGTTTCATTTTTATTAGGTTGCCCATCCCTAGTATGGACGTGACACTTCAAGTTTGACCTTTTTCGTACAAAGAACGCATTGTTTCCGTTGATACAGGTAGGGATAGTTTTCTTTTCATCCAGCCATGGATGGAGCTGATGGGAGTTGTTTGCCAAACCATATGGAGGGCTTGCCAACCCTGCTACAGTATTTGGAATTTTCAGCCATAAGAGGACACTTCCTGATCCAAGAGGGTTATAAATACTTAATAAATAAAATGTGATGTAAAGGCGAATGAGAGAAGTTGATGGAGGGCATGAACTATGAACATGGCAGTTCATAAATGAAAATTCCCCCTTCAACAGACCTCCAAATTCTGGTCACTTGAGGATGTTCCATGGTCCTTGAGTCCAGCTGGGTGGGTGGGTCCTGAAACCCTCTACCTGCTTGTCATGCAGGTAACACAATCCTAGACTTAGGGCCTTTTTACACGACCCCTAAGATCCGCTGGCCACTTAAATTCGGACCAGAGATCTTAGGGCTTCGTCGCTCTTCGGGCGTTCCCACCCCCCTCCGCACTTCCTGGCTGCTGGCTGAGTGAGGGGAGGGAGAAAAAGAGAAAGAAAAGCATGCCGTTCACCTCGTTCTGCCTCTCATCTCTGTAAAAGTAGCTCTTCAAGGGGCGGGAGCCAAAAAACAAGAAACAGAAGCAAGGAGAGCCCCGCACTCACTATCTTTACACCAGATCAAATAATATTCACCTCCAAAAAGCAGGTACCTGAAAGCTGCACTGGGACGTGCTAAAGTGGGCGTGGTCGCACTTAATTTTCAGTAAACTCCGGAGCTGGTGGGTAAACATTTTTAAGCTTCGGAGCTGGGAGCCATTTGCCCCGGAGTTTAGGGGTCGTGTATAAACGCCCTTAACAATCCTTTGGACAACCCAATAAAAGCTCTATACAAGGAGGCTTGTTATCAAAGCCAGAGGAAAAAGAATCCTGTCTAAATCAAACAACAACACAAACCAAATTTTGATTTAAAAGAGGAGGGGAAAATCCAACAGGGTACCATACAAGACATATCAGGCACAAACCTCATGGGTCCCTATTTACTTCTGCACTTCCCAGTCCACTACCCCCAATGAGGAGACATTAAACTTTGATAAGCAATTACAGGAAGGCTGGCTCCGTACACCATATTCTGTTTTTGTTTAATGAAAGAACAAGGAAAGAAGAGGATAAATTTTTCATGACAGCTGTACTGCAAACAGAGCTCCTATAGAATGAAGGGCCAAACAAGAAAATGATGTTAAATGCACATTTCTATTTAGTCATGCAGCCTCTTAAACCTAGAGGTAAGGAGAGCTGGAAGGAGGCGGGGGCTGATAATTATGCCCTGACTTTAGGCACCAAAAAGAAAATCAAGTCTCTTCCTCCACTTCTGCATCCTGAAGGAAGAATATTGGTTAATGCTGTCACTTGCATTTCAAGTGATGTCCTCACTGGCACCTGTGGGTGAATTTGTATTAAACCAAATTACAGCTTGTATTAAATCAAATTACAGAAGGAACTCCAGGAGCTGTAAGGAGGATGGGATGAGCAGGGTCTTGACCAGAGAGAACCCTCTGGTGTTTGCTGTACAAGGTATGAACCCACCCATCCCAAGCCCCATAAAACCTACAGATGCCCCTTCACAGGCAGAAGGAATTGCACAATCGAACCAACATAGCTGTGGGTGATCATTCTCAGGAGTTCCTTCTCATTCCTCCATGGAAGCCAATCTCAAGTGACCCAAGCTTAATTAATAGGAGAACAAAGCCCATAAAAAACATTTGATAATTATGGCTCTCAGATCTCCTTTTCCTACCGGGATGCTTTTTTAAAATTTATTGTTATGTGTGATCAATATATGGTGACCCTTATGTACAAGTAATCTCTGGAATGTCTTGTCTTCTACTGCCTTGCTCAAGCCTGTGTTTTTCTTTAATTATAGAGTCAATACATTCCACATTCGGGCTTCCTCTTTTCCCTGCTTTATTGTTGTTTCCAAAGAATCCTGCCTTCTCATGATGTGCCCAAAGTAAGTGAGCCTCACTCAGTTTCAACATTTTTGCTCCAAATGAATGCTATTTACTTACATGATAAAAAAAACACACACAAGCAGATCACATGGGGAGACTCCACAACTGGGAAGCAAGTTGACACATACTTGACTCACTTGTCATTAATTCCTATTCCCAATTTTAAAATTATATAATTACCATGTTTTCCATCTATAAGATGACCCCATGTATAAGATGACCCCCACTTTTCCAACCCAAAATTACAGTTTTGCAATCACACAGTACTCTCCTTGGCTTACTTTCGTGTATAAGACGGGGGCCCTCAATTTTGAGTGTAAAAATTTTAAACAAAAATATAGTCCTATACAAGGGAAAATACTGTAGGTTATACTACAGTTGTAACTGAATAATAATTGTGTGCTTTCAAATGAATTCTGATTTATGGCAGCCATTTCAGGGAATTCTTGGTACACTACTCAAAAGTCCCTTACCATTCCCGTCTTCTGAGGGCATTCTAGGAAAGGGGTGTAAAAATTCCAAATGTGCTGTGCTCCAAAGAGGCCTGAGACCAGCCTCAGAGGACTTACATCTACTCTCACAGACATGTATCACTCATTTTTGGACTACTGTGTACATTTACTTTGTACTCTCCATACAGAGGTTGAGCTAAACTGTGGAAGTTTCCCCCTGAAAGCTTGCAATTTATTTGATTTTAGTGGTTCAAAAAAAGTTATCCAATAAAAGATTCCCTGTGTGGTATAGTGGATGGACTCGGACTCAGGAAAATGGGGTTGAATCTCTGCTCACCCATGGAGTCTCACTGGGGCTGCAGAAATGGTAAAACCACCCCTTAAATATCTCATTTGCTCTGAAAACCCAATTAGGACTGCTATAAAGCATGCTGCTTATATACCATTCCACAGAGCTTAGAGCGCCCTCTGGGTGATTGGCAATTTAATCATGCAGGTTACACATTGCCCCTCCAGCAAGCTGGGCACCACATTTGCTGAGCTCAGAAGGCTGGAAAGCTGAGTGAATCTGAAGCAAGGTACTGTATCCAGGATTTGAACCTAGGTCATGAGTCAAGTTTTGGCTGCAGATCTGCAGTTTAACTACTGTGGCATGAGGCTATAAACTGGTTCTGACAGTCAAAGGTATCACCCAGCCTCACATTTTTTATAATTATGTTTATAGACTCTCAGTGCTCTCATGACTCCAGACATCTGATTTACTTTTCTTCCGTGTCTGATCAGGATTGTTGCTGGAAATTAGAAAATGCTTCTGAACAATATTGTGCAAAAACCAAATTAAAAAGAGATGAAAGCACTGTGGCACCTTAAAGACTAACTACCGGTATTCTATTTTAAAGTCAACTTTTGAGACCTTCTTAGGCCACTTCATCAGACATATGAGGTAGAAACCAGGGACTGACAGGGTAAAACGTTCACGTTTGGCTTGATGGTGTTTGGTTGTATTTCACAAATACCAGCCACTGATTCTCAAGAGTCCAGCATGAATAATCTCTGTTTTCTACCTCATCTGTCTGAATAAGTGGTCTAAGAATGTCTACACACGATTATATTTATAGTGTTTAAGGTGCTACAATGCCTTTGTCTTTATTTATTTTGCCTGATGTGCTTACACAGACTAATGCAATATCTGTTCTAAAACTGTTTCTGAATAAGTAGTTTCATGTCAATTCCTCCTGCTATTTTGCACTCCTGATTTGGGCTATTTGGTGCTTTTTTTCTTCTCCCTGTGAATATACAGCCAGAACATAAAATGTCCCTGCAAAAAGGTGTTCTCTGTTACAACCTGGGCATCGATATTCAAGGTATGTTTAACACTATGCCTATTTTGACCCATAATCTTAAATTTGCAATCTAAGGGCCTTTTTACACGACCCCTAAAACTATGCCTTAAATTCGGACCAGAGATCTTTTGACCCATAATCTTAAGTTTTCAGTCACAAACAGAAGCAAAGATATATTCAATCAAATAATTTTCACTGTCTCAGAGCAGGGAAGAAAGTTACGCACTAAAGTGGGCGGAGATTGACCTTAACTCCGGAGTGACCTGATAAAAGAGATATATTCAACCTTTTTACAAGTCATTTAGGAGTCAGAACATTGACTGTGATAAACAAAGTTCATTTATCATCAGAACATTTACTCTGTGACAAAGTTCTGCTAACCATAACGCCTGGCACAGATGTGATTTCATTAATGTATTCTGATGATACACAGAACCCAGATTGCAAAAATCAGAGTAATGAAAATTGGGACTGAAATAATTAAATTGAAGCAAGTGTTGATTCATAAAACCAAGAAACTCAGGTGATCACAATATTTTTCCAAGACTGTGCACATCAAATGGAGGTATTGCATGTTTCCAGGATTACCCACCAGGAGTAGTCAGATCATGGATCTTGAGAATCAACATGCTGGGCAAGTCAGTTTTCAACTAACCTCCTGGACATGTGATTTTCCACAAGCAGAGGATGCCCTCATCCCAAACCAAATTTAAATTGCAGATGCAAGTGGCTCAGCTCAATTATTTTTTTTTTAATGTTTTTTTATTAAATTTTAAACTACATACAACGACATAAAAAATGAAAGTAAAAAAAAACTACAACAAACAATATAAGTGCACCCCCATCCCACGGGTCCATCCATACATTCTTATTCGTTGCTCCATCTTCTATTCTTCTAGTAGTCTTCTTAAAGTTCTCTTCTCCAGAATTGTTGTGAGATATTCGTGGACTCTTTCCCTTTTCCTTCGACTAGTACATAATCTAAAAATTTACCCCAGATATCGTAGAAAATGTCTTTTTTCATTTCTCCTCGTTTAACCTTTAAACTGCAGGAGAGTTTATCGTTTATAGCTATATCCCAAAGTTCATTATACCAGTCTTCCATCTTGAATTCTAGTTTTGACTTCCAATTTTTGCTATAATTAATCTAGCAGCTGTCATAAAATTTGCTATTAGTTCCTTTGTTGTAACAACATAATCTTTTTGTTAACAATGATAATAAATCTCTGGATTACAATCTATATCCATCTTAATCATATTACTTAGCTCTAAAAACACTTTTTCCAGAAAAATTCAAAGATGCAAGTAAGTCAAGCTCTTTTTCACACAACATATCTTAGAGTAAAGGATTCATTCTATTTAGTCTTAGGGTTTACCATCTGGAAACCAATTTGAAGTAGTTTTCTTTTATCCTGACTGACAATGATCTCAAAATTCTCATATTCCAAATTTTTTCCAGTCTTCTTTCTCTATCTGTACATTAAGGTCTTGGTTCCAAACTTCTCTCAAGGTGTTTAACTCCTTCATTTCTGATAATTCCCTAGTATTTTATATATTTTACGTGTTATTCCTTTCTCTGAATTTTCCTGTTCAGACTCAAGCGATAGTAGGAAATGTTCAAATTTTGTGCATTCTAATCAGTCCTTTATCCATTTTCCTAGTTGAATATAATTTAACCATGTTAAATCACTGGGTTGCAAAATATTTTTATATCCTGAATTGTTTTAATCTTGAGCATCCAATCCTTTAGTCTAGCTATTTTCTTAATTTTAAATAACTCCAAATAATGCTTCAAGTTGTCTGGAAAGCTTTCCAAGTCAGTAACTAAAGCCAGTGGGGATCCCTTCGAGACAAGATTTTCCAATGTAGCAATTAAACTATTCAATAGGGGGTTGTCAATCTTTACTTTGTTTTTAACTTCCGTGAATAAAAATGTGTTTATTTCCCCTTTATATCCAAAGACTCTTGCTCCCACCATATTAACTTCTGTGGTTTAAAAGAATTTCCCCAAAGAACTAAGTTGATTGGCTATATAATAATTTTTTATAAAGTATACCTATTCCTCCTTCTTTCTGAGATCTATACCATAGACTTTTATTTATTCTTGATTTTTTCCCTGCATTACAATACCTATTTATCATGTCTGGAGAGTTTTAATTTCCTTTTCTGAAAACTGAACCGGTAACATTTTAAAAATAAAGTTCAATATAGAGCTCAGCTCAATTAAAGTCCCAACAATTGAATCTACTTGTTTAGGAGTCAAAATGGAGATGCTGTTTGGAAATAGTGCCGGCAATTCCAGGTAAGTTTATTTGTTTTATAAGCAGTACATATTTATATGCTACAGGAAGCATAGAAACTTATCTGAAAAACGATGCCAATCCTAGATATATATCAGTGTACTTGCTAACTCGAGGGCAATGCTTACTATTAGCCCATAGTAGCTTGCTGCAAACATTCACCGGCAAGGGAAACATGCAAGGCTCAATTACGTGAACCAGGGAGAGCAGATTCATTTCTCTAATTGGGCTCCAATGGACATTGAGAGAGATCTTGCACAACCTGCTCATTAAACTGTCAGAAACCGGCTTCATGGATGATCCAGGAACATAACGCCTTTAACCTTCCAGGAAGGCAGTGATGTCTGGCAGCATTCATTTCCTCTCAGAGGGATGCTAATTACTCTCCACAGGTACTTTAATGACAAAATACCTGGGGAACGAAAGGGTCAGGGTATGGGACAGGAAGCCCCACGGATTCTGTAATATCGCTGTGAAGTGCGGATTGACTGAAGGAAGTCTCTATTGCCACACCAAATGCTTGTTAGTATCAAAAATATGGGTTAAAATGGATGTGTGTGGGGGGGAGACAAAGCAGATGAAAACAACAACAACAACAACAACAATGACAACAACGATGACAACAACAATGACAATGACAATGACGACGACGACGACAACAACAACAACAACAACAACAACAACAACAACAACAACAGTCTGGATAACTAGCATTGTAATTCCAGGGGGTGCAAGAGTCAAAGATAAAGAATTGGAAAAGCTAACAAAATACAGAGCTCTGGCAATCAAAATATCTTGCTTGTAGATGAAACACACTTTAGCAATCACCATCATCATTGAGGCTTTGGGAACAATATCAAGGAATTTCAGACAGCTGCAGATCTCAGAAATAATAACATCAGAGCTACAAAAACAGCACTATTAGGAACATTATCTATACCACAGTGATATTTAACCGATACTTAGGTTTTGGTTAAAACTCACAGGAGGCAGAGTGGGGAATGGAAGTCCCAAACTCTAGCTGTGTTGTCAGATACCTTAGCCTCCAGACAGCTCAAGAAATGTGTGCCAGCCGGTCCATTCTGAGTTATGGGAACCCATTCTCCAGGTTTACCAGGTACAGGGTACTCAGAGGCTGTTTGCCATTCCCGTCTTCTTGGGCTGCCCTGGGACTCTGCAGCTTGCCCAAGGCCACACAGGCTGGCACTACTCAGAGGCTGGGAAATGAACTCCCAGCCTCTGTCTCTGCAGCCAGAGACCCAAACCACTGATAAGAACATAAAAGCATAAGAAGAGCCATGCTGGATCAGGCCAAAGGCCCATCTAGTCCAGCTTCCTGTAACTCACAGTGGCCCCACCAGATGTGGGGGAGCGCATGAGACTAGATATCTGTCTCCTGATAGCACTCCCCTGCATCCTGCCCTTGAAGTACCCTGGTTTTAAGCTTGGAGATTACACATCTCCTCCATGGTTTGTAACCTGTGATGGACTTCTCCTCCAGGAATCTGTCCAATCCCCTTTTGAAGGCATCCAGGACAGATGCCATCACCACATCCTGTGGCAGGGAGTTCCACAGACTAACAACGCGCTGGGTGAAAAAATATTTTCTTTTGTCTGTTCTTACTTTCCCAGTCCTCAGTTTTAGTGTATGTCCCCTAGTTCTGGTATTTTGTGAGAGGGAGAAGAGCTTCCCTCTATCCACTTTACTCATGCCCTGCATTATTTTGTACGTGCAGATCTATCTGGCCAGTGAAGAAGAAAGAAACTTTCTCCTATTTGTGCCTGGCAATTTCTCCCTGCAAAAGCCTTTCCCTAGCCATTTCCTCAGTGATGGCTGATGCCCAAGGCTCAGATAAAGAATATTAGTGAATGGCGTGAACCCACCACAATGCCACTGCACTACAACTGCTAAACATTTAACATTGAACACAGTGAAGAAGAGCCTTTCCTGCTAGTTGAGGAAACTTCAAGACTAGCATGCTTGATTTCCTCCTGGGGCAGTGGCCCTTTATCATGAGTTGGGTCCCACAAAGCCTAACTGACCAGTTGACATTGCACTCCTTGATTCCCTGAGCAGAAAAGAGGCTAAACAGATCCAGAAGGGCATTGGTGGGGGGAAATCAGTGTATGGAAGGGCAAAACACCCCATCCTGTCCAGGTGTCCCCTGAAAGTGTTTGCTAGCCTTCTAAGTTTCACGAAGATGCCAAGGGATAATGCAAGGTACATACAGCATTCACACGACTGTCTCAGCATGTTGCAAAAGTCAATGCAGGTTGTCTAAAAGGTGTTGCAGCTGCGCGAAGGAATATACGCACTATAAAAGCCCATGCAAGCAACTCAGCAATGCACAGCAGCTTCTGTCTGGAGGGATTCTTTTACGGAGGAGCAGGGATGCCTGGAATGATTTCTTTCCACATCCAGAGGTTTGCAACATCCTCCTTTTTGTGTGTGGCTAGAACTCGACCTACGACCAAAACCCCACAGCGCGGCTCGGCTGGAAAGCGGAAAAAGAGGGCCGACCCGATGGGTTCATCCGCAAAAACATTCACAAAGGACAGGGCGGGTGTGGGAGTGGAGCTCAGCTCAGCCAAGCGTCCCACTCAAGCGGCGTTGCTATTCTGACTCCTTGCCATGTACGGCCAGTTGGTTATTTAAGGTCAGAGCAGTAAAACGAACACATTGTGTTGTTCAAACAAAAAACATCAGCTACTTTGTTTATACCATGAATATTTATTTAGTAGAGAACAGAAGGGCCCCTATCAGCCAGGTAGCAAACGGGCCCTGTTTTGCATGTTGAAGGAGATCCTTTGCCTCTGTATGGGGGGGCAGGGGGAAGAGAGACAGCGAGGGAATGCCCTAGATTATTGACTGCATATCAAAAAGAAATGAAGCTCCACAGTTGGTCATTCCATGAATTTGCAAGCCCCAGTACCGCATATGTATGGCCATTCAGTTTAGGCTGCTATGAATTAACATTAAGAAGGGCAGACAGTTCAAAGTCCCATGCTGCACAAAAAGCTAGGTGTGTAGGTGTTCACAAACTCAACACATGCACAAACATGCATGTGCCTCCACAATACACAGACAATGTTTGAGACTGGGCAGGATTCCCAGTGAATGGTGCATTATCCAGATCAGTCACAAAAGAGATGTACAAACCTCACTCTAATCTGTGTATATTTTCCAGTGGTTGCCTTTTAATGATTAAATCAGTGTTTTCATCACAGGTTGAACCACAGAAGGGAAAAGTTACTTTTAGGACTAGAACTACCAGACCATTCATCCTAATTCTAGGGCAAACTGCTTGCATTTTCCTCACCTCTGATTTTAAGCTAAAGTGTGCCTTTCAGTTTACGGCCTACGGATGTGTTTAATTGTCTCCTACCATTACTGTATTCCCTTGCATATCAATTTGAGCTATAGGTAGAAATCATAGAATCATGAAGTTGGAAGGGGCCTACAAAGCTTTTAAGTCCAACCCTATACCAAATGCAGGAATATAAATTATAGGATATCTGCCAGGTGGTTGTCTGAACGTCTCTTCAATGCCTCCACTGTTAGAGCTCTTACTGCCTCTTGACTCAACTGGTTCCATTGCCATGTAGCATAAGAACATAACATAAGAAGAGCCATGCTGGATCAGGCCAAAGGCCCATCTAGTCCAGCTTCCTGTATCTCACAGTGGCCCCACCAGATGTGTTTGGGAGCGCACATGAGACTAGATCTCTGTCTCCTGATACCACTCCCTTGTATCTGACCCTTGAAGCACCCTGGTTTTAAGTCTGGAGATTACACATCTCCATCATGGTTTATAACCTGTGATGGACTTTTCCTCCAGGAATCTGTCTAATCTCCTTTTGAAGGCATCCAGGCCAGATGGCATCACCACATCCTGTGGCAGAGAGTTCCACAGACTAACAACACGCTGGGTGAAAAAATATTTTCTTTTGACTGTTCTTACTCCCCCAGCCCTCAATTGGAGTGGATGTCCCCTAGTTCTGGTATTTCGTGAGAGGGAGAAGAGTGTCCCTCTATCCACTTCATTCATTTTGTACGTCTCAAACATATCCCTCCTCAGGTGCCTTTTTTCCAGACTAAAGAGCCCCAAATGTTTTAGCCTTTCCTCATAAGGGAGAACCCCCAGCCCAGTTATCATTTTAGTCACTTTGGTGACTAGGCAGGAAATTAAGGTCTAGTATTAGCATGTCTTTGCCTTAGAAGCCCTCGTTGGAACACAGTTATGTAGAAAGTGAAATAAAAGGCTTAAAATCTATTGTAGACGCCCTCAGAATTGCTTCTCCCCCTTTTCAATTTGTGATCTGAACAGCAAACAAAACTAACATCCTGCCCTTGGTCTTCAATGAGCCAGACAGCCCCAACGCAGGTCCCTGCCCTGAGTAAATATAAACATTTGCTACCATTAAATTACATGAAGAGAAAGTGCTCCTCTAGGCAAAAGCTAGATTGCCCCGAGAAGCTGATATGAAATAATCTCCCTCTGACATGTCAAGCAGGTGCTGGGACCCTATGGTCATGCAACGGAAATGCAACTGGACATGGCCATGTTACCCATTCAGGATAAAACGGGTAAAGGGCATCCACAAGGAGCCTTGTCAGGAAGCCAAATTGTGGAAGGCCACCTGAAAAATGCCATGAGTTGAGACCTAGAGGAGATGTGAAAGAGGAAGAAAGAGGAGGAGGAAAGGTGATGTGTGTGTGTGTGTGTGTGTGTGTGTGTGTGTGTGTGTGTGTGTGTGTGTGTGTGTGTGTGTGTGTGTGTGTGTGTGTGTGTGTGTGTGTGTGTGGAGTCATTAGCTTCTAGGTACTTCAACATACCTGTGTCATGAACATAGTCTGGGAAAGAAAGAAATAGCAGGAGAGCATAGTTCATGTCTTGGTCTTTGAGACCAGCCCCTACCAGGGCCAAGAGCAGGGGTCCTCAAAGTTTTCAAACAGCGGGCCGGTCCACCACGCCCCAGGCACCACTGGGGGCCGAACCACAGTGGGTGGGGGAAGCGGGTGACCTTGCCGTAGCCCTCCCACTCTAAATGCCCCACTAGCCAGCATGCTGATCATCTGGGCAGTAGTTGGGGGGGAGTGGGAGAAGCGACATAGCCCACTGCTTTGATCTGCCTCAGCAACAGAAGCAGCTGCGGAGGCTGGCTTGCTCGCAAAGCAGGGGTAGGTGGGGGGGTTGCAATTGGTCCTGGGGCCGGATTCAGGACCTTGAGGGGCCGCATCCGGCCCCGGGGCCTTAGGTTGAGGACCCCTGACCAAGAGTATGTAGAGGAGGAGCACCGAAACTAAGCCCCCCCTTCCAGATCCTTGAGTCCTCTCCAGGCGCCAAGAGTGCCAACTAGAGATGAGCACGAACTGTCAGTTTGTGCTGCTTTGCTTTTTTGGCCAAACAGGTGTTTAGAGGTTCCCAGCCCCTCCTCCTCCACTGGGTGCCCACTCGGAGGCACTGCCCTGTCTTCCCTGCCCTGCCTCCTCTGGTCTTGCCTCTGAGTAAGTGCCCACGGGGGAGGAGGAGGAGGAAGTGAGGCTGGGAACTGCCAAACACCTGCTTGGCTGAAAAACGAACCGGCACAAACTGTCGAACATGTGTTTTGTGCCCATCTCTAAGGGATTCCCCAGCCCATTTCAGTCTTCACTTTCTGCTCCCAGAGACTACTATTTCTTCACTGGTCACAGCATCAAGGAAACAATTCTTTCTATTGGGATCAGTGTATGTGTGTGTATGCTAGGATGGCCACTACTCCAGCAGCAGCAAGGAGGACCTTCTATACCAAAAAAGGAGGATATTTTTGCATTAAGTTCACACATGTTCTCGTAGACGTTATTACTATAATTTAAGTAGATATACACTGCTGCATACCATATGGCAAAATATTACATATTGGGTCTCAGAAATGAGAGAAATATTGAAAGAAACATATAAATCAAGTAAATAAACAAGGCACAGTGTTTAGTAACTCTTTGAAATGCCTTGTATTTTCTGGAACTTACTGAAAATGAATATATATATAAAAAAAGAGAGAGAGAGAGAGAGAGAGAAGGAAATTAAACAAATGTGACTATAGCTCTTTTGAACTATCTACTTAGGCAAACACCATTTATTTCAGGGAAACAGTATGAACAGTATTTTCAAAATGACCACTCCTGGGACTGATGCATCATAAGTCCATACAGAATTGACATGTTTGTGTGGCCATACAAGGACAACCCTCAATCCATGAGTTATTTTTATTTATTTATTGGATTTTTATACTGCCCATCTGGCAATGAGACCACTCTGGGCAGTTAAGTTGGGATCATATGCAGCCCATCAATGCAAAAAAGGCTGTGTACCCCAATGCAACCACCAAACTAGGACCCTGGAAAAACGAAACAAGTAAATCTACCGTTTCATGAACTACAGCAGAATTTTGGATTGCATTTGCATAGTGCCCCTGGATGTAGGCAAGCACATATAAGAAGGTCTTGGGATGCAAGCAGTGGCATTTGGGGGATTTTCTTGTCGAGGGCCTCTTAGGACGTTTATACACGACCCCTAAGCTCCGCTGCAAATGGCTGCAAGCTCCGGAGCTTAAAAATGTCTCCCCACCAGCTCCAGAGTTTGCAGACAATTAAGTGCGACCCCGCCCACTTTAGCGCAACCCAGCACACTTTTCTTGTACCTTCTCTTTGGAGGTGAAAAATCTTTGATGTGGTGCAACGATAGTGAGTGCGGGGCTCTCCTCACTTCTGTTTGCTGCTTTTTGGCTCCCACCCCTTTAAGAGCTACTTTTACAGAGACAAGAGGCAGAACGAGGTGAGCGGCATGCTTTTCTTTCTCTTTTTCTCCCTCCCTCACACAGCCAGCAACCAGGAAGTGCGGAGGGGGGTGGGGACAGAGGAAGAGCGACGAACCCCTAAGATCTCTGGTCCAAATTTAAGTGGCCAGCGGATTTTAGGGGTCGTGTAAAAAGGCCCTTAGACTGAGGATGGGAGGGCTGGCAGACTCAAATAGACAGGCAAGAGTTTCTGCTCTTCAGAAGGGATCAGGACCAAAGAGAATTCCACCTAATCCTGTGAATCTGTGGACTCTGACTGGATTCCTCCTTGTCATTAATTCATTTGGTGTAAATTTGAAATGGCTCCTTGACTGACTGTCATGATTCAGGGCATCAGCACAAATGGATCAAAACAAAGGGAGAAAAACACTGCCATGGATATAATTGGTTATATTAGTTTATAGATACCAATAAACTACCCTGCTCAGCTCTCAAGATTAGTCAAGTGAAAAGGGGCTACTTGGATACAAGACAAATTTCCTGTGACTGTGTAGAAATTCCATCAAACCAGAACTTATAAGCATGCAATTTATGCCCCACCACACATACAGAAGAAGATCTAGCATATGGCTGAGACAACACTTTTGAACTAATTAACTTCTGGTAAAAATGGTCTAATCGCAGAATAAGGAGCATTGAGTCCAAGATCCTGCTAAGTGCAGGAACCAAGATCAAAATAGATCTGAGAGATGGCTGTCCAATTTTCTCTTGAATGCCTCCAGGGTGCAGTCACCACCTCTTAAATTAATCAGTTCCACTGTTCTGCTGCTGTTAGCAGTTAAGAGGTTTTTCCTGACATTCAGCCAAAATCCGGCTTCTTGTGTCATGGTACTCTAGATGGTGGCTAAACAATGCTGAATAAAGGAGGACTAGGACTTCATATGATCTGGAGACTGTACTTCTGTTAATGAAGCCTAACACAGCATTGGCCTTTTTTTGCAGCCGCATCACACTGTTGGCTCTACAACAATGCAAAGATCCTTCTCATTTGAAGCATTACTGAACCAAGTATTCCTCATCTTGTAATTATGTGTCCCCCCCCCATGTGCAGAACTTGGCACTTATCCCTTGGCACTTATCCCTATCTTAACATTTTTATTTGTTTTTAATTTTACCTATATTTCATATACATCCAAAAATTTAATTTGTGTAGCACTCAAATCGAAAACAGCCATTTTACCATGGCTACAATGCTTACATTCTTTCTGCTAAATCACTTGTTACCCCCTCACCCCCTGCCCATAAAGGATTGCCAGTCATGACTCTACATCACTTGTTTAAGGCTAGGTGAACTGCTTGCTGATATTCTCTTGCCCTACAGGTCCCAGACAAACCATTTCCCATTTCCCCAGACCTTTGAATTGCATTAAAATCTCTTCTATTGCTCCTTGTGTTGCTGTTTTCCACTATTAGTACTGCTGACTTGCTGATTTTATGCTGATTGCATCAGAAACCACTTTGGGAGTGGACTATATGTTCTCCAAGGTAACCTCTAACTCTAAAATTCAGTGATGTTACCCTGCAGTTATCATGGATGAGGTGTAGTACAGTCACCTGAATGAATAAAGAAAAGAAAATCCCAAATAGAATAAGGTCTTAAGTAATGTTTGTTTGGGAGTTCAAACTCTTAATGGATGTGAAGAAAGAATTTAAAGAAGAAAGATTTTCTCTCGACTGGACGTTTAGCTCCTAGTTCATTTCCTGAACACACAGATCTTCTGCTGTGTGATTTTCTCCAGGAAAATGTAGCCTCATCTATGAGACAACAGGTGATCTTTATTTTCTGTCTCTTTTAGTCAAGAAACTCACAGTAGGTGAAAGAGCACTGGATGCTAGGATGTGTTCCTTACGAAAGATAAGTTTTTACACACACACACACACACACACACACACAGAGAGAGAGAGAGAGAGAGAGAGAGAGAGAGAGAGAGAGAGAGAGAGGGAGCTTTCCTGTGCCCATAGATAACTTGCAAAATGAAAAGCTGACTGCATCTTTATTTCATTTTTTTCCAGCTATGCTCCACTTAATTGGACAACTGCTGTGCTGTAATACCTATTCCAATCTTACAAAGGAGTAGAATTTATGCTGCAGATTGTTAACAAAAACAGCCCAATAAAGAAGGTGAATTTATTTTACAAATGAAATGGGCTGTTAACAAAGGGGGGTCTCTGATGTGTTCGCTAAATCAGAGATAAAAGGGCTGGTGTTCTGTGGAACATTCCCTTTCTGGAAGGCACGGATGAGAATGGGCTTTCACTAAAAGAATGTGCAGAATTTAGGTCTAGTTCATGCCAGTTGGTTTATTGGGCGTTTCAAAGCCCCATCTCCTCTGGTGGGCACGCACCCGGAGGCAGTATCCTGGTTTCCCTGTCTCCTCTGGGCACTACTTCTGAGTCCGCCCTTGCCAGAGGAAGTTGGGCTCTAAAGTGTCAAAATCCTGTTCAGCTGGTAAACGAACTGGCATGAACTGCCAAACCAAGCGGTCCATGCCCATCTCTACTGGAATCAGGGTTACCTCTAAGGTGTGTGCATGAGTGTGCGCGCCCTCCTCTTCTCCACCTCCATGAAGGGTTCCTCCTCCCCAGCGCTCTTGCAGTGGTTGTTTTTGTATTGATCGCAACAGAAGCCAACTGTTTTATCCCCTCTCACACAAAAACATGCAGGTAAAATCACACACACACAAGGAAGAGAGCCCTGCGCAGTGGGGCTGCAAGTGAGAGAAAATGTTGATTGGAAATGCCAGATTTTTCTATCTATAAGACGCCCCCATGTATACGATCCCCAATTTTCAACCCAAAATTACAGTTTTGCAACTGTGCAGTTCTTTTCCTGGTTTACTTCCGTATGTAAGATGACCCTCAATTTTCAACCTAACAATTTTATACCAAAACATAGTCTTATACACAGAAAAATACTGTATAAGAAAAGTGATCGCTTAAAAGCGTTACATTGGCATTGCTGACCCACACTACCAGCCCAAATTTAATTTCTCACATTTAAAAAAAGCTTTCTGCAAAATTTATAAATTACTTTTCTCATTGTGTAATCAATGTCCTATAAGACCATGCAGACTTTTGTTCATCATTTACAGGGTGAAGTTAGATATGAATATCAATATATATGTATCAATATACATTATACATTACATAGATGAATAAATATCTTAAAAGCTGATGGGTTAGTAGTAGTAGTAGTAGTAGTAGTAGTAGTAGTAGTAGTAGTAGTAGTAGTAGTAGTAGAAGAAGAAGAAGAAGAAGAAGAAGAAGAAGAAGAAGAAGAAGAAGAAGAAGGGATAAGAATCTAGGTGTATTAGAGCAGTGGTTCTCAACCTGTGGGTCCCCAGATGGTTCCTGGACTGCAACTCCCAGAAATCCTGGCCTGCTCAGCTAGTGATGAAGATTTCTGGGAGTTGCAGTCCAGGAACATCTGGGGACCCACAGGTTGAGAACCACTATGGGCGTTTATACACGACCCCTAAGCTCCGCCGCAAATGGCTGCAAGCTCCGGACGATAAAAATGTTTACCCACCAGCTCCGGAGTTTGAAGACAATTAAGTGCGACCCGCCCACTTAGCGCGACCAAACTGCACTTTTCTTGTACCTGCTTTTTATGGTGAAAAATATTTGATCCGGAGACTGCCTGAGGTCTCCTCGCTTCTTTCTGTTGTTTTTCTTTTGCCTCCGCCCCTTAAAGAGAAACCAGGAAGTAAACGGAGATCGGAGCAACTTCCCCCAACACCAGGAGGTAAGCCTTTTATTCTTTTGTCTCTGTCTAAGGCTTTTTTTCCCTCCCCCCCTCCCGCAGACAGAACAAAGAAGTGCCGAGCGGGTGGGGAGGGAAGAACAGCAACGAACCCTCAAGATCTCTGGTCCGAATTTAAGGGACCAGCGGATCTTAGGGGTCATGTAAAAAGGCCCTATATTAGAGGAAGATGATTCAAGCATGGCTCAACAGTGTGATGCCATGCCCAGGAGAAGAAGATACAATACATACAGTAATATGCTATATTGCTAGCAGTATCTAGGTCTAGATGACGGGAAGTAATAATACCATTATATCCTGTTTTTTTCAGCTCTCACCTGGAATACTGTGTTTAGGTCTAGGAGACACAACTGAAGGTACATACTGTATAGAGAAGCTGGAATGTGTCCAGAGGAAGGCAACCAGGATGCTAAAAGTACAGGAAACCAAGCCCTATGAAGAAGGCTAGAGGGAGCTGGGTAGATTTTCTCTAAAGAAAAAGAGACTGAAGCACCCTCATAGGATAAGCATTTCTTGAAAATGTTAATGCTTGCCATGTGCAAGAGAGAGCAAAACTTGTCTTCTGTAACTCAGAGGACAGGGCCTGAACTAATTTTGATTATCAATCTAATTCTTAATAGGAAACACAATCCTGGCCAAATTCAGTTGAATTTCCAAACCTGGATCAACAGAATCCTTAGTTTCTATTTAATCTGGATTTAGTTCCAGTTTATTCACTCATGTCCAGCCTTGTACCATACCACCTTTAAAATATTGGCTCAGCATTCCCACCACCTGGCTAGCATCAGCTGAAAATGTGAAACGTGAAGACTGAGTTTCACATCAGCAACACGGATGATGCTTCAGTGAACAGAAGGAAGCTTTAGGGCTCAGGACTGGTACCACTAGCAGTTTTCCCTGACCCTCCTGGGAGATACTTGAGGACTAAACCTAGGATCTTTTGCCTGCATAAAGAAGAAAATTTAAAAATGGGATAAACTCGGCCAGCAGTTTCATACCAATATGGAGTGGCCAACATGTGATTCATGGACAATATAGAGCCCTCTGGGACACAACTGTAAATGAAACAACAGGGTTGCTCCCACAACAACAGGTGGGAGAATGTCATTTGCACTTTGTTGGGGGGCTCAGGTCTCATGACAATCACCTTTTCTGATGTCCCAAGATGGGCATGTCTTACCCCAGGTCTCTAGGTACTGCCCATCCAGCCTAGACAAATGTTGGTAACCCAGCAACTATACAGAATGCCTGATGGTTTAGGACGCCCAGGTCAGGCTCTTGAGCCTTATGTATAAATTATATGAGTTACAGAGGACTTGACTGTACATGAATAGGCACACTGAGGCATTTTCTGTTTGCATGACCCAGTCACCGGCCCAAATCCCCATGTGAAATTATGCAAAAAGCACAAACTTTATGGCATGTATGTATGGCATAAAAGTGAATCACCATACATTAAGAACTTTCCCCGGCATTATCTGTTGAATACTGAGTCCGGCTTGGTGTGTCTATAGAGTCCTCATGAACTTTCTGCTAAAATTACACCTTTTTCATAATGACATAGCAGGGTTCTGGCCATCATCTGTAAAGATGACCCAATGATGGACTCGCACTTGGAGATCCCTTAAGATACTGGTTTCTACTGTCCAGAGCCAGATCCTACCACAGGTTATGTGGACTTTAGGACTGCAGAGGTGCCTGATTCAAAGTCAGCAGTCCAGTCCTCTCTTGAAAATCTTCTTCCTTTTAATGTTCTTCTGGATCACAGACAAACTGCATTGCCAGACATCTGTGGGACATGACTTTATTGTCTTTGGGCAGGGAGCAGGCCAAGGGAGGGGACAGGATATTTTGCTCTGGCAAGGACATGCCTGTCCTGAAACTGCATGGATGCCATCTCCCCGCATGGTCAAGAAATAAGAAAGTCAAGTTCATTCCTTTCATATTGAATCCTTTCCTAGGGGTGATGAAAGGATTATCCTTTCATAGTGGTGATGAATAGCTTTGTCCATTTCCACTCTGGGTTCAATAAAAAATGGACAGGACTTCAACAAATGGAAACTTAAAGAGATGAACTTGTTCAAGCAATATAAGTTCTGTCACTGCACCCTGATGTATAGACAGGAACACACACTGTGAAGGCAATTGCTTAGCGCAGCATCCCATCAACAAGCGTTCAAGGGCTTCCCCAAATCTTCTGGTTACACACTCCATAAATGTTAGTTCCACTAGCAGCTGACTTGCAGTTTTGTGCAATCAAAGCACCTCTCTGTCTGTCTGTCTGTCTGTCCGTCCAATGATATGCATATCAATGTAGGGAATATTATGAGCATGACCATCCAACAGTTTGTTGTTGGACAAATTGGTGTGTCCTGTTGTCAGATGGCAGAAATTATAATTTGGCAACACTCAGAGAGTCACACATTCTCTGTCTTGCTCTAGCAAGCCAAGGTGCACATCACTGATCGTCTGCGAACCCTGTAATGACCCAAAATTACCACTGTAGGTTTTGTTGGTAAAAGACACAATCCTACTGAATATGGCAGGACTGAGAGAAGGAAATGAGGAATCACTGAATTACTACTATAAATAAAGTTGTCAACCTTAACTATATGTTGGCTATAACCACAATATAATATGTTGGTTAGCATACTATAGGCTGTCTCCCACTGTTTCCAGAAAGTATTATGTTAGAATTTTATTTACAGCCTTGCATGCTGTCTGTAGCTTGAGTGACTTGCAAAGACTTTTCTGAGCTGATGTGTTTGTCTTGATTATCAACCACTAACCAATTGTTCCTTCCAACATTTGAATTCAAATATTGGTCTGTCTCCCCACTAAGTATTTTATTCTTCTCCTTCCTTGCTTGGTAGCAGTTGCTTGTTGATGTTGATCTGTTTGGTCTATTGCTAGTATTTCTGTGGATCTTTGTACTTCTAGCAAAAGGGTAATTTAACCAGAAATTTAAAACTCTGCAACATAGAAAAGGGCCTATATAAAGGCTGAAACCATGATATGGAGGGTTATTACACTGAAAGCAGACTACAAGTGTGAGCTCTTTCACACAGGGAAAAAGCTGCACCTCTCTTTGTTTGAGATAAGCAACCAGAGCTCTAAAAAGCCAGTTTTTGAACGCTAGTTTTCTGCATGGACTATTTAAGATGCCTGGGAAAATATGTCAGAAATCAAGGTTTCTTCTGAAGCTTCTCTTTTAAAAAAGGTATGCTAATTAAAGGCATCCCATCAATGGAGGAATGAATTTCATAAGGAAGCACCATAATCCTGAATTTCATCCCCACAGTACAAAAGCAGAACCAAACCATGTTTTTAGCAAGTCCCAAAACACATGGAAAGGCATAGTAAAAAGTACTCACAACAACAGAACTAGTGTTATGTCATCTGGATGGCAGGAAAAATCCAAAACCACCAGTGCTGTACCCAGGACCATTACAGGTGTAAGTGCTCCGTCTAAACAAAGCCTACGAACATATTCAGTTTATGTATCTTAGCTTTCATCACAAGTAAACCTAAGAGGTTAACACCTGCTCTTTCATTTCTTAATGTGAAAAGCACCTTGCCTACTGCAATTAAGCACAGTCAGATTTAATCTCCTAGATATGCACCCGTTAGTCTGGACTTAGTCCAGAGTAGTTGACAGAGGGCCTTTTCACACGACCCCTAAGATCCGCTGGCCACTTAAATTCGGACCAGAGATCTTAGGGGTTTGTCGCTGTTCCAACGTTCCCACCCCCTCCGCACTCCTGGCTGCGTGAGGGGAGGGAGAAAAAAAGGAAGAAAAGAATGTGGCTCACCTCCATTCTGCCTCTCGCTCTTGCCGCGGCAACATTCCAGTCTCTTAAGTAGCTCTTAAAGGGGCGGGAGCCAAAACAACAACAAACAGAACCGAGGAGAGCCCCGCACTCACTATCGTTACACCGCATCAAGGAATTTTCATCTCCAGAGAGCAGGTACTTGAAAGGTGTGCTGGGATGCGCTAAAGTGGGCGTGGTCGCACTTAATTTCCTGTAAACTCCGGAGCTGGTGGGGAAACATTTTTAAGCTCCGGAGCTGGGAGCCATTTGCCCCGGAGTTTAGGGGTCGTGTATAAACGCCCAGAGTAGGTGTCAGAGGAGGAGAAAAGGACTAAACTGCAGACCTCCTCTTCAGAGATGTTGACACATCAAAGCCTGTGGTTCATTCTCATACCACTAGTGAATAGTAATGCACCATACAGGAACAAAACCAGCTCTACTTCTGTCACTCCGTAACACTCAGGAGAGCCAGGGGGATCTGAAGTGAAGTACACATTTTGCACAGGAGAAACACAATGGAATTGGCTTTTCTTTTCCTGAAAGTAGAAGAAACCAGCCACTGCAGCATGCCAGCTCAGCACCTTGCTGGTGACTTCTCTTGGAGGAAGAGTCAATTAGCTGTGAGCCTGAGCAGTGGAAAAACACCAGCTACGCTACAAGGTCATACTCTCTGACCTAACAGGTGAGTCCCAGAGGTTCCCTGTAGAGCTTTCTTGGGGAGGCAGGTCAAGCGACACTACAGAGTCATGTCACATTTAATGGATGCATCGGGCTGCCTCCATTGACACCTGCATGACTTTCAAGAGGAAAATTAGAAACAAACATTCCCAAACCTAATCATTTGTTAGTATCTTACTCTGAAATCTTTCAGTCCATTCACTACATACTGAGGATGTGCAGTTATAATCTGTAGAAACCAAAGGGCAACTTCAGCCTCTAAGGTATTTTTAAAGGAAACACTGTACAGAAGAGGCCACTGAAAAGTCACAGAACAACAACATCAGCCTCACTATTTATGAAGTTCTCGGCCAGACAATGAAGAGAGAACCACCCGGGTGGTCCTCCCTTCACCACTGCTCTTTGTACACAGGGATCCATGACACCCTACTCACGTCTCTAAGCTCTTCAAAGGGGGAAAGGCTCCCCTTCTCCCCTGTTTCCCCTGGTTCTTGCCCACATGTAAAGCAGAACCTTTCTCTTCTTCAGAAAGTAGCCATGGAGAGGCTGCTCTTTTCAAAGCCTAGTGCAGAGAACCAGGACAGCTGTAACTAGTAAGTCAAAATCCATTCTTCATTCAAAAAATGAGGAGAATCCAGGCAATTGCCACAATACCCAAACATGGAGGTGGGGGAATTTCCATGGGAAAGGCAAAGCTTATGGCAACCTCAAAACCTTTACTGACCTCTGTATTAGACTCATGGAGGTACAGAGAATGTACCGGAAGCATTCAGAGATTCTACTTTTATTTTCTTGCATTTAAATCAATACTGTATTGTTGTTCTTCTTTAATTTGAATTAAAATGGCTCTTTTAAACCTCAGTATTTATCAAAGGAGATGTTAAAAGGAAGGCACATTTTCTTCCTGACGTAGGATTCCTGAGATACGTGACTCAGTGACCACACTTGCAAATTAAGTCCATGTCCAACTTCTAAGAACCTACCAAAAATCCAAAGCATCTGCTGAATGCAAGATCTGTGTTGCCGTGATAGAGGGAGGTCTTTCACTGGAGGAGCATCACATCTTATTGTCTGATTTGACCAATAGCTCCCTCCTTCTCCTCTCTGTGCTGTTTTTTCACGTCCTGACTGACACATAGCAATCCTGATAGGGCTTCTAAGATCATAGAATCAGAGAGTTGGAAGAGACCTCAAGGGTCATCTAGTCCAACCCCCTGCCATGCAGGAACCCCCATCACAATATTTTCGATAGATGGCCATCCAGCCTCTGCTTAAAAACCTCCAAGGAAGGAGGACTCCACCACCCTCCTTTGTGGCAGCATATTCCACTGCTATATAGCAATAACCATCAGGAAGTTGTTCCTAATGTTCAAATGGAATCTCTTTTCCTGTAGTTTGAAACCATTGCCCCGAGTCCCAGTCTCTGAAGCCATGGAAAACAAACCTGTTTCCCTCTTCAATATGACAAATATCTAAACATAGCTATCATATCCCCCTCATCCTTCTTTTTGATTTTGAAAGACTAAACATTCCCAGCTCCCTAAGCCATTCATCATAAGACATTTCTTACAGACCTTCAACCATCCTGGTCGCCTTCCTCTGGACCCGCTCGAGGTTGTCAACATCCTTTTCAAATTGAGGTGCACAGAACTGGACACAGTACTCCAGGTAGGGTCTGACCAGAGCAGAATAGAGTGGTACTATCACTTCCCTTAATCTAGACCAGTGGTTCTCAACCTGTGGGTCCCCAGATGTTCCCGGGCTGCAACTCCCAGAAGCCTCCACCACTCACTGTGCTGGAAGGGGTTTCTGGAAGTTGCACTCCAGGGGACCCACAGATTGAGAACCACTGATCTAGACACTATGGTTCTGTTGATGCAACCAAGAATTGCATTGGCTTTCCTGGCCGCTGCATCACACTGCTGACTCATGTTCAATTTGTGATCCACAATGATTCCCAGATCCCAGATAAGTGAGACATTTAAGGAGTAGTTATACCAGTTCCATAATCCTCCTTCATTGAGTTTTTATACTAGAGTGGGGATTTGAACCCAGGTCTCATAACCTATCCAACCATCTGTACCCAAGACCACATTGCATACTTACTTCACCCCCATAGTTTAGCATAACAAAGGATTAGTCAGCCATGCATATTTTCACATATATATGTGAGTGAAAATTAACTCAGGCAAAGAAGGACTTGCTCAAATGCCCATAATTAGTCTCTGGAACTTCAGCTCAGGTCTTCCAGGTCATGTCATGGGATCTACTGTAGCTAAATATATAAACATCTGAATTGAATTACTGGTGCCTTTTTGACAGATAGGCACTGCTGTTTTCCTTCTTCACTAGCTCAAAAACACTGTACCCTTTGTTTAAAGAGCACAATATGGAAATAATTTGAATTTATTCTAGGACAAAGGCAAATTTTGACCTCACCTCATCATATACTTGAACGTTATCAGGCAAGGCCAACATTAAAGAAAGAAGGCAGTTGAATCTTTGACCCTTGTTTGCTAAACTCAACTCAGGCACACTTAGGAGTATCTAATGATCTGGAGAACACTACTGTTTCCTCCAACAGCAGTGTCTCTAATAAAGTTGCATTGTTGCATAATTAGCATCCCATGTCACCCCAAGAACATTGGCAAAAAAAACTAAGGATAAATTTGTACATGAGTTTTTGGTTTTTTTAAGGCATGCATTTATATGGAATTACTTCCTACTCCCCTAAATATGCTGGAATTGCTTCCTACTCCCCTAAATCTCTTCTTCAGTCACATCCAAGCATGTCAACAAAGGAAGCTGCAGTCTAAAACTGCAATGTTTTCTTAGATTTGAATGTTAAGATGGAAGACTTAAACATGATCACCTGGATGCAACCTCCACTGAAATACAGTGGATTTCTAGCAAACCATTTTGAAAAAAGAATAACAAACAGCAAGCATTCTGGACATGTTTCAGCTCATCAATATCCTTCTTGAACTGCAGCGTCCAGAACTGACACAGCATTCCCAATGAGGTTGGATCAAAGCAGAATTCAATGATAGTACTCCTTCCCTTACTTAGGACACTAGACTTCTGCTGATGCAACTAGCTTTCATATTTATTCCTCTCACCCTTCCCACAGCACCACACTACTGAGTCGTCTTTAGCTTGTGGTCTACTAAGTCCCCTAGATCCTTTTCACATGTAAAGACTGAGACAGGTATCACCCATCCTCTATCTATGCAGCTGACTCTTTCTTTCTTTCTTTCTTTCTTTCTTTCTTTCTTTCTTTCTTTCTTTCTTTCTTTTCTTTCTTTCTTTCTTTCTTTCTTGCTTTCTTGCTTGCTTGCTTTGGCTAAAATGCAGAACTTCACATGCTGTTTGTTCTGACCCACATCTGCAAATGGTTAAGGTCATTGAGAAATCTAATTCTATCCTCTTAAGTAAGAACTACCTTTCCCAGTTCAATGTTCTTTGTAAATATTATGAGAATTCTATTCATACTTTCATCAACTTCTTTCTTGAATAATGGAAAGCCCAAGACAGAACCCTTACCCCTCTTGTTAATTCTCTCCTGGGTCATTGTGATCTTGCTTTGAGTATGGTCTATCATCCAGTTACAAATCTGCCTAACAGTAACTTGTCTTACTTAGATATTACAAAGAGTTCTGGAGATGGGTGCATGACTGTTTTCACAAATACAAAAGAGAATTCTATTTGCCAAAAATCTAATTGAGACAAACTGTACAGATACAGCAAACAGATCATTCAGATTTGTTCAGACATTTCTGGTTCAGTGTGAGACCAAGACATTTAATGGTCTCCCCCTGCCAGGAGGGGGTGATTTTCCCAATTTGCACAAAATATAATTTGCACAAAACTCCTGTTACTGCACACAATTAGTGCCCTTTCTCTTTGTGAAGCTAACCACACCCATAGAGCAAGCACGAGAGGGCAGGATGACTGAACACTATAATACAGACTACCTCTATCTAACATTGCTACCTTGACTAGTTCACCCCAAAACTAGTTGTCACATGAGAAAGGAAGGAAGGAAGGAAGGAAGGAAGGAAGGAAGGAAGGAAGAAAGAAAGAAAGAAAGAAAGAAAGAAAGAAAGAAAGAAAGAAAGAAAGAAAGAAAGAAAGAAGCAAGCTTGCAAATACAGGCATTTTTTAAAGTTCATCATCTTGCAGCATATGTAATAAAAGTTCTGAGTTTTGTGTTTACTGGGTGAGGATTTACTGGATGACAAATCAGGGTTTGCATTCTTATGCTGTGTGTGTGTGTGTTGTGTCGTTACGGTCGTTACTGACTCTTCGTGACTCCATATCCATGGAGTATTCTTGGCAGGAATACTGAAGTGGTTTCCCAGTTCCTACTCCAGTGCCTACAGCACCTGGTATTCCTTGGAGGTCTCCCATCCAAGTACTAACCAGGGCCGACCCTGCTTAGCTTCCGAAATCAGGCGAGATCGGATGTGCTTAGGGCATCTACCCTCAGCATTTCCAGATAGGGCTGGGAATTCTTATGCTAGTTAGGGAAAATTGGGCTTCCCAATTCTTTCTGTTGTAGGGAACTGTCCTATGGGATAGTCCCACATCTTCCCCTGATCTCGGGTTGTGCTGTGAGGCTCTCTGTTGATGAAAAGGCCTTCCCTGATTCCCTTTCTAAGAGCTGGCAGATTTTGACAGCTCAATAATCCTCTGTAAAATAGCAACATGGGATCTGAATCATCCTATGCATGACAAACACACTTCCACCGTAATAAATTAGCAATTCCCAGGCTTAACAACTCCTTGTGGACTAATTGCCAGAGATTATTGTATATTATGAGAGTGTGATGATACTAATGCCTAAATATGCTTCAGTGATTATGGTGCTATCTTCAATAACCAAGCTGTTTAAATGTCAGAGGAGGGAAAGCTCTTTAGCAGGAGATGAACTGTTATTTTCAAAATGGGCCAGAAGAAACTAATCAACCTTTTCAGGGATGTTACTCTGAAACAACATGTTACTTGTATTTTCAGATAAATGCACAAAAAGCCTTAGCTGCACCCTTGATACATGTTTAATCTCATGAAATGGGTGGGAAGAAAGCCCCACAACGTCTCACTACGATGAAAAGAACAACTGTCATTCACATGTCTGCCTTGTTTACACATAAAGTGTGTGTGTGTGTGTGCTTGTATCTCTGCATGCACACACCCAGTGTTTAATATCCGATGGGGCCATAAAGGGGAAGAAAGCTAGAACCTAATAACCGATATACCCTGTGACAGTGGGCTTTTTTACACGACCCCTAAGATCCGCTGGCCACTTAAATTCGGACCAGAGATCTTAGGGGTTCGTCGCTCTTCCTCTGTCCCCACCCCCTCTGCACTTCCTGGTTGCTGGCTGCCTGAGGCAGGGAGAAAAAAGAAAGAAAAGAATGCTGGCTTACCTCTGTTCTGTCCCCGGCAGCATTCAGATCTCTTAAAGGGGGGGGGGCAGAAAAACAACAAACAGAAGCCAGGAGAGCCCCGCACTCACTATCCTTACACCGGATCAAATATTTTTCACATCCAAAAAGCAGGTACCTGAAAGCTGCGCTGGGACGCGCTAAAGTGGGCGGGGTCGCACTTAATTTCCTGTTAACTCCGGAGCTGGTGGGTAAACATTTTTAATCTCCGGAGCTGGGAGCCATTTGCCCCGGAATTTAGGGGTCGTGTATAAACACCCAGTATGTCATTCCAACTCCTTTCCTCCAGTTCAGCCCAATAATGCAGGTGATCCAAATAGGAACAAAAGCATCTGAAAGATTTGCCAAGTGCCTGGTGCTAATCCTACTAGTACTCACACATACCTATGGATGTGGTGATGGCATCTGGCCTGGATGCCTTCAAAAGGGGATTGGACAGATTCCTGGTGGAAAAGTCCATCTCAGGTTACAAACCATGATGGAGATGTGTCATCCCCAGGCTTAAAACCGGGGTGCTTCAAGGACCAGATGCAGGGGAGTCGTATCAGGAGACAGATATCTTGTCTTGTGCACTCTCGGACGCATCTGGTGGGGCCACTGTGAGATACAGGAACCTGGACTAGATGGGCCTTTGGCCTGATCCAGCACGGCTCTCCTTATGTTCTTATGTTCTTACTGATGTAACCCCAACACTTAGGGATGTGTAGACCTGGAAAAATCCATAGTTAACTTGCAGAGGATTTATTTACCCATCATAATCTGTGATATAATGCAATCCATCCTTTCCCATTGTTGTTGTTTTTTTCTTTCCCTTTTGGGCATGGACAGTAATACCAAATAGAGCCCACCAGATGGCATTTATTTTGCATTGGACCTTCAAGCTAAAGCACAGGTGGCATTTTTAAAAAGACCATTTAAAAATTAAATATGACTGTCCCAATTAAGTAAGCATGTTTGCTGATTATGAAAATCTTTTTGACTTCCTGATGTATAAAAACAAAGAGCACTATTTTTAAATTTTATTTTTATCAAACCTTGGAACTCACCACTTAAAAGACAATGTGTGTGTGTGCTGTGGTCATTAAGTCAATGTTGAATGAAAGCCAACACCACCAACATAATGAAAATGCAAGGTAACAGAATAAGTGTGAATAAAATGAAAATATTTAAAATTAGATCATGATGGAAGGTGTATCAGAACTACATTTGCAAGTTAATTTACCTTTGCAAAAGACTAGAGCTGTTTTAATGTACAGTGGACCCTTATATAACAAACAGCTTGTATAACATAAAATCTGTAAGACATAAAAAATTTCAGAGATAGGGGAAATTTGCTTAACATAATCGCCTATGGGGAGAATCCGTACAACATAAAAACGGGATTACTCTGTTTTCAATGCATCCCTATGGGAATTTGTATAAAGGAAAATTTGCTTAACATAATTTCATTTGGAACGAATTAATTCCTTTATACAAGGTACAACTGTACTGTTGTCACTCTTCCAGCATTACAACAGACTTGGAAAGGAGGATGAAACCCACCTTCTACAGTTTCATTGATTTGGTAATTGTTTCAATAATTTCAAATAATTTCAATAATTGCAGTAATTGCAGTAATTTCAAAAACCACTGAGCACATCATCAACTCTACCTCCTGCTTTACCTGCAGCAGACCCATCTCATATCATATGAGCACAGCAGCCTCGGATAATGCTAAACTTTTAGTCCTTCTACTGCCAGTTCATGTTATAGCACGATGGAATTTTAATACAGGATAACAGTTGTAGCCCATGTTGACACGTACAAATGCTTATTTGGAGAAATTATTGACAAAAATCTGGATGCCAAAACAAGGAGAAATTGGAGAAGTTGAAAGTTCCTCAAACAACCTACTGTATTTTTTCCGTCTATAAGATGCCCCATGCATAAGATGACCCCCCCCATTTTCCAACCCAAAATCAATTTTCAGAACCACACGACTCTATCATTGGCTTACTTCTGTGTATAAGATGACCCCCAATTTTTAGTCTGACAAAAATGTAGTCTTATACCCGGGAAAATACTGTATACCCATCACCTTGCATCCACAATACAAATATGAACAATAAAGAGCGAACAAAGACAAATGAAGTAGAAAACTTGGGTCTCCTTTCCTTTCCTAGGCAAGCTGAAGCCCTCAGATTGCTCTGCTTGTTGGAATTGGGGAGAGTTAGAGGCTGGTCTCAAGAGCATGTATTGGAACTGTAAAATAATCTTTGGATTTGGAAAGGATAATAAGCCAAGGATCGACCTCGCAGGCGGTTCAGGGCTTCTCAATTGGCCATTCAGTTTTTGCTTCTTTTCTAGCTCAGTGCCTCCTTCACAAGAGATATGCACATTTGTAATAATTGGCACTAGGGTTTCATAGTCCTGCTCTATGAGACGCAAACCTCTAGATGGCTTACTTCAAGAGATTGTGGCACATCTCGCAGGGATTCCTTGTACACACAGTTAAAGGGATATGAAACGCCTGTTTTGCCTTGGCTACACAAACACTGTCCTGCATCATAACAGTGATCACTGTCACCTGGTCATCTGGTTCCTCGATCAGCTGACATGTACATGCTCACTCCACCCCCTCTCATTCCTGCTGCTTCCTGGGTTTTTCTCCCTACTCCTTTTTTTTTCATGTTCTTTATTATTCATTGCACAAGGACAGAAAGCGGGAAACGACACAAAGGCATAAGACTCTGACAACAGGCACCTAATTCCTTTATCAGAAGTCTATTTTCCATCCTGAGAGTTATATACTACCCAAATGAATAATATACAGCGGTACCTCAACTTACAAACTTAATCCATTCCAAATGCATGCTCTTAAGTTGAACCACTCTTAAGTTGGGGTACCTATCTAAAAATTGAAAAAACAAGTTAAAAAACAAACAAAACAAAAAATTGTAAGTTGAGCAGACCATATCTAAAATTTGTAAGGTGGCAGTTAAAATGCCAACAGTTTTCCACTCTTAAGTTGAAATGCTCTTAAGTTAAGCTGCTCTTAAGTCAGGGTACCACTGTACCTATTTGACAGAACTTTAAAAAAAAACAATTAGTTAGAATTTTGTCTTTCTTTCCCCTGATTTCTATGAACTACTATTGTAATAAAAATAAGATTTTTCCCCTTTACTGTAGAAAACAACTCCTAACCTGGCTGCTTTGGCTATGTCAAATCTGCCCCCCATAGAATATTATGGTCTTTTGCCTACGCATGCTCATGGAGAAGGGTCAAATTGAACAGAAATATTCAGAAGTCCCTCCAAATTGTTTATTGCTGAATTAAAACACTTAAATCTAGAGAGAAGGGGCAACATTTCAGGCTTACCATATATCCTGGCCCACATGTGCACCTCCCTGTAATGCTCTCACAATCTGCTCCGTTCTGGCAGCGGCAGGCAAACTGGCAGCTCTCGCCGTAGTACCCCAGAGGACAGGTTTCGTTGCAATAGAGTCCTGCCCAGCCCGCCTCACAGTTGCATTCTCCGGACAGAGGGTGGCAGCTGACAAAAAGAGGTTCAGGTAAATAAGCACCAACGGGAAGAGAGCAAATAAAACAACACTTCTGTGTCCTGAACAGCAGCATTTTGAAGCACAAATAGACAAGTGAAATGTTTACAAGATACCGCCTCCAAACACCTTAATGCCTACACCTGAGTTCATGGAATGTTCACAAACATTTCTAGTGACAGAGGACTATAGCACTGTGCTGATTACTCGTCTGGGAAAAACCTCACACAGGATCTCAGAAGGGAGAAGAAAAGCTTTATGGGGTTCACTGGAAGATAAGGGTAAAACAGCATTATGTACCACTATAGGAAGGCAGAACCATGGTAAGATGATAGGGATACCGAAATAGCACAGATAAGGTGAAAAAGGCTAAAGAAGCATGGGCCTGAAGGAAAGTTGGTTATGACAAAGGTGGACCAGAATGTGTGAGGAAAACCTCTTAAGCCTAGCTGGCTTCCCATTGTGGTGAGGTGGCAGAGCTTCAGCTTCAAGTATTTTTCTCAAAAAGATGTAAATAGTTGCTTATTTCATTTGCACAGGCGAGAACAAAAGATTCAAAGGGTTTTCTCTCCCTGGGGGTGAGATTATGGGGAAGTGACTTTTGTGGGAAAACTGTTTATTATGTGCAAAACCTAGGCTTCTGCACAAAATGCAACTTTTGATTTACAAAATTGAGGTTATTCCCTCAGTTCACAGAATCATAGAGTTGGAAGAGACCTCAAGGGCCATCCAGTCCAACCCCCTGCCATGCAGGAACCCCCATCACAGTATTTCCGACAGATGACCATCCAGCCTCTGCTTAAAAACCTCAAGAGAAGGAGACTCCACCACCCTCTGTGGCAGCATTTTCCACTGCCAAACAGCTCTAACCGTCATGAAGTTCTTCCTACCATTTCTATCATCTTCTTCTTTTGGCTAATGCTTCAAGAAGCCTTGATTGTTTCACTATCATGCCAAAGAATGAAAATTTCACAGCAGAGCCCTATGGGCATTTTGAAGTATTGAAACAACCTTTATCATTGAAAATATTTGCTAGTAGTTGTTACAGTTGTAGGGTAGATGTCCCCATTGTTTCCACCCAAACAGAATGTTATTGGGATTGCTCTCTTAAGTAAAAAGAGCTATATTAGGTTCCTGCTCTGGTCTGGAAGCTTGGCATCTTGGATTCGCTCCCTAGCTCTGACTTCTGGTTTTGTTAGGAAGCAGCATATAGGAAGTTGCCTTGTGCTCGTCCAGACCATTGTTCTCTTTAGCCCAACATTTTCGGTTCTGGCTGATAGCCACGGTTATCCAGGGTTCCAGGCCAGTTTGTTACTCTGGAAGCAACCGAGCTACCAGAAGTAGAGAAAAAGAATGCATAATTTGGATAACTCCAAGTTAAATGCAGAACTCCCAAGAGTGACAAAAAGGACTTACAGTATACTGGTAGGCCTGGGGGGATTTAAACGTGAAGATGTCTCTTGATGATACCAGAGTATGTGTCATCTCTCCCTTTGGAGAACCTATAAAGCTGTGCATCTCACAGGAACACATATAGGTATTACATGCAGTATTTATACTTTTTTCCTTGTAACACCGTGTTTAACTATTTCATGTACATAAACTGTATTTTCTATGCATAATATATGTATGTTGGCTTCTATTTAAACTTCTTCCCAGGTACAACACAGTGTTTATATATGGTTTTAGTTATTGTTTTTGTACATTTTAATGTGTATTTTTACATTTGGACACATACCCATGCACATTTACAAAACTAGGTATGCCTTTTTAGAGTGGCGTGGAGTTTTGTTTGAGCAACAAAATGTGCCTTCTGGGCTATGGAAAGTACCATCCAAGACCGATTCTTCTTAATCCTCCTACACAACATTATGGTGGTTACTTCACGTCCTTCCTCGAGCCGAGGTGAACTTGCCTCCGTGTTGAAATCGGTTTTCAACATGGATTGAGAAGTGGATTGAAAAGATTCCCGAGCTCCAGGACAGGAATCTCTCACCCCGCTTGGAGCGCAGTTCAGGGGGCATGGTCGGGGTGAACTCGGATTGACCCCACAAGGACATGAGGTTACGGCATCAGAACTGGTAAAGCTGGCATCCAGGAACTGCAGCAAGAGGGACATGAAGTATCAGCCATATGTCTGCTCAGGATGGCACTGGTTCCTAGTTTGTTTCCCACTTGCCTGTACAACCCCAAGGTCCCTGACAGCTGGCATCATCTATCTATGGTTCAGTTGTGACACCTTCTGTGTACAGTAGATTCTTTATACAGTGGAACCTTGATTTACGTCATTAATCCGTTCCAGTGGTATTGTTTAAGTCAAACATGACTTAAGTGTGTATTTCCCATAGAAAGTAATGGGAAACACATTAATCCTTTCCAGATGATTAAAAAGACTAGGAAAACAGCAATTTAACACAAATTTGACTGGGATAGGAGATTCCTTCTGGGGATGTAAATGAAATGTCTCTTCAAAGAGAGGAGAAGGCAGTGGAATTATAGTCCACAAATTCTTCTTAATCCACTTTTTAATGTTCATAGAAACAATGTCTAACATTTAAGTTTTACTGATTTTTAACCTGACGTTCCAAGTTCTGAACAACTCTATGCTTACCATTAGAGTCCCACAACTTTACAGCTCCCCAACTCCAGGCTTCCATTGTGGACCAGACTTCTGCAGCCAGATTTTTACAAGACTGAGCCGACTGTCTAACCAGCGAGGCCAGCCCCGGACCCGGCCCTTCTTCTCCTCCGGCAGCAGCGGCCCCGGTGAGGCCGAGGACCAGCTCCAGGTGCTCTGAACTGGTTTCAGCGGGGAAGCTGCCGCTGCGGAGGAGGGAAGAAGGCAGGAGCAGTTTGGAGGCGGCTGCTGCAATGCTGGTAGTGGCTTCCAAGTTTGATTGCGCCGGGGCCTGTACAAAGTCAAAGCCTGTGACTCAAGTCAAACAGGCCCCTTCTTGTTGCAAGTCAAATATGATGCAAGTCAAGCAGCATGTAAGTCAAGGTTCCACTGTACCTACAAGACAGACAAACCATGCACAGCTAGATGAGTCAAAATGGATTCCCTTTGAAAGTAAGGGAGAAGTATGACATGGCATCCTTGTGGGAAGTGGGGGAATATACTTGACTGCCCCTGCTTTTACTGGCTCCCCCATCCTTTATTTTGTACTCAGCAGAAGAGATTAGCACATAATGTTGTGACTAAAAATTACTAAATTTTGTAGCTGTCATATGCTTCTTCAGAGTATTCTAATTAAAACAATTCATCAGTTTAATAAAAAAAAAACACCACAAAACACCAGGTTTCCAGATGACAAAGTGCTCCTTGAAACCATATGCCGCTTGGTTCACGCCTCTTAACATTTAGATGAAAAGTAATAAAAATGCTGGCATTCTCCACACCCACATCTATTAATCTTCATGTAACGGGCATAGAAAAAACCAAACGGCAAAGGAAGGCTTGAGTGTCCCTTGTTTTGTGTTTGTCCTCCTCGGATGCACAACTGTCGCTTTTCAATTGGCTTTGCACTGGATCGCTAAATTAAATATTTCCAAATTAATATATGGATGCAGCAATCTGAATGGCTCTGATACAATTCAGTTGAAAAATGTTACCCCTGGCAATAATTTCTAAAGCAAGGTGGAGGTTTTTATCAAAATAAAATAAAATAAAAGGGCCTCTTTGCTCTCCTCGTGAGATATGGGCACTTTATGAACGCTAAAAGATTTATCCTTCAAAAAGCTATGTGCAAGGGGGACTATAAGAAAAATAGAATTAAAACAGGCAGTATGTATTCAGTAACAGGCTGAACGGGCATTTCAGAATGTCATATATTTAACATTCCTGTGGCTCTCTGCTTCCAGGAGTGTTTTTGCTTCTCTCCTATCGCCTTAATCTGTTTCTTACTTTCCCTTGTACACTTTTATTTCACAAGGGCAATTCTGCTTGTAAGTTTGTATGCCATTTATTCAGTACACCCACATCTTTTTTGGTACTTCCCACTAAGCTTTGTTCTAGCAGCCCAAAAAAGTACCCATTGTTAATATGACAAGAGAGCCATTGAAGCCTACATCATTTTTGCAAAAACACATGGTCCCAAGGCCAATCATGCTAGCAGTTTTCACATGTTGCCAGTTATATATCACATGCCTGAGCACATGCCTGAGAGCAACTATGCAATGTAGGGACATAGGAGTGTTTAACTAACCGCTGGGACAATTGCACTAAATGCTAAAATTGTGTTTTGTTTCATTTTTCATTTTGTTTGTTCTTGTTTTGTTTCGTTTCATTTATAATGATTTTTTAAAAAAATCATTTTGTTTTTTGGTTTTATTTGTTATTCATTTTTGCCCTAATCGGGCGTGTTGGGGAGGGGGAGGCACAGGGTTTTCAAACTGTCTTTGAGCCACCGAAGCTAGAGGCAGCTGCGGCCATCGCCACTTGCTTCGGTGGCTCAAAGACAGTTTAAAAACTTCACACTTTCTCCCGCAACCTGCCTGATTGGGGGTGGGGAAACGCGGGGTTTTAAAATTGTCTTTGAACTGCCGAAGCGAGCGGTGGCTGTGACCGTTATCACTTGTTTCGGTGGCTCAAAGACAGTTTAAAAACCCTGCACTTTCCCCATAACGCGCCTGATGGGGCAGGGGAACGCGGGGTTTTTAAACTGTCATTGAGCCACTGAAACAAGCAGCGATGGCTAGAGCCGCCGCTTACTTCGGTGGCTCAAAGACAGTTTGAAAACCCCATGTTCCCCTCCCCTAATCAGACATGTTAGAAGAAACAAAAAACAAAATGAAACGAAATGAAAATTTCCAGTTTGTTCTGTTTTGTTGTTCTTTAAATATCCGTTCGTTTTTCATTTCATTCTGAAACAATATGAAAAACAAAATTAAAAAATCATTTCATGCCCATCTCTACCATTAAGGTTTGGGATGACATTATTATCCCACAACAGCCTGAGCTGGAATGGCAGCTGTGACCGTCACAAGAGTGTCTTTGGGGAAGGTCAGCTGCCTCTCCGTTGAGGTGCCCTCTTGTTTTGCAACTCAAATGGACTTTGGAAGAGTCCCCTGAAAAGTCAAAAGCTGAAATACCAGTAGGATGCATGAAAAGAACATCTATGCATCTATGCCTGCCGCTATCTCTTTTGTTCCACAAGGGCCAAGATAAGAGTGAGTGGAAAGACAGATTTTATCAACTAAGAGACTAGACTAATTTATTAAGAGAAGCAGATACCATCTGGAGACAAGAATGCTTCAAGGCAAGGCAGCAGAACACAGACAGACAGAAGGATAAAAGAAAATCAGCAGTGAATAGCAAGCTGACTGTATCACATGCCTAAGATGCAAGTATCCTACTGGGACAGTAAATGTTCAGATGGATATTTATCCCATCCGAACTAAAGTGCCTCCATCCTTTGAACATGCCTCCAGGTGGAAGCTCTGCCCAGCAACGGTACTATTAGATGCAGGGAGGTAGGGCTGAATACAAGAATCTGATAACAATAAAGAATTTATGCCCACCAGCTCTAAAATAAGGACTTTTCAAGCTGATGTAGACACCCTGTTTGGGGAACTGAGTGAATTTGAGGTTGAGATGGCCATTGATATAGACAATTCAGTTAGAAGTCTAAAATCATGACACATCAGGCATTAAGATGTTGATCTGGACTCGGTGATCTGCTGTAGGTTTCGAAGGATATGCTCCTCAAGACTCCAAAACTATTAAAATGGAGGAAGATTGGAGCAGCCAGGTGTTTGTGTGTGTGTGTGAGAGAGAGAGAGAGAGAGTGTGTGTGTCTAAGAGCTTTGAGTATAAACCTGTCGGAACAAAGTTAATTTACATTGGAATTGTCACTAATTTACATTAAGAGACTCGGATGGGAGGTTCCATAAAGTGGAATAGCTAGCATATCCCATTTCAGCCTTCTTTTTGTATGGCCATGAGGGGATATAATAGCTATGTTTAAATATTTGAAAGGATGTCACATTGAAGAGGGGACTGGTTTGTTTTCCATGGCTTGAGAGACTAGGATGAGGATCTCTCCAAACTGGGGGAATGGGCTGCCAAATGGCAAATGCGTTTCAATATAGCCAAATGTAAAGTAATGCATATTGGGGCAAAAAATCCCAACTTTATTTATCAACTCATGGGCTCTGAGCTATCTGTGACATATCAGGAAAGAGATCTTGGTGTGTTGGTGGACAGCTCCATGAAGGTGTCTACCCAATGTGTGGCAGCAGTGAAGAAGGCCAATTCCATGCTAGGGATTATCAAAAAGGGGACTGAAAATAAAACAGCCAACATTATAATGCCATTATACAAAACGATAGTAAGGCCCCACCTGGAGTATTGTGTACAATTCTGGTCTCCACACCTCAAAAAAGACATAGTGGAACTGGAAAAGGTGCAGAAGAAAGCGACTAAAATGATTACTGGGCTGGGGCACCTCCCTTATGAGGAAAGGCTAAAACGTTTGGGGCTCTTTACTCTGGAAAAAAGGCACCTGAGGGGGGATATGATTGAGATGTACAAAATAATGCAGGGCATGAGTAAAGTGGATAGAGGGAAGCTCTTCTCCCTCTCACAAAATACCAGAACTAGGGGACATACGCTCAAATTGAGGGCTGGGAGAGTAAGATCAGACAAAAGAAAATATTTTTTCACCCAGTGCATTGTTAGTCTGTTGAAACAGACAAAAGATTTTTTTTTACCCAGCATGTTGTTAGTCTGTGGAACTCCTTGCCACAGAATGTGGTGATGGCATCTGGCCTGAATGCCTTCAAAAGCGGGTTGGACAGATTCCTGGAGGAAAAGTCCATCTTAGGTTATAAACCATGAGGGAGATGTATGAACTCCAAGCTTAAAACCGGGGTACCTCAAGGACCAGATGCAGGGGAGTGGTATCAGGAGACAGAGATCTAGTCTCATGTGCTCCCAGACGCATCTGGTGGGGCCACTGTGAGAGACAGGAAGCTGGACTAGATGGGCCTTTGGCCTGATCCAGCATGGCTCTTCTTATGTTCTTATGATGTGAGGCAGAGGTCTCAAACTACAGGAAAATAGATTCCATTTAAACATTAGGAAGAACTTCATGACAGTTAGAGCTGTCCAGCAGTGGAATATGCTGCCACAGAGTGTGGTGGAGTCTCCTTCTTTGGAGGTTTTTAAGCAGAGGCTGGGTGGCCATCTGTCCGGAGTCCTGTGATGGGGGTTCCTGCAAGGCAGGGGGTTGGACTGGATGGTCCTTGAGGACTCTTCCAACTCTACGATTCAATGATTCTGTTCTAATTAATCCAACACATCCTGGCCTCAGATTCTTTAATATTTAATATACTTCTTTTACATCAGGCTCTTGTTAATGAATGTTGGGCTTCTACTTAAAAAGCAGAATAAATTCAATGAGCTTGAGGTTCGCACATATCTGCATTTTGCACACTTCTTCCAGGACTCAAAAGAACACAGTTCATTCTAAAATGCAATAAGCATTTTGATACCAATATCCTCAAGATCTCACTGAAGACGTTTCAGAGATGCATATTCCATTTACATTTGATGTACTTCTGAGTCGCAGAGTTGCTTGGAAAGTTGCTCTTGGAAAATATCTCAAGTGCCCCAAGCATTTTCCAAGAGCAACTTAAACCTTTCCAAAGATGTCAGCTTGGAGTAGCATTTGGACCACACCTACAAGTGGAAAGTAGATCCCTGTCATCTGAAATACATCAAGATCTCGGAGGGGGGGGAGCTCCAATCTCAATCAGGATGAATTATCTCTGGGCAGGCCCATTCCAAATTGAAGGTTGCCTAGCAAAGGTCATTGTGGCCACCCAGTTTCACCAAGAGGTTGCAAACAAGCACACAGGCAGGAAAGGTGTAAGCAGTGCAGTTTGCATGATTAAACTTAAGGCCAGAGACTTCCAATTTAGAAATCTGCAAACCGATGATCAGCCAGTGTCAGCAAGAAAGTCAGGTTCATCTTATTTTAAATTTTAGAAATGGCTTCAGGGCACATTTACTGAGGCATCAATTATCCCCTCTTTTTTATAGCGAAAGTCAATCCCACAATCGATCATGCATATTTATTCATGAGAGGAGGGAGTTAAAATTAGGAGCTGGTGCCCTAAATGACTCCCTTTTTATTTTATTCAGTAGCACACCCTTCTGTATCTTTTTGTTTGCCTCCCAGGTGAAATCTGTCCATTTCAAACATATTGAGTAGGAAGCTGGAAAAGATGTGATAAATTAAATGTGCTTTGCTTTCATTTGGGCAGAGTGAGTTTATGACTACTAAGTGAAGGTGTGAAGGACAACCAATCTCAAAGGAAGGAAGAGAGAGAGAGAGAGAGAGAGAGAAGGAGAGGGAGGGGGGGGGGGAGGGGGAGCAGGGGACATCATGGTCTCATCAACCAGCAGTTTCTGGAACAAGTGGCTCTGTCACTATTGAGTGCATACACAATATGCACTAGAAAATACTGATCCCAGCCATGTTGCAGCACCAAAGTGGCAGGGGTACCTTCCTCAAGTGATTCTAGGTAAACCCCTGAAATTTGGAAAGGTTTGGGGGTCAGGGAGCTGAGTTATGAAGCTCCAAATGGGGTGGATTCTAATTTCGGAAGCTGCTTCTGATCCCGATAGAAAGATTTTTTTCCCTAGGGGCATCCCCTTTGGAGCCAATTTGGTCCTTTAAGACCCAAGGGAGAATAGTGTTTCACTTCATTTTGTAACAAAACTATTTTAAAAATTCATTACAAATGAAACAAAATGAAACTACTCCAGAAATGAAACAAAACGAAACAGTATTTTTTTCCGTTTCGTGCCCATCTCTACTTCTGAGTCCTAGATAAGCAATTCAGTTACTTCGGAGAACTAATCCAGATGTGTGTGGCTGGAAAGCTTATGGAGCTTATATCCAGATATATGCACAGTGGACCCTTGTATAACAAACAGCTTGTATAACATAAAATTTGTACAACATAAAATATTTCCGAAGATCGGGAAATTTGCTTAACATAATCGCCTATGGGGAGAATCTGTACAACATAAAAATGGGATTACTTCGTTTCAATGCATTCCTATGGGAATCTGTATAAAGGAAAATTTGCTTAACATAATTTCATTTGGAACGAATTAATTCCAGTGTATTATAAATAGATGCCATAAGAAAAGAAATAAAGTTTCTGTCATCATTTTGGGTTCCCTGAAGACTATGCCCACAAGCCTGCATAAATCATTGTGCACCAACGGATTTGCCCAAAGAAAGCCACTTTGTGTTATATATTTTCCTCTCCTCCACGTTAGCAAAGAAAAACTTTTCAGATTCAGCCAACAGAGAACACAAGCCACTTACCTGGCCGTGTTTGGGGCATGACAAGGACACCGTTTGTTGCATTTTAGCCCATAGTATCCCTCTGGACACATCCGCTCCTGGCAATGGAGGCCTTTAAAGCCTGGGTCGCACAGGCACGCCCCGTCGACGTGGTAGCACTTGGCCCGGTTTTCGCAGTCACACTTCTGTGTGCACTGGAAGCCAAACGTTCCTACAGGGCATTCCTCTTGACACCTGTGGAGAAGCAGCAATAGCTCAGTATGACTCCAGAGACTTCGTGAGAGTCCAGTCAGGTCAACCAATACTGAGGTGTAGAGCAGGGCTGTTCAACTTTGAACAGGCCAAGGACTACTTTTTCCATCCCAAAGTGCTTGAGGGCTACTACACTAAAACCTCTACATATGAATTTTATCCATTCCGAGCACATGCTCACAAGTAAACAAATTTGTAAGTAGAGCAGTGATTTCCCATAGGCATGCATTGAAAAAATCAATTAATCCATTCTGGAATGAACAGATTTCAATGTGCCATAGCCCTTGAAGTGCCCCACTCAGCTGAGGCAGTGGGCTGGCAGACCCAGAACTTTGCTGGGGCAGTGGTGGTCCTTGGGATGGGGGAGGGAGGGGTGGAGAACTTATCCCCTCACTTTTTAAAATTGATGGCCGGTGGGCTACTTTTGAACCCTTTGTGAGCTACTGGTAGCCCACCGGCCATCAATTTGTAGATGGGCTACCAGTAGAGCACACACACGCTGGCTGCAGAAAATCCAAGCCCGGCATCTTCAGAGAGGGCTGGGAAAGACTCTTGCCTCAAATGCTGAGCTAAAGGTCTGATGAGCTATAAAGCAGATCGGACTTCCTTCCTCTAACAGCTTATGTGAAAGGCATGCAGACAGATCAAAGATGCATCTGGTCTTACTGAGGGATTATGGAAGCTCTGTCTGTTTCTCACCAGGACTCTCTGACCAACCTGTTTCTCTCGCAATGCAGAGAACCTTAATTGGTGACCGCTGCTCATTCCTTGGAAAGTTTCATTGTTGCAAATCCCTACATAAAATAACCTACATAAAATGATTCCTATATGAAATGACTTCCACCTCATATAATGATGCAAATCCAAATTTAGCTATCTCCCAGATTTTACATTTCTTCGAATTCCATAGAGGACTTTCTGGCAATGTAACATATCAAAATGTACATTTAACTATCTATGCAGAGAGATTTATTGTAAACGTGCAGATTAAAGTGGACAGACCATCGCTGCAGATAGCCTGGAATGATGAACAGAACTCAGTGTGTACTTTAATGTAGGCACCATTTGTTCTGCTGGTAAAATAATAATAAAGGATAGCAGAAAGTGACCTGTGCTGACACCACTGCAGTCAGAGGAAGTAATTACAGTATCCGTTATTTGAAAAGCCACCTTACATACTTCCCGAAGGGACCTCTGGTTAACATGCTTTAGATATTTTTTAAAAAACTCGCAGTATTGTACAGGAGTCCTATCATATCGTTGCGAGCCTGATCTGCTAAGAAAGACCACTATGCCGTATAATTAATACAGTCTTATCATGCTGCTAGCAGGGGCTGGAACTTGCCCAATTAGCATTAGTTTAATCCCACCATTGATTAAAATGTTTACTGTAACCACTATGGAGAGAGGAGATTGTTAAAGGCCTTTTTTGTGGTTCATTTTGCAGATGGCACCAGAGAAAGTTAAAATGCAATGATCAGGGGGGAAAGGGAAAGTGGAATTGGCGGTTGTGAAAGGGCTAGTGGAGATAATAGTTCAAGCTGCTGTGACATTTTTCCGGGAACCAAACGGATGGTTTTAAGATTGTGTGTACAATCTTGCTTTGTACCATTAAGTCCAAAACGCCTGCAATTAACCTCTAAACGCTATTTCTCTTTCCTTGTGTCCTAACATGTAGTTGGTCAATACACGGTGCACTGCGCTCCTTACTATTTAGTACCTCAGAAAGCAGTGGTATTCAACACAAAGCTCTTGTCTATAGAAAACTAGTCTAAGAGCATGTACCCGCTGCCAGAACAAACCAGCAGAAGGATTGGGATGGGTGGGTTGTGGATTCGGGATGAGGTCACGTGGACTTTAACCGGAATCCAAAATTTTTGTGGTGCCATGTACAGGTACGTCCTCACCCTGCTGCTGTCACTGGGGGTTGCCCGCTGTTACTGCTACCACCTCCATCTCCTCCAGGTGAGGTGGACATGGAGATAAGCGAAAGGGAGGGGGCAGGGACAGTGCCAGGCTTTTTGTGTGCCCAAGGCAAGACTAACTACTTGGCCCCCAAAACCAATTTTCAAAAACAGACAAACTGTAGGAAAATGTCCCTCTCTCAGGTCAGTTCTGCACCCCTCAGGTCAGTTTTCACCCAGTGTGTTGTTAGTCTGTGGAACTCCCTGCCACAGGATGTGGTGATGGCTTCTGGCCTGGATGCCTTCAAAAGGGGATTGGACAGATTCCTGGAGGAGAAGTCCATCACAGGTTACAAACCATGATGGAGATGTGTCATCTCCAGGCTTAAAACCGGGGTACTTCAAGAGCCAGATGCAGGGGAGTGGGATCAGGAGACAGAGATCTAGTCTCATGTGCTCCCAGATGCATCTGGTGGGGCCACTGTGAGATACAGGAAGCTGGACTAGATGGGCCTTTGGCCTGATCCAGCATGGCTCTTCTTTTGTTCTTATGTAAGTTTTGCACCCCTTTGAGGTCAGTTTTGTGCCCCTCTCAGGTCTGTGCTCTCGGAGGTTGCCTAGTTTCCTATTGCAGTGGTGGCAAACCTTTCAGAGACCGAGTGGCCAAACTGTGATTCAAAACCCACTCATTTTTCTGCAAAGTGCCAATATAGCAAATTAACCTGAATACAGGTGGCTATGAAGGGGCGATGTCAGGTGCCCATGGAAAGGGCTCTGAAGGCCACCTTTGGCACCCGTGCCGTAGGTTCTCCAAGACTGGCCTAGTGGGAGGAGGATGAGAGGGCAAGGGCTGAGCTGTGTGGGAGTGGGAAGGAGCAGGGACACATGCCTGAGAGGTAGGCAGGTGTGTGGGGAAGATGGCGAAGAGGGGCAGCTGGGTGAGCAGCAGTGTGTACCAATGAAGGCAGGCAAAGGGGTATCTGTCAGGGATTTTTTAAAATTCCTACTGTCGGGTAGCAGGAATTTTTAGAAAAAGAGGGTGGGTGTTCTCATATGCAAATCCATTCCAATGAATAGATTCCACCCCCACCCCAAAATAAATAGGGTTCTGGCACAGGAGCAGAAAAGCTGGCTCCCCTGGTACAGTGCTCTGTGGGTTCACGAATTTCACATGCATGTAAAAATATAAATCTTTTTAAAAATATGACCCTGGTATAAGAGCAAGGGTGTGTGTGTTTGTCAGTAGAATCTAGCCGTAAAATAAGAATTTAATCTTCCTGATAAGCCAGTTTTCTGCATTTAGGGAGGTTTCATTTTATTTTTTTAATGAAGGGTGATGTTATGACCCACAGACCTGAAGTCCAAAGGAGTCCAATCTCAGAAGGCCAGTGCCACGGGCTTTTCCATTTTGTGTTCTCAGAAACTACTTTTTCTACTGTATCCCAAGAAGAACAATTGTCAAATTGCTTCTGGCCACACTGAGGTAAAGCCCGTAGTACAGGCCATTTGCACATGCACCAAGAACAAATGCTGCAAATGGTTTTGTGCTCCCTTTGGGCCTTTTTACACGACCCCTAAGATCCGCTGGCCACTTAAATTCGGACCAGAGATCTTAGGGGTTCGTCGCTCTTCCTCTGTCCCCAGCCCCTCTGCACTTCCTGGTTGCTGGCTGCGTGAGCGGAGGGAGAAAAAAGAAAGAAAAGAATGCCGGTTTACCTCCGTTCTGTTCCCGGCAGCATTCAGATCTCTTAAAGGGGCGGGGCGCAAAAAAAGAACAAACAGAAGCCAGGAGAGCCCCGCACTCACTATCCTTACACTGGATCAAATTTTTGTCACATCCAAAAAGCAGGTACCTGAAAGCTGCGCTGGGACGCGCTAAAGTGGGCGGGGTCGCACTTAATTTCCTGTTAACTCCGGAGCTGATTGGTAAACATTTTTAATCTCCGGAGCTGGGAGCCATTTGCCCTGGAGTTTAGGGGTCGTGTATAAACGCCCTTTGTAAACCAACTGGGCCTTCCCGGGTTAAATTTCTTCCCATGCCCTTTCAGGCTTTTCTGACAGGGTACGTCTGTGGCTTGCATGGCCTCGGAAGTGCATAGAGCTTTATGGCAAAAAGGAAAGATGAATGGCAGATTATTTCCCCTGCCATCCTGCTATGACAAATGTCTATTATGCTCCTTTCTCTGAACCGTTGGCAACTCTTTCTGGCAGGCCCGAAATCATGCTGAGATGCTAGGGGAGTTTGCTTTCCAAGAGCCGTTTGCCTGTTTAAGTGGAAAAGTACAATACTCAACAAGATGAATAGGTAGTCAATACCCCCACTATATCATCCTATATTTATAGGAGATGAAGCATGATATAGCAGAGTGAAAGAGCATCTAGAAATGAAACATCAATGACCTAATCCATTTACATAATTAGCCACCCTCTCCCTTTTGCCCTCCACATCTTTCTGCTAACAGTTTAGCTAGCCTACTTATTGTGGAGATCAGGCAATCACTTTGTGTGCATTTTATGCAATGAGAAACCAATAATGGCTCCTTGGGAAGGCAAGGATCGCGGCTGAAGGAATTAGGCTTCCAAAGAAACATCCTCCCTCTGCAAGGTATCAATCTAATGGGCCTGTAACACCATTAACGGCCAGATACATTGCTCAATTAAATTACACAACAAGCGACTGCACCCTCGTCATGTTTCTTGTTCAATTTCACATTGCTCCTTTCTTATCTGGAGAGAGCCATGTTATAGCAGCTGCCTTTGGACGTTAATAAGTGTGTAATTATTTGGGGGTGGGTTAATATACATGCCAACGGCAGAATTAATGGCCAACAATTTCACAAAATATTAAACATTACAATGCCCTGTTTAGCACACTATTTACACGCTACAATATTTGTTTGCTCTACAGGTACGATTAAGAATAGATGCATTATGCTGCCAGCCTATTCACTTGACAGTAATGTACTTTTGTTCACACAAAAAGAACGGAAATGGCACCCAGGGTGTCACGGGCATATAAAAATTCTTGGGTGATCACACTTTCAGAAACATCATTATAAAAATACTTACTGTAAGAAAACAGCCAGGGAAATAAAATGGCTTATTATAATTGTTAGCAAATGTATGGGATTGTACTCATGGCATAAAGATTCTAATCGCGTTGTTCAGCAGAAGGCTGGAAAAAGCACAACTAAGACGGTTCCCTATCAACTAAAAGATTGGGTTTCTTCCCCAATATTAATATTGAAGCTATTGCTTCTATTTAAAGAGGTTTATAATCCCAACATTTTGCACTAGATACAGAGATTACATAATTGGAATGCGTTACAGAATTTATCTCAAACCATGAACTTGCTGTTTGTTGAATGCAGAACCATGTTTTGCTAACAAGAAAGTAAACAATAACCACAAAAAGGTTAATGGCTCAACTCCTGCAAGCTTTAGTATCTAAGCTATTTCTCTCAAATATTTATCTAAAAATACATGCCGTATTGTCTCTTTTGTGGAACCAAATGCTGCCGACTAATACAGATGACCATTTAGAAGTACCAAAAATGGGCTCCAGTAAGGGACTGTTATATCAGCCCAGCAATAAATAAGAACATTTTCTTGATTTATTTACAGGTTACCAGAATTTTTATTTCGTGCAGGGGGGAGAATTGGGAAAAGAAGTCTATTTCAGGCCATCCAACCCTGGGAACAAAAGAGACAAAAACGGCATAACCTGGTTGGTCCCCTTCAGAGTAAATGGAAACACATAACAGCTTCAGGAAAGAAAATGGAGGAAGTTATTTGCCCTTTACTGAACTAACAATCCATCATAAACTGAACCAACCTTGAAAGCTGAGATTCCAAAGGGCTTTACTTTATTAGTACCTAGTAAAGAACATAAGAACATAAGAAGAGCCCTGCTGGATCAGACCAAAGGCCCATCTAGTCCAGCTTCCTGTATCTCACAGTGGCCCCCACCAGATGTGTTTGGGAGTGCACGAGACTATACAGGCAGGTGCTTTTCTGATTCAGGTATGTACTGCATTATTTAAAAATGCAGCTAGTTGTTTAATATGTATTCCTTTCAGCTGCTGTATGCGATCGTCATGTATGGATGCACTATACATCTCATTGGGCATGTGTGTGCTTCGTTCCCCTCTGGCAAACAGGGGAATGATGGACACTTTCATTTATTGCCAGGACATCTTCGAACCTTTATGGAATGGGGGCACCTCATTCTATAGCAGAAGGGAATCTGGTCGTAACTAGGGGGAAGGCAACTAAGGTTTTGCCCCAGGGCAACAAAACATAGAGGGCACTGACCTCAGGGAATGAATGTACAAGTGTAAAAAAAATAAAAAATAAACAGCAGCCTTTCCTAGCCTTATGCACTTAAAAAAATTGACACAAGGCAAGTCATGTTTGGATTCCAGTCTCCAATAGGCCATGAAATTCACTTGGGTAATCCAATGCACTCTCAACCTCAGTGGATAAAATATAGAGGAGGAAGTTCATGTATGCTGCCTTGAGCAAGTTGGAGGGAAGGTGGAAAATAATTGTAACAAATAGTTTTTCTTTGAAAAAAAGAAAAAGACATCTCCATTTGTCTTGTGTATTTCAATTTGACTTTTGAGGGGTCTACTCAGTTTTATATCTTTTGGAAGATCGGGCAACAACATTATTAATTTATTTTATTAATTTATTTTATTTATTTTTACAATTTATATGCCGCCCACTACCCACAGGTCTCTTAAGCGTCAAGATTCACGAAAACATGCATGCTGTAAGGACCTGTCCACTTTTTTCATCTCTACATCCTCTGTTCCAGAAAAGCTGAAATGCAATGTTTATTCTTAGGGGGATTAATGGGTATGAATGTGTTTCATTTGCATATCTTGTAAACATAGAGCACTCCTTGTTAAATTTATTGCTGCAAATATAGAAATTAAATTAAATGCAATCCATTATTCTTTATAAGGGCCATTAAAAAACGAGCCTAACTAATAATAAAAATGGAGAAGCCTTGCCAAGAAAAGTATTAGAAGCTGCCTGTAATGTATCTCTAGACAAATGTGTAATTTCAGGAACAAGTGTGTCACATGAGTATATAGAAAGCTTTTGTTTGTTTTCTTTCCTAACTGCTTGAGAACACAGCTCTTCAGCCCAAACTAGTTCTGATTTCCAATCAAGGAAAACCTATCTGCATGCAGTAGCACAATTTACATTATCTATATAAACAAAAGTAAATTTTCATTTGTTTGTCTGCGGCTGCTTCACATCAAAAACATCCCCGTACATTTTCTCAAAATGTGAAGGTACATTTGGGACAAAACAAACAAAAATCACCTTTGGGTCCTCTGGGAGCGTTCATAACTCGTTTCTTATAAAGGGGGGATGGATTTTCACCATATTTGGGGGCTCTGAATCAAAACAGGAACCACACATAAAAATCCCTTTTTTTGGGGGGGGGCAGCCATTCCCCTTCCCTTAAGTGATTTAATAGGTTTTCACTAGAATCAAGGGGCTGGAGGCTTGGCATATTATAAATGCTCTAACATCCTGTATAGTATAAGCTCCCGGGCACACCTAGTAATAACTTTGGATGCCGTTGGGAACATTTCATGTGTTTCTCACAAACAAGTGCACAGATTTTCACCACATTAGAAGAAGGTTACATTTGGGAAGTTCTGACTGAACATGCGGTCTAATATGTGGCATACACAGAAATCAGGCCTACGGAGTCACTTGGAATACCATTTTAAAAACCTCAACAAGCTGAATTCAGAAATTTACATGTATTATTTTATTCCATTTCATGGAGTCAGTGGCTTTCATTCATTCATTCTTTCTTTCTTTCTTTCTTTCTTTCTTTCTTTCTTTCTTTCTTTCTTTCTTTCTTTCTTTCTTTCTTTCTTTCTTTCTTTCTTTCTTTTTGCCCATTGACATCCATTGATGGGTATAGGACTCCCCTTTTTCCTTCTATAAATTTCTGTTTTGTGCTATTCTAATCCATGCGAGTCCAATCGATCATTTAAAATCCACCTAGTCTGTAATCTTCCTTGGCTCCTTCTTCTGATCCAAGTTGCAACTGGTGTATTTTTTAATTCAATTGTTTGACTATCGTATCCATTTCAGCAATGCTGTTTAATATTTTACATCAATTATTTTTGTCTTTTGTAGAATATTCTGCTTTCAGACTTGATCTGTTAGTCCATTGTACAGCATCAGTCTTTCCATTGCTCTTCGAGTTTTCGTGAGCTCTTTTATTACGGATTTTGTTAAGAGTCTAAATATCTTGAACATAGTCTGGAAGTTGAGTCATGGCAATTGGACTTTTGCATTGTTTGCATTTTTATTAATCATAGGCAATGTGAAGTTCTCTCAGTAGGATGCACAATGAAATGCAAGGCTAGCAGCATTACAACATCATGACACAAATAAAATAAAATGCACTCCAACACTGTACTTGCATTGTTTACAGTTCTTAGCACCATCTGCATACCTTAGTCAACACATTTGAACAATAGGTGCATATTTTTGTATTTCTTTTCCTGGTATTCACTGGCCTTTGGTTTTCTTGTGGCTTCCCAATTATGTATGGCTCTCTTTATATCATTTTTCATAATAATATTAGAAGTAGAAAATATATTAATGGGAAGATGGGTGATTCTGACCATTCATCTGTTTTACAGTGCAAGGATTATCCAAGGACTTTAAAATGGCAGCTATAATATGGCTTTCTAATTTTAAAAAAACTGAAATTATTATCACAGACATATTTATTTTTGAAATTGCTGTTGTTCTTTCAAATGAGACACCTGGGACTGGTACACATAGTTCGCCCACCTGTCGGCCTGCCTCTCTCTCTCTCTCTCTCTCTCTCTCTCTCTCTCTCTCTCTCTCTCTCTCTTTGTTTGGTGAGTTGGGCTGCCAAGGGTGGAATCTAAAGCACTATATGCTGCATTTTGAAATTCACTTCTAAGAAATAAACCTGGCATGGACATCTGCCATGATTTGTGGTAGTTAATGAGTCCAAAATTATTTATCTACACCATCCACAATAGACAGGTGATCTTCCTGATGAAGACTTATATGGACTGAAAAGTAGCTTTTTGAATTGTTTAACTGTTAGCGGTCTAATAAAGGTACCACCTGTTTTTGTCTTTGGATTTCTGTTCAGTGGCGCTACTTTATAGTGCATCTGATTGCTTTTATACATATACTTTTTAATGACATGCAACCAGTCCTGAGACCTGATTAACTTAAGATCCACATCTAAGTCTTTCAGTCGGCAAACTTAATATCCTGAATTTCACAATCCTTCCTTCCAAGCAGCTCCCAACACCCAAAATGACTCAAAAACATGTTGCATTTAAACGATGAACAAATTTACTACACTACAAGTTTCTCTAGTTGGATACACTCTAGATATTTTTGATTCCATCTTCCATGATGTCTCATCATTGGCTGTGTCCACGAGGGCTGATGAACGCTGCTGTCTAAAAATCTGGAGAGCACCAGGTTGCGTATGGCTGGCATAAACATTTATGGATGGGACAGGCAACAACTTAACAGAACCATCTCTCTTGAGACCTCAAAGACCTGATAGTAAATATTTTTGCCGGATCATCAAAATATTAAAAATGCATGAGCTGCCCCAGAAGGGCTTTAGTGGGTGATTTGGCTGAGTGTATAGAATGGATGTCATGTGCAGAATGAGTCTGTGTCATATTTTCCTTGCAGAAAGTTGGACTAACTCCTCTCCCAGGAGACTTGATTGGAACTGAAAACATGGAACAATGCATTTGCTACTACCGCTGCACCTACCTGTCTCCCATGTAGCCTGCTGTGCACAAGCAAACCCCTGTCACATGATCGCACTGTCCTCCATTATGACACGGACAATCCTGGCTACAGTTGACCCCATATGTTCCTGATGGGCACGGCTGAGCACACACAACACCCTGTAGGGGAGATAAAAACAGAGAGAGAAAACGGTCATTTTGTGTCAATCTGGAACAAAATAAAAACAGAACAACAAAAACATCTCTATGTTGTTTGGAAACCATTATGACTTTTGTTTTTCCTTCCATTTTGTAGAGAACTCGTGTTGTCACATGCTTATCAGTCTAGAAGGAAAACATGGTTAACCATCCAAGACAAAACGGAAGAAAACTTTACCCAAAGTTTGGAGAATTTTGTTCCAGGTGGTTAACCTTTGAGGGCAAGAGATAGGCAAAAAGACCTCTGAATTGTTTAATGGAGGGAAAAACTGGACGGATCGTGTAAACCCACAGTGAAGCCACAGCCTGATAGCAGCTTGAATGTTCCTGCAGCAGTTGAAGTACCAGAACAAGTAACAGCAAACCTGGGGCCAAACAATTTACTACAGATATCAAATCATTAGACATGGGGCTTTTTAAGAAGAAGAAAATGTTTATTCTAACATGAGCTTTTATAGTTGTGTTCAGTGAACCAGTTTGCTTTTATGTGGTGATGAGTCAATTGGAAAAGAGCAAAGCTTTGTGTGTATGTCTAATTTCTGAGACATAAAGCATTTTACACTTGTTTTCATGTGTGATCTGACCCTGAAAGAGCAGAGATGTTTTTGCCTTCTCCTAAGTCATACGACACTGAAATATGAAGTTGGCAATCTTCTCATTTTAGGTGAAAGCCAAGAGAGGGAAGGTGGGGGAAAGGTGTCTATTTCCATTTTCCCCTTCTGAAATTGCCCCTTGCCCCTTTACAAGCCTCTACAGCACTGAAAGTCTCCGATCTCAAATACGCCAGAACTTTTAAGAGGAGCACTCCTCATAGGCTAGAAGACATCCTGCCCTCCCAGTATCTCAGGATCTCAGCTCTCAAAAGAGCCAGCTGGGATGGCCCATAGTGAGGGACTAAGGAAACTGTAATGCATAATAATGAAGGCTCCCTATCTTCTCTTAGGCAATGAGACCTATTAGGAGCCACATTTAAAGAGTAACAGTATGCCACTCAAAAATTTGCTCTGAAACCAAGCATTTGGAATAATTCCACCCCTAGCTAACTTTCCAAAAGGGTTGGGGAGTTGTGTAGATTTAATACAAGCACACCCAATCCAACTGAAACACAAGTCCTTTTGGACATCTACAACACCAGTGTCCGTGCGTAAATCCTGCTTGGAACACATGTCAAATGACCTTGCTGCTTTTTCCAAATAGGTCTTGCCCCAGTGGTCAAAGCTACGTTGCACCTGGTCAAAATTCCTTCTTGTACTTCTGTGTGGCTACTTCAAATGCTCCAATTCTCAGTCCCAGTTTTTTTTAAGGCAGGTAGTGAAGGTAGGGCTGACGGGGAAGCCAGCCCTACTTACTTGATTCGTTGAAAGCAGATCTTGCACTTAGGTTAGGTAAAAAGCAAAAAACAAAGTGTTCTGCTTGTATACCGCCCCATAACACTTCAAGTAGTCTCTGGGCGGTTTACAGATTTAATTATAGTATGCAGGCTACACATTGCCCCCCCCCCAAGCAAGCTGGGTACTCATTTTACCGACCTCGGAAGGATGGAAGGCTAAGTGAACCTTGAGCCTGCTACCTGGGATTGAACCCCAGGTCGTGAGCACAGTTTTACATGCAGGACAGGCATTTAACCACTGCACCATGGGGCTCCTATACCAGAAAGGAGTCCAAAATGACACTAGCATAGTAGTGTTTGTTGTAAACTAGCCAGACATTGACTCCATTCAGCACCTGAGAGATCATGAAAATCACTGGAATTTCTAACCCAATCTCCCTTGTGACAGGCACTTTGAAGTATTATGTGGCAAAAAAATCACATATTGAATAGTTCTCAGGCCAAATACAACAGCACACGCCTCACGCGAGGATATGGATGGCTTTGTATTCTCCTCTCTCTGACAGATCTTTTTACCCACTGGCCAGGAACACTCCCCAAGAGCCCAGAATAGAATACAAGAGCTCTCACTGAACATCCAAAAGGACACAAAGGGCTTTCCGACTCCTGTGTGATTGGTGGCTCCCTAGCCGTGAAAGAGACACCTTGGCCTCAATTCAAGAGCATCCGGATTCTGCCATAAAAACTGGCACCTAGGCTTCAGGAAGAAGCGATTCTCTCTCTTCTCTCTCTCTCTCTCTCTCTCCAGGAAAATACCCATTTATCACGATAATAAATACATCTTCTCATCATGATTCAAAGAGGAGAGGATTTCTACCAGCAAATGATGAGAAAGCAATGCTTTGCAAAGCATCCCTCAGGAGAGGTGTGAATCTTTAGGCATAAATGCATGTTAAGGGAATACAAAATGCCCATCTGCAGGAGGAACAAATGTCAGAGCAAAGTTACAAGCAGTTTTATGCATCTCATCATCCAAGTTGATTCCATCAGCAACTTTCCAATGATTTCAGCACAACCAGTTGGTTCATTTCTCAATGCCTTGTCACAAAATTATTAATTGCTGTTCAATGCAGCATCAGGATGCCGAGTTATGTCCCTTAGGGTGCAGCCAGATGGTTGCAAAGGTGCATGCCCAACTGCACCAGAAAGGGTTACTTTAATGGAGGCAATCTCCCACAAGGCAACCCTCTTTTTCTGTTGGGGAATCGCTCCAGCCCCACCAAAAGAAGCTTTACCGCTGGATCCAAAAAGTCCAGCTTGGGCCCAGATTGACGTCAAAATGAAGCAGATTTCTTCATGCATCACGTGGTCACTGGGAAATATCAGCAATCCCACCCTTTGTTGCTGTTATGTGACATCAAGTCCTTCTGACAAACAACAGCCTTAACAAGGCTTTTGAGGTATGTGACATGTTCAAGGAGCATTTTACTAATTGCAATCCTCAGTTACTTTCCATGGCCAACCAGGGATTTGAATGCAAGTCTCCTGAGAAAAAAGCCTGACATTCAACCCATGTCAACATGCTAGCTCCTTATTTCATGATCAAGTTCTAAATTTTAAAATTAAAATAAAATCTTCTATATAAACTGTTTAAGGAACAGGTAGTGATGATTGATTGATTGATTGATTGATTTTTGAATATTTTACCCCACCTTTCTCCTTGGAAAAGGGCCCAAGGTGGCTTACAATACTGAGGGGTGATATACAGCCCAGAACATTTAAGACGTATTCAAGTTAAGAACAGGGAATTAGAAGAGGCATGGTAGAACATTAAAAGGTAACATTAGAGCTACAAAGAGTATGCAGAAAGAAAAGAAAAAATCATTATGAGGGGTGGAAAGTAACATGGAAAACACTGGTGTTCTTATGAAATCAGTCAATGCAATCATGTATGGTAATCCATATAAGAGTTACATAGTAGGAAGTCCCTCATTCAGGGAAAGCTTGCCTGAAGAGGAAGGTCTTTGTGACCATCAGATGTGTTCTTTAGCATAACATGCGAGGCTCGATTATACTTTTAAGCAATTCACTCTGTTGTTTTAATGCAGAGGGCACAAAGAGTCTGGGGCAGCTGTGAGCTGGGGGGAGGTTCTTATTCGAACCAGTAATTGTGAATGCAGATCTAAGAGCCAGTTATGCCGTCAGGGCTACAGAACAGGTAAACCAATTGCCACATGGTATTTGGAAAGTAAATGTTTGAGAGGAAATCTTGTTTTGTGTTTAAAAGCAATATACCAATGGTGTCATGAATGAAAAAGATTTCTAAGTCTACTGTTTTCTTTCTAGAGTGGCAGGCCACTGAGTCTGGAAGGGTCCCATACATAACTCTTTCAGCAAAGCAAAGTAAAACAAAAACAAAAAAAGCAAAGTGTGCTGCTTATATACTGCCCCATAGGGCTTAAAGCACTATCTGGCAGTTTACAATTTATTTATGCAGGCTACACCTTGCTCCCCCACCCCACCACAACAACAAGCAAGCTGGGTACTCATTTTACTGCTCTCGGAAGGACAGATGGCTGAGTCAATAGGGCTGAACCCCAGGTCGCCAGCACTGCAATAGCCGCAGCATAGCAGGCTAACCACTGTGCCAAGAGGCTGTGTAAATGTGAAAGGCAGCAAGCAGAGTGCAAAAACAAAGTGAATGCTCCAAGAGATCTGTACAATACTTTGACTGCAACCTAACTGCGATAGTGCCTCACTTTAAGTCACATCCAGGGCATTTGTTCTCCTGAACTGATTTCCTGCTAAAGTTCCTGCTATCCATATGATGTTCTTCCTTTTTGTCCCTCCTGAGAGCATGATCCATTTTTCATCTCACTTTGTTCCTGGAGGGCAGAGACTATCATCACAGTGTCTCCCAGAGACCGTCCTGTCCATGGCCAAGGACACCTGGCCAGAAGCTTTCAATTAGCATGAAAGAAACAACAACAAAGCTCAAGAACAGCAGCTTCAACAACTACTGTAAATTTTTTTTTTAACTAGCATCTCCTTTCTCCAAAGAAGACTGAACACAGAACCTGTGCTACTTTTTAAAAAGGGCACAGTGGTGGGTAGATCCTGTGCTTGTCTACACTCTCCCCCCATCCCTCAAATCTGGTATTTCAGGTAAGAACTTCATTCTCAGGGAGCAGATCTCTTGGCAGACATGCATTCCAACACAAGCACCCTGGGTATGTAGAGAAAATATTGTGGGATAACAGCTGCTCCCAGTATTTTAATAAACCAAAGGTTTTACTGCATTAAAGTGGTTCCGGTCCTTCCTGCAGGATAGAACACAGAAAGTGGTGTTAGGTGATTCATATTTGACACCAAGGCCGCTGAGCTGTGGAGTTCCCCAGGGTTTTGTTCCGTCTCCTGTGTTATTTAACATCTATATGAAACCACTGGGGGAGATTATCAGGTCTTTAGGTGCCACCAGTATGCCGATGATACCCAGCTCTACCTCTCGTCACCTCCGGACTGGAAGGGAGCTACTATCTCAACCTTTTATCTGCAGTAATGAACTGGATGAGGATGAACAAAATGAAACTAAACCCAGACAAGACAGAGGTGCTCCTGGTCAGTCGAAAGGGAGAACAAGGGATAGGGATGCAACATATATTGGATGGGGTCACCCTCCAATTGAAAAATCAGGTACACAGCAAGTTATGTCCCTTTCTTGAGAAACCAGCTCTGGCCACAGTGACACATGCCCTAGTGATGTTCCAACTAGACTACTGTAATGCACTCTATGTGGGGCTACCAATGAAAAGTCTCAGGAAACTTCAACAGGTCCAAAATGCAGCAGCCAGACTGCTGAATGGAGCGTGGTACAGAGATCACATTACATTCCTATTAAAACAGCTCCACTGGCTGCCAATCAGATATTGGGCACAATTCATGGTGCTGATATTGACCTACAAAGCACTATACAACCTGGGTCCTAGCTACCTCAAAGATTGAATTTCACAGTATGAACCGACTTGGGTGTTAAGGTCATCAGGAGAGGCCCTTCTCTCCATCCCGCCACCCTCACAGGTACTTCTTTTGGGAACCCATGAAAGGGACTTCTCGACTGCTGCACCCAGACTCTGGAACTCCCTCCAACTAGAGGCCAGGACTGCCCCATCTCTTTTGTCCTTCCGGAAACAGGCAAAGACCTTTCTCTTCAGGCAAGCTTTTCCTGAATGATGGACTACCTTGTGTATTTTATATGAATCTATAGGTTCACATAGACTTTGTGTTTATAACTACTTATAACCTTGTAGCTTTAATGTAATGTTGTCTATTAATGCTGTAAGATGTCTCTCAATCCCTTGTTCTCAAATACTTGAACATGTCTTAATTGTACCGGACTGTATATTATCCATCATTACTGTAAGCCGCCTTGGGTCCTTTTCCAAGGAGAAAGGGGGGTTAAGAATATTCTAAGATAAAATATAGAGGTCTCCCCTTGGTGGCAGAGACTGTACCCCAGGTGGCAGCATGGGTAAGGCCTTTTGGGAATCATTACCCCTCTCCATCTGTGCGGGGAGGGCCCGGATGAAGGGAGAATGAATTCCATGGGCCCATATGCTCAGGAAGCCAAGCTTGGGTCTTATCTCTTCCCCCAGATTAGCCATGAAGCCACAAGATGGTATGCAGGAAAAAACAAGCTGTCTGTGGTCATTCATCAAGATCCTGCTACATCAGATAAGCCTTCCCAGGAATTCACCAGCTCACATGACCCCTGGCATGTAAGCCCTGTCTCCACCCTCTCTGATGCTCTGTCTATGTAATCAATAAAGTCTGTGCCAGGCTAGCAGAGGAGAAGCTGCTGCATGAGGCCTGGCCTGCTGAACCCAACAATATGTGTCCATGTGTAATCATTACTACAATAAAACAAAAAAACAAACAAAAAAACAAATTTTCTAAAGATTCTGAGAATTGGTGGTACATACATTGAATATGTTATCTACATCCCATTCTACTCCACAAAGCACACAAAATGTGCAAGTGAAATGCAGCCAATAATGACATTCACTTGAGTGCAGGATGACAGCATCTTCCAGGTCTTTCTGCTTTTGCATTCCCAGTTTGATTTAGCTGGATTTGAGCAGACCATTCCAATTGCCAAGTGTTAAAACCCCGGCAAAGGAAGAAAGAGAAAATTTCACACACACTGTAGCTGTGCTGAATTTTCTTTCACTTTTATGGAAGCCCTGGGGAGGCCCTTTAAACTTAAAATCCTAACATTTACAGGTGGAGTGCTTTTACTCGTAAGTTCTGTTTATCTCCCCAGGGTCTTTGGTCTGACTTTACCCCCCCCCCCATTTTTGTTTTCTTTGAAACTTTGTTTGGTTCAAAAGCAGACCATGTTAATGAAAGGTTTGTCCCCAAGGAGCAAAACAATATGATTTTCAAGAACTCTCAGTGGCTCTTGGAAAGCCATCTCTCTGCTCCTTCCAAACAGCATCAAAGCAAGTAGGTTCAATTCTTGATTCCTGCATCATCTAACCAGAAAGAAATTTCAAAAGCTTTCAGACTAATTTTTGCCCACCACTTCTTTCTTTGCATCTTAAATCCTGGAGGGAGGGTCTCATCAGTTGCATGGATGCTTCCACAAAGTTTCATACCATCTGCTGCAAGGTGATATGTGTTGTATATGTGATGATGGCACTGGAACCATACATCCACTACACATCAGCCTTGTATGTCTGCTCATGCACACCACAGGATCCAGTCTGCTGACTGCAGTGATTTCTTGATCATCCAGCTACACCAGAACCATTGCCTCTGTCAGTTTATCTACCCATCTATTTTACCTCTGCAAAAACATTAGTGCTGACTGCTATGGCCTTTTTTTGCACATACAGCAGTTCATTAATACCTGTTGTATTGTTTTTGCAATTAACCTGCTCTTTAATGCAATTTCTCTTCTTTAAGCATTTGCTCAATAGTTTGCATGGTTTTGATTTAAGATATGTTTGAAGGAACTGATGTAGATCCTCCATGATATATGTATGTGCTATGTTTATCTTTGCCATCTTTTTTAGTATTTCCATATTGTATTTGTATATTGATGTGCATTTTATTAGGTCTTGGCATTGTTTATTTGGGTTGGGTATGCTATGGGGATGTAGTTGGGCAGTCGCTGATTTGCTGATGTGTTGTACACCGCCCAGAGTTCCCTATGGGAAAATCGGGCGGTCAATAAGTACAAGAATAAGTAAGTAAGTAAGTAAGTAAGTAAATAAATAAATAAATATGTCAACTATACATCAGTGGAGGCTGGACCAGCCAGGTGACAAGAAAGAGGGAGTCTAACTCTACTGCTTCCGAGATTATCCAGAATAATGCCATCTACCTTGTTGTAGAACAGAATAGAACAGAACAGAGTTTTATTGTCATTATGCATCTGCAAGATGTGTACAACGAAATTAGAGTGCCTCAATAAGGAGAAAACTAAAATCCTGAAAGTTCAAGTTAGGCTTTGAAAGCCAGCAGCATGACATGCAAATATCCACAATTTTCACAGACAGTAGAGCTTATTACCCTTAGTCTATTCCTAAGTGTAGCATCTCCTGTTCTGATTTCAAATGCACTCAAGAGAAATAATATTAAAAAATAAGAAAGAAAGAAAGAAAGAAAGAAAGAAAGAAAGAAAGAAAGAAAGAAAGAAAGAAAGAAAGAAAGAAAGAAAGAAAGAAAGAAAGAAAGAATATTCAGGCCAGGACCATCACTATTTCCACACACCCCTTCTCTCTCTCTCTCTCTCCCTGCCTATTCCATCAGCATAACCTGCCAAGAGGCTAATTGTCAAATGATGGAACAATGCCAGAGAATGGAGCTCAATTGAATGAAGCTTTGGCAAATCCAGGTGAGTTAATTATCACATTATTGATACAGATTTAGATTTTTTAAAGAGCTCAGCCTTTCTTCCTTGACACCCAGAATGAAAGTTGAGGAATAATATGTCACCTGTAAGGCCATCTCAGCAACCTTCTTGAGTGAAATTCTGCCAGGAATCAGTGAAATTATGTCCAGAGGTATGTGTGTGTGGGAGGGGGGGAATGAGAAATATTGCATTAACGTCTATCAGCTGCTTCTCTGACCCTGTTCAAGCACTCCTCAGCTCCTCAGAGTATAATAATAATAATAATAATAATAATAATAATAATAATAATAATAATAATAATAATAATAATAATAATAATAATACACTTCACAGAACTGCAGAGCTTGAATACTTCCTATGGATCACTGAGTCCAGCCCTTGCCAAGGAAATGGAGTGCTGAACTCTCAGATTCTGGATCTGCAGCCAGATGTCTAAATTACTGAGCTATTCAGCAGTTCTTACTCCACAGTATCCCTTTTTGTGGCTTGGGACACCTGGTTTATTTCAATCTTATCCTACTTGAATCTTGCCCTCCTTTCTCCTAAAAGCCCAGGATGGCATAAATGTTTCCCAGGTAACACCGCATTTTAAAAAAATAGTGGATTGCACAGGAAGCTCATAGCTTAGCACTCATTTGAACCCAGATTCTCTATGGTGTTGAAACTTGGACCTTTACAGACACATCATGTAGGAGGCTGGAAGCAAGTGAGATTTGGATGTAGACAAATTCTGAAGATACCTTGGACAGCCAGGTATGTGGCTGTATTACAACATATGAATAAAAGGCTAGAAATTCTCAATGCCATTAAGAGCAGAAAATTACAATATTTTGGTCACATAATGCACACTAACAAATACAATCTGCTGCAGATCCTTCAAGGAAAAATAGATGGGATGCATGGCCCAGGACATAGAAAAACATTCTGGATAAAGAATTTAAGGCAATGGTTTGCATTGAGCACAGCTTCTCTAGTTAGAATGGTTTTAGATTATTATTTTTTTTAAAAAAAACAGATCATGCTACTGATCGCCAAAGTTCTATGATGGCATGGAAGAAGAAGAAGAAGAAGAAGAAGAAGAAGAAGAAGAAGAAGAAGAAGAAGAAGAAGAAAAGTTTCAGAAATGTTCAAAGTTCTTCTTATCAGATGCTGGCTCACACTTGAGACTTCAACAGATGCATCCATAAAATTAGTTTCTTTCTCATGTATACCCTAAGTCCATGCTGAACTTGTCTCCTGGAAGAATGGCTGAAGCACAGTGGTTAGCAGAAGCCATATTCAGTTTGACTCAAAAACCTTTATGATTTTAGATGCCTGAAAACAACCCATCCTTGACAAGAACACGTCACTCCAAAGCTCTTGGTCAGAGACCCATACTTGCCTACAGACAACCTCCCAACCTCAAACAAACACACATCTACTCTGGCAACACTACTACAGGACCTAACAATGTCATATGTAATATCAAGGGCAGCTTCACCTGCTTCTCAACCAATGTGATCTGTGACATATTTTGCCAACAATGCCCATCTACATTGGACAAACAGGAGAGTCTCTACAAAAACGCAACAATGGACACAAGTTTGACATAAGAAACCACAATACACAGACAGTGACATAACTACGGAGGGGTGGAAGAGTGCATTTGCCCCAGGGCATGTAGCAATCTGGGGGCTCTTGGAGGGGGAGCAGGAGGAGGAAGCCATGCGCCATCCCACCAGCAGTCCTCCTTTCACCCCAGTAACGCTTGGCAATCCTTAGTTGGGGTAAAGGAGGAGAGGGAATCAGGCAATGTTTTTTTCCTCCAAGCAGCACCTCCGTTGATTGTTCCCCCTCCTCCTTCCCCACACCCCTTGCTAGGCGATCCTTAGCCTGGGGAAAGGAGGAGTGGGAAGCATGCAACGGAGGTGCTGTTTGAAATAAATCCCATTGCCTGCTTCCCTCTCCTCCTTTCCCTGTGCTAACGATCGCCAAGCCTTAGCTGGGGGAAAGGAGGAGGGGGAAGCATACTACAGAAGTGTTGCTTGGGGAAAAAAATCGCCTGCTTGGTTTGCACAGGACAGCTTTAACTGGAAACGAGACCAACAAAGACCCTTCTTCCCCTCCCCCACTATTCCTCCAGGATCTGCCCCCCCCTTTTTGAGACAATATGGGGGAGACAATATGGGGGGGGGGAGGTCAGGGCTTTGTTTCCAGGCACTCCAAACTCTAGCTACGCCAGTGTACACAGAAACCTGTCTCAAACCATTTCAATCTCCCAGGACACTCCTTGGAAGATTTGAAGGTCACCGTTTTAGAACAGAATCATTACAAATCAAGAATACAAAGAAAAACAGCTGAGATATAAATTCATATGCATGATGCACACACACAAGCATTGAGTGAACATAAGTCAAGGTTTCTTGAATCATTATCAAATGTAATACTCCTACATTGCCACATTTTTGTCATGGAAGTTCTCTCACCCCATCTCACCTTCCCTGCTCTCTTCCACCCCCGCTGACCCCGATCTGATCTGGTGTCTGTTTTTTGTCTCTTGAGGAATATTTACCACAGAGCCATAAAACAACACCAGCCATATCAACAAACCCAACTTCCAGTACAAGACTCTAGGCAAAAACTGCCTGCAACTCCCTTTCTTCCCATCATCTCTAACACTAACCAACCCCTCTCTTCCTCTTCCACCTCCCCTACCCACCCTCACCCAGCTCTGTCTCTATAGGAATTTTTACAACAGGGCTTGCATGCAAATACACCATCATACAACAGCCAATGAATATTTGGTATGAAACGTATATTCCATTACATATTATATTGCACACCTCATTCTGCTGCTATATATTTGAAGAAGTGTACATGTCCACGAAACATTACATTAAAATGTTTTCCTTTGATTTTTGCCTGCAATTCTTGCACAGACTACATGGCTACCTGCTCTGCAAAACCTATTATTACAGCTGTAATCACATTAGTGTGCAAGAGACATGATTCCAACAAACCTTTGTCCATGAGAAACCAGACTTACAAACGAAGCCCATTTCTACATCCCAAATGCCAAGTACACAGCAAACTAGGTTTGAAACTACAGTATATGAGTTGTCAAAATTCTTGCTGTAGCAATCACATGTCTTCAAGACTTGGAAAATTCCTTCTTCTAATGACATGTAACCAGTGAGGTGCAGTTTGACCCTCCAGACACAGATGCTTAACTTTTTCTGCTGGCAGGACAGATCTCCAGGCTTTGGAAAGCCTATAACAGTGTTGGCAAACCTATGGCACGGATGCCAAAGGTGGCACTCGGAGACCTTTCTGTGGGCAACCTTCACAGCCACCTGTATATTCAGGTTATATTACTGTACTGGCACTTTGTGAAAAATTGGTGGGTTTTGAATCGGAGTTTGGGCACTCGGTATCTAAAAGGTTTGCCATTACTGGCTATATAACATCATAGCATCCAACTGGTGGAGAGAGTTGGGACAGCATTTTTTCACTCAAAACTAGAAATAGGGACAACTCAGAAAAATGGTAAATCATTTTTGATTCATGATTTGTCAAAGTCAGCAAGTCACATAAAAATGAACTGACAATTTTTTTCTGATGAACTGACATATCAATTCATAAATTTGTTTTTTTTTATTATAAAACCCCATAAAATGGCATTCAAGGCCCCAAGAGACACCAACTTTTCATGGAAGTTTCCTGCGACTCTCCTCTACAAGCCCCATGTGTTTGGTGAGGTTTAGGTTCTGGATGCCTCCCATAAATCTTCTCAACAATCCCTCCAGGTTTGGTGAAGACTGGGTTTAAGACATTCGAGTTTTAAAGCCCACAAGTCCCCCCCCAAAAAAGTGCCCTTTAGCAACTGGCTTGAGGAAATCCCAATCTTCACTAAATGTGGAGGGATTGTAGAGGAGAGTCAGAAGAAGCTTCTCTGCAATTTAGGTGTATCTGGGTATCTGTAGGTGCCTTGCAGGCCCTCTTATAGCTCAACAAAATGAATTTATCGTAGATGCCCGGTGGCTGCACTTTGGAGCTCAGAATTTAATAGACACACAGTAAATTTAACATTGTCCTGCCAATGGCTTGTAGTGCTCAGCTATGCAAATCTTAATGTGATCAAACTGCTGTGCAATGAAGGATGTGCTCCACAGGGCTGCTGGGCACCAACGTTACATACCATCCATCCTGGGGGGCAGGTACACTCTCCAGTGATGTGATGACACGTCCCCCCATTTTGACATGGACATCGCTGTTCGCACTGGGCTCCGTGACTGCCTGGAGGGCACTGCTCTTCACAGCTTTGCAGGTGTTGTCGCAAAGGGAGGGAGGGAGAAAGAGAGAGAGAGAGAGGGAGAGGGAGAGACAGAGAGGTGCACAAATGTAATTTACTCAAGAAAATGACACAGGGCAACCCTTATAGCACCACTGCAGCAGAGCAGATACAAATCATCAAACAGGAAGCAAAATTCCAATCAATGGTGTCAGTGATAAAATGCAGTTATCCAATATTTATTGCTGTAATGAGTCCTGCTTTTGTTTCAAACCCCTCCTCATGTTGACAGATCCTTATTCAAAAAGGCAATTGCCCCTACATCATGGGAATTAAAATATTTCTGGGGGACTCATTTAATATACCAAGGACTGATGATGATGATGATGATGATGATGATGATGATGATGATGATGATGATGATGATGATGATGATAAAACATTTTTAAATATTTTTAATGATCAAATTTTGCAGTGGGGACACTTAGTGCCCTGCATTTCTCACTAAATACCGCAGGAACATAATATCCTAGTGTGTTGCATTATAAGATTACAGGACAAAATTGGAGGCAGAGGTGGGGGGCTAGAAGAACATAGCAAGAATTGTGGGGTGCAGTTAATACCTAGCTCAGAACACATTTGAACAATGCACAGCCCGCCTGCCCCCGGTGCTTATGGATTGCAACTCCCATCAGCTCTGGCCAGAATAACTAATGATGAGGAATGCTGGGAGCTGCAGTCCTATCATGCAGAAAACATACAGAAGCATAGAAAAGCCCGAGGGCAGGTTTATCCTACCCAACCCAAAAGTCATGCTGAAAATTTAATTCAATGGATTCCTGCAGAGGTGTAAGTTTTAACCTCTCCAAGTTTTGAGTTCATACAGGCATCTGTACAAATACCAAAAGGGATATGTGGTGATGATCAGTCACTACACATTCTCAAGAAGACAGCAAGATTCAAAACTGTTTATGTCAAATGTTGCTAACTGCAACTAATTGGCGGGGAATTGGTGCATCTCAGTTGCTTGCCTGGTCATGCACCCAACTGAACTGAGGTGCACCTGATTCTTTGTTTGTTGTTGGTTTGCTGCAGTTGTGGCAAGTTAAGCAAACCTTACGCAAACAACATTAGAATATTCAACCATATTTATGGAATGCACATTATCTTTGAAATAGTTTCTTGGAGGAGGACACGTCACGACTAGATAGAAGGATCAAATGGAACTGATACATGGAAGGGAGAAGGTTGGCCATCTATGATAGGCTATCATCATGTTGGGCATTGTTTGATTGGTGGGCCACATGTTGCATAGGTCTTTTGCTAGAAAAGAGGGCACCACACCTGATGCAATTCAAACTGGAGTGTTAAGAAAATACAACTCTCCCCTACTGAGCATGTATTTAATTTCTACCCCTCAGACAACTTACAAAACGCCAGTGTAACCAGGAGCACAGTGACATTCCCCAGTCTTATGGTCGCAAGTTGCCCCATTGTGACACTGGCACTTCAGCTGGCAGCCTTTCCCGTAGCTCCCGGGGTCGCAGAAGTCCTCGCAACGCCATCCTTTGTATCCAATTGCACACACACAGGCACCAGTGATGGGGTTGCAAAGAGCGTCATTCTGGCACTGGCAACGGTTGCTGCAGTGCGGTCCCCAGTGGTCACTATCACAGCCTGGAAGGGAGAGAAAAAAAGACGTCCGTTTTTCCAAAACTGCAAACTGTATCTGTAGCAATTGACAGCCTTCGTTTGGAAATACAGAGCTGAATAATACATGTATCAAACTGCCTCATTCTTACTCAGAATACTGAAGAATCCATGCCAGTATTCTTCAGTAATCATAACTATGTGCTCTCAAGTCAATTCTGACTTACGGCAAACCTTTCCAGTGTTTTCTAGGTAGAGAGAGCTCCAAAGTGGTTTACTATTCCATTATGGCGGTGGGGGGGGCACGGAGGGCTTCCTGAAACTGTGCAGCTTGCCCCAGGCCACGCAGGTTGGCTTTTCTGGGACGCACAGTGGGGAACTGAACTCCCAACCTACCTAACACACTGAACAATCCAGACAGCAATGGATTCTGTTGTACAACATCCTTAAGTAACATGTAGTCAGACAATACTTGAAAAAGAACCAAGGATTCCCTGTATTAAAAACTATGGTGGGGGCAGGGGGTAATAGTACAGTTTTTGCCAGTTGAACATAAGCTGGTTTTAGAACAGACATTGATTCTGCTTTTTTTCCCTCACTGAATGGCAGATGTGCTACTAGTTACATTTCAGTTTATCCACATATCCAGATTCTGGAATATCATCACAGCCAGATCACCACAGCAATGCCCCCCCCCCATTTTTAGGGCTTTCCCCCTCCCTAGAGCAGTTAAGTGGGTCAAAAACTGAGGTGCTCGTGGTTCAAATATCACTTGAAACAAATGTCACAGATTGTACCAAACATTCCCTAGAAGCAGTCTCATGACATAGCCTTTTGCCATTTGCTTTTGAATAATAGGACCCATGATTATGGCATATGTTTGGTTGATCAAGCATTGGGAAAGGATTCTTCTCGGAATGATAGTTGGCAAAAGACTCATAGCCATTTCCCACTGGGATGTTCTAGGGCAGTGGTGGTGAACCTTCGGCACTCCAGATGTTTTGGACCACAACTCCCACAGTCCTTTGTCATTGGCAATCTAGGCTTGGGATTCTGAGAGTTGTGGTCCAAAACTTCTGGAGTGCTGAAGGTTTGCCACCACTGTTCTAGGGTTAGGCCATGCTGACTAGGTGATTCTAAGAACTGCCATCCAAAAAGTAACCATTCCTGTCTTGGGGCGGGGTGGGTGGTGCAGCACAAGCTGATCCATGGGATCACCAGGTATGGTGGGCATCTGATAGTAGGCATATCACAACATCATGCAAAATTTCTCAATGTGTGATTAAAGGTAACATCAAGAAAAACTGGATAAGACCAGACCTACCAAAAAGGATACTGAAGATACCAATGGTCCCTCCTCCTAGTCCGAGGACATACTGAGGGAGATCTGTACTCCGGTCCTTCAAAGAACCACCACTGTGATACAGCTTGGAATATCCAATGAGGTGTGATGGGCTAGAACTCAGGATCCCTGAGTCAGTTATGGACGCTCACTGGCCGGAGCGGGCGTGTGTGTGGAAGAATAAAACTATTCATTAAATCTTTCACTTTCTTAAATAAAACTCACTTAGCTTAAATGGCTTAGGGTACACTGGCTAAACTTCTGTACAGTACTGTGCTCAAAGCCTGGGGTTCAATCCTGGGTAGCTGGATTATGTTTGACTTAGCCTATCCTTCTGAGGTTGGTCAGATGAGCACCCAGCTTACTGGGTGGGGAGCAATGTATAGTCTGCCCAATTAAATTGTAAACCGCCCAGAAAGTGCTTTAAGTGCTATGGGGTGATATACTGTATAAGTAGAACGGAAGTGTGGTGGCTCAGCGGGCTAGAGCACTGAAACTGTTGACTGCAAAGTCAGCAGCTCGGCAGTTTGAATCCTGGGTGCCATGCAGTGAGGTGAGCTCCCGCTGTTAAGTTCGGCTCCTGCCACCACAGCAGTTCAAAAGCATGTAAATGCAAGTGGATAAATATGTACCACTGTAAAAACTGGGAAGGTAAACAGTGTTCCATGCACAGAAATGCATTCAGCCAGGCTGGCTACATGGCCACAGACTTGCACAACACTGGCCCTTTGACTTAGAAACGGAGATGAGCACAGCCCCTAGAGTAGGACATGACTAGCACACATGTGTTTAGGGGGACCTTTACCTTTATAACACTATGCACTTTGTTGCAAACACTTTAATAGGGTTGCTATTTATTGCTTTCAACTTAATGGCATATAGCATGCATGTGCGTACAAACACACACACAAGTGAGCTTAGGGCCTTGCCATGCCAAGAGAGCTTAGTATTATCTACACTGACTGGCAAGGAATGTCCAGAGTCTTAGAGAATAGTTTTCCTCTTTGCACAGTACATGGAGTACTGTGTGTGTATGCAATGTGTAGCCTGCATAATTAAACTGCAAACTGCCCCAAGAGTGGGGTGGTATATAAACAGCACACTTGATTTTGCTTCTTCTCTTTACCTGTAGACATGGGCATCTAAACTTGCGACCATCTGCATGTCAAGCCTGTGGTCTGCTGCTTAGCTATGAACCATAGTGATGCCTCAGCCGCATCTCAGTGGAGAGAAAACTTTTATTTGTCCATGGAGTAACACTGTATGGATGTCACAGTTCTTTATAAGTGTGTGGATGAGGGAGGGAGGCACCTGAATTGACTTGCCCAGAGGCAGGCCATTTGGACTACCAGTCTGTGGCTCTGCTCAAGAGTCTTCTCCAGCCCTACCTCAACAAGCCACATACATTGCTTGATTCAGAGAGAACTCTTAAGCTCATTTGGATCTGTCTGTGTGGGTGTGCCTGCACACATAAAAAGGTAAAAGGTAAAATCCACTCCCTCCTGCACATGCGTGCTAGTTGTGTCTGACTCTAAGGGCGGTGCTCATCTCCGTATTCAAGCTGAAGAGCCAGTGTTGTGCAAGTCCATGGCCACGTGGCCAGCATGGCTGCGAGGAAACACTGTTTTACCTTCCCACTTTTTATGGCGGTGCCTATTTATCTACTTGCATTTACATGCTTTCGAACTGCTAGGTTGGCAGGAGCTGGGGTTAACAGCGGGAGCTCACTCCACTGCGTGGCACCCGGGATTCGAACCGCCAAGCTGCCGACTTTGAAGCCGGCAGTTTTCGGAAGCCTTAGTCCACTGAGGCACCACGCCCCCATTGAACACGCTATTGCTCAATGTTAAAATTTCACAGGGCACGCTGTGTGAGATTTCCATAGTACTTGAAGTATCAAGCACTTGGGCAAACAGATACATGGGCAAAACTGTATGTTAGCAGAGAGCCTTTGTTAGCAAAAAGAACATGCATGCCGGCTCCTCTCCCCATGGCTCTCTCAGGGCGATCGTGCCCTCTAGATTTATGACCATAAGAAGAGAACAAGTGCTGGCAATTCAGCCACTTTCTAGTGCATTGTTTTTACTGCATAATAAACAAGGATGACTTAATCTCTTTTCCCCACTGAATGGGATACTACAGCTACAGAGAGCTGCTGCTGGCCAGTTTTACACGTTCTCTCTCAGTGAGAGATGCACCACTTGCTTTGAGTCCAGCAGGACCAGGCAACTGTTTTGCATTTCTGGAAACAGTAGGCTGTGCAAGGTAAAGCTTCTAAGCATATGCAGAGTGACTTCCTCCACCCCAGTGAATAAACAGAACCAACCATGTGGTCTCCAAAACAATACAAATGCAAGAGCAGGTGATACCTTTATTAGACCAAGAGAAAGTCAAGCCAGTGTGGTGTAGTGAACAAAGTGATGGGATTAGGACTCAGGGAGACCTGGGTTCAAATCCCTGCTCAGACACGCAAACTCACTGGGGGGTTCAGCACTGGTAAAATCACTCCATAAATATTACACTTACCTTGAAAGTCCCATTAGAGTCTCTATAAATTGCTTCCAAATTCATGGCACATTTACCTCCCAGGTCTTTAAACAAATATTATTTCACAGTTCTTTGAAGAGTTGGGAGAGAAATTCCTTGGCCTTTGGGAGGAATATGAAACCACTCCCACCCCAGAATCTGCTTGCAGACTGCCTCTAAATCTTGAACCTCAGTTTATGTGCACTTAGAAATGAAACCCTAAGACTGGAGTTCTCCCATGCATTAGCACACTTCTCAGTAATCAGTTGAGTCCTTTCAGACAGGATCATCAGCACTCTTAAAAAACACATCACCTCAATTTTTCTCCAGAGGCAACGTTAATAAGAAAGCAACATTCTCTACCACAAAACCAAATTTTTGTGTCCTTAAAGGACCTTATTTCAGTGTTTTTCTCTCTCCCCATCCCTCCCTCTCTCCTCTCTCTGAGCACGTGACAAAATCTATATTCTCTTTACAGGAGGTGTCAAGGGAGCTTCATAAATATTCCATCAAAGGTAAAGAGAAGGAAGAGGACTTCTTGGCCCCATCTAAAAGCAGCAGGGCCAAATTTTCCTCTCCTTTTACACCACACAGCACCCCGGAGCGGACTGATCCGTCCTCCATTTACATCAAGATACACGGCAGGCAGAAAGAGCAGGATTCAACCAGGATAATAATAATTAAAAAATCCAGAAGATTTCTATGCCCATTTTTTATTTAAACAAAATACTGGTCTTGTTGGAAAGACAGGTAATGAACTGAATTAAGCAACTTGAACCTGAGATGAGGAGGCACTAAGTGACAGCCAGGGGAAGTTGTTTTAAAAAGTAGGGGAACAATAGAATTATGCGATGCAAAAGAAAGCAATTTCGTTGTTCCTGCAAGGGGGCAATGACAATAAAGATTCCTATTCCTATTCCTATTCCTATTCCAAGGCTTTTGCCTAGAAATGAAAATCAGCTTTTTCTTCTATCCTCAATTTCACTTCTTTCACGGACAAAGGATTGTTAACAGTAACATTGTGCAACTTACGACAATTCTACCGCCATTTTCTGACATTGCATATTTGCCAATCTTTATTTATTTGTGTCAGAAGGACCAACAAATTACATTTACCAACATACACTACTAGGCAGACTATAAATACGTAATAAAATTATTATGTACAATAATGTGTCTAAAATAAATGAGACCCCCCCACTAGATGACATTTGCCCAATACAGAGCCTCATGAAGAGCGTTGTCTGTTGCCAACATAAAATCTTCCTCTGTGCATGTTGAAGGGCATCATGTGCATCATAGATATTTGCCAATGAACCTAAACAAACACAATATCAATGCAGTAAAGGGGGGGATTGAGCCCTGTGGCCATTACAAAATACAAATGCAAGACTAGGTCAGGGATGGCGAACCTTTTAGAGACCGAGTGCCCAAACTGCAACTCAAAACCCACAAAGTGCCAATACAGTAATTTAACCTGTATACAGGTGGCTATGAAGGGGCGATGTCAGGTGCCCAAAGAAAGGGCTCCAAGTGCCACCTTTGGCACCCATGCCATAGGTTCACCATCACTGCTATAGGTGATACCAATGTAGTGACTGATAAACTTCCTCCATCCCCTCTAGTGCATCGTAGGACCAAACAGGCTTTAGTCCACACCCAGGTGCATTTTAGCTTGGCAGGAGAAATGTGCAAGTTCCATCAAGACACAATGTTTTCATGCAGTCTAAATTCAGTTGTGGGGTCTAGCCATGTCTTTTAACTAACTGCTGCTTCTTAGTCATACCCATCCTGAAGCAGTACATTTTAATTTGGGGAGGGATTTAACTGCCATGTACATACATGTTCATCGTGTGGTCGCTAGTGCAGAAGATTAACAAAATAAATAATTATCATCTATTAGCTTTTGTAGTGTTGTAAAATTTCCCCAATATCATTCTGTGGTTGTAATCAAAATAAATAAAAATAAAAATCTCCAGTTACCTTCCCTGTGGACAACACTAGGAAAGTTATTTATACATTTCAAAAAATATTTTGGGAGGGTTATTTTTATTTTTATTTTTGCAGAAATGTAACTGCACAAAAGTATTGTATTATGTACAAAAACGGCATTTTCATGAGGACAACTGGACTTTGCAGAAAATCAAAGCTTTAGAAATGCAAAACATGATTTTTGGCACGGAACACTACTTTTTGTGTGTCCAAAATAAAATAAGTTTTTCTAATGCTGTTGCATACAAAAAGTTTTCTAGTTTTTTCATTCACATGCAAGGGGTTAAAAATTGTGTAGCAGTTGACAGTCATTTTAGTTGGGACAACCGTTTTCATTGAGGATGAGAAAAATTTATCCTCATTAAGCTAGAGAGAAAAATAGCAAGTTGCCTCCTCTCATTCTTCAGAAATCCAAAAGATTAACAGAATTAACAAGAATGTCCATGTTACATTTTGGAGTCACTGTTGCCAAGGTAGACATTAGAGGCTAGAAATGGAGCCTAATACTTGGTTTCAATGAAACTAAAGGGTGCATCATGTGATGAGACACCCAATTATTCCAGCTTGGATTGTCCTGGATCAGACTAAATAGGGTGACTTTGAGGTACAGTATATCATCTGGAGTGATCCTTGCATTTATGTGCAAGGATTGACTACATCACACCTCAACTGACCCTGTTTGACTTTTCCTCCCTTTAAAAGGAAAGGGGGGGGAAAAGAGAGAAAATCACAAAACAACAACAAAAAATCCCCTACTACTCATTTGGTGATATGGACCTCTCTGGCTGCCTGCAGTTCTTTTCATGTTGGGGGAAGTATCTGTGGGAACTGTCATGATGAGCACCTGCAGTTCTAAATGTGCCTTGACACCACTGTGTGAATTTGAGAACCTTTTGTTAAAAATGTGATATATACGAATGTGAACCAGGCCTGGTTGGTTATCTTTTGTTTCACGTCCAGGCTCTCTCTTATCACCTTTCTTTATCAGGTGAGATTGCTCTTTAGAGAACTGCAATGACCCACATGGCTCTCCTCTACAGAGCAATACAGGTGGAAGCAGCTGCCATTTCATTTGGTTAGTAACATTGGACTCCTAACGTTTGGAGTTCAGCCTTTGAACCCGCTCACAAGGAGTAAACAAGATGACCGGGGAGAGAAAAGAAGTCAGCAGTGTTTGCCGGTTCTCTGGAAAAGAGAAATTGTTACAAATAAATGGAAGTTGAACTTAACACAATCCTCATTTTTCTAAAGAAATGTAAGGATGTCCTTGGATCTTGGGAGGAACGGTCTGACTGATTTTATCTCAGCAGCCGGGTAGTCTCCATCAGATAAGAGACCCAGCTAATACATTTCACATTTTAATCTTTGACAACCATTTCAATAGCTACTTGTTCTTCCAAAAGCAGTTGCTCATTCAACTCTGGGACATCCAAAGCTATCATTCAAAAAAAAAAAAGTTCTCTGCAAGGCAAAGACATGTCCCACCGTCCTCTATTAAAAACAACATCTCGGTCCTTTCACCTCCACCATCCTACTTTTTGTTCTTGTTCTAATAATGCTAAAGGAAATAATATGAGATTTGGGCCTTTAATTGATACACCGAGGGCTGGAGTGTGTGCAAACCCAGTTGGCCAATCCTCATGATAATCCTGTGATGTTTCAGAAGAGAAACTCATAAAGGATGTACACGAAGCTAGCGAGAGAAACATCAAAAGGAGGTTTTAAAGAGATTTTTAATCAATGGCCACTTTGAGCATTATGGAACGGAAAGAACTTTTGAAATGCCTACCTCTCTTTCTATGACTTTTGTAGACATTACAGTGCATTTAATGAGGGCTGAGTTACTTATCCAGATTTTTTTGTTCAAAGCCTGCCCTCACCAGACGGTAGTCACTGTGGGGTGGGTACTCTGGGCTCCAGGTCACAGGGCACCGTTCAATACCTATCTGCATGCAATGAGTGCGCTGAAGCTTTGATGGGGACATGTACGTGGGGCCGTTCTCACCCCTCCCCCAAAAAAGAGCACACCCAAATTTGACAAAGACAGGACCCTCAATGCCTGTGTAAATCTCAGCACAGGAACTTTGGGACAAAACTGGCCAAGCCTTTTTTATATTTCTCCAGCCATTTCCAGAAAAAAGGTCAGGGTAGGCAATCTGCCAGCAGCCTAGACTGCTCTGCTACCTGCTGCTTACAAGCCAGAGGTTTTTAAACTCTGTTTGTGTCAACATAGGGGCTCACTCTGCTGCTGCTTTCCCCAACATCAGCAGCATGTTTATCCTCTCATCCTTGAGTAACACCAAGTATTGGGCTACACCCAGCCCCTGGGGGCTCCAAACAGGATCCCCAACAACCAGCACTCAACACCTCTCAAATTAAAACAAAAAATGTCTGGCTCAAAAGGTCAATTTATGTTCTCTGAGAGATGCCAAGGATTCTTCCATGTTTTGAGGACAACTGTTTCTTCATTCCCAAATGTGATATGGCATGATAATCTCAGCTTTAAAAGCTGGTATCTATCACCTATTTTGTCAAAAATAAAATAAAACAAAAAATAAATAAAACAAGGGTGGCGGCACAGGAAAAGGTGTAACTTTCCAAGGTCTGGAGCATGTTTGTACCTGATCTAGACCAAAGACTGTTTCATTCCCTTCCTGTTAAGATTTGAAATTGATGACTGCCCAGTGTTCTCTCCCATACGCTTGCAAGGTTCTGCTTTTCCAACAGCCTGTGTGTAACAATACCAAAGAGCATTCCACTTTGTTTTAGTCAGTAATGGTAAGACTAACTAACAGTTTATATTTCATGCTTTATTGCTTTATGAAATTATTCAGATCTCTTTTCTTTCTTTCTTTCTGCACACAAATAGGAAAACATTTTGAGCAGATTAGCCAGAATCCTACCGGCATATGTTTTGTGTAACTCACCACAGATAATTGTGGTTAATTGAAAAGTCCCAGAGCTCATCTCTTTTGCATCCCTAGTGACACACCTGATTGTACAACTGATGTGCACCCAACACCTCATCAGTTAGAACTGCCAGAACGGGAAGCAAAAACCACTGGATGTTCAGAACAGAGAATCTCTTGCAACGAGAGGGGGAAAAGAAGCAGCTTCTCTAAAACATTCCTGACAACTTCTCTCTTGTTGCAGAATCCTATGTACATACATCAGTGCAAGCACCAGAGAGAAAAGCTCTCAATAAGCTTCCAAGGAACACACACTCTCTCACATACATGTGCACACACACAGAGTGCAAGCAGGAAGAACATTTGCACCTCATTGGTCCTCTACTTGCAGTGAATCTTTTGGGTCTTATTCAGGAGTGTTTCCAGCCTTGATTCCTAAAAACCTTTTGCAGAGGAACCATGGACTACACATGGGATTTTCAGCAAGAGAGAAGGTGCTTGAGATGGATCTGTGGCCCATCCCAGCAAACAAGCTCCAGCTTCGCAGATAAAGCAAAGAGACCCATAATCAGAGTACATTTTGAAAGCCACTGACTGAAGAATCAAATGGACATCTAGGTTATATTTGTGTGTGTGTTCTCTGGTGTCGAATCAGACCCTAATAAAGCTTTCAAGGTAAGTGAGGGGTAGTTTTAGCATTTCCATTCCCCCAGTGAGTTACCAAGGCTGAGTGGGGATTTTACCCCTGTTCTTCAAAGTCCTTCTGTGTCAATTCTATCCCCAGTACTACACTGGGAATCGCTAGATTCTATCTGCACAACGGGAAATAATATACTATATTACACAATATATATAATATAAAGAATAATATCCCACACTGTCATACAATGCACCACAAAACAGACGCTTAATCCAAGGTGAGCACTGCAGGAAAGGGGCAGCATACGTCATGCAGTTGTGTGGTGTTTGCTTTCCCATTCTTCTACAACACTGGTCCGTTTAAAGAGAGCTAGTGATCCAGTGGTTCTCAACCTTTCTAATGCTGCAACCCTTTTATGCAGTTCATGATGTTGTGGTAACCCCTTGCCCTGCTTGGAAGAGGCCACAAGCCCCCTTTGGCAGGCCACTGCCACAGGTGCCATACAGAACCTCCCTCTACAGGCACCCTCAACCAATCGCAGCCTCCGGTGCCATTGACTGACATCCCCTCCAACCTATCAAGCTGTAACTTACTCTTTCCCCCTTCCTTCTCCAGACCCAAGCCGTTTGTGCCTTTTTCTTCACTGGCTCATGGTGACCCCTATGAAATGGTCGTTTGATCCCCAAAGGGGTCCCAACCCCCAGGTTGGGAACCACTGAGCTAGTATTTGTTTGCCATAGCTCTGTACCATCCCAGGTTACAGAACAGCAGTACTGTAGCTGCTGGAGAGGTGCATGTGTCCATTTCATGGGTGCCCAAACAGATTCCCTCACCCACTCACCCACCCTTTGCTGGAAATATAAAACAATTACATTCTCTAAAAATTTCAGAAGAGAACGAGGGAAGCAACAGGCTGATTCAGTCTTTGAAATATGGCTTCCTTTCATATTTCAAAAACTTCAAAGGCTGTTTCTCTAGATATCTACATGTAGCTCCATGCTGCTCTCTTTTCTTCCAAGTACATTTAAATCTTCTGATGTCCTTTTAACATTTAGCAAAGAATGCAGGATACTTTAAACATACTGTTCCCTTTTTCTGCCATTACACCATTAGTATTATTAGCATCCCCTTTTAACAACACATAAAGGGAAGAGAGCCCCCCCCCTTTTTTTGGAAAGTCTTTGGATCAATTTACATAGCTAGTTAACAAGCTACGACTATGCCTCATCTTGTTTCCATATTCTACTAGTGTCTCTCCCTATAGGACAGAACTAGAGTTAAAGTTCTAAGTGAGTTTTTTTGTGTATCCAGGACAGATCTGGCTCTTGCTGATTTCCAGCAAACGCCTGGCCTACACCACGGGTAAAGTAGACTCTAGTATAGTCCTGGGTCTTCCAGGCTACAATGGCACTCAGTGCCAGGCTAGTTTCTCTTTAGCGCCTTTGTTGTTGTTCAGTCGTTCAGTCGTGTCCGACTCTTCGTGACCCCATGGACCAGAGCTCGCCAGGCCTTCCTATCTTCCACTGCCTCCCGGAGTTTTGTCAAATCCATATTGGATCTTTTCCTGGAAAACACCTGGGAAGACCTAAAGGCCCCTCAATCTTTGGGCCATGCTGCGGACATCCCAGTGGCATGATTCCATTAAAAAAATATACTCCAGTCTTCCTTAGTTCACACATGCATGAGATGGTCAGGCATTAATGCCATTACCCTTTATCCCACTCCTAATGAGGATGATAAGGGTGATTGCTAAATTTCTAATTCTCATTCATTTTTCAAATTTGCTAGGGGGGATTCATGAAAGGAATGCAACCACTGAAGAGTATAACACAGGCATGCATGTCCAGACTTTGACCCTCCTGGTGTTTTGGACCACAATTCCCAGAATGCTAAGCTTAGATTGCCAATGACAAAGGACTGTGGAGTTGTGGTCCAAAACATCTGGATGGCCAAAGTTTGCCCAACACTGGACTATAACATATTCAAAGCATATGGATTAAACAGAAAATGTGTAAGAATAGCATTGGATGTTAAAACATATGCTTGAACGGAGATCTCTTCCTTGGCACACATAATGTTGGTAGAGAGGAGAGTGATGTGAGTGTTGCAAGCTATTACAGACTACCCAGCTGAAGACTTGGAAGATGTCCTCCTAGATCAGATTACTTAATTGATCTCTTATCCAAAATAAATATCAGAGCAATTCAACTGCAGTGACATCATAGCAATTCAACTGCACCGGAAGTCCAATTGTGCCCAAGTTCAAAACATTCCTGATTTATCTTGCTGATAATTTTGTTTTCCAGCAGGTGGGAGAAGCAACAAGAGGATCAGCTGCCATACCCTTTTCCCCACTAACAGGAAAGAACCAGTCAATGAAGTATAAATATTGAGAATTTTGAGTGAAAGTGATTGACTGGGCCTTCTTGGGATTTGTTATACTGATGAAAGGGGCAGCAGAGGTTGCAAGACATGCAATATATAGCTTAAGAAAACCCAGATTGCCTAAGGGAATATTTGGCTAGATTTCCTGGTTGAAAATACTCACTCAGGGCTGTATCTATACAGTAGTTGGAATTTTCTTAAAGCATAGACCCTAAAGGGATAACCAGAAAGAAAACTAGTAGGCATTGAAATAAACCAGGATGCCCATAGAAGAAGCATTCAGATAAAGAGAGATTTAAAATTGCATGCTTAGGAAATGAAAGGGAGGTAATTCTCCATGGAACCAAGCTGTAGTTAATTCTGGAGAAGGTCAGGTAGGTTAAATTTCAGATTGAATTCAGGCTCTCAAAACAAATTAACAATAAGAAAAAGGAAAGGAAAGTGGTGGTAGGGGAGTGAAGGAGAGGCCACCTTAGATATGTAAAGGTGTTGTACAGGAAGACTTAGATACTTTAAGTGAAGACATGTCTTCAGAGCCAGGTGAACTGCACTGAATACTGTAGTTCCGAATGAACTTGACAATGCAGTCTCAAAAGGTCAGACCAAAAGCTATAGGAATTAGACATGGGTGTTTTGTTTTGGAAGTGTTCTGGTTCCAAAATGAAACGCAGAAGCCCAGCTGGCGTTCAGAACTAGACCAACCCTCCAGAACAAAATCAGTCAGTCCCTTAACTTGCTCTGGGGTTGCACAGGGCTAAACTCCAATGAGGAAGAAGCCTCCAACATCATCATTCCTCCTCCCTCGCTCTGGCCAATCAGACAGGGAGGCGGGATGATGTATTTCCCTGCATGGCTCCTGATTGGCCAGCACCAGGGAGAAGGAAAGATGACATCGGAGGCTTCTTCCTCATTGGGGTTTAGCCCTGATTGGCTGGTTTCATTCCAGAGGGTTGGTGCAGTTCCAAACATCAGCTGGGCTCCCGCATTTCATTTCCGAATCAGACCACTCCGAAACGAAACACCCATCTGTAACAGGAATGCTTGCAGAATAAAGGAGGTCCCTGAAGACTCCTCTATGAATGGCAGCAAATATTCTCATAATATAAAAAATTATTACAGCCATTGACCAGCAAACACAATATTACATTGATAATTTGCTTTGAGTAAAACACTAGGACAGGCTTGTCCAAACTTCAGCCCTCCAGATGTTTTGGACCACAAATCCCACAGTCCTTTGGCACTGGAAATACAGGCTTGGAATTCTGGGAGTTGTGGTCCAAAACATCTGGAGGGCCCAAGTTTGGCCATGCCTGCACTAGGATATATACATAACTATTTGTGAGTAGGTACATCATGTTAGAAATCCTTTGTTTCTGCATCTTGACCTTGTCTGTGGGCTGTTGTTGCAGACAATGCCCTGATCAAATGTCAATATGCAACCAGCAGTGATGTTTATTTTAAAACCTATAAAACCTATACACCACCAGGACTCCTGCAGATGCAAAACATTATGCATACTATAGCTGAACTTTGGGTGAGACCTTCCCTTCTTGGATTTTGATTGCAGCAGCACATAATTTAGCTACCTTTGTCAGCACGGCCATATTTTGACAGGGCCCTGAGGGCCCACTGGGATATTGCCCTGTCAAGCAAATATTCTCTGCATCTTCAAACAAGGGACAAAAGAGGACCCAGGAAACTACTAAATATTCACTTTTAGATCAATTCCAGGAAAGGTTATAGAACAGATTATTAAGTAGCAACCTCTGAGCATTCAGAAATGAATCCCGTTATTACTGAAAGGCAGCACAGGTTTTTCAAAAACAAGTAATGTCCAACAAATATTGTCTCTTTTGGTTAAGAGTTACAACCTTGATAGATCAAGGGAATGCTGAGACATAATATATCTGGATTACCATCAGACTTTGAACAAGACCCTCCACAATATGCTTGTCCAACAACTGTGCCGACGACTTGGATGAAGAAATAGAGACATGCATCAAATATGTGGATTGTGCCAAACTGTGCCTGCCATCTGAGCCTGATGCCAATCTTCAGAAGACCCAAGTAGGATTTCAGCTGACTTAACCTGATTGGAGAACTAGGTCAAAAACACACAAAAACAAAACTATGAGATTCTTCTAGATCAAGGGAAGTGACAATGTATACTCTTCGCCAGGCTTCTCCAGTGCTGTGTTGAGTCTGTGCATCCCAGTTTAAGGATACCCAAATGCTAGAATGTGTTTACAGGAGGGCAACCAAGATGGAAACCAAACCATATGAGGAACAGAAAAGGGTATCATGCTTTTTAAGTGACAGCCCTATTTGCAGGGCTTGTCAAATGGAAGATGAAGAAATTTGCTTTCTGCAGCTCCAGAGAGAAGGTCTCGTTTCCATATCCTTAGATTCAAATTACAAGAAAGTAGGTTCAAATTACAAGAAAGGACATTTCAAAGGAAACATTAAAGAACTTTCTGACCATTCAAGCTCTTCACCAGTGGACTGATTTCTTGCAAATCTACAATTTTGCAATGGGACATAGTTGGTTCTCACACTCCGTTAGGAGGGAGAAGCTAGCCCCCCTCCAAATATTGATCCTCAGCTTGGTTAAAGTATTGTTTTCACATACTTTTAGCCTTCATAAGCCTCAGTTCAGCTATCAGGCACTTTATGCATTCATATATGGAACAGAGGGCTGCTCACATCAGGAGGGCAGGAATGACCAGAGTCATTTTTTCTGTTAAGTGCCTGTTTTGCTTCTCTGTGCCGCTGCAGTGAAAAGCCACCATATTGCTGCCAGTAACATTTTTATAGTGTAGCATTTAGCCTCTCGGCCTGGGACATGGGAGACAACCCTTTGCCCTTGCAGCACAGCTGCCTCTAAGCCATGTAACCCACTAGATGAGAAGCCAAGCTAAGCTAAGCCAAGGTAGCCATTCCGGGGTGGGGTGGGGGTGGGATGACTAACTCCTCAGAATCACTCTCCTCAGCCTCACAGATCTCCGGGAGAGCCAAAAATGGTTGGAGTCCTTGCCTGAAAGGGTGGCCCTCTCTCATACATCTTAACAAAATGGAGTACATAAGCTGCTTCAGTAAAATGCAAATGATACCCATCTTCTGGCTAAGGTGGCCCCTGGTCCTCTTTTATAGAGGGCAGCTGTCTAGTTCAATGGTGCCAGAAGACAGTCCTCTTTTTGAAGGTGACTCCTGATTGGAGTACAGCCTAGAACAGTGATGGCAAACCTATGGCACGGGTGCCAAAGGTGGCACTTGGAGCCCTTTCTGTGGGCACCTGATGTCACCCCTTAATAACCACCTGTATAGAGGTTAAATGGCTGTATTTGCACTTTGCAAAAAATAAATAAATAGTGGGTTTGGAATTGCAGTTTGGGCACTTGGTCTCTAAAAGGTTTGCCATCACTGGCCTTAGAACCAGAAGGAAGGACGTCAGGACCTTGATATTGTCCACCCGCAGTTACCAGCACCTGGACAGCAGCCTCGGCAGCCACACAGCCTGTCCCACTCTGGAGGGATCACTCTGAACTGTTTTTATGTTCCAGCAATCCTTTCTGCTTCTGTATCTGTACATATTAATTAACATATGCATTTGTAGACAAAATGGTTTTTCCTTTTTCTCATTTCTGGGGGAGGGAGATTCATGTCTTCTCTTCTACTTTTATTCTTGTGTGGCCACCCTCTTAAGGCCAGCAACATATTGGCTGCCTACAACCTAGACCAGGCTGGTTTCGGAACTTGGAAAGCAAAGAGGTGTCTAACCCAAGGAAACACTGTTCCGTTTAGGATCACATTTAGAGTGTTTTATATTGGTTTGGTCTCAAAGGCCAATGTGAATAGCTGGCATACAAAGAGATGGAACATTTCTTGTCTCTATTTCTCATCACTAAAAATAAAAGGGAAAAGAAGGCTTTTAAAATCAGCCAATGCAGTAATAGCTAAGGTTTGCCCAAGTGTTCAATCTTCTTTATTTTATGTACCAGCTCCAGCAGTTTTTCTAGACGCACTCTATTGAATTCAGCTGCCACATCTAATTTGTTGAGTTGCTTAAAAATTACTTAATTAACAGATAATGGATGTTCGGTTGTTCAGGTTTTCCCCCATAGTTTGAAAAACTCTTTCCTGGCAAAGAAATCATAAGAATACCAGGAACTTCAGAATTATACTATTTTGGATGTTAAAAGTCATAATAAACAATATCCTTGATACTCCTAAAATGAATGTTCGAGGGAAGGTTACCCATCTAACTATGCTCAAAGGTAGAAAATCTTCTGTACAAGTCAGTGTTTTATTCCAACATTTTAACAATTAAGATCCATTAGAAAATCATGTTACTTTAAACTATTCAACTGTTGTGACAAACTTCCTTCCTAAGTATTAACACTAAGGACACACTACATTCTTTCTTCCTCCTAAAACACATATTTCTTTTCAGTGTGTAAGAATCAACACACATGCCCTACACTGTTGGCTCCTCCTGAACCACTGTTCTGTGTGTATCTTCAGACTGAAATGAAATAAAGAAATGGCAGGAACCCAACAGGCTCTGTTCTTTCAGTTTTTGAAATATTTAAGTGTTTCTGTGCAACACATTGGCTGTTTTCTTGGCATGAAATTTGGGAACTACCACATTAAATAGCATTTGTTCTGCATTTATAAATGGCATGCAACTCACAAAGGTTTAAGGCTTTTATTCAAGAAATCTTAGGTGGCCTAAAGCTTATTTTGTAAAAAAAAAAATTCACAGATTTTCCAGACAGCTAAAAATTGTCCTATAACCACATGTAAAGCCCAAACACACCTTGTCTAAAGTTTAACCACCATTTTTATTTTAATCACCCTCAGCAGGGTTCAAATAAAGACTTGAAAGCTAACCTTAGGAGCCAAAACTCATCCTGCCCACTTTCAGGACAGACAATAAATGTTCAGTCCTGATGCTAATGTGATGGAAACCACAATGTCTACATGGATTTAAAGGATGTAACAGGATCATCTTCATTATAAGCATAACATTATGGGAGTACATAACTGGCCAAACTTTATTCATTTTATTATCTTTATTTCTACATTAAACATACTTGAAAAGTTAGAAAAATCTAATTTGGGGTCTGAAAACAAAGGTAATAATCCACTTGGATTTTTCTAAAGTAGCCCCATAACATAGGAGTTTGTTAACACTAATAAGTCCATCAATCCTGACAGATGCTACAGTATCTAATTAACAGATAATTGAACACAAGAGCTGAATTGTGTCAAGCTGAATCACTGTGCGAATAACTGGGATAACAACTCTGCTTAGCAAATTGAAAGCAAACATAAACCCATTATGAATTCTGTAGTCGCTGCCTGCAGAAAACTGAAGATACCAACACCCACTGAATTGCAAAGTCACAGACAGATAATGCAGTGCCTGGACTACCACCTTCAGCTACTCAGTTATTTGAGAGCCCTGGGTAACAGCATCAACACACAAGCAAACCATTGCTCCGAGTCAGAAACCATGGAAAACAAACCTGTCCCCTCTTCAACATGACATCCTTTCAACTAGTTAACATGGCTATCATATCCTCTCTCAGCCTTCTTTTTGTAAGGCTAAACATTCCCAGCTCCCTAAGCTGTTCCTCGTATGACATTTCTTCCAGACCTTTAATTATCCTGGTCCCCCTCTTCTGGACCTTTTCAAGGTTGTCAAGGTTTCCTTTTTAAACTGAGGTGCACAGAACTGGGCACAGTAGAGTAGGACCCCAGTATCCACTGGGGATTGGTTCCAGGCCTTCCTGTGGATAATGAAAACCATGGATAAGAGAGAAAGCCTGCCCACCCACACCCCCAAACTGCTGTTTCCTGACAGTAGCTTGCTTTATGACTGCTGTTTTGAGAGAGTAGCTTACTTTATGGCCACTGTTTGTGACAGTAGCTTGGTTTACAGATGCTATTTGTGACAATAGCTTGCTTTACAGCTGCTGTTTGTGACAACTGCTTGCTTTACAGCTTGCTTTGTGGCTGTTGAATTATTTAATTTTTTCCTCTGCCAACAGTGGATAATGAATCAGTGGATATGGGGGTCCTACTGTATTCCAGGTAGAGTCTGACCAGAGCAGAATAGAGTCATACTATTACTTCCCTTGATCTAGACACTATGCTTCTGTTGATGCAACCAAGAATCACATTGGCTTTCACACTGCTGACTCATGTTCAATTTGTGGTCCACCCAGACTCCCAGATCCCTTTCACAGGTACTATTGTCCACCCAGGTGTCTCCCATCCTATATCTGAGAAATTCATTTTTTTACCTAGATGTAGCACCCTACATTTCTTCTCTCTGTTAAAACCCATTCCGTTAGCTTTGGCTCCGCACTCTAGTCTGTCAAGGTCATTTAGCAACCCCTCCCAATTTGGTATCATCTACAAATTTAATCAGCATACTCTTGATTCCTTCATCCAAGTCATGAATAAAGATATTGAATAGCACCGGACCAAGAACAGAACTCTGGGGCACCCCACTGGTCACATCTCTCCAAGACTAACTTTAAAACCTTGACCATGGATTGTAAAACAACAGGGAGCCACTACAAACGAGTCAGAAACGTATTGTCAGTAACTCATGATCAAACTTATTCATAATACCCTGGCTGCTACTGTCTGGCTGCTGCATTCTGGACTTAATATTTGAGTTCATATGATTCACACACAATGTGATCAAGTCACGTGCACCATGAGATCACCAAAAGAAGCCTTTCATCAGTTATAGTTCCCTGCTGCTGACCGCATACCTGCTATGCATGCAGAACTGCACAACAGGATTTCAACATAATGTCTCCAGAGCACCACCTGGCCTAGTTTTATAGTAGCTCTTATTGGAGCCTGAAGACATAGGAAAGATGCTAATGGAGCTGCTTCTCTTATGTTTCCCCTTTGTTTTTCGCTCATAAATACATCTCTCCATGAAGGAGTGACTCAAGTAGTTTAAAACATTATGAATATTTCAGTGAGACAGCATAATTCCATCTTTCTTGAAAAGGATAGTTGCTTGGTAAATCCATACTAAAATTGCTTATACCTGTGGGATTAACTAATCTGGTTGTGAATAAACTGTTGTTGTAGATACTCTTCTTTTGGGAAGAGAGCTGTGCAACTTCAGGCACTCTTGATTGAGACCTCTTTTAATTTGGTTTCAGGGCTGGTTTCTTTACAAAAATTGAGGATCTGTTATTTCTCCTGGATCTTTCAGTGGCTTCAAAACATTCTGCCATGGTATCTCTCTAGACAGGTTGAGAGCACAGGGAGCTTTGTGGTGCAGTGGTTAAATGCCTGTACTGCAGCTAAAACTGTGCTCACAAGCTGGGGTTCAGTCCCAGGTAGCTGACTCATGGTTGACTCAGCCTTCCATCCTTCAGAGGTCGGTAAAATGAGTACTCAGCTTTTTTTTGGGAGTGGGGCAATATGTAGGCTGCATAATTAAACTGTAAACTGGCCAGAGAGGACTTGAAGCACTATGGGGTGCTTTATTCTGGCTCAACTCCTAACTGACCTTGAGAAAGGAGTTTGTGGGAAATGCTCAGTCCTGCGGCACATGTGATATGACAAGGGTAAGCAACCTGGTGATTATTCAAAGTTAAACTTCCAGAACCCCTGCTCATCTGCCATGCTGTATATGCTGTTGGTTAGTTGGTTGGTTGGTTGGTTATTTCAACTTTTATATTTCTCTATTAGTGTGAACACTGTCAGAGCAGTTCACAACACATCAATTATAGCTGTAGTTCAAGATGTCTGAATGGCAGACACATGGTTGTCGACAACTGAACTTTGAGTTCTCATGGGAGTACCCTTTGATTCCTTTTTCTCTTTAAGATTTAAATGAAACCTCTGGGAATGGATCTGAAGTAGAGTATCACCAGTATGCTGATCATGCCCTCTATTTCTCTTGACCACCCAATTTTCCTCAGGCAGTGTAAATGCTAAACTGAGGCTTGGAATCAGGAATGAGCTAGGTGAGCAATTTATTTATTACTGAAATTTGTATACTGCATCCCATTAGTGTGAAAGCACTGCTCTGGGTGGTTTACAATAATCATCAAATACATCAAAATAAAAATAAAACTATTTAAAGCCAAAAAACAACAAACCAATATATCCAGAAGGTACTATAAAACAAAATTCCCAGGGAACGATGCAACTTCGGGCAGCCTGGGCAGTTTGGAAGGGAAGTGCGATGGCCACTTCCTCCTCCTCCTTGGTTGCTTTGATCTCTTTTGCAGAGATGGAAACAACCAAGAAGGAGGAGGTGGTGGCGGCAATGGCAGTGAATGCTGCACTGCACTCCGCATGACAGTTGACAGGTTGGACCTGTCAAAGTCAACTGTCATGAGGAGCAGACAGCAGCATTTGTAAGTCAAATTATTCAGTTGTCAAAGCAACCATAAGTCAAGGTACTGTAATAGGGTAAAGTTAAGAGAACCCAGGATTTAGGCTGCATATCTGAAAAAAACTTCTTAACTGTTACAGCAGTACAGCAGTGGGACTGCCTACCGCAAGAGGTGGTGAGCGCTCCAACACTGGAAACATTTAAAAGAAAATTAGAGAACCCTCTTTCAGATATACCCGATGGTCTTAGAGGCTCCTTCGATCTCTATGGTTCTATGATTCTATTAAAAAGTGGTCAGCTAGGGTCATTGTCGAAGGCCTCCCTGAAAAGCCCAGAGACCTTTGGGTAGTGGGCGGTATATAGATTGTATAAATAAATAAAATTGTATAAATGTATAAAAAATGAAAAACATGTCTTTGGTTACCTCCTGATTGTCCACAGGGAGGGATTGTCAATTTCTTTTTAAAAATATGGTTTACAAAGAATGTTTCTGTATTGACATACTTCTCCCATCCCATTTTATTTCTAAATCATCCTGAAAAGCGATATAAATGAGAAGTACAGAAGGAACTCACTATAGCAAGCAAGACAAATCCACGTGTATATCTAACTTGATGATATTGTAATGTGCGTAGTAGAGCTGTTTAGCTTGCTTTACCTTCTTGGTCATGTAAAAGCTCATCACAGGAATCACAATTCAGGTTATTCTGGAAACTGTTACCCTGGAAAAAGTGGTCTTTTAAAAGGTATTTTGGTTGTCAAGTCAAATGGGATATATTGGAGTTTTATGAAAAGAGAGAGACTATGTAGCCAACCATTTAACAATACATCAGCTACACTTGGCATTCTAATTCTAACTTGTTCTAGGATGAGAGAGGTCACCTCTCTCAGAGTAGACTGTGAACATCACAAGACAAGGGTGCCTATTTCCTTCCTTCCTTCCACTTCTATACTGACCAGTCAGTCTTAGCTCTCTCTTGGGGTATTTGTACACGACCCCTAAACTCCGCAGCAAATGGCTGCCAGCTCCAGAGCTTACAATTGTTTCCCCACCAGCTCCGGAGTTTGCAGGAAATTAAGTGTGACCACGCCCACCTAAGCACGTCCCAGAGCACTTTTCTTGTACCTGCTCTAGGAGGGTGAAAATCCCCAGGTCCGGATTTAATCTGGTGAGTGTGGGGCTCTCCTCACTTCTGTTTGGTTTTTTTGCCTCCCGTCCCTTTAAGAGAAGGGGCGGGAGGCAAAACAAACAAACAGAAGAGAAGGAATCAGGACAACGACGGGGCTCCGGGCAGCTTCGGGCAGCTTCGGAGGTGAGCCTGCATTTTTTCCTCTCTTTTTTCCTCCCTCCCCTCACGAAGACAGGAGCAAGGAAGTGCAGAGGGGTGGGGACGCAGAAAGAGCAACGAACCCCCAAGATCCCTGGTTCGAATTTAAGTGGCCAGCAGATCTTAGGGGTCGTGTGAAAAGGCCCTTGGTGTTCACAAAATACAATAGAAATACAATGTGCAATCAACCCTGTTACTAGCTAGGTAAAACACAAACCTTCTTTTAAACAGTAAAGCACAATTTAAAACCCATTTGAGCATCTCAGGTCAATATTCACGACTAATAGACATCCAGTTAATATAATTCTATCTTGATTAGCTTCCTAAAACATGGCAAACGTCTGTAGAAATCTTATTCCAGAGGAAAGGAGTCACAATCAAGAAGGCCAGGTTCCTAGGTTCCTAGTGTTGGCTTTTTCAGCTCCTTGGGCATTACAGTTCTTAACTTCAAGGAATTTGAAGAGCAGGCGGGATGGGTAGCTATTTTTTGGGAGAGACATTTCACCAAATATTGAGGTTCTAAATCATTAAGGGTTTTATATATTATGATCAGCACCTTAAATTAAGTACAGAAACAAATGGGGAGCCAATGAAGGCATGCCAAGATTATAATGTGTTAATATCTGATGGTACAGGTAATCAGTCTGACAGGTGCATTTTGCACTTACCAAAATTTCTGTACTGATTTCAAGGGGAGCCTTATGTATAGAGTGTAAGTGTAGTCTATTTTAGAGCTCACCAATGCATGAATCACTATTGTTAGGCACTTCTTAACCAAGTAGGTGCACAGCTGGGCCACCAACTAAACTTGATAAAAACAGTCTTAGCTCACAGCAGATACAGTGGTACCTCTACTTATGAGTGGCTCAACTTAAGAGCAAAAAAGTTGGCATTTTAACTGCTGCCTTACAAATTTTATATGCGGTGTGCTCTACTTACATTTTTTTAAATGTTTTATTGTTGTTTTTTAGATAGGTCTGCTCTACTTAAGAGTTGTTCGACTTAAGAGCATGCATTCAGAATGGATTAAATTCATACGTAGAGGTACCTCTGTATTTGTATCTTCACAGAGAAATGGTACAAGACTACCAGTAATGATTTATGACCCATTTGACATTCAATTTGTTGGTAGCCTGGATATGTAAACAGCAATAATCATTACCAGTTATTCTTTAATCTTAGAGTATCTATATTCTAATACCTACATCTGAGTGGATTTATTTCATGGAAGCTTACACTGAAATACAACAGCCTTTCAAGTTGTTTGTGTGTGGGTGGGGGTTTGGCTTTTGTTTTGTTTTTGTGTTTCTTGTTGAAATGCTTTCACAGCCTAACATAGCTTCAACTTCAAAAACTCAGCAAACAGCTCCACACAAAGTACATTACAGGAACTCACTCCCCATGTAATCATAGCTCTGTCTTTGCAGGGAACAGATTTTTTAGTGAAGGTGTCAAAACATCTCTAATATTCTTTCTCTTCCAAACAAAATGTGCCTTAAAAGAACAGACAGCATTTCCCACATTTGATGACTTATTCTCTTGAGATTTTCTTATAGAACATGCCATTATGAGCCAGTTGCATTTCTGGAGATATCCCTGTATTTGGGACACTGGCTATCAAACTAGGCAAGCACATTAGGGGAGAATGTTGTTTCTGAGTGCACATTATTTGGAACAGGAAAAAAATCCCTTTTCTTCCCCCAGTGAATTTTTGGAAGTGTTAACTCTTCTCTTTGAAGGGACACTCCAAACTGCATCCCTTACAGGACACATTTTGCTCCGAATGTTGCTGCTGCTGCTGCTGCTGCTACTATACCCCTGGCAGCTCCAAATGATCCAACACATTTATGCTATTTATCCTGGCTCAGTATAAAATCTGTTTGCTGCCAAAGCTTTGCAGATTAATTTCAAAGCACTCAATAGTTGTGATCCAATATGCCTGAAAGATCTCTCCTTCTTTGGTGTCCATATGTTCTCCATTGCCATTGAGACAGCACTTTAAATATATATCTACTACCTACTCTTCATGGCGACAGTTCAGTCCATCTCAGAGTTTAAAATGGAGATGTCTTCATTTCCTTTTAAATTAATGTGTGTGTAGCCAAAGACTGTCTACCTCAACAAGAGCCAGAATCAATCCCAGTCTTTACAAAACAAACAGAAGCTATGACCTTACAGAACATCCCTAGTTCTGGAATGAAACTGTATGGCTCCATGGATTAAACAGGCCCAGATGGCATCCACCCAAGGGTTATTAAGGAACTCAGAAATGAAACTGCGTATTTCTTAATGGTAATATTTATTAATTTATTTATATAGGTTGTATGCTAACCACTACTCAGCTCACAATCAAATTAAATAATTAAAACATCAAAATTACAATAAAATTAAAATAATAAAAACATTTAAGTACAATAAATACAATACATTAAAACACAACACTAAAATTGCCATCAGGACCCACAATCATCAATTTAAAAACTTCTGGAACAGGAAGGTTTTTATCTAGCACCAAAATGTCATCAACATCAGCGCCAGGTGGGTCTCACGCAGGAGGGCATTCCATAGTGCCGGAGGACTGGAGGATAGCGGATGTCACACCAATTTTTTAAAAAGGAAGGAGGGGGACCCAGGAAACTACAGGCCAGTTAGCCTTATGTCTGTCCCAGGGAAGATGGTGAAAAGCCTCATCCAAGAGAAAATCTTAAAACACATAGAAGAACAAACCTTGCTGAGGGAAAATCAGCATGGCTTCTGTAACGGTAAGTCTTGCCTGACAAACCTTTTAGAATTCTTTGAAAAAGTCAAAAGGCATGTGGATTTGGTTAACCAGTGGATATTGTCTATCTGGATTTTCAGAAGGCTTTTGACACAGTCCTTCAACAAAGGCTGCTGAGAAAATTGCACAGTCAGGGGATAGGAGGGCAGGTCCTCTTATGGATTGAGAACTGGTTGAGATCCAGGAAACAAAGGATCAATGGGCAATTTTCACAATGAAGAGAGGTGAAAAGCTGTGTGCCCCAGGGATCGGTCCTGGGACCGGTGCTTTTCAATCTGTTCATAAATGACCTGGAGATAGGGAAAAGCAGTGAGGTGGCCAAGTCTGCGGATGACACAATTTTTTTCTGTGTGGTAGAAACCAGAGAAGGAAAGATGATGCATCAGAAGCTACTTCACTGGAGTATCGCCTTGCACAAGGTAAACCAAGGTAAGTCAATGGGTAATTTGGTTTCGGAGGGTGGGTCCCAGTTTGAAATGGCAGCTGTGCTGCTGTGATTTATTTCAGAAGCAGAACAATTCTGAAATGAATGGCCCATCTCTATTTCCCACTCATTTACTTTAGTACAGTTGTTCCCAATCTTGGGTAATTGAGGTGTTCAGCCAGTACAGCTGTCAGGCTTCTGGGAACTGCAGTCCAATAAAATGGGGTGACTCAAAGTTGGAAACCATTCATGTTCTGAGGGCGGTGGACATAAGAACATAAGAAGGGCCATGCTGGATCAGGCCAAAGGCCCATCTAGTCCAGCTTCCTGTATCTCACAGTGGCCCCACTAAATTTGTCTGGGAGTGCACGGGACTAGATATATGTCTCCTGATACCACTCCCCTGCAACTGGCCCTTGAAGTACCCTGGTTTTAAGCCTGAAGATTACACATCTCCATCATGGTTTGTAATCTGTGATGGACTTTTCCTCCAGGAATCTGTCCAATCCCTTTTTGAAGGCATCCAGTCCAGATGCCATCACCACATTCTGTGGCAAGGAGTTCCACAGACTAACAACATGCTGGGTAAAAAAAATCTTTTGTCTGTTTCAACATCTTTTTCAACATCAGCTGTTGTTAGAAACAACAGTTTTAAAAATCTGGAAGGAACTCTAGAAAAGGTCTTCTACTGGATCTTTGCAGGCTATGTGCTGTGTTCTTTAAGTGGAATAGTACTAAACTGAAAGCATCCAAAGAAGCACTTGCCCCATGAAATTTGCCACCTTCACAAAGTGAAACAAACATGACCCCCACCTCCTGGAAGTAGTTTTATGAAACATGGAAGAATGGGGATTTTCTCTCACTTTGTTGCAGTTGGCACTTGTTCAGTCCTTCCTTCCCCTCTTTGGATGGTGGGAATAATAAGAGTATCATAAAAGTATCTAAAGTGTAACAAATGCTCCATCTGAATGAAGCCACTGATGTCCAAAATACCTGACTATAAGATGGAGGACTCGCACTAGCTGTATTCAGACTGATGAAGCTGTTTGGATGAGCAGTGAAATGTTTCTATCTCTCAAAAAGAAGTCCAGTAGCCATGACTCAACTTCCAGATAAACTCACCCGGATGGCTGAGAATCTTCACAGACATACCTGAATAAATCAAAGGTTCTTGGAACGTCCCCATCCTCATCCCAATAAACACCCTCCCATAAGAACAATCTGCAGTCAAGGTTCAGGCCAAATATGACCTCCTTTGATTGAACCGAATGCACAATGATCTCCACACGAGATAATCGTTGATGGAAAGATGATCCCAGTAAGTCCTTTGTGAAGGACTGGTAAAACACATGATGAATATGTTTGAAGGATATCTTTGTTGACATGTTAAAGAAAATTTGTGCTGAATGGATTCTTTAACTTTTTAAACTATGCATCCCTCATTTGCTGATACCCAAATTCAACAGGGAGTCAAATTAGAATGTTTCCAACAATCCAGTTCTTTCCTATAGTGTCACCACTAATAGAAATATGAACACACTCCTTGTGTGAGCCAGATAATACCACCAGACATTAGCAGCACACTTAATGTTAGGTCTCGTGATGCAGACCATTTGTAACTTCTGATACTTTAACAAATTACATATCTCAGAGTTTTACTACTGTCCCCTCTTATAAGAAAAAAAGGCACACAATTTACTACTATCCTTCAATATACAATTTTGAGTGTAGACCGTGAGATAAAATATTAAAAATGCAGTAAAACGCCAAGCGATCAATCAAGCAGAATAAAAGCAGCCATAAAACAAGCTAGATGCTATAAAGGAAAACACGTCAGATATTAACAGCTTTGGAAATGAAAAGGGTCTCCCCCCACCCAGAACAAAGATAAATCTAAGTAGTACCATGAGATCTTCAGCCTCGTCCCCAGTGTAAGACTTTCAAGAACAGAATGACACAATTGACACCATTTTTTCTTAGTCACACACACACACCCCTCCACACACACACCTTACACTGGAGAGAGAAGGGACATTTGGATAAGGACCTCTGAATAGTATTATTTCCATGCACAGGTAAGTTGCCAATCAGAGCAAACACTCTTTTAGCAGCAATTCAAAATAGGGTGTTTTTTTTTATTTGTATGGGATGTCACTACTTCAAAGTCACTGACTAGACTAAAGATTTAATTGAAAGACAGATGCAGACATGCAGATAAGCTTTCGGGGTGGAGGACAAAGCTAAAAACTTTCTCAAGGTATGCTGTCCATTATAAAACAAGCTAATGAAGTTCTACGGCTGACATCTGGAAAGCAGCAAATGACATAATATTTTCATATGAGAAAAGAGCCACAAAACTGCTCTCTGTGGAATTGCCAGGCACCTGATAGTTTAAATTGTTCTGTTCACATTCTCAGTAAAAACTCATGGCCATTCATCTCACACATGTGGCCCTGAACATTTGAATTATGAAAGACAGTACATGAATCAATTAGAATATGATCCAGGGGTGATGAGAATCATCACTTCTCAGCACGTTGTCAAAGTCAGGTTCATTACTGTGCAAAACGGAACTCCATCTAAGTTCACCCACCCCTGGGTCCGACTCCCTTCCTATCCTTTCTTTTCAGTTCAACCTGCCTCTGTTACTGGTGTATGTCAGGTTTGGATGTCTTTGTGGTAGTTGTTAATGTAGCATGCCTTGTGGAAATACAGGGCAGTGATCATTGATGATGCTTAAATATATCTATTCAAAAGATAAATATACAGTGGTACCTTGTATAAAGGAATTAATTCGTTCCAAATGAAATTATGTTAAGCAAAATTTCCTTTATACAAATTCCCATAGGAATGCATTGACAATGGAGTAATCCCATTTTTATGTTGTCTGGATTTTCCCCATAGGCGAGTATATTAAGCAAATTTCCCATATCTCTGGATTTTTTATGTTGTACACATTTTATGTTATACACACTGTTTGTTATACAAGGGTCCACTGTATTTTTATCTGGATAGATATAATTAAATATAAATAAATATATTTTTGGATAAATATATTTTTTGAGATACAACACATTTTGAAATACCTTACTATTCTTATGAAGTTCTAATTTGAACAATGTTTAGTATGTCACAAATCTTTACAATCAAGGCTAGCTTTTGAGGTCTACTTGAACTCCTTATTAGGTAAGACAGAGCAGTGATGCAAACGAACAAACAAATGAGTGAGATATGATGCACATTGTTCTTAAGTCAAGAGCATTAGAAAGACAAGATCCCATCTTTACATCATCTTTACTCAATGAGGGGACCTAGTAGCGCTTAAACACTTGCTTTATTTGTGACTTTTTAGTATTTCAGTAATGGAATCCTATAAACCAAATTGTCTTTTCACAAAGGCTAACAATTTAATTTAAAACAAACAAACAACTACTCATGGTTAGAAGAAAATTCTATCTTTCATATTCCCTGTTTTGAGAACATGCCAAAACAACTACAAAAAAGCCTTCAAAATAAAGTGATCAGGTCTTTAATTGCAAGAGCCATGATATAAAGTTTATCTCTTCCATTAAAACTGGTCCAGTACAACAATCAATTTACTAAAGCTGCAGTTGATAAATTTCACAATAAAATCAACTGAAGTTTCAGGGTCTGATTTTTTTAAAGTATTCACATCAGTTGGCAGCTATAGGACTTAATCAGCAGCACGTTTGCTCATATGGTGGACCAATGGCTCTGTGCCAAGCCATTAAAAACACACTCAAATACTAGTGTCTTCCCTCCCCCACCCCTCATATGACATCTGGCAGCAGTCATGTTCGTAATTGTCACAGTTCTTAGGGCCTCTAGAGACAGCAATGTCAAAGTAATAAAGCAAAATTTCTTTGTGGCTTAATTTGTGTCAATTGATTTCCTATTTTAATTAATAATTCTAATTATGATGCAGCAAATTTACCCAACAGACACAACTGCTTTAATCAGAGCTCATCGATTGTGAGCACGGAATGATCTTCGTGTTTCTGACACCATCGATTTTATGTTTGGAGGAGAACAAAACAATAACGGGACTGACACCATTGGCAGTCGTTTGCGCCAACGAACCCCCGATTTTATGGACTGATGCATCCAACCTTAACAAACAGAAGCCAAAGCATTGTCTGTAGCTTTGCTGCTTCCCATATTGAATCCTGAAGATGGGTTATGATTAAAATTAGTGAGATTTAATAACAAATCTGTCTGCGGAATGAGCAAAGACACATCATGGAAGGGGTGAAGCAGGTTTCTCGGATCCAGTTTCAAAAATAAGGGTTAAAAATAGATGAAGGCCAAGATTTAAAGCACAACACAATGCTCAAAACACCCACGAATGCTTTATATTTCTTACATAAACATAAGAATGTAAGAACATAAGAAGAGCCCTGCTGGATCAGGCCAAAGGCAGATCTAGTCCAGCTTCCTGTATCTCACAGTGGCCCCAGCAGATGCATCCGGGAGTGCCCGAGACTAGATATCTGTCTCCTGATACCCCTCTCCTGCATCTGGCCCTTGAAGTACCCTGGTTTTAAGCCTGGAGATGATACATCTCCATCATGGTTTGTAACTTGTGATGGACTTTTCCTCCAGGACTCTGTCCAATCCCCTTTTGAAGGCATCCAGGCCAGATGCCATCACCACATCCTGTGGCAGGAAGTTCCACAGACTAACAACGCGCTGGGTGAAATAATATTTTCTTGGACAGCTGTGTGGGAGATGGCTTCTGAACCAAGGAAAGTTTGTGATACAGCATGGAGACTTCGTTGTTCAGATTTAAAAAATGACATTGTCAGTGTCATCATCAGGACTGTAAGAAAACACATGCTAGATTTGCTACCACGCATTCTCCAAAGCAATGTCTATTACTGGCTTAAATTAATTCATCCAGCCCTATGACACTGTGGTTAAATTGCAGTACTGCAGCCAAGCCTTGGCTCACGACCTGAGTTTGATCCCAACAGATTCAGGTAGCCAGCTCAAGCTGGACTCAGCCTCCCATTCTTCTGAGGCCAGTAAAGACAGTACCCATAGACAGATGATCAAATGTCTGTTGTGTATGTGCTCTCAGATTCATTCTCCCATTTTATTTCCCCCCCTTCCCAATACTTTCCATCCAATAAGGGGCGTTTATACACGACCCCTAAGCTGCGCTGCAAATGGCTCCCAGCTCCGGAGCTTAGAAATGTTTTCCCACCAGCTCCGGAGTTTGCAGAAAATTAAGTGCGACCCCGCCCACTTTAGCGCGACCCAGCACAATTTTCTTGTACCTTCTCTTTGGAGGTGAAAAAAAATTTGATGCGGATAAGAGTGCCGGGCTCTCCTGGCTTGTCTGTTGTTTTTTTGCCTCCCGCCCCTTTAAGAGCTCCTTGAGACGGAACCAGGAAGTAATGGGGCTCGTGGCAAGTTCGACCGGCACCGGCAGGTTAGTAAAGGCTTCTTTTGTCCTTTTTTTCCCTCCCCCCCCTCACGCCGACAGGAGCAGGAAGTGCTGAGGGGTGGGGACGCAGGAACAGAAACAAACCCCCAAGATCTCTGGTCCGAATTTAAGGGGCCAGCGAATCTTAGGGGTCGTGTGAAAAGGCCCAAGGTTAGGAGTACAGCAAGAATGAAACAAAGGTCGGGCCAGCAGGAATAGAAAGATGGGGGGTTAACTGAGTCTAAGTGGTCCATTTCCCCTAATGGCCGCACCTATTATCTCTTGTCAAACTGGTAAATTTTCCTTTTGAAAGAGTTATGCTTTCAAACAGTGCCATGGCAAGGATTGACCCCGTCAAGCCACTTATTTTAGTTTCTACTTATACATGTGAAACTTGAAAAATTAGAATATTGTGCAAATGTTCATTTATTTCAGTAAGTCAACTCAAAAGGTGAAACTAATATATGAGATAGACTCATTACATACTAAGCGAAATATGCAAGCCTTACTTTGATATAATTGTGATGATTATGGTGTACAGCTTATGAAAATCCTGTAGAACAATACTGGACCTCTGAAATGTATAAGCATGCATGTGTACTCAGCATCCCCATATAGCTCATCTGTGGAAGGAAGCATGAAGTGCTCCAAAATCTCCTGGTAGATGGCTGCATTGACCCTGGACTTAATGAAGCACAGTGGACCAACACAAGCAGATGACATGGCTCCCAAAATCAATGCAGACTGTGGAAACTTCACACCTGACTTCAAGCATCATGTATTGTGTGCATCTCCAATCTTCCTCCAGACTCTGGGTTCTTGGTTCCCAAATGAGATGCAAAAGTTGCTCTCATCAGAAAAGAGGACTTTGGACCACTGAGCAACAGACCAGGTCATTTTTTTCCTGTAGCCCAGGTAAGGCACTTCTGACATTGTTTGTTGTTCAGGAGTGGCTTGAGAAGAAGAATACGACATTTGAAGCCCATGTCCAGGATCTGTCTGTGAATGATGGCTCTTGATGCACTACTTTGAATAGGGAACCTTTTCACGTTATTCTAATTTTCTGTGATTGTGAATTTGTGGTTTTCATATACTGTGCACCATAATAATCACAATTATACCAAAGTAAGGCTTGACATATTTCGATTAGCATGTAATGAGTCTATCTCATATATTAGTTTCACCTTTTGAGTTGACTTACTGAAATAAATGAACATTTGCACAATATTCTAATTTTTCGAGTTTCACCTGTATACCTCCTCCAGATGCTAGAGTACTCCCTAGGTAGTTCACAACATCATTATGCCAGGAACGCTTGGAGAGCATTTTTTTAAACAAAGGATGCAAAGAAATTCTAAAGAAAACGATACACAGTAACAGAATAAATATTCTAAGTGAACAAAGTAAACTGTAATTTGAGGCGAACCATATCTGTTTAGGTAAATTGACCTAATAATTTGAGCTGTTTACAATACTGATATAAACCACATAGTGAAAAATAATTGAGGTAAACCAAGTAATAATTATCATACATCATTATGAAATACGGTATTGCCAAATACTATTTACATTTTAATAGCATGTAATGCACTATAGTTAGCAAAACAATAATTCTTCTTGGACTCTGTGCCTACACAAGTAATATTCAAAATTTAAAATAAGCATTTGAATGCATTTGGCTGGATCGCTAACTGAGTTGAAGCACCAAGAATTGTAAGTTTATTCCTTAGTGTACATCCTTGGGGAACATGGTTGTAAAGCATCCCCAGAAGAAGGGAGCGGTCAGCCACTTCTGATCGCTTTAAACCTAGAAAACTCTAAGAAACATTGGTATAAGGCAGAAGTGACTTGATGGCATACAAGTATTAGTTATCAATTATATCTGAATACATGGCAGCTGTTGGTGTGTGTATTAACATTTGTGAGAGTTTACCAATAAAATTGGCAATAAATACCCGTGTGTTATCGAGTCAATTCTGCCTAATGGCAATATTCCCCAGGGTTTTCTAGATTTCAAGTGATCACATGTGCCTTAATGGGGAAGAAACATTGCCTTAATGACTTCAGTGTGTTTTAAACAAGCAATATGCCACTTCATTTTATTTAGCTCTGATTCCAGCCCACCTTTCCACTTCAAAAAGAGCCCAGAGGACTGAAATCAGTTAGTCTATGATTCTTGGATATGAGTGAAAGAAGCTTCACACTGAACTTGTGTTCCATCATCCATGTGCTTTTAATGTGGTGGCATTATCTGTCCAAAGAGAAGGCGAAAGGATGAGACTTCATTTAACTGAAGGATTCAGGTTACTACCACTGTTTGGAAGGAAGGTTCACAGCCAGCCCTGGTTGAATTGGCAAGAGGGCAGGTAAGAAGTTCCAAGGCTGGTAGCGGATCAACCAAATCCTTTGTTTTAGTACTTGTGCACTAATTCTTTCTGTTTCCCTCTTTCCCCCTCAGTCTCCCCTTACATGTGTGTGTCACACTCCTAACCAGGGTTAATTCTGAAAAATTAACTACGTCCTCATATACAGGGATGGTGTGAATTAACCGCAGATTGGAGAAAAAGAAGCAGGAGTCGTCCATTTATTAGCGTGCATCTGAGGAGTGTCCATGCTGATTGATACACAAGTACCTTGTGCCCTGCCACCATCAGCCCCACCAAACTACGCTCTCTTGGTGCAACCCTCTCTTTCTCCTTGATTTCCATCTAACTGCAAAGGGCAAGAGTGCAAAAAAACAGTTTTTGTTCATTATTATCTAGAATGAATAGCCATATAAATTCTTAATTGCTATACCTAATGGGGGGAAGCAGAGATATTTTGCTCATTTAGCTAGGGGAAAAGGTGGGGTGGGGGGAAAGCCCAGGGGTTTAATTTCATCATTTGTCTCCTCCCCAGATAAAGGATGACTTGCAGTCAGTACAGAAAACAAATAAAAGCAAAAACACGTCTGCCTTCCCTAGTTAATGCACTTTCCCAAAAAACTGATCAGCCAATAAGGCTTGAATAAACTATTCTGGGAATATAAGATCACCCAGATGGACTGTAACCAACAGCAATGTCTGTTTTTTGCCAATTCTTTATCTCAGAGCAAGGGGATTTTTTCAGAAATGGTTCCATTCCCCATGCATAGTAATGCTGGAATAGTTCATATAAGACAGCCTCTCTACAGGCAACTTTCTACATGAAGGGAGCTCCCTCTAACATGAAAGAGCAGAATATAAAATGCCACACATTTTTAAAAAAGAATGTCAGTTATAGACTTGTTTTTACATCAGGTTATTTCAATAAATAACTTATTGCAGTGCTCCCCAACCTTTTTGTCCCCACGGACCGGTAAATGTTTGATGATTTTCCGTGGCCCGGGGTGGGGGTGGGGATGGGGAGGGGGAGATGGGGGTGTGGGGGGCACGGGAGGGTGTGGGAGGGGGGGGGGGATGGGGGGAGGGAGGAGGGGGTGCGGGGGGGCTTGGAGCGTGTCCCCTTGCGGGGGGCCACGGGAGCGGCGGCGGCAGCCGCTCCCTGCACACACGGGCGGGGTGGGGAGCCCAGAGCTCCTGGGCGGGCGGCCCCGCCTCCTCCTCCTGTCGGCGGCCACAGCGGCTATGGCAGGCGGCCGGGCGGCGGGGGCGCCCGCAGCCGCCGCCGCCGCCCACCTCCGGCTGCGGCCTTCGGGCGGGCGAGCGGGAGGGGGGAGGGGAGGGAGGCCGGTGGGGGGGTGGCATCCCCGCGCCCCGGAGAGGCCAGTGTCCTTTCCTCAGCCCTCCCACCACACACACACACACACACACACACACACACACACACACACACACACCTGGCCACCTCTCAGGAGGCGGGCAAAGCTCACCCTGCGCCGCGCGCGCCCTCCCCCGCCACCAAGACTTGCCCCCCTCCCGCCGGGTCTCCGGGCCGAGAAGGAGGAGCCCGAGCACCTCCCGCCGCCGCCGCCGCTTCTCTCACCTGCTGCTGGGCAGGGAGCCCGAGCTCCGGCCAGGCGCGAAACTCCTCCTCCTCCTCCTCCTCCTCCCGCCGCCGCCGCCAGAGGAGCAGCAGCAGCAGCGGGGCGATGGCGGGGGGGTCGAGGGGCGGGGAGGGGGCGACCGCGGCGGCGAAAACACCCGGTCCGGCCCGCGATGCCCCCCCGCCCGCCCCCAACACAGGCGCGGTCCGGTGGCGGGGAAACATCAGGGCCGGCCCGCAACGCCCCCCGCCCGCCCCCAACACAGGCACGGTCCGGCGGCAGTGGCAGCGGGGGGCTCCGCCGTGGAGCGCGGTCATAGGGAGGGGCCAAAGGGCGCGCGCCCCGGGGAAGGAGGAGGAGGAGGGGCCCCCACCTCCTCTTCCGACCGAGGGGGCCCCCACGCTGCGGCGGCGGTGTGCGCGCGTGGGGGGGGCTCGCCAGCGCCTCCCACGCGTGCCCCCTCCTCCCCCCGCGCGCCCGGCCCCCAGGGCAGGGGGAGGGGCCGGGAGGAGGTGAGGAGGGGCAAGCGGGCCAAACGGGGTACCTGCTGCTGCTGCTGGTGGTGGTGGAGGGCGAGGAGGAGGAGGGGCGGCGGAGGAGGAGGATGCTCCACCGCCGGCGGCGGGCAGAGGAGGGAGGCAAAGGCAAAGGCGGCGGCTCCTCCTGCGCTCCTCCAGCCTTCCTCCTCCACCGGCCGCCCGCGGGAGAGAAGAGGAGGAGGAGGAGGGCGGCAGAGGAAAAGGGGAGGAGCCTCCCCGGCTTCCCCAGGCGGTCCAGTGCTGACCCGCCCACGGACCGGCACCGGTCCGCGGCCCGGGGGTTGGGGACCACCGACTTATTGTACGCCAGCGGAGAGAATGATTTCATAACTATCTTCTGGTAGGCATTCGGAGTTCCAGAGCTGACGTTCAGCAAAGTCAGTCAGCAGAAAACAATACTTTTAATATGGCGATTGATT